>OZ038382.1:101312369-102733288 GCA_964036045.1 Eutreptiella sp. 'Long Island Sound 2002' | reverse complement strand
GCCCCAACTGCCCCAACGCCCGCCCATGAACGTGGGCCGCCATGGGGCATGGGTGGAGGTGTTGCTGGACCTCCCTGTGGATCTCATCCCGGTGGTCCTACGCGCCAGCGGTTGCGTGCGCGGGGTGGTGTACCGTCCCTGGGCCACGTCCGATGAGGATTACCCTCACCCGGCCCATGTTGTGCGCTTTGAGCGGCCCCCACAGCGCCGCGGCCCCCTGCCGGAGGCGTGGAAGGAATTGGCCGCGGAAGAGGTTTTCTCCCGCCACTCCGCGGGCCTAGTGGAAGGGGGCTCTGCGGGGCGCATCAGCGTCCGGGTATGGGGCCCAGGGCCGTCGGATCCTGATGTCGCAGCGGCGGCCGCCCGCGTATTGGGCGCGCCGGTGCCCGGAGCTGGTCACTTCGGTACGCATTCAGGGCTACCCCGCGGCCGTGGCGCTGTCCACGCATGACTACGCGCAGCTGCGGCGCGCGGCCGTGGAAGTCTTTGGAGACTGGGTGCCAATTCGGGTGCGGCGATGCACTCAGCTCGCCAACTCCACCCTGGAGCGCCCGGTCTTCCACTTGCTGTTGGAGGGAGTGCCCATGGATTGGGCGGGTATATTTCTCCGTCCGTGGACTCCCGTGTCCCGGACCGCGTGTGGGAGCGGATGGTGCGCCGCAATCAGGCAGCGCCGTATGTCCCTGTGGGACCCCGCGACCGCATGGTGCGCGTCCCGGCCCCGGGGGGGCGGCCGGGCCCGGTCTCTGTATGCGACCCCCCCCCAGCCCCCCCCCCCCCCCCGGGTTTTGAGAGATGGTGGGCTGGGGACATGGCGCCAACGGCGCCCCCCTTTTTCCGCCTGGCGCCAACGGCGCCCCCTTTTCTAGTGTGAGCGCCAGATTTCGCAAGACGAGGCGCTATACAAATGTGTTTGTTGCCCAGACATGTTAACTGCAAACGTCAGCCCGCGGACAAGGGGCCCCTGGCACGGGATGCTGCCACCCACAATGTGAAATGTGGGGTCTTCCACTTGTTTGTTTGACCCAGACATGTTAACTGCAAACGTCAGCCCGCGGACAAGGGGCCCCTGGCGCGGGATGCTGCCACCCACAATGTGAAATGTGGGGTGTTCCGCCCGCTCCCAAGTGAGTCGGAGGCAACGACCTCTGGGGCTGAGCGATCTCGGCCTCTTAAGAGCGTTGGGAAGCGCAACAAAAAGATGCGGGACGAAGCCCAACGTGAGCTTCATTCGAAGCGCGCCCGCCGAGACTCCTCCTCCTCCTCCTCAGAGGGGGAACTTTTCAAGGACCTCTAAGCGGAAGTCCATCCATTTCTTCTTTTAACCCCCAACTCTAACCAAGCCTCAGGAATTTTTCTCACAAACTAACCGGGGGGTGGGGGACGAACAAGGGCGGAGGGGGAAGGGGGAGGGGGGAGGGGGGCAACACGGCGACCCTTAAGACTTTCTTCTCGGCAATGACGAGAAAGCGCTATCATCGCATACATACCTCCGTACCCCCAACCCCCCAGACACACACCCCCCAGGAGGTATGCATGTGGTAATAGTGGGTCGCGCGCAAGCCCCCCCACCTTGGGAAACCCCCCCACGGCCAAAATCCCCCCCTACACCCCCCAGCTGACCCCCCCCCAGACTACCCCCTGCCCCCCCCCCCCCCCCCCCCCCCCCCCCCCCGAGTTTTGACAGATAGCTGGGGGGTGGGTCGCATCAGGACCGGTTGTAGTCGCCCCCCCGTGGTCCCGGCGGCGGGCCCAGCCCCCAGCGGCCGACCCCCCGCCGGCCACTTCGTCGGCACCGCAGCCGGTGCAGCCAAAAATGGACGACGTAGACATGGCGGCCGCGGGGCCGCTGAGGACGATGTCGCCATGGATGGCGAGGCCGCAGGGTCTGCGGCACAACTGGAGGGGGAGGACGAAGAAATCTTGAGCCTTCTTAGTCCTACCCTCCAATTACTCCTCCTTGCGGTTCGCTTGGCGCGGTGCCGGCAAATGGTGGCGGTCTTAGCCTTGGCGGTGTTGCCTCTGCTTTTTGCGCAGCTCGTCCCACCCCCCCAGCTCGAGTGGGTCCAGTCTTACCAGGCCCCCTCTCCCCTTTCCCCGTGCCCTGCGCCGGATGCGCAGCTCGGCGGGCCCAGTCTTGTGAGGCCCGCCCCCTTGAAGTGCTGTACGTGGGTCCACTCTTGTCAGGCCCACTCCTTCCTCGCCCCATTTTCTTCGTTGGGCGCACCGGTACGGTGGGGATACCCCCCCCCCTGTCTGCCCCCCCGTGCAGTTCTTGGCAGTGGCAGGCCCAGTCTTCTCAGGCCTGCCCCCTTGACGCGCTGCGAGTGGGTCCAGTCTTGTCAGGCCCACTCCTTCCTCGCCCCGTTTTCTGCGCTGGGCGCACCGGTACGGTGGGGATACCCCCCCCCCTATCTGTTCCCCCGTGCAGTTCTTGGCAGTGGCAGGCCCAGTCTTGTCAGGCCCGCCCCCGTGATGCGCTGCAAGTGGGTCCAGTCTTGTCAGGCCCACTCCTTCCTCGCCCTGTCTCTGCGCTGGGCGCACCGGTACAGTGGGGATCCCCCCCCCCCTGTCTGCCCTCCCGTGCAGTTTTCGGAATTAGCAGGCCCAGTCTTGTCGCGCCGGCCCCCCTGTGGCGCTGCGAGTGGGTCCAGTCTTGCCAGGCCGAGTCCTTCATTGCGCCGTCCCTCGCGCTGGGCGCACACTCCCTTTCCTGCCCCCCCCTGTGCGGGTGCCAGCCCCTCAACTGCGACCGGGTCCAGTCTTGCCAGGCCCGGCATCCATTGCCCCATGCTCAGTGCAGGCGCGCTGGCACGCGTGGCGGGAACGGCCTCCCTCCCCTCTGCCCAGGTCTGGCACCAGAGCCAGCACCTCTGACGGGCCCATTGTATGGGGGCCTAACCTTCCGTTTCCGGGGCGCGCCGGCCGGCCCGCCCGCGTGTTGGCTCCCGGCGACGGCACCGCCGACGCGAGCTATCGGGGGCTGGCAGGGCACCCCCCCCCCCCCTCTTCTCTCCACATCTGTTGCGATCAGGGCGCGGTGCGCGCTCGCGCTGCAGCGTGCGCGGACGGGCGCGGCTAGCGCGGTGCGGCGACGTGCACCCCCATCCGGGGCCGCTGCGGATGGCTGTTTCGGACGTCACTGCGCTGCGGCCCCACTGCCACACAGTCTTTGCATGGGAGGCTGATGTGGTGCTGCTTGGGGAAACTAGGCTGACAGCCACAGGCCAGTCAGTCATGGCGCGTCTGGCCCGTGAAGCCGGCTGGCAGTCCTTCTGAGGCGCCCCATTGGAGTCGCGGGGCGGGGGCATTTGGGACTGCCCCCCAGGCGGAACAGCGATCCTCGTGCGACACGGCCTGCCGGCGCGGCAGGTCATGCCGCCGGCGAAGGAGGGTGAGGACTCGCTGGCGACCGCCCTATGGCACTCCACCAAGTGGTGCCACGTGCTGGTGGGCTTCGGCACGGGGGCGACGGTCCTCCATGCCCAAGCGGCGTATGGCGTGTCGGGTCAGCCGGCGTTGAACCGGGCCTTTTGGCAGCAGGCCCTAGACTATGCAGCGCGGCATGGGGCAGCGCCGCAACTGAATGTGGGGGACTTTAATTTCCCCCTAGATGGCCTCTTGCAGGCGCCGCCCACGCTGCAGGGGCTGCTGCTCACGTGGCGCCTGGTGGACGCCGACTCAGAGATGGCAGCCGCCGCGGGCCGCGCCCCCCTGTGTTCATACGTCGGGGTGCGGGGAGGGCGCGCCACCCGCATTGACGGGCTGTTGGTGGACACCCGCCTGGCAGCGCTGTTGCGCGGGTCAGAGGTGCTGCCGGCGTGCGGCATCCCGCACCATCGCCCGGTGCGCTTCGAACCTGCTCGCCGAGGGGGCGGAGCAGAGTGTCGTCAAGCTCGTGCGCCTGTCCCGGGTGGTCATTCCGCCCTTGCCAGAGGGGGAGCGAGTCCCTCTGGTACAGAGCCTGCTGGAGCCCCTGGGACCCCGGTGGCACGCGGAGTTGGCAGCCGGGGACGTGGACCGCCTGTGGTCAACGTGGACCTGGGCGGCGGAGGAGACGCTGCTGGCGCTCTCAGTCCCAGGGCTCGGGCCGGGCGCGGAGCTGCCCGCGGCTCCTCCACACTACAAGAGGGGCAGGGGCACGGTGCGGCTACTGAAGCGGGTGCGGCTGTGCCCCCGCCAGCGCCGCACAACGGGCGACCCGGTGGCCTGCCCAGAGGCACGCTTGCAGGCAGTGCAGCGGTCACTGCGGACAGTACTGGCCTGGCTGGAGCGCCCAGACCCGCGGCCGGGGGCGGCGCCGCGGCTAGTCATGGAGGCCTGGTATGCGCTGCAGCGGCGGCTGCAACGCGTGCACGCGCTCGGGGACGAGTATGCGAGCCTGCACGTGCCGGGCCCGCCAGACCGGCTGCCTCCGGCGGCAGAGCTGCGTGGGTTGCGCACAGTCCTGTAGGGCCGCATCCGCATAGAGCGGCAGCGGGGGGACAAAGACCGCCTGCAGGCGTGGAGGGACTGGCTCGATGAGGCATGGTCCTCCAAGCAGGGCGCGGTCTATAAGTGGCTGAAGGGCGAAAGCTTCGTCCCGCCGGTGACCTTCCTGGTCCGGCCCGACGGCACGCCGACGGCGAACCTGCGAGAGATGGACTCCCTGTTGCAGGATGCCTGGCGGCCCATTAACCGCAAGTATGCGGAAGCCGCGGAGCCGGACCCGGCAGAGTTTCTACGCCGCTATGGGCGTCACGTGAGGTGCGTGCCCATGACTTCGGGGCCACTGACCGGACGTCGGCTGCGGCGGGCCCTCATGCGGATGCATCCCTCCGCCCTTGGCCTGGATGGCTGGAGCCTCGAGGACCTGCGCGCACTGCCGGACCAGCTCCTGGAATGGTTGGCGGACCTGCTGCGGGCGGTGGAACGGCAAGGGCGGTGGCCGTTGCGCCTCGCCGAGGGCTACACGGCCCTCATTGCCAAAGAGGGCCCACCGGGGCCGCTGAACACGCGGCCCCTAACGGTCCTCTCCATGGTCTACCGCCTCTGGGCGGGGATCAGGTTGGAAGAGGCCATCCGGTGGCAAGAGGCTTGGGCGCACCCGTGTGCCTTTGGTTTCCGCCCCGCGCGGAGCGCCCTGGATGGCGCCACAGTGACCTAGGTTCTCTTGGAGCTGTGCCGCCTGAAGGGGTGGGCGGCGGCGGGGATGAGCATCGATTCATCAAGTGTTTCGATCTCATTCCCCAAGCCGTCGTCTTGGCCCTGGCGTTGGAGCTGGGCATGGACCCAGGGGTCGCAAGGGCCGTGGGGGCCATGTACAAGCAGCTCCGCCGGGCTTTCAAGGTGGCCGGGTGCTTGGGGGCGTGGTGGCGGGCCACCAACGGCATCCTGCAGGGCTGTCCCCTCTCCGTGATCCTAGTGAATGTCCTCACCATGATGTGGAAGTGGGAGGTGGATGCCCTGCGGGAGCAGGTCTGCGTGGCCACAGTGGCACTGCCGCCGGCGCTGGTGGCGGCAGAGGCCGACAGTGACTCGGACCAAGCCACCCAACACAGCGACTCCGCGGAGGAGCCGGAGGTGCATCTGCAGCTACAGGAGCAAGGCCCAGGGCTGGCGGCCCGGGGGGCGTCAGGCTATGCCGACGACACACAGGCAGTGGCGCTGGAGACGGCAGCCCTCCAGCGGACCGCCCCCACGACGGAGGCGTGGCTCACCTTGACGAGGCACGATGTCCGCGTGGACAAGTCCTGCTCGTGGTCGCAGGGGGGGGGGGGGGGGGCAGGCAGTGCTTTTGCGCGGCCTGCCCATACCGGCAGCACACTGTTTGCGCCAGCTGGGGATGGACGTCGCCGTGGGCGGCGCCCGCAGCACGGGGCCGGTGCCCGCACGACGCTTGGAAGCCGGCCGCAGCGTGCTGCGGCGCCTCCCGCATCTACCCACTTTTCAGCGGCGGGTGCACACGGTCAGCACCCTGGTGACGCCGCTGTCGCTACATGGGGTGGCCGTCGCCCCGGTGACGGACCGGGACCTGATGGGCCTAGAGACCATGGTCCTGCAGGCGGTATGGGGGGCGACCAGGCTCTCTCGCGCCAAGGAAGTGGTCTTCGTGGTCCTGACGCACGGCCACCGCATCTCCCCGGTGATGCACACCCGCTACGCGCGGGTGCTATGGATGACCTGGATTGCGCGCACCCCGGGACCCTTGCAAGTCCTGGTGCAGGCCATCTGGGAGAGCGGCCTCCGACCCCCGACGACAGGGCCCTTCGGGCGCGCCTTGCACGTGGTCCGCCTGCTGGGCTGGCAACCAGTGGAGGGCTGGTGGTCATGGGTGGTGCCGGGCCAGACAGAGCCACTGCACCTGGTGCAGGAGCCCATGCGGCAGATCCAGCACAGGGTGCGAGACAGCTTGCGCTGTCATGCCATGCGCGGGCTGGAGGCCCGCCATCCGGGGACCTATGGCGGGCTGGGGGACGGGGTAGACGGGGAAGCCTGTCGCGCGGGCCACTGCCTGGGTGTCATCCGCGTAGCCCGATGACCCCAGCGCAGCGTAGCCGGGTCCAGCATCCTTGAGGGGGAGCAAGGCCCCCCGTTCCAGGTCCTCCGCCGCGTCCTCGTCCAGGACCCGGGGGAGGGCGGCCGTCTGGGCGCACGCCTCTCGGCATAGGGAGTCCACCTCCCAGGTCTAGATCGTGGTGAGCACATTCACCACGATCACCGACAGGGGGCACGCCTGAAGGATGCTGTTGGTGGCTTGCCACCACAGGCCGAAGGCCCCGGCGAACTTGAAGGCCCGGCGGAGCTGCTTGTACATGGCCCCGAGGGCATGGCACGTGCCCGGATCCATGCCTAGCTCCAACGCCGGCGCCAACACGACCGCCTGGGCGATGAGATCGAAACACTTGACGTAGTCGAGGCTCATCCCCGCAACGGCCCACCATCGGAGGCGACACAAGTCCAAGAGGACTTGTGTCGCCGCCGCCCCGTCCAGGGCGCTTCTGGCCGGGCGGCACCCAAAGGCCGCCGGGTGTGCCCAGGACTCCTGCAACGCAATGGCGTCCACCAGGCGAACACCCGCCCACAGCCGGTAAACCATGGACAGGATCGTGTGCGGGTGTTCAAGGGCCTCGGCGGGCCCTCCTTGGGGACCAGGGCGGTGTAGCCCTCGGCCACGCGGGCCGGCCACTTGCCCAGTCGCTCCACCTCGCGCAGAAGGTCCGCCAGCCAGCCCAGCAGCCTGTCGGGGAGGGAGTGGAGGTTAGCCATACTCCATCCGTCCAGCCCCAAAGCCAAGGGCTTCATGCAGGAGAGCCCCTTGCGCAGGCGGGGGCCGTTGAGGCGCGAGACAATCATGGGGACTTACCGTACTGGCGGAGGAAGGCCGCCGGGTCTGGCTCTGGGTTTGACGCGTATTTGCGGTTTATGGGGCGCCAGGCGTTCTGCAAGAGGCCATCCATCTCCGCCAGGTTGGCCATGGTAGTGCCATCCGGCCTGGAGAGGAAAGTGACCGGCGGGGGTAGGACTCATCCTTCACCCAGCGGTACACGGCCCCCTGATCCGAGGACTAGGCTTCCTCCAGCCTGGCGCGCCACTCACGCACGCGGTCCTTGTCCTCCGCCCCGAGCGTGGCCCGGACCTTCCCCGCCAGCGCATTGCGGAGGCGGCGGAGGCACGCCAGCGAGGCCAGCCGTTCCCGTGTGCCATCGGGCTCAAAGTCCGCATACTCGGGGCCCAGCGCGCGGAGCCTGCCCAGGCGACGTCGGAGAGCAGTCCACGCCTGCTGCACCGCTCGCGGCAACACGCCCGCACCCTATACTAGTCAGTCCAGCCAGCGTAGGACGTCCCGGAGAGGCCCCTGGGACGCCTGGATGCGCGCCACGGGGCACGGTCCCTTGGTGTCCCGCCGTTGCTGGGGCAGAGGCGCACCTCCCGGAGCAGCTGGTCTTTGCCCGTGCCGCGGGGGAGGTGGGGAGGGGCCTGCGGAAGTGTGGCCCCAACCGGGAGGGAGTCCGGGGTGATGTCCGGGCAGGCCAGGGCGAGGATGGGCTCCTCCGCGGTTGTGGTCCACAAAGCCCAAGCGCGGTCCATGTCCCCGGTGGACAAGCCCGCCCACCAGCCCGCCTCTAGTGGGTCGAGAAGGCGCCGAACTAGGAGGAGCCGCTCGTGCTCCTCACGCTGGGCCGGCACCACTGGTTTGGGGCGGACAAACCGGACCACCCGCTGCGACACCCCCCGAAGGTGGAGGTCGAAGCATACCGGGGTGTGCCCCGGAACAGCCCCACGCGGCAGCCGCTCTGCCGCATGGAGCAACGTCGCCAGCCGCATGTCAACTAGCAGTCCGTCAATGCGCGAGGGTCGGGTGCCCTCCGTTCCGTGGTACGAGCAGAGGGGGTCCCTCCCCGGGGCGGACGCCAGCTCAAAGTGCGCGTCTACTAGCCGGTGGGTCAGGAGGGACGCCAAGACGGACCGCGGTGCCCGCAGCGGGTAATCGAGGTCAAAGTTGAAGTCCCCCCCCCCCCCAAGCTGCGGGGTTGTCCCGTGCCGTGCCACGTACTGTGCGGCGTGGCTCCTGAAAGTGTGGTTAAGGGCTAGCTGAGCTCAGACGCCGTACGCCACATGGGCGTGCAAGGAATCCGCCCCCCACCCTTGGCCCACCAAGACGTGGCACCAGCGGCCGGAGTGCCAGAGGGTCTGGGCGAGGGTGTCCGCCTCGGTGCAGGGGGCCCCCTTGGGGGGAAGAATTTGCGTGGCCGCCATGCCTTGGCGCACCAGGATACCCACCCCCCCGGCTGGTGCATCCCACATCCCCCCCCCCGCCCCCCGTGATTCCAAGGGCGCCCCCCAAAAGGCTTGCCATCCCGAGGCCCCGGCATTGGCGCGCATCACTTGTTGTGCCACCGCCGTGAGGCGGGTCTCTAAGATCTGCACGACATCTGCTCGCCAATCGGCGACCGTGTGCCAGTGCAGACGCAGGGATGTGACGTTTGGCAGCGCCACGCGCATGGGGCCGGGGTGAGGCTCGACATCCCCGCACCGCAGCAGCAGGACGGGGGGGAAGGCCCAGCACCGGGGCGGGGGGGGGGTAGGCAGCCCCGGCGTCTCCGGCCGAGGGGGGGGGGAAGGGGCAATAACCGCCCCCCACACATACTTGTCCGCCACACGTCAGGGGGCAAAGAAGTGGGGTCGGACTGGTGGAGCCGGGTTTGGGACAACGATCCTGCCCGCCAGCCACCCCCCTACCTTGGGCCTGGGGCGACGTGGCGGGACGTGGCTTATGCCGTCCACGCCCTCCTCGCTGTGGTCACCGATGTGTGGTGGGCCGTCCTGCCGGAGCCGGGAGAGGTCCATGCTACGGCACGGTGGCCCGATGCCCTCCGCCGCGTTGGACGGTCCTGACCGGGACCACATGCACAAGGTCTTCCGGGAAACCCTCCGCCTCGCGGGAGACTGGCAACAGGCCGGCCACCTGCGTGCGAAGCCACCCGCCCCGCCGCTCGCCCATGGCAGGACGCCGCTTCCCCCGACGCCGCACCCCTCCGCCGAGCAGCGCGCCCACCCTCGGATGGGGACCGGGCCCGTCAGCCTGACCACGGCGCTGCAGGACTTGGGTCGACAGTTAACCTGCAGGCATGCCTGACTGAAAAACGCATAAAGAGGGACTAAACCATGCTTTATATAGGATGTTTGATCATTTTGGATGGTCACTGTATCAAAAAAATCAGTCTCGGAAAAATCCATTTTTGAGCTGCCCAGGTTGGAAAACTGCAAAAGCAGGTTGTGCCCTAGACCCCTTGGGAGCCCCCACCCCCCCAACCCCCCCAACACCTAAAAAGGGTGAAAAAACACATAACGAGGGGCTAAAACGGCTTTATGCACGATATTTGAACATTTCCGATAGGCGGAGTATCAAAAAATTAAGTTTCAGAAAGTCCCATTTTTGAGCCGCCGAGGCTGGGAAACCGTAGAAGCAGGTTGTGCCCTGGAGCCCTTGAGAGCCCCCCCCCGCCTGGCCCCCCCCGAACACCCAAATAGGGTGAAAACCACATAAAGAGGATATTGCGCTTTTAGTGTCCATGAGCCTATGTACAGAGGTCGAGGGGCTGGGGGGAAGGGGCCGATCTCGGAGTTCTGCGCCCTCCCCACGGGCATGGCCCCCCGCCTGTGGTGCACGGCGGAACAGAGGGAAGTCGGTCAAGACTATGTCTCTTCCGAGCTCGCACTCCCGTGCGCCAGGTCAAGCATGGATATTCCCCCTGGGGACGCCGGCGCTACGGCGTCGGGCGCCCCAGGGGGGCGATGCGTCGGAGGGGGCTGCCGCACTGGCAGCCCCACGGAGAATAGCGTGGCTTGGCGCAGAGGCCCCGGTCGTCCCGGGCCCTGCGCCCGGCGTGCCGCGCGCGCTGCACTGTGTGCTGCACTGTGTGCTTTGCTGTGTGCTGCAATGTGTGCCGCACTGTGTGCTGTGCTGTGTGATGCACTGAGCGCTGCAGTGGTTCTGCTGTGTTTGCACCACGTGCTGTGCTGTGTGCTGCATTCTGTGGTGCATTGTGTGCTACATCCGGTGGTGCACTGTGTGCTGCATCCTGTGGTGTCCTGTGTGCTGCATCCCGTGGTGCTCTGTGTGCTGCATCCCGTGGTGCACTATGCGTTGCACCCTGTGGTGCACTGTGTGCCGTGCTCTGTGCTGGCAGTGCATGTGCACCGTCGTGGTGCTGTGCACTGTGCGCTGCACACTGTGCTGCTGGCGCTCCCTGGTGGTGTGCACTGTCTGCTGCTCCTTGTGCCCCTGCACCCGGCCCCGCCTGACCTGCTTGGCCTGTCTGCCCTGCGGGGAGGGGGGGGGGGTTCGGGTCCCCGATGGGGGCGGGGTCGCCTGCCCCCCTGTGCTAGCAGGGCAGCCGCGATGCTGCAGAAAACATCTTGCAGCCCCAGAGCGGCCGCCCCTTGTGGGGAAGGGGGGGGGTCACCTGTTGCTGCCGGGCGCGGCGGGCTCGCTCTGCGCGCACATCGGGACGCGGGCACCACGTTGCGGTCGGGTGAGGGCGCCTGCCGGGCTAGCGGCCGCAGTTCCAGCCTCCAGGCGCGCTGTGAGGGACTCTCTGGTGCCGGCAGCGCCGCGGACGCCGGTCTGGCCCGCCCCAGCCACGCCGAGAGCGCGCTTGCCCCCACTTTGCGGGCCGCCGGCGCCAGCACTTGCCGGCCTGGTGGCCGTCGCTGCGGGGGCGGCGCCTGTCCCGGCGCCGTGTGCCCCTCGTGCCCCGCGCGGCAGCATCGGCACGAGGGCGAGCCATGTTGCGCGCACCGGGCCCCCACCGACCCTCTGCCCTCGCCCTGCCGCCGCGGGCGCTGCTCTTCCAACCGGGCGACCCCCGGGACGTGCTCCCGCCGCGGCCGGCGAGCGTAGGGGAGCAGTGCTGTCCCCCCTCCCGGGGGGCGGGGGAAATAGGACATGAGGAAGCGTGTCGCCCCCCCCGGCCGGATGCGGGCTGGCGTGAGCGGTGCAGCCACGCTTCGTGCAGATGCAGGGCCAGACCTTGCAGCTGCAGTGCCATGTCCGCCCTGCCCGCGAAGAAGGGCCGCGCCCGTAGCCCCGCACACAGGCGGCCCCCGAGCGGGACGAGTGCCCTGCAGCGGTCACTGGGAGCTCCCTGCAGGAAGCGCCCTGCTGCCATGTGGCGCTGCAACAGCCGCGCGGCCTGCCGCACGACTTGCGCGCGCTCGGGGAGCGCGAGGCGCATCCCCCGCAACTGATGGTGGGGGGACGCCGGCAGGGCCCGGCCCAGGAACGTCTCGCAGTCCAGGGCCAGCTCTGCCCAGGTGACGTCCCCTTGGCCGTCCTGCCTTCGGAGGGCCGCTGCCCAGCGGACCACGTCCTGGGCGAACGGCAGCTCCCACGGCCGGGCCGGCGGGACGCCCGGGCGGAGTTGCATTCCCGGTGCCGCCGGCAGCTGCGGCAAGGGACCGCTCAGGTCCTGCCACGGGTATCCCCCCTTGCCGCACGGCGCCGGGCGCCGCGGGAAGAGGGCCTCGCCGTGCCCTTGCTCCCCCAAGCGGGTGTGGGCGTATCTGGCCGCGAGCACCGCGAGGTACATCCCGTACAGCCTGTACAGGAACTTGTCCACCTGCCGGCGGTCCGCCCCCGCGGACAGTGCCAAGGGCAGCAGGCCCGCGCGCGGCAAGCATGCCGGCCAGCCCGTCGGAGGGCCCAGCTGCAGGCGCTCGGCCGCCTGCAAGACCCATGCGCGCCACCCTGCTGTGGCTGTCTCCCACGACGGGCAGTCCCAGAGTACATGCGCCTCATCCTCGTGCTGTGAGCCGCAGCCGGGGCAGCTGGACGTGGCCCGCATGTTGTGCCCGCGCACGCGGGCCGCCGTCCACAGTGACCCCGCGAGCAAGCCCCGCAGGAGGGAGGCCTCCAGCTCCGTGGATGCTACCCGGCTGGGCACGGCCGCCCTCCAGGAGACGATCCCACGACGGAGGAGTGGCTGCGGGTCACGGGGCAGGATGTACGTTTGGACAAGTCATGCTCCTGCGTCTAGCGAACAGGGCGCCCCGGCGGTGCTGCTCAGGGGGGTCCCCATCCCGTTGGCGACGACCTTCCGCCAACTCGGTTTCGACATCGCCATTGGGGGCTCCAAGAGCCCGGGGCCATTGCTGTCCCGGCGTCTGGAGGACGGAGCGCCCTGCGTCGCCTTCCCCACCTCTCGACCTATGACCGGCGAGAGCGTGCCATCAGCACCCTGGTCACTTCGTTGGCCCTCCATGGGGTTGCCCTGGCGCCGGTGATGGAGCCCGACTTGCGGGGACGCGAGACCGCGGTCGTGCGGGCCCTGTGAGGGCTGGCGCGTGTGTCCGGGGCCAAGGAGGTCATCTTTACCGTACTCTCCAAGGGGCACCGTGTGTCTCCGATCATGCACACGCGGTATGAGTGCCTCCTCTGGCTGGCCCGCTTGGCCCGGCGGCCGGGGGTCACTCCCCTTGGTACACGCTAGAAGACCCAATCTCGTTCTAGCCTAGAACACTCTAGCCTAGATGTTCTAGCCCAGATTAGATCAATACTCGAACGATATAATGTCTACCCAGATGTGCCAATTTCTTCATTGTTGCACCGTGCATGCTTGCTATTGTCCGTAGTGCATTGTTCCATGCTTCCTTCTTTCCCGCTTAGATATTGCACATTTCTTTGCAATAAAACGCCCCGCCACTTCCCCCCTTGCTCCCTCCTCAACCGGGCAGGATACTTCCCTCATGTCTAAGGCACTACGGGAGTTGAGTGGGGGGTCTAACCTCAAGGATGAGCGGGTGGGCCATTAGTTGGCCACGTGGGCGCTATCATGCCCCCTAGCACGGCGGCAATTCAACAACGCCGTCCAATATGTGAACTCCGCCACTTGTACCCATACCACGGGTGAGGCATGCAAGGCCGCCGTTGAGGCATACGCCGCCTCCCTACTTACCGCCGTCTCCATGTGTGAACTATTGCTCAACATGAGGGCCCCCAAGTCCTTGTGGAGGACCCTCTCACATCTCTACACGCTCCCTAAGTTGGAGTACCACCGCACCGTCCCTAGTGGCCCCTACTCCCGTCCAATTTGTACCGAGCGGGCTTTCCAAGCCCGTTGGAAGGAGTTGGTCGCCCCGGTGCAATTGGATGAGCCCGTTGCCACGGTGTTGCCCAAGGCCACCGGGATCTCATGGCCCTTCGCCTCATGGGTCACATACATCCTCTCCCGGCCGGGCTTGGTGCGGTCAATCAACCGCACCTTCCCGTTGACGTTCATCGTCCGGGGAGATGCCTACCCCGTGGCCGGGGGCAATTGGACCCAACGCACCATCTCCTTGGCCAACTTCGACCGCTTGGCCCACTCCCCGGCGGGCCTTTGGGTGTTGAGCATGGCCAATTGCGATTCCAAGGCCATGGACACCCTTGGCACGTTGTGGAAGAGCCATTGGGAGGTACTCCTCTCACCTAGTGCCTTTCACTCGTTCCGGTTTTGATCTAGTCGGCCTCAAACACCGCTCGCTAGACGCTAGATTGGACTAGACTAGAACGAAATTAACCAGCCCCCATGTCTCGTCTTTAGGTGATTCAAGATATCATCGACACAGGGCTGGTCCAATGGGGGGCTTCCAAGGAGGAGGCAAAGGTGATCCTTCGCGGGGGTCAACCGTGGACGCGGAGGGTGATCGGGTGTCCACATGCCCCCACGTTGGCTCCATGTTCAATGAGGGGATATGGAATGCCCAAACGAAGACTTGGGAGGGTAGTGCTAACCCGCGGACCGTGGAGGGTGATGAGACCAACTACACGACCTTCCTCCCTGGGACGCCTTCCTTGCAAGCCGCCGGCTGCAGTATGCAGCGCATTTTGAAATTGCCACGTGCCTGGGTCGTCTTGTGCATTTTGCACTTGACAACGGCCATGGGCCGCTTGTCGGGGGAGTTTGTCGACCGGGAGGCTAGGTCGGTCACCCCTGCGCTCCGTCAAGACTTGCAAGTTCTCCTGTCGGAGAGGCGTGCAGGTTGGAGCGTTTATGGGTCAGCTTCCCCGGACGGGGAAGAGACGGCCAATTTTTTTGACGCATGGCCGGATATTGCTAAGTGCCTCGGCATTAGGCCAAGCACGGCCAAGTACAAGGCCATCGCGAACATGTGGGACCTGCTGCAGGCCCTTTATTGTACATATCTGGGCCCTAACCCATTGAATTGTGGTGCCGTGGCCCGCGATTTCCGGCGCCATTGTACTGTCTGAACAACATCATGGTATCTATCAAGCCTTGAGCATGATGTAGATACGATGTTGCAGAACATTAAGCCATTTGGCCTCGCTATGTTCTCGGGTGACATTTGGGAAAGCATTAACCGCTTTGTGAAACATGGTCAAAACGAGCACATCAACCGGGGGGGGGGGCTGTCGGGTGGAGGGGGTGGACGAGGTGTCGGGTCGTCAGTGGTCGGCCATCCACAGGGAGGCCAATGTGCAAGTACAGTGCATGACATGGTTGTTTGCATACTCGTGTCGTGGGTTGTGCATGGGGGGCCGTGGTCGCAAGTGCCATGCTCGGGCAGGGATGCCATGGAGGTAAGGAGGGGCCAGGGCCACATGCAGGCTTCCCTCAACCAAACTATTTCGCAAGATGGCATCGCAAGAGTTGGTGGACGAGCTGCTAAAGCAGGTATATGTCGTGCTGTGCGTTCTCGCGGTGATCTAGGGAATCGTTCCAGTCTTGATCTAGGCAGCACGATCGGCCGCTAGACTGTCGCCAGAACGCTGCTAGAACAGTTGCCTAGAACGCCGCTAGAGCGCTCCTGTGTCTGCTACGGAATGCGGTGAATTAGGCGCCGATTGCGCAGATCCTGGAGGCGCAGAGGCAGGCACAGCAGGCTCCGGCCGAGGACGCGGAGCCAAAGGCCGAGCATCCCCCGAAGGGCAAGGCACCCCCCCTCGCCAAGCCAAAGGCCAAGCCCCAGCCCCAAACCCAAGCCCCACATCCACCATCGCCACCCCCTCCCCCATTGGTCGCCTGGAAGCAGGGGTCGGCAGCGGTCCCCGCGGAGGACCCGGAGGTGGAGCAGGCGCGGGGGGAGCTCAAAGGGCTCTCGGCTTCCCTCGCAGCCTCCAAGGCGGCCAAGGGAAGGGCTGAGACCAAGGTCTCCCAATGGGAGACCAAATTAGCGAGCCTCCGGGAGTGGGGGGATGCGGATAGGATCCGCATGGCGGAGGCCAACCTCCGCAAGGCGAAGGCGAAGGTGGCGGAGAAGGAGGAGGCGATCGAGGGGTTCGATCGCGCGGTGCCGCGGAGCGAGAGGGAGTTGGCGGCGGTGGTGGCGAGAGTGAAGGAGGAGGACGTCGACGAGGTGGTGGAGTTGGACGTGGAGGCGGAGGAGATGGAGGAGGAGATCGTGAAGGAGGAGGAGGAGGCGAAGGTGGTGGTGGCAACGCCGCCGGGGGGGGGGGGGGGGGGTGAGCTTGTTGTGCTTTCACTTGCGTAAGCCACAGTTCTACGGTTTAGGAAAGCTCAGTTTTACAGATGCCGGCTACCCCCTGTGGGCCAATAGTCTTGGGCGCGTCGTTTCACTTGCGCAGTTCCGTGACAAAATTTTAGTGGCTTCTAAAGGCCGTGGGAGCAGTTGGGCAAAGGCTGACGTGTGCAACATCCTGCAACGTGCCTGGTCCCTGCGCGTGTTATGCCCTTGCAAGTCTTATAGCATCGACACATGCCAGCTCACATGTATGTCTAGCCATCTGCATGCTTTGGGCGTCGCCATGGAACGGCATGACGGCTACGGAGACGTCTATGTCCACCCTTTTGCACTGACACCAGATTGGAGTTTAAAGCAGGGAGCTCCCCTGGAATCACCATGGGCTGTAAATGAGACTAGCTTGCCAAACCTCTTCATTGGAGTTTTGATGAATTGCCGTGTTTTCATGACCTCATGGGCTGAGTTCTTGTTATCAGCAGCTGCATGGCTACAGATCAGTTTACTGTGCCCCCACCAGCGTGCCGTGACAGTGCGTGCCTGCCAAAAGTCCATACACCGGCTCCTGAGTTATACACCACACAATGCAGAGTTGAGCCAGCGCTGGATTACATATATCTCCCACGACATGCCTTGTAGCAAAACCACTGTGCGTAACAAGTTGGAGCAATGGCTACGTGTTTATGCAACATGGGATAACAATAGATGTGCATCATGGCACATACCCCACAGTGGTCCCCATACTAACTGGTGTGGTGATTGTTCCAACTGTTGCACTCTTCGCATGAGCCCCCCATCAGGGTGCGGGGGGAGGGGGTCTGTTTGACGTTTGAGGCCTTATGTATGTCTGTAGGTGACACCACAATCGATTTCCCGCAGTGTGTTAAGATAGTGTGCAACTCATGGCATGGCTAGCCCAGTCTGAGCGGGCAACATTTCACTTTGCATATGCAGATTGTCCCGACGCACGACTTTGGTTACAAACTTTGGTTTAAGGCGCCTAGGGCCGGTCGCTGCGGTCCGTGATGAGCCTTGATCTCTTTTCTTTGGGTGTGCATGTTGGTGCCTGCGCAATCTCCTTGATCGCAATCATCACTTGACACAACCACGTGTCACCGCACGGGGGTGAGCCAGTGGCTCAGGGGGATGATGGGGTGGAGGGATGCGGGGGCCCTCCAGGACCTGCCATGGGACCCGACTGTCTTGGCCTGGCCCCACCCCCCAAACCTGGACACCCCCCTCCTCGTCGCCCCACCGAGTCCGGTATGGACTCTCCGCTTTTTGTTGGTGTGCAAGTCCAAGCCCAAGCCCGCCGCAACCCCCGCTGAGCCCCCCCCCGCAGCCGCACCCCCCCAACCCCCGGCACACTTCGCCAAGGCCCTGGGGGCCATCTCCCCCGCCCTGGACCGCCAAGGCACGGTATGTTGATTGCGTTCTAGCGTTGATCCAGTGAAATTTTCTAGTCTTGGTCTAGCCACCGCCGTGCCGCCACCGCTAGAACGTTGCTACAACGCCGCTAGAACGCACCTGCATGTTGCTTGTGTCTTGAGGTTGTCAGCGTGCAGACGTGTGGAGCCGACCCCCGCGGGGTGCGCGTGAAGTGGCGCGATGGCGGAAGGCGGACGCGCCTGCTGGGGGTCACCGAGTTGGGCCGGATGATGAGGACGGACCCCAATTTGGCCCGCTCGGTGTTGGACGGTTTGGGTAGGTGGGAAGCGGGCAGGAGTGGGGGGGGCATGGACCCGCGGCGCAAGGGTTGGGGGAGGTTGCAGGCACGGGCGGGGGAGACCATGAGCAGCAGCAGTAGCAGCAGCACCACCAGCAGCGGGGGGGAGGACACCACCCCCCCCAAGGCCCCCAACCCCCCCCCCCCCAAGGCCCCCAAGAAAAAACCCCGCCACTTCGAGAGTAACGACGAAGAGGCGCCTCCACCCCCCCAGCCCAACAGGGCAAGCCCAAGGCCAAGGCCAAGCCCCGGGCCAAGGGCAAGGGCAAAACCCCCCCCCCCCAAAACCCCAAGCCCCCCCCTTGCAAGATGGGGCCGGGACCCCTATGGGAATGTCCCGGGTCTGGGGGACACCCGGTATGTCCCTTGGGCGGAGGGGGGCAATGGGGGGACCGTCATCCAAGTGATGGTGTTGGGGGATGGCGATGAGGAGTTGGACCCGGGGGAGTGGTGGGTGGTGTCGCAAGGGTCCAACGGGGAGGGGGAGGGCGGGAAGAAGGGGAAGAAGGGGAAGAAGAGGAAGCGGGAGAAAGAGGGGGGCAGCTTTTAGGTGCCGGGATCGCTCCTCTTCCGCACCCGGGAGGAGGCGGAGGCCCACCTCCGGGAGGCCTTGGGGGCCGGCGTCGAGGGGGACGACGGGGATGACGGGGATGACAAGGGGGACGAGGGTGGTGACAAGGGGGAGTGGGGTGACAAGGGGGGTGAGGTGGGGGGTGACAAGGGGGGTGAGAAGCTTAGGCCACGCTAAGTACCCGCCCCTTATGACCCAAACATGTGCACTTTGTCGCCGTTTCTGTGTCTAGTTTTTGTGCCTATGTTTTCCACGTGTCGCCTGTACTGTAATATGTGGTGATGAATAGCTGTACATTTATTGCGTGTACTATGCATACACACTTTGAAACTCAAATTAACTGTCTCTATTTGCCAATTTAGCAAGACCTGGGCGGAATTTCCCCCAGCCCCCCCGGATAGCAAAAAAGGTATACCTATTTTGAAGTCTTGATGACCCTGGGCGAAATTTCGCCCAACTCTGCCTGTTCTGCAAAATGTATAGGTCAAAAACACCAATCAGTGATCCTGGGCGAAATTTCTTCCAGCCCCGCCCCTGTTGTTTCTTTCCTTGTGCTGTGCATGATATGTTGCCCTCTGCCTGCCTGTCGCGTAGGCCCACCAGTCGATAAAGTTGAACCTGGGCGCAATTTCTTCCAGCTTGCCTTGACACCCTTTACCTACACGGTGGTACCTCTGTTGGGTTCTGTTCACTGACTCTTTGGGGTGCTTCTGCCAATGTGACTGCGAGACATGATTGATGTGCGCTTTCTTCAAACAGCCGTGGGGGGTACTCGCGTTCGTACCCCGAAGGCTCTCATTCGGGTGGCATTGAACAAAGGGAGGACACTCCCGCTGCTGCAGCTGGCACTGGATTTGCGTCACAATAGAAAGACTAGAGGTAATGTTGGGCATGTGCAGGCTGCCTTTAGTTGTACTCGTATACCAAGATGGTTGTTGGTCCTGCAGAAGCAAGTTTTCTCACCGTATAACATTGTGCGAGTGCTGACATATCCCCGTGCTGAGAGAGACACTGGAGCCTCGTATCGCGGTACAATGACCCAGTCCATCCGTCGTAAGCTGGCAATGGCAGGGGAATGCACTATCACTGCCCCTACTATCTCGGCCCAGGCCTGCGTTCAAGCTTCACACCCGTGGGATTCATTTGAGAGACAGCAGTTACATTGTGGTTCGACAATTACCGTCGCCACATCAATGGGGTGGACCCCCATAGCCCTGATAAGACTTTGAATGTGACTGCTTTCGGTGTGTTGCACACTACTCAGCTGCCCCAGTACCACGGTATGCCCGGTTTGGATGCTGTTGCACAATGTATACCCGGGGATGTCGACTACCTTGTTCGCTGTGTTGGGTTGCTATTGCAAAGAAGTACCGTCCCAGATGGGCCTATTCTGCGTACCTGGGTTCGTGCACCTCTGGACTATGGTGGCAATGCTGTGATATCCCTCAACTGGAGGCCCTTTCTGCTATCACACCTGAAATGCGGAAGCCATGTTGAGTTACTGAAGTTTGTTAGGGGGCTAGAATGCTTGCAGGTGAAGATGAGACTATGCCATTTCTGATTGACATGAAGATCTTTTACGCACTCCTGAAAATGTCATTCGGAGCAAGCTATGCCCCGTGGCACGTAGACCACTTCTTGTTGGGACACCCCTTGCTTTACGGTGTCTGGCATCCATATCAGTATTTTGTGGAAATAACCTACAATGCATTTGCCCCTATTATTAAATTTCTTGAGCAGGGTTGGGACCTGAAGGCTTGAGCTGTGGTGCCCATGAAAGTCAAACTACGTCACATGGAAAAAACCATTTTTGGTTTGTTCCTAGCTACAGCTGCTAACATTGATAGAGATCTCTCTCAAGGCCAGGTTCGTGGGCTGAACCCCGACCGAGTCCAGGCCCGCTATGATGATTTATTACGGGCACCACCACCTGAATGTATTGATGATTTACTGCTGGTACCTGGCGTGCGTATGTTCTGCCTTGTGCTGTTTCGATTTTACTCGATCTTTAGCGCCATTTGATTTTACTCTGTACTGCCTGTCACCTCATGTACAGCTGGGTTTTGGTATGCCATTGGGGGCAAGCACCTCTACACAGCTGCTATGCAACATCGCAAGGAAAAGGAAGCCAAAAATCACCCCCTGCCTACATGGAACAGAGAGTTTGAAGGCTTTGAGGTTAGAAGAGACACCTCTTTGCCCATACAGAGAAAGCTAGCAGGGCTTCATCAAGTGCGGACCACAAGCAGTAGTGTGTCTACAACCAGTGAGCGGATGGCACTTTTACTAGAGCCTATTGCGGAGGATTCAGATGCCCCCCTGCTCACCCATACTCAGAACATGTTGGCTGAAATTGGTATTACAGTTGATGAAGGCAACGTGATGTGTTCCACGTTTTGACTGTATCCCTTATACCTTACTGTAGGTCTGTATTTTTATCTGTCTCTTGCTCTCTGAAGGTCACTGTATCCAGGCGTTGGGCAGGGTTGGGTAAGCTTGTCAAATTCATTGGGCAGCCAGCTGTTGACGCAGTCTATGGGATGGAGAAGCGAGATGTTGAACCGGCGCTTGGAGTTTTCAAAGGGTGCGAAGGATTGATGCCACACAGACTGTCAGGCATTGTCCTCTACATGTCGGGTACTAAAAGCTCAGTATTGGGTATCAAATGTGAAATAAAGTTAGCCAGAGTTGAACAGCTGTGGAGCTGGCATGTGCTACATCCGGATGCAGTCACAGAGGGGTTTGTGCACGAGTTTAGGGGTATGCCGACTTTTTCTGCATAATTTTGCACTGTCAGTGGTAGTGATTTCGTGCTGTTTATTTGGTTCGTGACGCTCAGCTGGGCTAAATTTCGCCCAGGTCCCTCGATTTTCATTCATAAGCATACCATTTTTGAAGCGCCTCATTTGTGTCCTGTGTGTACCCTCTGCAGCAAATTTGGGTACTGTGACCATGTGCAAAGAACAATGTCGTATTACGGCCCATATCCGGGTCTTGTATAGCAGCCGGGTGTGGAGTACCGAGTCACCTTGGCCACCGTGGGCTTTTGTTGTCAAAGTTTCTTTTGGACCTCTGACCTTTACCATGGGTTACGTGACAGGCTTCGCAAGCTCCGTGTGACACCACATATTGAAAAGGCTGACGGTGGGCATATGAGTCTTAAGTTGGGTGACACCATTAGTGAGACAGACACAGCGAAAGTGCTGAAGGAGGAGGGTAGAGTTGAGCTACTCCCTTTGTGGGCAGGCTGCCCCGTTTCCAGCGCTATTAGTGCACTGCCATTTGTTTGCATCCTGATTGAGGTCCCACGTATGTGGACGTTGGCACTGCACAATATTGTGGCACAATTTGTGTTGAATGGTATTTTGGTGGCAGTCACTGGTGAGACTGCTGATGTTCGGGCCTCTGCTACCAACTTGAAAACTGCCTGTGCTGGGGAATTTTTCCATGCTGATGTATGTGTGTACAACCTGTCCAAGCCATCGGCACTGTACAGCATGGGACATACTGCTCTTGCACTGTGTAGTCTGGCACCAGTTTTCTGCATGCCTACCTCGATATCTTTCTTATATCTAGGGCCCCTGACAACTGCCGTTCCTGTCGAAGTGTTCTGTTATTTGCCGTATGCTTTGGATTTGATTCAGCAAAACAGTGCAGGGGTAATGGTCTGCACACAGCAGCCAGATTTTTCTGCGGCCCTGTCCATTCAGAGCATGTTTCCTGTCAACATTGCAGTTGCATACCTGTCTAAGTAGAAGTCTATTCCTGAGTCATTTGTTACTCATTCGAGGGCTGATGTGTCGAACTGCGACACTGTGGCACCAATCCAGTGGGACCGAGTGTGTGAAGACCTTGCAGATTGGTTTCCAGTAGATTGTACGGGAAGGAGGTATGTAGAGCAAGAAGAGGAGGCCACCCAACCAGAGGAAGAGGACGGTGAATCCCAGAAGCCCCCCCCCCCCCCCAAAGGCAGCCGGCAAGTAGGGGGACGGCACCCCCACCAAGGCTAAAAAATCAAAGGCTGGAGCAAGCCCCTCACATCACAGCCCCAAGCCTGGTGCAAAGCCTCCACCCAACAAGGCGCTGGGCACGTTGGCAGCCCACTTCACACAGCGTCCCAGCAGACACAGAATGGACGTGGTGCCACTGGTAGTGCTAACAGTGAGATGCCTGGTGACCAAGCAGCACAAGCAAATGGTTGGCAGTTTCCTGGTAAGGGTGCCAACCCCAAGGCACCTGGCCTGAGGAAGCGGCGGTAGAGTGACAGTGGTGTGTGCTGTGACTGCTGTGTTGTATGTTTTCCGTGTTACACGTCAGAATGGCGTTCTGCGCTGTCTCTGCAGATACCATTGACGTCCTGATCACTGTTTTTTTGTGTTTTACTAAAGCTGGAAGAAATTTCGCCCAAGTTCAGGTATTTCTTGGAATCCACGGTTCGTTTTTACATTTTTGCAAAGCTGGACTAAATTTTGCCCAGAGGTC
This sequence comes from Eutreptiella sp. 'Long Island Sound 2002', assembly GCA_964036045.1. NCBI lineage: Eukaryota > Euglenozoa > Euglenophyceae > Eutreptiales > Eutreptiaceae > Eutreptiella > Eutreptiella sp. 'Long Island Sound 2002'. Next base: position 102,710,546 of record OZ038382.1, on the reverse strand, counting down.
TCATTAATGGCAAATAGAGACCTTGATTATGGTGCATGAATTTGAGTGACTGTCAATTGACAGTTTTTTGGGCACACACAGGGTGCAGCAACCGTTGCCAAGTGTGTGCTACCCTACTTCTTACACTGCATTGCTTCGCAGGTTGATACATTTGTGTGTCACACAGAAAGGTTTGTTGCATTGAGGAAACATGCATTCTTCCTCTACTTTTCCAGTATGCATACATGCTTGTTGTGTTTTGACAGCTACGATGTGGTTACATGACAATGGCATTTTAGATAAATAGAGATACTCATTTTTTCCTCTCAAGAGCAAGGGGTCCCCTAGGTGCAAAATTCATACCCCGTTTTTTTTGGGGGGGGTACAAGATGGCCATGTGGAGCCGAGCTAGTGGGTAGGGGGGTGGGCAGTTAGCGTGGCCTAAGAGAAGGAGGGGGACACGGGGGGTGAGAAGGGGGGTGCCGGGAGCAAGGATGAGCCCCGGCAACCCCCCACCACGCACGAGGGGTAACCTGCGTGTCGCGACTCGCGAATGGGGGCCTGGGGGGGCAGGGGGGCTAATGGGGCTAACCGGGCTAATGGGGCTAACCCACCACCAAGTGACCCGGCGCCGGCCCGCCAAGTGACTTTCCAAGTGACCTATGGGGTGCGGTGGGGGGCTAACCAGGCTAATTGGGGGGTGGGCGGGGGGGGAACCCGGTGCTCGGTGACTCAGGTCCAACGTCGGGACCCTGTGATTGGCCACGGCTGCCCATGGGAGCCGGGGCAGCTTGTCTTTGAGGAGTGGCGGAGCATTCATATATATCCTTCTAGCAGCGTTCTAGCGAACCGTTCTAGCGGCGTTCTAGCGGCGCTCGCTGGGACGTCGCTAGAACGCCGCCAGAAAAAAAATTTTTGGACTCCAAAATCAGGTGAAAACAGTAAAATAGTGAAAAAAAAGTATGGGCCCTCGAGTATGGATAGGGGGGTCCAAGTTAGACACCTCATCCCCCCCCCCTTGCGGGGGGGGGGGGGGTATCCCCATTTTTTTTGTTCTAGCCGCTGTAGCCGGTTCTAGGCTAGAACGAGATTGGGTATTCTAGCGTGTACCAAGGGTCAGGTTTTCGCCCAAGCTATCTGGGAATCAGGAGGCTGCCCGCGCGGGACGGGCCCGGTGGGGCGCGCGCTACGAACGGCGGCCTCCCTGCGCTAGACCCCGAGGGCTGGTGGTGCGGGGAGTTTCCAAGGCAGGAGCACCTCTTGCACTTCGTGCAGGAGCCGCGCTAGCTACAACACCGGGTCCGGGACAGCCTTCGCTGCCAGTCCTCGCGCCAACTGGAGGCGCGGCACCCGGTCACCTTCGCCGGGCCAGCCGACAGGACGGATGGCCCGGCCTGCCGCGTAGCGCTACGGGCTGCCTCCACCGAGTTGGAGAAGTCGCTGCTGCGCGGTATCCTGTCCGGGGCCATGTGGACGGGGGCCCGGGTGTCGGGCCACGGCATGCGGGCCAACTCCGCGCGCCCCCATTGCGGCGCGCCGCACGAGGACGAGGCCCACATCCTTTCGGAGTGCCCGGATTGGCGCGACGCAAGGGGGACGTGGCTCATGTGGCTGAACGGCGCGGCGGTGGCCATCCCCGAACTGGGTCCACCGGACCAAGGGCCCTCTTGGCTGCGGAAGGCGGGCCTTTTCCTCCTCCGGCTGGAACAGGTGGTGGACCGGGACCTCCGCGACGAGTTCCTGTACCGCCTATGTGGCATGTACTTGGCGGTCCTCGCTGCCTGCATGGCAGCCCGCCAGGGGGACCAACTTGGCCACGGCGGCTCCCTCTTTCCGGAGCAGCCGCGTCCGCGGCCGCGTCCGCGGCCGCGCGACCCCCACACCTGAGACGACTTCGTTGGCCCCTTGCCGGGGGACACCGTACGCCACCAACCGCGACACCAGTCGGGGGTGCTGTCGGACTGGCGATGGCCACAGGCTTCCTCCACAACCTGGTCAGGTGGGCCCGAGGGATGGCCTGAATGCCGGGGCCGGCCGAGGTTTTTTGGGATGAGCTGGCCCTGTACTATGAAGCTTTCGTGGGGCGAGCGTTCCCGGCCTCCCCAGATCACCGGCTGCGGGGCACGCGCCTGCCACTGGGGGAGCGGGCCCAAATTATGCGCCAAGCAGTGGGTTTGGCGGAACGCCATCCGGCGGCGGGCGCACTGCTGAGTGGGGCCCCCCTGGGGCGCTGCTGCTCGCTCCTCCCCCTCGGGGGCCGCAAGTGCGCGGGGCTTTCGGCCCGCCCGTACTTCGCGGCGCGCCATGAAGTTATGCTGCAGCTAATGCGCTTGGCGGCGCACTGCCGCGACTCGTGGGTCCGGCGCGTGCGGGCGCCTGCACGCATGCGGCCACTGCTCAGTGACTGCTTTCCGATGGATTCCTTCCCCCGCCCCCTCAAGGGGGGGGCCTCCTCCGCTCCCGTATGCCCGGAGGCCCCCGCAGGCGCCGGCCCGCAGCGTCCCGCTCGCGGCACCACAGCGCTATCGCCCTCCGGGGGCGGGCAGCGGCACACAGGGCGCGCTATGCTTGGAACATGGGGCGCCATCTTGCGTCCGGTGCAGGAGCATTGGCTAGGGCATCAGCCGCTGCTGCCGGGTGGGCCATGAAGGCCACACGGGCTCCTCGGCGGGCCACAGCTGCCCCAGGGCCCCGCCCCGCGTAGCGCCGGGACGCCAAGTACTCGTCCCCGAAGCCCGGCGCGCGGGGGCGGACGCGTTGTCTTCCTGGCTCGGGCGGGCCGGCCCGGCCACCCATGCCCTTCCGGGCTCGGACCCTCCGACGAGCCGATGATGCACTACTCCGCCCAGGATGCTGGGCACTTGCCCCTCCCCCGCTCTTGGGCTCGACGACCCCAGGCCCGCGAAGCGCCAGATGCGTAACCGGGCCAACCGGGGGGACCTTGGGGGGGTGCGGGCCCACAGCCCAGGGGGGGGGGGGGGGCAGCAGAACCCTTCTCACCCCCGCCAGTGGGGGGGGGACGACGGCCCAAGGCCTGTCCCTCAGCGGGCTCCGCCACTACGGGGGCCAAGGGGGCACTGTGTGCAGCGCGAGACCCCCCCCCCACCGCGCCCCCCCCGGCAGAGCGACCCCCGCCATCGCTCCCTGATGTTTTGAGCCGCCTTTCAACGGCGCCAAGCAGCCGTGCGTTGCCACGGCGAAGTGCCGCAGGCTCGGCGGCGGCCTCAATCGCAGGCCGCTAGGTCGGTGGCGGACATGCTCCGCTCGCGCCCATCCCCCCACACGCGACGAACGACGCCCTCGGGGGAAGTTCCTCTGACCCAGTGGCGGACGCGCCCTCGGCGCCTCTTCCATCCCAGTTGACACTGCCGCAGCGGCGGCAGCACGGCAGGGCTAGCACGGACCTAGTCCCCTCCGGCTCGTCCCTCTTGGCCTCCGTGCGGACACAGGTGGGGGGCCTGTAGGGGAGGACACGGGCGCGTGAACTCGAACTTTGACCTCCACCTGCGGGGGGTGTCACAGCGGGTGGTCAATTTTGTCTGCTCCAAACCACTGGTGCCGGCCCCGCGGGAGGAGCAAGAACGACTCCTCCTCGTAGAACGCCTACTCGACCCGCTGGAGGCGAGGTGGCAAGCGGCCCTGGCTGCCGGGGACGTGGACCGCGCCTGCGCCTTTTGGACCACGACCGCGGAGGAGACCCTTCTCGCCGGGGCCACCCTCCCGCTAGCCCCTCCCCACCTCCCCGACGGTAGGGGCACGGACCAGCTGCTCCGGGGGATGCCCCTCTGCCCCAATCAGCGGTGAGACACCGGGGGGGCCCTAACCTGCCCGGTGGCGCGCATCGAGGCGTTCCACGGACCCCTCCGGGAGGTCTTACGCTGGCCGGAGCGGCCAATGCGGGGGCCAGGCGTGATGCCGCGTGCGGTGCAGAAGGGTATGGGCGGCCCTCCGACGCCGCTTGGACAGGCTCCACGCGCTCGGCCCGGAATATGCGGACTTTGAGCACTGAGGCGCGCTCGGTAGGCTGGCCCCGCTGGTTTCCCTCCGCTGTCTCAGCACGGCGCTAGCGGGGAAGGTCCGGGCAGCGCTCGGGCGGAGGACAAGGACCGCATCCGGGAGTGGCACACCTGGCTCGAGGAGTCCTAGTCCTTGGATCAGGGGGCTGTGTACCGCTGGCTGAAGGACGAGTCCTACGCCCCCCCCGGTCACCTTCCTCTCCAGGCCAGATGGCACGGCCACGGCCAACCTGGCGGAAATGGATGGCCTCTTGCATCACGCCCGGCGCCCCATCAACCGCAAATACGCGTCAGACCCAGAGCCGGACCCGGCGGCCTTCCTGCGCTGGTACGGCAGCCACGTGCGGCGGGTCCCCATGATTGCCTCGCAGCTCGACGGTCCCCGCCTACGCAAGGGACTCTCCCGCATGAAGACCTCGGCGTTAGGATTGGACGGATGGAGTCTAGTGGACCTCCACTCCGTCCCCGATAAGCTGCTCAGTTGGATGACGGACCTCCTGCGCGAGGTGGATCGGCTAGGAAAATGGCCAACCCGCATGGCCGAGGGCTACACCGCCCTCATCCCCAAGGAGGGACCGCCGGGGCCCCTGAACACCCGCCCGCTCACCAGCCTGTCCATGGTCTACCGGCTATTGGCGGGGGTGCGCCTGGTGGACGCCATTGCGTGGCACGAGGCCTCGGCTGAACCGGCGCCCTTTGGCTTCCGCCCGGCCAGGAGCGCCCTGGACGGGGCGGCGGTGACACAGGTTTTCTTGGAACTGTGTCGCCTCCGGGGATCTTAGACAGCCCAAGTTACCCACCCCGGTAAATCGGCCCAAAACACCCAAAAAGGGCCGTTTCGGCCGGTGGAAAATTTCATAGCCTATTTTTTAGTCATTCAGACGCTCCACGCACACAAACCCAGGTGACTGCGCATGGTCAATTTTTACGCTTCAGTGAACAAGTTTTGCTTTGTGCTGTGTTGTCTTTGTCCACCTATGTACCCTTCTCTTGGATTTTCGAAAAGTGTCTAGAATCAGACACTCTTTGAAATTCCACCCCTGTCAAACCCAGTTTTGGAGGTCGCATTGTCCGGTTCCAGACAAACTAAATAATTTACACCCTTTGAGGGGGCGGTCACCAGGTGTCTGTTCCCAATGTCAAATGTCCTCTGTATACACCCATAATATGGAGAATGTGTCCGGTTCCACACACTTTGGTGAAATTCTGTGATTAAGATACACATTTTATTGAACGTTATTAAGATACACATTTTATTGAACGGTGTCTGGTTCCAGACACTCTCCACCAATTGTCTGGTCACTGAGCAGGTTTGTGTCATTGTTGTTCACCGTTTTGTTTAGTGGCTCTGTTCCACTGTTGATGAGCCAGGTGACCAATGCTGCAACAGATCTCTTTGGTCTCCAGCGTGACTTCTTACGCGGAGCGAAGTATGGTACACCGCTGGAGCTTATGGATGCCGCTTGTGATGGATGAAAATATATTCTATAGACTCGCCAAGTTCATGTACAATCGGACATACAACCCCTTTAAGTTGGCCGAGCACTATGCCACTCTCCCAATGCTGTACGGCTACTGGCACCCTTATAAGTATTTGTGTACCATGATCCATCGTAAGTTCTTCCCCATATTGGGGTACCTTGGGCAACAAGTGCCCGCGGTAGATGACGAGATCATGTGCCACCCGAAGCTGTTGCACATTGAGAAGCAATTTTGTGCCCTACTGTCAACCCCACACAGCGTTGAGGACCACATCGTACACAAGGAGACTTCAATTATGCAATTTCCAGAGGCAGCCCGCAAGCTACCGCTTGTATGGTTGACTGGACTGAAGTTCTGCGTTCTGGCTGCGTTCCTCCTTGGAAACGTAGTTCGTGACTGCAACTGGGATGGTCTACCAGCAGGGACAGGCCGTACGGCCCGCAAAGTATTGTAGTTGAGTTTGGTATTGATTGTAGCCTTGACAATGGACACTCGCTGCAACGTCCCCTATGTAGGCACCCTATGTGTTGCCCTTCTGTTGTGGTTACCCTGGATTGACGCCGTCCCGGGCTGTTGTTATGCTGAGGAGCCCCTAGAGGCCATGTTGAGTCGTCTCGGATCTAGGTGCCACGCATACCCCCAGATGAAGACTTTTGACCAAACATTGGACCTGTTCTTTAGCATGGCACCACCAAAGCGAGGGGAAAAGAAGACGCGGGGGCAAATTCGCAGTGGACTTGTTGCAATTATGTCGTCACGGCTACGCAGGTTCCTGTTGGCCATTACAACGAACCGCATGGTCAATGTTGAGTGGAACAGTGGAAAGAAGGCAGCATTTACCGCTGTCCCGGAGGTCTTGAAATTCCCAGCGCAACTAGTGGACAACGGCGGTGAGGCCCTGTACCAGAGACTGTTGACTAGATCCCTCTCCACGTTGACACGTGCAGCGCGTTCGTCCACGGATGAGGTCTTATGACCAGTGTCCCCTCCTTCGGTGTATAGCCACCCTTCACGTAGAGCACTCCCAGGTGTTCTCGTATGGATTTCTTCTCCGGTTCATCGCGGTCCAGCTCAACACGCAGGAGTTCCATCCGTGTAGACAGCCTTGGCATTGTCCTGGCAGGCTGCACGGCCTGTGATACGACGGGTGGTCACAGCAGTTAACCCCCCCCCCCCCCACAAACAAAGCGGCCACTCGCGCAGGACAATGGGCAGGTGATGCTGGACGTCGCAGACGCGGGATATTTCCCCGGTGTGGGAAGGGAGCATGAAGTGTCACAGTGCACTGTCACAGTCGATATACCTGTGACATGCCAGCGATTCACTCCCGTATGTGCACAGTGACATCCGTACGAACCGCTTGAGCAAGAAATTGCACGGACTATGTTGCAGGTTCCAAATGGGCAGTCATATACTCCGTTGCGATTCGTCGACGGGCCTCGGCGATATGCTGCCCCGATAAGATCCAGTGATGCCCAACTGCGTCACGCCACACTATGATTCGGATTTTTGCTCCACCTGGTGGATTCCTGCGTAGCTGTGTCCTCTTGTCCTGGACAAGATCTTCATCGAGCACTCTGATTTGACCAAGGGCCCTTTTTTTGTCCCATTGCAGTCTGCTGATGGGCAGCAGGACCTCCTGGTCTTCATTATGGTCACCAATTTTCAGTTGATCATCTTTTCCCTTTGGTGTGTCACCACGTGTCCGCTTGGACTTGGATGGGGCATCGCCCACGGCACTGAATTGGGATGCCAGATCAATCCAGGGGCCGGAAAGGGTTCACTGCTACCTTGCGTAAGGTCAGACATGTTGGAACCACCTGGGCGCAAGACGCAAAATGACACAAGGGCGGGCCATTAGGCAATGTGATTTCAACTTTCCAGGCTTGCCGACGTGAGCCTACGGTTTCCACACTCAGACCACATCATGTTCAATACAAAGGAGTGTAAAAAACACAGTGCGTCTGGTTCCAGACACAACAGTTTGCTTTTGGAGTGTGCAACCGGTGCGAAACAATTTGATGTCTGGTTCCAGACAAGCATGTAATGTTCTGGCAATTGACAGGGCATAAACAGTCAATGTCTCTTTCTAGACACATATGCAGTATAATTCCGACTTAGCAGGCTACCCAATGTGATTCTAGTGTTTCCAGAAACCGACCACATGACCTTGAAGACAATGGAGGGCACAAATCACAGTCGGTCCGGTTCCAGACACAACAGCTTGCCTTCAGGATATGAAATGGGTGCAAAACCATTAAATGTATGGTTCCACACGGGCATGTACTTTTTCCGGGCATTGGATGGGTCACACACAGTTGGTGTCTGAGTCGAGACACACATGCATGCAGTGTTTATTCTGATGGCTTCCTGAACGGGGTATTCGGTTGGTCGGGGTCGCATGCTTAGTTTTGCGGAGAAACACGGATGTGCAGCAATGCAACAGTGCACGTACGCGCGCCACTCATTAGTCCAGCGCTGCGTTGGTTGACAATAGTGGCCTCTGCTCGGGTACCCCGGTGCCGTAGTAACCAACTCCAGCCCTGTGTCTGGTGCCAGACACACACCTTTGACGCATCCTCGCCACGTGGGTGGGGTGTCAGCAGCCCATCGTATCATCCTCCAGACTCACAACCTCCAACTCCTCCATTTCTTGCAATAGGACAACACATGGTGGTTCATCGTCCTGTGCGTCTACGTCCACTATCAAGTCCTCCACAGACCGGTGTGAACTTGAATCCGAGACAATTGCAGCTTCCGGGGCCTCATCGTCATCATCTGCTACTGCAATTGCTGTATCCCGCACCCGCTGAGCCTGTGCATCTCGGCCTGCATGATTGCGGGGGTCTTTGCCTGGAACAATGTTTCTCAACAGTGCCCGGGCCTGCACAGTGTGGCAGTACACGAGCTGTGTGGTGGTAACCAATTTTCGAACGACAAGGCTGTTTAGCATATTGTTGTCTGGTTCCAGACACAAGAGCACGTGATCTATGTTTCATGGGTGTCAATAATTAGGTGTTGTCTCGTACCAGACACAACAAGAGGAATTCTGCTTTGACAGGGCGCATTAGTGAGTTGTTGTTGTCTGGTTCCAGACATGGAGGTCCAGGCACACAATTTGACGAGGCTAAAAAAAGTTGCGTCTGGTTCCAGGCGCAAGCGGGACACGGTCTGGTGTGCGAATGATCGAATTGCGCTAAATGTCTGGTACCAGACGCAATAGAACGTAAGTGAAGTCTGGTGATGGTAGAAATACATCAGGTGTCAGTTTCCAGACAGCTGTGACAGCCTTCGTTGTTGCATCGGACAAGTTTCCTGGCCAGGGACGCATGTGCAATGTTCGCTCTGCAGGACACTGTCAGAAAAGCCTGGTTTCCGATTGCCGCCTGGGTGCAAGTGATGCGGGATAAGGCTGTGGCTGCTGTCGATGGATTGGAGAGGCGTGGACTGCCAGTAAAGTTGCAGTTTTGGAAGTGCTTGGAAGGCCTCATCCCACCAGACCTTGAGGAGGTTACGCAGTACATGGGCTCCAGAAATGTGTCACTGCCGATGATTACAAAGAAGGCAAAGCAACTGAAGGCCGCACCTCTGTGGGAACATCATCTCTGCCACCCGGACAACGACTTGGTTGACCCTAGTCGCAAAACGCTTGCAGAACGGGCCCGTTGTGAACAGTGTCTGTTGTCGAAGAGCCATGTCGCCTTCAAGACGTACACTTGGAAGTGGTCTGAGTAGAACTGCTGGCCCCCCTTGGAAGTATGTCGTAACTGCTGCAATTTGGAGTGACCCCACATATGCTCCCCTCCGTGATGCCCTTAAACGTCCCCTTGTGAACCCTGCGATCAAGAGTGCTGCTGATGTCAACTTCATCACCGTGAACATTGGGTCTGAGCCCCCAGAGGCGGCGGTGACTGACAGCAAGTCCCTGGATGGGGTCATGCATATCACTGGGATGGCAGCTGGTACTCCGCTGCACTCTACGGTGGCCAACATGCCGTATTGCCTGATCATTGTTGAAGTCCCAAAGGGACGTATGGAAGGCATCCATTCCGTTGTCAGTTTGGTGTCTGTGATGCTTGTTCTCATTGTTGGCGAGGCTTGTGACGTTTTGGGAGTGCTGGATGGTCTCCGAAAGTTGCACGACAACGAGGGGTTGACAACATTTCGCGTGGCTTGCTTTATTCTGGGATCTCTCACACAGCAGTATTCGATGGGATTCACTGAGCTGTGGGTCGTTTCCAAAAATCCGCTACCCATGCACCTGCAACTCACTTGGAAATGTGAAGTGGGGGCTCGATTGGGGCTAAAACGGCTCATTTGGGACTAAGTGGTGTTTTTCAAGGGGTTTAATGTGAAAAGTTGTGGCTTTCGGGGTGGGTTGGGGTTTTGGAATGTCCCCAAAGGGATACCAATCCCTAGGCCAAGAGGATTTGACCGGGGGGTTTTCTTTTTTTTGACGGCTCAGTTGACTGAGCACCCCGACTGAGCCGTCACAGAGCCGTCACTGAGCTCGCTCACTTAGCTCTCACTTAGCTCTCACTGAGCGCGCCAAATGGCTCAGTGAGCGCTCAGTGAGCGCTCACTGAGAGCTAATTGGGGGCTCACGCAGTGCTCACTTAACATGCACGGGCACAAATCTTCCATCATAAGCACTTACTTGGTCCTTTGTCACAATGCACGTTCCACAATCCTCCTCACCATGTTCTCTCTCCCCTTCCTCTCCCGCCGGGCACGTGACCAAGTGGTGCACCGCCGTTGGAACCCCCTTCGCTTGGTCACAGCACTACTCTCCACCTCCCAACCTTTCTTGCGGAGGTTGTCATCTATTGTGTGGTTATCCACCACACACTGCAAGCCCGACCTATCGTTCAGCAAGCTGACCCCCCCACTATTCCTAAGCAGCCGTTTCATTTGCACATGGCTGCCCTCCAATGCAAAGCAACTAAACTTTGCAATGGTCCCCCACTGTGCAACATACGCATACATGTGGTCAACCCACATGTGCGTCCACAAGGTCTTCCCCCATCCCAGGTCAAGGTGCCTTGCCCCCATGGTCCGTTGGCGTTGCAGCAAGGCACGTTGCTCTGCACCACTCAGAAAGTCGTCCTTCCAGGCCACCTCGGCCATGGCCGCAAACGCCTCCCACCACTCGGTGCACACATCAACCCATGGCCTGCCCGCCACTTGATGGTTCCCGATCACCGGTGCAACCAGCTGCAATAGTGGGCCCCAGAGCCGGGCCTTGACAAAGTGCGCAGCAGCCCCCAACTCCATGCGCACTTGTCCTTTGGCATTTGCCTTGTCCGCCCCCCACTTTCCAGGCCGCACCGTGCGGGCCACTTTCCGTACCCCGTTTAGAACCCCCTGCACCATGGTGGCCGCACTCTTCCTAGATACTCCTACATGGGTCACCAGCACCCGCACAATTCCATTGACCCCCGCAATGGCAACACGCATGACGCCATGCGCACCGAAGTCAGGAACGAGGCAGTCCGCCGGGATGTCACGAAACACCCCGTTCAAACGTACATGGCTCTTGATTCCTTCCAGGGCAACCTCTTGTGCCCCGAAGTTGCGCAAAACCGTTTCACGGTTTGCGCCGCAGCAGTGGCACACCATGGTCCCGGGGCTCTTCTTGGTGAAGCCGTCCCCGCGGGCCAACATGATGTGGGCCTTGCCATCGGCCCGGACGAAGAATAGGGGGCTGCGCGCCACCCCATCCAGATGCGGCAGTTGCAGGGCCGTAGCAGCGCGGAGCTGAGTATCGAAGTCACACTCCGATTGCATGTTGTACACCATGGCCCACATTTCGCTACCATCGAATAGCCACTAGCTAGCAAGCTGTGTGGGCCCACAACCCGGTGCAGCCACTGCACAGTGCACGTAGGCCCGCTTCCACCGGTTGGTGCCGTCAACGCCCATGGTCACCAAGGTCTTGCGCTGCGCGCCCGGTTGCAAGGCTTCCAGTGTGTGTACGGCACGCGCTTCATAGAGCAGGGCTAGCCGCTCAACAATATTGCAGTACGCCCCTTGCCTTTCATACTCCCCCTCAAGGATACAAACCCCATGGCTAGCAGGTTGGCTGAGGTGCTTCAGCCATGGGGCCACGTCGGCCCAGCTAATGGTGCTGTCCAGGTCGGGCCGCAGGTAGGCCATGTCGCGGCGCGACATGTGTGAACTACGCATCCGCCACAGTACGCGCAAGGCCTCCAACTTGATGTCGCGATTGGTGTCCGTGGGCCGGCTATAGTCCTCAGGGACTAGCAGAATGCTACCATCGGGTTGGAGCTCGGCCCGATATTCCTCACATAGGGAGCCCCCGTGGCCTCGAGATGCTCAATCCGGGTTGCGCGCTGGCGCTGCGTCCCCGACAAGGAAAAGGGACGCTTAGGTGGCATTTTGTGTAGCACCTGTGGTATAGGTGTAGTGCCGCATGCAGTCCCCGTGCTTGCGGCACAATTATCTCTGTTCATATCTCTTTGCAATCCTCCCCACCTGTTTCCCCTTGATTGTTGTCCCTTTCCAGCCTTCCCCCCCCCTTGCCCCTGCACGATTCACACTCGGGGTTGGGTAGTGGGGTTGCACCAGGGTGTTTGTCCCCCCCCCCCCCGGGGATGCCGCCAGGGTGTTTGTCCCATCATACCCCCCCCCCCGGCAGTGTGTCATCCTTCCCCGTCATCGCCACTCCCATTGCCCCCTTTGATGCCCCCCTCCCCCCGGTTGATGCCGTAATATGCGCTGCACCCCCCCCCCCCCCCATAGCCATGGCACACACCCTATTTTAGGTCCGTGGTGGTAGGTGGCACATCCCCCCCGCATCCCCTTCCCAAAGCCACCAGTTTGTGGCGGCCAACAATTGGAGAGCCCAGCCATCCACCCGACTGAGAGCTCACTGAGTCGTTTGGTGCGCTCACTGAGCGCTCAGTGAGCGCTCACTGCCCCTTTTCGCGCGCTCAGTGAGCGCGCCAAATGGCGCAGTGAGCGCTCAGTGAGCTCAGTGAGCTCTCAGTTACCTCTCAGTCACTGCACACCTAAAGACAGGCACTACACAGGCACCACACAACGCACAAGAGGCCAATACGTGTTACAAAAAGACCGTTGGCTGTCTTAACATACCACAAGGGCCAGATCTGGCCCTGCTCCCGCAAGTGTTGTTGAACACAAGCCCATAACAGGGCTGAAAGTGGCGGCCCCTGGCCTGCTTGAAAAAAAGGCGCAACATACCACAGGGGCCAAATTTGGCCCTGTTCTTGAACATAGGCCCACACCAGCGCTGAAAGTGGTCGCCCCTGGCCTGCTTGAAAAAAAGCCGCACAACAGAGCTGAAAGTGGTGGCCCCTGGCCTGCTTGAAAAGTTTTTCAGCTCCGTGAAACAGTTATTTTCAAATTAACATACAACTGCAATTGGTACACGGCCAGAATCACGGCACGTTGACCTGTGAAAAAAAGGCACACAGCAGGGCAGGAAGTGGTGGCCCAAGAAGTGCACAGCACGCTGCAATCTGTGGCCCCAGGCCCCCCCGAAGAAATTTCAGCACCATGAACTGCTCAACAATAATATATACCATACATATATTCAAACCACGTAGCGGGGGTCCAGTGGCTGCCACAGCGCCGCAGTTCCAGGGACAGAACCCGGACTGCCAGCCACGGGTTCTAGCTCCCGACAAGGCTGCTGAGCAGCCGCCACCACATCCGACCGATACCGGCGGTTGGCGTTCTGCAGGCGGGATGCCACTTCCACCTCAACCTTCGGCAGGCTGTCCACGCTCAGGTGCGGCATCGTGGTTGTTCTACCCAGCCCCGCAATTGTCTGCAGCTACAGGCACGATGACTTCGCGTCAGCCATCAGCCGCGTGGCCAAGTGGGTGTACTCTCATAGTCCCGATGCCAGGAATTGTATGGACTGCGCGCTGTAGGTGGCGGGTGGTGCAGCCGGAACCCCTGAATGGGAGGGGGATGCAGCCCCCGGCCCAGATTTAGGGGGCTTGAAGCCCTTGGACCGCTGCAGCACCTCCAGGCGTGCCTCACTCCCAGCCCGTTGGCGCTCAGAGTCCACGAGCTGCGCCTACAGGTCGTCCCGCTGCCGCTTGACCGTGTGCAGCTCCTCCTTGAGACGGGAGGCCGCTTCCGCTAACAGACGGGCAGCATCCCGCTCCTAGCGGAACTGGTCACGGTCACGGCATGCCTCCCGGTACACGGTCATGGGCACGGTGCACGGTGACCCAGGCTCACGAAGGGGGCTCCCCAGAGCCGCCTTTTGTGATGCGGCTGCATTTCCCTTGCCCGCCAGCTTTTTGGGGGGGAGAGGGGGTTGCTGTCCTTGGCTGCCCGCTCGCTTTCCCTTTCCCCGATCCCACTGCGGCCACTCTGATGACTGCGGGCGCCTGCACTACGGGCGCCATCACTCTTCCCCCCCTCCGTCACCTCCCCATCACTGACCACCTCTAGGTCGATGACGTCCCCCCCAGAGCGCTGGCACAGAAGGTGGCGACGTGGCCACGCATGGCGGGCCAAGCCTCGAAGAAAAACCCCTCCCCTTGCACTTCCCATGACGCCACCTGCTTAAAAGCAATTGAGCTAGCGCGGGCCAGCAACCCCCCCTCCTCCGTCCCCACGGCTAGGTCCAAGCACTAGTGTTTGGACCCCAGCCGGTAAGCAAAGCCGGCTACAAAAAACCTCCCCTCCCCTGCCACAAGCCCACAATCCTCGGAGACGGTCACCTTGCACGGCAGGTGCATCTAGGTGGGTGTGGTTGTCTGGGGGGCGGTGCACGTGTGGAGGGTGACCCTCCAATACCACCTCTCCGTGGAGTGCCGCAGTACCCCCTTCACGTTAACCGTCCTGTTGAGGAGGTATGCCGGTGCGGGCTGCTTCTTGACCGGGGCAATGTAGAGCCCCAAGTAGCCCGCGCGTACATCACTGGACCAGGGACGTGATGGCCAGGTCGGCGATAACTGGGCCCACCGGGGCCCGACCCTTGTCAACCGCCGCTGCCCTCTCGTCCGCGGCTCTCACCATCGCGGGCCCCGCTTCCGACGCCCCTGGCACCGGCTCCTTCGTCACTGACGCCAGTTGTAGTTGCCGTCGAAGTGGTGGTCGTGAGGAACTGCTGGCACCTTCGGTGGGCGACGCGAACGTTACCGGACGTTGACTGTGTGTTTTACTGCCGTTTGCATCAACCAAAGGCTCATGCAGGGGGAATGGAGCCTGCAAATGTAGGGGGGGGGGGACTCCAAAAGTACCAGTTTCGATAAAGATGCAAACGGCAGCAAAGCACTGCAACGGCCTGGTCCCGGGTTCCACCTCACTGAGAGCTCACTGAGCCGTCAGTGAGAGCTAATTGGGCTCACTGCGCCGTTTGGCGCGCTCAGTGAGCGCGCCAAATGGCGCAGTGAGCGCTTAGAGAGCGCGCCAAATGGCCCAGTGAGCGCTCACTGAGCGCGCCAAACGGCTCAGTCAGCTCTCAGTTGCACTTCCAGACTGGCAACTGCAACTGGCGGCAGGATGCTAGAGCCGCCTCAGCGCAGCCCCATGCAGGCCATACACAGGGCCCTTACAGGCCCCCATACAGGCCCCGTAAAGGCCAGCAGCAGACTGGCACGGCCTGTGTAGGAGGCCCACCTTGTGCACATGTTACGCCCACTTGTGGGGCACCTTGTGCACATGTTAAGCCTGCTCCTGGGGCATTACGCGCATAACACACAAAGAACCCCCTGCCAACCCACAGCCCCACAAGCCCACAGCCCCGAACCCACCTTTCCAAACACCCTGGTGCACCCCACCACCACCCAGTCGCGCCTCCTACCAATATTCCCCCCAACACCCCGGTGTGAATCCTGCAGGGCAGGGGGAGAAGGGAGTAAGACCTTGCTGCTGCAGATGCAGCGCATCAAAAGCGGGACCTCGGCCCCCGCATCGCTCCCTGTACAGCGCTTCTCCGGCCCGCGATGCCAGGAGAAGCCGAGCAGCAAAGCCTGCTGTGCAGAGATGGGGCGGGAGGAGGGGGCCCAATAGTGCTGCAGCATGGCGGCCTCCCCGGGTTCACTGTTACCCAGGTCGAGCCATGATGGCCCGCTTGTCCACAGGATGTCGCCTTCCTCCACGTACACGTGGCACATGGGGTCGGCGGCGTCCAGGGCAGGCTTGGCCAGCAGCAGCGAGTGGTATGGGCAGCCGGGGCCTGACTGACCCACGGGGGCCAGCCAGTCGTCCAGCTGCTCAAACTGCGGCAGACTGACCGCGCCCTGCAGTCCCTCACCGAAGGCGAAGTACTGCCCCCAGTGGTTGAGAGCCCTGGGGTTGGGCAGCGGCAGAGGGTCAAGGATGAACCGTTCCACGTCCACCCACTTGTGACGCTCGTTGGGGATGAGGAAGCGGAAGAGAACAACCTGCTTCCCCACCCCTGGCAGCGCGGCGAGACCCCGATGTCTCACCGTGGAGGCAAAGAGAACCATGTCCCCACGCTGACACTCGAAGGTCTCGACCCGCAGAGCGTCATGGTCTCCCAGTTGGCTGCCCAAGTGCACCTCCAAATGATACCTGTCTGAGAGGACAAGCATCATTGAGAGATGCCCGGGCAGCTCACCCATGCTAGGGAGCGTACCTGGCAACTTATCAACGTTAGTATGCCAGGTCTGCTCCCTAGCATCTTTCCCGGCGGCCATTGCCGACCACTGAGTTGGGAAGCGATCCCTCATCTCGGGCCAGCGAGCACTGCACTGTTGACGAGCCCGTTGCAAGGGGTCCCTTCCCAACACAGAGATAAGCTTGCCGGGCCGAGTACCCCAGCGCCGTGGCGGTTTGGGATCAGCCAAGCAAGAGAGTGTGCATTGGACAGCAGATCCCAAATTACATCCGGTGCCGCAAGAGTCGACGAGAATGCGGTACCAGTTCTCGCACTCCTTGGCCTCTACCGCCCCCCTACCCACCCGGAGCCCCAAGTCGCACAAGGACTCATCCGACTCAAGGTTTGGTGTCATGAACCCGTGTCCCGAACTCCTAGGGGGTACCGATCAGCTTTCCTGAGGACTGCCGCAACAAATCTTGGACAGCAGCCACAGCAAAGCGGAAGCGTACGGCACGAAGAGCTGGATGCACCTGGCGCAACATTTGGTTGCGCCGGTGCATCCAACTGTTTCCAAGAAGGGTCACATCGGACACGGTGATGTGGACCACTTGTGGGGAAGGGGCAGGGAGCTGCTGGGCCCACAGCTTCAAGGGCTCTAGGTCCGTCGAAGGCACCCCCGGGTACGTTGCCTCTGTGAAAGCGGTAGGTACCCGGGGGCGACTAAGGAAAGACGTGAGAGCCTTTGAAGCCGCCGGTTCCAGGCCTGGGGCGACATTAGACATGGTGTGAAAGAGAGGACCTATGGGAGCGAGAAGGAATGGATGGGTAGGCGGATAGGGGGGCGGAGGAGAGGCGGAAAGGGGGGGGAACCCTCTGAGTGAGCCCCCAATTAGCTCTCACTGAGCGCTCACTGAGCGCTCACTGAGCCATTTGGCGCGCTCACTGAGCTCTCAGTGAGCCGGCTCAGTGACAGCTCAGTGACGGCTCAGTCGGGCGCTCAGTCAACTGAGCCGTCGCCAAAAAAAGTTACCCCCCCCCTTGAACCTTGACCAAGTGAGTATCTAAAACTTCTAAAAACATTAAATGCACATTACCTAGCATGCAAAAAGCACAACAAACAAGCACAAAGACATCGCAATGCACAACTGAGCCCCAAATGAGCCCCAACTTCACATTTCCACCTAGCCACCAGTGAGCCGCAGGTACACAAGAAGGTATTACTGTCAGCTCCTGCTACCTGCTGCCTGCTACCAGAGTCACGTTGTGTGCACCGTTAAATCCTAAAGTTTGTCTGGAACCAGACACTTACGAGGCAGAATGCGTCCTAAGAAGGGTGAATTGTGGGAAAGCGTCTGGAACCAGACCACATCGGCCAGTCCAGCTGCACCAGTAGGGGTGCCTTGCTACTTTGCCTGTTCTCGTGGTCCGATGGTGAACCAGCTGTGTACGGAGGTTGTTGGCTTTGTCATGCACCACCTGGCAGATGCAGTACCGTCAGAAGCAACTACCCCGTGGTTCTTGGTTATCAGTGGTTCTGTACAGCTGGCCTGCAGTTTGGCAGTGCGCTTGCCGGTACCCATCAGTGTGGTGTTGGGTTTGCCCACGGAGCAGGAGTCTATTGTAGACGTCAGTGCCCTCGTATGCAGCAATTTACGCATCGGTGATGGGCTGAGCCCAATTCCCTGGAATGCAATGTTTGAAAATTTCGCGGAGGGTTGCCCTGTGGACTGCAGCTGTGTGCCTGAGAAGGCAGAGGGAGAGCAGGAGTCTGAAGATGAAGTGGAAGACGTGGGCGCCACCCCACACAATGCTGTGTATTGTACACCGAAGCAGGCACGGGGCCCTGGCAAAAAAGGTGGTCGCACACGCAAGGGAGACGAGAACAAAGCCTCCTCATCCCACAGACAAAAGGCAAAGGCAACAAAAAAGCCTAGGTATCACCTCCTGATGAGCCTGCAGCTGCGGGATCCGATTCTCAGTTGTCTGCTTCCAAAAGGGCCAAGATTGGGTTTCAGGCGTGGAAGGACCGATTCAATGGCTCCAAGAAGAACTAAACCTGCATTGTTGCAGTTCCTGTTGGTTGCACACTGCTGTTGTAAACCTGCTCAGTGACCACAATATCTTTTCATACCATGTAATCACTATGGCACCCTGTTGGCGTGCCAGTGTGCTCTCTGGGTCCCAGTGGTCCATTTCGACGATTTTCTCTTCACCAACACGCGACTGACAGTTTTCCGTCACTTTTTTATGACATTTTGTTGCGGACCACAGTTCCTTTTGTGGAATACAGTAATTTTTCACCAGGTTACTCGTCTTGTGTTTGGAACCAGACAACTTTTGTGAGTACTGTCCCTGTGCAGCAGGTTTTGGTAAGATCTGTCTGTTTCCAGACAAACTTTAGTATTTCAATGTCTGTAGAACAAAATTTGAGTAACATGGTACGCGTTGACGAGTAGTGCCTCCGCTGGTGTAGTGATATTGAAGCGTGCATAGACACACATGCATTCCGTGGGGTTCCTCCTCAGAATTTGACTATTTTCCCCATATTTCACAGGGCCCAGCCTCAAGTTGGTGTTGTGCGCAAAGTGCCAAAACCGTATATGGGGGTAGTCAAAAACGAGGGGAAATAGACGTGCGCTGCTTGTTGCTAAAATTTCACCCTTGTAGAACGCGTTTTTGATGACCGTCATTTGGTGACATTTTTGTCGGGGGTCCATTTGGGGGGGGAGGGGGGGGGCAACTTGGGCCGTCTAAGGGGATGGGCCGTCGCGGGGAGGAGCATCGATTACGTCAAGTGTTTCGATCTGATCCCCAGGCGGTCGTGCTGGCCCTGGCGTTGGAGCTGGGCATGGACCCGGGGAGGTGTCGTGCCCTGGCGGCCATGTACAAGCAGCTCCGCGGGGCTTTCAAGGTCGCGGGGGTCCTCGGCCTTTGGTGGCAGGCCACCAACGGCATCCTCCAGGGGTGCCCCTTGTCGGTGATCCTGGTGAATGTGCTCACCATGATCTGGAAATGGGAGGTGGACTCCCTGCGCCGCCAGGTATGCGCACAAACAGCCGCCCTCCCGCCGGCCCTGGACGAGGACGCGGCGGACGACCTGGAACCGGGGGCCCTGCTCCCCCTCAAGGAAGCCGGCCCCGGCTACCCCGCGCTGGGGTCATCGGGCTATGTAGACAACACCCAGGCGGTGGCCCTGGGCGCGGCTGCCCTCCAGGAGACGATCCCACGACGGAGGAGTGGCTGCGGATCACGGGGCAGGTCGTCTGCGTGGACAAGTCCTGCTCCTAGGTCCACGGGGAACGCGGCGCCCCGGCGGTGCTGCTCCGGCGGGTCCCCATCCCGCTGGCGACGACCTTCCGCCAGCTCGGCGTTGACATCGCCATTGGGGGCTCCAAGGCCACGGGACCGGTGCTGTCCCGGCGTTTGGAGGCGGGGAGGAGCGCCCTGCGTTGCCTACCCCACCTCTCGACCTACGACCGGCGAGAGCGAGCCATCAGCACCCTGGTCACCCCGCTGGCCCTCCATGGGGCGGCCGTGGCGTCGGTGACGGAGCCCGACCTGAGGGGACTCGAGACCGCGGTGGTGCGGGCCCCGTGGGGGCCGGCGCGCGTGTCCCGGGCCAAGGAGGTCGTCTTTACCGTCCTGTCCAAAGGGCACCGCGTGTCCCCGATCATGCACACGCGGTATGAGCGCCTCCTCTGGCTGGCCCGCTTGGCCCGATGGCCGGGGGTCACGCAGGTCTTTGCCCAAGCTATTTGGGAGTCGGGGGGCCGCCCACCCGGGACGGGCCCGGTGGGGCGCGCGCTCCGCACGGCGGCCTCCCTGGGCTGGACCCCGCGCGAAGGCTAGTGGTGCTGGGACGTCCCAAGGCAGGAGCACCCCCTGCACTTCGTGCAAGAGCCGCTCCGCCAGCTGCAGCACCGGGTCCGGGATAGCCTTCGCTGCCACTCCTCGCGCCAGCCGGAGGCGCGGCGCCCCGTCACCTTCGGTGGGCTGGGCAAACGGGCGGATGGCCCGGCATGCCGCGCGGCGCTGCGGGCTGCCTCCACGGAGTTGGAGAAGTCGCTGTTGCGCCGGGTCCTTGCCGGGGCCATGTGGACGGCGGCCCGGGTGTCGGGCCACGGCATGCGGGCCAACTCCACGTGCCCCCACTACGGCGCGGCGCACGAGGACGAGGCCCACGTCCTGTGGGACTGCCCAGAGTGGGGCGGCGCCGAGGGAACGTGGCTCATGTGGCTGAACGGCGCGGCGGGGGCCATCCCCAATCTGGGCCCGCCGGACCAGTGGCCCTCCTGCCTGCGGAAGGCGGGCCTTTTCCTCCTCCGGCGGGCACAGGGGGTGGACCGGGACGACCTCGACGAGTTCCTGTACCGCCTGTATGGCATGTACTTGGCGGTCCTCGCGGCCCGCATGGCGGCCAACGCGGGGGATCAGGCGGGCCACGGCGACTCCCTCTTCCTGGAGCAGCCGCGTCCGCGGCCCCGCGACCCCTACCCATGGGACGCCTTCGTAGGCCCCACACCGGGGGACACCGTCCGCCACCAGCCGCGGCTGTAGCTGGGGGTGCCAGTATTGGCCGAGTGCCAACCAATCGGTGTGCATGATGGTTTGGCCCGGGTGGGGCGCCACCAACACAAGTGGCTAGGGATCAAACCCGGGGGCTTTGTGCCCGTAAACAAAAGTACCACCTACCATCGAAGTGTCGAGTTCCTGAGTAAAAATGGGGGGGGTATGGTAAAACTTAGTAGAAACGAGGTAAAACCTAGTAAACAAAAAAAAATTTTGTAACAACTTTTTGGAATTTTTTTTGTTTGCGAAGTTTTACCTCGTTTCTACTAAGTTTTACCGAATTGTACTGAGTTTTACGTTGTCTCGAACTAAGTTTCACCAAAAAAAACATACCCATTTCCCAGGCCATCAGTGCCAGGGGTTGGGGTGATGAGGGGGGTCACTTGTATGAGCTGTGAGCCCTGCATTAGGTTCCCAGCTTGCAGTGGGTTCCCCATCATCAGTAGAAAGTCTTGCGGTGCTGCTGTGCCGCGAGATGTCCCCTTGCTAGGCACCAGCTGTGAAATGCACACTGTGGCGCTCACCTCTTGTCCCCGTGGGCGCACTGTCCCACAATTTGCCACTGGCGACGCTCTGGCTGCTTGGCCCAAGCCCGCACCCTGGCTCCTGCGCTTGCATGTGCATCCCCCTTCCTGTGCCCCAGCTGCCTCAGCCCCCAAGCATCTCAGACCTTTACAGGCTGCTCCCTTCTACATATCCTCCTTCCCCGTCCCCCCACCCCCAGGTACCACCTCCCCTCCCATCCTTGTGCCCCCCCCAGTCAGCGATCCCATCTGAAAGGAGGAAGACTGGCTGACCATTGGGATCACAATGGGCAACAGAAACACACAAATCATATTGTATTGTATGGGATTTCGATATGAGCTTTGTAGTCATGGTGTTGGAGTCGTTCAGATTCAGAGGAGGTGATACGAGTTGCACAAGGATTGTACAGGCAACAACTGCCTTGCTCAACGACCACCCCTGGTCAACCGGCACTCCTTCTGACACTCTTCGTGAAACCATGGTCTTGCCCAACGACCAGCCTCTGGTCAGATGGCTCTCTTTTGCTTTTAAACACTGTCTAGGGAGCACTCTGTGGTCAAACGGTGAAACATTACTGGTCGTTGCGCAAGGGGGAGGGATTGTACAGACACAGTACACCAAACTATGTTCCTTGTATCTGTCAGGCAATGCCATGCGCCATCTTGTGCAACATCTGCTTCTCCTTTCCAGACGCCGGGTTGTACCTGTGCTCTGCCCCATTCCTTTTAGCTTCCCGGAAAGGCTGTTGAGTCATGGGACGCAGATTTGAGAGAGTACTTCATCTTGGGTTATGCTACAGGCCTTGCCCGTGACGAGGACATGTGGAATGTTGTGTTTGGTCTGTTCCTGAGCGATGCCTGTGCCCTGGCCTTCACTTGAACCCCAGCGCTCCAGATGCGTCCTCAAGCAAGGGCGTTTTGGAATGAACATTTCCGAGGACACTCTCCGGGTCCAAAACCTCCTCTGACCCCATGCCAGCCCCTCCGCCCCTTCCAAAGCAGCTGCATTTCAAAGTCTGTGAACCAAAACTTTTTGTCTGGCAGTGCCAATGGGGAATGTCAGCCCCCTCCCCCCTCCCCCTTCCCCCATTGGTCTCACCACCCCCCTTGCTGCGCTCTGAAGTGTTTCTAGGAACAGGGCATGGGAGGACAGGGCGTGCCAGGCCGATGTGTGGGCGGATTGCATGGACGGATACATGCTTGCTCATCCAACATGTACCGATCTTGACTGTGCACCAAAATGGACAAAAGACGAACGAAAGATAAGTGTGTCGGTGAAAGTTGGATGAAACATACCGCTCGCTTGCGAATGGGGGTTGTATTCGTTGAATGACTCATTTGTGCTCAGATTAATTTTTTATTTGTGTGGTGGTTGTGAGCCTCCCATATCCTTTTCATTGTCTGCCACTGTGACCCTCTAGCCAGCTTTGACATTTTTGAGTGCTTTGCCACAGTCGAATCGGTAGAAAGCCTCATTGAGTTTGACTCTGACGCCCAAAAGGACCGACTGGCCAGAGCGGTATTTAATACATTCAGCAATATGGGTCACAACGGGAGTGCAGTCCCTAGCACAAGTGCCACAAAGTGTCTGCCCGTGAGCGCCCCGGATGCTGCGGCGTTGTGTGCCTTTGCAGAGCATACGTTCAGGCTTTGGCGAGCACGAATTCTTGGTGAGGTAGTGGGCCAAAAAGTGGCAGCGCTATTGATGCAGATGTCAGCCCACGGATAGAACGCGGTGTAGATGGTGGGCTAGATGAAGACAGAGCTGCAGCTCAACCTCGATTTGGGGGATGTGATGGACTTGGTGGGTACCTGGGAAGATGTCAATGGAGTCCAGTATGACCCTTGTTCCAAGAAGTTCTAGGTGGTTACGCAGCAGTAGGTACCTAGATACCTGCTGCGGGTGTGGAGGTGAAGAAGGAGGAGATGGGTGGCAGGCGATGAAGGACAAACTGGAGAGCCTAGAGAAGGAGTTGGTGCGGGCCCCAGACAAGGTATCCCAGAGGATTATGCCGTGGGAAGACCAGCCGCTGACAAAGGCTTGGAGAAGGAGGAAGTAGTGACGGAGTGGGTGGAAGTAGGATTTGGCCAGTCTCACCCGGTGATTGGGATGTTTCATGGCTTCCTATATAGGGAAGTGGGATTTGGCAAGTCTCCCCGGGTGAGACTCAGGTTTCTTATGGTTTCCTACATAGAGAGTTGGAATTTGGCCAGTCTCTCCCGGTTGGACTCAGTTTTTCATGGATTCTAATACAGGGAGTCCGAATTTGGCCAGTCTCACCCTGTGAGACTTGGATTTTTCATGGATGCCGAGTTAGGGAAGTGGGATCTGGCCAGTCTCACTCGCTGAGAGTGGGATTCTTCATGGCTCCATACACAGGGAAGAGGGATTTGGCTAGTCTCACTAGGTGAGACTTGGATTTTTCATGGCTTCCGAATTAGGAAAGTGCAATTCGGCCAGTCTCACCCGATGAGACTGGCATTCTTCATAGCTGCATAGATACGGAACTCGGATTCGCCGGTCTCACGGGCGATTTTCATGGCTTTCTAAAAAGGGAAGTGGCATTTGGCAGGTCTCACCCGGTGAGAGTGAGATGTTTTTATGGTAATTTTCTGCGCAGCGCAAAGGGAGCGATATGCATGAACGGGTTTTCACAAGGCAAACGGAGGTCGTGGTGCACGCCGCAAGCATGCCTCAAAGCCATCACGGTCCATACCTTCCCTTAGTGCCTCGGCGGCGCGCGCCACGCGATCCGCCATGGCCACCAAAGGAAGGTATCCGGCCGGTGGACACCTGCTGCCTTTGTTGTTGGCTAAGGAGCAAAGGAGGACAACTAACGCACATGCCTAAAAGCAAACACAATTGAGGACGCTTGACGAAGACCCTTGCATGTCACACTTGCGTTGTTGCGTGGTTTGTTGTTTGCATTGAGTTTAAAACTCAAAAAAGTTAAAAAGTTTTTTTAACCTTAACAAAGGTCACAACTTATGTAGATTTTCATTCCGCATAAAATCGTACAATGTTATTTTGGTGTCGGACGCTTTCATCTCTTTTTTTCCTTGATTTATTACTGTTGGTTGACGGCTTGCCTGACAGGGCCAGTCACCAGCCAGCAGCCCGCCCACAGAGCCGCACAGGCAACGGCGTTTGGAACGACGACGAACATGAAGACAATAGACAATTAAATATAGTATTAGATTCCTTGCCCGCGCTATGCGCGTCAAAACTTGAGGCAACTGTTATCCGCAGAAGCTGTAGACTGGCGCAGACGGGGTGGGTTTTCCAGGAGCAAGGCACACACGCGTACTGCAATGTCATATGTGTTGACGGTTAACCCCTCACCCTCTTACACATTCTGAGTGTCTGTTTTATCTCGGGCATACCTGCATCTATAGTTGGATGGATACACTTTCTCAGTGTCTATTTTATCTCGGTACATGCTTGCATTCACAGCTAGATAGATACCATTTCTGAGTGTCTATTTTATCTCGTTACATACCTCCATCCACAGTTGGATGGATACACGTTCTGAGTGTCTATTTTATCTCAGTGCATACCCGCCCTGCTGCTACCTGATACCTGCCTTGCTTATACCAAATACAACCCACAAACTGAATCATACCCTAAGCCCTGCTGCAAGCAATGGCCATGGGTGGTGCAGGAAAACAGCATTCATTGATGATGGGCTTGCTTGTGCTTTTCCCAACCTTCTCCTAACCCTCCTCCAACCCTCTTCCACCCTCTGCCAACCCTCTCTCACCTTTTTCCAACGTTCTCCCAACCCTCTCCCAACCATCTGCCGGCCTGTCGCAACCCTAAGGAGCCACAAGTCGTGGTTGGGTGTTAACGAGCAAGCCAACCACGCCTATCCCAATGTCATGTAACGCTACTCACAATGCACACACCAACACCATTGTGCATGTCGTCTACACTACCCGTACTACCTACATTGCGTACACCGCCCACACTGCCGAAGCGGTCCCCAGGACCTCGTGACCTTTGGGACATCGTCTAACCTTCCCCACTCCCGTAAATCAAGTGCTCGCTGGATTCGCGGCATAACTAGCAGCCTACGGGCGCCGCAAATTTTTCCAATGTGTGGAATCGTTCAGGCCTCCAAATCCTCATCGATTCCTGTATTTAAATCCGCGCATCTCGCATTCTTCAGCGAGATGATCGTCTTTTACTATCGCCTGTCGCCGTCGCCGCGATCAGTTGACAGTTCTGATGGATTGCCGTGTCGAATTTTGGCCTTCTGAGGCCCACAATCTAATCCGCATTTTCAAGGCGGTCATTTCGCTGCGCCAAGCGCCGAGTTCCGTGAAGGTAGGGATTGTAGCCTCCCTCCGGAACTCGAGGCCGCCATTGCTCGCGGACCACCAGTCGTGGAGTAGACTTCACGGGCTCTATCACATCGTCCTTGATGTCTACTTTACGATTCTACTTGGGTTTGTGGGAATTCGGAAGGATTTAAAGGAGTTAGGGCAATATAAGTGAATTTAGTTTACTAAATGAGGGGCATTTGGTACCAATCACCAACCGATTGATACCAATGCATGCAATGGGCGCCCCAAGCGTCATATGACGATGTTTTCAATAGAAAACATTGGCGCCATCTTGGTTGGGCGATCTCCATAGCCCAAACATGCCCATATAGCCACATATAGCCCCTATATATGGCATATTGGGCAAATATGCACTCCAATAAGCCATATTTCGTTCATATGAGCATATACTCGGTCCCTTGAGCGCCCGTAGCCTTCTTAATCGCATGGTTGGCAAAATTGGGTGTATATTAACCATCCATGTCGACTCTAAGGCCTTCGGGCCGTGATATGTATTTTTACCATAATTATGTTTGTGCCAACATTGCAATTTTGGCATTTTCTCATGATAGATGACATATTGCGATGCTCACATGTGGTGTGTTGGTTTTGGATCGAAACAATGGCCGATATGTGACCCATGGGTACTTTACCTAATGGACCCGAGGTCATTGGCCGTCCAAACTCTAGGGTTTGGACTTCATACCCGGGCAGGGGATGGGGATATGATTTTTTCCATTTCATGTGCTCGCTTGAAAAATTCATTCCAAGGAGCCACGACGCCAAAATCAATCCAAGACCAAGGTATGTATTGCACATTGGTCCCTACGTTCCATTTTCTGTCATTTGGCCGTCTCACAAAAATTTCCCCGCCCTCGGCGACGCGATCTTTGCCCAAAATTTGGAACTTGGCAAAAATCGCGTGCCCCCATATTTGGGCCTATAAGTGCCCATATATGGGGAGTTGGAGCTGGCCAAGCTAGATATAGGAAGTAGAGGACATGTATGCATTTGTGTTAGAACGGCAAGGTTGGGTTTGCAATGGGTCTTTAGTTATACTATTGGGGATACCCAAGGTTTGGGGACATTTTTGTGTGGTTTTGCATGCATGTGCAATTTTGATGCCGTTCGTGACCCCTATCGGCGACACTACAGTAAGAAGCCCATGGCGAGTTGGACCGCCATATCTTCACATGATGTTGACATGACCCTATGCGTGGAATCTAAGTGCTTAGGTCAAGATACGGCGACCATGGCGGCGCCAGAGACCCCCTAGAGCGATCGCGAATTGGAGGCACCCGGCACCATGACCCATGTTGGCGAAGGCGCCATTCTCAAATCCGGAGGGGTTTTGGTTCAACTAAGGGACAAGGGTTAAGGCGTTTGGTCTCGACTTGACGCCTATAGTGACTTTGGGCCTAGATCGTCACTTAGCGAGGTCTAGCAATTTTTCTTTGCGTGCAATTTATGCAATATCTGCGCCGAACCCCAAATTCGGCCCAAACATGACCTTGTTGGCCTAACCTCGTGTGCTGAGCCCAACGGAGCTCGATCCAAAGTATATATATATATAGGAGGGTCAAAACCCTGGTCCCTACCCCTTGTCTGCGCCTCTTGGGAGCCGAGCGTGGACATGGGGGATGAGGAAAATTGGCTTGCGCCCGGGGGGGGGGGGGGTCACAGCTGTCGCCTGAAGGAGGGGGGGGGGGTTTGGGAAATGGACACCTGTGACAGGACCTATGTATGGTCCTCATTGTTTGCTTTGCTCGGCCTTTTTTTTTACTATGGTATTCACTCTCTTATGTTTAAATCTGGTCAGATCTTGACATAGCTTAGTGGGTAGTAGTACTAGGTTCTAATTCCAGAGGTCGTGGGTTCAAACCTTGTTGCCCACAATATTTTTACCTTCACTTTTTTGGTCTTTTTTATGTCTTCATGTTTGCATGTTTGCATATGCATGCCCCCCCCAAGACCATTTGCTACAGGCCCCCCCATCAAGGGGGACCCTTTCAGTCAGTCACAGGCACACATACCCCTTAAACCCCTCCCCCCTGGTCTCGACCCCTTGCCCGAAGCAACCAGCCCCTGACAAGGAAACAAACAAACGTCAGTTAAACACAGGGGGCCACTGATAGCACCTCTTTGCAAATTTTATTTTTTCTTTTTTGGCGAACCATCCTTTCTAAGTTCAATAGGCGCTGTCTGATCGCTACGTGCCTGGGTAGGCAGGTTTCACCTCCTTGCCCTACTGGGGGGGAGGAGAGGACACCCAGGCACCCAAGGGGTCCAAGAGAGCAGGGTGGGGTATAAAAATAAAAACCTGTACGTTCCTCTCCTACCCTCCCGCCTGGGCTAGCCCCGCCTTCTTTGCCAACGGGAGGCCATAGTGGGGCGTTGCATCCCCCCCCCCCCCGTGCTATGGGATGCAACCGGAATAGACCGGACATAAATACCACCACCGTTGGGGGTAGGGGGGGGACTAGGGGGCTCTGTATACCGGTTGTCATTGCCCCGTCACGGCGGGCCAGAAGGGGGGGGTTTGGGAAATGGACATCCGTGACCCCCCATGGGCGCAAGCCAATTTTCCCCCACCCTGGCGGAGCGTGAGAAGACCATCACCATGGGCAATTTTGGCCAATATCGCCCTATGGGCCCAATGTATGGGGCTGGCTCTCCAAGACTAGCCAACTCTGTTGTCCGCCAAGCTACGCAGGGAAAGGCAAAGGTATAGACTCTAGGAATTCGGAGGGGTTTGGTTCTCAGGGATTTTTAGCTAGGAGATATGAGGGTGCCGATCCCCCTTGGGAAAAGGGGGTGTTTGTGGTGGGTTTGGCCACCCCCCACCCCCCGATTTGCCAGGTTCATGACCCCTAAAGGGTCATATCTCCAAGCCTCTGGGGATTTGAAAGCTCCCATTTGGTCCTATGGAAGGGCCATAGTCCCCGGTTGAAAGGTAACATCCGTGCGAAGAACGGCCCCAGTGACACGGGCTGTTGGGTCATCGAAAGCGGCGCCAACGTGGGCATTTTTGGCGTTCTGAGCCCACTTGGCGACCCCATGACTGTAGGACGCCATGGAATCTGGGGGACCTAGATTGCATAGAGCCTCCAGGGGGTTTGTACTCAAAGGGTACAGGGTTGATTGCTTCGCCCCTACCTATGGATGGCCCGGACGAGGGGTCATTTTTGGACTTTTTGAGCCGCAGTAAACGTGTGCTGAAACAGCCCATTTTCACACCCTAGACCCCCTATGGGATGATAGCAGGGGCACATCTCTGGCTCAGAAGAGAGTTGGAATGAGCCGTCAGAGGAGCTTAAGGAGCGAGTGTTACTGGCCTTGGAGCCCATTGGCTCCCGGGAAATCGGCTGTGGCTGCTCGGGACGCCCCTCCCTTGTCAACGCTCTAGGATCAATTCTAGGCAGATTTGTGGGTTGTGTCTAAGCCCCCATATCTGCA
Organism: Eutreptiella sp. 'Long Island Sound 2002'; assembly: GCA_964036045.1. NCBI lineage: Eukaryota > Euglenozoa > Euglenophyceae > Eutreptiales > Eutreptiaceae > Eutreptiella > Eutreptiella sp. 'Long Island Sound 2002'. The sequence goes on along the minus strand of OZ038382.1, from coordinate 102,681,624 downwards.
TGCCAATAGGGAGGTGGGACCTGAGGTTGGGCTCTGGGCAGGGACTGAGTGTCTATTGCGATAAGGCGCCCCTACCCCAGTTAGTTGCCTAACCCACCTATCAGTGTGTACATATCTTGTTGTTGCTGTACATACTTTCGTTCTTTGTTTGCAGAGTGGCAAGGATTCTAGAACGCTTTGTTCTAGGAGGATGCCCTGAGCGCAGTGCTTTGCTTTCCTGCTTTGCATGTCCGCATAGCGTGCCCCATGGACAAGGCCCCCCACGGCAACACGTCAAAAGCGTTCTGCTGCCGCCGAGGAGTCCAGCGAGCCACTTGGGGCCAAAAACTCTGAGAACAACGAGAAAAACCGTAGCTTCCGCCCCAACAACCGCCTCGACACACCACAGCCCCCATGCCCCGCTCCACCACGCCTGCGGCCGGGCACTCAGCCCTGCTGGTCCCCAACTTGGGGGCCATCAAGATCCTGGTGGCCGGCCTGGAGGAGGGGCGGAAGTTTTGCCACTCCCGGTTTCAAGATGGCGTCAAGGCCCCTCAGTGGGTGGAGATCCGCAACGAGGTTCCAAACCTCCGCGGCATCGAAGCCCAACTCCAGGCCATGGGATATGAGTATTCCCATGGCCGCAAGAGGTATAGACTCTGGAGGGACACTAGACAGCTGCTGGGCGTGAGCCCCGACCTGCATGAGGACGACAAGCCGGTGCAGGAGACGAGGGCTATGGCTAGAGCCAGCAGCAGTGGCGCACACCCCGGAGCCAGCAGCAGCGCCCACCCCGGAGCCAGCAGCAGCGGTGCATGCCTTGGCGCCGCCACACTTCATCGCGGTCGCTAGGAGAACCCGGGCGAGACCCCTTCCGCTGCCGTTGAAAAGATCGGGACAGAGCAGCGACGTGGAGTCGGCCCACATGCGAGGCCCCGCGCAATCGCGAGGCGAAGTGGCCCGCACCTGCGAGCGCGTGTGCGGGGTGCCCTGCAACCCTGGGTTGCCAGGGAGAGGGCATCGGCGCAAAACACCGCCGTTGAGGAGGCCATCTGCATTGTGGAGCAAGAGGAAGCCGAATGGCAGGAGGGGATGGTGATACACGCCACAGCGGTAGCGGCAATTACGGCCGCAGCCACTGGTGCAGCTGTAGCGCGAGAGGCGGCGGCTGCCCACGAGAGGCGTGCGGCCGAAGCAGCCATTGCCAAGAAGGAGGCTAAAGTGAGGGCATTGGAAGAAGCCTTGGCCCAAGAGAGGGCAAGGAAAGAGGCGGAAGAAAGGGCCCACAAGGAGGCATTGGCAAGGGCTTGAGAAGACGCGGCCAGGAAGGAGGCCATCGAGGCCGCACGGAAAATGTCGCCGAGGAGAGAGCCAAGACCGAAGCCGAGCTGAGGGCCTTGGAAGCGGAGAAGGCCCGGCCGGAAAGGGCTCGAGAGGAAGAAGCTGAGCGAGCAAGACAAGATGCCGAGAGGCGAGCCGCCGAGGCAACCACCGCGGCCATTGAAGAAGCGGAAAAGAAGCTCAAGCGCGAGACACCCCAAAGGGGACACCCTTCGAAGGCTTTTCGAGGGGGATCCCACCACCAGGATGAAGGTCGACCTGGACGCGGAGGATTCGCGGAGCAGCGAAGACAGCGGAAGAGCCCCTCGACATCGCCGAAGCGGGAAAGCAAAGACCGCCGAGAGGGTCCGAAGACCCGGAGATGGACACCAACATGACTCCGACCCCTTCGTGACGTGCAGCAATGGGGATGAACTAGACCGCCAACATCGCCAAGAACCCACGGGGTGCAGCCTGGGAGTCACCGGCGGAGGCGGCGAAGGGGGCGAGGACACCCCTCCTGAGTCGGATGGAGGCGATCCGCCACCTCCCTACCAAAGTAGTGAAGGGACTCTGCGTCGGCCCGAGTCGGGGATTGAGTCACGATGGGACTCAGACGGAAATGGGGACGGATCTCGGGGAGAACCCTCAGGTGGAGGACCACCCGGGTATGGGCCCCCAGGAGGAGGATCCCCAGGTGGAGGGCCACCCGCAGGACCTGCGGGAAGGAACTTGCCTGAGGATATCTGGAGGTGGATCGTGTACCTCCACAGGAGGATCCAAAGGCTGGAGCGGGAGGTCTAGATCACCAAGACCGAGTCGGCCAAGTATACGGGGGTAGCCCGGCGAGCCCAGAGGGATCTGGACATCGCCCGGTACGAGACCAAGGAGCTGAGCGGGGTGGTCGCCGGGCTCCAGAGGCGGCTAGACACGTTGGAGGGCCGGCGAAGCGCCGGCAGCGACGTGCCACCTTTGGAGTCGGGCTGGTTGGACGAGGAATGGGGACCTAGACCAGGACTAGGCAGACCCCGCGCCCTCCGCGGGTCCGGTCGAAGCGAGCACCCGCCCTCCACGCGCGGCGGTGGTGGGGTATAGGGAAGTGGGATGTGGCCAATCTCACCTGGTGAGACTTGGAGTTTTGATTCCTCCCTACATATAGAACCAGGAACCGGCCAGTCTCACCCGGTGGGACTTTTCATGGGTCCCAATACAGGGAACTGGGATTCGGCTAGTCTCACCCGGTGAGACTCACATTTTTCATGGCTTCCTACATAGGGAGTTGGAATTTGGCCAGTCTCACCTAGTGAGACTTGGATTTTTCATGGCTGCCTACATACAGAAGACGGATTTGGCTAGTCTCACCCTGTGAGACTTGGATATTTCATTGTTGCCTAATTAGGGAAGAGGGATTTGGCCACTCTCGCGCCGTGAGACTTGAATTTTTGATGGCTCCCTAAGTAGCAAAGTGGGAATGGGCCAGTCTCACCTGCTGAGAGTGGGATTCTTCATGGCTCCATACATAGGAAATTGGGATTTGGCCAGTCTCACCGGAGATTTTCTTGGCTTTCTAAAAAGGGAAGTGGCATTTGGTAGGTCTCACCTGGTGAGAATGGTGTTTTTGTGGTTGCCTTTATACTGAAGTGGGATTTGGCCAATCTCACCTGCTGAGACTTGGATTTTTGATGGCTCCCTACATCAAGAACCGGGAATTGGCCAGTCTCACCCGGTGGGACTTTTCATGGGTCCCTCTATAGGCAACCGGGATTCGGCTAATCTCACCCGGTGAGACTCAGATTTCTCATGGATTCCTATCTAGGGAGTTGGAATTTGGCCAGTCTCACCTAGTGAGACTTGGATTTTTCATGGCTTCCTACATAGGGAAGAGGGATTTGGCTAGTCTCACCCTGTGAGACCTGGATTTTTCATGGCGGCCTAATTAGGGAAGTGGGATTTGGCTAGTCTCACCTGCTGAGAGTGGGATTCTTCATGGCTCCATACATAGGAAATTGGGATTTGGCAGTCTCACTGGACATTTTCATGGCTTTCTAAAACGGGAAGTGGCATTTGGCACGTCTCACCCGGTGAGAATGGTGTTTTTGTGGTTGCCTTTATAGGGAAGTGGGATTTGTTCAATCTCACCTGGTGAGACTTGGATTTTTGATGGCTCCCTGCATCAAAAACTGGGAATTGGCCATTCTCACCCGGTGGGACTTTTCATGGGTTCCAATTTAGGGAACCGGGATTTGGCTAGTCTCAACCGGTGAGACTTAGATTTTTCATGGCTTCCTACATAGGGAGTTGGAATTTGGCCAGCCTCACCTGGTGAGACTTGGATTTTTCATGGCTTCCTACATAGGGAAGAGTGATTTGGCCAATCTCACCCTGTGAGACTTGGACTTTTCATGGCTGCCTAGTTAGGGGAGTGGGATTTCTCTAGTCTCACCCGCTGAGAGTGGGATTCTTCATTGCTGCATACATAGGAAATTGAGATCCGGCCAGTGTCAACATGTGGGACTTGGATTTTTCATCGCTACCTAATTGGGCAAGTGCAATTCGGCGAGTCTCATTGGATGAGACCGGCATTCTTTATGGCTGCATAGATGGGGAACTGGGATTTCCTAGTCTCACCGGCGATTTTCATGCCCTTCTAAAATGGGAAGTGGCATTTGGCAGGTCTCACGCGCTGAGATTGGTGTTTTTATGGTTGCCTTTATAGGGAAGTGGCATGTGCCCAATCTCACCCGGTGAGACCGGATTTTTCCCGGCTCCCTGCATCGAGAACCGGGAATTGGTCAGTCTCACCCGGTGGGACTTTTCATGGGTCCCTCTATAGGCAACCGGGATTTGGCTAGTTTTACCCGGTGAGGCTCAGAGTATTCATGGTTTCCTACATAGGGAGTAGGAATTTGGCCAGTCTCACCCGGTGAGAATTGGATTTTTCATGGCTGCCTCATTAGGGAAGTGGGACTGGGCCGGTCTCACATGCTGAGAGTGGGATTCTTTATGGCTCCATACATAGGAGTTAGGGAATTGGTCACTCTCATCGGCAATTTTCATTGCTTTCTGAAAAGGCCAGTGGCATTTGGCAGGTCTCACCCTGTGAGATTGGTGTTTTTATGGTTGCCTTCATAGGAAGTCGGAATTGGCCAATGTCACCTGGTGAGACTTGGAGTTTTGATGGCTCCCTCCATAAAGGACCCGGAATTCGGCAGTCTCACCTGATGGGACTTTTCATGGGTCCCGAAATGGGGAACCGGGATTCGGCTAGTCTCACCCGGTGAGACTCACATTTTTCATGGCTTCCTACATAGGGAGTTGGAATTTGGCCAGTCTCACCTAGTGAGACTTGGATTTTTCATGGCTGCCTACATACAGAAGACGGATTTGGCTAGTCTCACCCCGTGAGACTTGGATATTTCATGGCTGCCGAATTAGGGAAGAGGGATTTGGCTAGTCTCACACACTGAGAATGGGACGCAACCGACGCAACCCACGTAACGGCTGTCTCACAAGCTTATTAGACACAAGCCTTTGGCCGATCATAGGTGACTAACGTCAGCCAAAGGGCAGTGTCAACCAACAGTAACCCGCACGACGCCTGCGCGCACGGAACACTGGACTCTAGCTCGGCGGCATACCTATGAACCGAAAATGCTTCCCGATATCGAGTTTTGCAAGGTAAGCCTTAGGGCCCGCCCCCGCCAACAAGTGGACCACCCTTTCTATTCGAGGAAGTTGAAACCTCGGTGGTTTGATAACATCCGCCTTATGGACTACAACTCATGCAAAGATCAGGGCACTTTTCTGCGAGCTCTTTGGTATGACCTTGGCTTTGCTGGTTCCATGCCCATGATGACACTTCTTGAGTGGACCCACTTCCTTGATGCTATCCTTGATGCTATTTGGACGGCTGGGCACTCCATCATACCACTGGCTTCTTTTTTGTCCCCGGTGGTGTAAACCTACAATTAAAAGCATAAATCTCGGTAATGACGGTAGTGATGTCCTCCTCGTTTTCCCGAGGAAAAGCACTTGTTCTTTTCACTTGGTATCAAAAGAAAACCTGGCAATTTTCCAAGTGTTTTGTCGGGGACCCAATAGCAAGGTGCACGAAGCTCCTCAAGCCCAAGGTCAGGAAGGCACAAAGGTAGAATGAGTTGAAGGGATTCCGAGTGTCCACTCAATAAAGAGTACGCGTTTCGACCCTCGAAGGGTCCTTATCAAACTACGCGTACTCACTTTACACTACCAAACCATGTATGCGCCACAACGGTGGTACCGGGATATGGCATTTGCCCCGTAATGGCCTAGTGATATGCCTTGAACATCCAAGCCGGTTCACACCATGTAGACCCAAGGCCAATCCACACAATGGAGATCCGCAGCCAGTCACACAATCGATATCCAAGGCGGTTCACACAATGGAGTCCCAAGGCCTCTTCACACAATGGAGATCCAAGCCAGTTCACACAATGGTGATCCGAAGCAGGTTCGCACAATGGAGATCCAAGCCGTTTCACAGACTGCACACCCAAAGCCGGTTCACACAATGGAGATCCAAGCCGCTTGACACAACGGAGATCCATAACCGGTTCGCACAACGTGTGTGGTGAGTATACTGTTGATGGAGATCAAGGATTACAGGTATTGGAATGGCTCAGATAGCTTCGGCAATGTCGCAACCTGAATCGCGCATTTAGACTAACACGTAACAGAGATCACCATAAGGATTTGAACAAGAGATTTGTGGAGATTTTGCTGTTAACTTTTTTAATATTAAATGCCACAGTTAAACGATTGTCTGTTTATTTTTTTCGGTGTGCTTGCATTTTTTGCAAAGCCGCTTTGCAGGCATGCTATAAGATCCCTCGTTCCCTACGGGCAGTAGCCTTCAGGGACTTTGATCAAGATGTTCTCTTGAAGGTCTTTGTTGTGCTGACCATGCTTGCAAAAGCGAAGGATACTCACAAAAAAGTCCACCAATGGCCACCTGTCTTACATATCCAAGCCGGTGCAGACAATGGAGATCTAAATTACCTCACAAGAGTTTTGTGGGGTCCCTTGCAAATTACATGGCCTTTATTTTCTGTGGAGCTGTATCCTCAACGGAAGGTTGACGTTTAGCCGTGTTGGCCTTCTCTGTGGTGCACTTTTGCTCCGAGGTACCCAACGCGGATGCACAAAGCCTCGAAGCCTAGCTTCCAATGCTGCACATCTTTGTCTAGTTGTCTACCCTCAACCATCCAACAATGCGGCACGACACTTCCCCTCACCCAGGCACATGGAGAACATGGTACAATGCACCCCATGGAATCATAGGATTCTTGGCGTGTACACGGCGAGTCTACCGATTCCAAGCCCAAGCCATCAACAAGACGCCATGCAGCATTCTCATGTCCGTGGCATAGTAGTGGACATGCCCGGCATAAATGGTGTGCATTTTTTATTCCAAACGGCAGCACTTTCGTACAACGTGGGAGTGGCAATTTTGCAAGCACAACGGGTTGCTAGGTCGGACAACTTTTTCACGGACAAGTCTGACGCGGTGAGAGCGAGATGTTTCATGGCTTCCGATATAGGGAAATGGGATTTGGGTACTCTCACCCGGTGAGACTAGGATGTTTCATGGCTTGCTATATACAGATATGGGGAAGTACAATTTGGCTAGCCTCACCTGTTGAGACTGCGATTTTCATGGCTCCCTCTATAGGGAAGTGGGATTCGGCCAGTCCGTGAGAATGTGATTTTCATGGCTTTCCGTACAAAGAAGTGGGATTTGGCCACTCTCACCCGGTGAGAGTGGGATTTTTCATGGCCCCCTAAACAGGAAATTGGAATTGGGCTGGTCTCACCCGCTGGCAATGGGATGTTTCATAGCTTCCAAGGGAGGGGACAAAGGGCCAAGTGGGGTCCAAGAAGGGCAAGCCGTGGACCGGCAAGCGCGAAAAAGGGAGGACATTAGGCACGTCCACGTCTAGTTTCGGCAGTGACCAACCGTCGGGTGACGAAATGTTTTGGAAAGGAAAACATTGATTTGTGGTGAGAACTGGAGTCGAATATTACCTGGCCGCCAACGGGAGAGAATGGAGAGGAGACAGACCCCCGCCAGCAGATTGCCATCACTGTGGGGGGGCGTCAATGAGAGTGGAATTGTAAAAAGTGACGAGAGGGCGAGAGGGTGATGGTGGAAGTGGAAAATAGGGAGCCACCGAGCTGTTGAGGCTCGCCGATAGGCCACAATTTGCGGAGTAGCATATGAAGTTCTTGCATTTCCAAGAACAAGCGACTGAGGGCGGCTGGCAGGGATTCATGCTCGAGTTGTGGGCAGCGTCCCCAAAAGAGTGTTATGAACGACCTATCAGGACCCTCCAGGCACGGCATGGGTGGGCCAAGTAGTTTGGGCTGGCGGAGGTAGTACCTCATCGAATTGTGCAGGGAACATTAGCATGTAGCTCCATGTGACAAGCCATGTCGGCGTGCAAGCTGCTTGAGGAGCTGGAAGTGGCTTGGCCCCTTGTCCTAAAGAGCTTTTGGCGCTTTATTAGGGCCCAGGAAGTCACAACACAGTTTACAAGGCAAAATTGGGCAATTTTAGAGTCATTAGCGATGTTCTTGCCTATCTAAGCAGTAGTACACCCCCAGAACAATGAGGTCCTTATCACTTATACCTCCCTCTTCTGTGTCCCAATGATGATGTCATCAATATGTGGATCACACACATTTTGTCGGCGAGCCTATTTGACAACTCGCTGCCATATGGCAGGGCTGTTTTTTAGGCCTTGGGGCATCCATTGGGGACACAAGATTCCAAGTCGATATGGCTGTGTACCATGGAGGTAACCCGTGGCCGAAGTAATCTGATGGAACGCATACTTTAAATCCACAACAGACTATAACTGGTTCTCGCCTCTTGTACCGAGGCAGCCCTTTCCGCAAGATTTTGAAAATCAGGACAAATAGGTGTCATAAACCAGAATTTGAGGCGTTTGTTTTTCGACCCGCATGCATCTGTTCTGCTTGGTCCACGTTCAAAAGAATACTCGAATTTTGGAGGTGAAAGTGCATGGCAGGTGAAAGTGATAGCAAAAGATGAGTGTTGACCCATAAAAGGTGCCTGTTGTGCCTATGCCAAGCATGTGCCTGCACCCCAGAAGCATGTCCAAAGGGGGTCCCTGGGCCTCAAACATGATTTGTTCCAAAGTCCTAGACCATTGGATATGCCCAAAGAAGTGTTCATAGCCCATTTTGAGGCCGTTTTGAACAGCTTTCGCCCTCCAAAAGTCTCAAAAGGCCTCTACATAGGGCATTGCAAATACATACAACAATACAAGGCCAATGGTACACCTGCTTTCTTCAGATTACCTGCGGCACTGTCCGGCCTGCGGCATTGACCATATTTGTACGCTGATCTCACACATGGACTTATCACACGAAGAAAAGTGTGACCGAGTGTTGGCATATTTGGACATGTTTTATTTTGGGGATTCAGAGAAGGTATGTGTATTCTATACACCGACCAGGGTTGTCCTTTGTAAATAATAAATGCGATATTTTGCATTTTAATTCCCACTCAGGGCAGCCTAGCGTTCTATGCGCTGACCCGATGGCGGTTGGTGGTCAACCGATGGTAGTTGATGGTCAACCGACAGTTGACTGACAACTGACAGCGGCATTTCTCTTTTCCTGGCAGTAAGGACAGCCTGGTACACAACCATAATCCTGCTCCCACACGCTGTGGTCTCAGTCCTGCACTGTTTTGTGTTCTGCACAGTGGAATCCCGTAGGTCTTCAGAAGTTGCAGACCACTGTCAACACCGTTCATTGTACTCTGGGCAGAAAGTACATCCGCCACCTTCAGTACGTTCCAGGTATATGTGTTGATTCCTCTGTGACCTCAGACGAGTGATTTTGCTTGGTGTAAGGGGGACCCCCCAACACACACCACGCCCGGGGAAAAAATACCTGACACAAGGACGTGCACTGGTTACATGTGAGCTTGCCCAAGGGAGCCCTGACACTGTCCAAGACATGATGCTCCATCTGCAGCCCCCTGAATTCATACTACTCGCCTCAATTTGTGCCCCTGATTCATTGGCCCGATTCAGTGAAAAATTTCCCCTGAATTCCCTGGCTTGCGTGCTTACCCACAGGCCGTTGTCAGGAGATGCGCCCACTTCCAACGCCAGCAGCACACTTCAATATGTGCCCAGACGCATGCCATGCCCCCAGCCCCCCCCCCCCACCCCCACCCTGTGTGAGGTGTGGGATGCCCCCCCCTAAGAATGCACTGGCTGCTTGACAGAGGACAAGGCTGACTGACGGCATATCGAGGCCAAGCGACAGCATCTGTCCACAGGACTGCCTGCTTGGCACAGGACCTGCATTCCCCTCCTCTTGTGCACTGCGTCGGCACAGGGAAATCAAAAATGGAAAATAGCTGCGTTAGAGGCCGTGAATATTGGCCTGAGCATCCCATTACAGTGGCCTGAGGTGTCACAGAAGCAGAAAGTCCCCGCGCACAGCGCTGCGAGTTGGGTTGTCTCCGATAGCCAAGGGCGCAGAGGGCCCAGCCAAGGGCAGGAGAAATCCAAGGGCAGGGCAGCAGACAGACTAGGGCAGTAGACTGCTGGGGTTGTATCACAGTTGTGAAGTGGTTGGATGGGGATTGTATGCGGTTTCCCTTGGGGGTTTAAAGTGGTTGTTTGGGGTTTGAGGCTGTCAAGCATTGTGCAGGAGTTGTGTCAAAGGTCGCGGGTGTTCCATGACTCCGCTCTTCAAGAATGGCTGGAAGTTTTGACTGCCGGATCCAGCACATAGTGCCTGTTTCGAACTGATGCCAGCCCCTAGTCTAGTTATGAACGCCCCTTTGGTCGTGGGCCAAGCAACTGTTCTACCGTTGGTGTTCACCAAAACTGCAGTCATAGTGACCCACATGCGCAACAAGCAACCATCCATTTGCGCCTCATTGTCTCTCAGGCATTCTGCATTTCCTGAAGGGCCAGGCGTACAGTGACTTGCGAAAAGTGACTGAGCAGTATGCATTGTGTGGGGAGGTGGTCAGGGGAGGAGAGGGTCAGGCAGCAGTGGTTGGGAGGTCAGCAAACAGCACCATCATCTTGTGTTGTCAAGCATTTGTGGCGGACTGCCGCTGAAACTCAGGAAACAGATTTTTAAGACCCCCCCCCCCGGGCAAAAGAAAAACAATGTTAGTTTCAGGTCTGCTTTACATGCTTTACATAGGGGTCGGACAGGGAATTGCATGCCGCCTGAGTTCATGTGGATGGTGAATCTTTTGGCATACTATGCCAATGCCCAGACATCCCGTGTACCCTTTTTGCTTTTCCCCTTCTCATTTCCATTGAGGGCCAGTTGATTGAAACACAATGCTTAAAATCATAGATGATATAGAGTCCTGCTGTATGTGGGGTAGCCCGTTGCTGTGGTAAATCATCTCCGGGTTGTTGGCAACACACATATGCTTTTATGCCGGCATGCCCCTTCCTTCACCACTGCCTCCAATGTTCACACTCCCTCTCATTTTTGCACTCCCAGTCACCTATCAACATTGTCAGGATTGTAGAGGGCTATACTGCAAGCTTCCTGCAAGAATCCTCGGTATGGCTGTGTGTGCACTGTGGTTAGGTGTACTTTGAGCCAATGATTGCAGGGCCCCACATTCTTCCCCGATCACGGGAGTCGCCCAGGTGCAGTCCCTGAAACCCCGCCCCCCCAGCCTCCCCCTCTCAAGGGAAAAAATGTTTGACAGGTTGGGGGACAAAATCAGAAGTGGCTGCACAAACGTAACCTGCCTGCTTGGGGGCTCGGGAAAATGCCAAAAAAAAACTGAGCATTTTGAGTATACACACATGAGGTGACCTGTTTTACCAGCCCCTTCAAATAGGGCACCAAAATTTTCTGGCGCCTGTGGCGCCAGCCAATTTCTCCATGTTGGCTTGTACTATGGTTGGGATCCCTGAGAAGGCAGGGGTTATGCAGCCACTTTGATCCTTCCCCACCATGGGGACCCCCAAGACGGCAAGGGGTGACGTAGCCATATCAACCTTTCCCCAGCATGGGGACCCCGAGAAGGCAAGGGCTATGAAGCCATTTCTGATTTGTCCGCGTTGTCGGGCGACCCCCGAGAAGGCGCTATACAAATGTTGTTTGTTGCTCTTTGAAGATCTTGCACTTGACGCTCAGCCTTGGCCAGGGCTTCTTTGGAATAATGAAATACCAAGGAGAGGGGGGGGGAAGGGCTGCAAAACCCCCCTCCCTCCCTCCCTCCCACAACCCCCCTCCCCCCCATTCCACTTAAGCAAAAGTTCAGTTTTCTGGTTCGTGACAGTGCATACTTACTGGGGGTCCCCCCTTCATTGTGGGGGACCAGATCTACTGTCTACCCCCCTCTCCTTGCTCTCGACTCTTCCCACCCTCCATTAAACAAAGTATTGGGGGCCTGAGATTGCGTCACTTGCAAAAACTTTTGTTTTCCTTTCTTTATCTTTTTTTTCCTGTCAGTTAAACGACGCTGTTTGCAGGTCTGGTGCCAAGGTAGGCCAAGGGGTTCTTTGGCCGAGTGTGGGGGGCCGAGAGGATGCTTTGGCACCAGGGAGTCTAGGAGAGCGGAGGGTTACTTTAATACTATAAATAATGCCCCTACGAGACTCTCGGCCCTCCCCTACCGGCAACCCCTCCTTCTTCGGCTTTTAAAGGTGTTAGTTAGGGGAAAATTCAGTGTAGGACACTGAGGACAGAATCATTGGGATGCTGCACTGTCGTGCCCCCCCCCCCCCCCGACTTTGCCTATTGTGCTACGTTCAAAGTATCTGCTCAACCCCTTGTGCCACCCATGCTGCAATCTTTGGCAGCCTGTAAGGCAGTGCTACTCCTAGCACTCCTACATCTGGTGAATGTACACCAGTCACCCCAGTCACCCCAGCTTTGACTTCACTGTGTGGTGTAACATCTTGCGTGACACGTTGACAGATTTGGCATTTGCAGAGTTGGTTGGGCAAAAAAGTGACAGTACAGTCGAGGACATTGACCGGATGTGGCGCCATGCTCGGAGGGTCCCACAGATGTGAAGGAAAAGAGGTACTGCAGGACCACACTGCAAGACATGGCAACTATTTTGGGTCGCCCTGTGTACAACAATGTACAGCTATATGGTGCAAAGGAGGCAGCTTTGGCTGCGGGTAAGGCCATGAATGATGCCATTGTGAAATCTGCTGCTAAAAGGTTGGTGAAGTACAGTCTTTACACCCACATGAAGTTCTTGAACCCTTCCAATTGGCCCCCCCCACATAGTAAAGAGTGGGGTAGTTTCGGGCAGACCTCTTTGCATGACTTGAGCGCAGAGTGGGCAGATTTCTTGACACAAGAGCATCAATGGGTTGGCCCCATTAGGGGGTGGAGACATAATTGAAAGAAGTCAAAGCTTTTATCATTGAGAAGGGCCTGTTGAAAAAATGGTATGTGTTTTTGAGTTTTGGAGGCACATTATTCAACAGCCCATTCTTTTCCCCCACTTGCATGTAATTTTTTGATGTGCCCTTGCCCCGTCACCCACTAGCTGTGACGTGGAGCGGTGGTTTTCCCTCGTGAACCGCATCAATTTTCATGACCGCCGTACCTTGGGAATGGACCAACTAGAAAAGTTGCTGGTGGTTGCTAGAGATGTTGTTTCTTGGTCAGAGTATGATTTCAGTCAAGTGGTACAGCGTTGCGGACAGAAACGGAGGGTGCGTGCAATTCGCAAGTCATGCCAAGACAAAGGGAAGCGGCGCAAGATTGACATGGACTAGGGGGAACGGGATAGTAGTTACGATAATAGTGAAGAGCTGGCTCCTATGACCTCCTAGAGATGAGGTTCCCGCAATGACCTACTCCAGCTCCAGCTCTAGCTCCATTTCTAGTGGTAGCTCTAGCTGTGACTTCAGCTCCGGTTCAGTGAGCGAGTAGATGAGAACGATCAGCAACATCGGTTTCGCTTCGACAAGCATGCGGTACATTTAAACAAGATGGTTTCCGTCTCTGCTGGGCCACTATTGCATACACAGGGCTAGGGCAAGGGTTGTGCACGGCTCCATGAATTTCAAAAAATGTCTGTGCATTAGTAGCAGCCCTCCGGGAATGAATCATCTGTTTTTGCAACGAAAACCCACACCAAAAGGAAAAAAATGTGCTGCAATATGTTTTGGTGTGCAAAGACAAGGGGGGGTGCGATGGCCAACCCCCCCCCCTTCCCTCCCCCCTCAACCCCCCCCCCCCCCCACCGCTCAAAGGAAGCCTTGGCCTTGGCACGAGGTAGCGGTTGGTGTGGGGCGAAACTTGTCGCCTGGCTGCGATACTATCGCACCCAGCGCCCATTGCGCCAAAGAATTCCCAACCTTGTAGCTGATGCTAAGAGTGCAATCTGAGTTACTTCACTAAGTTGTTCCATCAAGCTGTCCAGGCTTTGAGTGCCAGATCCCGCAAGAGGAGGCACTATACAAATGTCGTTTGGCAAGTGACCACACAACAGGTTGAGGCTTTGACACAATGGATGTTGGGCACGCATTTACCAAAGAGTGTTTCGAGCATTCCATACAAGACCACTTCTTGTGTCTCCAGCCGTGTGGCGCTAGAAGTGGGCACTTGCTGTTTTGAGGGTAATCAGCATGGCGTGCCGTGCATGTGGCTCGGCATTTTTGCTAGGCCACAAGTGGCCTAACCAACAAACAGAAGAGTGTGGCCATTTTTGCTTTTTCTGTGGGTCTTGTGTATCCAAGTGCACAACACTCATGGTTCGCAGAAAGATGCACATGACATGCCCAGATGGATATGGCATTTGTGCGTCACCATTGCGGCAGAGGCCTCAGCCAGCAACCCTTGCACAAATGTCCCGGTGCACTGCCCTGTTGTAATGTGCCATAGGTGGAGGTGTACATATGTCCTTGAAAGTCACATTCGGGAGCAGCGCCCCAACGATGAGGAGGTGGTGTTTGTCTTGTTGGAGGTTGTATGTGCTGCAGTGATCGCACAATGCGAACCCCAGACAAAGAAGGTGGATGCTGCCAATGTGCCGTTCAAGGCCCCACAACCCCTACCTCCTTCATTGACCTCTGCACTGGCTCCAACAAGTGCATGCGGTAGTGGGAGCAATAACAGCTGCAATGGCAGCAGCAACAACAACAACAGTAGTAGTACCAGCAGTAGCAGCAACACCTTTGCCCCTGGTGGCTTGGAGTATTGCCCTTTCGAGAGTGCATCGGATGCAGCGCTCGTGAATGGTCACCCTTCGCAACAAACTCTGCTAACGACAACATTGAGGAACACCCTAGCACACAAGTGGCAGAAGATTGCGCAAAAGGCTCGTCTTGCGCCAACCAACCCCAATTCCTCCGATCCGGAGTGAGATCTCTTTGTATGCATGATAGTTGAATATCGTATGTATTTGTTACAAACCCTGCAGTGGTTTGCGTGGTAGGACTACTTGGCTGCACACAATGGCACGCGTGCGGGGGTTCGTGGCCCGCCATAGCCATAAGGAACTCTTGTGTTGCGTCGGCCAAAAGTAGAGGCTTGAAAGGCCTCCACAAGTAGGAATAGATACAAATCACGAAACGATATAAAAAGACCGTCTCACATATCACCCCATGAGATGGTGATATGAAACACAAAACGGTCAAAATGACCCCACAGGTCTGGACACTCCGTGGGGCACCATCTTTGGTGCGGGCCGTGCCAAAGAGGTAATTTTATTGTCCCCCCCCCCCCCCCTGCAAGGGGTGTGGATTGCAAAGTCCCGACTGGAAGAGGAAGTCATACAGCATTGTTTGGACGAAGCCCCAAGCCATTTTTCACGGGCGCCTCTGTGATGAGATTCTCACCATTACCAACCATTCCAGTTCTCAACGTAGCCACCTCCATCTCAGCGTCAACCTTGAATCGGAGTTAGGCAATACATCTTCATTCAAGGATCGTCGGGGCTTGTGATGGCTGCGATGGTCTTGTTCAATTGACATCGTTCATGGGGATCGCCGATTTACCTTAAAGTTGCTGTTGCCCGCTGGAGACAGGACCATTGTCGTTGTTATGCTCTCTTCGGTGGTTGACGTGCATCGTTCGTTTCCAATCTTTCGTGGTGGTGTCTTGTCTTGTTTTTCATCTTTCGCTGTCACGGTTGAGAGAGCAGTACACCGGGCTCAACCGAGTGGCGGGTAGCCGTTCGGTCCGGTGGCGGGGGACTTGGATGGGGCGAGTAGCTTGACCATCCTCAGCTATTGGCGAGACAACGGGAGATGGCCAAGTTGCTGGAGATGCCTCCCGTTTGTTGTGACCAACACTATTTTTTTCCTTTTTTGTGCCGTACGAGGCTGCACTCCATGGGATCGTCATCGTAGTACAAGTTTTTTTTGCTGGACCTTTTTGCGCGTGGGTTGAGTTTTGTTGCGATCTGGATTGAACGGGGCGTGGGGTACACAGCTGCGCTTCACCGTGGATGGAGCGACGTTGTTAAGCATGTAACACGACAGTGGGGGTATTTGTTGTTACGTATATATGTATAGCTACCGGTATACATTTACTATGCTCTGTGTGTTGTGCAGTGTTGGGCTTCGGCTCCTTTGCGAAGGTGTGGCTTAAAGTCCAGGCGGGTTCCGTCCGGCTCAATGTTAGGCCAACCCAATTTGTGCTGGATGCATTGCAAGAAGTGGTCCCTGTTGGTTGGGGAATGTCTGTGAATCCGGGCCCCACCTTTCTTGTGTCGTTTAGCCTTCTTTGTACTCTCACGCTAGCCCGCCGTGGCATTGGTGAGTAGGTAGAGTGGGAACCTCCGTTGTAGTAGGCTAACACCTTAGGCCACTGCGTCCATGCCACTTTGTTCATTGCAAGGTGTACGAGAAATGATACGAGTGGAGATCATTATGAGATGATCAGCAAGGCTTCCTTGGGCCTAAACACACCGGGACCTGGCTACACGGGGTGCGTGGGTGTGAACGTTGCCCAGATACCACGCTGGTTCAAAGAAATGGATGGTTTTTGGCCCTATGCCCCCCCATTTCCTTTAGGGGGCCAAAATGTTTAAGGCGTGTGGGGGTCAAGGACTGCACCCGGGTGCCCCCCGTGTCCCCAATTTTGAAAGATGGGCGCATCAAAGTCCAAGTGCTTCTGGGATGGCAGGGCGCTAACAATGCTTAGTACTGCTGAGAGTAACAAAGTGCACTTGTGCAAAAAGCATTGGCACAAGCATTGTACTGTTCCCATTCATTCAGCCGACCATTGTTGTTGTGCGAGGTAGTTGGATTCAGCCAAGTGTGCTCTAGCGATGTGCCTAGGCTCACTAACCAATCTACTGCTGTACATCTCATAACCCCCGTCACACCGCGGTCTTTGAGTTTTGGCTCTTGTTGTGCGGGTTCATGCAAGCCGCATTCAGGCATAGGTTGTTTATGAGTCGGTTAGCCTGATTTTTGGCTAAGCACCAATCTTAGTTTGCTATTAGTTTGCTTTCCGGAGCATGAAGGCAAACACAACACCCAGTCTACCGGTGTATTGCATTGGCACAGGTATTGGTTGTATGGCTGCAAATATACCGCGGTGATCAACAAATACGTAATATTTGTTACTGGATTTGCCCCCGTGACCATTGCTTTTTGGATCCTACACAACAATGTGTCAAATGCCCCACCCCCAAGTATTTGCCCATGTTGCCACCATTGGCGCCACAAAGCCCTAATAGTGCCAAAAAAGGCACCAAGCACTCTCAAGCGGATGAGTCAAAGTTAGTTGATGCATGATGTTGTGATAAGTACAATGGTATTCCCGATAGCTGATTAACATGCCCCACGTAATCTTTACGACCCGTTTCAATCATATTTTGGTGTGGATTATGAGACAGGTAGCACTAATAGTGTGGGGACCACAATCTAACACAACTCCCATTTCTGACGGCTTGCCAAGTGTGATTGGATGCATAGTTAAGAACACAACCCACCCCAAACACTGGGACCATTGGTTTCAGCACATGGGAAGCCGTGCAACGAGCTGTGCTACGTTAGGTCTCAACTGTGACCAACCTACTGAAAGATTTGTGGTTCTAGGTACATGAGAATTTAAAACCGAATTTCTCCATATTGTTTCCGGCACAGCCCCAGCCCCATTTGCAGAATTCGAGGCCTTTTTGAATGGTGTGTTTGAGATTCAAGTTTCATGTTTACATAGTATGTTTGACAAGGAAGGTACATTGTTTGACGACGGTATGGTATTGTGCAGACAAAGCGATATCTTGCACCAAATTTGCAGAAGCACAACGCCATACAAGGCAAAAACATAGGCTGCTAGACTCAACCAAGACAAAATGAGATCCAAAATATTTTATACCATAAACATTTTAGTGACCATGATGGCACACCAACTCGGCCACGTGCATCAATGGCGGTTGTTGGTGATATTGTACACAAATGCCATTCACCTCATATCTCACTTGTTCATGCATATTGCATGTTGGGATTCCCACTATGGCATTTGCAGCACGTCCATGCAAGCACGTCCATGATGGATGCACTCTCCAACCAAGACCACAATTCTCTCCATTATAAGATGTGCGTCACAAACCTTGTGCATTAAGGAATGATCCTCCTCCAATTCATCGTGAATCAAGGGATTTGTGCCAAGGATTCAATCACCAACAAAAACATTTGGTTAAACCACAAAGTGCCCTATTTGCCATAGGGGATAAAATATGCACGCAAAAATGTGGCATGTGTGAAATTTGTGCAGTCAAAATTGCAAGAGTTGTATGGCAACCCTCACACCTACCGGGATGTGTCACGGTACCTAAGTTAATCACATCATAGAATGCAACAATAGGGCAGAGGATATGGTGAATATTACCTGCATGTGACATCCTAGATTGAGAGACACATGCACTGCACAAGTCCATAAGAGTAGTCACATCAAATCCATGCATTATTAGACACGCACTAGACCAACCAGGAAATGCATATAGAGAACATGCCTCCATGCACATGTGACCGCATCCACTAGCTTGCCACTCATAGGTGTGATGGTCATGGGGCTATAATTGTTGTAGGGTTGCTCTGCTCCTCTAGTGTACTAGGACCCCTCCCAATGGACATTGTGCTAGGGGCTAGGCTATTGCTTTTGTGCATAGACGAGTCACTACACATGTTGCTACTTGAGTGTCCTACTATGGACAGGCTGTGATCTCTCTCATTATTCTTGGAGGGTGGATTCACATTCAAATCCATTAGAAGCCAAATTGCATGACTATCTGAATTGTTAATCACTGCATGGTGGACAAAGTGGTTGGACAAGTGTGGGGGTGTTGTAAGTGGTGGGCATAGGAGAGGTAATTGGAAAATTTGGAGACCGTGACACCACTAGCAGATGAGAAAAAGAAAATTTTCCACCTCATCAACGCAAATGGATGGGAGGGAGGATACAAAAGGGCAATAGTGTATTATGTATGTGTTGGGTAAATCAAAGAGCATTGCCGAACAACAGTGGCTCTTGAAGGGGATATGCGCCATTCCAAAACCATTGGTGCATAACACATTGTAAGGGCAGCTATTCCATTTTATTGAAATACATTACCGAAGGAATCACAGGCCGCCGTTGGCTCCACAGTGTCAGAGATGTGGCAGCATAGGCGCACAACATGGATGCCTTGGGTATGCTGTTTATTTTTGAGGTCAATAGTAACGGACACAACGTGTGAGTGGTAACAGCAAGACGATGATGACGGGCGCAATTCATTTGCTCAATTCATAGAGACCGCTAGCGGTTGGTCGGGGCAGAGAAAGGGACAAGGACAAAATCTTGGGACATGCCACGCTCTCAAGTCAAAGAACTCATGGCATTTGGCCTTGCTAACAATGGGTGGTAGGGCGTCTCCACCACAAATTAAAATGCATACCCATGGAATGGACGTTCTCTTCAGCTGAAAGTGCAGAATTGCTCAGTGCATGGCGAGTGTTCCCAAAATGTCACCTATTTTAGTCCCCAGGACAAGTGAAATTTTCGGACCATGGGTATGTATACTAGGAAATCACAAAGGTTGTATGACTCTCTACCAATTCAGAGACAAAGTTTTAGTGGCCTCTTCCCACTCTTATAGTGCAAATACCAAACTATTAGAACATGTTTGCGACATTTTGCAAAACCATACTAGATCCCAAGGTGGCATGTGCATGTGGCAACATGTGCGAGTACATGTGTCACATACCGCGCAATCCACATTTGTACATTGCAAAAGGGTCAAACGGGAATGTAAGGATTCGCACACAAGCCTCTAGCAAATGGTTGGACATTCAAAATGGGTGCTATCCTGGTCACTAGGCATGCGCCACATAGGATACTTGTGAGCTATTTAGCAAGGTCTTAGGTGTTAGTGTGCCATGGTACGCAACATGGGCTGCACAGCCCACAATGGTATGCCGGCTGTGCTGTCCGGTAATGGCCGCAAGGAAATTGGAAAGCGCCATTTGGTGCTCGTGTGGCACAACGACACGCACAACTAATTGGACGGCCACTAACAACCACACTACAATGTAGTATTTGTCTTGATAGAAGTGTTGCCATGCGTGGAGAATTCTTAAGTACATCAAGCACAAGGCCATTTTTAGGAGGGACTCATTTTCAGCGTGCCGCCTTGTGGGCATAGTGGCACCCAATGCACCTAATGGGAGCACAGGTGTGGTACATTGATGTCACTGTGCTTAAGGAGATGCACAAAAGAGCTATGGGCAAGGGAACCCAACGTTGCTGCTGCTTAGCAAGCTGTGTGTGTGTGTGTGTGTGTGTGTATGGCTACATCATGAGCCAAAGCAATCTTCGTGTGTCAATCCATGAGCATCACAGACAAGCCTGCTTATACAGCCAACAGATTCCCTCCCTCCCTCTGTCTCCCTCATAGTCACTCACTCTCCGTGGTGTCACTCTACCTCTTGGCAGAAACTGCAATATTTGTTAAGAGTAGATCCCTCCCTCCCTCCCTCTTTGCAATTTCAGTGCATGTCACTATGCCACTGCAGCAATATAGCATTCTCGCTGTACCATAGCATCATTTGCCCGAGCATCACTATCACTCTCCTCGTAGAAAGGCACCTAGCCTGACATCACACAAGATGCCCTCTGCACTTGCTACATTGTTGGCGTGAAGATAAGTCCAACTGTCCAGTGCATGCTAATTGCCTATGCCCTTCAGCTTCAGGGCATGTCGCTGAAAAAATTCTTGCATGTGGGGCTCGGGGGGTTGTGTAGGTGCGTGCATGTGTGATTGCAGTTTTAGATTGTGTACGTCTCCCTCTCTCTCCCTCTCTCCCTCTCTGTGTGTGTGCGCGCGCGCGTTTGTGTCTGTTTGTGTGTTTGTGTGTTTGTGTGTGTTTCGGAATGTGTTTTTTTCTGTAAGCTGCTTTGTCAAGGAATGTTTTTTGTTTGTCGCCTAACGAGGTGACCACACCCCAGCAAGCGCTTTGGAGTCAATGGGTATTTGAATGTGCTCTCGGGAGCAGTAAGATAAATATAACAGTACGGCAACGGTCAGTCTACTGTTGCACATCTCATCTCATTATTATGCAAGTAATGCTAGAGTGTTGTACCACATTGTAGGTTGTGTATGATTTCATCAACCCAGTATTGTGCAGACACTAGGATTTGATTTGTTGCAGTATGCTCCAAGGAGCACGAAGACGAACAAAACAGCCAATGTTGTGGCTTCATACTAGTATATTGGTTGTATAGCATCAACTGTACCGCTCTTGTGGCACTCAGTTCTGCACTGCATTGTTGCAGGGGTGGTGGAGTGTTGTAGATGGTGTACCTGGGTTTGATTGATATCCGAGTGTGCTTTAGGGAGCAGCAAGATTGCGGTACATTCTTGTATTTGCCTCTGCCTCATGTTGTGTGTAGGTGTGTGTGTGTGTGTGTGTATGCATGTGTGCGCACACACAAACACATCCGCGCATGCGCCCGCGTGTGTGGTTGTGTGGTGGCTGCATGCAGGGCTCCACAGCATGGCTATTGTGCACTGTGGGTAACATAACATTGATTGTGGTCCAACTGACCAAGAGGGAACTGCACAGTACCCGTGCCAATGATACGAATGGCCAGCACATATACTTCCCCACAAGTTAGTCTCGACAATATTGAGCATTGTTCATGCTCTGCTGTTTACGACCAGCAAATGAGACATTTATTTGCACATCCTGTGAAACCAGCTGGACAGAAGTACGGTCCAGCAAGCCTTGGCTGAATGCACACCTAGGAACTTGGATTTAATTGATCTTCATGTGTTCCACAGAGGTGTTTGCCTCTGGCCAACGTTCGGTGCAGGTTTGTGTGTGTGTATGTGTGCGCATGCACACATGCGTGTTTGTGTGGGCGATTGACTGTTTTGCATGTTTTTTCGTGAGTGTTTCTGTAGTCTGTAGTGTGGAGAGTGTGTGTAAGTGTATGTATGTGTGTACGTTTGAATCTGTGTCTGTATGTGTCTGTGCATGTGTATGTTGTTGTATGTTCATGTGTATGTGTGTGGATGTGGATGTATATGTGTTTGCATATGTGTAGTCGTGTGGTATGTGGATGTAGATGTGTATGTGTATGTGTATATGTAGGTGTAGGTGTATGCTTATGTGTGGACTTTTTTGTAGGACCGCAATTTCTTAACGCCTTCTGCTACCACACGCAAACCTCCCATGTATGCTTCCATCCTTTATACCTGTGCCCGGATGCAGAATTGCACAGCAAATTGCAGCTCAGCTTATTGCATTGTTGGTTTGCCTTCTTGCCCAATGACACCGAAACTGGGGCACTGAGACAGACAAATCCACTGAAACCTCTTGCTGCAAACAATCAGATTTACAGGTCCTTCTCAACACTTCTTGAGGGGGTTCATTGAGGAGTCACTGAGGTGGTCCTTCACAGTGCCCCTTCAACAGGAACTTTTAGTGGGATCCTAAGTCCTTTCACGGGTTGCTTGTCAGAGGGTCCTTATCTAGCTGCTTGGAATAGTGTACTTCTTGTGTCCTTCCCCACCAACTTGGTCCAAAGATTCTGTCTTGGTTAGGGATAGGCCTGAAATTTGCATGTGGGCACACAAACTAAAGCATAATGACCATCAAAGCAGCCAAGAAATGGACGTCACATTTTTCCCACAATCAGCAAAAGCCAGGCCACAGGGCTGATGGATATTTGTGGCACCTTTTGCATGCCACAATATTTCAGAAGCCTCGAAGCCTCAGAGACTGAAAATATCATGACATATTGTGATTCACTAGCCCCCCCCCCCCCCCCCCACCAGTCCCAGATGGCATCTGCATTACATCTATCCCATATGTGAGGGTGTGTGTGACCGTTGCTGCGGGGCTGCCCACCTTCTCTGATGGGGTGAAGTGCACAAGAACCAGAGCTCACATGCACTGGGATGGCGAGCACAAAGCTTCTCGCCATTTGAACACAACATGAACATGGTCCATCAGAACATATAAAAGGTCTGGAAACCCAAAAGTCCGAGGCACAAGGTTCGGCGGAGCACTACCCGAAAGGAGAACGGCGGGTGTTCCCCATTTTTAGGGTGTCCATTGAGGCTAGAATGGCAGTTTCTTCGGCGAACATGCATACAGATCTCACACACACACCGTATTACCCTTAAAGACCACCTTGATGGACCCCCTTGAAGGACTTGATTTAAGGACCCGCTACAGGACCCTCCTTTACGAGCCTCTGAAGAACCCGCCAAAGGACCCCCAAAAGTATCCTCGTGAAGGACCCCAAAAGGATTGACGGATACCCTTGAAGGAGCCCCTAAAGGACCCAAATGAAGGACCCTAGTGAAGGGCCTCTCCACAGAATCCCATGAAGGATCCCCCGAAGAGACAAGCTTGAAGGACCCCGTTGCGGGCCCGTAAAGAATTCCTACGAAGGATCCCTCAACAGGACCTCGTGAAGGATCCCCTTCAAGGACCCTCTCAAATAACCCCCCTTTTGCTCCAACTAAAGGACCAGTCTTGTAGGATCTGTGCGGTTGTACAAGCAAAAATGGGCTAGAGATGGCTGAAAATAGCTGAAAACCACTTGTTTTAGCATCCCAAATCATCGAGGATCACGTTTCAAGAAAAATGCCTTTTGACCCATTTTTGACCCTTTTCCTGTCCTATCAAGGCTTGTTGGGAACTTGCATGGGCTAATGTAGACCCGAAATGGTTCCAAGCAGCCCAACATCACTTGTTTGAGCACGCTAGATGGTCCACGAAGAACTTTGGAAAAATCATTTTGGGCCACTTTTTGACCCACATGTGACCCCTGCTCATCCTACCCTTAGCACGTGCGCCACTCCTTGGTGCCAATGGGACATTGAAGGGTGTTAGCGGTGGTAAAATAGCTGGCAAATGTTTCCATTCATCATATTATTTTTTTTTCGTCACAAGGGTGTCCAAAGGCAGATATGGGAGACAAACACACCCAAGGAAGGTGATACTCTTGCCCCTGATTTTGGCCATTGTTGACCCCAGGAAGGTGTGGTTGAGCTCACTGAAATTGGTTGGAGGCAGAAGCCACTACACAGTGTCCGAAGGTGTTTGTTGATCACATAGGTTGGTTCCAATGCAAATGGCCCCACCATGGACATTGTAGACACCCAAACTGCCGAAAAAATGGCATTTTGGGGCAATTTTTGACAGTTTTTGAAACCTGGGTCTGCCACTTGTAGTGCCCATTCCTGGCTGCACCTGTTGAGTTTCTTGCTCAAATTTTGTGTGATTGTATTTCATACCCATCGGCATCATCCATCAAAAAACCAGCCAAATTTGAACCACCACCACGGAGTTCTGATTTTTTCCATTTTGTGTGTGCTTGCTCCTTGCTGCTGATGCTGCTTGCCAAAAGGGGTAGCTTCACCCTACACCATAAAAGGGGTCACAACCTGACTAGTTCTACCAGCTTAGTGATCCCAACCCTAACCTAGATTTTATATTGTATTCATTGAATCCTCGTGTGTGTGGGCGGGTTACAGCTAGGGCTGGACCCTCCCCACCCCTCCTCCAGACTCCCAAACCTACACTCACCTGGTACATTGCAAGGGTTGTGGATATCCTAAGTCCAAGCGCTCAAGTCTTGCACTGCTCACTGGTTGCCTTCACTGGTTCACGGTTCAGACGCTGAAATACCGTATTTTATTTTCACTGATGGTGAATGGTGAATGGGGTTTTACCCACTTGTGTCGAGCCAATTTTTGCGCCCCGCCAATCCCAACCCCCTCTGAACTTCCCTGTGGCATGGTCCTGTTGGGGTCCGGAACTGAACTGAATCACCCCCTGTGCTTCCTCCAGCAGCAGCCGTCATCACACTGGTGACAAAGAGGGACCAATAACAGTGACATTGAATGATTTTTTGCTTGAAACAGCTCAATTTCTTGCTTTCATATGCCTGCGTCGCCAGGGGTTGGCTGGGAGATCGGACAGCCCCCCCCCCCACCCCCCTGCTCCACCGGAATAACAATGGCTGGCAAGATATCAGTAACATCTGAATATCATTAATGTCTGAAATCTGTTGTTGAGCTGAAATCCTTGCCACCCTTAGGTGCTGTTTCATGGCCTGATATGCCCACACAGCCTGGCTGCCCCCATTCAATCACGTTTGTGCCTCTGAGTCAAAATGTTTCCAGAAGCTCCTTGTGGACGGTTCTGTCAAACAGGTCAGCCCTCTGGAGGCTCTGTCCACAATGACCAAATTTCTTTCAGTCATGTGTCATGTGTACTCTCTCAACATGCTTTGCTGCGCTGAGTGCACATGTTTGCTTCCTTGCCCCCTGTGCCACCCCACCCATTGTATCCCTGACCCACATCCACACCTGTACCCACACCTACGCCCACACCTACACCCACTCCTGCACCCACAACTGCATTCACATGCCCGCAGCCTGGAGCGTGCGGGGATAGATCCCCAGAGTTGAATCCTCGCTCCGCTTCCAACTGCTGTACAGCATCCTTCCACAAATGCCGCACACACTTCTCAGGCCGGCTGGCAAATATGGACCCATTGTGCATGCGGTTTGTTTGCTGATAGAACATGGGGCACTGGAAGGTACAGCGGATGGAAACTATGCGATAGAGATGCTGTTGTGCCTGCACAAATTATCGAAGGTCGGTCCCTCCCTTCTGCCTATCTGCTTTCCTCGCGTGCCTGCCTGTGTGCTGTCATGTTGTTTTCAGGACCGGTGTTTTGGTTTCAAAGGGCAAGTGAAAGTTCATTTGTAAAAGGGGCGGGGGGGCTTCGAAGCCCCGAAAAAAGCGGGGCTTCCATGACTGAAGGAATGTTTTAACAAAGAAAACCAGCAGGAAATCAAGTTGCAAAGCAGCCCCAACGGGAATTTTTTCGAACAAATTTTTCCCACATACCTCATCAGCGTGTCGTGGGTATCATTCTGACTCATATGTACTGGGTACTCCATCGTACATTCAATCATCGCCACTCATCACCCAACCATTGTTGATTCATCGCTAACCGCAGCTTAAGAAGCGTCAGGTGCCACTAGTTGGTTGCCAATCATTGCCAGTGGCTATGGTGCAGCAGGGCCTGGAGGGCACATTCAGATTACATGGAGGCAGGGAATTTCGTGAAATGGAGGGGTTAGCACATCGGACAAAGGGGCGATTACCATTTTTTTGGTTTGTGATGACCCATTTGCGGATGCGCTGGCTGGCTGGCTGGCTCACTGGCTGGTGCACATTGTGCGCAATGAGTGGTTGAACCGCCCTCCCCAATCCGCTAACTGTAACAGATTTGTGCGCACACTTGCATACCCCAGGTTTACGTTTCATGCACGGCATACAATCTGTACCAGTTGGCATATCGTTAGCAGGGTTTAAACGGTTTCAACGGGGGGGCGGGCTGTGTGCAACACGTGCCAATCGGCGCATTGGCATGGGGGGTCTGCATCAAAATAACCATTCACCCCATCCCCCCCTTGCCAATGCGCTACTTGATGTGCGCCTGTTTCAACGCAACATCTGTTCTGAGGTATCGCAGACCCCTCTACCATGCTTGTGTCCACCCAATGAAGTGTTGTGTGATACCTGTCGTGTTGCCGACACCACGTTGAATCCATGCCCCGATGGCGCCCTCCCCAACCCAGAAAAACAGTCCTTAGGTTCCAGCGGTGCCTTGTTTGCTTTATTTACTGACAGTTCGCTGTCTGCAAAATGACAGAATGCCATCATCCCTTGTATTTCTGATTCCTGTAGGTCCGCGAACATTTCGTGACGAAGAATTTGAAAGAAGCTGGCAGTATCATGATAGGTCTGTGGCGTCGTGTTGGTAGCACTCACCCCTTGGCATGCCTCGTTGTGTGTCCTGGATGTCCTTCTACATGGTCCATCTATCCTGTAATATGCTGTTGCTGGGCAACCCAACTGCTGGTCCCAGTCACTAGTCTGGGCCAACAAACTGGCGCTACGCCCCCCCCCCCCCCAACATATGCACTTTGGACCCCCTCATCACAATTTGCAACGCTTTATCACCCCGCTCAAAGCCCTCCGGTGGGACCAGTGCATCCACTCCGGCGTAAAGGGGTTCATTGCGGAAGGGCGGATGGATGCATACGTGCAATTGGTGGTCAAGGGCTTGACGACCACGCTTTGGTGACAAGTCTGAAGCCCAGCCTGAAAATTGAAGGAAATGCAACGCACGTGTTCCGCATTGTGGCAGGGGATATGTTGGGGGCGGTTCTAGACTGGGGCGTGGGGCAGGTGGCAGGACACACTTGAGGCTTGTTCGTTCGCACAGGGGGTTGTAAAAGGGCCCCGACCACGATTGGACCACCCTGCGTGCACTGCAGTGGCTGACTTGTACCCCCCCCAAAACCCACGCTCCGGCTTGGGACGCTTGGGGGGAAAGTGCCAGGCGCCGTGCATGAAGAACACGTGAGAACAAGCACAGAAATGGGATAGACGCTGAAGAATGGACCTGAGAAGAGTGCAAAAGGAAAAGGGGCGATTGCCCTGGGCCCCCTAAGGCAATGAGTCGACAAAAGGTGGCCTGCTCGTGCTCAGCCAGGGAAAGGGAAAGGGAGGCTGTTGTGACACACAAGCGGTGCCTGCCTGACATCCTCACCAGAAGTCATTGTGCAGTAACTGCAACATGTGCCATGGTTCTGAAGCCGCATCGTTTCACATCCACGTTCACGCCAGGGTCCATCTGCCGGGGGGTGTTACCCTGAGCCCATGTCGACTGGTCGCTACTGCGCCTTTGCCAGGGGGTTCTGGCGTGGAGATCCTTGACTGTTTTTGTCATCAGAGCTGATTGGGAACAACGCGCTTCCGCGGCGGCTATGGATGCTTCTGTTGCTTTACTGTGTGCCACTCTGTGAGTGCAAGACTTTCAATAGCGAACAGGTATGCTTTCCTTTATCTTCTGCGGGTGGTGCTATTTGGGGTTCAGACCTGTTGGTAGGCGCAAATTACGCATTGACCCAAACTCGACGCCCCTGCTTCCCGTGTTCCCATCCACCCACGATCGCGATCCTATCCACCCTGGTCCCTCTAGAGGAACTGCGGAGTGATTACCGCACGGTCCAAGTAATTACTGCTTTCCATTGAAACAAACGCCCCCAACGTTTGCATGGACGAATCGCAAGACACAGTACTCATATGTACCGCCTGCGTGTACATTACACTCTTGTATATTGTGTTGGGTCCTTCTGTTGCATTGCCGTGCTGTGCTCGTCTGCCTGCGTTGTTTGGTGGATGTCACGACGTATCGTGCATGAGATCAGTCCTGGATGCGCAGCTTCAATGGTCGCTTTTGTGTCATTCTAGCTGATGTGCCATACTGCAGGTCCTGAAGCTGATGACTTGTTTGGAGCAGCTGATGGTGTCTTACAACGCAACAGACTATTTGGAGGGGATTGAACCGAAAACGTATTTCTCGCACCAACAATATCTGGCCTTTGCTCTATCCACCCAGTAAGACCCTTTGGCTGTTGCCACGGATCCACTGTGTGCTGCAAGCACGTGTGTGTATGTGCGTGTGTGTGTGTGTGTGAGTGAGTGAGTGAGTGAGTGAGTGAGTGAGACGTCACACTAAGGTGCTCGCTGATGCAGAGGGATGACTTGGTTGAACCCAGGTTGCAGTGAGCCCCGAGCACCAGTCGCTGAATGTTTTCTGTGTCTGTGTTGCGTGTGTTAGTGTCTGATCCTGGTCTGCGCTGCAGTTTGCGCTGCAGGATCTGGGAATTGTCACGATCTGGCAAATACTCCACGTGCACCCACGTGCACTTTTTGTATTGTACTGTATTGTATGCTACAAGAGTGTGTGTGTGGGTGTGGATGAGATCTCTACGCTCAGCTTCTCATTCTCGTACGGCAGCATATGTGTGTTCTCTGGTTTGAAATGCGTGTGCTGACAAAATATCAGGAAGCCCAGAGCGATCAAATTACCATCCATCACATCCCATATAGGATTTTATTTGAACATCCTGTTCGGACTGACTGGTTCTGTCTGCGCACATAATCCAATCTCTCCGCGTGCCCCCCGTTGTTCCTGCGACATTCGCCATGGCCGTGTCCGTTGCGACGAGTCCCGGTTTGTGTGCATCCTGATGATTAGACCTCAGCTGATGTCACGGGGCTGCATCACTCAGGGGGACGTCCATCATCAAAGGTCTGGATATTTAGCATTGCATAGGCTGCCAATGCCTTGCCACAGGAAGGGTACTGTATGCAAAGGATCTGTCCCAAGTTCCAGGGAGCTTGTGTTGCATGCGTTATGAGTTTTCTAGGGAGGAGACAACAGGGAACCTGCCCTCCGCCCTGTGCCCAGAGCGCACCGCGCCGGGGACCTGCCCTCCGCCCTGTGGCCAGAGCGCACAGGGGCGGGGAACCTGCTTTCCGCCCTGTGCCCAGATCGCACCGGGCGGGGCATCTGTCCTCCGCCCTGTGCCCCGAGCGCACCGGGCGGGGAACCTGCCCTCCAGCCTGTGTCCAGGGGGCACCGGGCGCGGAAACTGCCCTCCGCCCTGTGCCTAGAGCGCACCGGGCGGGGAACCTGCCCACCGCCCTGTGCCCCAAGCGCACCAGCCGGGGAACCTGCCCTCCAGCCTGTGTCCAGGGGGCACCGGGCGCGGAAACTGCCCTCCGCCCTGTGCCTAGAGCGCACCGGGCGGGGAACCTGCCCACCGCCCTGTGCCCAGAGCGCACCGGGCGGGGAACCTGCCCTTCGCCCTGTGCCCAGAGCGCACCGGGCGGGGCATCTGTCCTCCGCCCTGTGCCCCGAGCGCACCGGGCGGGG
The DNA here is from genome assembly GCA_964036045.1 of Eutreptiella sp. 'Long Island Sound 2002'. Classification (NCBI taxonomy): domain Eukaryota; phylum Euglenozoa; class Euglenophyceae; order Eutreptiales; family Eutreptiaceae; genus Eutreptiella; species Eutreptiella sp. 'Long Island Sound 2002'. The sequence continues at coordinate 102,652,038 of OZ038382.1, read as the reverse complement.
AACCTGCCCTCCAGCCTGTGTCCAGAGGGCACCGGGCGCGGAAACTGCCCTCCGCCATGTGCCCAGAGCGCACCGGGCGGGGATCGTGCCCTAGCCGTGTGCCCCGAGCGCACCTGTGGGGGAACCTGCCCTCCGCCCTGTGCCCACAGCGCACTGGGCGGGGATGAGAGGGCACCAGGCGGGGAACCCGCCCTCCGCCTTGTGCCCAGAGCGCACCGCGCCGGGAATCTGCCCTCCGCTGTGTGCCCAGAGCGCACAGGGGCGGGGAACCTGCCCTACGCCCTGTGCCCAGCGCGCACCGGGCGGGGAACCTGCCCTCCGCTCTGTGCCCCGAGCGCACCGGGCGGGGAACCTGCCCTCCGCTCTGTGCCCCGAGCGCACCGGGCGGGGAACTTGCCCTCCAGACTCTGTCCAGAGGGCACCGGGCGCGGAACGTGCCCGCCGCCCTGTGCCCAGAGCGCACCGGGCGGGGATCGTGCCCTAGCTCTGTGCCCGGAGCGCACCTGGGGGGGAACCTGCCCTCCGCCCTGTGCCCAGAGCGCACCGGGCGGGGAACGTGTCCTCCGCCCTGTGCCCAGAGCGCACCGAGCAGGGAACCCGCCCTCCGCCTTGTGCCCAGAGCGCACTGCGCCGCGGATCTGCCCTGCACCGTGTGCCCAGAGCGCACAGGGGCGGGTAACCGGCCCTCCGCCCTGTGCCCAGAGCGCACCGGGCAGGGCATTTGCCCACCGCCCTGTGCCTAGGGCGCACCGGGCGGGGAACTTGTCCTCCACCCCGTGCCCAAAGCGCAACGGGCGGGGAAACTGCCCTCCGCCCTGTGCCCGGAGCGCAACGGGCGGGGATCCTGCCCGCCGCCTTGTGCCCCTAGCGCACCGGGCGGGGAACCAGCCCTCCGCCCTGTGCCCACAGCGCAGCGGGCGGGGAACCTGCCCTGCAGCCGGTGCCCAGAGGGCACCGGGCGGGGAACCTACCCCCCGCCATGTGCCCCGAGCGCACCGGGCGGGGCACTTGCCCTCCACCCCGTGCCCAAAGTGCAACGGGCGGGGAAACTGCCCTCCGCCCTGTGCCCGGAGCGCAACGGGCGGGGATCCTCCCCGCCCCCTTGTGCCCCTAGCGCACTGGGCGGGGAACCAGCCCTCCGCCCTATGCCCACAGCGCAGCGGGCAGGGGAACCTGCCCTGCAGCCGGTGCCCAGAGGGCACCGGGCGGGGAACGTGCCCTCCGCCTTGTGCCCGGAGCGCACCGCACCGGGGACCTGCCCTCCAGCCTGTGTCCAGAGCGCACCGGGCATGGATCGTGCCCTAGCTCTGTGCCCCGAGCGCACCTGGGGGGGAACCTGCCCTCCGCCCTGTGCCCAAAGCGCACCGGGCGGGGAACGTGCCCTCCGCCCTGTGCCTAGAGCGCACCGGGCATGGAACCTGCCCTCCAGCTTGTGCCCAGAGGGCACCAGGCGGGGAAGCCGCCCTCCGCCTTGTGCCCATAGCGCACCGCGCCGGGGATCTGCCCTCCGCCCTGTGCCCAGAGCGCACCGGGGCGGGGAACCTGCCCTCCGCCCTGTGCCCAGAGCGCACCGAGCGGGGAACCTGCCCTCCGCCTTGTGCCCAGAGAGCACCGCGCCGGGATCGTGCCCTCCGCCGTATGCCCAAACCGCACAGAGGCGGGGAACCGGCCCTCCGCCCATGTGCCCCAGAGCGCATCGGGCGGGGCATCTGCCCTCCACCCTGTGCCCAGAGCGCACCGGGCGGGGAACCTGCCCTCCGCCTCGTGCCCAGAGCGCAACGCGCCAGGAACGTGCCCTCCGCCGTATGCCCAAAGCGCACAGAGGCGGGGAATTGGCCCTCCGCCTTTTGCCCAGAGCGCACTGGGCGGGGCACCTGCCCACCGCCCTGTGCCCAGGGCGCACCACGCGGGGAACGTGCCCTCCGCCCCGTGCCCAGAGCGCATCGGGCGGTGAACCGCCCGCCGCCTTCTGCCCCGAGCGCGGCGGGCGGGGATACCGCCCTCCGCCCTGTGCCCAGAGCGCACCGGGCAGGGAACCAGCCCTCCGCCCTGTGCCCAGAGCGCACCGCGCGGGGAACCTGCCCTCCGCCCGGTGCCCACAGCGCACGGGGCGGGGAACTTGCCCTCCGCCTTGTGCCCAGAGCGCACCCGGCGGGGGACTTGCCTTGCGCCCTGTGCCCACAGGGCACCGGGCGGGGAACTTGCCCTCCGCCGTGTGCCCAGATCGCGCCGCGCGGGGAACTTGCCCTCCAGCCTGCTCCCAAAGCGCACAAGGGCGGGGAGCCTGCCCATCGCACTGTGCCCCGAGCGCACCGGGCGGGAAACCTGCCCTCTGCCCTGTGCCCCGAGCGCAGTGGGCGGGGAACCTGCCCTTCGCCCTCTGCCCAGAGCGCACCGGGCGGGGAGCCTGCCCACCGCCCTGTGCCGAGAGCGCACAGGGTGGGGAACCTGCCCTCCGCCCTGTGCCCAGAGCGCACCGGGCGGGGAACCTGCCCTCCGCCCTGTGCCCAGAGCGCACCGGGCAGGGAACGTGCCATCCGCCCTGTGCCCAAAGCGCACCGGGCGGAGAACCTGCCCTCCACTCTATGCCCAGAGGGCACCGGGCGGGGAGCCTACCCCCCCGGTTGTGCCCAGAGTGCACCGGGCGGGGAACCTGCCCTCTGCCCTGTGCCCCGAGCGCAGTGGGCGGGGAACCTGCCCTTCGCCCTGTGCCCAGAGCGCACCGGGCGGGGAGCCTGCCCACCGCCCTGTGCCGAGAGCGCACAGGGTGGGGAACCTGCCCTCCGCCCTGTGCCCAGAGCGCACCGGGCGGGGAACCTGCCCTCCGCCCTTTGCCCAGAGCGCACCGGGCAGGGAACGTGCCATCCGCCCTGTGCCCAAAGCGCACCGGGCGGAGAACCTGCCCTCCACTCTGTGCCTAGAGGGCATCGGGCGGGGAGCCTACCCCCCCGGTTGTGCCCAGAGTGCACCGGGCGGGGAACCTGCCCTCTGCCCTCTACCCAGAGCGAAACGGGCAGTGAACCTGTCCTCCGCCCTTTGCCCATAGCGCACCGGGCGGGGCACCTGCCCAACGCCCTGTGCCCAGGGCGCAGGAGGCGGGGAACCTGCCCTCCACCCCGTGCCCAGGGCGCACCGGGCCGGGAACCTGCCCTCTGCCCCTTGCCGAGAGCGCACCGCGCGGGGACCCTGCCCACCGCCTTGTGCCCAGAGCGCACCGGACGGGGGACCTGCCCTGCTCCCTGTGCCTAGAGCGCACCGGGCGGGGAACCTGTCCTCCGCCGTATGCCCAAAGCGCACAGAGGCGGGGAACCGGCCCTCCGCCCTTTGCCCAGAGCGCACCGGGCGGGGCACGTGCCCACCGCCCTGTGCCCAGAGTGCACCGGGCGGGGAACCTGCCCTCTGCCCTCTACCCAGAGCGCACCGGGCGGGGAACCTGCCCTCTGCCCTTTGCCCAGAGCGCACCGCGCGGGGACCCTGCCCACCGCCTTGTGCCCAGAGCGCACCGGACGGGGAACCTGCCCTTCGCCCTATGCCCGAATCGCGCCGCGCGGGGAACCTGCCCTTTGCTCTTTGCCCAGAGCGCACCGGGCGGGGAACCTGCCCACCGCCTTGTGTCCAGAGCGCACCGGGCGGGGTACCAGCCCTCCGCCCCGTGCCCACAGCGCACGGGGCGGGGAACCTGCCCTCCGCCCTGTGCCCAGAGCGCACCGGGCGGGGAACCTGCCGTGCGCCCTGTGCCTAGAGCGCACCGAGCGGAGAACCTGCCCTTCGCCCTGCGCCAGATCGCGCCGCGCGGGGAACTTTCCCTCCAGCCTGTGCCCAAAGCGCACTGGGCGGGGAATCTGTCCTGTGGACCGCCGACCGCCCTGTGCCTAGAGCGCACCGGGCGGGGAATCTGCCCTCCGCCCTGTGCCCAGAGCGCACCGGGCCGGGAACCTGCCTTTTGCCCTGTGCCCAGAGCGCACTGGGCGGGGAGCCTGCCCTCCACTCTGTGCCCAGAGGGCACCGGGCGGGGAACCTGCCCACCGCCCTGTGCCCAAAGCGCACCGGGCGGGGAAACTGCCCTCTGCCCTCTGCCCGGAGCGCACCGGGCGGGGAACCCGCCCTCCGCCCTGTGCCTTGAGCGCACCGGGCGGGGAACCTACCCCCCACCCTGTGCTCAGAGTGCACTGGGCGCGGAACCTTCACTCCAACGTGTGCCCACACTGCACCGGGCGGGGAACCCGCCCACCGCCCTGTGCCTTGAGCGCACCGGGCGGGGAACCTACCCTCCGCCTTGTGCCTAGAGGGCACAGGGGCGGGGAACTTGCCCTCCACCTTGTGCCCACAGTGCACCGGGCGGGGAACCCGCCCACCGCCCTGTGCCAAGAGCGTACCGGGCGCGGAACCTGCCCTCCGCCCTCTTTCCAGAGTGCACAAGGGCACGGCACCTGCCCTCCGCCCTCTTCCCAGAGCGCACCGGGGGGGCAACCTGCCCTCCGCCCTGTGCCCAGAGCGCACCGGGCGGGGAACCTGCCCTCCGCCCTGTGCCCAGAGCGCACCGGGAAGGGAACCTGCCATCCGGCCTGTGCCCAAAGTGCACCGGGCGGAGAACGTTCCCTCCGCCGTAAGCCCAAAGCGCACAGAGGCGGGGAACGTGCCCTCCGCCCTTTTCCCTCAGCGCACCGGGCGGGGCACCTGCCCACCGCCCTGTGCCCAGGGCGCACTGGGCGGGGAACCCGCCCTCCGCCCTGTGCGCAGTGCGCACCGGGCGGGGAACCTGCCCTCCGCCCTGTGCACGGGCCGGGAACCTGCCCTTCGCCCCGTGCCTAGAGCGCACCGGGCGGGGAGCCTGCCCACCGCCCTGTGCCTAGAGCGCACAAGGCGCGGAACCTGCCCTCCGCCCTGTGCTTCGATCGCGCCGCGCGGGGAACTTGCCCTGCAGCCTGTGCCCAAAGCGCACCGGGCCGGGAACCTGCCCTTCGCCCTGTGCTTAGAGCGCACCGGGCGGGGCATCTGTCCTCCGCCCTGTGCCCTGAGCGCACCGGGCAGGCAACCTGCCCTCTGCCCTTTGCCCAGGGAACCTGCCCTCCAGCCACTGCCCAAAGGGCACCGGGCAGGGAACCTGCCCTCCGCCATGTGCCCAGAGCGCACCGGGCCGGGAACCTGCCTACCGCCCTGTCCTCAGAGCGCACCGGGCGGGGAGCCTGCCCTCCGCCCTGTGCCCAGAGCGCACTGGGCGGGGAACCTGCCCCCCGCCCCGTGCCCGGAGCGCACCGGGCGGGGAACCTGCCCTCCGCCCTGTGCCCAGACCGCACCGGGCGGGGAACCTGCCCTCCGCCCTCCGCCCAGAGCGCACTCGGCGGGGAACCTGCCCCCCGCCTTGTGCCCGGAGCGCACCGGGCGGGGAACCTGCCCTCCGCCCTGTGCCCAGAGCGCACCGGGCCGGGAACCTGCCCACCGCCCTCCGCCCAGAGCGCACCGGGCGGGGAGCCTGCCCAACGCCCTGTGCCCAGAGCGCACAGGGCGGGGAACGTGCCCTCCGCCCTGTGCCCAGAGCGCACCGGGCGGGGAACGTGCCCTCCGCCCTCTGCCCAAAGCGCACCGGGCAGGGAACCTGCCCTCTGCTCTCTGCCCAAAGCGCACCGGACGGGGAGCATGCCCTCCAGCCAGTGCCCAGAGGGCACCGGGCGGGGAACCTGCCCTCCGCCATGTGCCCAGAGCGCACCGGGCCGGGAACCTGCCTACCGCCCTGTCCCCAGAGCGCACTGGGCGGGGAGCCTGCCCTCCGCCCTGTGCCCAGAGCGCACTGGGCGGGGAACCTGCCCCCCGCCCTGTGCCCAGAGCGCACTGGGCGGGGAACCTGCCCCCCGCCCTGTGCCCGGAGCGCACCGGGCGGGGAACCTGCCCCAGGCCCTGTGCCCAGAGCGCACAGGGCGTGGAACCTGCCCTCCGCTCTATGCTCAGAGCGCACCGGGCGGGGAGCCTGCCCACCGCCCTGTGCCCAAAGCGCACCGGCCGGGGAACCTGCCCTCCGCACTGTGCCCAAAGCGCACCGGGCAGGGAACCTCCCCTCTGCCCTCTGCCCAGAGCGCAACGGGTGGGGAACCTGCCCTCCAGCCGGTGCCCGGAGCGCACCGGGCGGGGAGCTTGCCCACCGCCCTGTGCCCAAAGCGCACCGGGCGGGGTACCTGCCCTCCGCACTGTGCCTAGAGCGCACTGGGCGGGGAACCTGCCCCCCGCCCTGTGCCCGGAGCGCACCGGGCGGGGAACCTGCCCTCCGCCCTGTGCCCAGAGCGCACCGGGGCGGGGAACCTGCCCTTCGCCCTCCGCCCAGAGCGCACTGGGCGGGGAACCTGCCCCCCGCCCTGTGCCCGGAGCGCACCGGGCGGGGAACCTGCCCTCCGCCCTGTGCCCAGAGCGCACCGGGCCGGGAACCTGCCCACCGCCCTCCGCCCACAGCGCACCGGGCGGGGAGCGTGCCCAACGCCCTGTGCCCTGTGCCCAGAGCGCACAGGGCGGGGAACCTGCCCTCCGCCCTGTGCTCAGAGCGCACCGGGCGGGAAGCCTGCCCACCGCCCTGTGCCCAGAGCGCACCGGGCGGGGAACGTGCCCTCCGCCCCGTGCCCAAAGCGCACCGGGCAGGGAACCTGCCACCTGCCCTTTGCCCAGAGCGCAACGGGCGGGGAACCTGCCCTCCAGCCAGTGCCCAGAGGGCACCGGGCGGGGAACGTGCCCTCCGCCATGTGCCCAGAGCGCACCGGGCCGGGAACCTGCCTACTGCCCTGTCCCCATAGCGCACCGGGCGGGGAGCTTGCCCACCGCCCTGTGCCCAGAGCGCACCGGGCGGGGAACCTGCCCTCCGCCCTGTGCCCAGAGCGCACCAGGCGGGGAGCCTGCCCACCGCCTTGTGCCCAGATGCACCGGGCGGGGAACCTGCCCCCCGCCCTGTGCCCGGAGCGCACCGGGCGGGGAGCCTGCCCACCGCCCTGTGCCCAGAGCGCATCGGGCGGGGAACCTGCCCTCCGCCATGTCCCTAGAGCGCACCGGGCGGGGAACCTGCCCTCCGCCCTGTGCCCAGAGCGCACCGGGCCGGGAACTTGCCCACCGCCCTCCGCCCAGAGCGCACCGGGCGGGGAGCCTGCCCAACGCCCCGTGCCCAGAGCGCACAGGGCGGGGAACCTGCCCTCCGCTCTGTGCCCAGAGCGCACCGGGCAGGGAACCTGCCATCCGCCCTCTGCCCAAAGCGCACCGGGCGGAGAACGTGGCCTCCACTCGGTGCCCAGAGGGCACCGGGCGGGGAACCTACCCCCCGCCCTGTGCCCAGAGTGCACCGGGCGGGGAACCTGCCCTCTGCCCTCTGCACAGAGCGCACCGGGCGGTGAACCTGCCCTCCGCCGTATGCCCAAAGCGCACAGAGGCGGCGAACCGGTCCTCCGCCCTTTGCCCAGAGCGCACCGGGCGGGGCACCTGCCCACCGCCCTGTGCCCAGGGCGCACCGGGCGGGGAACCTGCCCTCCGCCCCGTGCCCAGAGCGCACCGGGCGGGGAACCTGCCCACCGCCTTGTGCCCACAGCGCACCGGGCGGGGAATCAGCCCTCCGCCCTGTGCGCAGTGCGCACCGGGCGGGGAACCTGCCCTCCGCCCTGTGCTCAGATGGCGCCGCGCGGGGAACTTGCCCTGCAGCCTGTGCCCAAAGCGCACAGGGGCGAGGAGCCTACCCACCGCGCTTTGCCCCGAGCGCACCGGGCGGGAAACCTGCCCTCCGCCCTGCGTTCAAAGCGCACCGGGCGGGGAACCTGCCCTTCGCCCTCTGCTCATAGCGCACCGGGCGGGGAGCCTGCCCTCCGCCATGTGCCCAGAGCGCACCGGGCGGGGAACGCGCCCTCCGCTCTGTGCCCAAAGCGCACCGGGCAGGGAACCTGCCCTCTGCCCTCTGCCCAGAGTGCACCGGGCAGAGAACTTGCCCTGTGCCCTGTGCCCAAAGCGCACCGGGCGGAAAACCTGCCCTCCACTCTGTGCCCAGAGGGCACCGGGCGGGGAACCTACCCCCAGCCCTGTGCCCAGAGTGCACCGGGCGGGGAACCTTCCCTCCAGCCAGTGCCTAGAGGGCACCGGGCGGGGTACCTACCCCCAGCCCTGTGCCCAGAGTGCACCGGGCGGGGAACCTTCCCTCCAGCCAGTGCCTACAGGGCACCGCGCCGGGAACCCGCCCTTCGCACTGTGCACCGGGGGGGGAGCCTGCCCACCGCCCTCCGCCCAGAGCGCACAGGGCAGGGAGCCTGCCCTCCGCCCTGTGCCCAGAGCGCATCAGGCGGGTAACCTGCCCCCCGCCTTGTGCTCCGAGCACACCGGGCAGGGAACCTGCCCTCCGCCCTGTGCCCAGAGCGCACCGGGCGGGGAACCTGCCCTCTGCCCTCTGCCCCGAGCACACCAGGCGGGGAACCTGCCCTCCAGCCAGGGCCCAGAGGGCAACGTGCGGGGAACCTGCCCTTCGCCCTGTGCCCAGAGCGCCCTGTGGGGGAGCTTGCCCACCGCCCTCCGCCCAGAGCGCACCGGGTGGAGAACCTGCCCTCGACTCTGTGCCCAGAGGGCACCGGGCGGGGAACCTGCCCACCGCCCTGTGCCCAAAGCGCACCGGGCGGAGAACCTGCCCTCCACTCTCTGCCCAAAGGTCACCGGGCGGGGAACCTACCCCCCGCCCTGTGCCCAGAGTGCACCGGGCGGGGAACCTGCCCTCTGCCCTCTGCCTAGAGCGCACCGGGCGGGGAACCTGCCCTCCGCCCTGTGCCTTGAGCGCACCGGGCGGGGAACCTGCCCACCGCCCTGTGCCCAGAGGGCACTGGGCGCGGAACCTTCCCTCCGCCTTGTGCCCACAGTGCACCAGGCGGGGAACCTGCCCACCGCCTTGTGCCCAGAGCGCACCGGGCGGGGAACCTGCCCTCCGGCCTGCGCCCCAAGTGCACCGGGCGGGGAACCTGCCCTCCGCCCTGTGCCCCGAGCGCACAGGGGCGGGGAACCTGCCCTCCGCCCTGTTTCCAGAGCGCACAAGGGCACGGCACCTGCCCTTCGCCCTCTGCCCAGAGCGCACCGGGCGGGGAACCTGCCCTTCGCCCTCTGTCTAGAGCGCACCGGGCGGGAAACCTGCCCTCCGCCCTGTGCCCAGAGCGCACCGGGCCGGGAACCTGCCCTTCGCCCTGTGCCCAGAGCGCACCGGGCCGGGAACCTGCCCTTCGCCCTGTGCCCAGAGCGCACCGGGCGGGGAGCCTGCCCACCGCCTTGTGCCCAGAGCGCACCGGGCGGGGAACCTGCCCTCCGGCCTGCGCCCCAAGTGCACCGGGCGGGGAACCTGCCCTCCGCCCTGTGCCCCGAGCGCACAGGGGCGGGGAACCTGCCCTGCGCCCTGTTTCCAGAGCGCACAAGGGCACGGCACCTGCCCTTCGCCCTCTGCCCAGAGCGCACCGGGCGGGGAACCTGCCCTTCGCCCTCTGTCTAGAGCGCACCGGGCGGGAAACCTGCCCTCCGCCCTGTGCCCAGAGCGCACCGGGCCGGGAACCTGCCCTTCGCCCTGTGCCCAGAGCGCACCGGGCCGGGAACCTGCCCTTCGCCCTGTGCCCAGAGCGCACCGGGCGGGGAACCTGCCCTCCGCCCTATGCCCAGAGCGCACCGGGTGGGGAACCTGCCCTCTGCCCTCTGCCCAGAGCGCACCGCGCGGGGAACCTGCCCTCCAGCCAGTGCCCAAAGAGCACCGGACGGGGATCGTGCCCTCCGCCATGTGCCGAAAGCGCACCGGGCGGGGAGCGTGCCCACCGCCCTCCGCCCAGAGCGCGCAGGGCGGGGAACCTGCCCTCCGCCGTGTGCCCAAAGCGCACCGGACGGGGAACCTACCCCCGGCCCTGTGCCCACAGTGCACCGGGCGGGGAACCTGCCCTTCAGCCAGTGCCCAGAGGGCACCGGGCGGGGAACCTGCCCTCCGCCATGTGCCCACAGCGCGCGGGGCGGGAAACTTGCCCTTCGCCCTGTGCCCGGAGTGCACCGGGCGGGGAGCCTGGCCACTGCCCTCAGCCCAGAGCGCACAGGGCGGGGAACCTGCCCTCCGCCCTGTGCCCAAAGCGCACCGGGCGGAGAACGTGCCCTCCACTCTGTGCCCACATCGCACCGGGCGGGGAACCTGCCCCCCGCCTTGTGCCCAGAGTGCACCGGGCGGGGAACCTGCCCTCTGCCCTCTGCCCAGAGCACACCAGGCGGGGAACCTGCCTTTCGCCTTGTGCCCAGAGCGCCCCGCGGGGGAGCTTGCCCACCGCCCTCCGCCCCCAGCGCACGGGGCGGAGAACCTTTCCCCCGCCCTGTGCCCAGAGTGCACCGGGCAGGGAACCTGCCCTCTGCCCTCTGCCTGGAGCGCACCGGGCGGGGAACCTGCCCTCCGCCCTGTGCCTTGAGCGCACCGGGCGGGGAACCTCCCCACCGCCCTGTGCCCATAGTGCACCGGGCGGGGAACCTGCGCACCGCCCTGTGCCCACAGCGCACCGGGCGGGGAACCTGCCCTCCGGCCTGCGCCCCAAGTGCACCGGGCGGGGAACCTGCCCTTCGCCCTGTGCCCAGAGCGCACAGGGGCGGGGAACCTGCCCTCCGCCCTCTGCCCAGAGCGCACCGGGCGGGGAACCTGCCCTTCGCCCTGTGTCTAGAACGCACCGGACGGGGAACGTACCCTCCGCCCTGTGCCCGGAGCGCACAGGGGCGGGCAACCTGCCCTCTGCCCTCTGCCCAGAGCGCACCGGGCGGAGAACCTGCCCTTCGCCCTCTGTCTAGAGCGCACCGGGCGGGAAACCTGCCCTCAGCCCTGTGCCCAGAGCGCACCGGGCCGGGAACCTGCCCTCCACTCTGTGCCCAGAGCGCACCGGGCGGTGAACCTGCCCTCCGCCGTATGCCCAAAGCGCACAGAGGCGGCGAACCGGTCCCCCGCCCTTTGCCCAGAGCGCATCGGGCGGGGCACCTGCCCACCGCCCCGTGCCCAGGGCGCACCGGGCGGGGAACCTGCCCTCCGCCCCGTGCCCAGAGCGCACCGGGCGGGGAACCTGCCCACCGCCTTGTGCCCACAGCGCACCGGGCGGGGAATCAGCCCTCCGCCCTGTGCGCAGTGCGCACCGGGCGGGGAACCTGCCCTCCGCCCTGTGCTCAGATGGCGCCAAGCGGGGAACTTGCCCTGCAGCCTGTGCCCAAAGCGCACAGGGGCGAGGAGCCTACCCACCGCCCTTTGCCCCGAGCGCACCGGGCGGGAAACCTGCCCTCCGCCCTGCGTTCAAAGCGCACCGGGCGGGGAACCTGCCCTTCGCCCTCTGCTCAGAGCGCACCGGGCGGGGAGCCTGCTCTCCGCCATGTGCCCAGAGCGCACCGGGCGGAGAACCTGCCCTGTGCCCTGTGCCCAAAGCGCACCGGGCGGAAAACCTGCCCTCCACTCTGTGCCCAGAGGGCACCGGGCGGGGAACCTACCCCCAGCCCTGAGCCCAGAGTGCACCGGGCGGGGAACCTTCCCTCCAGCCAGTGCCTAGAGGGCACCGGGCGGGGTACCTACCCCCAGCCCTGTGCCCAGAGTGCACCGGGCGGGGAACCTTCCCTCCAGCCAGTGCCTACAGGGCAGCGCGCCGGGAACCCGCCCTTCGCACTGTGCACCGGGCGGGGAGCCTGCCCACCGCCCTCCGCCCAGAGCGCACAGGGCAGGGAGCCTGCCCTCCGCCCTGTGCCCAGAGCGCATCGGGCGGGTAACCTGCCCCCCGCCCTGTGCTCCGAGCACACCGGGCAAGGAACCTGCCCTCCGCCCTGTGCCCAGAGCGCACCGGGCGGGGAACCTGCCCTCTGCCCTCTGCCCCGAGCACACCAGGCGGGGAACCTGCCCTCCAGCCAGGGCCCAGAGGGCAACGTGCGGGGAACCTGCCCTTCGCCCTGTGCCCAGAGCGCCCTGTGGGGGAGCTTGCCCACCGCCCTCCGCCTAGAGCGCACCGGGTGGAGAACCTGCCCTCCACTCTTTGCCCAGAGGGCACCGGGCGGGGAACCTGCCCACCGCCCTGTGCCCAAAGCGCACCGGGCGGAGAACCTGCCCTCCACTCTCTGCCCAAAGGTCACCGGGCGGGGAACCTACCCCCCGCCCTGTGCCCAGAGTGCACCGGGCGGGGAACCTGCCCTCTGCCCTCTGCCTAGAGCGCACCGGGCGGGGAACCTGCCCTCCGCCCTGTGCCTTGAGCGCACCGGGCGGGGAACCTGCCCACCGCCCTGTGCCCAGAGGGCACTGGGCGCGGAACCTTCCCTCCGCCTTGTGCCCACAGTGCACCAGGCGGGGAACCTGCCCACCGCCTTGTGCCCAGAGCGCACCGGGCGGGGAACGTGCCCTCCGGCCTGCGCCCCAAGTGCACCGGGCGGGGAACCTGCCCTCCGCCCTGTGCCCCGAGCGCACAGGGGCGGGGAACCTTCCCTCCGCCCTGTTTCCAGAGCGCACAAGGGCACGGCACCTGCCCTTCGCCCTCTGCCCAGAGCGCACCGGGCGGGGAACCTGCCCTTCGCCCTCTGTCTAGAGCGCACCGGGCGGGAAACCTGCCCTCCGCCCTGTGCCCAGAGCGCACCGGGCCGGGAACCTGCCCTTCGCCCTGTGCCCAGAGCGCGCCGGGCCGGGAATCTGCCCTTCGCCCTGTGCCCAGAGCGCACCGGGCGGGGAGCCTGCCCACCGCCCTGTGCCCAGAGCGCACCGGGCGGGGAACCTGCCCTCCGCCCTATGCCCAGAGCGCACCGGGTGGGGAACCTGCCCTCTGCCCTCTGCCCAGAGCGCACCGCGCGGGGAACCTGCCCTCCAGCCAGTGCCCAAAGGGCACCGGACGGGGAACGTGCCCTCCGCCATGTGCCGAAAGCGCACCGGGCGGGGAGCGTGCCCACCGCCCTCCGTCCAGAGCGCGCAGGGCGGGGAACCTGCCCTCCGCCCTGTGCCCAAAGCGCACCGGACGGGGAACCTACCCCCGGCCCTGTGCCCACAGTGCACCGGGCGGGGAACCTGCCCTTCAGCCAGTGCCCAGAGGGCACCGGGCGGGGAACCTGCCCTCCGCCATGTGCCCACAGCGCACGGGGCGGGAAACTTGCCCTTTGCCCTGTGCCCGGAGCGCACCGGGCGGGGAGCCTGGACACTGCCCTTAGCCCAGAGCGCACAGGGCGGGGAACCTGCCCTCCGCCCTGTGCCCAAAGCGCACCGGGCGGAGAGCGTGCCCTCCACTCTGTGCCCAAATCGCACCGGGCGGGGAACCTGCCCCCCGCCTTGTGCCCAGAGTGCACCGGGCGGGGAACCTGCCCTCTGCCCTCTGCCCAGAGCACACCAGGCGGGGAACCTGCCCTTCGCCCTGTGCCCAGAGCGCCCCGCGGGGGAGCTTGCCCACCGCCCTCCGCCCCCAGCGCACGGGGCGGAGAACCTTTCCCCCGCCCTATGCCCAGAGTGCACCGGGCAGGGAACCTGCCCTCTGCCCTCTGCCTGGAGCGCACCGGGCGGGGAAACTGCCCTCCGCCCTGTGCCTTGAGCGCACCGGGCGGGGAACCTCCCCACCGCCCTGTGCCCAGAGGGCACTGGGCGCGGAACCTTCCCTCCGCCCTGTGCCCATAGTGCACCGGGCGGGGAACCTGCGCACCGCCCTGTGCCCACAGCGCACCGGGCGGGGAACCTGCCCTCCGGCCTGCGCCCCAAGTGCACCGGGCGGGGAACGTGCCCTTCAACCTGTGCCCAGAGCGCACAGGGGCGGGGAACCTGCCCTCCGCCCTCTGCCCAGAGCGCACCGGGCGGGGAACCTGCCCTTCGCCCTGTGTCTAGAACGCACCGGACGGGGAATGTACCCTCCGCCCTGTGCCCGGAGCGCACAGGGGCGGGCAACCTGCCCTCTGCCCTCTGCCCAGAGCGCACCGGGCGGAGAACCTGCCCTTCGCCCTCTGTCTAGAGCGCACCGGGCGGGAAACCTGCCCTGAGCCCTGTGCCCAGAGCGCACCGGGCCGGGAACCTGCCCTCCACTCTGTGCCCAGAGTGCACCGGGCGGTGAACCTGCCCCCTGCCTTGTGCCCAGAGTGCACCGGGCGGGGAACCTGCCCTCCGCCCTATGCCCAGAGCGCACCGGGCGGGGAACCTGCCCTGTGCCCTCTGCCCAGAGCGCACCGGGCGGGGAACCTGCCCTCCAGCCGGGGCCAGGAGGGCACCGGGCGCGGAACCTGCCGTTCGCCCTGTGCCCAGAGCGCACCGGGCGGGGAACCTACCCCCCGCCCTGTGCTCAGATTGCACCGGGCGGGGAACCTGCCCTCTGCCTAGAGCGCACCGGGCCGGGAACCTGCCCTCCGCCCTGTGCCTTGAGCGCACCGGGCGGGGAACGTGCCCCCCGCCCTGTGCCTAGAGGGCACTGGGCGCGGAACCTTCCCTCCGCCCTGTGCCCACAGTGCACGGGGCGGGGAACCTGCCCACCGCTCTGCGCCCAGAGCGCCCCGGGCGGGGAACCTGCCCTGCGGCTTGCGCCCCAAGTGCACCGGGCGGGGAACCTGCCCTCCGCCTTGTGCCCCGAGCGCACAAGGGCACGGCACCTGCCCTCCGCCCTCTGCCCAGAGCGCACCGCGCGGATAACCTGCCCTTCGCCCTGTGTCTAGAACGCACCGGACGGGGAACGTACGCTCCGCCCTGTGCCCGGAGCGCACAGGGGCGGGCAGCCTGCCCTCTGCCCTCTGCCCAGAGCGCACCGGGCGAGGAACTTGCCCTTCGCCCTCTGTCTAGAGCGCACCGGGCGGGAAACCTGCCCTCCGCCATGTGCCCAGAGCGCACCGGGCCGGGAACCTGCCCTTCGCCCTTTGCCCACACGGCACCCGGCGGGGAACCTGCCCTCCGCCCTGTGCCCAGATCGTGCGCGCGGGGAACTTGCCCTTCAGCCTGTGCCCAAAGCGCATAGGGGCAGGGAGCCTGCCCGCCGCCCTGTGCCCCGAGCGAAGCCGGCGGGAAACCTGCCCTCCGCCCTTTGCCCAGAGCGCACCGGGCGGGGAGCCTGCCCACCGCCCTGTACCTAGAGCGCACCGGGCGGGGAACCTGCCCCACGCCCTGTGCCCAGAGCGCACCGGGCGGGGAACCTGCCTTTCGCCCTGTGCCCAGAGCGCACCGGGCGGGGAACCTGCCCTCCGCCCTGTGCCCAAGGGCACAGGGGTGCGGAACCTGCCCTCTGCCCTCTGTCCAGAGCGCACCGAGCGGGGAACCTGCCCTCCAGCCGGTGCCTAGAGGGCACCGGGCGGGGAACCTGCCCTCCGCCATGTGCCCAGAGCGCACCGGGCCGGGAACCTGCCCCCCGCCCTGTGCCCAGAGCGCACCGGGCGGGGAACCCGCCCACCGCCCTGTGCCCAGAGCGCACCGGGCGGGGAACCTTCCCTCCAGCCAGTGCCCAAAGGGCACCGGGCGGGGAGCCTGCCCACCGCCCTCCGCCCGGAAGCGCACAGGGCGCCGAACATGCCCTCCGCCCTGTGCCCAAAGCGCACTGGGCGGAGAACCTCCCCTCCACTCTGTGCCCAGAGGGCACCGGGCGCGGAACCTACCCCCGGCCCTGTGCCCAGAGCGCACCGGGCGGGGAGCCTGCCCAGCGCCCTCCGCCCAGAGCGCACAGGGCGGGGACCCTGCCCTCCGCCCTGTGCCCAAAGCGCACTGGGCGGAGAACCTCCCCTCCACTCTGTGCCCAGAGGGCACCGGGCGCGGAACCTACCCCCGGCCCTGTGCCTAGAGCGCACCGGGCGGGGAACCTGCCCTTCGCCCTGTGCCCAGAGCGCAGCGGGCGGGGAGCCTGCCCAGCGCCCTCCGCCCAGAGCGCACAGGGCGGGGACCCTGCCCTCCGCCCTGTGCCCAAAGCGCACTGGGCGGAGAACCTGCCCTCCGCCCTCTGCCCGGAGCGCACCGGGCGGGGAACGTGCCCTCTGCCATGTGCCCGGAGCGCACCAGGCGGGGAACGTGCCCTCCGCCATGTGCCCAGAGCGCACCGGGCCGGGAACCTGCCCTTCGCCCTGTGCCCAGAGCGCACCGGGCGGGGAGCCTGCCCACGGCCCTCCGCCCAGAGCGCACAAGGCGGGGAACCTGCCCTCCGCCCTCTGCCCAAAGCGCACCGGGCGGAGAACCTGCCCTCCACTCTATGCCCATACGGCACCGGGCGGGGAAACTACCCCCCGCCTTGTGCCCAGAGCGCACCGGGCGGGGAACCTACCCCCCGCCCTGTGCCCAGAGCGCACCGGGCGGGGAACCTGCCCTCCGCCTTGTGCCCCGAGCGCACAAGGGCGGGGAACCTGCCCCCCGCCCTGTGCCCAGAGCGCACAAGGGCACGGCACCCGCCCTCCGCCCTGTGCCCAGGGCGAGCAAGGGCGAGGGACCTGCCCTCCGCCCTGTGTCTAGAGCGCACCGGACGGGGAACGTACCCTCCGCCCTGTGCCCAGAGCGCACAGGGGCGGGGAACCTACCCCCGGCCCTGTGCCGCGAGCGCACCGGGCGGGGAACCTGCCCTCCGCCTTGTGCCCCGAGTGCACAAGGGCGGGGAACCTGCCCCCCGCCCTGTGCCCAGAGCGCACAAGGGCACGTCACCCGCCCTCCGCCCTGTGCCCAGAGCGCACAGGGGCGGGGAACCTACCCCCGGCCCTGTGCCTAGAGGGCACCGGGCAGGGAACCTGCCCTCCGCCATGTGCCTAGAGCGCACCGGGCGGGCAACCTGCCCTTCGCCCTGTGCCCAGAGCGCACCGGGCGAGGATCTTGCCCAGCGCCCTCCACCCAGAGCGCACAGGGCGGGGAACCTACCGACCGCCCCGTGCCCAAAGCGCACTGGGCGGGACACCTGCCGTCCGCCCTGTGCCTAGAGCGCACCGGGCGGGGAACCTGCCGTTCGCCCTGTGTTTAGAGCGCACAGGATGGGGAACGTGCCCTCCGCCATGTGCCCGGAGCGCACCGGGCGGGGAACGTGCCCTCCGCCATGTGCCCAAAGCGCACCGGGCCGGGAACCTGCCCTCCGCCATGTGCCCAGATCGCACCGGGCCGGGAACCTGCCCTTCGCCCTGTGCCCAGAGCGCACCGGGCCGGGAGCCTGCCCACGCCCTCCGCCCAGAGCGCACAGGGTGGGGAACCTGCCCTCCGCCCTGTGCCCAAAGCGCACCGGGCGGAGAACCTGCCCTCCACTCTATGCCCAGACGGCACCGGGCGGGGAAACTACCCCCCGCCCTGTGCCCAGAGCGCACCGGGCGGGGAACCTACCCCCCGCCATGTGCCCAGAGCGCACCGGGCGGGGAACCTGCCCTCCGCCTTGTGCCCCGAGCGCACAAGGGCGGGGAACCTGCCCCCCGCCCTGTGCCCAGAGCGCACAAGGGCACGGCACCCGCCGTCCGCCCTGTGCCCAGGGCGAGCAAGGGCGAGGGACCTGCCCTCCGCCCTGTGTCTAGAGCGCACCGGACGGGGAACGTACCCTCCGCCCTGTGCCCAGAGCGCACAGGGGCGGGGAACCTGCCCTCCGCCCTGTGCCCAGGGCGCTCAAGGGCGAGGGACCTGCCCTCCGCCCTGTGTCTAGAACGCACCAGACGGGGAACGTGCCCTCCGCCCTGTGCCTAGAGCGCACAGGGGCGGGGAACCTGCCCTCCACGTTCTGCCCGGGGCGCGCAAGGGCGAGGGACCTGCCCTTCGCCCTGTGCCCAGGGCGCGCAAGGGCGAGGAACCTGCCCTCCGCCATGTGCCCAGAGTGCACCGGGCGGGGAGCGTGCCCAGCGCCCTCCGCCCAGAGCGCACAGGGCGGGGAACCTGCCCTCCGCCCTGTGCCCAAAGCGCACCGGGCGGAGAACCTGCCCTCTGCCCTCTGCCCAAAGCGCACCGGGCGGGGAACCTGCCCTTCGCCCTGTGTCTAGAGCGCACAGGACGGGGAACGTGCCCTCCGCCCTGTGCGCAGGGCGCACAGGGGCGGGGAACCTGCCCTCTGCCCTCTTCCCAGAGCGGACCGGGCGGCGAACGTGCCCTCCAGCCAGTGCCCAGAGGGCACCGGGCCGGGAACCTGCCTTTCGCCATGTGCCCAGAGCGCACCGGGCCGGGAACCTGCCCTTCGCCCTGTGCCCAGAGCGCACCGGGCAGGGAGCCTGCCCACCGCCTTCCGCCCAGAGCGCACAGGGCGGGGAACCTGCCCTCCACTTTGCTCCCAAAGGGCACCGGGCGGGTAACCTACACCCCGCCATGTGCCCAAAGCGCACCGGGCGGGGAACCTGCGCTCCGCCTTGTGCCCCGAGTGCACAAGGGTGGGGAACCTGCCCCCCGCCCTGTGCCCAGAGCGCACAAGGGCACGGCACCCGCCCTCCGCCCTGTGCCCAGGGCGCGCAAAGGCTAGGGACCTGCCCTCCGCCCTGTGTCTAGAGCGCACCGGACGGGGAACGTACCCTCCGCCCTGTGCCCAGAGCGCACAGGGGCGGGGAACCTGCCCTCCGCCCTGTGCCCAGGGCGCGCAAGGGCGAGGGACCTTCCCTTGCCCTGTGTCCAGAGTGCACCGGACGGGGAAAGTGCCCTCCGCCCTGTGCCCAGAGCGCACAGGGACGGGGAACCCGCCCTGCGCCCTGTACCCAGGGCGCACATGGGCGGGGAACCCGCCCTCCGCCCTGTGCCCAGGGCGCGTAGGGGCGGGACACCTGCCGTCCGCCCTGTGCCCAGAGCGCACCGGACGGGGAACGTGCCCTCCGCCCTGTGCCGCGAGCGCGCAGGGGCGGGGAACCGGCCCTCCTCCCTGTGCCCAGAGCGCACCGGGGCGGGGAACCCGCCCTCCGCCCTGTGCCCAGGGCGCGTAGGGGCGGGGAACCTGCCCTCCGCCCTGTGCCCAGAGCGCACCGGGCGGAGAACCTGCCCTCTGCCCTCTGCCCAGAGCGCACCGGGCGGGGAACCTGCCCTCCAGCCAGTGCCCAGAGGGCACCGGGCGGGGAACGTGCCCTCCGCCATGTGCCCAGAGCGCACCGGGCGGGGAGCCTGCCTACCGCCCTCCGCCCAGAGCGCACAGGGCGGGGAGCCTGCCCTCCACTCTGTGCCCCAAGGGCACCGGGCGGGGAACCTACCCCCGGCCCTGTGCCCAGAGTGCACCGGGCGGAGAACCTGCCCTGCGCCCTGTGCCCAAAGCGCACCGGGCGGAGAACCTGCCCTCCACTCTGTGCCCAGAGCGCACCGGGCGGGGAGCCTGCCCAGCGCCCTCCGCCCAGGGCGCACAGGGCGGGGAACCTGCCCTCCGCCCTGTGCCCAAAGCGCACAGGGCGGGGAACCTGCCCTCTGCCCTCTGCCTAGAGCGCACCGGGCGGGGAACCTGCCGTTCGCCCTGTGTTTAGAGGGCACAGGATGGGGAACGTGCCCACCGCCCTGTGCCCAGAGCGCACCGGGCGGGGAACGTGCCCTCCGCCATGTGCCCACAGCGCACCGGGCCGGGAACCTGCCCTTCGCCCTGTGCCCAGAGCGCACCGGGCCGGGAGCCTGCCCACCGCCCTCCGCCCAGAGCGCACAGGGTGGGGAACCTGCCCTCCGCCCTGTGCCCAAAGCGCACCGGGCGGAGAACCTGCCCTCCACTCTATGCCCAGACGGCACCGGGCGGGGAAACTACCCCCCGCCCTGTGCCCAGAGCGCACCGGGCGGGGAACCTACCCCCCGCCCTGTGCCTAGAGCGCACCGGGCGGGGAACCTGCCCTCCGCCTTGTGCCCCGAGCGCACAAGGGCGGGGAACCTGCCCCCCGCCCTGTGCCCAGAGCGCACAAGGGCACGGCATCCGCCCTCCGCCCTGTGCCCAGGGCGAGCAAGGGCGAGGGACCTGCCCTCCGCCCTGTGTCTAGAGCGCACCGGACGGGGAACGTACCCTCCGCCCTGTGCCCAGAGCGCACAGGGGCGGGGAACCTGCCCTCCGCCCTGTGCCCAGGGCGCGCAAGGGCGAGGGACCTGCCCTCTGCCCTGTGTCTAGAACGCACCAGACGGGGAACGTGCCCTCCGCCCTGTGCCTAGAGCGCACAGGGGCGGGGAACCTGCCCTCCACGTTCTGCCCGGGGCGCGCAAGGGCGAGGAACCTGCCCTTCGCCCTGTGCCCAGGGCGCGCAAGGGCGAGGAACCTGCCCTCCGCCATGTGCCCAGAGTGCACCGGGCGGGGAGCGTGCCCAGCGCCCTCCGCCCAGAGCGCACAGGGCGGGGAACCTGCCCTCCGCCCTGTGCCCAAAGCGCACCGGGCGGAGAACGTGCCCTCTGCCCTCTGCCCAAAGCGCACCGGGCGGGGAACCTGCCCTTCGCCCTGTGTCTAGAGCGCACAGGACGGGGAACGTGCCCTCCGCCCTGTGCGCAGGGCGCACAGGGGCGGGGAACCTGCCCTCTGCCCTCTTCCCAGAGCGGACCGGGCGGCGAACGTGCCCTCCAGCCAGTGCCCAGAGGGCACCGGGCCGGGAACCTGCCTTTCGCCATGTGCCCAGAGCGCACCGGGCCGGGAACCTGCCCTTCGCCCTGTGCCCAGAGCGCACCGGGCGGGGAGCCTGCCCACCGCCCTCTGCCCAGAGCGCACAGGGCGGGGAACCTGCCCTCCACTTTGTGCCCAGAGCGCACAGGGGCGGGTAACCTACACCCCGCCATGTGCCCAGAGCGCACCGGGCGGGGAACCTGCGCTCCGCCTTGTGCCCCGAGTGCACAAGGGTGGGGAACCTGCCCCCCGCCCTGTGCCCAGAGCGCACAAGGGCACGGCACCCGCCCTCCGCCCTGTGCCCAGGGCGCGCAAGGGCTAGGGACCTGCCCTCCGCCCTGTGTCTAGAGCGCACCGGACGGGGAACGTACCCTCCGCCCTGTGCCCAGAGCGCACAGGGGCGGGGAACCTGCCCTCCGCCCTGTGCCCAGGGCGCGCAAGGGCGAGGGACCTTCCCTTGCCCTGTGTCCAGAGCGCATCGGACGGGGAACGTGCCCTCCGCCTTGTGCCTAGAGCGCACAGGGGCGGGGAACCTTCCCTCCGCCTTCTGCCCAGGGTGTGCAAGGGCGAGGGACCTGCCCTTCGCCGTGTTCCCAGGGCCCGCAAGGGCGAGGGACCTGCCCTCCGCCCTGTGTCCGGAGTGCACCGGACGGGGAAAGTGCCCTCCGCCCTGTGCCCAGAGCGCACAGGGACGGGGAACCCGCCCTCTGCCCTATACCCAGGGCGCACATGGGTGGGGAACCCGCCCTCCGCCCTGTGCCCAGGGCGCGTAGGGGCGGGACACCTGCCGTCCGCCCTGTGCCTAGAGCGCACCGGACGGGGAACGTGCCCTCCGCCCTGTGCCGCGAGCGCGCAGGGGCGGGGAACCGGCCCTCCGCCCTGTGCCCAGAGCGCACCGGGGCGGGGAACCCGCCCTCCGCCCTGTGCCCGGGGCGCGTAGGGGCGGAGAACCTGCCCACCGCCCAGTGCCCAGAGCGCACCGGGCGGAGAACCTGCCCTCTGCTCTCTGCCCAGAGCGCACCGGGCGGGGAACCTGCCCTCCAGCCAGTGCCCAGAGGGCACCGGGCGGGGAACGTGCCCTCCGCCATGTGCCCAGAGCGCACCGGGCGGGGAGCCTGCCTACCGCCCTCCGCCCAGAGCGCACAGGGCGGGGAGCCTGCCCTCCACTCTGTGCCTAGAGGGCACCGGGCGGGGAACCTACCCCCGGCCCTGTGCCCAGAGTGCACCGGGCGGAGAACCTGCCCTGCGCCCTGTTCCCAAAGCGCACCGGGCGGAGAACCTGCCCTCCACTCTGTGCCCAGAGCGCACCGGGTGGGGAACCTACCCCCCGCCCTGTGCCCAGAGTGCACCGGGCGGGGAACCTTCCCTCCAGCCAGTGCCCAGAGGGCACCTGGCGGGGAACCTGCCCTCCGCCATGTGCCCAGAGCGCACCGGGCCGGCAACCTGCCCTTCACCCAGTGCCCAGAGCGCACCGGGCGGGGAGCCTGCCCACCGCCCTGTGCCCAGAGCGCACCGGGTGGGGAACCTGCCCTATGCCCTCTGGCCAGAGCGCACCGGGTGGGGAACCTGCCCTCCAGCCAGTGCCCAGAGGGCACCGGGCGGGGAACCTGCCCTCCGCCATGTGCCCAGAGCGCACAGGGCGGGGAGCCTGCCCTCCACTCTGTGCCCAGAGCGCACCGGGCGGGGAGCCTGCCTACCGCCCTCCGCCCAGAGCGCACAGGGCGGGGAGCCTGCCCTCCACTCTGTGCCCAAAGCGCACCGGGTGGGGAGCCTGCCTACCGCCCTCCGCCTAGAGCGCACAGAGCGGGGAGCCTGCCCTCCACTTTGTGCCCAGAGGGCACCGGGCGGGGAACCTACCCCCGGCCCTGTGCCCAGAGTGCACCGGGCGGAGAACCTGCCCTGCGCCCTGTGCCCAAAGCGCACCGGGCGGGGAACCTGCCCTCCACTCCGTGCCCAGAGGGCACCGGGCGGGGAACCTACCCCCAGCCCTGTGCCCAGAGGGCACTTGGCGGGGAACCTGCCCTCCGCCCTCCGCCCAGAGCGCACAGGGCAGGGAGCCTGCCCTCCGCCCTGTGCCCAGAGCGCACCGGGCGGGCAACCTGCCCTTCGCCCAGTGCCCAGAGCGCACCGGGCGGGGCGCCTGCCCACCGCCCTGTGCCCAGAGCGCACCGGGTGGGGAACCTGCCCTATGCCCTCTGGCCAGAGCGCACCGGGCGGGGAACCTGCCCTCCAGCCACTGCCCAGAGGGCACCGGGCGGGGAACCTGCCCTCCGCCATGTGCCCAGAGCGCACAGGGCGGGGAGCCTGCCCTCCACTCTGTGCCCAGAGCGCACCGGGCGGGGAGCCTGCCTACCGCCCTCCGCCCAGAGCGCACAGGGCGGGGAGCCTGCCCTCCACTCTGTGCCCAAAGCGCACCGGGCGGGGAGCCTGCCTACCGCCCTCCGCCCAGAGCGCACAGGGCGGAGAACCTGCCCTCCACTCTGTGTCCAGAGCGCATCGGGCGGGTAACCTGCCCCCCGCCCTGTGCCCCGAGCACACCGGGCAGGGAACGTGCCCTCCGCCCTGTGCCCAAAGCGCACCGGGCGGGGAACCTGCCCTCTGCCCTCTGCCCAGAGCGCACCAGGCGGGGAACCTGCCCTCCAGCCAATGCCCAGAGGGCACCGTGCGGGGAACCTGCCCTTGGCCCTGTGCCCAGAGCGCACCGGGCGGGGAGCTTGCCCACCGCCCTCCGCCCAGAGCGCACCGGGCGGAGAACCCGCCCTCCACTCTGTGCTTAGAGGGCACCGGGCGGGGAACGTACCCCTCGCCCTGTGCCCACAGTGCACCGGGCGGGGAACCTGCCCTCTGCCCTCTGCCTAGAGCGCACCGGGCGGGGAACCTGCCCTCCGCCCTGTGCCTTGAGCGCACCGGGCGAGGAACCCGCCCTCCGCCCTGTGCCCAGAGGGCACTGGGCGCGGAACCTTCCCTCCGCCCTGTGCCCACAGTGCACCGGGCGGGGAACCTGCCCACCGCCCTGTGCCCAGAGCGCACCGCGCGGGGAACCTGCCCTCCGGCCTGCGCCCCAAGTGCACCGGGCGGGGAACCTGCCCTCCGCCGTGTGCCTTGAGCGCACCGGGCGGGGAACCTCCCCACCGCCCTGTGTCCAGAGGGCACTGGGCGCTCAACCTTCCCCCCGCCCTGTGCCCACAGGGCACCGGGCGGGGAACCTGCCCACCGCCCTGTGCCCAGAGCGCACCGGGCAGGATAACTCCCCTCCGGCCTGCGCCCCAAGTGCACCGGGCGGGGAACCTGCCCTCCGCCTTGTGCCCCGAGCGCACAGGGGCGGGGAACCTGCCCTCCGCCCTGTTTCCAGAGCGCACAAGGGCACAGGTTCCCCGCACGGTGCCCTCTGGGCACTGGCTGGAGGGCAGGTTCCCCGCCTGGTGCGCTCTGGGCAGAGGGCAGAGGGCAGGTTCCCCGCCCGGTGCGCTTTGGGCACAGGGCGGAGGGCACGTTCCCTGCCCGGTGTGCTCGGGGCACAGGGCGGGGGGCAGGTTACCCGCCCGATGCGCTCTGGACACAGAGTGGAGGGCAGGTTCTCCGCCCTGTGCGCTCTGGGCGGAGGGCGGTAGGCAGGCTCCCCGCCCGGTGCGCTTTGGGCACAGAGTGGAGGGCAGGCTCCCCGCCCTGTGCGCTCTGGGCGGAGGGCGGTAGGCAGGCTCCCCGCCCGGTGCGCTCTGGGCACAGAGTGGAGGGCAGGCTCCCCGCCCTGTGCGCTCTGGGCACATGGCGGAGGGCAGGTTCCCCGCCCGGTGCCCTCTGGGCACTGGCTGGAGGGCAGGTTCCCCGCCCGGTGCGCTCTGGCCAGAGGGCATAGGGCAGGTTCCCCACCCGGTGCGCTCTGGGCACAGGGCGGTGGGCAGGCTCCCCGCCCGGTGCGCTCTGGGCACTGGGCGAAGGGCAGGTTGCCGGCCCGGTGCGCTCTGGGCACAGGGCGGAGGGCAGGCTCCCTGCCCTGTGCGCTCTGGGCGGAGGGCGGAGGGCAGGTTCCCCGCCAAGTGCCCTCTGGGCACAGGGCTGGGGGTAGGTTCCCCGCCCGGTGCCCTCTGGGCACAGAGTGGAGGGCAGGTTCTCGGCCCGGTGCGCTTTGGGCACAGGGCGCAGGGCAGGTTCTCCGCCCGGTGCACTCTGGGCACAGGGCCGGGGGTAGGTTCCCCGCCCGGTGCCCTCTGGGCACAAAGTGGAGGGCAGGCTCCCCGCCCTGTGCGCTCTGGGCGGAGGGCGGTAGGCAGGCTCCCCACCCGGTGCGCTTTGGGCACAGAGTGGAGGGCAGGCTCCCCGCCCTGTGCGCTCTGGGCGGAGGGCGGTAGGCAGGCTCCCCGCCCGGTGCGCTCTGGGCACAGAGTGGAGGGCGGGCTCTCCGCCCTGTGCGCTCTGGGCACATGGCGGAGGGCAGGTTCCCCGCCCGGTGCCCTCTGGGCACTGGCTGGAGGGCAGGTTCCCCACCCGGTGCGCTCTGGCCAGAGGGCATAGGGCAGGTTCCCCACCCGGTGCGCTCTGGGCACAGGGCGGTGGGCAGGCTCCCCGCGCGGTGCGCTCTGGGCACTGGGTGAAGGGCAGGTTTCCGGCCCGGTGCGCTCTGGGCACATGGCGGAGGGCGGGTTCCCCGCCAGGTGCCCTCTGGGCACTGGCTGGAGGGAAGGTTCCCCGCCCGGTGCACTCTGGGCACAGGGCGGGGGGTAGGTTCCCCACCCGGTGCGCTCTGGGCACAGAGTGGAGGGCAGGTTCTCCGCCCGGTGCGCTTTGGGAACAGGGCGCAGGGCAGGTTCTCCGCCCGGTGCACTCTGGGCACAGGGCCGGGGGTAGGTTCCCCGCCCGGTGCCCTCTAGGCACAGAGTGGAGGGCAGGCTCCCCGCCCTGTGCGCTCTGGGCGGAGGGCGGTAGGCAGGCTCCCCGCCCGGTGCGCTCTGGGCACATGGCGGAGGGCAGGTCCCTCGCCCTTGCACACCCTGGGCAGAAGGCGGAGGGAAGGTTCCCCGCCCCTGTGCGCTCTAGGCACAAGGCGGAGGGCACGTTCCCCGTCCGGTGCGCTCTGGACACAGGGCAAGGGAAGGTCCCTCGCCCTTGCGCGCCCTGGGCACAGGGCGGAGGGCAGGTTCCCCGCCCCTGTGCGCTCTGGGCACAGGGCGGAGGGTACGTTCCCCGTCCGGTGCGCTCTAGACACAGGGCGGAGGGCAGGTCCCTAGCCCTTGTGCGCCCTGGGCACAGGACGGAGGGCGGGTGCCGTGCCCTTGTGCGCTCTGGGCACAGGGCGGGGGGCAGGTTCCCCACCCTTGTGCACTCGGGGCACAAGGCGGAGCGCAGGTTCCCCGCCCGGTGCGCTCTGGGCACATGGCGGGGTGTAGGTTACCCGCCCGGTGCCCTTTGGGCACAAAGTGGAGGGCAGGTTCCCCGCCCTGTGCGCTCTGGGCAGAGGGCGGTGGGCAGGCTCCCCGCCCGGTGCGCTCTGGGCACAGGGCGAAGGGCAGGTTCCCGGCCCGGTGCGCTCTGGGCACATGGCGAAAGGCAGGTTCCCGGCCCGGTGCCCTCTGGGCACTGGCTGGAGGGCACGTTCGCCGCCCGGTCCGCTCTGGGAAGAGGGCAGAGGGCACGTTCCCCGCCCCTGTGCGCCCTGCGCACAGGGCGGAGGGCACGTTCCCCGTCCTGTGCGCTCTAGACACAGGGCGAAGGGCAGGTTCCCCGCCCGGTGCGCTTTGGGCAGAGGGCAGAGGGCACGTTCTCCGCCCGGTGCGCTTTGGGCACAGGGCGGAGGGCAGGTTCCCCGCCCTGTGCGCTCTGGGCGGAGGGCGCTGGGCACGCTCCCCGCCCGGTGCACTCTGGGCACATGGCGGAGGGCAGGTTCCTCGCCCTTGCGCGCCCTGGGCACAGGGCGAAGGGCAGGTCCCTCGCCCTTGCGCGCCCCGGGCAGAACGTGGAGGGCAGGTTCCCCGCCCCTGTGCGCTCTAGGCACAGGGCGGAGGGCACGTTCCCCGTCTGGTGCGTTCTAGACACAGGGCGGAGGGCAGGTCCCTCGCCCTTGCGCGCCCTGGGCACAGGGCGGAGGGCAGGTTCCCCGCCCCTGTGCGCTCTGGGCACAGGGCGGAGGGTACGTTCCCCGTCCGGTGCGCTCTAGACACAGGGCGGAGGGCAGGTCCCTCGCCCTTGCTCGCCCTGGGCACAGGGCGGAGGGCGGGTGCCGTGCCCTTGTGCGCTCTGGGCACAGGGCGGGGGGCAGGTTCCCCGCCCTTGTGCGCTCGGGGCACAAGGCGGAGGGCAGGTTCCCCGCCCGGTGCGCTCTAGGCACAGGGCGGGGGGTAGGTTCCCCGCCCGGTGCGCTCTGGGCACAGGGCGGGGGGTAGTTTCCCCGCCCAGTGCCGTCTGGGCATAGAGTGGAGGGCAGGTTCTCCGCCCGGTGCGCTTTGGGCACAGGGCGGAGGGCAGGTTCCCCACCCTGTGCGCTCTGGGCGGAGGGCGGTGGGCAGGCTCCCGGCCCGGTGCGCTCTGGGCACAGGGCGAAGGGCAGGTTCCTGGCCCGGTGCGCTCTGGGCACATGGCGGAGGGCAGGTTCCCGGCCCGGTGCGCTCTGGGCACATGGCGGAGGGCACGTTCCCCGCCCGGTGCGCTCCGGGCACATGGCGGAGGGCACGTTCCCCATCCTGTGCCCTCTAAACACAGGGCGAACGGCAGGTTCCCCGCCCGGTGCGCTCTAGGCAGAGGGCAGAGGGCAGGTTCTCCGCCCAGAGCGCACCGGGCGGGGAACCTGCCCTCCGCCCTGTGTCTAGAACGCACTGGACGGGGAACGTACCCTCCGCCCTGTGCCCTTAGCGCACAGGGGCGGGCAACCTGCCCTCTGCCCTCTACCCAGAGCGCACCGGGCGGGGAACCTGCCCTTCGCCCTCTGTCTAGAGCGCACTGGGCGGAAAACTTGCCCTCAGCCCTGTGCCCAGAGCGCACCGGGCCGGGAACCTGCCCTTCGCCCTGTGCCCAGATTGCGCGCGCGGGGAACTTGCCCTCCAGCCTGTGCCCAAAGCGCACAGGGGCGGGAAACCTGCCCTCCGCCCTGTGCCCAGAGCGCACCGGGCCGGGAACCTGCCCTTCGCCCTGTGCCCAGAGCGCACCGGGCGGGGAGCCTGCCCACCGCCCTCCGCCCAGAGCGCACAGGGCGGGAAACCTGCCCTATGCCCTATGCCCAGAGCGCACCGGGCCGGGAACCTGCCCTTCGCGCTGTGCCCAGAGCGCACCGGGCGGGGAGCCTGCCCACCGCCCTGTGCCCAGAGCGCACCGGGCGGGGAACCTGCCCCCCGCCCTGTGCCCAGAGCGCACCGGGCCGGGAACCTGCCCCTCGCCCTGTGCCCCGAGCGCACCGGGCGGGGAACCTGCCCTTCGCCCTGTGCCCAGAGGGCACCGGGCGGGGAGCCTGCCCACCGCCCTCCGCCCAGAGCGCACTGGGCGGAGAACCTCTCCTCCACTCTGTGCCCAGAGGGCACCGGGCGGGGAACCTACCCCCCGCCTTGTGCCCAGAGTGCACCGGGCGGGGAACCTGCCCTCTGCCTAGAGCGAACCGGGCGGGGAACCTGCCCTCCGCCCTGTGCCCAGAGCGCAACGGGCGGGGAGCCTGCCCTCCGCCCTGTGCGCAGAGCGGACCGGGCGGGGAACCTGCCCCCCGCCTTGTGCCCAGAGGGCACCGGGCGGGGAACCTACCCCCCGCCTTGTGCCCAGAGTGCACCGGGCGGGGAACCTGCCCTCTGCCTAGAGCGAACCGGGCGGGGAACCTGCCCTCCGCCCTGTGCCCAGAGCGCACCGGGCGGGGAGCCTGCCCTCCGCCCTGTGCGCAGAGCGGACCGGGCGGGGAACCTGCCCCCCGCCTTGTGCCCAGAGCGCACCGGGCGGGGAACCTGCCCTTCGCCCTGTGCCCAGAGCGCACCGGGCGGGGAACCTGCCCTCCGCCCTCTGCCCAGAGCGCACCGGGCGGGGAGCCTGCCCTCCGCCCTGTGCGCAGAGCGGACCGGGCGGGGAACCTGCCCCCCGCCTTGTGCCCAGAGCGCACCGGGCGGGGAACCTGCCCTTCGCCCTGTGCCCAGAGCGCACCGGGCGGGGAACCCGCCCCCCGCCTTGTGCCCAGAGCGCACCGGGCCGGGAACGTGCCCTTCGCCCTGTGCCCAGAGCGCACCGGGCTGGGGACCTGAGCCCCGCCCTGTGCCCAGAGCGCACTGGGCGGGGAACCTGCCCTCCGCCCTGTGCCCAGAGCGCACCGGGCGGGGAACCTGCCCTCCGCCCTGTGCCTAGAGCGCACCGGGCGGGGAACCTGCCATCCGCCCTCTGCCCAGAGCGCACCGGGCGGGGAACCTGCCCTTCGCCCTGTGCCCAGAGCGCACCGGGCGGGGAACCTGCCCTCTGCCGTCTGCCTAGAGCGCACCAGGCGGGGAACCTGCCCTCCAGCTAGTGCCTAGAGGCCCCCGGGCGGAAAACCTGCCCTCCGCCATGTGCCCAAAGTGCACCGGGCCGGGAACCTGCCCTTCGCCCTGTGCCCAGAGCGCACCGGGCGGGCAGCCTGCCCACCGCCCTGTGCCTAGAGCGCACCGGGCGGGGAACCTGCCCCCCGCCCTGTGCCTAGAGCGCACCGGGCGGGGAACCTGCCCTCCGCCCTGTGCCCAGAGCGCACCGGGCGGGGAACCTGCCCCCCGCCCTCTGCCCAGAGCGCACCGGGCGGGGAACCTGCCCTCCATCCAGTGCCCAAAGGGCACCGGACGGGGAATCTGCCCTCCGCCATGTGCCGGAAACGCACCGGGCGGGGAGCGTGCCCACCGCCCTCCGCCCAGAGCGCGCAGGGCGGGGAACCTGCCCTCCGCCGTGTGTCCAAAGCGCACTGGGCGGAGAACCTGCCCTCCACTCTGTGCTCAGAGGCCACCGGACGGGGAACCTACCCCCGGCCCTGTGCCCACAGTGCTGCGGGCGGGGAACCTGCCCTCCAGCCACTGCCCAGGGGGCACCGGGCGGGGAACCTGCTCTCCGCCATGTGCCCATAGCGCACCGGGCGGGAAACTTGCCATTCGCCCTGTGCCCAGAGCGCACCGGGCAGGGAGCCTGCCCACCGCCCTCAGCCCAGAGCGCACAGGGCGGGGAACCTGCCCCCCGCCCTGTGCGCAGAGTGCACCGGGCGGGGAGCCTGCCCTCCGCCCTATGCCCAGAGCGCACCAGGCGGGGAACCTGCCCTCTACTTTCTGCCCAGAGCGCACCGGGCGGGGAACCTGCCCTCCAGCCAGGGCCAGGAGGGCACCGGGCGGGGAAACTGCCCTTGGCCCTGTGCCCAGAGCGCACCGGGCGGGGAGCCTGCCCACCGCCCTCCGCCCAGAGCGCACTGGGCGGAGAGCCTGCCCTCCACTCTGTGCCCAGAGCGCACCGGGCAGGGAATCTACCCCCCGCTCTGCCCCCAGAGTGCACCGGGCGGGGAACGTGCCCTCTGTCTAGAGCGAACCGGGCGGGGAACCTGCCCTCCACCCTATGCCCAGAGCGCACCGGGCCGGGAGCCTGCCCACTGCCCTGTGCCCAGAGCGCACTGGGCAGGGAGCTTGCCCACCGCCCTGTGCCCAGAGCGCACCGGGCGGGGAACCTGCCCCCCGCCCTGTGCCCGGAGCGCACCGGGCGGGGAACCTGCCCTTCGCCCTGTGCCCAGAGCGCACCGGGCGGGGAACCTGCCCTCCGCCCTGTGCCCAGAGGGCGCAGGGGCGGGGAACCTGCCCTCGGCCCTCTTCCCAGAGCGCACCGAGCGGGGAACCTGCCCTCCAGCCAGTCCCTAGAGCGCACCGGGCGGGGAACCTGCCCTCCGCCATGTGCCCAGAGCGCACCGGGCGGGGAACCTGCCCCCCGCCCTGTGCCCAGAGCGCACCGGGCCGGGAACCTGCCCTCCGCCCTGTGCCTAGAGCGCACCGGGCGGGGCACCTGCCCTCCAGCCAGTGCCCAAAGGGCACCGGGCGGGGAACCTTCCCTCCGCCATGTGCCCAGAGGGCACCGGGCGGGGAACCTGCCCTCCGCCCTGTGCCCAAAGCGCACTGGGCGGAGAACCTGCCCTCCGCCACATGCCCAGAGGACACCGGGTGGGGAACCTGCCCTTCGCCCTGTGCCCAGAGCGCACCGGGCGGGGAGCCTGCCCTGCGCCCTCCGCCCAGAGCGCACAGGGCGGAGAACCTGCCCTCTGCCCTCCGCCCAGAGCGCACCGGGCGGGGAACCTGCCCTTCGCCCTGTGTCTAGAGCGCACAGGACGGGGAACGTGCCCTCCGCCCTATGCGCACAGCGCACAGGGGCGGGAAACCTGCCCTCTGCCCTCTGCCCAGAGCGCACCGGGCGGGGAACGTGCCCTCCAGCCAGTGCCCAGAGGGCACCGGGCGGGGAACCCGCCCTCCGCCATGTGCCCAGAGCGCACCAGGCCGGGAACCTGCCCTTCGCCCTGTGCCCCGAGCGCACCGGGCGGGGAGCCTGTCCACCGCCCTCCGCCCAGAGCGCACAGGGCGGGGAACCCGCCCTCCGCCCTGTGCCCAAAGCGCACCGGGCGGAGAACCTGCCCTCCACTCTATGCCCAGACGGCACCGGGCGGGGAACCTACCCCCCGCCCTGTGCCTAGAGTGCCCCGGGCGGGGAACCTGCCCTCTGCCCTCTGCCTAGAGCGCACCGGGCGGGGAACCTACCCTCCGCCTTGTGCCCCGAGCGCACAAGGGCGGGGAACCTGCCCCCCGCCCTGTGCCCAGAGCGCACAAGGGCACGGCACCCGCCCTCCGCCCTGTGCCCAGGGCGAGCAAGGGCGAGGGACTTGCCCTCCGCCCTGTGTCTAGAGCGCACCGGACGGGGAACGTACCCTCCGCCCTGTGCCCAGAGCGCACAGGGGCGGGGAACCTGCTCTCCGCCCTGTGCCCAGGGCGCGCAAGGGCGAGGGACCTGCCCTCGCCTTGTGTCCAGAGCGCACCGGACGGGGAACCTGCCCTCCGCCTTGTGCCTAGAGCGCACAGGGACGGGTAACCTGCCCTCCACGTTCTGCCCGGGGCGCGCAAGGGCGAGGAACCTGCCCTCCGCCATGTGCCCAGAGCGCACCGGGCGGGGAGCCTGCCCAGCGCCCTCCGCCCAGAGCACACAGGGCGGGGAACCTGCCCTCCGCCCTGTGCCCAAAGCGCACCGGGCGGGGAACCTGCCCTCTGCCCTCTGCCCAGGGCGCACCGGGCGGGGAACCTGCCCTTCGCCCTGTGTCTAGAGCGCACAGGACGTGGAACGTGCCCTCCTCTGCGCACAGGGGCGGGGAACCTGCCCTCTGCCCTCTGCCCAGAGCGCACCGGGCGGGGAACGTGCCCTCCAGCCAATGCCCCGAGGGCACCGGGCCGGGAACCTGCCCTCCGCCATGTGCCCAGAGCGCACAGGGCGGGGAACCTGCCCTCCACTTTGTGCCACGAGCGCACCGGGCGGGGAACCTACCCCCCGCTCTGTGCCCAGAGCGCACCGGGCGGGGAACCTGCCCTCCGCCTTGTGCCCCGAGCGCACAAGGGTGGGGAACGTGCCCCCCGCCCTGTGCCCAGAGCGCACAAGGGCACGGCACCCGCCCTCCGCCCTGTGCCCAGGGCGCGCAAGGGCGAGGGACCTGCCCTCCGCCCTGTGTCTAGAGCGCACCGGACGGGGAACGTACCCTCCGCCCTGTGCCCAGAGCGCACAGGGGCGGGGAACCTGCCCTCCGCCCTGTGCCTAGGGCGCGCAAGGGCGAGGGACCTGCCCTCGCCCTGTGTCCAGAGCGCATCGGACGGGGAACGTGCCCTCCGCCTTGTGCCTAGAGCGCACAGGGGCGGGGAACGTGCCCTCCGCCTTCTGCCCAGGGCGCGCAAGGGCGAGGGACCTGCCCTTCGCCCTGTGCCCAGGGCGCGCAAGGGCGAGGGACCTGCCCTCAGCGCTGTGTCCAAAGTGCACCGGACGGGGAAAGTGCCCTCCGCCCTGTGCCCAGAGCTCACAGGGGCGGGGAACCTACCCTCCGCCCTGTGCCCAGGGCGCACAGGGGCGAGGAACCTGCCCTCCGCCCTCTGCCAAGAGTGCACAGGGGCGGGGAACCTACCCTCCGCCCTGTGCGCCGAGCGCACTGGGGCGGGGAACCAGCCCGCCGCCTTGTGCCTCGAGCGCACAGGGGCGGGGAACCCGCCCTCCGCCCTGTGCCCAGGGCGCGTAGGGGCGGGACACCTGCCCTCCGCCCTGTGCCCAGAGCGCACCGGACGGGGAACGTGCCCTCCGCCTTGTGCCGCGAGCGCGCAGGGGCGGGGAACC
The DNA here is from genome assembly GCA_964036045.1 of Eutreptiella sp. 'Long Island Sound 2002'. Lineage (NCBI taxonomy): Eukaryota > Euglenozoa > Euglenophyceae > Eutreptiales > Eutreptiaceae > Eutreptiella > Eutreptiella sp. 'Long Island Sound 2002'. The sequence goes on along the minus strand of OZ038382.1, from coordinate 102,619,300 downwards.
TGCCCTCCGCCCTGTGCCCAGAGCGCACTGGGGCGGGGAAAGTGCCCTCCGCCCTGTGCCCAGTGCGCACAGGGGCGGGGAACCTGCCCTCCGCCCTGTGCCCAGAGTGCACAGGGGCGGGGAACCTACCTTCCGCCCTGTGCGCCGAGCGCACTGGGGCCGGGAACCAGCCCTCCGCCTTGTGCCTTCAGCGCACAGGGGCGGGGAACCCGCCCTCCGCCCTGTGCCCAGGGCGTGTAGGGGCGGGACACCTGCCCTCCGCCCCGTGCCCAGAGCGCACCGGACGGGGAACGTGCCCTCCGCCCTGTGCCGCGAGCGCGCAGGGGCGGGGAACCTGCCCTCCGCCCTGTGCCCAGAGCGCACTGGGGCGGGGAAACAGCCCTCCGCCCTGCGCCCAGGGCGCGTAGGGGCGGGACACCTGCCCTCCGCCCTGTGCCCAGAGCGCACCGGACGGGGAACGTGCCCTCCGCCTTGTGCCCCGAGCGCACAGGGGTGGGGCAGCTGCCCTCCGCCCTGTGCCCAGAGCGCACAGGGCTGGGGAACGTGTCCTCCGCCTTGTGCCTAGAGCGCACCGGACGGGGAACCTGCCCTGTGGCCTGTGCCCAGAGCGCAGCGGGCGGAGATCCTGCCCTCCGCCCTGTGCCCAAAGCGCACAGGGGCGGGGAACCTGCCCTCTGCCCTGTCCCCAGAGTGCACCGGGCGGGGAACCCGCCCTCCGCCCTGTGCCCAGAGGGCACCGGGCGGGGGACCTACCCTCTGCCCTGTGCCCAGAGCGCACTGGGCCGGGGACCTGCCCTCCGCCCTGTGCTCAGAGCGCACCGGGCGGGGAACCTGCAGCACTCCCATAGCCCCACGATTGGTGACGGGGCGGGGGTGGGCTGTAGAGGCGGCACACCCACCGTTCCCTCCATCCTGTGCGGATGTGCAGAGCGGTGGAGGCCCAATCTTGCCACCAGTACTGGCGTGCACAGGGCTGGAGCACGTCCCTCTGCCCTGAGCTGACTGCTCAAGGGGGGTGGCCATACCCCCCACCCTCTCCTGATGTGCACAGGGCCCCACTGAGGCCTCCCCCCCCCCCCCGCCTCCCCTCCCTCCCCCCTGCCTGCTCCCCCCCCCCCCCCAGCGGGATGCGCGTGTCTCCCACCCCCCAGCCCCCTCCTCACCCAGCCCTGCGGCACGGCGACAGGCCTGCCCCCCCCGGCCCGCGCACGCAGCAGGGTGTGCACTGCATGCATGGCCGGCCGATATGCAGAGTCGTCGGGACAGCCATCGAGCGCCCCCCAGGCGGCCTGTGAGCCTCAAGATCGGCCCTCAAATCAAATCAAATCAAATCGCCCCACCTGGACCCCCCCCCCCCCCCCAACCGACCCTCCCGGAGCCCCCCCCCCCAACCTTGACCCCCCCTCCCATGCCCCCCCCCCCCCCCCCAAGGGGCCTCCGGCCAACAGTTAGTTGGGGGGTAGTTGGCGTCCAGAACCGAGGGGTCCCCCCCCCCCCCCCGGGCCCATCCCAGGAGCGACAGAAGGGGTTCGGAAAAAGTCAAATTTTCAGGTGACGTCCTCACGGCAAGAGCCCATAGCGGGGGGGTATCCAGAGTTCGGACCCGGGACCCCGCCATTGGTTAGGCGGTCCATATACAAGAAAAAATCTCTTGAGAACCTAGGTCCAAATCGATGCACAGCGGCAACAATACAGAAAAAGGGGTCCCCCCCACCCGCCCACCCCCCCTCCCAAAAAAGGCGTACCCATGTAGGGGGGGGGGGGGGGTAGGGGGGCGTCATTGGGGGGCAGACAGAAACGGTCAGCAGGGCTGACAGTCAGCCGTTTCCCCCTCTCATTTAGCCTTTCTGGCACCCTCCCTGCCACCACTCGCCCCATTCAAGGACCCTCGCACCCGGTCACCTGCAAAGCTTTCTTGGTGCCGTGCTGTATGCAGACAACAATCCGAAAAGCATGAATGCAGTAGGATCTCGCTCTGACAGTGCGTTTTGTTTTCTCACACCTATTTGCATCACCTTTTGTTCCCGCTCCTTTTGAAGTTATGTGCTTTGGAGTGGTTGCAATCCAGCGGCTCCTCGTAGGTGGTTGTGAAAAACAAGGTTGGTCTACCAAACGTTCCACCTACACCTTCGCTCAGCTCTTTAGGTCTCACCCCCCCGTTCAAGCGCAAGCTCTGTGGGGGGGGGGGCGGGGAAACCCAATGTCTGTCCACTCCTCCCCTGTTTTCCTCTCCCAGCAATGATGCACACAATGCACGAGACTGATCTCGCCTTTGTCTACTACAGATTGGACTACATCCGCTTCTCTCTGGCCACAAATCTCAGCCATTCCTTTGTCACAGTCAACTAAGTATGTGGGCCCCTTCCATCAATTTCGATTGCAGATTCTGTTACAAGAGCGCCAGGCCGAGTCTGGTGGGCTGGGCAGCGTGGCGTGGCATGCGGCGTCGGTGAGCAAGGCATTGCATTCATTTGTCACAGCAGAAGAGGAAACAGAAGTCACAAGCGAGAAATATCGCAGCAGAAGTGTGGAACAAGTAGCGCCACAGGGGCCGTCGTGGTTTCAATGGCTTCTGCGAGGAGGGGTGTTCCATAGTGGTGACCGAGGAAAGGCGTTGCAGTGCTGGTTTTGTGGGTACAAGTGGAATATTTGTGTCACTGCTCACAATTGCAGCATTCTACAACTGTGATGCCCATTTCCCTGCCAGCGCTGGCAGGTGCTTGGGAAGGCTGCACAACGGAAGATCTCCTCCTTCTGGTCACTGGCATTTGCTTAATTGTACAGCTCTGGTGCAGGGACTCATATTTTGGTCTGCTTCCCATTGCCCGGGGCGGGGGGGGGGGGGGGGGCGAGCCCCTTAAAACTAAGTGGGGGGAAGGGGGCATTGGGCTCGGGCCGGATTGGACCGGATCATCAATGGGTCACCATGATCTAGTGCTGAATTTGCCGAAACCTTTTTTGTGAGGTCAAAGACTGTAGACCCTTTTGGGGGGGGGGGGGGGGCATGTCGCATGAGGGTATGCTATCTGTTCTGGAAACCCTTGTCAGGGTGATTTCATAAATAAGAATTATACTTTTCTTGACTTTTGAAGCCCAGGGGATTCGGTTGCTCAGTCAATGGAGCCTCTCTTTAGCCCCCTTTGGGGGGGGGTCCGGCAAGTGCGTTCATGCCCCCTGCAATTGCAAGTCCCCCGAAGCCACAGAAGGTGCTCCAAGTTTTGAATTTCAGCCCACCTCATCTTCGCCCTGCCCCTCACCAATGGAACCTGATTGCACAAGGGCAAGGGCAACAGGAGATATGGTCAGAGGGCGGTCCGTTACCTGTGAAAGATCAGCGTAATGTGGGCGCATTCAGGGCTGGGCATATCGGATTCTGGAAAAGTGCCCCGTTTGGGGTCAATGGGGTTTTGGCCTCCTTGGTTGCGCCAAAAAGTGGAAACTCAGCGGAAACAGGGCAATTTTTGTTGCCTCCCAAGAGCACTTAACAAGAGCACGTCTAGTGAATATTTAAGGCAGAGATATGGTGGTGAGGGTGAGCTTGACTATAGAATTAAAACATGTGACCCCCCGCTGCGTTTCTCCTTTCATGCTGTATTGTCTGACATTCGTCTGTATTTGTGGCACCTTCTGTTTCCCCTGGCACTTTGCATAAATACCGGTACACATCCTGTTTCTCTTCTATTCTCCCTCACAATCTGCTGTAACACCTCTCAAGCCTCTGGCAGGACGGCAAAACAGACCAACGTGTAGGCAACCCAACCGCTTAACTACTCAACAGTGCATAGGATTCCGTGGTGATGGTGTCTTCTTCAAACTAACAGTCAATGGTGCCGGGCGTCGTTGTTGGAGGTGGCGTGGTGTTGGGGGACAGGGAGAGAAATAGTGTGGGAAACAGGGCGAAATTGCCTCGGAGCCGGGGGAGGGGGTGCTCCAAGGGTTCAGGGCTGATTGGCCCATACACAGTGACCAACGATCTTCTTTCTGATCACCAAAGCAAGTGAGGGCCGCATTCCAAAAGGATTCTGAGTCTTGGGTACCATGGGCATCTGCATTGGTATTTTGACCTACATCCATACCCTGATTGACCACCACATTTAAGACCCTTAAAGGCCCACAGAAGATGTCGGGTATTTCCGAAAGTTGCAATATCAGCAGCATCCCGTTGCAGATGGCCTCTTCCGGTGAGCCCATTCAAATTACGATGTCGTGACACATAGCTGCGTGCAACACAATCACTATTTCAGGGTGCTTCAGTGATTTCTCAATTAAACCACGCTGCTACCAATTTAGGACAATGCAGTTGCCTGGGATATCTGAGGGCTGGAAGGAATTTTTTGCGTCAAGGGCGCATTCAGCGCGCTGCAAAAATCTGCTTGTCCAGAGTGGGACCAGCGCCTGCTGTGTGCGCACGGTGTGTGTGCTGTGTGGACGTGTCAATTTTTCTGTAATGCTCCAGCCTCTCAACCCTGGCACCCTCATTGTTTGTTGTGTGGCACAATGGTTGCGAACACACTGTTTTGGGCCTGACATTTCTTTTTGTGTTGGCCAAAGGTGCTTTGTTGACAGGGTCCACCTAAGGCAACTTTTTTGCCCACCCATGGGTGCCTTGACGTTATGGTGGACCTCTTTGTTACAGGTTTATGCATCCTGTAATTTTTCGACACTCACAACCAACAAGTCTCCGTCTTGGGTGAAACCTGGCAGGTTGGCTGTGGACTACACCACTATCATGGGCAGGAAATGGCAGTCACTATCATGAGCACTCTGCTCCCAATGATGCAGCTATGATCGTTTTTGCTATGACCAGCGTGCGTTCTGAGTGATAGCACACAACTTTATCCCCCAGGATTTCATGGAATGACAACTTTCAGGATTTTGTGTTTCCTTTTGCTTTGCTTTGTTGTTATGTGCAGGTGGTTACTGTGGTGTTCAGTTGGAGTATGGGTATTTTTTGAGCTGAGAAAAGGGAACAAAAGTTTTCCTGCTGTGCATGCCCTTTATGCAGACCAAGGGGGGTGGACTGTTTGATATGACCCCCCCCCCCTACCCCCGAAAGTTCTTGTCCCTGCCTTTCTGCTACTTGATATTTTGGGCAAGCCGTTGGTGCTGCACCAAAGAATTTGTTCCGAGCCTACGGCATGGGGTAAAAAATTTTCCCTCTGTGTGTGTACACTCAAATTGCTCACAATACATTGAATATTTCAAGAGGAGTGCAAAGTCTGCCCAGTTGAAACACTTCCCTCTCCTCTGGTATCAATTAACACATGTCCTCATTTGTTCTTCCCCCCTTGCTTTTTTTTGCATTCTGCTTGCTCATGTTTCAAATCTCAAGTACAATCTTTCTCATACCTCCCCAGAAACCGAAGCAGGCGGTGCATGCTGAGTATGCTTGTCAGTGTGGCACTGCATTTTGCAGTGTCACTAGTGTGTTTTGGTTGGGGGCAGTGTGTGAGCCAAGTCACTTGGCCAGCATACCCAACTGTTTGGAGGTGCCCCCTCCCCCCCCCCCCCCCTGCTCCCCTCCCCCGGCACTCCCCCCAGCTCTGTTGGACCAAATCTGAGCCACCAGAAAGCAAGGGTGCAGTGGGATGGCCTCCCATCGTGGGCCTGAAAACAAAGGGGGCGCTTTTTGCCTCCCCCCCCCCCCCCACCTCACCCCCACCACCCCAGCAGGAAACCTCAACCCCCAGGGAAGAGGGTAGGGGAGCCGGGAGCTGGGCACAGGTGCCGGCGCAGAAGGACAGAGGAGGGCGGAAGAACAGCGGTGGCACGGCACTGTATGGCAGTTGGGGAGTAACCGTTGCGCAAGTGCTGGCGGGGCTGGGGCGTGCGCCACCGTTCTTGTGCTTCAGCCACCAGGACAAGCCCCCCCTCACCTGGGCGCCGGTCATACACCGACCCCACCGGCGGACAGCACGACTGGGTGTACAGGCGGCCACAGGGCTGCACGTGGCTGTGCGCCCGCCAGTGGAGCAACGGCAGTGGCCCCCCCCTTCCTCCAGGAGCTGACGCCCCGGTGGCTCCACATAGGTGCACCTCACCCAGGGCACCGGTGTGGCCGACAAAAGGCCACTGCACCCCCACAGTGCAGCCCCCCCCCCCCCCCCTCCAAGCCCTCCTACATCTTGGGGCCGGTGACCTTGTTCTGGTGTGGGGGCCTGCTAGAGAGCTGGACACCACGAACATACCAAAAAACGGGAGGTCCGGGAGTGGGCCAAGATGATGAATGGGGACACACCCCCCATCACACACGATTTCATGTGAGGCGCTACCAATTCCCCACGCCCCCTTGTGTTCCCAATTGGTCTCACGGTGGGGAGCAACAGGGGGAGCGGGCGAGAGCCACCTCTGGCTGGTTTTGCCGGCTAAGTTTCCCGCGTTGGCTTGTAAGCAACTCTAGACAAGCATGGAAACGAACATACCTCGGACTCTTTAATTATGATGTGCACCATCTTGGGTGGGGGCATTTTTGCTCCAATATGAGATTCTCATAATGACAAAGTCCCGTTGCGCAGTTTGATTTCTTTGGCTTCTTGTGTCCATCTCTATTGCTTTGTGCATACATTCCATTTGGCATCTCCATACATCTAAAACATCCATCTCTCTTGGTTACACTCATTAGAGAACATTTCAAGCCCAAACATGTTTGCCTCATGTCTTTGTTTGCACATTTGCCCATTGTGCTCTTTCGCTTGCTATCGGTTTGCAATCCACGGGTACCTTTACGCATTTTTTGGAGCTCGTCCCAACCCATGCCTTTTCTCATGGGGTGCTGGCCCCGGCACATATCACTCTCTAGGCAGGAAAAATGATGTAGTGTGAACTCAGGAATCGTAACGCTAATTTCTGGTATGTTGAGTGGATAGCTTTGAATAGCGAAACTATTTTATGCACTTGTGGCATCTGTCTTGCTTTGGATATCTCCGTCGCACCGAGAACATGTGGGGTCTTGGGGAATTGCATTTGGGTTCCTCGCGAAGCAACGGGGTCATTTAAGTCATAGCACCTACTGATCTTGACACGGAGCATCTGTCACAATCATTGTGCCTATGACCACTCCACCTCTGTCCCCTCAAACCACGTGTGTTGCTTCTATCTTCCTCCCCGTTAGACACCTCGTCGTTTTGCGATGGGCAAGCACAACGCTTCTCGCCACTACAAGCATCCTCGTCGGAGCTTGGGGACTTCCAAAAAACACAAGCGGGCATGTGCCTGGCAATCGTTACACCCCCACTATGTGTAATTGTGTCTTGACTCCCACGTGCTAGACATTGAGTTGCCATCCCCAATGCTGTATTGTGAGGTCATCTCTGCTGAACCTTTCCGAGGGAGCTTGGTGCAGCGTGTGCGGCCTCTCTGGCCCAATGTCTAAGTGGAGCCACATTGTACGAAAAGTGGCGGTGCTCATCTTCATGCCCAGCATTGGTGGTTTTTCTTCCACCAGTCTACCAGTGAGGGACTAGTCTTCAGTTTCACCTCACACGAGGGCCCCCCAAGTTCTCACTTTCGGTGCAATAGCCCGTTGTTGCGCCGCTTGAGGGATATTTTGTTCCATTTGCCAACTTGCCATGCCCAGGTTGAGGATCCCAAACCCCCTCGAGATGATGCGGAGCCCCCTTTGTAGCTCTTTGTGCTCTGTCAATGAACGACCCTCTTGTGAGATTGGCAGTTGGGTTTCGTGCGATACTTGAGGAATGCGAGTGGAACTGCGTGGCACCAACGAACTTCTTGGGACAGTCCAACCCCTGCCGCAACCTTGTATTCTCTGTCTCTATTTTGCTGACATGATGACTTTTTTCCTTCTTTTTTCGCGGTTGTCTTGTGCTTGCCATAGTACATTGCAATCTTTTCGCCATGGTGGCATGTAGATTGTGCAGCCCCCTATTTATCACATGTGCATCGTGTTGTGCTCAACAGTGCTAATCTCTCTCCACATCTTGAACTAGCCCCTCTTTCGATTGCGCCTACACGAACCCATGTCGCCGTTCCCGCTGTGTGGATTTATTTATGCATGCGCCTTCTATCTTCCCTCCACCCACACCACAATGTTTGCATACTTTTTGCACACACAGCACCTCGTTTGTAATGGATAGTGATCATCTCTGCGAACCAAAGATAATCTTTGATCGCACCCACTCTCATGGAGGCAACTTTACCTCCTACTCGCCTTGTGCGATGTGTGCCCATTCTGAGTGGGGGCATGCTCCCTCCAATGGGGCTTCCCTGTTACATCCTAACTCTTGGGCCCCCAACTAAATTACCATGCACATTTTGCCCATCCGGCGATCTCTGTCGTGTGTAGTGTGTATTTTTCTTACAGATCCATGTGGACCGGCAGCACATTTCATCGCCTAGGCCTTTAATCCCATACTCTATCCCACCTGCGCGATGGCACACATTTTGATTTCTGCTTTTTCGTCTTCCCATGGTGCCTCATACACACTTCATTAGTGAGATATTATCCCGAACCCTCTTCCACCCAATTGTTATACGTGATTGCTTCTGGGTACTTCATGCAAGCTCTAGCCGTGCCCAATCCCGTGTAGGCGACTTCCCTACTCACCATGTGTGTTGTGTGTCCATTCTTGGTGGGGGTTTGATCCCTCCAGTGGGAACCATTCGGCATGACCTACGGCAGAGAACGTGTGCACACTGAAACACTGCTGGACTCTTTTGGCCCATGCAGTACCCCACCTGTATGATGGTGCATGCTGTGTTTATTCACCACTTTAGTAATATCCTCCCGTGGATCCTCGTACATGTTGGATGTCCTCATTGGACGGCTGCAGTAGAGCGGCCTCCGTTGCCGCTTTCCTCAGGTGGGCTTCGAGTAGCGCCTTGTTGGGCCCATCCGGATGTTGTAGGAAGGGGACGTGGTCGGTGCAGAAATGTTGGAGGGTATGCATTTGGTTGGGTGTTGCCCTGACCACGTGTAGGGTGGTGCCTACCTGGTTGAGGGTGGTGGTAGCGCCTGGTTGCCCGCCGCCTATGTCTCAGTACAGGAGGGCAATGGGGCCTGACTCGTGGCACTGGTGGATTGTCTGCATGACATGATGGTGGTTGGGTAGTAGGAGTTGCAGGTGATTCCATATGCGGTTGCCCACCTCAGTGGGTGCGCCGCATTATTGGAGAATGTATTGGGGGCACGTGTTGCGGTGGCGCCGTGCCTCACGCAGCAACAGTATGAACACCTTCCGCACCTTTGGTTCTTGGTTGCGCATTCGGCGGTGCAGGTGTGCCGCCGTGTGCGCGGTGTACGCATGGTGGATGAGATGGTTGTTGTCATCCCTGTAGTATGGCACCGATGCACATCGTACAGTTGCGGGGAGGGACGTGCGGCGGTGGCCGTGGATGGTTCATGCTCGCCGCACCAAGGTGACGGCACCTTGTAGTGTTTGTCCATGAGTCAAACCAATGTATCATCCTCTTCTCCGCGAATGCTAATTGTGTAGCTTCACTCCACGCTCGTCATCCATTGGCATTCTCTCCCTTACTCTTGCATGTTATTTTGCACCCACACAACTTTCATTTGTAACCATCCCATGGCAAAACAATTAATCCTTTGTTTCATTTTCCCGCCATGGACGTTTATGACCCCTGTGTGCTACAAAGTCTACGCCATTTTGCTGGCACATCCGACCTTCTAGCCGCTACACACATGAAGCGTTGGGACGAGCATTTCGCTGTTGATTTCCCAAACCAATTGAACGCTTCCTTGGGTGGGATATGGAGCAACGAGCCTACAGGGATACGTGACACATTATGATGGGAGGTCCAGCGTGGCCACTTAGAATCCATACCGTCAATGGGAGCGATCATGGTCCCCGGAGGCATCTTATTACATAACTCAGCCACATATTGTGATTTTGGCGGCTCCTGGGTCACCTTCCACTTAATCTCTTTGGCTATGGCTGCACGCCCCGGGCCTTTTCAATTTCTTCTTGATCACGACACCTCCCTGGTAACATCCCTTGCCGCAGTTGGGTCTCACGCACATAAATCAATGAATACGGCACCCCCCTGAACTCCAATTGTCGCTTGCTAAAACGGATCACCTCCAACGCCCTAGCCAGTGACGACAAGACGATTCGGCAACAAATCACGTAACCAATTAGCAGTTTGACATTTGTGGGACTCAACACAACAGCACGCTGCCTTGTAAGGCTGTGGCACCCTCCGAGAGGAACATCTAGAACGGTCCCACTATCCTACCATAGTCCATGGGTGGATCTTTGGTACAATTTTTTGTTGTTGTCTTCCTCTTCGGCGCATGTCAGCAATGCCTGCAATGTTCCTCGTGTTCTTTGATTTTGAACTTCAGTGAGCCTTCCACCCTCGCGGCGTGTTATGGGGCATCCGCGATCCCAATTTCGGATTTTCCCCAGTTATGTGCCCGTGGCGGGGATACTGAGTATCGTGCACCAAAGCACCTACGGTCTTCGTTGTGAGCCGAGGGACTCACACCGTGAAGACTCCCTCACAGTTTTGGAAGCGGTACTCACCAGGCAAAGCCATTTAGTACACGGACACAATGTCGCCTTTGCCTCCCACATGAACTTCGACATCGAAGTAGCGGAAAATTTTAAATTGTCCACACAATCACTTGTAGAGCCTACACTTGGGGGTGCAAAATTATCTCGCAAATGGTAATGCTGTTTTGCTGTTTTGCCGAAACAGTCTCTTAGGACTGTGCACGAGAAACCAGGTTAAGAAATATTTGACGGAAGGCATTCCGCGGTACCAATAGCAATTTGTTCTATTCATGGCAGTAGAACATGGGCGGATCAAGGCACTCTATGCCCGCAATCGTGGAAGACTTTGTGTTTGGTGGGTGTATCAAGGGGGGGGGGGCGCAAGGATAACCACATGTACATGGGGTGTAGATCCCCCTATGATTCACCGCATGAGGTCTACACTAGTCTACAAGGGCTGCGGTGAATCTAGGAAGGGTGTAGATCCTCCCGTGATTTCGGGCATGGGTACTGCACTAGTCTGCAAGGGCTACGGTGATTCCTTGAGGGGTATAGACCCTCCCGTGATTCACCGCATGGGGTCTACACTAGTCTAAAAAGGGCCGCGCTGAATCCTTGAGGGGTATAGACCCTCCCATGACACACCGAATGAGGCCTACATTAGTCTACAGGGGCTGCAGAGAAGCCTTGAGGGGTGTTGAGCTCCCTTGACTCAACGCATGGGGTCTACACTAGTCTACAAGTGTTGCGGTGAATCCTTGAGAGGTGTAGACCAATGTGACGATTCACTGCATGAGATCTACACTAGTCTCTAGGCGCTGCGGTGAATCATTGAGAGGTGTAGACCCTCCCAGTATTCGTCGCGGGAAGTATACACTAGTCTACAAGTACTGCGATTAATGCTTGAGGGGTGTAGACCCTCCCATGATTCACCGCATGAGGGCTACACTAGTCTACAAGGGCTACAGTGAATCTGTGAGGGGTGTAGACCCTCCCATGATTCACCGCATGGGGTCTACACTAATCTACGAGGGCTACAGTGCATTCGTGAGGGGTGTACACCCTCCCATGATTCACCGCATGAGGTCCACATTAGTTTACAAGTGCTGCTATGAATCCTTGAGAGCTTTAGACCCTGCTATGGTTCACCGCATAATGTCTACCTTAGTCTACAAGGTTTGCAATGAATTCTAACACGTCTAGACCCTCCCATTGTTCACCACATGATGTCTACACTAGTCTACAAGGCGTGCTGTAAATCCTAAGAGGTGTAGACCCTCCCATAATTCACCGCATGAGGTCTAAACTAGTCTACAAGTGCTGCGGTGAATCCGTGAGGGGTGTAGATCCTCCCATTGAATCACCGCATGAGGTCTACAATAGTCTCCAAGAGATGCGGCGAATCGTTGAGAGGTGTAGACCGTCCCATGATTCAATGCATGATGTCTACACTAGTTTACAAGGGGTTCTACAAATCCTGAGAGGTGTAGACCCTCCCATGGTTCATTGCATGAGGTGTACACTAGTATACAAGGGGTTGTGCAAACCCGAGGGATATAGATCCTCCCATCATTCACCGCATGAGGTGTACACTAGTCAATAGGGGCCGCGGTGAATCGTTGAGGGGTGTAGACCCTCCCATGATTCACCGCATGAGGTCTACACTAGTCTACAACGGCTACAGTGAGGATTTGAGAGGTATAGACCCTCCCATGATTCACCGCATGGTGTCCACATTAGACTACAAGTGCTGCCGTGAATCCTTGAGGGGTGTAGACCCTCTCATGATTGACCTCATGAGGTCTACACTAGTCTACAAGGGCTGCGGTGAATCCTTGAGAGGTGTAGACCCTCCCATGATTCACCGCATGAGGTCTACACTATGGGTGTAGACCCTCCCATAACTCACCGTAGGAGGTCTATACCAGTCTACAAGGACAACGGGGAATCCTTGAGGCGTATCAACTCTCCCATGATTCACCGCATGGGGTCTACACTAGTCTACAAGGGCTGCGGTGAATATTTGAGGGGTGTAAACCCTCCCATGACTCATGACTCACCGCATGGGGTCTACACTAGTCCATAGGGGTTGCGGTGAACTGTGGACTGGTATAGACACCGCCATGATTCGCCACATGAGGTCTATAATAGTCCACAGGGGCTACGGTGAATCCTTGATGTGTGTAGACCCTACAATGATTCACCGCATCAGTTCTACACTAGTCTACAAGGGCTGTAGTGAATCCTTGAGCGGTGTAGACAGTCCCATGATTTACCGCATGAGGCCTACACTCGTCTACCATGGTTGTGATGAGTCCTTGAGTGGTGTAGACCCTCCCATGATTCACCGCGTGTGGTCAACATTAGTCTACAAGGGCCGCGGTGAATCTTTGAGGGGTGTAGACCGTCGCATGGGTCACCGCATGGGGTCTACACTACTCTAAAAGGTGTGCGTTGAATCCTTGAGGGGTCTAGACCCTTCCATGATTGACTGCATGAGGTCTACACTAGTCTACAAGGGTTACAGTGAATCTCTGAAGGGTGTAGACCCTCCCATGATTCAGGGCATGGGTACTGCACTACTCTACAAGGGCTGCGGTGATTCCTTGAGGGGTATAGAAACTCCCATGATTCACCGCATGGGGTCTACACTAGTCTAAAAAGAGCCGCACTGAATCCAACCATTTTCCTTTTTTTTGACACCCTTTGAATTTTTAGATTTTTGGGATCCCATGTGTGCACATGATGCACTGAATTTGCATCATCGTACACATGTTCAAGGAAACCCTAAACTTGTACCTTTTTCTAGGGGTGTGTGTGATTTTTGAGTCATTTTGACCTGCCGGAGGGCTTTTCTCATCCAAGGGATAATATTTGCCTCCATTGTAACCATTTTCCTATTTTTTCACCTCCTTGTTTTTTTTTTCCATTTTTGGGATTCCATGTGTGCACATGACCCTCGGACGGGTTTTCTCATCCAAGGGACGATATTTTTGTCCATGGCAGCCATTTTGCTATTTTTCGACCCTTGGATTTTTTCCATTTTGGGATCCCATGTGTGCACATGATGGAGTGATTTTGCATCATAGTACACATGTGCAAGTCAACCGTAAACCTACACCATTTTCTAAGGGGGGTGGATGATTTTTTGAGTCATTTTGACCCCCCGGAGGGTTTTCCTCATCCAGGGGATGCCATTTGCGTCCATGGCAACCATTTTTCCAATTTTTGAACCCCTTGTATTTTTTCCATTTTTGTGGTCCCATGTGTGCACACGATGCAGTGATTTTGCATCATAGTACACATGTGCAAGTCCCTCACAAACCAACACGTTTTTCTAAGAGGGGGATATGATTTTTTGAGTCATTGTGCCCCCCCGGAGGGTTTTCCTCATCCAAGGGATAACATTTGCGTCCCTGCCAACAATTTTTCTCATTTTTTAACGCCTTGGATTTTTTTACATTTTTGGCATCCCATGTATGCACATGATGCAGTAATTTTGCGTCATAGTACATATGTGCAACTCAACCGTAAACCTATACTTTTTTCTAAGGGGGGGGAGGATTTTTGAGTTATTTTGGACCCCCTGGAGGCTTTTTTCCATCCAAGGGATAATATTTGCGTCCATGGCAAGCATACTTCTATTTTTCAAACTCCTTGGCTTTTTTCAATTTTTGGGATCCCATGTGTGCACATGACACAACTTTTTTGCATCATAGTACACATGTTCAAGTCAACCCTAAACCTGTACCTTTTTCTAAGGGGAAGGTTATTTTCGAGTTACTTTGACCCCCCGGAGGGTTTTTCTCATCCAAGGGATAATATTTCCGTCCATGGTAACCATTTTTCTATTTTTTGTACCTCTTGGATTTGTTCCATTTTTGGGATCCCATGTGTGCACATGTTGCAGTGATTTTGCATCATAGTACACCTGCGCAAGTCAACCCTAAACCTATACTTTTCTCTGAGGTTGGGGGGGATCATTTTTAAATCACTTTGACCCCTCGGAGGGGTTTTCTCCTCCAAGGGATAATATTTGCGTGCATGGCAACCTTTTTGCTATTTTTTGAACCCCTCGAAAGTTTTTACCATTTTTCGGATCCCATGTGTGCACATGATGCAGTGATTTTGCATGATAGTACACATGTGCAAGTCAACCGTAAACGTACACCATTTTCTCGGGGGGGATGATTTTTGAGTCATTTTGAGCCCCCCCCCCCCGGAGGGTTTTCCTCATCCCAGGGATAACATTTGCGTCCCTAGCAACCATTTTTCCTTTTTTTTTGACCCCGTTTGATTTTTTGCATTTCTTGGGATCCCATGTATGCACATGATGCAATTATTTTGCATCATAGTACACATGTGCAACTCAACCCTAAACCTACACCTTTTCCTAAGGGGGGTCGCTGATTTTTGAGTCATTTTGAGCCCCTGGAGGGTTTTTCCCATGCAAGCGGTAATATTTGCGTCCCTGCCAACAATTTTTCTATATTTTGAACCCCTTGGATTTTTTTTACATTTTTGGGATCCCATGTATGCACATGATGCAGTAATTTTGCGTCATAGTACATATGTGCAACTCAACCGTAAACGTATACTCTTTTCTAAGGGGGGGGGGGGATTTTTGAGTTATTTTGGACCCCCTGCATGCTTTTTCCCATCCAAGGGATAATATTTGCGTCCATGGCAAGCATACTTCTACTTTTTAAACTCCTTGGCTTTTTTCAATTTTTGGGATCCCATGTATACATATGATACAGCTATTTTGCATCATAGTACACATGTTCAAGTCAACCCTAAACCTTTACTTTTTTGTAAGGGGAAGGTTATTTTTGAGTTACTTTGACCCTCTGGAGGGTTTTTCTCATCCAAGGGATAATATTTCCGTCCATGGTAACCATTTTTCTATTTTTTGTACCTCTTGCATTTTTTCCATTTTTGGGATCCCATGTGTGCAAATGTTGCAGTGATTTTGCATCATAGTACACCTGCGCAAGTCAACCCTAAACCTATACTTTTCTCTGAGGTTGGGGGGCATCATTTTTGAATCACTTTGACACCCCGGAGGGGTTTTCTCCTCCAAGGGATAATATTTGCGTGCATGGCAACCTTTTTGCCATTTTTTGAACCCCTCGAAAGTGTTTACCATTTTTCGGATCCCATGTGTGCACATGATGCAATGATTTTGCATGATAGTACACATGTGCAAGTCAATCGTAAACCTACACCATTTTCTCGGGGGGGATGATTTTTGAGTCATTTTGACCCCCCCCCCCCTGGAGGGTTTTCCTCATGCAAGGGATAACATTTGCGTCCCTAGCAAGCATTTTTTTTGACCCCGTTTGATTTTTGACATTTTTGGGATCCCATGTATGCACATGATGCAGTGATTTTGCATCATAGTACACATGTGCAACTCAACCCTAAACCTACACCTTTTCCTAAGGGCGGTCGATGATTTTTGAGTCATTTTGACCCGCCGGAGGGTTTTTCCCATCCAAGCAATAATATTTGCGTCGATGGCTACCATCTTTCTATTCTCTGACACCCTTTGAATTTTTACATTTTTTGGGATCCCATGTGTGCACATGATGCAGTGAATTTGCATCATAGTACACATGTTCAAGTCAACCCTAAACCTGTATATTTTTCTAAGGGGGGGGTGTCTTTTGAGTCATTTTGACCCCCCGGAGGGTTTTTCTCGTCCAAGGGACAATATTTGCGTCCATGGTAACCATTTTTCTGTGTTTTGTACCCCTTGGATTTTTTCATTTTTGTGTTCCCATTTGTGCGCATGATGCAGTGATTTTGCAATATAGTACACCTGTGCAAATCCCTCACAAATGTGTACATTTTTCTAACGTGGGGGGGGGCTGATGTTTGAGTATCGTTGACCCCCCGGAGGGTTTTTCTCATCCAAGGGACAATATTTGCGTCCGTGGTAACCGTTTTTCTATTTTTTGACCCCCTTGTATCTTTTTATTTTTGGGATGCCATGTTTGCACACGTTGCAGTGATTTTGCATCATAATACACATGTGCAAGTCAACCCTAAACCTATACTCTTTTCTAAGGTGGGGGGGGGGGATCACTTTCGAGTCATTTTGACCCCCCGGACGGTTTTTCTCATCCCAAGGATGATGTTTGTGTCCATGGCAACCATTTTGCTTTTTTTTTTGAACCCCCCCGATTTTTTCCATTTTTGGGATCCATGTCTGCACATGATGCTGTGATTTTGCATCATATTACACATGTGCAAATCCCTAAAAAAAACTATAACGTTTTCTAAGGGGGGGGACGATTTTTTAATCAATTCTGACCCCTTGGAGACTTTTTCCCCTCCAAGGGATAACTTTTGCGGTCATGGCATGCCATGCACGCAAATATTATCCCTTGGAGGAGAAAAACCGTCCGGGGGGTCAAAATGATTCAGAAATGTTTCCCCCCCAACCTTAGAAAAGAGTATAGGTTTAGGGTTGACTTGCACAAGTGTACTACGATGCAAAAACATTGCAACATGTGCACACATGGGATGCCAGAAATGGAAAAAATCCAAGAGGTACAAAAAATAGAAAAATGGTTACCATGGACGCAAATATTATCCTGTAGATGAGAAAAACCCTCCAGAGGGTCAAAGTAACTCAAAAATTACCCCCCCCTTAGAAAAAGGTACGGGTTTACGGTTGACTTGAACATGTCTACTATGATGCAAAATAGCTGCATTATGTGCCCACATGGGATCCCAAAATTGGAAAAAAGCCAAGGAGTTCAAAAAGATAGAAAAATGGTTAACCATTTTTCTATTTTTTGAATCCCTCAGAATTTTTTCCATTTTCGGATCCCATGTGTGCACATGATGCAACTATTTTGCCGCATAGTACACATGTTCAAGTCAACCCTAAACCTGTACTTTTTTCCTAAGGGGGGGGTGATTTTTGACTTACTCTGACCCCCCGGAGGGTTTTTCTCATCCAAGGGATAATATTTGCGTGCATGGTAACCATTTTTCTATTTTTTGTACCCCTTGGATTGTTTCCATTTTTGGGATCCCATGTGTGCACATGTTGCAGTGATTTTGCATCATAGTACTCATGTGCACGTCAACCCTAAACCTATACTTTTCTCTAAGGTTGGGGGGGATCATTTTTAAATCGTTTTGACCGCCCGGATGGTTTTTCTCCTCCAAGGGATAATATTTGCGTGCATGGCAACCATTTTGCTATTTTCTGAACCCCTCAAAATGTTTTGCATTTTCGGATACCATGTGTGCACATGATGCAGTGAGTTTGCATGATAGTACACATGTGCAAGTAACCAGTAAACCTATACTCTTTTCTAAGGTCAGGGGGGTGATTTTTGAGTCATTTCGAGCCCTCGGAGGCTCTTTCTCATCCAAGCAATACCATTTCCGTCCATGGCAACCATTTTTCTACTTTTTGAGACGCTTTGAATTTTTTTCATTTTTGGGATCCCATGTGTGCACATGATGCAGTGATTTTGCATCATAGTACACATGTGCAAGTCAACCCTAAACCTATGCCTTTTTCTAAGGGGGGGGTAATTTTTGACACATTTTGACCCCCCGGAGGGTTTTTCCCATCCAAGGGATACTATTGGCGTCCATGGCAAACATTTTTCTATTTTTTGAACCACTTGGATTTACTCCATCTTTGGGATTCCATTTGTCCACATGATGCAGTGAATTTGCATCATAGTACACATGTTCAAGTCAACCCTAAACCTGTTACGTTTTTCTAACGGGGGGGTGTTTTTTGAGTTCTTTTGACCCCTTGGAGGATTTTTCTCATCCAAGGGACAATATTTGCGTCCATGGTAACCATTTTTCCAGTTTTTGACCCCCTTGGATTTTTTCCATTTTTGGGAAGTGAATTTGCATCATAATACACATGTGCAAGTCAACCCTAAACCTATACTCTTTTCTAACGTGGGGGGGGGGTTTTGACCCCCCGGACGATTTTTCTCATCCAAAGGATGATATTTGTGTCCATGGCAATCATTTTGCTTTTTTTTTTTCTGAGCCCCTTGGATTTTCTCCATTTTTCGGATCCCATGTGTACACATGATGCAGTGATTTTGCATCATAGTACACATGTGCAAGTTCCTCACAATACCATACCTTTTTCTAACGGGGTTGATGATTTTTGAGTCATTTTGACCCCCCCGGAGGGTTTTTCTCATCAAAGGGATAACATTTGCGTTCATGGCAACCTTTCTTGTATTTTTGGGACCCCTTCCATCTTTCCCATTTTTGGGATCCCATTTGTGCACATGATGCACTGAATTTGCATCATAGTACACATGTTCAAGTCAACCCCAAACCTGTAGTCTTTTCTAAGGGGGGGGTGATTTTTGAGTCAGTCCCCCCCCCCCCCCCGGAGGGTTTTTCTCATCCAAGGGATACTATTTGCGTCCATGTTAACCAATTTTCTATTTTTTGGCCCCCTTATTTTTTTTACATTTTTGGATCCCATCTGTGCACATGATGCAATGATTTTGCATCATAGTGCACATGTGCAAGTCAACCGTAAACCTACACCATTTTGTCCAGGGGGGGGGGGGTCAATGATTTTTCAGTCATTTTGACCCCCCCGGAGGCTTTTCCTCATCCAAGGGATAACATTTACGTGCCTGGCAACCATTTTTCTTTTTTTTTTTTGCACCCCTTTGATGTTTTAAATTTTTGGGATCCCATGTATGCACATGATGCAGTGATTTTGCATCATAGTACACATGTGCAACTCAACGCTAAACCTGTACCTTTTTCCAAGGCGGGGGGATGATTTTTGAGTCATTCTGAGCCCCCGGAGGGTTTTTCCCATCCAAGGGATAACATTTCCGTCCATGGCAACCGTTTTTCTATTTTTTGACATCCCTTTGGTTTTTTTCCTTTTTGGGATGCCATGTGTGCACGTGATGCAGTGATGTTGCATCATAGTACGCATGTGCAACTCAACCCGAAACCTCTACCTGTTTCCAAGGGGGGGGGTGATGTTTGAGTCATTTTGACCCCCCGAAGGGTTGTTCGCATCCAAGGGATAACACTTGCGTCCATGGGAGCCATTTTTCTATGTTTTGAACCCTTTGGAGTTTTTCTATTTTTGGGATCCTGTGTGTGCACATGGTGCAGTGATTTTGCATCGTACTGCGTGCAAGTTAACCCTAAATGTATACCTTTTTCTAGGGAGGGGGGATTTTTGAGCCATTTTGACCCCCCGCAGGGTTTTGCCCATCCAAGGGAGAATATTTGCGTCCATGTCATCCATTTTTCTATTGTTTGACCCCCTTGTATTTTTTGAAATTTTGGGATCTCATGTGTGCACATCTTGCACGTATTTTGCATCATAGTACACATGTGCAGGTCAACCCTAAGCCTATACTCTTTTCTAAGGTGGGGGTAATTTTTTTTGAGTCATTTTGACCCACAAGAGGTTTTTTGCCATCCAAAGGATAATATTTGCGCCCATGGCAACCATGTTTCTATGTTTTGAACCGTTTTGATATTTTCCATTTTTGGGATCGATGTAGTGATGTTGCATCATAGTACATGTACAACTCAACCCTAAGCCTATAGGGGGTGATTTTTGAGTCATTGTGACCCCCTGGAGGGTTTTTTCCATCCAAGGGAGATTATTTGCGTCCATGGCAACCATTTTTCTTTTTTTTTGAACCCCTAGGATATATTTTATTTCTTCCGATCCCGTGTGTGCACATGATCCTATGATTCTTCATCATAGCACACATGTGCAAGTCAACCCTAAACCTACACCTTTTTCTTAGGGGCGGATGATTGTTGAGTCATTTTGACCCCCCGGAGGGTTTTTATCATCCAAGGGATAATATTTGCGTCCCATGCACATTTGTACACATGGTTGCTTTTAGGTTTAAAAGTGCACACTTAGTACCCAAACACGTACCGCTATACACTTAGTAGTCATTCTTTTTGTTTCCAACGCTTTGGTTTGAGACCGTGTGGTTTTGCCTTTGCCGTTGAGGGTATTCGTTGGACTTCTTGCATCTTTACATTGTGTTTGAAAAACGAGTGGCCTTACAATGACTCCCTAAAAGAAGTGGAATTTGTCGAGGATACCAAATCTATGTATGGAGTCCGCCGTTGCTTATTTAACATGCGTGGAAAACTTGCACATCAAACGAAACACATGTGCAACGCTTGAGTTGCACTAACACGATAGTTTTCGTGCGGAGCAAATTGATGCTCGCAACCGTGTTGAGACCATCAAGGTTGCGGTCGCAGAAGACTCACAACGTGCGGTACATACCGTTGTCTACAATGAACGACTCAAGTATTTGATGTCTGAAATTTCTGACTTGGAACAACATGAGAAAACCACCTTCCTAGAGGCAAAAGACGCCCTTGACATGGTGTTACACAACAAGCGTAAAGAGATGACCGCTGGGTTCCCCAAGGAGCAATTCCTCTTTGAGATGATGGAGGAGGATGAACCACGAGGTGACTATGTTGACACAAAGGCGGCATTGGCACAAAGAATGGAGGCCAAAGGTTGGATTACACAAAGTGCCGAGAAAATAATTGCTAAGTGGAAGGATTTTCAAATCGCCAAAACTACAAAACGCAACAACGAGATACAAAATGCCACTGTTCGCAAAGACATTCTAATGCAGGAGGTACAATGTAGCCTCCCCATTGCGGACCAAGTGGCGTCCCTACGTGCACAGTTGGCTAAATCTCTAATCTTACAAGAGGAGAAGCACAAGAAGGGTCAACGCCATGGTCGTTCATCATCTCGGTCGAGTTCACGTTCACGTTCTTTGTCACTGTCCATCAATCCTTCGCCAACGAATGGGCGTTGCCACCTTTCCTGTTCGTCACGAAGCTCCAACTCCACATGCTCCACACGGTCTCGGACATTGAATCATTCTTCTACCACAAGATACAAAGGCAAGGGAAAACAACAACGCCGGTCAAACAAACAAGAGAAGCGAGAGCCTCCCCGGCGGAGCACAAACCCACGCCCAAAATCACGCCCACGAAGCGGAAAGCGTGGCTACAACGATTGCACACGAAGAGGAAATGGGATTTTAACCACACTTCACATGTGGTTGATCCTTCTTCGCCCGTGTTTGTTTTGTCGCGGTGATCCGATTGGACCACCACCCAATTACTTGCGTCTATTTTTCTCCCTGGGTCCTAAGTATGTCCCACACCAAAATCCATTAAGACATTTGCGTCATCAAATGACAACGCTTCGAACCGAAGTCAACGAGCTCAAACGGGTGCTCGCATGGAGTGCATTGTTTGATAAATAGAAGAAGGAAGGAAAGATCTACATACTGGATTTGACGATTCGTGATACCTTTCCCCATCCATCAGCGTTTCGTCCCACAAAAAGGGACATCTCACCGGACATGATGGATGCATTGGATCACATTGAACAAGTGGTGGATGAACAACGAGACCATGTCATCTTTCAATTCGATGTTGAGCTCAAACGCTTCCGTCCACGACACGGCATTGGTTTCCGCCTAAGTTTACTGGAGGAATATTTCACAAAACATGTTGTTGTGTCCACCGACAAGGGTTCGTCTAGTGTGGTCATGAGTGTTGATCTTAATCAACATGAGGTGCGGCAAAACATGTCCTCTTTACACAAGAGTGGAGCGCCCATTTATAACCAATTGGGAAATGACACTCCCAATGATTGCGCCCATTGGTGTGGTGAGGCGGAGAAATGGCAAACATCATTGCATAATTTGTTTCATCTCTTCATGGAACTTGTGCCCGTGCACATGCACAAATTGATTGTCAAATATTTTCACACGTTTGACAAACCAATCCCCGCCAATTTTTACCTACTCACCAAAACCCATAAGGGCTTATATTTGCGTGACAATCGATGATGGCCGTCACGACCCATCATTGGTCTATTCAAATGGGGCACCACCTCCACCTCTAAGCTATTGAGCATGTTAGGGACAATCCTCCTTCGTTGTGATTCGTTGGATGACCCAACGGAGAGTCCTCTCAAAGACTCAAAAGATGTGTTGACTCGTGTCGCACATGTGTATGATTGCCATGCCCCACATACGTGTGGTCATGTCTTCATTTGAGTTTCAAGCAATGTATACAAACATCACATGGCACGACATGAGCGAATCATGTAAGCAACACCGTACATGGTATTATTCTTGTTCCATGTGAGTAACTTCCTTACCAAGGAGGAAAAGAAATCCGTGGATTTCATGTTCTCAACTGTCTCCGAAGAGCAATTTGCTGATTTGTTTTGTAATCGAAGTTCCTTTTGCCTCCATAGTGTATTCACGTACGCTATCTCTTGCAGAGTTTATGTTACACATTGTTGTCACACATTGTGTGTTTGTTGCTCTTGGATTAGGGATATTTTTGCAATAAGTCGGCTTTGCAATGGGCACAAACTGTGCACCCACATGGGCCAATGTTGTGATGTGCCGCTTTGAGCGTTTGCATCAACAAAGATGGCCATGCATGCACAATAATCCATGTTACCTCTCCCGCTTTATTGATGATGGTCTTGTGATTCACACCAAAAACAATGCCTATGCTCTACGAAGGCATCTCGGTGCTATGTATCTCCCGCATTTGAAGTTTGGGTTTATGGTGTTTGCCCAAAGCCAAGGTATTGCATTCCTTCACTTGCTTTTTGTGTCTACCTCGCCTCTTGTACACACCGTGTTCTCCAAGCCCACACATAGTTGCAATTACATACCGTTTGATTCGAACACACCAACACGGCATAAAACACAATACATCAAACCTGAATGTGTGCGCTATATTCAGTTGAACATCTGGCGAATGGTATATGAATTATGTTGCAAGCGCCTACAAGTAGCATTGAAAAGGTTGAAGATTCCTTCAAGATTTTGGTCTCCCATGCCTTTGCAATGGGAAAACAAGCCAAAATATGTACAGTATCGGAAACGGCCACGAGAGATAGTGCATGTGCTTTACGTGCCATACTATTTTGCTTTGCCAATGCAGATCTGAATCTGCGTGTTATTTGGAAGCCTATGCGCAATTCGAGACAGTTTTTCCAGCATTTTCGCACGAAGACGTGATGAGCTGTAACACGAGGCGGAAGCGGCACAAGCGACGCGCAGCGCTCTCCTGCGCCCGCCAGTCAGGCACCGCTTTCAGCAAAGCACGATCACGGCCTCTCTCAATTACTTTTAGTGATGGAGAGTTTGGATCCGTGTTCGTGATATGAATTGCGCCGTTGCTGCAGAGGTATGCGTTCCATGGCAACCATTTTTCTATGTTATGAAGCCCTTGGATTTTTTCCATTTTGGGATCCCATGTGTGCACATGACGCAAAGGTTTTGCATCATAGTACACACGTGAAGTCAACCCTAAACCTATAGGTTTTTCTAAGGGGGTGTGTTATTTTTGAGTCATTTTGACCCCGGAGGGTTTTCCCCATCCAAGGCATAATGTTTGCGTCCATGCACATTTGTACATATGGTTGCTTTTAGGTTGAAAAGGGCACACTTGGTACCAAAACGCGTACTGCTTGACACTCGGTAGTCATTCTTTTTGTTTCCAATGCTTTGGTTTGAGACCGTGTGGTTTTGTCTTTGCCGTTGAGGGTATTTATTGTACTTCTTGCATCTTTACATTGCGCCACCGCCTGCCCTAGGCGGGAATCGGCAGCGCCCCCAGACATGGCCTAGTAAGACCACACCGACGAGGCCGAGGGATGAAGGCGGACCCACGGGCCCTAACCCCTGTGAGCACAGCGAGCAGCGCAAAGGGTTTAAATGTAATGCCAGCCCGCTCAACACCGGATGCACACCAGACGATTCGCCAAAAGGACACACGCCCCGCGAGTGCAGGGAAGGAGCCCCACGACGCGTGCAGGATGAGCAGCAGGGCAGCACGGACCACCCATGTGGGGGACCCACGGGGCGCATGGGCCAGCGAAGACGCTCCGGAGAAGCAGGGTGGGGGGCGGATGCGGCGACCACGGGTTGGGCAGCCACGGGGGCGTTGACTATAGCAAGGGCAGCGGTGGGAGCCGTGGGGATGCGGGAAGCTGCAGCTGCATGTAGCAACGGGTCGGGGGGCAGGAGACGGGGATGGTGCAACTCAGCCCACGCGGGGGTGACGTCCACGGCAAGGACGCGCGCACCGAGGGGGAATAGCCACCCCGGTAGGATGGTCCGGCAAGGTGCGGCGTGGCTGTGGACCCAGCCGTACCTTCCTCAAGGAGGGGTGCCCTTGTCGATGGATGCGGGAACATCTGCAAAGGGCACAAGGGAAGCCCCGTGCAACCCACGGGGCGAGCCTCTGCGCTACCGAGGGGTGCTGCCGCCAGCGCAGGCAGGAGGGACCTTGGAGTGGAGCCAAGAGTGCCTCATGAGCCGAGCAGGGTCTGAGCCAGGCGCAGCTCCGGAGCCCGGAGTGCTAGGGAGGGTCCGTTGAGGGCCCTGGGAGCGCTTCTCATAGGGCATGGCCTGCCGATGTGCAGAGTCGTCGGCGACGCCATATTGCTCCTCCCTAGGCCCCCAAATCCAAACCGAAATTTGTCCAAGTGTGTATGTTGTGTGTCGTGTAATTTGTTTTTTTGCGGTAAATGTGTGTCACAAAAAAGTCGTCTAGTCGTGTGATTTTTTTTTTGCGCCTCTGAAGCGGTGGGGACCCCCGGGCGGCAGGGGTTAGGTAGCCACCTTGCCCACTTTTGGGCCACTTCTGTTTCTGCCCCCCCCGCTCTAAACCGGTGGGGACCCCCCAGGCGGCAGGGTTATGTAACCATCTTGCCCACTTGTGGGCCACCTTTGGTTCTGCCCCCCGCTCTGAAGCGGTGGGGACCTCCCAAGCGGCAAGGGTAATGTAGCCAAGTTGCCCACTTGTGGGCCACCTTTGATTCTGCCCCCCCCTCTGAAGCGGTGGGGACCCCCCAAGCGGCAGGGGTTATGTAGCCACCCTGCCCACTTGTGGGCCACCTTGGATTCTGCCCCCCGCTCTGAAGCGGTGGGGACCCCAAGGCGGCAGGGGTTATGTAGCCACCTTGCCCACTTGTGGGCCACCTTTGATTCTGCCCCCCGCTCTGAAGCGGTAGGGACCCTCAGGTGACAGGGGTTATGTAACCACCTTGCCCACTTGTGGGCCACTTCTGTTTCTGCCCCCCCCTCTGAAGCGGTGGGGACCTCCCAAGCGGCAAGGGTTATGTAGCCAAGTTGGCCACTTGTGGGCCACCTTTGATTCTGCCCCCCCCTCTGAAGCGCTGGGGACCCCCCAAGTGGCAGGGGTTATGTAGCCACCTTGCCCACTTGTGGGCCACCTTGGATTCTGCCCCCCGCTCTGAAGCGGTGGGGACCCCAAGGCGGCAGGGGTTATGTAGCCACCTTGCCCACTTGTGGGCCACCTTTGATTCTGCCCCCCGCTCTGAAGCGGTAGGGACCCTCAGGTGACAGGGGTTATATAACCACCTTGCCCACTTGTGGGCCACTTCTGTTTCCGCCCCCCCCTCTGAAGCGGTGGGGACCTCCCAAGCGGCAAGGGTTATGTAGCCAAGTTGGCCACTTGTGGGCCACCTTTGATTCTGCCCCCCCCTCTGAAGCGGTGGGGACCCCCCAAGTGGCAGGGGTTACGTAGCCACCTTGCCCACTTGTGGGCCACCTTGGATTCTGCCCCCCGCTGTGAAGCCGTGGGGACCCCAAGGCGGCAGGGGTTATGTAGCCACCTTGCCCACTTGTGGGCCACCTTTGATTCTGCCCCCCGCTCTGAAGCGGTAGGGACCCTCAGGTGACAGGGGTTATGTAACCACCTTGCCCACTTGTGGGCCACTTCTGTTTCTGCCCCCCCCTCTGAAGCGGTGGGGACCCCCCAGGCGGCAGGGGTTACGTAGCCACCTTGCCTACTTGTGGGCCACCTTTGATTCTGCCCCCCGCTCTGAAGCAGTGGGGACCTCCAGGCGGCAGGGGTTATGTAGCCACCTTGCCCACTTCCGGGCCACTTCTGACTCTGCCCCGTACTCTAAACCGGCGGGGACTCCCCAGGCGGCAGGGGTTATGTAGCCACCTTGCCCACTTGTGGGCCACTCCTGATTGTGCCCCCCGATCTGAAACTGTGGAGACCCCCCAGGCGTCAGGGGTTATGTAGCCACCTTGTCCACTTTCGGGCCACTTCTGTTTCTGCCCCCCGTTTTGAAGCGGCGGGGACTCCTCAAGCGGCAGGGGTTATGTAGCCACCTTGCCCATTTGTGGGCCACTTCTGACTCTGCCCCCTACTCTAAAGCGGCGGGAACCCCCCAAGCGGCAGAGGTTATACAGCCGCCTTGTCCACTTGTGGACCACCTTTGATTCTGCCCCCCTCTCTGAAGCGGTGGGGACCCTCCACGCGGCGGGGGTTATGTAGCCACCTTGCCCACTTGTGGGGCACCTCTGATTTTGCCCCCCGCTCTAAAATTGTGGGGACCCCCCGGGCAGCAGGGGTTATGTAGCCACCTTGCCCACTTGTGCGCCACCTTTGGTGCTGCCCCCCGCTCTGAAGCGGTGGGGACCCCCAGGCGGCAAGGGTTACGTAGCCACCTTGCCCACTTGTGGGCCACCTTTGGTTGTGCCCCCCGCTTTGAAGCGGTGGGGACCCCCCAGGCGGCAGGGGTAATGTAGCCACCTTGCCCATTTGTGGGCCACTCCTGATTGTGCGCCCCGCTCTAAAAGTGTGGGGTCCCCCCAGGTAGCAGGGGTTATGTAGCCACCTTGTCCATTTGTGGGCCACCTTTGGTTCTGCCCCCCGCTCTGAAGCGGTGGGGACCCCCCAAGCGGCACGGGTTATGTACACCTTTGATTCTGCCCCCCCCTCTGAAGTGGTGGGGACCCCCCAGGCGGCAGGGGTTATGTAGCCACCTTGCCCACTTGTGGGCCACTCGTGTTCTCGCCCCCCGCTCTGAAGCGGTGAGGACCCCCCAAGCGGCAGGGGTTGTGTAGCCACCTTGCCCACTTGTGGGCCACCTTTGGTTCTGCCCCCCGCTCTGAAGCGGTGGGGACCCCCCAGGCCGCAGGGGTTATGTAGCCACCTTGCCCACTTGTGGGCCACTTCTGTTTCTGCCCCCCCCTCTGAAGCGGTGGGGACCCCCCAGGCGGCAGGGGTTACGTAGCCATCTTGCCCACTTGTGGGCCACCTTTGGTTTTGCCCCCCGCTCTGAAGCGGTGGGGACCCCCCAAGCGGCAGGGGTTTTGTAGCCAACTTGCCCACTCGTTGGCCACCTTTGATTCTGCCCCCCGCTCTGAAGCAGTGGGGACCCCCAGGCGGCATGGGTGATGTAGCCACCTTGCCCACTTCCGGGCCACTTCTGACTCTGCCCCGTACTCTAAACCGCCGGGGACTCCCCAGGCGGCAGGGGTTATGTAGCCACCTTGCCCACTTGTGGGCCACTCCTGATTGTGCCACCCGATCTGAAACTGTGGAGACTCCCCAGGCGTCAGGGGTTATGTAGCCACCTTGTCCACTTTCGGGCCACTTCTGTTTCTGCCCCCCGTTTTGAAGCGGCGGGGACTCCTCAGGCGGCAGGGGTTATGTAGCCACCTTGCCCATCTGTGGGCCACTTCTGACTCTCCCCCTCTACTCTAAAGCGGCGGGAACCCCCCAGGCGGCAGAGGTTATACAGACGCCTTGTCCACTTGTGGACCACCTTTGGTTCTGCCCCCCGCTCTGAAGCGGTGGGGACCCTCCACGTGGCGGGGGTTATGTAGCCACCTTGCCCACTTGTGGGCCACTCCTGATTGTGCCCCCCGCTCTAAAACTGTGGGGACCCCCCGGGCAGCAGGGGTTATGTAGCCACCTTGCCCACTTGTGCGCCACCTTTGGTGCTGCCCACCGCTCTGAAGCGGTGGGGACCCCCAGGCGGCAAGGGTTATGTAGCCACCTTGCCCACTTGTGGGCCACCTTTGGTTCTGCCCCCCGCTTTGAAGCGGTGGGGACCCCCCAGGCGGCAGGGGTAATGTAGCCACCTTGCCCATTTGTGGGCCACTCCTGATTGTGCGCTCCGCTCTAAAACTGTGGGGTCCCCCCAGGTAGCAAGGGTTATGTAGCCACCTTGTCCATTTTTGGGCCACCTTTGGTTGTGCCCCCCGCTCTGAAGCGGTGGGGACCCCCCAAGCGGCAGGGGTTATGTACACCTTTGATTCTGCCCCCCCCTCTGAAGTGGTGGGGACCCCCCAGGCGGCAGGGGTTATGTAGCCACCTTGCCCACTTGTGGGCCACTCGTGTTCTCGCCCCCCGCTCTGAAGCGGTGAGGACCCCCCAAGCGGCAGGGGTTGTGTAGCCACCTTGCCCACTTGTGGGCCACCTTTGGTTCTGCCCCCCGCTCTGAACCGGTGGGGACCCCCCAGGCCGCAGGGGTTATGTTGCCACCTTGCCCACTTGTGGGCCACTTCTGTTTCTGCCCCCCCCCTCTGAAGCGGTGGGGACCCCCCAGGCGGCAGTGGTTATGTAGCCACCTTGCCCATTTGTGGGCCACTTCTGACTGTGCCCCCTACTCTAAAGCGGCGGGGACCCCCCAGGCGGCAGGGGTTATACGACCACCTTGCCCACTTGTGGGCCACCTTTGATATTACCCCCCGCTCTGAAGCGGTGGGGACCCCCCAAGCGGCAGGGGTTATGTAGCCAACTTGCCCACTTGTGGGCCACCTTTGGATCTGCCCCCCGCTTTGAAGTGTTTGGGACCCCCCCGGCGGCAGGGTTATGTAGCCACATTGCCCACTTGTGGGCCACCTTTGATTCTGCCTCCCCCCTCTGAAGTGGTGGGGACCCCCCAGGCGGCAGGGGTTATGTAGCCACCTTGCCCATTTGTGGGCCACTCGTGTTCTCGCCCCCCGCTCTGAAGCGGTGAGGACCCCCCAAGCGGCGAGGGTTGTGTAGCCACCTTGCCCACTTGTGGGCCACCTTTGGTTCTGCCCCCCGCTCTGAAGCGGTGGGGACCCCCCAGGCCGCAGGGGTTATGTAGCCACCTTGCCCAATTGTGGGCCACTTCTGTTTCTGCCCCCCCCTCTGAAGCGGTGGGGACTCCCCAGGCGGCAGGGGTTATGTAGCCACCTTGCCCATTTGTGGGCCACTTCTGACTCTGCCCCCTACTCTAAAGCGGCGGGGACCCCCCAGGCGGCAGGGGTTATACAGCCACCTTGCCCACTTGTGGGCCACCTTTGATTTTGCCCTCCGCTCTGAAGCGGTGGGGACCCCCTAGGCGGCCGGGGTTATGTAGCCACCTTGCCCACTTGTGGGCCACTTCTGACTCTGCCCCCGACTCTAAAATTGTGGGGACCCCCCAGGCAGCAGGGGTTATGTAGCCACCTTGCCCACTTGTGTGGCACCTTTGGTTCTGCCCCCCTCTCTGAAGCGGTGGGGACCCCCCAAGCGGCAGGGGTTATGAAGCCACCTTGCCCACTTGTGGGCCACCCTTGATTCTGCCCCCCGCTCTGAAGCGGTGGGGACCCCCTAGGCGGCCGGGGTTATGTAGCCACCTTGCCCACTTGTGGGCCACTTCTGACTCTGCCCCCGACTCTACAATTGTGGGGACCCCCCAGGCAGCAGGGGTTATGTAGCCACCTTGCCCACTTGTGTGGCACCTTTGGTTCTGCCCCCCCCTCTGAAGAGGTGGGGACCCCCCAAGCGGCAGGGGTTATGAAGCCACCTTGCCCACTTGTGGGCCACCCTTGATTCTGCCCCCCGCTCTGAAGCGGTGGGGACCCCCTAGGCGGCCGGGGTTATGTAGCCACCTTGCCCACTTGTGGGCCACTTCTGACTCTGCCCCCGACTCTAAAATTGTGGGGACCCCCCAGGCAGCAGGGGTTATGTAGCCACCTTGCCCACTTGTGTGGCACCTTTGGTTCTGCCCCCCCCTCTGAAGCGGTGGGGACCCCCCAAGCGGCAGGGGTTATGAAGCCACCTTGCCCACTTGTGGGCCACCCTTGATTCTGCCCCCCGCTCTGAAGCCGTGGAGACCCCCAGGCGGCAGGGGTTATGTAGCCACCTTGCCCACTTGTGGGCCACCTTTGATTCTTCCCCCGCCCTGAAGCGGTGGGGCCCCCTAGGCGGCAGGGGTAATGTAGCCACCTTGCCCATTTGTGTGCCACTCTTGATTGTGCCCCCCGCTCTAAAAATGTGCGCTCCCTCCAGGCGTCAGGGGTTATGAAGCCACCTTTTCCATTTGTGGGCCACTTTTGGTTCTGCCCCCCGCTCCGAAGCGGTGGGGACCCCCCAAGCGGCAGGGGTTATGTAGCCAGCTTGCCCACTTGTGGGCCACCCTTGATTCTGCCCCCCGCTCTGAAGCCGTGGGGACCCCCAGGCGGCGGGGGTTATGTAGCCACCTTGCCCACTTGTGGGCCACCTTTGATTCTTCCCCCGCTCTGAAGCGGTGGGGCCCCCGAGGCGGCAGGGGTTATGTAGCCACCTTGCCCATCTGTGGGCCACCTTTGGATTTTCCCCCCGCTTTGAAGCGGTGGGGACCCCCTAGGCGGCAGGGGTAATGTAGCCACCTTGCCCATTTGTGTGCCACTCCTGATTGTGCCCCCCGCTCTAAAACTGTGGGGTCCCCCCAGGCGTCAGGGGTTATGAAGCCACCTTGTCCATTTGTGGGCCACTTTTGGTGCTGCCCCCCGCTCTCAAGCGGTGGGGACCCCCCAAGCGGCAGGGGTTATGTAGCCAGCTTGCCCACTTGTGGGCCACCTTTGATTTTGTCCCCCGCTTTGAAGTGTTTGGGACCCCCCAAGCGGCAGGGGTTATGTAGCCAGCTTGCCCACTTGTGGGCCACCTTTGATTCTGCCCCCCCCTCTGAAGTGGTGGGGACCCCCCAGGCGGCAGGGGTTATGTAGCCACCTTGCCCACTTGTGGGCCACTACTGTTCTCGCCCCCCGCTCTGAAGCGGTGAGGACCCCCCAAGCGGCAGGGGTTATGTAGCCACCTTGCCCACTTGTGGGCCACCTTTGGTTCTGCCCCCCGCTCTGAAGCGGTGGGGACTCCCCAGGCCGCATGAGTTATGTAGCCACCTTGCCCACTTGTGGGCCACTTCTGTTTCTGCCCCCCCCTCTGAAGCGCCGGGGACCCCCCAAGCGGCAGGGGTTATGTAGCCACCTTGCCCATTTGTGGGCCACTTCTGACTCTGCCCCCTACTCTAAAGCGGCGGGGACCCCTGGGCGGCAGGGGTTATACAGCCACCTTGCCCACTTGTGGGCCACCTTTGATTTTGCCCCCCGCTCCTAAGCGGTGGGGACCCCCTAGGCGGCAGGGGTTATGTAGCCACCTTGCCCACTTGTGGGCCACTTTTGACTCTGCCCCCCGCTCCTAAGCGGTGGGGACCCCCTAGGCGGCAGGGGTTATGTAGCCACCTTGCCCACTTGTGGGCCACTTTTGACTCTGCCCCCCGCTCTGAAGCGGTGGGGACCCCCTAGGCGGCAGGGGTTATGTAGCCACCTTGCCCACTTGTGGGCCACTCCTGATTGTGTCCCCCGCTCTAAAACTGTGGGGACCCCGCAAGCGGCAGGGGTTATGTAGCCACCTTGCCCACTTGTGGGCCACCTTTGGTTCTTCCCCCCGCTCTGAAGCGGTGGGGACCCCCCAGGCGGCACGGGTTTTATAGCCAACTTGCCCACTTTTGGGCCACTTCTGATTCTGCCCCCCGCTCTGAAGCGGTGGGGACCCCCCAAGCGGAAGGGGTTATGTAGCCAACTTGCCCACTTGTGGGCCACAATTGATTCTGCCCCCCGCTCTGAAGCGTCGGGGACCCCCAGGCGGCAGGGGTTATGTAGCCAACTTGCCCACTTGTGGGCCACTTCTGACTCTGCCCCCTACTCTAAACCGGCGGGGACTCCCCAGGCGTCAGGGGTTATATAGCCACCTTGCCCACTTGTGGGCCACCTTTGATCCCGCTCCCCGCTTTGACGCGGAGCGGACCCCCCAGGCGGCAGGGGTTATGTAGCCACCTCGCCCACTTGTGGGCCACTCCTGACTATGCCCCCCGCTCTAAAACTATGGGGACCCCCCAGGCGTCAGGGGTTATGAAGCCAACTTGTCCACTTGTGGGCCACTTCAGTTTCTGCCCCCCGTTCTGAAGCGGTGGGGACCCCCCAGGCGGCAGGGGTTGTGTAGCCACCTTGCCCATTTGTGGGCCACTTCTGACTCTGCCCCCTACTCTAAAGCGGCGGGGACCCCCTAGGTGGCAGACGTTATATAGCCACCTTGCCCACTTGTGGGCCACCTTTGATTTTGCCCCCCGCTGTGAAGCGGTGGGGACTCCCCCACGCAGCAGGGGTTATGTAGCCACCTTGCCCACTTGTGGGCCACCTCTGATTTTGCCCCCCGCTCTAAAACTGTGGGGACGCCCAGGCAGCAGGGGTTATGTAGCCACCTTGTCCATTTGTGGGCCACCTTTGGTGCTGCCCCCCGCTCTGAAGCGGTGGGGACCCCCCAAGCGGCAGGGGTTATGCAGCCACCTTGCCCACTTGTGGGCCACCTTTGATTCTGCCCCCCGCTTTGAAGTGTTGGGAACCCTCAGGCGGCAGGGGTTATGTAGCCACCTTGCCCACTTGTGGGCCACTTCTGTTTTTGTCCCCCGCTCTGAAGCGATTGCGACCCCCCAGGTGGCAAGGGTTATGTAGCCACCTTGCCCACTTGTGGGCCACCTTTGATTCTGCCCCCCGCTCTAAAACTGTGGGGACCCCCCAGGTGGCAGGGGTTATGTAGCCACCTTGCCCACTTGTGGGCCTCTCCTAATTCTACCCCCCGCTCTGAAGCGATGGGGACCCCCCAGGCGGCAGGGGGTATGTAGCCACCATGCCCACTTGTGGGCCACCTTTGGTGCTGCCCCCCGCTCTGAAGCGGTCGGGCCCCCCAGGCGGCAGGGGTTATCTAGCCGCCTTGCTCACTTGTGGGCCACTTCCTGCCACAGCTTTAGAGCGGGGGGCACAATCAGAAGGGGCCCACAAGTGGGCAAGGTGGCTACATAACCCCTGCTGTCTGGGGGGTCCCCACCGCTTTAGAGCGGGGGGCAAAATCAAAGGTGGCCCACAAGTGGGCAAGGTGGCTACATAACCCCTGCCGCCTGGGGCGTCTGATTCGGCTCCCCGCTCTGAAGCGGTGGGGACCCCCCA
This sequence comes from Eutreptiella sp. 'Long Island Sound 2002', assembly GCA_964036045.1. Taxonomy (NCBI): domain Eukaryota; phylum Euglenozoa; class Euglenophyceae; order Eutreptiales; family Eutreptiaceae; genus Eutreptiella; species Eutreptiella sp. 'Long Island Sound 2002'. The sequence continues at coordinate 102,585,711 of OZ038382.1, read as the reverse complement.
GGCGGCAGGGGTTATGTAGCCACCTTGCCCATTTGTGGGCCACTTCTGACTGTGCCCCCTACTCTAAAGCGGCGGGGACCCCCCAGTCGGCAGGGGTTATACAGCCACCTTGCCCACTTGTGCGCCACCTTTGGTGCTGCCCCCCCGCTCTGAAGCGGTGGGGACCCCCTAGGCGGCAGGGGTTATGTAGCCACCTTGCCCACTTGTGGGCCACTTTTGACTTGCCCCCCGCTCTGAAGCGGTGGGGACTCCCCCTGGCGGCAGGGGTTATGTAGCCACCTTGCCCACTTGTGGGCCACTCCTGATTGTGTCCCCCGCTCTAAAACTGTGGGGACCCCCCAGGTGGCAGGGGTTATGTAGCCACCTTGCCCACTTGTGGGCCACCTTTGGTGCTGCCCCCCGCTCTGAAGCGGTGGGGACCCCATAGGCGTCAGGGGTTTTGTAGCCAACTTGCCCACTTTTGGGCCACCTTTGATTCTGCCCCCCGCTCTGAAGCGGTGGGGACCCCCCAGGCGGCAGTGGTTATGTAGCCAACTTGCCCACTTGTGGGCCACAATTGATTCTGCCCCCCCCTCTGAAGCGTCGGGAACCCCCAGGCGGCAGGGGTTATGTATCCACCTTGCCCACTTGTGGGCCACTCCTGATTGTGCCCCCCGCTCTAAAACTATGGGGACCCCCCAGGCGTCAGCGGTTATGAAGCCACCTTGTCCACTTGTGGGCCACCTTTGATTCTGCCCCCCGTTCTAAAGCGGTGGGGACTCCCCAGGCGGCAGGGGTTATGTAGCCACCTTGCCCATTTGTGGGCCACTTCTGACTCTGCCCCCTACTCTAAAGCGGCGGGGACCCCCTAGGCGGCAGAGGTTATATAGCCACCTTGCCCACTTGTGGGCCACCTTTGATTTTGCCCCCCGCTCTAAAGCGGTGGGGACTCCCCCACGCAGCAGGGGTTATGTAGCCACCTTGCCCACTTGTGGGCCACCTCCGATTTTGCCCCCCGCTCTAAAACTGTGGGGACCCCCAGGCAGCAGGGGTTATGTAGCCACCTTGTCCATTTGTGGGCCACCTTTGGTGCTGCCCCCCGCTCTGAAGCGGTGGGGACCCCCCAAGCGGCAGGGGTTATGCAGCCACCTTGCCCACTTGTGGGCCACCTTTGATTCTGCCCCCCGCTTTGAAGTGTTGGGAACCCTCAGGCAGCAGGGGTTATGTAGCCACCTTGCCCACTTGTGGGCCACTTCTGTTTTTGTCCCCCGCTCTGAAGCGATTGCGACCCCCCAGGTGGCAAGGGTTATGTAGCCACCTTGCCCACTTGTGGGCCACCTTTGATTCTGCCCCCCGCTCTAAAACTGTGGGGACCCCCCAGGTGGCAGGGGTTATGTAGCCACCTTGCCCACTTGTGGGCCTCTCCTGATTCTACCCCCCGCTCTGAAGCGATGGGGACCCCCCAGGCGGCAGGGGGTATGTAGCCACCTTGCCCACTTGTGGGCCACCTTTGGTGCTGCCCCCCGCTATGAAGCGGTCGGGCCCCCCAGGCGGCAGGGGTAATGTAGCCACCTTGCCCACTTGTGGGCCACTTCTCCCCACAGCTTTAGAGCGGGGGGCACAATCAGAAGTGGCCCACAAGTGGGCAAGGTGGCTACATAACCACTGCTGTCTGGGGGGTCCCCACCGCTTTAGAGCGGGGGGCAAAATCAAAGGTGGCCCACAAGTGGGCAAGGTGGCTACATAACCCCTGCCGCCCGGGGCGTCTCATTCTGCTCCCCGCTCTGAAGCGGTGGGGACCCCCCAGGCGGCAGGGGTTATGTAGCCACCTTACATGCAGAGAGTTTAATCCGGCGAAAGAATGGCCACCATGAGGTGGTGCCGCCGCCACATTTTTGTGGTCAATTCCGATGACAAGGAAGCGTTGCATTATTTTGTGTGTGCCTTTGATTGTCGTGTCCGGTTGTAGCTTTTCACTATTTGTGGTTGGGAACCCCTAACCTCCACTCATTTGATCCGTCCTTTCTTGTCGGCCTTGAAGAAGTCTTCGCGAACCACCAAGCACCGCGCCTTGGGATTCCAAACGGACGGTTGGTCTTGTGGTTTTCAAAGCTTGAACATTCTGAAGCTGGTGGTCGAACACCCGGGTACTTTTTCCGATGTGCCCCTCATCCCAATGGCTGCCGGTTTTGTGGACTATGTGCTCAGCATTCTTAATGCTGATCGTGCTGTGCGGGTCGTTCAAGCGCCCGGTGATGATGTGGAGGGCATGACCGAGCTTTCTGGCCCTCCTGAGTCGCCCCCCAGCACCCCAATTGAAGGTGCACCTTCGGCTAAGGAGGAGAGTGTTTAGGCCACCCCCACCCCACTTGAAGGCAAGGAGGCCTCCGCCGAGCAGAGCGTGGAAAGCCCGGCCAGGCCGCAACCTTCCATGGCCACTCCCACAGAGGAGGAGGACACCTGTCCCAAGGTCCTCATCCGTGGAGAGTGGCGCTACCCAGCAGATGCATCTGGCCAGCTGGAGCGTGACAAGCTTTTCATCGATGACCCGTCCAAGCAGCTAGTGGCACAGTAGCGCGCCGCTTGTCAGCTTAACCCCAATCTTGGTGCAAAGCCCAAGTCCGGTGACACAAAAACGGACTTGATCTACAAGCGTGCATTCTGCAACTACTTGTAGCGGGTGCATGTTTTGTGGGCTGTATTTTCCTCCGCTTGTTTGGTGTACCAATGGTGGAGCGTATTGCTATTATTGCTATTATATTGGCCCCATGCCACTGCCTTGGTGGTGTATAATGGTGGCACTAGCGTTGGCCATGGCCCTGTCAGGACTCTTTTTCTTGAGCCTGATTTTGTTCCCAGTGCAGCCACACTGGATGTTGGCCATGGCCCTGTCACGACTCCTTTCTTGGGCCTGATTTTGAGTCTAGTGCCAATGACAACATGTGAAACTATGTTATATTGGCCGAGTCCCAACTAATTGGTGGCCACGCAGAGTACTATGTGCTTTGTGGACTCGGCGTCCCATCGTTAAGGTCGCTATGGGGTGCCGTATGGAACCGGCAGCTGTACATATTGCGCATGTATTGCAAAGGTTGCATTTCTTTCAATTTTTCAATTTTTTTTTATAATTTACACGACTTACTGCAAAAAAAAATTACACGCCCTTACCGCAAAAATAAAAGATTCAATTTTTTTTAATAATTCCCACGACGAAAAAATACACGCATTTACCGCAAAAAAAATTACACGACTAGACGATTTTTCTGTACACGACTTACATTTTTCACCCCCCAAGTGCCCTCCCTCACCCCCACCTTCGGAACCCCAAACGGGTGTCTATATTCGAACAGGCAGCCCCCCCTTGTAGCAGACTCAGCCTGGATGTTCCAGGGACATAGCGCTCTGTTCCCATGGATGGTTTGTGCCTGTAACCCCCCCCCCCCCCCGATTAGTTACCCCCCTAGATTAGTACCCAGGGGGAGGGGGAAAATGTAACTCTGAGTTTTCCAATTTTAAATCGAAGCTTGAATATCGAGTTTCTCTGTGTGTCTGCTGGTTGGACAAGGTAGTATGATTGGTGCATTGTTGTCTACTTGAATCTAGCTGCTGGTGGTCTTTTTGTTGGTCCGATCGGCCCCTTCAGCCCCTCCGCTCTGCACATGTGCCACTGGCTTTAGGCCAAAAGACAAGGTACTACGGTGTTGAACGAAAGCTTCGAGGTGCTGTGGCCATGACCAAAACCTTGGTATCCCCCCACCTTTGATTAGTGCCCACGTGACGTGCACGTGACGGTATCCCCACACCTCTCGGGGAACATACCCAAAGTGACGGGGTTCCCCCATCCCCCTGAGGGAACACAACGGACCCATGACACGAAGACATGCAAACACCAGGGCATATGATCCACAAAATGACCGGGAACGTTCAGAAGCACTGATTAATGGTGTCTGTTAATTGAGCCCTTCCCCCCCCCCCCCCTCGCCAGTTTTTGGGGGCTCTATCGACCCCCCCCCTTGCAAGTGAAAACCCGATATGCCCAGCTGCACATTACGTATGGAGTATGGTGCCAGGACCAGGTGCAGCATATCTGACGTGCACCGCAGACAACGAATGGTGCACCGCAGACAACGAATGGTCCAAAGTATTGGAAAACATCAAACCAACACCACAAGATGAAGACTACGTGTACCTGCAGCCTGCTTTGTCCTTAATAACAGGCACTCCAGTTCACAGCCATTCAGCAGAGTTTGACCAAGCTATGTACTTACAAGCTTCTGGGAGCTTGCATTGTAGCATGAAGGAACACACAGTGCCTGTCTCTCAGTAGAGCTGAACACGCATCCCAACAGGCAGTTTGGCGCCAAAGGCGCCGAAGAATTTTTTGACCATTGAAAATGGTCATTTTTTCCGCCCCACCAAATACATGGCAAGTGATGTATTTTCTGAACCCCCTCAATGCGCTGATTCCAGAAATTCCATTTTCATTGTTTGCCAAATTTTGGGTCCGGGCCACCATCGGGGCCCGGGAGTCAGTCTCAGTAGGATTTTGGGGGTCCTGTCAATTGACCCCTTTTTGGGGGGGGGGGGTCCGGCCGGAGGGCTCTATCGACGCCCACCCCCCCGCAAACGGAAACTTGGCCTCCCCTGCAGTACCAGCCCTCAAAACTCTTTGGTGCAGGAGGCATGATCTGTAAATTTTACTTGCTGTAAGCTTTGGGTGGTTTTGATCAAGGGCTCATCCCCCAGATTGACCGTACCCAACTGACCTCAACTCAGGGTTTATGGCATGCCAGCTATGGCCAAGGATGCGGGTGTCTCTGAAGCTATGTGTGTCAGAGCCCCGAAAGTGAGATGGAGAAGGGCCAATCTTGATGCTCACCAATTTGCATACTGATTTGGGACAGAGTTTGTGTGGTGTGCATCTGGCGATAGGCAGCATCGCTGCTGCCTGGTAAAAAATTGCATATAGGACACATGGTGCGTTGCAATGGGTAGCAACCTCCCTGCGCAGCCCCACTGCATCCGTGTTGATTCCTTGGCTGTCCTTGGCTGTCGCTGCTGGTCTGCACTCCACGTTTTGAAGGGACGCCAAATGACCACAGTTGCATCAAATAGCTCCCAACGACTGCATTTCATGCCCCAATCTCCCTTGAGCCAGTCTGTGCAGAGCCAAAAAACAGTGGGGAACAGTGTAGAGCAGTGTAGACTAGTGTAGATCAGTGTAAGGCAGTTGTGGCAAGAGATGAAATGCAGTGTAGAGCAGTGTAGAGCAGTGTAGAGCAGTGTAGGGCAGAGAGATCTTGATAAATACCGAGGTATTCACACTTGATGCACAACAAGAAGGCGTTTATTTGCCAAATACAACAATAGTTTCCTCTGTTCTCCAGAAAGCAGGATGCAAGGGTGCACATGTCCCAAAACTATCACCCCAGCGGGACTGTTGCGCCCATGATGACTGGTGTTGGCTTTGTTGCTTTTGTCGATGCCCACATATATTTTCCAGTGCAAAGTGACAGAGTAAGCATTGAGGTGGTGCGAGCTACATATTGTAGTTGCTCTGAGGGCAGCTCAGGCCGAATGCAAAGCTGAGCAGCCCATGCTGTATGGCTGAGGATCAGCTGCCAATAGTACGGAGGGTTGCCTTGACAAAATTCGAGCAAGTGAGCAACACTGGAAGTGTTAAATGGTCTATTTTTCTTGTACGTTTTGGTGCAAGGGTGTATGGTTCACATCTCTGAGGGGCGTTTCAGGGTGATATTACCAGAAACTAGGCCTGAATCTCCCTCCACTCAGGCCGCACATAGGGAACTCTCCCAATCATAACAGTTGGTGGTGTGGGAGAGGTTCTGAAGGTCACATATCGATGAGCACTGCTTCTGCCCAGGCTGAGCGTGTAGTGCCTATGTAACAAGTGCCTTGTCATGTGCAAGGGGAGCCCTGCTCTAGTTGGAGGTCGTACAAGATTGTGGGGTGTTGTAGGGTTGGTGATTGGAGTCATTGAGGAATGTGAGGATTTGTTGAGGGACGTTTGCTTGAATGGACTACCAGTAGGAGGGTTACATGGGTTGGGTGATGCTGGTATGTTGAGGCCAGCCAACCAACAGTGTAAGCCTCCAGGAATTTCAGATGAATCCAAGTGACCCTCACAAACCCTCAACTGCCGTGTGGCGAAGCCCTCCACAGCCTTCAACAACCCCAATAACCGCCAACAATCCTCAATCTGATAGAAATCTGTAACAACCCTCAGCCCTCTACATCCCTCTGCAAGATTGTGGAGGATTGTTGAGGAGCACGCCTCCAGTTGGATGCACTACTAAATGGAGGTGGTGCAGATACATTACCTGCATGCGAGTCTGGGTAGCCGTGATTCAACTGAGGACCACCAAAAATGCTTGGGCCGTGTCACAATTCCTGGACTGCTTTGGTGTACTGAGATCAACAGAGCTCATATTGCAATGCAGGGACCCTCCCAAGCTCCCAGTCATTCGTCCAATTTTGCCCCCAGTAGGGGCTTCAGAACAATTTTGCACGCCTCCAGTGCAGTGCCGGCATGGGGCACCCTAGGATGCCCAGGTGTGTCCCCACCTTGTGCCCTCAAGCCTGCAGAGGGGACGGCAGCGGATGCAAGGGTTGGCACAAGGCAGCACAGGATGGCAGGAGGAGAGTGCCTGGAGAGATGTAGTTGATTTTGAGGCCCCAGTAGCGTGTGTGCTGTGTGCAGTTTTTCCGCTCATGCCTACCCCAGCGACCACCTTGGCACCTCCGATGCAATGATTGATGCAGCTACTTGTTGTTTTCAGAGGGCTCCAACCATTGCGTCCTCCATTGGCACCTTCTCTTGATATCAGGCGTTTGAAAGAGCAATGGTCGTTCTCATTGGCTGAATGTTCCAGCCCAAGAATTTTCAACCATTTGTCCAACAATTTGTGTGACTCTCATCTAGAAATATCTTTCTCTATGAACAATCACAGAGAACTTTGCTGTGGTGACATGCCCTCAGTACATTGATTGTCCAAAGGCTGTCCCTGCGCCAAAACGAGTCACAATAAATCAGTTCGGACTGGGAGGTCCTGCCATCCCCTGATATCCCATGCCATGCATGATGCCCTTACATCCCCTGCCATGCCCTGCCAGGCCACATGTCGGCAGGGTGCAAGCTCCGCCGTAAGCCATCTCTCAACACTTCTTTCATGGCCCTGAATCTCAAGCGCACACGTGAGGACTATGAAGGGTCCATCCCAGCACCTGGTCCCTGCTGCAAAGTGCTCAAGGGTGACTCCTCACCCGCGTCCTTGGGAAGCCCTGCCGTCTCCTCTGCTTTGCAGACAACCCCAATGCTGCCACTGCTCAGACTTTCCAAAGCCCCCACAGTCACTGTACGCTCTGGATTGCAGGCGTACGAGCTGCTGATGGAGGTCCCCCGCCCCCAGGGATTCAGTGACATTGACAGTGACATTGCGACACAGGTCACATGCTACAATATCGGTATGCACAATCCGGCAGGGTACCCCAAGCAGTGGAGTCCTGTGACTGTGTGTGAATTGTGTGTGCACAGCGTGGCTGTCCTGTTCCTCCAACATCCCTCAGGGGGTGGGGGTGAACCGTGACGTAGATCTTTGCCATGCCGTCGGAGCGTTGGGAACGAACGTTCGTACCTGCATACTTGTAGGGCAAATGTCAGTCACCAAAACCATGGTGGATATTGTGCAAATCCAAGTAGTGGACCAGGACCAGGCATTGTTTGTGCTGAATTACCCTCACCCCCCCTTGTCCCGCCCCCCTCCCACCTTTGGCCCCCGTCACTTGGCCCATGAACGAGAAGAAATCAATATCAATAAAGGCGCTGAAGAAAAATTTTAGTTGGGTATGCTAGAATTCAGGTTACTGTTTTGTGGTGTGGGTTGGGGGGAACCGTCATTTGGTGACAGCCCCCCCCCCCCCCCCAGGTGGTGGGGAACCATCGTCCCTGGGTGGGATGGACATCGAGGCGGGGCAAGTTGGAGGGGGGGGGAGGGGGGGGCTGGGTGTGTGTCTCAGACCAGCCGGATGGGCCAGAAATCTTGGAACGCCTCTCATAATTCAGCCCCAGGTGGGTGCACTGAAGGTTGCTTTTGCTTTTTTGCGTTTCACTCTGTTTTCAGTGACCTCCAAGGTCTTTTTGGGCATCCTTGCTGGGTTTCACTCTGATTTCTGCACAATATTGTTGTGTGGCTTCACAAAGGTTGGCACAGGTTTTTGAAACGACGTTGAGAACTCAGGTGTGTGGTTAACTGAGAACTCGCTTGAACTGGTTGCAGCTTACGATGCTCAAAAGAACTTAGCTTCACAAAGGTTGGCGCAGGTTTTTGAAATGACGTGGAGAACTGAGGTTTGTGGTTAACTCGTTACTGAGAACTCGGTTTGTGATGCAGCAGTGGTTCGAGATGACGGCATGCTGCTGCTGCTGCTTGCTGTTTTGTGTCCCTTCCGGTTCTGGCTGTTTTCCACAAGCATGTTGCGCAGCGCCAGGTCAAGTGCGGCAGCCCGTTGCAGAGCACCACGTTGCAGAAGTCAACTAGAAGTATACTGTGCACGGAAGTGGAAAACAGCCAGAACCGGAAGGGACACAAAACAGCAAGCAGCAGCAGCAGCATGCCGTTCACCGGCAGTACACGTCAAGTTCTAAACGGCAGTTCTCAACCATTCACTGCTGCACCACAAACCGTGTTCTCAGTTACGAGTTAACCACACACCTCAGTTCTCAACGTCATTTCAAAAACCTGCGCCAACCTTTGAAGAACCTTTGAAGCTAAGTTCTTTTGAGCATCGTAAGTTGCGACCAGTTCAAGCGCAGTTTTACAGCTAACCACACACCTGAGTTCTCAACGTCGTTTCAAAAACCTGTGCCAACCTTTGTGAAGCCAAGTTCTTTTGAGCATTGTACGCTGCGACCAGTTCAAACCGAGTTCCCAGGTGACCTTATACCTCAGTTCTCAACGTTATTTCAAAACGCTCTGCCAACCTTTGTGAAGCCAAGTACTTTTGAGCATTGTACGCTGGGAGTGGCCCATGCTTGCAAGTGCTACAGCCATTTGAGCCTTTTCCAAGCCTCCCCTTGCCAAGAAGGCACAACACAAGGAAGTACACGGCACGTCAACTGTTCCAAAACCTTTGCCGGCAACACAAATCAAGTCCCAGAGACCTCAGTTCTCAACAGTTCACTGTTGTGTTTGGCCACTTGCCACCCTTGCAAGCAAGGCAAATCAAAGGCACATGCAAAGCACTACTAGGAAATGTTACGTCAAAATTTAACAGTCAATAGCCGGAAATGTCCGGAACGATATGCACGGTGGGTGCATCTCCAGCCCCCCTCTCCCTTGCTTCAAGGCCCTGCGGATCCCTTCCCCTGTCCTGAAACCTCACTGTTCTGCCATCTTTTTCAGTTCTTTGTGATGTCAACTGACGAGCTTCGACGTGTTTGGTGCGGGTCGGGGGTATGGGCTGCAGGTACTGTGGACTCCCGTGTAGCGGGAGGATTTGAAGAACATGGAGGATGCACCAGGGAAAAACTCCAAAAATGATGAACAATCTTTGTCTCCATAAAAGGAAGGTGGTGCCATGAACAGCAGCGGCAGCAGCAGCAGCAACAGTTTGTGGCAGTGAAAACTTCTATGCAGCCAGCCACTGCAACTCCAACCTCCACACATCCAGTCTCTCCTGTGCCAGCCTGCACGCAAAAAGGTCATTGTGGCAGCATCTGGAAGTTCCTTCCATAGTTCGCAGAGTTCTGAGTCCCGACTTGAGTCCCAATTTGTTTTTGACAGTGCCCCTGTTGTGCGCATGTCTCTAATGGAGAGCTTTTTGCAGTGACCCTGTTGGGCATGTTCGGTTCAGCCAAGTGAAGTATTATCTGTGAAAGAAGTGGCACAGTGAGCCGGTTGCCCCCGCTCGCCACCCCCCACCCACCCACTTGCCCCCATGAGCTTCCAGTGGCCGATGATGGTTTGTTTGGTGTGCCCAGTAGTGGCCCTGGTGTTGCTTGCTTCAAAGTGGACGTGTTCATTTTGCTGCAGCTGGTTTTGCTGATAATTGGGTTTTTGCTTAGTAGATCAAAGCACCCCTTCCAACACACCATTTGATGGTCATTTTGTCCATGCCATGCCTTTTCGTTGTACATATTTATATACCTCGCACCCTTGACTCTCTCTTTGGGGTAGGGGAGGAGGCAACCATTACTTTGGCCATGTTCCCCCAGGGCTTTGGAGGAACCATTATGCACAGCCAACTACTATCAAGAGGGGTGTAGTGTTTTGAAACGTTTCACCAATGGTGGTTCTTGTTTTCCCCCTGTCTCAATCCATTACATTTTACATTCCATTTACATCACATTTCGGCCACCCCTCTACATGTTTATGAGACATTGGTGGGGTGTGTTTCTAGGGTTTGGTGTGTAGGTCATCAGCATGTCTGCAATTCTATCACCATTTGCTTATGCAGCCGCAAAATGTTGCATGGTCTTGTTGCACAGGTGTTGCATCGGCGTATTGTATGAGTAGTAGCATGTTGCATGACTCGCATGGACGCCTCAGTTGTTGCATAGGTGTGTGTATGTTGCATGGGTGTGTGCATCTTGCAAGCCGCGCGAGTACAAGAGAATGCCGTTCACGCAGTGCGCATAGGGTGCAAAGTTTTGCATGTCGGCAGCGACTTGAACCTTAGTTTTGGCCCTTTTTCACAAATGTATTGTTCTACACTATTGTATTTTTACGCTTCTTGTGCATTGAGGATGTGGCACAGTTGAATTGCCACCCATTTTCACCCATTTTCGATCATTTTAATCCATTTTCGGCTGGTTTTGCTGCATGTTCTTTGTTATAGGCGGATGCTGGGTTATGATGATGGGGAATCACCGAATGTCTTGCACATTCACAATATAACAAATCAGCAGGTGGGTAGTCCTAAGTGGATTCCAACGTTCATGGCCACCGACTTGCTATCTCTAGTAAACAGCATCCTTTGTGGATTCCCTTTATGAGCCAGCCTTTGAACCCTGCAACCGCTCTGTCGGATCATCGCGAATCACTAGCACGGCTTATTCGTAACGGTCCACAAAGGGCTGCTACAACTTGGGCCCCAATCGGGTCAAGGCAGAATTTCTATGTCCCTAGAAGCCTGCCACCATCTTCCAACACACTCAGACAACACTAGATTGCGCTGGGCCATGGCCACCAACCACCAGGAATATGAAGAGCCGTGTGACACCTGCATAAATGTTTTCTCCCTTCCTCCATTGCGTGGGCACTGCGCACAGTGTGCACACAGTGCCTACTAGTGCCCACGCAGTGCATAGACATCCCCTCATAGTGCTGCGGAAGTGCCAGCATGTGGCAGGAGTACATGGCACTGCATGGCAGAACGTCAGGTGGCGCCTCATGAAGCACCCAAAAAGGTTGTTGGACTGTGGGGCTGGCTGCTTGGCTCAAGGCCACTGCAAATTAGCCAATTTGTGCATGTACCTGTTGACCTGAGCACCGCAGGGAAACAGATCAGCTACGTTGCTCTTTGCCAATGCAGGCGATGGAGGGCAGCAGGGCGTTTGTTAGTATTCGTCCGCCTTGGTGTGCAAAACCAAAGCTTTGTCCCAACCAACGACTACATTTTTGCCTTGTCAAATCACAGGCATTCTGTTCAACGTCCATGCTACAGCCCTGATCTCCTGCCAGACGCAGGAGACCTTGATGCCTGATGCGCAGGGCCGATTCCCCGTGTCCCCGTTCTGCTACAGCGGGCACATTTTCCAAGTGCAGGTAGTCATCTTTCCATAGTGTGCCATTTACCCTTGCACCTGAACCAAAAGCGATTGGTTTCAACCTCCTTGTGCTCCTCTGTGCCTATATCCGCGTGCCTGCTGTGCCCCCAGAACCCATGTTGCCCGATGCCTTGTAGTCTTAACCCGATACGCCTTACACTTGCCTTTGCAGCACAGTGTCCCAGTGTCCCAGTGTGCCAATGTGCCACACTTAGAGGGGCTTGCTACCAACTGCAGCGCGACATTTTCATCAAAGGTGCGATGATTCTTCATCTTCTAATCTTCTAACCATTGCCTTTTCGTCCACCTTTTTTACGCATGCCTGGAGCATCCCTTTCGGGTATACCTCTGGGGTATGATGTCGGGGAAACTCCCACGTAGTAGCCTCAGCTGTATTTCGCCCTCAGCACTGATCCCATGAAAATCACAAGTTCTGCCAAAAATGATGCAAAGAGGTCTCGTTTTTGACCCCTACTGGTCTGCACAAACTAAAATGGCAGCAAAAACTGGCCAAAAAAAGGATTCAGTCAGCTGCCCCGTGAGAATGACCTTGCGTGATTGAATTTCTGCCCTAAGCAACAAAAATTGCCACCCGCAAAACTCAGGTATTGGTAATCGGCCTCTCATGCATGTGGGAAGTCATTGTGTGCCCAGATCACGAAAAGTGCGGTGCAACGTGGTTGATTGGTTGCGTTTGCACCTGGCATTGCACATATGTGAGCATGTTCCTGACATACAAGACAATCTTGGAACCCAAAACTTGAAATATACAAGTCTTCTTTACCTTCGTTGAGAGTGCATGCACATGCAGATGAATGCGTGGACCTGCAATTGGGAGCCTGATCAAGAGGGACCGTTTGTACCTTGCTCGCATGCATCCTGGTTTGAAAGTAATTTCCAAAACTTTGCATGGCAATGGACAAAATCTTTTCCCCCGCAAACAGTGCTGCAAGTCACCTTCTGCTGACCCCATCCGGGCAGGACTCCAATCAACAGATTTCGATTTTTTTGTGGTCCACCACCCCATCATTTTCTCAGGGCACCCCTCGCACTTTTCCCGGTCCAAAGTGGGAGCAAGAACGTCGACATCTGCAACAGGTTGTGGCTCGACATTTGCAGCATGAGCATCATCAGGTACTGCCTTGATTCATGGTCCACACCCTGTAAAGAGCAGAGGTCAGGGAGGATGTGGGGTGCGGGGATGTTGCTTTTGTGCATGTGCTGTTTTTTTTCAGGAGAATGAAAGCACAATCTGCAAGTGTTAGTATTACTGTGGACCCACTGAATATAGGGTGTATGGCTGCAATCAGGTCAGGTTGCAATGTCCGCATTGGGCTCCAGCCGCATCAGAGCCGCCAATGTGTGTTGATGCATTTGCTTCCGCTTGATTTCCTGGCTCCAATGGCCTTGTGGAGTCTCCTGGGTTAGGTGCGCGTACCCGTCAGGCGATGGAAAGCCACTCTTCATGCAGTGTCAGGGGATTGTACCATTTCTGGTCCCAGGGGCCCAGGATGTGGACTCGGGCGTGTAGGATTCAGCCGTGCCGAGCTACTGTATACCGTCACCGAAGTACTGCAGAACCCTCCAAATGGCCGCCATTCTATCATATCCTTTCCATACCTCCGTATGCACTCCCTTGGACCCCTCTCCCAAAGGTTGCATTGGAAACCCCCTGGGGCACCAGCCACAGCCCAGCCACTTTCTTCCTGCCCCAACGGCATTTGTAACCAACAGTAACCGCTCTCAATTGATTGGCACACCCACCAGCCTCCCCAACCGCTCCTGGCAACCTGATTTGGGCCCCCATGCACTTCCGATGCCTTCCTGCCTTCCCGGCCCCAGGCATGCTCAACTCCATACCCTCAGGCCCAGGCGACGTTCCGCAATTGGCAAATGAAGATGCGGCAGCGCGAGAAAGCGATGGCACTGGCCAATGACAGCTGACCAGCGACTCCCATGACCTGAGTACGCCTGGCCCTTGTGCAGCTCCTGGCTTGGGCTTGGCTGACGCTTTCCGATGTGCGGGAAGAGGAGGGGCGTACAGGTTCGGAGCTGTTCTGTGGGTAGGTGTAGCTTTGCTGCCGCCTCAAGGCCTTGACCCCGTCCCCAAAGACTAAGGCACACACACACACACACACACACACACACACACACACACACACACACACACACACACAGACTGAAGGACAGTTAAGTGCAGGTCAGCCGCTTCACAAATTCATGCCCAGGTCTTTGCTTAGCAGTGCGTCCGTGAAGCGTTTGTGCAACTGCAGGGGGGGATGTGGGATTCAGATGTCGAGGCCACTGAAGAGGAGAGCCTAAAATTACAACCGCAATTGAATTATGAACAAGCGGCAAACGAGGAGAGACAGAGAGAAGGTTCACGGGGAACCGAAGTCCAAGAGTGCCACTGTCGGGCCCACTCCAAAAATATGACGCACCATCCCAGTGGTACAGGCAGTATGAGCGCCTGCGGATGCCATTGGCAAATGGGGAGGTGCGAAGCGTGCCCTCCGTGGTGCTGGACCAGTTTGCAGGGCGTCCAAGGAATTGAGCACTGATGTGTACAGCTGAGGTCAGGTTCTGTAGCGCCGTGAAGGGCCTAGCAGGTGATGGTGGTGGTGTCGCACTACTGCCACTGTCGCGTAGCCTGCAGAGTGGCCACCGTGTGAGCGACACTTTAATTGACTGCGTGGTTTCAGGTGTTTGCGCTACTGAAGAGGGCAGTCTGGGCATCGTGGAACGAACAACACATGACGGTCTCGGCCTGGCATCACCAGTCTCTGTAAACCTTGTTGTGAAGGGGGCTGTGGGTGGGTGGGTGGGTGCGTGCGTTGGTGGGTCAGTCCGGTGTTTTTGGAGAACCTGCACACTCCCGATTCACCGGAGGATCTCCGTGCTGTGGCTCATGTGATTCCGCTCGATGATTAGATCGTGCCTCATTGGATCATTCATCGCCTGATGGAATATGGTCTGGAAATGGAGATGGGACTGAACAGTATGCAACCTGCTGGAGTTTCTCTTGAGTGGCATCGGGGGGCAATTTATGGACCTACCCCCTGGGGTGCCACGAGTGCCAGTTGCCGTGGTCTTCAGATACTTTTGTCCCAGATCCTTTCTAGGCCTTTTTCCACCCCCTACTTTCATTTTTCAAGGTGCTAGCAGCCTTCCAAATTTCACCAAGGGCATTGACCAAGCAGCACCTCCACTCTGAACCCCAGCCCCATTTTGGACCCCCCCCCGTCCACCCTTGGCCCCCCAGCCTGCCTCCCCAAGGGAATGCTCTGGTGTCAGCATGTATGATTCAATGCCAAACAGTCACCACCTCAAACTCTGGGAGATGGAGCAAACCAGAGCTTTCCAAGGTACGGTGCAGCGCAAGACTTCCGTCCACGACACATTTTGCATGTAGGCATGCGAGCAAGGGGCCCAGGGAGGTGGCCTTGAAGGATGCAAGGTGCAAGATCTGAATGCCAAAGCAATAAAACCACACCCCAGCCTACCTCCCCTTTGGATCTCCCACAACACCGGAGGGATGGGTCAGGACGAGAGAGGTTTGGAATTGAGCTTTTGTGTCTGCAACGTTTTGACCATTTTCTGAAATTCTACTGCATTTGGCAAGTCCACGTCGCAGAGATCTGTGAATAGGCTGATATACCCCTAAAACAGCCGTACGAGGGAACATGGACACCAATAGGTGGGCCATTTAGGTGCTTCACCCCCCCCCCCCCATAGGCTGATATGTCATATATTGTATGTGGGCGTTTTCACGGGGGGGGGCGGGGGCGGGGGGCATTTCTGGGGTTTTGACGCAAAGTGGGAGGTTTTTTTGCCGCTTTCATATTTTCGGCCCGAGGTCGGTATGGACTTTGCCCAAAAGTTGGTCCCCCCCTATTTCGGACATGGAGAATTTAAAAATCAAGGTGTCGTGGCCCAACAAAACGGTGACGGGGCTATCTGAGGTCCCGAACACGGGCGATTTTGAGGAAATTTGTTGCTACTGGTCTGGCATACGTACAGGGTTTTCACCGTGCTTGGCCCGGTGCATATCGTCACTATGGCAAATTTCAGTGAGCTAGTAACTTATGCAGAATCTCATCCCCCCCCCGTCCACCCTTGGCCCTCCAGCCTGCCTCCCCAAGGGAATACTCTGGTGTCAGCATGTATGATTCAATGCCAAACAGTCACCACCTCAAACTCTGGGAGATGGAGCAAACCAGAGCTTTCCAAGGTTCTGTGCAGCGCAAGACTTCCGTCCAGACACATTTTGCATGTAGGCATGCGAGGAAGGGGCCCAGGGAGGTGGCCTTGAAGGATGCAGGGTGCAAGATCTGAATGCCAAAGCAATCAAACCACACCCCAGCCTACCTCCCCTTTGGATCTCCCATAACACCGGAGGGATGGGTCAGGACGAGAGAGGTTTAGAATTGAGCTTTTGTGTCTGCAACGTTTTGACCAATTTCTGAGATTCTACTGCGCTTGGCAAGTCCACGTCGCAGAGCTCTGTGAATAGGCTGATATACCCCCTGAAACAGCCGTAAGAGGGAACATGGACAACAATGGGTGGGCCGTTTAGGTGCTTAAACCCCCCCCCCCTCCATGGGTTCATATTTCATATATTGCATGTGGGCGTTTTCACGGGGGGGGGGGGGGCATTTCTGGGGTTTTGACGCAAAGTGGGAGGTTTTTTTCCGCTTTCGTATTTCCGGCCCGAGGTCGGTATGGACTTTGCCCAAAAGTTGGTCCCCCCCTATTTCGGACATGGAGAATTTAAAAATCAAGGTGTCGTGGCCCAACAAAACAGTGGCGGGGCTATCTGAGGTCCCAAACACGGGCAATTTTGAGGAAATTTGTTGCTACTGGTCTGGCATACGTACAGGGTTTTCACGGTGTTTGGCCCGGTGCTCAAACATATCATCTCTTTGGCAAATTTCAGTGAGCTAGTAAATTATGCAGAATTTCATGCCCCCCTGTCCACCCTTGGCCCTCCAGCCTGCCTCCCCAAGGGAATGCTCTGGTGTCAGCATGTATGATTCAATGCCAAACAGTCACCACCTCAAACTCTGGGAGATGGAGCAAACCAGAGCTTTCCAAGGTACGGTGCAGCGCAAGATTTCCGTCCACGACACATTTTGCATGTAGGCATGCCAGCAAGGGGCTCCGGGAGGTGGCTTTGAAGGATGCAAGGTGCAAGATCTGAATGCCAAAGCAATAAAACCACACCCCAGCCTGCCTCCCCTTTGGATCTCCCGTAACACCGGAGGGATGGGTCAGGACGAGAGAGGTTTAGAAAATTAGCTTTTGTGTCTGCAACGTTTTGACCAATTTCTGAAATTCTACTGCCTTTGGCAAGTCCACGTCGCAGAGATCTGTGAATAGGCTGATATACCCCCTGAAACAGCCGTACGAAGGAACATGGACACCAATGGGTGTGCCATTTAGGTGCTTCAACCCCCCCCCCCCTCCATGGGTTTATATGTCATATATTGTATGTGGGCGTTTTCACGGGGGAGGCATTTCTGGGGTTTTGACGCAAAGTGGTAGGTTTTTTTGCCGCTTTCAGATTTTCGGCCCGAGGTCGGTATGGACTTTGCCCAAAAGTTGGTCCCCCCTTCTTTCGGACATGGAGAATCCAAAAAACCAGGTTCAGTGTCACCACAAAACGGTGGTGGGGCTATCAGAGGTCCCCAACACGGGCGATTTTGAGGAAATTTGTTGCTACTGGTCTGGCATACATACAGGGTTTCACAGGGTTATGCAAAAGGGCTCAAACATATCATCACTATGGCAAATTTCAGTGAGCTAGTAAATTGTGCAGAATCTCATCCCCCCCCCGGCAACCTTTGGCCCCCTAGATCCGCCTTCCCAAGGGAATGCTCTGGTGTCAGCATGTATGATTCAATGCCAAACAGTCACCACCTCAAACTTAGGGAGATGGGGCAAGCCAGAGCTTTCCAAGGTACGGTGCAGCGCAAGACTTCCGTCCACGACACATTTTGCATGTAGGCATGCGAGCAAGGGGCCCAAGGAGGTGGCCTTGAAGGATGCAAGGTGCAAGATCTGAATGCCAAAGCAATCAAACCACCCCCGAGCCTAAAGCAATCAAACCACCCCCGAGCCTGCCTTCCTTTTGGATCTCCCATAACACCGGAGGGATGGGTCAGGACGAGAGAGGTTTAGAATTGAGCTTTTGTGTCTGCAACGTTTTGACCAATTTCTCAGATTCAACTGCCTTTGGCAAGTCCACGTCGGAGAGATCTGTGAATAGGCTGATATACCCCCTGAAACAGCCGTAAGAGGGAACATGGACACCAATAGGTGGGCCATTTAGGTGCTTAACCCCTGCCATAGGCTTATATGTCATATATTGTATGTGGGCGTTTTCACGGGGAGAGGGGGGGCGATTTCGGGGGTTTTGTCGCAAAGTGGGAGGTTTTTTTCCCGTTTTCCGATTTTCGGCCCGATGTTTATATGAATATTGCCCAAAAGTTTTTTTTTATTTAGGTCATGGAGAATCCAAAAATCAATGTTTGGTGGCCCAACAACACAGTGGCGGGGCTATCCGAGGTCCCGAACACTGACCATTTTGAGGAAATTTGTTGCCACTGGTGTGGCATGCGTACATGGTTTTCACCGTGCTTGGCCCGCTGCTCAAACATATCATCACTATGGCTACCTTCAACGAGCTAGTAAATTATACAGAATTTCATGCCCTCCCATCCACCTTTGGCCTCCAAGCTTGCCTCTTCAAGAGAACGCTATGGTGTCAACATGTATGATTCAATGCCAAACAATGACAGTGTCCACTTCATACTCTCGGGCATGGAACAAACCAGAGCTTTCCAAGGTACGGTGTAGTGCAAGACTTCCGTCCTCGAGGACATTTAGCATGTAGGCATGAGCAGAAGGTGCCCAGAGAGGTGGCCTTGAAGGATGCAGGGTGCAAGATCTGAAGGCCAAAGCAGTCAAACCAAAACCCAGCCTGCCTCCCTTTTCGATCTCCCACAACAATCAAGGGATGGCTCAGGACGATGTTTAAGGTTTGAGGTTTGAGGTTTGAGGTTTCGGGTACTAGCCACCTTTCGGCCCTAGGGGGCTACTTGGTCGGGCCACGTGATATGCTTCCTACCGGGGCCTAGTGGGTGGCCCTTCAGAGCACACCTCCTGCTTGGTGGCGGAGGCCCCCAGTTCACGGGGCTCAGAGCCGTGTCCCTCCCCGGCCTCCCTATTTCGCCACTCCTTGGTCCGTGTGTCGTTTAGCAACTAGCTTGCAGGGGCTTACCCACTATGTCGCCCCCCTAATACATGGTCGCCCGGGCTGCCGGCGCTGCTGTGCCCGTGTTGCTGGCTTGTCGCGAGTGGGACCCCCGTGGGCTAGCGCGGAAGCTGCCTAGCCGCGGGGTTGGTGCGCAACGCCGTGTGTCACTACTGCCTCGGCGGGTGCAGTTCCCTCTTGGTGTTTGTGCGGCGCTTGGGGCTGATTAGGAGGGCGGGGCCGGTGCCCCTTCTCATGCCTCCCCCCCCCCCCCCTTGCTGTTTCTCCTTCACGTCCCTCGCGGTGCTTGTGGCGGTTTGCCCCATCTAGAGGCCCCTTGCCTTGGCTTGCTGGTACGCCTTTCGAAGTGGTCTGTGCGTTCTGCGAGCTCAGTTGGGCTGCCCTTTTGGTGGGCGCCGCTTGTCCGTTACGTGTTTGTGCGCTTGCGCTCTCGCGGTGTTCGGGTCTCCCCCCCCCCCTGCCCTTTTGCCCGCGTTCTTCGCAAGGTTTCCTCGAACGGCGGTGGTAGGAGTGTTCCGAAAGGTTCGTGCCCCTGTGCGTTTCTTGCTTGAGTCCCTTCCTCTGCTTGTCGCAGGTTTGGAGGGGGGCGGGCGGCGGGGTCCTTGGTCTCTCTTCATGTTTGCAGGTGGGGTTGAGGGGTGTCCGGGGCTGGGCACTCTCCCTCCCCTGACCGCCCGTCCTTTGGGCGTGCAGGCGGAGTCCGCGGCCATTTTCTTTGGGCGCGGGGGGTACGGGTGTGGGGGCCCGTCACCAACCCCATAGCGCACACTCTTGCAAGGTGGCGTTGCGCACTATGGCGGCGGCAGAAGGTCTCCTGCTTTCGTGAGGGGTGTCTGGGGTTAAGCGCTCACCCTCCCCCTGCCGCCCGTCCTTTGGGCAGGCTGTCGGGGTCCACTACCCATAGACTGTGGGTGTGGGTGAACGCGCGTGCGGACCCGGCAGTGACCCCTTAGCTTGTATGCCCTTCCGGACATAGCGCGCCATGGGGATGGCAAGAGGTTTCCCGCGGGGGGGGGCTCCTCTCGCCGTGGTGAAGGGCGTTGGGGGTTAGGCGCTTACCCTCCCCTGGCCGCCTGTCCTTTTGGCAGGAAGTCGAGGTACGCTGCCCTTGTTCTTCCGGCGCGGGGTGTGCAGGTTGGGTCGCCCGTCACTGATCCCTCAGCGCACGGTCTTGCGAGCTGGTCTTGCACGTTGTAAGGGTGGCACGAGGGCTTCTCCGGGGGCGGTGCCTCGTGCCTCCTTGTAGGCCGCGTGTCCTTTGGGCAGGCAACCGCGGTCCACTGCCCACAGCGTAATAAGTTGGGGCATTTGGGCCTCTCAGAAGCTTTCAGGAGGATCTTTACTAAACCCCTTAGAGCTTCAAGATCCCAGAACACTTGTATATTTGCTCATATTTGGCTCATCTTTCATGCCTACAATTTACTGCTAGAGTCTACTGCTCTTGTCTAAAAAATGGAGAGCACATACATTGGTAGTCATACATGAATAATCACATTCCACATGTTTAGAATGTGATTTAACCATCATTTATGACATTTTAGGAGGTTCTAATGTATTAGAAGCTATTTAGAAGCTATTTAGAAGCTATTTAGAAGCTTTAGATGGCCTGTCTAACATGTTGCCGTCTATTGTCGCTGCCGGTGAATTACGTAACATTGACAGTGCTTGGGACGAGATAGACTACTCTGAAAGTTGGATAAATGTAGATTTCGTTATCTTTTTAATAAGAATTCAATGTTACATTAACTTTCTTGTTATTTAGGCATGTGAACCTGTATTACTGGACCAGCCAGTTGGTCCAGCTCAAGGTTTGTCCTCTTCTTCGTTTTATTGCGGTTGCTTGTGCTTTGTGCTTGCCAAGATAATGAATTGTATTGGAGAACATTGAAATTATTTGCTTTTGAAGTGCAAGAGTAGGAAAAAGGGGTTGAGATATGCATCCAAGTACAAGCATATGACAGTCCCATATTCTGAGTTTGAGCGAGACGACGACGTCAAGGACAACACGCAGAAGCCGGACCAGCGAACGCTGTTCCTGCGAAGTGAGTTCCTTGCTTGATTTTCATAAAAAGTTGAAGAAAACTTTGAAAAGGTATATTTCCTCCTATGGTCAAAAACATGCAGAAAACTGGGAGAGCGGAGCTCAACGCGCTTTAAGCGACCTTCACGCCAATACTAGCGACGCCACAAGCTGCTGGAAAAGTTCGAAAAGGCGTCAACTGGGTGTATTTCAATGACTTCGAAGAATATTTTGAACGGAATTTAAGTGAACAACAAGTTTCAAGACTATGGTGACTTTAAACAAGACAAGGCGCCTTGCGAAGGCTCCATCGACAATGACGCAACTTGTACGACAGCGACGCGATGTGAGAGCACTGCGAGCGAGCTTCGGAAGGCGCCCTTGAGGCGCTTTGAGCCCTGGGGCCGTTCATTGTGTTGCTTTTGTTTGCTACATTTTGCACGCTTGTTGAGTTGTTTACCATGCATTTACTTCTCCTTGCCTACGGCCCCTCTGACCTGGCCCTATGTCAAGAGAAGGGACAAGAGTGACCGTCTGTGACTCTAAATCCCCACCCCAGTCACTGTTTACCCTCCTTGGAGTCCAATAGCTTGGTATTCTTTATGCTTTCTTCCAACTCTTTAATGTACCAAAAGGCTGAAAATGACGAAAATGGCCTACACCATTTCGCGCATAACTTGGCGCCACTATCTCGAACTGGGTCAACTAAAGCGCCATTGTAAAGTAGAAAGTGCTAGCTTTCAAATGCGTTTTTCACTTTGTTTTAACTCAACAAGGGCGATTCTGTGATTCTTACAAAAACACCCAGGAGTCACTTTTTGTCCAATCCTCTAAAACACCCAGAAAGGACATTTGGTATTTTGCAGATATCTTCGCGCCACTGTGCTAAAAAAATGAAACAAGCATATTTGCAAAGTAGACAGTAAGACACTATAACAACATACTTTTTTTACTTAGACTTGATTCTCATTCTACTTTCCTCATCCCGGACAAGTTTACCCATGAACCACACTTGGAAAACCCCTCAAAAGTGCCTTTTGAGGTTCTTCCATATCTCCAAGAGAAAAAAAGTTTGAGGATCGATACTATTTCTCTAAACAACTTTGAAGTATGAGCTTTCCAACCCTGAGTCAATTTCCTTTTCCGAATTGGGGAACGGCTATGGGAAAAATGCCACACAAGACCACACAAACCACTTGGTGATATATCCGTCAAAATGGCTTTGGAGTTTGGTTCATTTCTCTGAGACCATGGACAGTTTGAACCTGAATCAAAATGTTTTACAAACACTGGCAAGGGGCCCAACAATTATTGGGCATCCCTCGACCGCAACCTGCCCGACATCACGGGGCAAGGACCCCAAGCGTACATGGCCAACTCCCCAACCCGGGGTACCCCCACACAAGAATGGGAGGAGGAGTACGCCGTCAACGTCAACCGAATGACGGCGTACGTGGAAGACCCGGAACAAGACAGCATTCCCAGCCTTCTCGCCTACAACCGCTGGAGACTGGGCCACCAAATCACCTTTCATAGGCAACAGGGCGAACCCCGCCACTGGTCCCGAGAGCAGAAGGCGAAGTGGAGCATAGTCCTCCAGCTCACCCCCAAGGCGCCTACATCCTCACGCACAGCGGACTGCCTAACGACACACACAGTGCACAACCACCACCCCTTACTCACCCTCAGGGAGACAGCCCACACGCACCCCCCCCCCCCCCAGAAGACCACGAGTGGGTGCCCCCCACAGCCAGCACGGAACACATGCCACACCGCCTCACCTAACGCCACCTCCTACACGACCACCACGCCACCAACGACACACTGCGACGCCGCACACTACCCCTGCAGTGGGCGTCGCGAGAGGGCACCTTCACGTGGCGGGAAATCATCCCTGGCACCGCGGGACTCACGTACCTGTGGCTCCGGGATGCAGAGGCGCATGCACGCACCACTGGCACACAGTTGCTCCTCAGCCTAGAAGGAGAGGCCGTCATCGAAAGCATCGACACAGCGAAGGGAGAGGACTACGTGAATGCCAACGCAGACACCGCAGTGTGGTTACACGACTGGGAAGACACGACACTCGCAACCGCAGTACCAGGGTCACACCCCTGGCACGCTATCGTCATACACCTGCACGCAGGTTCGCCGACGGAGGAGGCCTGGCAGGGCTGGACAGACAGATAGGTACACGTGTGTACCACCCTGCATGAAGGGCTGCAGAAGCCCTTCCTCACAAACCACATCCTACCACCAGCCCCCACCACGGCCGAATCCCACACCGAGGCAACCTCCCCCACCGGGATCTGGACCTACACACGCACCCCGCGCCGCGGTGCAGCGGAGGCCCTCAAAACCAGCATCTCCAGCCACCAA
This sequence comes from Eutreptiella sp. 'Long Island Sound 2002', assembly GCA_964036045.1. NCBI lineage: Eukaryota > Euglenozoa > Euglenophyceae > Eutreptiales > Eutreptiaceae > Eutreptiella > Eutreptiella sp. 'Long Island Sound 2002'. The sequence continues at coordinate 102,562,269 of OZ038382.1, read as the reverse complement.
GGCCTCGTGCACACAACCCACGATCACACACAGAAAGGCGACACCCTATGGTGGCAACACCCCGCGCCAGACAAGGGCCTCCGGCCGCCAGCCGACCAACCAGGCCTCGGCTCAGAACTCACAGCGATTGCCCACGCTGTCACCATCATGGCCCAAAAGGTCGGGGCGCTGCCCGAATGGGCACCAGCCATCCTCAAAGAGACGGCGGCACGCAACATCCCGGCACTCCCACACTTGACGTATGATTTTATCAGGCAAAATGTCCCAAAACTATTCAAACATCAAAACCTTCACAAGCATGATGGTATGGGCTAAGACAAGCTAGCTTTTGATTTCCCAACCCCTAAAAGGAGGGTTGGCGGGTATCCTTCCTGCAACAGTCTTCCAAGGATCTCTGAACGCTTTGCCATCGCACTGACATCTGGTCCCAAAAATCCCAAAAATACACAAATTCTTGAAATTTTAGAATTTCAGACTTTCTGTAAAATCGCACAGCAACCAACTCCATTTCAATCTATTCAATGTGTCTTATTTTGCAGGGGGGGGAGGGGGCATGGTGCGTTTTTTGCACGGAATGCTCTTGTGTCCATGAACCATGAATGGTGCACTATCTACAACTAGTGTACGTTAGCGGTTGATGATATATGCCATTCGCATCCCGGATTTGGCACACCAGAAGTTCCGGCTACTTTCTGCAGAATGTTTCAGTGTCACTTCTCAAAAATGCTTTTCGAATATATATTTCACAAAAACAAACATGGATGCGCAAACACTCGCATAAGAAGCAAGAGTATCATCCATCCTAATCTGTTTACATTGCCGCAAAAACAAATTGAACTTAGTGGCCAACAGTTTCCCTGTAAGTATTCCAAAAGACACCAATGAGGCCCTGCAGCACCGCAACAGCACCAATGGAAAAACGTCAACACTGCACACCACCCTCTCTAGTGGCGAATGTCTTTGACGAGACGACACGAAGTGCTGTGTCCAGCGAATCCAGTGCATCCCATGGATCCATTGCATGCGCCAAACGCAGACATTGCCTAGGGTAGCGGCAAGCTCTAATATCTAAATATCATCAGTGCAGAGTTGTCGGAAACAAGTCTGTCAGTCTATCAGTCTGTCGGTCTGTCAGTCTGTTGCTATCCTCATCATGCTGCTCAGTGTCGTTGCTTACATGACCAAGCAATATAATCCTATCAACCTTTTGAACCACCCCAGAGGCAGTCAGGCAGGCCTGTGCGTCACTACGTGGATCCCTGTCGCTGCCCATAGTTGCGGATGCAGCCAGCTGGACATCCTAAGGGGATCCAGCCAGTTTGTCGTAACCTGCCCGCCCTTAGTTACTGCATTTCAGCCTACGAACTTCCAGACATTTGCCCCGGCTGCCATCATGTAGTCCCTTCCTCCAACCCATTGGATCGCAACATACCACTGGGTTCAGATGTGGCACTGATCAGGGAAGCATTGTGGAAGACAAGCACACAACAGAGCTGAAAGTGGTGGCCCCAGGCCTGCCTGAAAGAATTTTGTGAGGTGCGCAATAATAATGTTTTCAAATAGACATGACTCCCATGGGACTGCATTTGGCTGGCTGACGGAATGAATCACGGCACTTCGACCTGAGCAGAACATGCTAGATCTGTGGTCCCAGGCCTGCTTGAAAACAGTTTTGCACTGGCTGGAACCTGGCTGGGTCACTCTGTGTTGCAAGGCTCGCAGAAGTTGACTACTGTGGCTGTCAACGCTGTGACAAAGCAGGGCAGCTGGGTGGCACAATGCACTCTAAAAGAAATGAGTAGAAACAACAGGCTAGATCACTCTGAGACCGAAAAGAGGTCCCATTCAGCGACCGGAACACACTGTTTGTGTAGACAAGAGAACGGTGGACAGATGTCATTAATCTTCCGTGTACGACAACGTTCAGCCCTGGTTGGTCACTGTGGACTTTGGGACCGAGAACGCTGCGGTCTCAGTTCAGGCTCAGGGCTGGAGGGGTTCCAGGTATCTTCAAATCACCATAGCTTCCTGTTTTTTTTGGGGGGGGGGGTCACACCTTGGTGCTGACAAAACCCCAACACCAGCCAGGACTCAAGAGAATTCTCGGAATCAGGAATGGGCAGTCCTCGGCTCTGTTTGTTCTTCCTCGCTTGTTGTCATCCCCATTGAGGCCGTGGATGTCAAACCCAATCAATCTATTGGCCCGAGTCATTGCTGAGTCACGCCATCAGTAGGCCCAATCGTGGTGCATACCATATGTATTGGGCAAGAACCCCTTAACATAGCCACCATAAAAACAGACGGCACCTGGGGACTTGAAGAGTCTCTGCAAAGGCGCATGATGGAGTGGCCTCAATTCACGCATTTCTTGCTCAGCATCACCAAGTATCTGAATTCGGCACTCTTGTTCCTCGGCTTGTAGCTTCAAACGCCCACTCGGGATATCAGCGTCGTTCTCCTTGAGTGTGGACTCCTTCTGGATCGTTTGCGCGATTTGTGATTGGCTCTGTCTTCTGTTTGGCCACTGTAATAATCATGGCTTGGTTCGCCTGCACAACCACATACACATAGGCCATGTCAGCTCCCTGGCTTCTCCCCCAAAGCGCGCAGGGGCGCCTCTGGGTAGGGCCCGGCGCATCCGTCCCCCTGGGCTATGGCGGGATGCCCACCGGTGTGTTTATTTCGGTCGCCGCCGGGGGGCTTCCGCGCCAAGTAGTCCAGACCGGCCTCTGTATTGGGCATGGATCAGAGTATCCCAAGTAGTAGATGTGCTCGATTTCAGGAGCTGGGCTTTCAGAGCCGGACTCCATGGCACCATGTCAAGAAAGTCTGTGAGCGCCGTGTAAGTAGCGCAACGTGGACGCCAGTTTAGTTTCCGGGACCCGGCCGCTGAGTACTCTTAACATAGCCACCAACACACAGACGGCACCTGGGGGCTTGAAGAGTCATGACCAGTCGCCCCCAAGGAAAGAATGGATGTCAAACCCAATCAAATCAAACCCATGTAGTGCAATGTCGACGCCAGTTTAGTTTCCCGGACCCGGCTGCGCCGGCACATAATGGAAACGTGCAGCCGGCTCCTCGCTGAGTACTCTTGTACTACCCGGCGGCAGCAGCAGCGTATCTTCCAGTGAGTTTGGGGGAGCATATAGTCAATGCGTCATGCACATTCAGTCAATTCAACTAAAGCACCGATTTAATTGCATTCAAACAACCCGGCGCTTTTGTTTGCGCCGAAAATTGACCAATTTCCTTGAACTTGAAGATTCCATGTTCGCGGATTCCGCGACTCTGGCCGCTGGCAGCTCGGTAAATCAAATATCAGGTTTTCCTGAAAGCTGGCTTCACAGCAGCTGACAAAAGTATGCAACGGGCAAGCCGGAGGGCCAAATAACATGAACGTGCTATACTACTGGTTTTGGGAGTTCGAAAATTCAAAATCGTAGGTGGAGGGGACGCTCCATCCACCCACCGCTACCACACCTCCCTGCCCGCAATGAGTGGGCTGTCCGCATCCTCGTGCTCCAGGACACCGCGCCCAAAGTAGGGGACGCAACAGCACACATAACCAGACAGATTGCCAGCACCAGGCTCCACTACGACATAGAAACACTGAACATCATCATGGGCATCACCCTCGAGCGCATGAGCCCAAGGGTGGTCTACATTGCAATAGCGTCCGGAGAGCTCTTCGCAAGGAGCATTTGGTGGTACCCATGCTTTAGGTCGAGGACGTTGAAGATATGCTTACCTTGCTACTTCTGCAAAAGGTTGTCGATGAGGAACAGGGAGGCCAAAGCAGCGGGAGGTCCGCTCACTCGAGGACAGCTCAATCCACCCTCGCTCAATGAAATCCTTCAAGATTTTGACCATTGCCTGCTCGCGCTCTCCTTTCATCTCGAAGTTGCGATGCCGTGGGGGCCAGTATCCCTTCCTCAGCGGTATTGTGGCCTCTCCGAACCCCCCCCACATAGGAGGGGTCTCTCAGAGGCTTTCCAATGAGGAGGTCTCCGTACGTCTTGAAAATCTGCTCCATCATGGCCTTGTACTAGGGGTGGTCCGTCAATCACTCGGCCTCCTTTCGCACGTTGACCACACAACTCACCACCGCGTGCCCTGGCCCTGGCGTCCCTGAGTTGGGCACCCACGTGTCGCGGTCGTCGCGTTTGCTGGTCATGAGTCTGTCTTGAAACTTTTGGCGACGTTCGGCTGCGGGTTGTGGTTGGTGATGGGCTCGTGTGGGACGGTACATATCGCCCCACGTTGGTGGATTGAACCCGACTGGCTCGTTCTGGTCTGCCGGGTGCTCCAGCACAGACGCGAAGAACCCATTCTTCATGAAGCGTCCCGCAAGGAGCACCGGGTCTTCCCACCAGGACTTGGTTGTTGGCCCCTTGGATTGAACCCTCAGGTGCATGGGGTTCAACATGTACCCACACATCATGTCGAGCTCGTCCTGCAACAAGGCGTCCTGTGCCGTCCTCGGGGGACAATACCAGCCATCGGCTGTCTGTGCCCCATACCGTACTGGCAAGCCCATGATGAGGCTGATGCTGCGGTGGGGGCGATCCTCAAGGGTGCACCCCTCCGGCTGCACCTTCGCCGTGACGGAAGACATCCCCATGTTGGGATTGGTGCGGGCCAGAGACCCATTCACGTACGCGACTGTGGTGGTCCACCTCTTGGCAGGCGGTGGCAGCGGGTTTTTCTGGGCGCCCAAGAAGATGTACTTGGCTAATCGGAGTTGGGTGTCGATCAGGGTCATACACCTCAGATCCTGCACGTACGGGGCATCCTTGGCGTCCTCCATTTGTCACGAGTGGAGGGTCACGGCAGCCCGCGTGCAATCTTCGCCACGACGCGCTCCAATGAGCCACGTGGGGCCTGAATGTACAGCAGATCCCAGAGATCGCTGCTCCAACCACGCTTTCATCAATTGTCCTCCTTGGTCGGTACCCTGGGGCAATTCCGCAGCGCTGCCCTGCTGAACACGTCCACCTGAAGGGTGCTCAGTCCGAGTTCCCCAAGTGCCATGTGAAATGCACCCTCCGACAGGCCATATTCTTCCTCAATGTTGGCTGTGGGGGGTGTTGTGAACACGCTCCTGACGGCCTGAGTCATGACATCCCGCTCGGCTGGTTCCCACGGAGACTCCTGGGGCTCCACGGATGGGCTCAGCCAGCTGAGCTTGTTGGCTTCCTCGACGAGCAGGGTGCGCCTGTGGGGGAGAACCCCGGCGTGGATGATGTCCAGGAAGTTGAATCCTATCATCATGTCCCCCTCCGGCAGGTCTGCTTCGTAGAACAACCCCTGGATCTCGGGTTTGTGACCAGGATCTGTTCCAGGCTGATAGCGGCCTCGTCAAGTCCGCCCTCCATGATCTCGCCATTGGTCACTCTGAGGGTGACCGGCGCGGCGCTGCGGCGCAGGGGTCGGGAACTCAGCAGCCCCTTGCGCACCGCGCTCAGCTGTGCTCCGGTATCTACAAGGATCTCGAAGATACTCTCCTTGCCTGCACTGCTGACCCCTCGGAACCTGAGATGCAACTGGCGCTGTTTGCCAACTTTGCGTATCGCATGCAGCTTGAGGATCGCCGGGTTCATCACTATCTCTGTGATCCGGCGGGGCAGGCATTGCTCGATGGGTTGTGTCTCGAGCCTTGCAGTGGCTTCATCCACACCCCGTGTGCCATTGCAGATAGTCACGGGTTTGACGGGAGTACTCTTCTGAGGCGAAGAGCAGGGGCTCCCCGGTTGTGGAGATTTCTTGCCACTGGGGATTCTCCAGGACTTGGGCCAAGGAGATCCCTGTGACTGGCTGTTTGTGAGCTGATTGTGCAGCTCTGGGGTCTCCACCATCAGCTGGGCGTAGCGGTCCACATCGGCCTCAATCTGACGATGTTTGCAGGTATCTGAGACACCAAGCTGGTCACGCTAAGGGACTTTGTCAGGGTGGCGCTGAAAGTAGTGTGCCTTCTCCCTCTTTTTCACCCCACAGCGTGTATGATAATGGCGGTGATCACGATTCTGCCAGTAGCAGACGTAGCAGCCACCGTTGCCGTCCGGTCTGGCGTGCTGCTCAATGTACTCACAGAGCAACAGCAGCGGGATACCCCCGCGGCGTGGCTCATTCCGGTTTTGGGCAGTTGTCATCTGGCTTGTGGACTCAACGCCGTACACCTCAGCCAGTATGGCATCCACGGGCTGTACTCCGATCTCAGGATACGGGTTCTGAGGTTTGCCTCCGCTGGCGTCGGATGCACCGCCACTGCCCCTTGGCTTGTCCTGTTTGGCAGGGGTGGCAGTCTCAGCGACGTCCGCATCTGTCTGCCGCGTGGCCCCCTGCTGCCAATTCGGCTGGCCTCCACGGTCCTGATGTTGCCCCTCCTTGCAATGCTGCAGCGTCATCTTCTCGCTAATGTAATCGATGATCTCATCAGTGGTCATTCGGGGGTCCATGGCCTGGACCTGGAGCATTCCGCTGGTCCACCTGACCCTGTCCGTGGCCTTCAGGCTCTCATCCATGCAGCAGTCCTCCGTGGTGAGCATCAGGGTATTTTTCGTGGTGTTGAATCTCTAATGCGCGGTAGCCCAGGAGTAGATCCACTGCTGCATGCCCTGGTGTTGCGCTGGCGAAGAAGGATCTTGACCACGGTCCGCCACAAGCCTCGCTTCTGCAGCTCCTCCGCCTGGATCTTCTCGTGCGATTTGCACGGCGGCATGTTGTACACTGAGGCGGCTTCCGACTCCTCCGTCCAGTCCTTGACATACCGCCTCAAGTGACAGTACTCCCGGCGGAACTCCCGGCAATCTGCCACCCGGATGTGGCCGCCTGACGTCCTCAGTGACACGGCATTAAATCGGCGCCGGGCATGGTGAGGGAGATCCGCGACTTCTTCCTTTCGGAATGCGCGGCACATCTCGTCCCAGGTGGAGATCTTGCTGTCCTCCACCCAATTGTCCAGCCCCTTCTTCACGTTGGCCGGGACTCAGTGGGGGTGCATGGACAGGCAGAATCGCTGCCGCCAGGCCTCGCTGCACACCATGGTTGAGACGTTGACGTCCTTGTTTTCCATCCGCTCGAATTCGTCCAAGTCCTCCGGGTTGATACTATATTTGGGCATGCATATGTTGGAAATGATCCAGGCCAGTTGCGCCTCGAGGAACCCGTTGACCAGCACGGCGGGGGCTGCCGTAGTCTCCGTTGCCCTGGGCGCATTGCATCTACCACCTTCCGCACATTGAGGGCGTTCCCAGCTGCCTCGGTGGGCAGAGGTTGTCCCATGGCGTACGTGCCCACGTCGGTGTCGGCGACATACGGGGGTGGAGGTCCCTCTATGGTGAGGTACTCCCCTTGCGCTGGGGTCTGCGCCACGCTGGGTCCACGTTTCAAGCCCTGGGGCTGTGCGTGGCTCGGATCGGCATTGGGACGTGCGGTTCCACCCGGGCAGGTAGCCTGAGCAGGCGTCGCTCGAATCCCTGTGGTGGCTCCACGGTGCTTCCCAGCATGCTCTGCCCAAACTCAGGCGCTGGCGAGTAGCTGGACCGTCCATCGTTGCACTAGTGAGACCCATACCCACCATATCCTTGTCCAGCAACAGGCGCCATTCGATGGGGATGGTGCTGGTTGTGTTGCTGGTGGTGATGCTGGTGATGATGCTGGTAATGACGCTGGTGATGATCCTGTTGATGGTGGTGGCCAAGCCGAGCATCAAGCTGCGCCAGAATCTGGGGCGCACGTGGCGGGATTGAGAATGCCTCGCGGGCCATAAGAATCGTGGGCGTTGGACACAGCCCTGTCTGAGGATTGGCATGTCCTTACCAGTGCTCCGCGGGTTGGGGCTGAGCGGATTGTTACGCCAGAAGCTGTGGCTTGGGCGGTGGCATGGGGAATGGTTCTGCACGCATGATCACCTCCGCGGGCGGGGGTATTCCCACTTGCGGGGTTGGACCCCTCGGCTTCTGGGCCGCACCCCGTGGACCCTCCTCTTTTGGGCGCATGGTGCAACCAGCGAGCGATGACTCCATGGCAGTCGACGAAGGCGTTCATCGCTGGTTCCCTGCTCCAGAGCACGTCAGAACCATGATGTGCAACAGGGAGGCTGGACCGGAGGCACTCCCAGCTCAAGTCCACCACGTCCACCATGGTGTGGCCTTTGCAGCATCCGCTCCATCAGTCCACCACGCCCAGCCATTGGCAGCATCGACTCCACCAGTCCACCACCGCAAGCCCTTCGCAACACCCGCTCCATCGATCCACCGCACCCACCGAGTTGATGAAGAACGCATGCAGATGGACGAGGAGGCGGTCGCGGCGACTGGGTCGGGTGCACGAGCAACAGCCCCCAGTTCAGGCACCGGCAACTGGTTTCCCTTAGTGGAGGACTTCCTGATCCTCAAGAGCGTGTCCTCCTTCTCCGAATGTGGAGGACGCGCCGAGCGAGCACTCGGGTGAGAAAGAGCACCTGGCGCAGCTGGAGTGGGAGAACACGTTTCTCCTGAATCAGGCCGTCGTGATCAAGCAGACAATGCTGAAGCATGCGGAACACATCCCAACATTGGAGCGGACCCTGCGGGCGATGTGCGAGTTGATTGAACCATTGAGAATTCGCGACTCAAAGTACGGGTTTCTAACCCACCAAAGCACCGACGTATCACTGAGGGCAAGCTCTCAATGTATGATATTTTGAACCATTGGGAATTTGCGATTCAAAATACGGGTTTCTGAGCCACTAAAGCACCCAGATACCACTGAGCGACAACCTTCAATGTATGCAATGTATGTATATGGCCGACAGATCCTCAGAGCTGACAGCTTTGCACTGTTGAACCCTACTAACAGCTGCTCTCCTTCCAACGTCCTTTATTTGCACAGTTCGCCCCAGCACTCTGGTACAGCACCTTGACACCTGGCGCCAGACATTGTCTGCAGACAGTGGTTCAGCTGTCAGTTCACCGTTCTTGTTGACCTGTCGCCACAGCCAAGGATGTTGGTAACCAGGAGGAGTGAGTTCAAGGTCTGCCAGCTGACCACAAATGGCCTCAATTACACAAGTTTGAGGATCAGACCCAGGCAGCATCCACTGTTCAAAGAAGGGCATAACCAAATTAGTTACTGATGGGATGGCCTGTTTCAGTTCAGAAAAATTTTGGCCTGCATCCGTGCACCCTCATCCTCCGCGCTGGGTCTGGGAATGCTGCTGTCGTCAAAAGACAGTTCGTCACACCTCAGGCTCTGAGCCGAGCGGATCGGATCTCTACCTCAGATGCCAGACGGGCATTTGGCCTTGTGCATTTCTGCACGCAGACTCGCAGGGGGCGGTCCTGCAGACAACCTCCTCGATGGAGGCCAGGGACTTTGCCTCCTTCACCGTCTGATTGTGGTGGCCATGTGTCTCGATGAACTCCAGAGCCTCCTCCAGCTGGGCCTCCAATCGAATCCGCAGGGCCTCTGCATTCTCGCCCTGGACACGCTCCGCGACGATGAACCTCTGCAGTTCCTGCACCCTGTCCTCCATGTTGTCTCTCAGGTCCCCAACTACGACGAGGGCGCGCTGAGGCCTGGGTCCCTCGTGGGCAGTTGCCACTGAGGGTGACACCACCGACCCGAGGTCGTCGGATCCCAACAGTGACTGGTGCAGGATGTCCACGCTCACCTCAGGGTCGAGAATGGGCGGCACGATGTTGGCCAGGACCTCTTCCGCCAATTCCTGTTGAAGGAAGGCCAGATGGTTTTGGCGCCTGAGCGCCTCGGGGGTAAGGCCAGTCGTTCCAGAGCCTCCTCTGCTACCGTGACGCAGGTTTGGCTGGATCGGTCTCTGGTTGGCCACGTCCCCGGTTGCTTGGCTGGTTTTGGAAATCTTTCCATGGTTTCCTGGGTTTTTCTCACTGGGTCGAAGACGGGCAACCCTATCCTGAACATCTGCACACGCTTGGACAGTCACACGAGCCAGGTGCAAGAAGTCGATGAGGATCACTTGGGTGTGTGGAGGGTACTGCGTGGCGGATGTACACAACAATGGTTGGGAAGGAAGCAGATGCAATCAACATTAGAAAAGCAACAAAGGTAGGGCACCATATGTGACAAAAGAATGAGAGTAGGTCACCAAGCACACATGGCAGGCGAGGTCAGGACTGGGATATTCAAAAGGAGGAAGGTCGCTTCAGTCCCTGACCCTATTCCCACTTTGACCTCCAAACCGATTCAAGGGGTGGTGACAACCTAATCTTGGTGCAGAAATGGGGGTGATCCTCTTGAGCGTCCGGGACTGCCAAGGATGAGCCTATGGCTCATGAAAGAGGAGGTGGGACCTGTGACTCATATCTAAGTGCAAGATGCCAAATTAAGTCCAGGCTTCTTATGGGCCTTGAGATATGAGGGCGCCAAAAGACTACTTCCGGGGCTGAAATTGGGTTCGCAAAAGGTGTGATTTGACAAACCAAAAAATGAGCCAAAAATGAAAGTATGCCTGAGGGTATTCATCCATGATGGCTTGCAGACGGGACTCAGCATTCAGGGTGGGACCCACTGGGAGTCTAATGTGGGCCCACACGTACTTGGCTCCCGGAGATCCGTGGGCCATAGCAGGGTGGTGGCCTAAGTTGAGTCCACAAGCGACAAAATGGCAAAGTGTCCAACACTCACTTTGAGCTAACTCCTGGTGGGTGGGCGCGTTGGTCGGTCCATGTGGCATGTAAGTCCTGGGGACCAAAATACATAAGCAACATACCACATACTGTCCATTGGTCCATGCGTCCGGCGTGCACGGCAGGGCTGAACATAGTGTTCCTTGGGGTAACAATATGAAAAATGGTTAAAAATTGCCAAAAATCCGCACACTCAAGTTTCGGGCAATTGTGCCCGACTTCAACCGGGTTATGCCCCAGATTCGCAGTCAAGTCTTATGCGTCTAACATATCTTATTGGCATCGACTAAACCCCCCTGCATTCGGAAATGACAGGGTCACCAACTGAGCCATGATCTGGGATTGGCCCAAAATAACGGCAAGATGACCCTGCTGTGCCCAGCCCAAGCGGAGTTATTGGCCGGGGTCAGGATATTGTGGGAAGCGAGGTATATGACTTCATAATGCAGCTGAGTCATGATGTCAATTGAGCGCAACATGGATACATAGGATGGCCACTTGACATCATGACGGCCCAAAATGGTAAAAATGATGGAAAAAACATGAAAAATTGACTTGATATCCCCAAGAACATTGTTCAACTGTTCAAGTGTTCAATATGTCCAGCTCGGATTGAGTTGCCGGCAGTTCATTTTACACACCATGTCTTGACACCAATGACCTGTGATTCCTCGCATGGGCTCCACTTCCACGTGGACACATGAAAGAATGGAAAATTGCAAATAAAACACCTTGCTGGCACCGCATAGCTTTGGGCGTGCCCTCAAAGCGCCCTTGGGCTAAGGTTAGGGTTTTGAGTGTTGATTTGGCATGACGAGAAGGGCATCACTTAATGTGGGGTCCGTTTGCGGGTTTGTCTTGGAGTGGTACACCCGCCAAACGGGCACATGAAATGACCCCAAATATGCCCTACAAGCCTACCCAAGCCTTATATACCCACCCTAGTGGCCTAGGACCAACGTCTGCCTATATTCGTGTATAACGTTGGTTCTTGAACTCACATGCAAGTGCTCTGGTTGGAATTCGACCTCATCTCGTAAGGCTGATTTTTGGTGTGCACGCACAATATATGGTCAAGTGAGTTACAATGAGCTTATGTGCACTCTTCTGACATTCCAAGTGATATGCTCCTGGTGTGAGGGTGTGCAAACAGGGAAGTTATACCAACTCAACGTATTTTTCGATGTACTTGGTTCCCAAGTACATGAGATGGCCCAACGTTGGGGAGAGACAAAAAATGTATAACCCTTTGGGCATATTGAGTTGGGATCCAGTGGCCTTATTATGAGGTTGATGGGGGCAAACCCCCGTCAACAGTGCCTCTGAGGCACGTTGGGTCGCCCTTGGGACCTTGAAGGTGTGAATCTGTTGTGATAAGAGTGGACGGACGAAACCCGGTTCCGGGACGTTTCTTGACGGGAATAATCCGCAGCAAATTGTGTGATATTAACAGAAAAAATCGCAGACCACTTGATGTGTGTCCCGCTGTTAGTTTCTCAAGAAATCCCTATATAAAATTGGGCTGGCAGATCCTCGGCACAGGGGACGCCGTCATTTGTGACCGCGGCGACGGGCGCCTGTGATAAAGTAATAAAAAAGAATTGCTGCTGGCACAGGCTGATTCGCCATCAATGCATCAATCAATTGTCGTTGCCAATCTGGAAGAATTGCAGGGTTTGGCGGCCGAGGCGTGCCTGGTTCTTCGTCACTGCTTCTGTTTGCTGCTGCTTAAATGTGTGGCTCATCCTTGGACCCTGAAATTGCGTGTAAAACCTCAACAGGGTAAATCCAGCCTGGTAATCAACACACAACCCAGGAACCAGCCCGGTCCGAATCTCACGTAATGCATTCGAAATCGGCGTGCAAGAAACAACGCCTTCTTTGCAGATGTGCTGCCATGGTTCGGAGGATTTACAGGAATCGCGGCCCAAAAGGGGCTCACATTCACCTGGAAATTGACCACCGTGTGCCACCACAGCATGGTAAATTTCTCATTAAACATCCACTTGCATTCCTTTTACAGCCCAATTGCTCTGGAATACTAACGGCTCTCATTGAAAGTGCACACTTGACACAACGGCGATCGTCCTGCATTTTGAGGACCATTGTCCCGAAAATAGCCCACAAATGGCCATTTTTGGACACTAAATGGGCTGTAGAAAGGGATAGACGGCTACAAGTTCAACGACGCTTGTTTGTGGTGTTGCTCATTTGCTCCACGGTCGCTTTGGGTGTTGTTCATCCTTGGACCCTAAGAAGGGGTGTAAACCACGACCGGGTAAACCCAGCTCGGTAATCAAGACTCAAATTGGGACCGAGCCGGATCCTAGTCTTGCAAAACGCATTGAAAAACACGTGGAGGACCGAACAAGGTAAGCAGCTTGCAGCGTGCGCAACCCTATTTGTGGTCCCTGGTTGTTTGGAGCTACTTGTGTGCTGGTTCTGAGCCACGGTGCCATCACAAGGACTTTTGTACTGCTTGCCGCTGCTGACTGCTGCGGCCGCTTGCTTCTGATGCTCGCTAAAATGTGTTGCTCATCCTTGCATCCGAAAAAGTGGTGTGAAAACTTGACGGGCTGAACCCCGCTTGGTTATCAAGACTCGGACTAGGACCAAGCTGGGTCCTAGTTTTGGGTACTACAATCAAAATCACCATACAAAAAGTAGCTTTGCAAATGTGCTGCAAGACGAGGACGATTGTCTTGACACATAGCTGTAAAACGGCTCATTTTCACCTCAAAATGGAGCACCGCGTGGCACTACGGCACTTTGCACGCCTTAGGGAACATCGATTTGCCATCATTTGATCGCCAAATTGCTATGACAGAACAAGAGCCCTCATTGGAAACAGGAAATCGGTCCAATGGATCCAGCGCCGCTGGCCATCCACGGAAACCGTGCCCTGGATTTGGGCCATCCCCACCGCCCACACACAAATCGAGGCAGGCCCGGACACGCGGAAAGACCCCCCCCCCAGACCACAGCACTCCACCACCTGCGGGTATCAGCCATCCACAAGGTTCTCAGCCGCGTGGGTCTTAGCCCAGAGCTAGCGTACCCCCTTCCCACCACTGACCAAGAGGTGCACCAAATACGCAAGCTCGTCTGCGAAATCCTTGCCGCGGCAGCAGAAGATGGGGAGCTTCTCCTCCAAATCGCCCAGCCTACAACTGACCACGCAAGCGCGCCGCTGCGAGCGGACACATACACCGACACAACACGGCCCACCGCGCAATCAACGTTCATGCCCCTCCCCTCTCGCTGCCCAGCCGGAGACCCACACACGCCCACCATCGCGCGCACCCGCAAGCCCCGCGACACTGGCCTCCCCCACCCGCCCAAACAACAGCACACGCCCGCCACGGACGTACCCGCCGGACACCCCTCGCCACCCCCCACACTCGACAGCCCGCACACACCCACCGAGGGGAGCCCCACGCCCCGCGGCACGCCCACCCCGCCAAGTGGCCCGCACACGCCCCCCACGCACACCCCAGAAAACCCAGGCCCATCCCCCCCGGCCCCCGAATGCAGCCCACGCGAATTGTTCCCCCCCGCGGACGCCAACCCATACAACCTCACACATTGCAGGACCCCGGCCCAGCCAAGCCCAGAAGGAGAAGACCGCAGCCCCGCACCTCCCTCCCCCACCGCTGCCGACAGGATCGGCCCGCAGGGCCGCCAGGTCACGGCTAGGCCCCCCCAGCCGCCCACCCCCAACCTACGGCCCGAGGACATGCCCTCCATCCTCCCCGCCGTGGCCGCAGCAGAAACCAGCGCACACAAAAACGCGACCGCCTGCATTACAACGCAACCCGCGTCCCCCCAAACCACCACTTCCTCCTCCTCCTCAGCCTCATCGACGTCCTCCACCTCATCCTCTGACCCCCCCTCCCCCCCGACCTCATCCACAAGGCCACGGCAAAAGCCAAAGCTGCGGCCCAACGCCAGGCTACCGGGGACCCCCCGACCCCCACACAGGCAACTCAGGCACCCCGGCAGCACACTGGGAAAACCTCCCAGCCGGCACCGGCGCCCTCACACCTCCGGATCGAGGTCCTCCTCAACCTGGAACCGGACCCCAACCCCAAACCCAACCCCAAACCCAGGCCGGCGCCCAAACGAGCGCACCACCAGCAACAGCACCACCACCAACACCACCCCACGCAGCCTACAACACCACAAACGCAACGACGCCAACCCAAGGGACACCGCCCTAATCAAGACTGAATATTGGGACCGAGCTGGTGGGGGAGGGAACATTGGATATGAATGGTGAGGGACATCAAGAATGATTCACTCATTGATGGCTCTTGACAAAGTGAAATGCACCCCATCACCACGAGGCCCACTTTCAAGGCTTTTTGGACTTCTGAGGGGCCAAAATGCCCCAAAATGGGCTCAAAATGGGCTCATTTCACCCTTTTGTGCACCCCAAATGGTCTACGATGAGTTTTGGAAAAATGCGTTTTTGACCCATTTTTGACCCATTTTTGGTCCCAAAACAGCCCATTTTCAAGGCATTTTGGCATTTTTGGTGGACCAAAATGGGCCACCACAAGCTCAAAACAGTCCAAAAACACTTGTTTTAGCGTCGCACATGGTCTAGGATCATTTTTGCGGAAAGTCATATTTTTACCCCTTTCGGACCCTGTTGACCCATTTGGGTACCCACCTGTTTGGGCTTGAGCTTGCAGCTTGCCACAGCCTAGTGGGCCTAGTTATTGGGGTCTAGGCGTCCGTTTGGGCAATTCTGAGGGGTGGAAACCACAAAACGTGGGGGGTTGCGGGTGGAGCAGGTGCCCTCGGAATCGCATTTTGAGCCATGTAGCCAAAGAGATGGCCTATTCTTGGTTTGTGGCCGTCGGCAGTTGGAGCTTCTGGGGGCCTTTTTGGGCCGCTTCCGCGACATATCATGGAGTTAGAGGGCCGCAAAGAGCTCGTTGACAGGGGGAAGTCAAGCGGCACGTGGAGAGTACCCACCGTTTCCCTTCGTTTGGCCGTTTTGAATGTGTTCCAGGGCATTTTTGGGCCAAAAATGGCTGTTTTTGGCCCTAAACTGCAGTTTTTGAAACTGTGGTCCGCCACTTGCGAATCCCGTTCCCGGCCGCCACCGTTGAGTTTCTTGCTCAAACTTTGTGTGATTGTACTTCACACCCATAGGTATCATCCACCAAAATTTCACCTGAATCTGAAGCACCACGACGGAAATCTGATTTTTACCCATTTGGCGCGTGCTGCTGCTTGCTGCTTGCTGCTGCTGCTTGCTGCTTGCTGCTGCTGCTAAACCTGGTAGGTCCACCCTAGACACTAAAAAGGGTTATAAAACCAAGATTGGTTCCACCAGCTCGGTGACCAAAACCCTAACCCAAACCGGGACCCCCCACCTACCACAACCCACGCCCGCCTCCCACCAGCGGCCGCCGCCACCAAAGAGGCGGCCACCCAACACGACCCCGTCCGAACCCTTGTTAATATCCCGATCTCCAAACGCCCTGTCTTCCGGCCCCCACAAACCACCACCGCTGCCGGCCAGACCGACCCAGGGACGTGGGACCCCTCGACCACAATCACCGTTAAGCCTGGCCCCCGACCCGCCCCCGCTGCCCACCAAACAGTACAGCCCCAGGGACTTCGCACGATCCCCGACCCCCAACCCCCACCAGGGGGACCGGATTATCAACAAGGGGTCCTAGGGCCATACCCGCAGCACCACCCCCACCACTACCAGCGCCACCACCACCAGCGGCCCCACCGGCACCACCACGAACACCACCCCCACCACTACCACTGCCCACCATCTTACCCCACCGGGCCACAACCCCCCCTGCACGAGCAGCACCAGCGTATGGGATGGCAGCCAGCAGGCGCTCCACCCCCATACCCCAACTACCACCAGGGGCCTCCCCCCCCCGTACCAGGCACCTTATCCCCCCGGCCACCACGTCCACGCCGAGGGGGCCCCCCAGGCCCAACCGAGGGGGAGGTGGACATGGGGCGGCGGTGGCGCGCGTGGTGGCGCCCGGGGGAGCGGGAGCGGCGGGAGCGGGGCCCCGGGGGGTCGTGGTGGCGCCTTGGGGAGCGGGAGCGGCACGAGTGGGTGGTTGAGGCGCGGTGGCGGTGTGGGGAGTGTGCGCTCCGGGGTCGGGTGTGCCGTGCGGGGGGGGAGCTGAAGCGCCGCCGTTTGCTGGACCGTGCCTCGCCGCTCGAGTCGGGCCAATCAGGAGGTGTCGGCGGGTCGTGGGGGCCCTCGCGTGGTGCCGCCTAGTACTGTGGGGGGGGGCGGGGAGGTCCCCCGCCCTCCATGGATCCGCCACGTAGGGGTGCGGTGGCGGCAGCGGCTGGTGGTATGGGTCGGGTGACTGTCCCTGGTGGCCCCTAGGAGGCCCACCGGGCTTCCCGCTCCCCCCTCCGTCCGTACGCGACCCCCTCCCCCAGCCCCCGCCACCACCGCTCCCGTCCCCCCAGGCGCCGCGAAGCACGCCACCGCCGCCCAATGTCCATCTCCCCCTCCCCCCACGGGCCCCACCGGGCTCCCCGTTCCCTCCGTCGCCTGTACCCGTCCTCCACCCCAGCCCCCGCCACCGCCGCTACCGCTCCTCCAGGCGCCGCCAAGCACGCCACCGCCACCCCATGTCCAGCCCCCCCTCCCCCCACGGGCCCGACCGGGCTTCCCGTTCCCCCCTCCGCCCGTATCCGTCCTCCACCCCCAGCCCCCGCCACCGCCGCTCCCGCTCCCCCAGGCGCCGCCACGCCCGCCCCCGCCGCATGTCCACGTCCTCCTCCCGCTGCTCCACGACCTCAAGCTCGGACCCCTCCCCCGCCTTGCAGGAGCTCTGCCGCTAGGTGAAGTGGGCCGGGGGAGCGGGAAGGCGAGAAGGGGTGCACATGGTGCACACCTTCGAGGAGGTCCGCACCCGCACCCCCGCCAACCCCTACGAGGCCGCGCCGGAGGCCATCATGCCGCAAGCGGCATGGGAGGCCCTCCTCCGCGACGCGGTCCAAGGCCTCCGCCCCCCCTACACCCCCCAAGCCCTCCAGGCCACCCACCCCCAGGCCTGGGCCATCGGCGCCCTCCCCCCAACCCCACCACCACCACACTGGGAAGGGAAAGGGCACAGGCAAGGGGAGGGCAAGGGACAGAAAGGGACACTCAGGCAAGGGGGCACGGAAGGGCCCCAAGTGAGGGGCAGGCGCTCATAGGGACACGGCACCGGAAGGGACACAACGTGGGGGCAGGAAACCACCCAAGGGCCAGGAAGTGGCAGGAACGGGGACCACGACGCAGAGAAAGAGGACACCACGGCGGGCACCAGGACCCACACGCAGGAAGGGCATACCATGACGGAGGGACCAGCGCCGCCCCAACCCCAGCAGAGGCCGCACGACCCCCGGGGGCGCACGCCGCCAACACACGCCGCCAATGCACGAGTCGGACGCCGTACGGATCACACCGGCACACGCCCACCAGCCACTGGAAACCACACAGGGGATGAAAGGCACACCTACACGGGGAGAGCGGGCTACACCCACAGAGGAAGCCGCTGGGAACAGCGCCGCGCAGCCCACCACCACAGCCTCACCGCCAGCCGACGACCCCGGCCACCACAAGGGCCACCTCACAGGCACCAGAAGAGGACGAAGGCACGGCCACAGCACCTAGGGCTAGGGGCTGGGACCCCCAGAGGACACGGGCCCAAGGCACAGCCCCCCCGGAGAGGGCAACACCACGGACACCTACCCGACCCACCAGCCCGAGCGGCACGTGCAGGCCCCCACGGCAGGGACCCAGCGAACCACCCACACCTAACAGCATCCCCGAGCCACCAGCCAGCCACAAGCCGACGCGCACTCCGCACAACGACACAGGCCAGGCTGACCTCCACCGACCCACCACGGCACAACACGAGGCAGCACGGCACACCGCATCGCAGCGCGCCACAATGCAACGCACCATGACAAGGCACCCCAAAGCACAACACGCCACAGCACGACGCGACGCGACGCGGCACAGAGCGGCACACCACGGCACGGCACGGCGCAACACGGCGCACCGCAGGACACCACAACACCAAAGCAAGGGACGCTAACCGAAGGACTAACCAAAACAAGGCACCGCACAACCGGGAAGGAACCGCACCAGCCCGCCAGACACTGGCAAGGGGCCAGCGCGCGCCCGGCAACAACGGTGGCGGTCCACGCACACAAGCCGCCGCCACAAAATCACAACCGGCACCGCGGAGGCGAAAGTGCACGGACAACCCCAGCCCCCTAACCCAGAGCCACACGAAGCCACCTGGCGCAGCCGCCCAGCCGGCAGAGCCATAACCTAACCCGGCAGGAAGGGGCACCGAGCCCAACGTGAACATCACCCACCCGACCCATGGGGCCGCAACACGGCCTGGCAAAACGCAACCACCAACAGCAACCCGGAAGACCACACTGAATGCCGACCAGTGCGTGCGCCAGCCCAAGGAAGGCAGAGGAAGGAACAGGCAAACCCCCCCCCGAAAAAAAAAACAGGGGGGGGGGGCGCAAGAACGGCCCACAGCCACCAAATCGCCCACCAACACCGCAAGAGGCGGCGAAATCCCCCACCCAGACGGCACCAAAGATAGGACCCCCAAAGGGGCACAGGGGGACCACCCAGCCCAAACCTGCCACACCAAGCCAGGAGCAGCGGCCCCCCGTGAAAAGGGACATCCAAAACACGCGGACGCACACTACGCTGGGACGAAAAAAAAAAGCCAGCAACGCAGCCCGGAACAGAGGGGATGGAAGGACAGAGACCACGAGACCCGAGACCGGGACAGCCAGCGACGGACACCACAAAGCCAAGATACGACACGCCCCCCCCCAAAAAAAAAGAAAAAACCGCAACACCTGCACACCCCCGCGCCACAGGCTGCCCCCCAGGAAGGGCGGGGGCAAGCAGAGCACAGGCAAGACCGCACACACACCCCAACAACCCAACCAAGAAGGGCGGGGCACAGCCGAGACCCGAGCCCAGCACGCACGCCCACACAGCACACCCCAGCTAGGAAAGGCGGGGAACAAGCGGGGCGCGCCCACAAACACACACACGCCCCGACGCCCCAGCCAGGAGCGGCGGGGCGCGGCACCAACCCAGGCCCCACCATACACCTTTGTACAGCACTCCCCGAAAGATGTCCTCGAATTATGCCCTAGATATTTTGATGTATTCCTGCAGGTTTTGTAGTTGAAAACCCAAACCAAAGCAGCAAGTAGAGCAAGAACAGGATATGGATCCAATCAATGATTGGTTTTGGAATCCAGTGTAACACAGAAGGGCTGCAGATACACAAAGCAGGTTTATACACATATATTCAATCACAAATGGATAATACAAAAGATTTTATATGAAAATTGGTCTGACTCTTGCCTCAGAGGTTGCATTAGGCACTTCATGTGCACTCTTTAGGGTGAAATGGTGCTGGTTAGGAATGTGGGGCATAGATGTCAGGACCACACAGAAAATGACTTGGCCAAGCAACTGAATTCAGAAACAGTTACAAAGTAGGACCACAATAAGTGGTAGAAACAATTGAGTATAGGGGTCTTGGGGTGGGAGACCACTAGGCTTAACCTCCAAGGCCTAAAGCATGAAGTGCCTGTTTTATTTCGGTATATCCTCCATGAAGGAAGGTACCTCCGCTCAGTTGAGTGGTAGGGGTGAACTTCATGGGGGGCTAGGGTCACAACCCTAGTTACTTTGAGAAAGTGTACTTTAGGCAACAAAAGAGAGATAAAAACACTTAAGTTTGTCTTAGCATCAACAAAAGGGTTTTAAGGGGGGCTTGGCCTGGATCAAGCCCTCCAAGAAAGACATGGCAGTGACTTTTTCTTACTCCCCCCTGGAGTACTAGTTAGCTAAGCTAGTAGGACCAAGGAAAAAGGCTCGAATATTCCCAAAATTACCTCAGAACATGCATTAAACTTACCATAAACATCCTCATCACTTCATAGAAGCCTATCACACTGTAGGTACCCTTGAAAAACAGTGTAATGTACCGTGAATGATGTCCCTTCGAAGGGGCATTCCTCAAAAGTTGCCGGCGTGCGACGAAAACTTTTGGAAAAAGTTTGGGGGTAGTGGGGTTTGAACCCAGGACTCCCTCCCTAGAGCACATTTGCTTGCCCACTAGGGTACAGTCGAACGCTCTAATGCGGACGGCTATCGCTGTATAAACAGCGTTTTAGTATACATCCTGACCAAGGGCCAGGGCGGAGCAATACTCCCAATGGAGGACACAAACCTCCAGGAGCTGGAAAAAATAGAAAATGTAACCAGCAGGGAGTGATTCCTGCGGTTTAGCGGAAGGGGTTGCGATTTAGCAAGTGAAATCGTTAAAAATCGACGAAACCACGCGGGAAATCGTCATTTTTACACATAAATCAAAGTCGCAGACAAGCGCAAAGGAAGCGGACTCCAAGAAAAGGGTTGCGCAAGCGTAAACGGCTTTTGAAAAAGAAGGTATGAGCCGTAGTTTTTAGAGTTTTAAAGGAAATTTTTGCACAGTTGCATCAAAATTTCTATAAACTTCAGAGAAAAGTATTCAAATTGAACCGACACCACAAAGCAGGTCAACAACCCACCTCTCAGGTATGTCAGTGTCATCTCACACGCATGCATTGCGTTCGTGTTGGTTGTTTCGTCAAAACGTTAGGGTTGTCAACGCTGTGTTCGTTGGGGGTTCGGGTGTTCCTCCTCGTGCTCTGCACAGGTCAAAACAGGAATGGAAGGTATGCGATGCGAATGGAGCGCGCAGCGCGCACGTAGGGTTAGAATATGCGCTGTGCTCGCGATGCATGTGCCTAATCGAGGCATTCACACGCTGTGACGCTTTACCTGTACCCCTAATTCACCCTTGTTTTCTTCTTCACAGGTAAGTAAAGAAAGCGTTTGTTCGTGTGTGTGGCCGTGGCGTTAAAGTAGGGTTGCTTAAAACGCTTAGGCTTGTTTTGTGTTCGCTTCATTCGGCATTCACACGATGCATGGTGAGTAAGGTAGGTCAGCCCAGGAGGAGCTCACCTCCTGGTTGAGTCAGAGTGGAATTGGTTTCGCCTCCCTTCCCTGCGTGCACATGATGCATTAAAAGGGTAGGCCACGCGAATTGCGCAAGGTAAACCTTGTTTAGGTTACCCAGAGGCTCCTCGGTACGTTCTTTGAGAGAACCTGAGGAGTCTCTTAAAGCTTGCTTGCTTGACAGTGGAGCTGATCCGTCAGCGTGTTTGCGGACAGTGTATTATAGGTCACACTGAGAAGGGTATAATACCTGGAGTGTGGCTTGGTTCCTCCGCCGCAAACACCCCTTCATTTGCCTCTGTTGTACAGGTGGGAGAGGTTAAGGGTGATTGGTGCACGCAGCAGCCGCCTTCGGCGGCTATCCATTTTTTTGCCCCAGCAAAACAGGGGCGCTGATCACAAATCAAATTACTGTGCCTCAGCCAGTACAGGCGAGGGCAGTTCGACTTCAACGACATCTGCGCTGTGCACGCAACGAGAGCACCCCTTCCCTCCAAGCCCTAGCAGGGGAAACGCGTTGTGGCGTCCCCTGTTAGGCCACAGCTGCTTAGGAGCGCTGTGTTCTCTTGTCTTCTTCGCAGGAGGGCCATTAGGGCCTGAGTGATGTTCCACAGCAGCACCCAGTAGCGTGTGTAGGGGTTAGGGTCAGCAGGCCTGGCAGGAGGTGAGTGCAAGTGATGAGTGCTCACCCTGCCTTCGAAGGCCGGTGCTGGCGTTAGTGAGTGTAGTGTAGTGGTGTCTCCTGTCCCGCGTGCTTTTCCTCGTGGGCAGGGGAGTGCGTTAGCTTTTGGCCAGAAGCAAAAATGGGCGTTTTGTATGCCCTTAGCACACTTGGCCACCCCTCCCCTCTAGTAGGTAGGGCTTTTGCCGTCTTACCCCAAGGATAGGCGCCAGCACAGAAATTGGGCGCCATAGGAGTGGTAATAGTACCTGATTAGGACCTTCGGTCCGACGTCAGCGAAGCCCGGTCTCCGGGAGCCACGCTGGGGAGAGAAGTGAGACACACACAGACATACGTAGCACACATAGGGGTATGGTAAACCCAGTAAGGAAGGGTAGAACCCCATGGGTCTGGACCAGTCAGGGGTCCTAACTGTGGGCTCGCTTGTCCCCAAGGAGGGAAGACACACCCTGCCTCATAACACCTTGCTTGTCATTCCCCCCTGGTGTAGTAAGCCACCGTTCTTCGTTGGCTCACCAAGGTCATTTCATTAGGGCAGTACCCATGCAACACATGGTCAACAAGGCACACACTCGCTGGGTGGCTGCAATCCTGATAAGCGGCCACCTGGCTCACGCTGGAAACCATAGGCATGGGTCTGCAGGGCACAGACAGGGTCAGTGCAGTGCTCAGTAAGCAGTAGTCTGTAAAAAAAAACCAATGGCCTTCGGCCAGGGAGTGGTTGTCACGGGGGGCTAACGGTCCTGTCCTGCGATGCAATGCGGGGCAACTGTGACAACTGCTCTTACACCCATACACAGGCACGTCTGCAGAAGAGTGCTCACTGCACCTGTCAGTAGACTGACACAGGGAGATTAGTTTCGCTTCTTACGCTGGGACATAGTCTCAGCACGGGTTAGGAGCTGCCCCTCGTTGTTCGCAACGAGGTAAGTGCGGAAAATGGGGTTGATACTCCCATCTGGTTGTATGAAGGCTGACATAGGTTCCCAGGTCGCCTCAGACAACCCATAGCCATCCCACAGGGTAAGGAATTTCCAGCCCTGTTTATACTCGTGGCGAGCAATACCTGCAACCACGTAGTAACCATCGCCTGCCATCTCATCGGCAGTCATCTCTTCGAGTTCGTCTGCTCCCTCTGGACTGGCAGCGTTCTCTAGGTCTATACGTTCAATCTCACTGTCGCTGAGGCGCCACTCATCCCAAGACAAGTCGTCAGGGGAGTGATAGTGCCTCAACTGCTTAGGTGCACACAGCAGTTCACCACCTAGACGTGGACTGCATCTGACATGGATCCTGGATCCATCTATCCTGATGATACAATAGGGTCCAAAGTAAGGGTCCTGTAGGCAGTTACGTGGCCAGGAGGGTAGGCGTGAATGGTGTACCAAAACGAGGTCACCAACCTTGAAGCTGGCAGGTCGCCGTAGGCGGTTCCGTCGGCTCTGTTCACGGTCACGAATGTGTCTTAGGTTAGTACCAGCCTGGTTAGCCAGAGACTGCTTGTGTTCCAGCCAATCTCCCACAGGGCTCTTGAAGTCCTCAGGAAAGGGGGTTTTGAAGAACCAAGCAGGTCGTCCTCCATGGAACAGTTTGTGGGGGGTGAAACCCGTAGAAGAGCTCCGCTGTGAGTTCATGGTCAGCACTGCCCAGGGCACTAGGCGTACCCAGTCCTTGGTGCGCTCCTGTTTCATCAGGATTCTTAAGTTTTGCTCCACCACACGGTTCTGTCTCTCACAGAGAGGGTTAGACGTGTGGGTATAGGGCACACCTGTGGTTACCTCCACGTTGAGGGAATTTAGCACTCGTTTGTACCACCCAGTGTCACTGCGGATGCGTACATCTTCATCAGAGTGCACCTGCTTAGGTGCTCCATAGGGTTCGAACCATTTGTTGACCAACATTTTCACAGTCTGCTCGCCTGTGATTTTCTTATTGCAAGGGAACACACGGGTGAAGCGAGATAGACCACAGGTAACCACGAGGCAACTATCATAGCCGCCAAAGCGTGGTAGGCCGTGGATGTAATCCACGTAGAGAAGAGAGTTAGCACAATAGGGTATGGGTAAGCTGGAGATCAGGCCCCTATCCCTACTGTCGCTCTGCTTGCTGGCATGACAGCCACAAGCATCCACAATGGTCTGCATACGCGACCTCAGTTCAGTCAGGGTTAGACTAGAGTAGAAACACTCACGGAAGAAGTCCACTGAGCGATTAGCGCCAGTGTGACCAGAACTGAGATGGGACCACTGTAGGCACCCATCCAGTCGTGCCTCAGGCACCACAATTCGGTCCTCGTAGAAGAGGTACTGACTGTTTTTATACCACTGGTGATTCACTGGTGCCCGTCAATGACACGGGGTTCGAGACCAGTGCTGAGGGTTTGGAGAATTTCTTCATACTCTGACTGATAGTCGGTTAGACTCCAACCCTCCAGGATTCCAGCAGTGCACATGGACAGGTCAAGCTGGACATCCATACGCTGGAAAGCCTCTTTGGCGAGCGCCTCAGAGCTCTCACCAATAAGCGCATCGAAGTTGTTGCGCGATATATAGTCAGACAGTTCATTCTTAATCCCGGGGATATGATGCACTGTCAGCCTGAACTGGCTCAGGTAATTCCACCACCGTTTTAGCTTTGCTTTTTCTGGTGGTGGGCCCTTCTGAAAAGACTTCACAGGCTCCTGGTCACACAGCCAGACAATAGGGTTAGATCCCAGGAGTCGGGATTGTGACAATAGCACCAACATACCGGCCAGGAGTTCCTGGTCATAGGTGCTGTAGTTGGAACGCGCTTGGTTCCATTTCCAATTCCAGTGTCCCAGTGGCACCAGTCGCCACTCACTGGTAGGATAGTCATGTTTTAACGAACCATCACGGTTCAGTCCAGTAGTACGATAATGGCAGTGGGTTAGTTCAGCGGGGTTAAGCTCCTGCCATTGGTAGATCGTACCTCCCCCCCCTACATCACTGGCATCAGTGATCAGGACTATCTCGCCCTCAGGGCGGGGCACTGCCAGGCAGTTGGAGGAGGCAATCTTCTTCTTCAACTCCTGGAAACACTCTTCCTCTCTGGGGGTCCACCTCCAGGGAGTAGTTTTCTTGATCAGGTCAGTGAGGGGTGCAGAGGAGTAAGTAAAATTGTGGATGTGACGCCGATAGAAATTACAGGCGCCCACAAAACTCCTCACATCGTGTAGACCCTTCTTAGGGTCATCGCGAATCTGCATGTCCTTTAGGGGCTGCATCTTAGACGCGGCTGGTTTCCACCAGCCATACCCCACGTCGAAACCCAAATACTCCATCTCCTCTTTCATAAACTCACATTTTTCGAGTTTGATTCGGAGATGGTTTTCTTGACAGACAATGAAAAATTCGCGGAGGAGAAGGACATGGTCCTCTTTGGTATTAGTACCCAAACTCACGTCGTCGATGTGAGCCTCCATTTCTGCACCCCGAGAAATCAACTCTTGTACTAGACGTCTGCGCCTCAGTATGTACAAAACTTTGTTCATAAGCTCCTGGAAGAGCGCTGGGGCATTTGCCACCCCGAAAGGCATAACCTTCCACTTGAAGACACGACCCTTAGTGGTTATAAAGGCCAACAGCTCCTGAGCTGCGGCGGTTAGGTCCACCTGCCAGAAACCAGAGCGTTTGTCAATTTTGGTCTTATACCTGCATTTGGCAATACGCTCCAGGGTGTTTTCCATGTTAGGAATACTCCCTGAGTGGTTCTGGGTTTTCTTGTTGACCTCACCATAGTCTACAACAAGACGTAGGGCAGTCGACCCTGGTTTAGCAACAAGGAAACAGGGACTGCAGTGATGGGGATAGTCCCCGTGTTTATACTCTTCAACGAGGCCAGCATCAATGCATTCTTGGATCTGGCGCTCGATTTCTTCGACCTGTTCCTGTGGAGCGGGATACGGACGACGCCTCACTCGCGTCTTTTCAAATTCTGGTTTCAATTTCAGGTCCATCTGGACCAGTTTTTTACAAGAAAGGGGAGGCGGCAAGGCGCCGAACACCTCCTCATAGGTTATCAGCAGTTTCTTCAGGCGGGGGTCAAGGTTAAGACTCTCGAGTTTCTGAAGGAAATCCTCCTCAGCATGGAGGTTGCTTTTTCCATGTTCTTTCTTTTTCTGCCAATCAGCAGTTTCGGCAGGCACAGTACCATCGTTCCACTCAGGGGGACATTGCTGCCCATAGTGTAGAGAATACACTAGAGGTATCTCTGGATCAGGCAGCGTATAGGACTCATCGTCCTCCTCAGACCAGATGGAGGATTTCCAGGTCTGTCTGAGGTATTGCAGCCGCTCTTGGCGCTCAATCCCTTCGGCCTTCAGGTACAACAGCCGCCGGAGTTCTTGAGTGTCATGCTCAGACAATGGCATGTTATTAGCAGCAGGCCGCGCCAGAGCATCAGCAATCTGGGCCACGGGTTCACCTGTGTGCACAGGCTGCATGTGTAGCACTGGCTTCCCAACAGGGGAAGCGGGTTCAGAGGTTGACTCTAGATCTACCTCCTCTAGCAACAGCTGGGCTAGGAAAGCACTGTGTTTTAGGTCAACACAGTTGGGATCAACAGAGGGAATAGTGCTGGCAATCTCAGACAGTTGGTCGTCAGCATCCTCTTTTACAGCTGCAGGTTCCAGATAGTCATCATGAGACTCACACCCTGTAAGTGTGGCAGATAGGTGCTCAGGAGATCGATTTTTAATATCATAAAGGGTCAGGCCACGATTTTCGGCCATGACCTCTTTTAGTAGCACCCCGTCTAGGTCACACAGGGGTACAGGATTGAGAGATCCATTGACGATGGACAGGAAACTGGCCCACTCAGGGGCCTGCATAGCTGTGTCTGAGTCCTCAGGCACATAGATGGGGCCGTCGGGGAGTTGCACTCTTCCCACGGTCATTCGATCTAGCATACGGCGCAAGTAAGCATGTTCACCAGAGCAACCCCAGTCAGGGGTGCACATAACAACCCTTCCTCCCTCATAAGCGATTTTGGTTAGAACCTTCGCGAGCAGGGAGAAGGGAGGGTTAGCATACGCTAGGCCCATTGCTTTCCAGAAGAAACGGAAAGGATTGTTCAGTTGTTTCGAGCAGTA
This sequence comes from Eutreptiella sp. 'Long Island Sound 2002', assembly GCA_964036045.1. Taxonomy (NCBI): domain Eukaryota; phylum Euglenozoa; class Euglenophyceae; order Eutreptiales; family Eutreptiaceae; genus Eutreptiella; species Eutreptiella sp. 'Long Island Sound 2002'. The sequence goes on along the minus strand of OZ038382.1, from coordinate 102,534,784 downwards.
CAACTGCATGATGTGCTGTTGTTGGCTCGCAAACAATTCCACCTGGATCTCATCCAGGTTTACCTGAAGGGCCGCCAGTCCATTTTCAAGAACATGACGGGCCAGTTGGTAGTTTTCAGTACGATAGTTTGTCTTGGCTGCGTAGCGCAGCCCAGACTCTTTTCGTCCTGACAGCTCCAAAGGAACGGAGAATAGCCCACTGCCAAAGTCGCAGTGCAAAGAATAGGGACGCTGTAGGGACAGCATTTTTCCCTGGGGGTTTCTTCGTAGAAAGTCGGTGCCAATGACGATGTCAAAGGCGTCAGTGTCCAACACTCTGCAGTGTTGGGTCACGGTTTCGTCGCCCAGACATATAGTCACATCGACCCCCCCCAAGGAATGGATGGTACGCCCATCCCCTACTCTTATGGCCACGGTCTTAGTTTTCCTGAAAGTCTTAAGCAGGCGCCGGGCCACTATGGAAAGTGTTGCACCGGTATCAAGCACCGCTCGAAAAACCTGATCCCCGATTTTCACGAGGATCCAGAAAACCAAGTCCTCCTCTTCGGAGCCGCCCCCCTATTCCTCATCAGGGAACTTCACATCCACCCCTGCAGCCATGAGGGACTTGGCCATCCAGGCCAAGCGCCTCTTCTTGGAATTATTCCCCACAGGGGTAGCGTTATCCCCTTGGGGGCGTTTCTTAGGGTCACCTGCGGCAGGAGCGGGTGTAGCAGCAGGAGTGGGTGTAGCAACGGGCGCTGATGAGCGCCTCTGGGGGTTAGGGGGTCCAGTTTTGCCACCCCCCTTGCCACCTCCTTTACCACCTTTATCCCCGTTCGGGGGATTTCTGGCGGGCGTCTGGGTCTTCTGGCGCTCCGCCTCCTGACGCTTGAGTTTGTCACTCTCGCGTTTCTTGATGTGGCATTCGTCCTCGTAGTGACGACGTTTGCCACAGTAACCACAGGTGATGGTACACCTGAAATGGTCCTGATGGGTCACAGTTTTCCCATCTTTGGTATGCTGCTGGCGTTTCATTTGCAGCATACAGCCACTGCGAAGATCGCAGTCAGAGGCATGACAAGGTCCCCCCTTGTCATTGACAGGTCGGCAGTAGAACAGGGGGGGTGTACCTGCATCAGGTTTAACCTCGTTGATGGCACGTAGGTTGCCCCTTCCTTTACCACCTCCCTGGTTGGTGTTAGTGGGATTTTTATGCCCTTTCCCTTCGCCACGTTCGGGGGTAGGGGTCCCACCTCGTCCCAAATGCTTCTTGAGGAATTTCTCCATGTGGGAGTCATTCTCTCTCTCAAGAGCTAGCTCAATCAAGAGATCCACCAGTTCATCGTACGAGTGGGTCCTGCTCTTCCTCTCAGAGGTGCAGCGGCAATCATCCCACGTACGCTGGGGGATCTTACTCATGAGCCACAGGTGGGGCTCAGTGGCTCCGTAGGAGCCCACGTTCATCCTCGAAAACAAGTACTCCAAGTCGCACACATACTCAGAAAATCACGCAGCGGATGGAACCTCAGGGAGCATAGGTAGCTCCTCGATCTGTGTGCGTACGCTGAGGTCAGTCTCATAGACTGGGAATGTTTTCTCCAACCTCAGGAGTACCTCTGCCCAGGTAAAACAGGTTTTCACAATCTGTTTCACCTGTTTTTGCAAAAACTTCTTTTTGCATGAGCGTTTTAGCAGGGAACATTTGGTGGCCACATCCACATGGGATTGGCCAGTCAACAAAAGGAACTCTGCACATTCTTCTGCTCATTGGGGCAGATTTTTGGGGTCGAACTCCGGCAGTTCCAGCTGGATGTTCGCCTGGGCAATTGGTCTGCCCGTCTTCCCACCCCCCGGAGTTAGGCCTGAAGGCGACACGCCGGCAAGAGGTGCCAGGGCTGACAGGCCTCTTCTGTCAATCTCTGTGACAGGCACGTCCTGTAGATCAGCCATAGGCACTGTCCTGGCACGGGGGTGAAAGGGGCTGGGGCAGGTGACCTTAGGCAACGGCCTTGAGACCCTTGATGTCTTGAGATCTTCGGCCAGGGTACTCAGTCCTGGAGAGAGAGAGGGCAACTCTGGCTTGGGTAAGGGTTCTGCATTACCCAGTTTAGCCTTAATGGCCTCCGATAAGGCCGTCACATCTGGATCTTCTGATCCAGACATGAGTTTGGCCAACAGCTCGGCCGTATGATCCAGGGCACCGTAGGTTGGCCTTGGATGATGTTGTTCTTCGACTCGAGTCGGGCCCACTTCGGGAGCCCTTGGGGTTGGACAACATGGTCTTGGATACTCAGGTCTTAGTCGTCTTGGCAGGGATGCAGTGGACGAAGGACCAGAGTGCGCGTAGGACCCTAGGTCTGTACGTGGTCTGGATCCATGTACAGCCAATGGCTCCTCTCCATCTTCCCCACGAATGGATTTGTAGTACTCCTCGTGTAGGATGTACTCATCCATCTTCTTGCTCAGTTCCTCATACTCCTCAGGGCCTTCAATCGCTGTTGAGGATGAAGCCGGGCAGTTGGATCTGGATACTGAGGCAGCCACACGTCTGTGGAGGTGACTGAAGCTGTCTCCACTGTGTGCTGCTAAGGCCTCGGTGGTAAGGCCTTTATTTTCTTCCGCCCTTCTGCGTTCTGGATCTCCTTGGGACCCAGATGCGCCACTGAGATGTTGTGGTGCTCGGTATGGTGGTTCACTCATGCCGTGGGCCATGCTGCCCATTTGCACTTGGACAGTTCTGATGGGCCAGGTCCTGACGCTTGGCGTGGACATGATGAACTTGTTGTTGAGCTTTTTGTGTTGCACTTCTTCTCAGGGTCGGTTCAAAAGGTCACAAGGGACTGCCTCTGCTACCGGAAAGATGTCCTCGAATTATGCCCTAGATATTTTGATGTATTCCTGCAGGTTTTGTAGTTGAAAACCCAAACCAAAGCAGCAAGTAGAGCAAGAACAGGATATGGATCGAATCAATGATTGGTTTTGCAATCCAGTGTAACACAGAAGGGCTGCAGATAGACAAAGCAGGTTTATACACATAGATTCAATCACAAATGGATAATACAAAAGATTTTATATGAAAATTGGTCTGACTCTTGCCTCAGAGGTTGCATTAGGCACTTCATGTGCACTCTTTTGGGTAAAATGGTGCTGGTTAGGAATGTGGGGCATAGATGTCAGGACCACACAGAAAATGACTTGGCCAAGCAACTGAATTCAGAAACAGTTACAAAGTAGGACCACAATAAGTGGTAGAAACAATTGAGTATAGGGGTCTTGGGGTGGGAGACCACTAGGCTTAACCTCCAAGGCCTAAAGCATGAAATGCCTGTTTTATTTTGGTATATCCCTCATGAAGGAAGGTACCTCCGCTCAGTTGAGTGGTAGGGGTGAACTTCATGGGGGGCTAGGGTCACAACCCTAGTTACTTTGAGAAAGTGTACTTTAGGCAACAAAAGAGAGATAAAAACACTTAAGTTTGTCTTAGCATCAACAAAAGGGTTTTAAAGGGGGCTTGGCCTGGATCAAGCCCTCCAAGAAAGACATGGCAGTGACTTTTTCTTACTCTCCCAGCCAGGAGGTGCAGGAGACCACGCGGTACGGGCAAACAAGCACACACACACCCCAACACCTGCCCAAGGAGTGCTGGGGCGCAGCCGAAACTCAGACCCGAGCACGCACGCCCACACCGCACACCGGAACCGGGAACGGCGGGGTGCAGGCGGAGCGCGCACACAACCACGCACGCTTCATAACCCTAACCACGAAAGGTGGGGTGCAGGCCGAAACCCAAGGTAGGTAGGTAGGTAGGTAGGTAGGTGCACTCGGTCGTGGAGAGGCGCCCCATGGTTCCCCCTGGCGTCGCCCCTGTGACAAACAGGAAGGGGCTCCGCGCGTGAAGAGGGGAGGCGGCTTACATCCCGCTACACCTGACTGTTGGCCCCCAACAAAGCGGCCCCGGGCAACACCGGGAGGGCTGATCGCCGCCGGCATGACGTGCTTGTCTCGCCGGGAGGGTGTGCCCCCGTGCTTGCGCACGTCCCCTCCTTTGGGCGGAACCCTAGAGGTTCAGCGGACTTCCTGGCGTATCCGGTTCCCAAGGCATGCATGCACGTTCTTGGTACTAGGGTTCCGAGGCGCTTGGGTGTCGCACGCTCCGCCTCGAGTCTTAAAGCAGCGCAGGCCTTAGGATGCAGCCTTACCCCCGGTCTCCAGATCTCGTTTGGCCGGGTCAGCTGCATGGCACGGGCTGCCTCAGTGCCCGGGCTGTGGAAACTGGGTTTCCTACTGCTGTGTGGCGTTTGTGTTTGGGTCCGGGTCGCGGTTGGGTGTGGGTTTAGTTAACCCCACCAGTCTTGGCCGGGGTCTTGGGTTGGTGTGTTTGGGCACGGTTCGTGGTGTCGTCCCTCTTTTGCCGGCTGTTTGTGGTGTTCGTGGTTGGGCTTAGGTTTCAGCCTGCTTATGGGACTTGTGTGGTTGCGTGCGCGTTCTGCTTGCCCCCCGCCGTTTCCGGTTCCGGTTTGCGCTGTGGGCGTGCGTGCTGGGGTTTGGGTTTCGGCTGCGTCCCGCCTCTCCTTGGGGGGGTGTTGGGGTGTGTGTGTGCTCGTGCGCCTGTCCCGCGTGGTCTCCTGCACCTCCTGGTTGGGGTTGCTGTGCGGAGGTGCGTGTTTGTGCGCGCGCCCCGCTTGTTCCCCGCCTTTCCTGGCTGGGGTGCGGTGTGTGGGCGTGCGTGCAGGGCCGAGGTCTCGGCTGTGCTCCGCCCTTCTGGGTTGGGTTGTCGGGGTGTGTTTTTGCGCTTTTTTTTGGCGTGTCTTGGTTGGGCTTTGTGCTGTCGGTTGCTGGCTGTCCCTGTCCTGGGCCTTGTGGTCCGTGTCCCCCCATCTGCTTTCTTTCGGGCTGGGCTGGTGGCTCTTTTTTTTTTTCCAGCTGGTGTGTGTCTGCATGTTTCGGTGTCCCTTTTCCCGGTGGGCCGCTGTTCCTGGCTTGGTGTTGCCGGTTTTGGCTGGGTGGTCCCCCTGTGCCTCTTTGGGGGTCCTGTCTTCGGTGCCTTCTGGGTGGGGGGTTTGGCCGCCTCTTGTGGTGTTGGCGGGCGGTTTGGTGGCTGTGGGGTGTTCTCTCGCCCCCCCCCCCCCTTCCCCCCCTGTTTTTTTTTCGAGGGGGCCTGCCTGTTGCTCCCTCTGCCTTCCCCGGGCTGGCGCACGCACTGGCCCGCATTCAGTGTGGTCGTCCGGGCTGCTGTTGGCGGTTGCGTTCTGCTTGGCCGTGTTCCGGCCCCATGGGTTGGCTGGGCTATGTACACGTTGGGCTCGGCTCCCCTTCCTGCCGGGTTAGGTCCTGGCTCTGCCGGCTGGGCAGCTGCGCCAGGCGGCTGCGTGTGGATCTGGGTTAGGGGGCTGGGGTTGTCCGTGTTCCTTCTCCACTGCGGTGCCGGTTTTAACCTTCTCGGAGGTCCGCCACCGTTGTTGCCGGGCGCGTGGTGGCCCAATGTGTGGCCTGCGGTGCAGGTGTGTGGCGTGCTGGTGCGGCGCCTTGCGGGTTGTGCGGTAGCTTGTTTCGGTTAGTCCTTCAGGTTAGGGTCAGTCGTGCCGTTTTGTGCCGCTCCGTGCCGCGTCGCGTCGCGCCGTGCTGTGGCGCGTTGCACTGTGGCGCGCTGTGGTGCGGTGTGCCGTGGTCTCGCGTTGTGCCGTGGTGGGTCAGTGGAGGTCAACCTGGCCTGTGTCGTGGTGCGGAGTGCGGGCCGGAGTGTGGCTGGCTGGTAGCTGGGGGTTGCGGTTAGGTGTGGGTGTCTCGCTGGGTTCATGCTGTGGGGGCCTGGGCGTACCGCTCGGGCTGGTGGTCGGGTAGGCGTCCGTGGGGTCTCCCTCCCTGGGGGCCTGTGCCTTGGTCCCGTGTCCTCTGGGGGTCCCGGTCCCTAGCCCTGGTCGCTGTGGCCCTGCCTTCATCCTCTTCCGGTGCCTGTGAGGTGGCCCTTGTGGTGGCCGGGGTCGTCGCCTGGCGGTGAGGGCGTGGTGGTGCGCCGCGCGGCGGCGTTCCCTGCGGCTTCCTCTGTTGTTGTGGCCTGTTCTCCCCGTGTAGGTGTGCCCCCCATCCCCCGTTTGGTTTCCGGTGGCTGGTCGGTGTGCGCTGGTGTGATCCGTACGGCGTCCGATGCTTGCTTCGGCGGTGCGTGCTGGGGGGTGCGCCCCGGGGAGTCGTGCGGCGTTCGGTGGGGGTGGGGCGGCGCTGGTCCCCCCGTCGTGGTATGCCCTTCCTGGGTGTGGGTCATGGCGTTTGCCGTGGTGCCCTTTTCCTCTGTGCCTCGGTCCCCGCTCCTGCCCCTTCCTGGTTCTTGGGTGGTTTCCTGCCCCCATGTTGTGTCTCTTCCGGCGCCGTGTCTTTATGGGTGCCTGCCCTCACTTGGGGCCCCTCCGTGCCCTCTTGCCTGAGTGCCCCTTGCTGTCCCTTGCCCTCCCCTTGCCCTTGTCCTTCCCCTTCCTAGTGTGGTGGTGGCGGGGCGGGGAGGGGGCGCCGATGGCCCAGGCCTGGGGGTGGGTGACCTGGAGCCATTGGCGGAGGGCTTGGGGGGTGTAGGGGGGGCGGAGGCCCTGGACCGCATCGCGGAGGAGGACCTCCCATGCCGCATGCGGCATGATGGCCTCCGGGGGGGCCTCGTTGGGGTCGGCGGGGGTGCGGGTGCGCATCTCATCGAAGGTGTGCACCATGTGCACCCCTTCTCGCCTTGTCGCTCCCCCGGCCCACTTCACCCAGCGGCGGAGCTCCTGCAAAGCGGGGGCAGATTACCAGGCGAGGTGGGCGGGGGCCTGGGGGGGGGAGGGGTCCGTGCCCGGGGTCCTGGAGCGACGGGGGGAGGACGTGGACCTGCGGTGGTGGTCGGGGTGGCGGTGCCTGGGGGAGCGGGAGCGGCGGTGGCGGGGGCTGGGGCGTGAGGACGGGTACGGACGGAGGGGGGAACGGGAGGGGGAGGTGGACATGGGGAGGCGGTGGCGCGCTTGGTGGCGCCTGGGGGAGCGGGAGTGGTGGTGGCGGGGGCTGGGGGTGGTGGATGGGTCTGGGCAGCGGAGCCTGTGGGGGGAGCAGGAAGTGGACGTGGGGCGGCGGTGGCGTGCCTGGCGGCGCCGGGGGGAGCGGGAGCGGTGGTGGCGGGGGCTTGGGGTGAGGGTCGTGTACGGCCGGAGTGGGGAGGGAGAGGTGGACATGGGGTGGCGGTGGCGCTCGTGGTGGCGCCCGGGGGAGCGGAAGCGACGGGAGCGGGGTCCCGGGGGGTCGTGGTGGCGCCTGGGGGAGCGGGAGCGGCGCGAGTGGGTGGTTGAGGCGCGGTGGCGGTGTGGGGAGTGTGGGTGCCGGGGGCGAGTGTGCCGTGCGCGGGGGGAGCTGAAGCGCCGCTGTTTGCGGGACCGGGCCTCATCGCTCGAGTCGGGCCAGTCAGGAGGCGTCGGCGGCTCCTGGGGGGCCGCGCGTGGTGCCGTCTGGTACTGGGGGGGGGGGGGGTCCCCCGTTGTCCATGGATCCGCCATGTAGGGGTGTGGTGGTGGCAGCGGCTGGTGGTATGGGTCGAGTGACTGTCCCTGGCGCGGTTGGGCCTGGGGGGCCCTTTCGGCGTGGACGTGGTGGCCGGGAGGATACGGTTTCTGGTACAGGGGGGGTGGCTGGTACGGGGGGGATGGCCCCTGGTGGTAGGTGGGGTATGCGGACGGAGCGCTCGGTGGCTGCCATCCCATACGCTGGTGCTGCTCGTGCACGGGGGGTTGTGGCCCGGTGGGGTAGGGTGGTGGGCAGTGGTAGTGGTGGGGTCGGTGTTGGTGGTGGTGGTGGTGGGGCCGCTGGTGGTGGTGGCGTTGGTGGTGGTGGGGTTGGTGTTGCGGGTATGGCCCTTGGACCCCTGGTGGGTACTCCGGTCCCCCTTGTGGGGGTGGGGGGTCGGGCATCGTGCGCAGCCCCTGGGGCTGTACTATGTGGTGGGCAGGGAGGGCAGGTCGGGAGCCCGGCTTGACGGTGACGGTGGTCGAGGGGTCCCACGTCCCTGGGTCGGTTTGGCCTGCGGTGGTGGTGGTTTGTGGGGGATGGATGACGGGGCGCTTGGTGACGGGGATGTTGTCGAGGGTTTGGACGGGGTCGTGTTGGTTTGCCGCCTCTGCGGTGGCGGTGGCTGCCGGTGGGAGGAGGGCGTGGGTTGTGGTGGGTGGGGGGTCCTGGCTTGGGTGAGGGTTTGGGTCACCGAGGTGGTGGAACCAGTCTTGGTTTTATAACCCTCCTTAGTGTCTAGGGTGGACCTACCAGGTTTAGCAAGCAAGCAGCAAGCAGCAAGCAAGCAGCAAGCAGCAAGCAGCACGCGCGAAATGAACCAAAATCAGAACTCCGTCGTGGTGCTTCGGATTCCGACGAAATTTCGGTGGATGATACCTATGGGTGTGAAGTACAATCACACAAAGCTTGAGCAAGAAACTCAACGCCGGCGGCCGAGAACGGGATTCGAAATGGCGGACCTCAGTTTCAAAAACTGCAGTTTAGGGCCAAAAACAGCCATTTTTGGGCTTAAAAATGCCCTGGAACACATTCAAAAAGGCCAAACGAAGGGAAACGGTGGGTACACTGCACGTGCAGCTTGAATTCCCCATGTCAACGAGCCCTTTGCGGCCCTCTAACTCCATGATATGTCGTGTGAACGGCCCAAAAAGGCCCCCAGAAGCTCCAAATGCCGACAGCCACAAACCAAGAATAGGCCATATCTTTGGCTACATGGCTCAAAATGCGATTCCGAGGGCATCTACTCCACCCGCAACCCACCACGTTTTGTGGTTTCCACCCCTCAAAATTGCCCAAATGGACGTCTAGACCCCCATACCTAGGCCCACTAGGTTGCGGCAAGCAGCGAGCTCAAGCCCAAACAGGTGGGTGCCCAAATGGGTCAACAGGGTCCAGTAGGGGCAAAAAGATGACTTTTCTCAAAAATGATCCTCGACCATGTGCGGCGCTAAAACAAGTGCTTTTGGACTGTTTTGAGCTTGTGGTGGCCCATTTTGGTCCTCCGAAAATCCCAAAATGCCTCCGAAATGGGCTGTTTTGGGACCAGAAATGGGTAAAAAATGGGTCAAAAACGCATTTTTCCAAACCTCATCGTAGACCATTTGGGGTGCACAAACGGGTGAAATGAGCCCATTTTGAGCCCATTTTGGGGTATTTTGGCCCCTCAGAAGTCCAAAAAGCCTTGAAAGTGGGCCTTGTGGTGATGGGGTTCATTTGCAAGCCGATTCCACTTTGTCAAGAGCCATCAATTCGTGAATCATTCTTGATGTCCCTCACCAGTCATAGCTGATGTTCCCTCCCCCACCAGCTCGGCCCCAATATTCAGTCTTGATTAGGGCGGTACCGGTTGGGGTTGTGTCGTTGCGTTTGTGGTGTTGTCTGTGCTCGCTCGGGTGGCGGTTTGGGTTTGGGGTCGGGTTTGGGGTTGGGGTCCGGTTACAGGTTGAGGAGGACCTCTGTCCGGAGGTGTGAGGGCGCCGATGTCGGGTCGGGGGTCTTCCCGGTGCGTTGCCGGGGTGCCTGAGTCGCCTGTGTGGGGGTCGGGGGGCCAGTGCGTGCGGCCGCGGCTTTGGCTTTTGCCGTGGCCTTGAGGATGAGGGCGGCGGGGAGGGGGGGGTCGGAGGATGAGGTGGAGGAGGTGGATGAGGCTGAGGATGAGGAGGAGGTGGTGGACGCGGGTTGGGCTGCGATGCGGGCGGGCTTGTGGGCGGCGGCTTCTGCTGCGGCCACGGCGGGGAGGACCGAGGGCATGTCCTCGGGCTGTAGGTAGGGGGCGGGCGGCTGGGGCGGCCCGGTCGTGACCTGGCGGCCCGGCGGGCCGATCTGGTCGGCAGGGGGGGGGGTGAGGCGCGGGGTTGTGGCCTTCTCCTTCCGGGCTTGGCTGGGCCGGGGTCCTGCAATGTGTGAGGTTGTGTGGGTTGGCGTCCGCGGGCGGGAACAGTTCGCGTGGGCTGCATTCAGGGGCCGGGGGGGGGTGGGCCTGGGTCTTCTGGGGTGTTGCCGGGGGGCGTGTGCGGGCCACTGGGTGGGGTGGGCGTGCCGCGGGGCGCTGGGCTCCTCTCGGCGGGTGTGTGCGTGTTGTCGAGTGTGCGGGGTGGTGAGGGGTGTCCGGCGGGTGGGTGTGCGGCGGGCGTGTGCTCGTGTTCGGGCGGCTGGGGGAGGCCCATGTCGCGGGGCCCGGGGGTTTGCGCGATGGTGGGCGTGTGTGGGTCTCCGGGTGAGCAGCCAGAGGGGAGGGGCATGGGCGGGGATTGTGCAGTGGAGTGTGTTGTGTCGGTGTATGTGTCAGCTCGCCGCGGCGCGCTTGCGTGGTCTGTTGTAGGTCGGGCGGTCCGGAAGAGAAGCTTGCCGTCTTCTGCTGCCGCGCCAAGGACTTCGCAGACGAGCTTGCGTATCTGGTGGACCTCTCTGTCAGTGGTGGGAAGGGGGTATGCTAGCTTTGGGCTAAGACCCACGCGGCTGAGGACCACCAGGCCGAAACCCAAGCCCAACCGCAAACACCACAAACCCCAGCCGGCAAAAGAGGGGCGACACCACAAACCTTACCCAAACACACCCACCCAAGACCCCAGCCAGGGCTGGCGGGGTTACCGAAACCCACACCCGACCACAACCCGGACCCAAACGCAAACGCCACACAACAGTAGGAAACCCAGTGCCCACAGCCCGGGCACTAAGGCAGCCCGTGCCATGCAGGTGACCCGGCCAAACGAGATCCGGAGACCGCGGGTAAGGCTGCATCCTAAGGCCTGCGCTGCTTTGGGCCTCGAGGCGGAGCGTGCGACACCCAAGCGCCTCGGAACCTCAGTACCAAGAACATGCATGATTGCCTTGGGGACAGGATACGCCAGGAAGTCAGGTGAACGCCTAGGGTTCTGCCCAAAGGAGGGGACGTGCGCAAGCACGCGGGCCCACCCTCCCGGCATGACAAGCAGTAACACTGGCGGCAATCAGCCCTCCCGGTGTTGCCCAGGGCCGCTTTGTTGGGGGCCACCAGTCAGGTCTAGCGGGATGTAAGTCGCCTCCCCTCTTCAAGCGCCTCTTCCTGTTCGTCACAGCGGCAACGCCAGCAGGAACCATGGGGCGCCTCTCCAGGACCGAGTGCACCTACCTACCTACCTGGGATTGGCCAAAAATGCCGGCAAGATGACCCTGCTGTGCCCAGCCCAAGCGGAGTTATTGGCCGGGGTCAGGATATTGTGGGAAGCGAGGTATATGACTTCATAATGCAGCTGAGTCATGATGTCAATTGAGCGCAACATGGATACATAGGATGGCCACTTGACATCATGACGGCCCAAAATGGTGAAAATGATGGAACAAACATGAAAAATTGACTTGATATCCCCAAGAACATTGTTCAACTGTTCAATTGTTCAATATGTCCAGCTTAGATTGAGTAGCTGGCAGTTCATTTTACACACCATGTCTTGACACCAATGACCTGTGATTCCTCGCATGGGCTCCACTTCCACGTGGACACATGAAAGAATGGAAAATTGCAAAAAAAACACCTTGCTGGCACCGCATAGCTTTGGGCGTGCCCTCAAAGCGCCCTTGGGCTAAGGTTAGGGTTTGGAGTGTTGATTTGGCATGAGGAGAAGGGCATCACTTAATGTGGGGTCCGTTTGCGGGTTTGTCTTGGAGTGGTACACCCGCCAAACGGGCACATGAAATGACCCCAAATATGCCCTACAAGCCTACCCAAGCCTTAAATACCCAACCTAGTGGCCTGGGACCAACGTCTGCCTATATTCTTATATAACGTTGGTTCTTGAACTCACATGCAAGTGCTCCGGTTGGAATTCGACCTCATCTTGTAAGGCTGATTTTCGGTGTGCACGCACCATATATGGTCAAGTGAGTTACAATGAGCTTATGTGCACTCTTCTGACAATCCAAGTGATATGCCCCTGGTGTGAGGCTGTGCAAAGAGGGAAGTTATACCAACTCAACGTATTTTTCGATGTACTTGGTTCCCAAGTACATGAGATTGCCCAACGTTGGGGAGAGACAAAAAATGTATAACCCTTTGGGCATATTGAGTTGGGATCCAGTGGCCTTATTATGAGGTTGATGGGGGCAAACCCTCGTCAACAGTGCCTCTGAGGCACGTTGGGTCGCCCTTGGGACCTTGAACGTCTGAATCTGTTGCGATAAGAGTTGACGGACGAAACTTGATGTGTGTCCTGCTCTTAGTTTCTCAACAAATCCCTATATAAAATTGGGCTGGCAGATTCTCGGCACAGGGGACGCCGTCATTTGTGACTGCGACGACGGGCGCCTGTGATAAAGTAATAAGAAAGAATTGCTGCTGGCACAGGCTGATTCGCCATCAATGCATCAATCAATTGTCGTTGCCAATCCGGAAAAATTGCAGGGTTTGGCGGCCGAGGCGTGCCTGGTTCTGCGTCACTGCTTCTGCTTGCTGCTGCTTAAATGTGTGGCTCATCCTTGGACCCTAGAATTGCGTGTAAAACCTCAACAGGGTAAATCCAGCCTGGTAATCAACACACAACCCAGGAACCAGCCCGGTCCGAATCTCACGTAATGCATTGGAAATCGGCGTGCCAGAAACACCGCTTTCTTTGCAGATGTGCTGCCATGGTTCGGAGGATTTACAGGAATCGCGGCCCAAAAGGGGCTCACATTCACCTGGAAATTGACCACCGTGTGCCACCACAGCATGGTAAATGTTTCATTAAACATCCACTTGCATTCCTTTTACAGCCAAATTGCTATGGAATACTAACCGCTCTGATTGAAAGTGCACACTTGACACAACGGCGATCGTCCTGCATTTTGAGGACCATTGTCCTGAAAAAAGACCACAAATGGCCATTTTTGGACACTACTTGGGCTGTAGAAAGGGATAGACGGCTACAAGTTCAACGACGGTTGGCTGTGGTGTTGCTCATTTGCTCCACGGTCGCTTTGGGGGTTGTCCATCCTTGGACCCTAAGAAGGGGTGTAAACCACGACCGGGTAAACCCAGCTCGGTAATCAAGACTCAAATTGGGACCGAGCCTAGTCTTGCAAAACGCATTGAAAAACACGTGGAGGACCGAACAAGGTAAGCAGCTTGCAGCGTGCGCAACCCTATTTGTGGTCCCCAGTTGTTTGGAGCTACTCGTGTGCTGGTTCTGAGCCACGGTGCCATTTCAAGGACTTTTGTACTGCTTGCCGCTGCTGGCTGCTGCGGCCGCTTGCTTCTGATGCTCGCTAAAATGTGTTGCTCATCCTTTCATCCGAAAACATGGTGTGGAACCTTGACGGGCTGAACCCCGCTTGGTAATCAAGACTCGAACTAGGACCAAGCTGGGGCCTAGTTTTGTGTACTGCAATCAAAATCACCATACAACAATTAGCTTTGCAAATGTGCTGCAAGGTGAGGACGATTGTCTTGACACATAGCTGTAAAACGGCTCATTTTCACCTCAAAATGGAGCACCGCGTGGCACTACGGCGCGTTGCAGGCCTTAGAGAACACGGTTTTGCCATCATTTGACAGCCAAACTGCTATGACAGAACGAGGGCCCTCATTGAAAACAGGAAAAGGGCAAACTGGCAATCTTGCTAAACGTCGATCCTGATCGTCCTGAAAACAGGCCAAAATCGGCCCTTTTTGGACACCAAATTGGCCGTACAACGGGCGAGGCGTTTCAAACTGCATCAAAACGGGTTTTTTTGGCATGCACAATTGCTCCCTGGTTGTTGCAAGCTACTTGGATGCCGGCTTTGAGCCAAACTGTGGTCGCACGCACTGTTGACTCGCCTGTTGCTGCTGCTCCTGCTTGCTGGTTGCTGCTTGCTGCTTGCTGCTGCTGCTTTCTGCTGCCAAAGTGTGTTGCTCACCCGTGCGACCCAAGAAGGGGTGTAAAACCTTGTGTGGTAGTCAAGACGTTTTAACAGCATGTTGCTTACTGCTTCTGGCTATTTGCTCGTGGTGCTGGTTGCCGAAACGTGTTGCTCACCCTTGGACCCTAAGAGAGGGTGTAAAACATTGACAGGGTAATCCCAGCTCGGTGATCAAGGTTCACGACTAGGAACGAGCTGCGTCCTAGTCTTGTGTAACACTTTGGAAATGTGCGTGGAGGAAGTACTGCCTGCTTCTGAGATGTGCCTCCACAATAAGGACGGTTGTCGTAAAGTACGGCTCAAAAATGGCTCATTCTCAACTCAAAATGGACCACCGCATGGGACGACGTCTTTTTACATGCCTCATTGACCACCTATTTACGATCCCGTGATACTGCAATCGCTATGAGAGAACAACGGTCCTCATCACAAACACCTACTTGGCGGAGCGGCGATCGTCCTGAACTTCCAGGACGATCGTCCTGAACACAGCCCCAAAACTGCCCTTTATGGACTTCACATGGTGCGTAGAAGGGACTAGTTGGCTCACAACGGCACAAGATCTGTTTCTCCTGATGCGTCTTTGCATCTTGGTCTTTGGGAGCCACTTGGATGTCCATTTTGAGCCACACTGTGGTCCCAAGGACGTTTTGACCGCCTGTTACTTGCTGCTGCTTGCTGCTTGCTGCTGCTGCTGCTTACCAAAAGGTGTTGCTCACCCTTGTACCCTAAGAAGGGGTGTGAAGGCTCGACAGGGTAAAGCCAGCTTGGCAATCAAAAACCAGGAGTAGGACCGGGCTGCGTCCTAGTTGTGGTTAACGCATTGGAGATCACCGTGGAGCAAAGCCCGCTTGCTTTGCAGATATTCCTCCACGGTCAGGCCAAGTTTGCTGCAACATGGCTCAAAAACTGCTTGCTTTTACCCCAAACTCGACCACGCCGTGTTACCAGGGCATGGCACACACCTTGTTCCCAACCCATTCGCAGTCCCTTGATCCCTTGGTCCAATTGCTATGGAGGAAGAACGGCCCTCATTGCAACCACCTACGGGGCAGACCAACGATTGTTCTGAGTGTTTAGGACGATCGTCCCGAAAACATCTCCAAAAAGGCCTTTTTTGGACGAGAAAGGAGCCATACAACGGGGTAGACGGCTGGAAAGGGTACAGAACCCGTATGTTGTGATGCGCTTTTGCTCGTCTTGAGCTACTTCGATACCATTTTTGGGCCACGGTGCCGTGGTAAGAACTTGTTACTAGATTCGGGCCACCTCGCTCTCCTGTCGCCATTTTGTCGCCTCCCTGTCGCCTCCCTGTCGCTGTTTTGGCACTTTTAGCCCCCTGTCGCTCCCCTGTCGCTTGCCTGTCGCTCGCCTGTCGCTCCCCTGTCGCTCCCCTGTCGATCCCCTGTCGCTTCCCTGTCGCTTTCCTGCCGCCCTCCTGTCGCTATCCCGTCGCTTCCTGTCGCTTCCTGTTGTTTCCTGTCGCCATGCTAATTTTTGCCTGGCGCCTTGCTGTCGCCCTCCTGTTGCTCTCCTGTCGTTCCCTCCTGTCGCTCTCCTGTCGCTATTTCCTATTGCCTCCCTGTCGCCCTCCTGTCGCTTGCCTGTCGTCTTCCTGCCGCCTCCCTGTCGCCTCCCTGTCGCCTCTCTGTCGTCTCCGTGTCGCCCAATGTGGTAACCTGTCGCTCTCCTGTTGCTTGCCTGTCGCTTGCCTGTCGTTTTCCTGCCGCCTCCCTGTCGCCTCCCTGTCGCCTCCCTGTCGCCTCCCTGTCGCCCAACGTGGTAACCTGTCGCTCTCCTGCCGCTAGGCTGTCGCTTGCCTGTCGCTTGCCTGTCGCCTTCCTGTCGCCTCCCCGTCGCCTCCCTGTCGCCCAATGTGTTACCCTATCGATGGAAAGCCACAAAAACCTCAAACAGGCAGTTCGATAGTAACAAAAATGTTCTTTGTTTATGCCAAATTGTCAGATCTCGCCTTAGCATACCTCCCCAAAGGCGTGCAAAGCAATGATGCAAATCGCAGATCGATGGTCCAATCATTTGCATTGTTTGACATTCATAAATTCCTAACACCCTTGGTGATCTACTATTCACATTTGCATGGCCGCTCAGCTGTAGGCTCGCAACCATTTTGCAAATCAAACTGAATCTCACAATTATGTAGTACACACGCCGCCAAGAAAAAGTACGTCAACTCATTATATTAGTATGATCCACCTCGGCTCTTAACTCGATGAAAAAGGCCAAACTTCTTGATGTTGGAGAATGCACGTACTCGTCCAAGAATGCGAAGGAGTAGGGATGTGCCCAGGTCGCCGTGCACTTCCAACGGAATGGCATACCACTGGATTGCTCAAGCACTCTGGCATTGCATGACCAACACCCAGAGCGTTGGAAACTACCAACAGGGCCACCCCAAGCCCACGGCAACAAGTGGCACACAAATTTTTGGAGCAGTCAACCGGCATTCGCGAGTTGCACAACCTCCAAGGATCGGTACACACTTTGTTGCGGCAGGCATTGGTGGTCAGGTTATTGCCATCCTCGTGGGCGTTCGTTGCCGCCAACTCCCTGCGTAGGAGGGTTGCAACCGTCCCTTCTCGGTTTCGTCGGGCCATTGCCTCAGTACCATGCAAAGGCCCAGGAGGTGGTGCACTGGAGCTACGTGCCCGCACTCGCTGAGCCTCATCAAGGTCCTTGGCAGACATCTCGGCCACGTTCAAGAAATTGGACGAAAACTTGATGTTCCAAGCCGGGGTGTCGTACTTTTTGTACCTTTTCAACACTTCTTCCCGTAGCTTGCTGACAGCAGCCAGCCAATCGGCCGTATTCATCCCGCAATACTTTGCGCAAATCCTCTTGC
Source organism: Eutreptiella sp. 'Long Island Sound 2002' (assembly GCA_964036045.1). NCBI lineage: Eukaryota > Euglenozoa > Euglenophyceae > Eutreptiales > Eutreptiaceae > Eutreptiella > Eutreptiella sp. 'Long Island Sound 2002'. Next base: position 102,518,064 of record OZ038382.1, on the reverse strand, counting down.
TGCACTCCGTCCCCAACCAGCTGCCGTGCTCGCTGTTCACAATGATTGGGCCCAAGGCAGTTCGCGTGCGCTATGGGGCTGCATTGTTGGCCAGAGCTGCCCATTGACCCAGGCCCATGCGCATGCATAAAGCCAGCAGGTAATCTACCTCACTTTCTTCATGCGCTCGGTTCACTGGAACCTCTTGTGGTGGCAAAGTGAATTACCTGGACTTGATCAACCAGTTGTGTTTGTGTGTTCTCAAACTGCTCCGTCATTTGCTTCAGCGCGTCGCTGCAGGTTGAAGATTAGTGGGGTGCTGAGTTGTGCTGTGCTGTGCCGTGCGGTGCTGAAACTGTGCTGTGCTGTGCCGTACGGTGCTGAATAGTGCTGCGCTCTGCTGTGCGGGCGTTGTACACACACACACACACACACACACACACACACAAGTACCTTTTCTTTCTTGTTTCTTCTTCTTGCGGCCTTGTCTGAGATAACGGAGAGCATGTTCATAACAGAAACTATCAACAGAAAATGTGAAAAGAAGAGGACAAAAACGCAATCAGAAACAATTTTTGGATTAACTCAATGAAATGCTGGCATAAATAAAAGTTCTTGCTGTCGGGACGAGTTCTTGCTGTCGGGACCTGTCGGGGTCATTGCTGATCGGGAAAGTTTGCAGTTGACACTTATCTTTATCATTTAGTTCTCAGTTTCAGGCGAAATCTACCTGCGGAATGAATCAATAAAAGATGAAAATTCACGAAACGCTAAACGTTTATCCATCTAAGAATGAAGTGACATCTTCATAAGAATCCAAATAAATGTAAACCATTGGTTCTCATTTTCTTTACATATATCCACCTGTATAAAAATCCATGTACTATTTTGTCCCACTTGTTGTCTTCCACAGGCCTGTCGCTCTCCTGTCGCACCCCTGTCGCCTTCCTGTCGCCTTCCTGTCGCCTTCCTGTCGCAAAAAAATACCCTGCCGCTCTCCTGTCGCTCTCCTGTCGCTCTCCTGTCGCTCTCCTGTCGCTTTCTCCTGTCCCTTCCCTGTCGCTTCCCTGTCGCCGCTAGCCCTGTTGCCCTCCTGTCGTCTTCCTGTCGCTTTCCTGTCGCTTATCCTGTCGCTATGTCTTGTTTCCTGTCGCTTCCCTGTCGTCTCCCTGTCGCCACCCTGTCGCCGCTCTGTCGCCCTCCTGTCGCCCTCCTGTCGCACCTCCCCTGTCGCCTTCCTGTTGCCTGCCTGTTGCTTCCTGTCGCTTCCCTGCCGCTTTCCTGCTGCTGGCCTGTCGCCTTCCTGTCGCCACCCCGTCGTCTTCCTGTCGCCACCCTGTCGCCTTCCTGTCGCTCCCTGCCGCATTTCACTGTCGCCTGCCTCGCGTGGCCCAAATCTACTCGCCTGTTGCCGGTTGCAGTTGCTGCTGCTTGTTCCTGCTTGCTTGCTGCTTGCGAAATGTGTAGCTCGTCTTTGGACCCTAAAGGCGGGTGTACAAGCTCAGCAGGGTAAAGCCAGCTCGGAAATGCCGACTCACAACTAGGACCATGCTGGATCCTAGGCATGGGAAATCACTAAGGGGGAACGACCTCTTGCTTTGGAGATGTGCTTCCACGTTAAAGACCATGGTCCTAAAAAAGGTTTCAAAAACGGCTTGTATTCACCTGGAATTCGCCTACCCTGCGGTACAAGGGCATGGCACACGCCTCAATTGACACCCACCTGTGATTCTTTGATGGCCCAACCGCCATGGAAGAACAACGGCACTAATCAAGACTCGAACTAGGACCGAACCGGGTCCGAGTCTTGCCCAACGCATGGGAAATCACCGTTGAAGAAAGACCGCTTCCTTTAGAGATGTGCCTCCATGGTTACGGCGATTGTCCTGAAACATGGCTGGAAAACGGTTCATATTCACGTCAAAAAAGACCACCGTCTGGCACCACGGCGTGGTACACGGCTTATTGAACACCAATTTGCCATCCGTTGATAGCCCAATCGCCATGAAAGAATAACGGCCCTCATCGGAAAAACCTGCTTGGCGTAGCGGTGATCGTCCTGAGTTTTCAAGACAATCGTCCTGAAAACAGCCCTAAACCGGTCATTTTTGGACACCAAATCGGCCATAGAACGTGCTAGACGGCTCGAAATGACACCAAATCTGTTTGCCGTGATGCGCGTTCGTTCTCTGGTCGTTTTGGGCAACTTGGAGGCCGGTTTTGAAACACAGTGTGGTCGCAAGGACTTTCTAAACAACTGCTGCTTGCTGCTTGCTTCTTGCTGCTGCTGCTGCTGCTGCTAAAACGTGTTGCTCACCCTCGGACCCTGAAAGCTGGTGTACAACCTCGACAGGGTAAACACAGCACGGTAATAACAAATACCTACTTGGCACACTGACGATCGTCCTACCCTAGATTAGCGTCTTAAGGTCAAAGCCGTTCTACTCAACTCAACCCTATTCAATCTGTCAATTGAACAGAATTGAATAAAATTGAACATTGACAAAATTGAACACAGAGCGCGGCGGCATTTTGCGCTCGCGCGCGCAGTCAAAAAGACGCAAACAGACGTCATGTACAGCCACATACAGCTTCAAAGCTCATAAAAGCTGAGGATTGCACAGTGTGTGGTGATAAAATACAATCCTGTTCATGTAGGTTAATCGTGTGTTGCCCGAAATTGCTGGGCGCACTATTGACCGTGGTGTGTGCTACTCATGTTCAATTTTTATGTGTAGATAATGGCCTCTCGCAACATCTATGACCCTCATGGACTCCATGATTTCCTTTGAAATGCAACACGTGCAACTTCCATCTTTGATGATGACGTTGTTGACGTGCTTGCAAACGTTTTCATACAAACACCACGATACCGCAAACTCCTTGAGAAGGTGTGGGATACGACCCAGGGTGGTAAAATCGTTCAACGTTGTACACAAGAAGTGTTGAACCACCATGGTACGCTTATTTCCACACGTCTACGTGCGGTAGAGCTCATTGTTGATTTCGGGATGCCACGTACAAGGTATCCTATCCTACAAGAGTTCATAAGTGACTTCGGTCACAAATTTACCCAAAAGCTCTGTGTACAATGGTCTCCACGCTTACCTTCGTTGAGGTCCTTCAACGACAAGTGGAGGCAATTGTGTAGTGAAATGCGGCTAGAGCCTCCAAAACTTACTACAGAAGACGGAGCTATTGGGATATCATGGAGTATCCTAGAGGTCGTCAAATTTATACAACGACATAAGGTGTTACATAGTGCATGGGTGTAACCGCTGCATAGTGGTTGATCTTTCTTGTGATTGCGAAGCCTGCAGCCTTGATGCCCCAGGGGTCGTAACGCCCGACACTGCCCCTGATATCTCGGAACCCACATAACCCTCTTCAGACCCATATCCAGCCTCGGGGAGCGACATATGCGAAGCACTTGTAAGTCCTTTGAACTCCATGGTGGAATATGAAGAGTACGAAAACCCGGTCTACAAAAATGGAGCAGACATAGAATCTCAATGCGCATTCATCGCACATAATGACACGACGTGAAATCATTCGAAATAATTTAAATAAATCCGATTGGGAAATCACGAAAGAAAAATGCGACTCGACGCGCGCTCACAGGCGACATCTGGCGGCGAACGGAAAACATGAAATGAAGCGGAAAATTTACTGCACTAATGTACATCTGAGCATCATTGAAATTCTGATCACATCAGTGTAAAGTTGAGTGCTGTCACTGCTGCTGTTGCACTCCCCCTCTGAAAACATACGCCAGTATGTCAGGCTGGGTCAAGTGAAGTGAACGAAACGGCGAAAGTGACCAAAAACCGACTAATCTAAGGCAAAATGTGTGAAATTGAGCTGAATTGAGCAAAATTGTGCTGAGATCTGTGCTTCGCGATGGCCATCGACTTGAATGAAACGGATAGGTACCTCAGGGCACACAGAAAAAGCTTCGTTCAAGCTCGAAAATTCGAAAATTGAAAGTGTGAGTGAAGAATGTACATGATGATCCATGATCCATGATTCATGATGAAATCAGGATCTGACATCCCACTGCCAGAAAACAGAAAACGAGCGTCGCCATGTCGTCGAGCGTCAAAAAAAATAGGGTATCCCTTCATGGAGGCCAAGATATGTGAAACTGGCTGGTGTCATTTGCAGTCATGAGACCAGATACCAGATTATGGTACAAAATGTGCCTGAATTGAGAGCAAAATCAGTGAATCGCACACGGATTGAGGGTGGCGAAATCTGCAGCAAGCCAGTATAGGTCCAATTCAGTGTCGGAAGACTCTGTGTGTAGTGTTGAACGGAAATCCAGTTCTCATTCATAGCCAATCCAGGTCAAATCCTCATGATGATGATGAATCCCATGATGGAAATCCAATCATTTAAAGTAATGATAGCCAAGAAAACCCAGTGAGGGCTACCCTGCTGTCAGTATTGTTTCCAGGGCTTCATGTTTAATCCAGTATGAGCCAGAAGGGGTAATTGACTCGTTATAGTCCCAGAATGTATAAGCATCCAATGCTTGGTACTGGGAATTTGCCAAAATTGAGCTGACTCTGAGGGGGATTCCAACACAATCCACAGATGAACAGCGAGTCGACACAAGTAAGAACACCATCGTTGTCACTTGGTCTATATAAGCCCTTTGACAGTGGTCGATTGGAGAAGAAACCAACTGTCTCAATGTAAGAGCTGATGGAAATCACATTCTGAGCAGATCCGTCAAACACATGAAATGGATCAGACTCAGTCATGTACCAGAATGTCTGCAATGACCACGAACTCGAACGAGTCCTTCCCAAGGCGAGTAGGGGGGTCCAGTCGACAGCAAAACACGAGAGTGTCGTCGTGGTTGAGGATAATGGCCTTCCGGATCTTCGGATTGGAATCATCTGAGATAAAGCACATGATTCACATGATGACCATGATGGGAATGATGGATGGAATGACCAGGATGACCCCAGAATGTCCCATCATCTGTCCATCGAACCACATAGACGATGCGTCAGGACTGTATTGTCCCCATGCCAAGGGTATATGTCGACCGTAAACCTCTTCGAAAGTTTCGGCGACAAAATTCTGATCAGATCTTGTCAGGGATGGATGATGCCACGATTGGAGCTTCTTCTTGTGCGTGTAAGTCCTCTTTGGTGACACAATCTTTGATCAGCGAGAGCTCTTTGTCAATCTCAGGGTGTTTCTTCAGGAACTTGATGAAAGTGTCCGTAGACCCATGGATGAAGCTTGAAGCTGGCTCCCATTTGTCTTCTTCTGGACCGAATCCTTTCCATTTGCACAGAAAGTACCACTTGTTTCGAGCATTCTTCTTGTAATCAAGAATCTTCTCCAGCTCAAAACTGCTTGTGACCATCTTCCTGTCGCTCAGGTACTTCGAAGTCCAATACAGAGGCTTGAACCTTCCTTTGGGGCAGGGTACTTCGGCCTTCAAACGATCTCGATGTACTTCTTGATGCCTGCCTTGCTCAGTTTCAATGTTGAATGTAGTCTCACTTAGTTGACTTTTGACTTGGAATGGGCCATCCCACAAAGGTAACAATTTGTTGTCGTCCTTCAGGGTGTCGTCTGACTTACGAAGCCAAACTTGCTGGCCTTTCTCGAAGGGTTTTCCTTGCGTTCTTGACTTATTTTTGAAATTCAACCAATCTGCTTGACTTTCCACTTTGGCTTGGATCCACTTGGACTCTAGATCCTTGATCTTCTCAAACCATTGCGAGGAGTCGTAGCACTGCCTTGGGTGATACATCACTGGTCCTGGATCCATCTTCTCACGACCAAAAACCAGCTCATTCGGACTTAATCCAGTGTAATTCTTGGTGCGATGGTATCTTCTCAAGACACAGTAAATTGTCTCCAACCAATTGTAGTCTTTTTCAGTCGCCAGAAATTTTCTCAGAATGCTGATAAGAATTCTTCCAGCGCGTTCAGCAGGGAGAGCTCAATGGTCGTAGACTCGGGCACGAAGGTGATGAACTCCCAATACGGCACACATGTTCTCCCAGCAAGTCCCAATGAATTCTTTCCCACTGTCCGTCAGAATTTCACTGGGCACATCCCAGTTACTCATCCACTGACTTGCAGTCCACTTGGCAGCCATTTCAGAGGTGAGATGCTTCGTGTTGCAAGGGAGGACCTGGATGCAGCCACTGTGGCGGTCTTGAATTAACAAAACCCCATCGATAGGCTTCTTCGTGTAGAGACATTCCTCTTGGATTTGTCCCAACTCGAAGACATCCGCCGTCACCTTGTCGAACAACCTCTCAGGAATTGGTAATCCCTTCAGTAGTCCTTCTGCCTTTTGATTCTTAGGGATGGTCGCCTGACATTGCTTGCATCCTTTGGCAACTCGTTCACAGGCACTCTTGAGGTCCCATGTGTACACTCTGTGGCGTAGCTCCTGCTCCAGCACACGAGAATGTGTGTGGGCTGTCTCATTCCCATGCCAATGTTTGACATATTGGTCAATCAGACAATCAGGAACACAAATCCGTCCTTGCCAAAATAACTTGTCGCCTTGGATTTTGAAATCAGACGTCTCTTCAGAGTCGTAAGGCTTGTCCCCCTCCAACTTGTGGTATACAGACCGGAAGAACCTGTCCTCCTTGTACATCTTCGTCCAATCCACATAGAGGAAGGAAGTTTCCTTGTCCTTTTGTTGTGGAGGGAGCGTGGATTTCGCTTTGGATCTCGTCGTAGGAAACACATTCAGGAGTGGCAGCGACGACTCAGAGTCAGAGTTAACTCCTGCAGTCTGATCTGCCTTGGTAATCTCCTTGCATCTGACCAAATCCACCTTCATCCGATTTTTAATTGAACATTGGAGACAATGTTTCTTGATCAGTGCTTGTTCTTCCTTGTCGAACTCGATCACTTCAGCTTTATCCGTCGCTGTCCCATGAAAACTCACTTCAGAGTAAGCTTCTGAGGCTGGGTAGGCCCAGCGACTCAGGGCGTCCGCCACTGTGTTGTAGCGACCCGGAATGTAAGTCACATGGAGGTCAAATCTGCTGAGAGTTTCATGCCAACGGCCTCTTCTCCCAGCTGGTCCACCAGGGGTATCCACATGTTCTGTCCTCCAGCTCTCCAGTGACTTGTGGTCAGTCAGTTCCTCAACGCGATGGCCCAAGATCCAACCTTCATAGCGCCGTAAGGCACAAAGGATTGCGTAGGCTTCTTGTTCCCTTGGACTCCAATTTCGCTGCCTTGTTGTAAGCTTGCGAGACCAGAAAGCCAGAGGATAATGGTGACCTTCGTCATCGACTTGTTCGATCGTAGCACCAATGGCGTAACGACTGGCGTCTGTACGAATATAAAAAGGTCTTCCATCCAACCACGGAGTCTTTAATGTAACCACATTTGCCAGTGCTTCCTTGAGACCAGTAAATGCCTCTTCACATTCTGGCGTCCACTTGAGCTTGACTTGAGATCCTTTCTTTCCTTCTATTTTGCCAACCCTGAGTAACTCTGTCAATGGACCAGAGAACTTGGCGTAGAGAGGAAGGAACTCGTGGTAGTAATTGCAGCAGCCTAAAAAGGCACGAAGCTGCGTGATGGTTTTAGGCCTTTCCCAGAGCTGCAGGGCAGCCATTTTTCCTGGGGCTGGTCATCTTGTCCCATCTTCCAAAACAGAGCCACAAAATTCCACACTTTGGAGGAACATCTTGCCCTTCTTGGGTCCACACACGAGCTTCTCTTGTCGAAGGAGTTCGAGAACTTTTCGAACTTGTTCTTCGTGCAACTTCAGGCACTCATCAAAGTTTTTTCCCAACGGCGTGGCAATCAGAAGGTCGTCAATGTGAATGCTGCAGAATTCTTGTAAATCCAGAGACTTGTGCTTCTGAAATAAAATAGTCTCCATCATCTTCTGGAACATCGACGGCGCATTCTTCAGACCCATCGGCAGTACAGTCCACTGGACAGTGCCACAGGGCGTGCACATTGCCGTCAAATGCCTATCCTCCTTTCGAAGGGGCATCTGATGAAAGCCATGGCGCAAATCCAACACAGTAAAGAGCTTGCCTGTGGCTCTCGCGGCGATTTCCTTCTCGATCAAAGGAAGAGGATGCGCGTCTGGTACTGTGGCGGCATTCAGGGCTCTGTAATCCACCACTAGACGCCAAGCATCTATGCTGGATTGGTCAGCAGGTGGGGGTTTTGGCACAGTAAATGGTGCTGAACACCACTCAGAACTCATGCAGCCCTCCAACCAACCGAACTCATAGAGATTGCGCTCAATAATCTTTCGCAGGGCATCTGCTTTGGTGCCGTGGAGATAGAATGGACGTTGTTTGTGCACCTTTGAGCCTTCGATTATGTCAATCTTGGCTTCCCCATTTTAACATCGAATTGGGGGGTTTTTCCGCACCTTCCCACTCAGCACGTCATCTTGATAATCTTCGAACACTGCGTCCCTTCTTGCAGATATCTTGTCTCCGTCGACCTGATTCCCACATTTAATCACCGACATTATGTCCACCAATTTGCGAATTGTTGGTCGTGGTCTCATGTTCTTGGCCACTTCATTCCAAACTTCTTCGTCGCATTGTTGGCGGATGAAGCTCACCTGAGCTCGCTCCTCCGTGGGATCCCACCAATGAAAGGGGTCCACGAATGTCTTGAAGGGATGGTCGGACGAATTCAGCTTCATTCCTGTCAATTCAGGCGAGATTCTTGGAGATTTGTCCTCATTCTTGCTTGAAATCTTGACTTTTTTGGCTTGATTCTTGTCTGATGGGGACGAATTGTAATGGATGGAGGCGTTCTCTTGAGGGACGCCGATTGTCCTTCCCTCCTTCCGCGACGATACGTCGGGATTCCGCTCTCGATCGTCTTCATCCACCTCAATTTCGTCGATTCTTGAGGAATTTGATATGACCTCTTCTGTTCCCATTTCACTGCCATCTTGCCAATAATCTCCCAGATTCCCGTCAACTAAGCACGCCAACGTGCTCCACGAACGCTGTGGCAAAGGCTTGCCATTGTCTTCGCAATACAGCTTCACTCCCTTGTGAGGTAGCTCGACAATGTCGATAGAAATGTCCATAATGTCCTTGAACCACTCTTGTCTTGGCCAATTGGGGACAATTAAAATCGCCTTTGCGCCGGATTGCTTCAGCTTCTGCATCACACGAGGAAAAACGTCGAAGGGCGGATTGATCCACAAAGGTTCAGACCAGTCCTCGCTCCAGGCATCGTCGTAGAACTTCGGAAATCTTTTATTCTTTTTGTTTGCAAAAGCATCAACTTCAGGACGAAAATTATGGTTCTTTTCGAAATAATCCACCAGAATGTCCCGCCATTTGTCGACTACTCGATAGCAAACTGACTTCCACTTCTTGCTGTTCAACGAATCCACCTTTCCTTCGTCGAATTCTTCTTGATTCCGTGTCCATTCCTGCCCATCTTGCTGAAAATGCAGCTTGTTTCTCTCCTTGAATTGGTGGATACTCTTGGTATATGGGTGCAGATAATACAGGTCGGACGGGTCGCTGGTCGACGGATCCTGGAGGAAGCATGTCCTGTGTCCCATGGGCGACACACGGTGCGCGTGAAGCCAAGGTTGACCCAAGAATAAATCATACTTTATGCTGGCTTCGTAGAATTTTCCAGCAAACCACTCCTCAGTGACCGTCTCTTCCACGCTCCACACAGATTGTTTCACCAATCTGACCGCCAATTCTGCTTCTCTGTCCCCACCGTCAAGGCGATGTCCGCTGACTCCCTCCAGCTGGACAGGGGTGGAGGACATCTTCGTCTCATCCTCCTGCAGAAAGCCTTTCCTCACCAGATTGACCTCTGAACCATTGTCAATCAGACATCTGGCAAGTTTAACCTTACCATCCGTCGATCTGAACTGGATCCAGCAGACAAACTGGCGCTGCCTGCCTCGCCGGACAGCGCTGAGGACCCAGGCAGGGTACAGGAGGCCGGAGGACCGCGCCAGCCTATCCCAGCAGCGTCCATCCACCGCCCCAACTACCCTGATGGGTTTTGTCTCCTGCCACTCAACCCCAGTGTTGGGATTTGGGTCAAGTTGGCTGCCCTATTGCCATTCTTCTTCTTCGTTCGGCTGTATGTCCTGTACTTGTCCTTCGTCAACCCATTCTTCTCCTGCTTCGACGGCATTCACTCCTTTTCCACGTCCACGACCACCAAATGATTTTCCACCACCACCTTTCTTACCTCCTTGGCCTTTGTTGTTGGAGGTGTTGGAATTGGGGTTGGATTCGTTGGATCTGCCCTTGCCTCGACCTCCAGTATCCTTTTTGTTGCCGAAGGTCTTGTTCGCTGGCGTCTCCGCGTACAGGGGGTTGCCATTCACCTTGGAATCATCTTGATTCCCGGACTATCCTTGGCCTTTTCGACCTTTTTCACCAGATTTTCCACCAGATTTTCCACCAGCATCGGTCCATCTTGAGCCACTTGGATCTCCGCCTTGCTGCGAGAAATCCTTTGGTGTCCAGTCTCTGTTCTTTCCTTTGGACTGCCCTTTACCCTTTCCCCTTCCATGCTGGTCAGCATCTCGTGCTCCATCCTGCTGGGGATTTTTGGGAGAATTTCCTTTTCCATCCATTTTGGACTGAATTGTTTTGAGATCTGAGGGCGTCCACCTGTGATCTGCGGTCGTGTGAGTCGCCGCTCGACCTTCCTTTCCAAGGGCAATGCACACAGAGCATCCCTTCTCACCAACGGCGTTGACCTTGCCTCCGAAGCCATGTGCATCCTGGGACTTCTGGCGCTCTAAGTTTGCATACTTTTCAAGTTGGTCCCAGATTTGCTCGACTCCATACGAGAAGATCCACGGTCGTACTTTCAAAACTGTTCCCTTATACTTCACTTTTCCATCCACCATGCTGCAGAAAAACTCCGACTGTTCAGAATCGTGGAAACCAACTCTCCATCTGCCCTCACGAATAGTGATATCCTTCAATCCAGTAGCACTGATAGAGTGTAGCAACTCACGAACAGCCATTTTTCCCATAGTTTCCGGCAATCCTCGGACTTCAACCCAGTTGCCCAGGACTTTTTGGTCCGCCTGAGAGTCACTGATCTTCTGCTTGGTCTCCGGCGTGAGCTTGCTCAGGAGGATCTTCTTCATTTCGCCTTCAGAAAGTCCTTCTCCAGAGTTCTCCGCCTCCTGCACCAAAAACACCCAATCTTGTCTTGCAATTTGAATTTCTTCCAGAAACAATTTCTTGATCGCCCTGAAGTTTTCCAGACGGTTCCTGTAATGATCTTCAGGAAGTCGAGAGCCTTCCTTCTTGAGACTGCGATACAACTCCTCATAAGTCAGGGGATTTCCTTGATTTTGCCTTTCCACATAAAGGTTATAAGTACTCTCCCTGAGTTTGCCCGTCAAGCAGTCCATCAGCCCAAGGATCCAGAGCTCCTTGTCCAGTTTCTCCGTCTGCAGCCACACCATGAACTGCCTCTCGAAGGACGCCCAGTAATTTGGATGTCCTGAGAACTTCGGCTGCTTCATTACTGACCCTCGAAGCCTCATGTGCAACGGGTTCAGCAAGTAGTTCAGGTTGAAATTTGTGGCTGTGCCAACCGGATTGACGAACACTGGGTTGACTGCGGCGCCTCCCATTGCCTGTGCCTGCGCAATTGCGGCCGCCAGCGAGGCCTGGTCCACAGTAGGCTGCACGAACGGCGTTGGTTGAGCTTGATGCAGCCTCATCTCCTTCAATTTCTTCTGCTTTTCTTTGATCTTGGCTTCGTTTTCCTTTTGCTGCCGGTCCTTCTTCTTCAAAGCCATGGCTCGCTCCTTCACGGTGGTCCTTGCTTCTCCATCAATGTCTCCGACAGTACCAACAGACAGTACAGACCTCTCCGACGAAGATTCTCCTCCTTCGGTATCCAGATTGAACCCAATAGGACTTCCAAATCCAGTAGGGGGGATACCAGAAATTCCAGTAAAAGCTGGATGGTGGCCGGTAAAAGCTGGGGGTGCTGGAGAATGTGGAACGCCGTAAGGCGTGGATGTGGGTGCAGCTGAGGAGGTAGGTGCTGGGTGGCTTGCCATTGTAGGCGCTGGTCCAGAGAGCCCAGTAGTGCTCAGATTTTGTACCAGATCTGTAAGCTTCTCCAGCTTCTGCTCCATCTCCTTCCACTTGCTGTCATCATCCCTCTTTTTCTCCTTGGCGGCCTTCTTCAGCTCCTTCACCCTGTTCTCCAGCGACGAAATCTGTCTCCGACAGGAGCAGTCCTTGGCGCACTCGCCACAGGAAGGGCATCTCGTCCCTTTTCCTTTGCTTCTCACCTCGTCGACCCAGGTGTCAACACTGGAGGTGGAGCAGGGGAGTTTGGACAGTTGCTCCCTGGAGAGGTGGGAATGTGTCGAATCACACCTCATTTCGTCGACCTCGTCGTTGTTCCGACCCCAGACGCCCGACGGACCAGCGTGCGGATGCACATTCTGGCGTCTCTCCTCGGCGATGATGGCCATCTGCACCATCACGGCGGCCTGGTGGTCGAACTGGTCCAGCAGTTCTTCCCAATCCTCTTGCTCCTGCAACTGGGCGTCGAATCTCGACCGGCCGCTGTCCCTGAGGAACTGGCACGACGCCCTGAACCAGTCCCTCAGGCGGCCACGATAGCCCGCCTCCGCCAGCAGCCAATTCTGCCTGTGCAGGAATTCCTCATTCCAAATCTGCTGGAAGTGGTTTTCCCAGTAATCACCACTAATTCCAGTACCAGACTGCTCTGCTTCGCTGCTGCTGTCTTCTAGATCAGGCAAAGCTTGAGAGGAGGAACCAGATTCACTCGAGGAGGGAGATTCTGGACCGGGTTTAAGGTTGGCTGGGGCGTTCACACAACAATCAGCACAGGTATGAACTCCAGGCCAATGCCTATGGCCACAGTAAGGGCACTCTGACGGATGATCCTAGGTTTGCTTGGGAGATGCTACGAAGGTAACCTCAGGGGGAACACGCAGCGACCCAGAAGGAGTAATAGCCCCGCTAAAGTCCGACGATCTCAGAGTATCAGTGGAGATTCCAGAAGCAGAGTCATGATTTCCTCTGCTACCATGTAACCGCTGCATAGTGGTTGATCTTTCTTGTGATTGCGAAGCCTGCAGCCTTGATGCCCCAGGGGTCGTAACGCCCGACACTGCCCCTGATATCTCCGAACCCACATAACCCTGTTCAGACCCATATCCAGCCTCGGGGAGCGACATATGCGAAGCACTTGTAAGTCCTTTGAACTCCATGGTGGAATATGAAGAGTACGAAAACCAGGTCTACAAAAATGGAGCAGGCATAGAATCTCAATGCGCATTCATCGCACATAATGACACGACGTGAAATCATTTCGAAATAATTTAAATAAATCCGATTGGGAAATCACGAAAGACAAATGCGACTCGACGCGCGCTCACAGGCGACATCTGGCGGCGAACGGAAAACATGAAATGAAGCGGAAAATTTACTGCACTAATGTACATCTGAGCATCATTGAAATTCTGATCACATCAGTGTATAATTGAGTGCTGTCACTGCTGCCGTTACAATGGGATACTTCCATGCCTTTGACCCTTATTGTCCGTTGGGACGCATTCCCCGTTGCGGGCACTCAATGGTCCCAATTATGCATAACATTTGCTAGATGGGGCCAATTGGCCCGGAACGTGTCGAACCAATTCATCATTGGTGTGGCATATTGCGATGACAAGGATACTACAATGCTTGCCAACCTTTCGGAAACAAATATCAAGGTATGTGTTACGATGCGTCCTTCGTGGTTATTCACATCCGATTGTTCAATTGACGAATTGAACTTTCAACTCGTTCAATTGAACATTACAACTTACAATGCACCTTCTTCTCTTTCTAGTTGTTGCAAGCTCTCTTTGACGGTGCAACACTTCAGTAATTGGGGAAGAAGGAGCATTGCGAGGTCTGGTTTGGGGCCTGACGAGCCGTGGTTGCGGCGCTGGTTGGGACTATGGGAATATTGGGAGATCGCTAGTATATATGCATTTGCCATTTGGCAAAGGGCCGAACGTAAGTTCATCACCGATGCCATTTCGAGTACCAATGCCGCGGAAGCCACATACCGAACGGGTGGTGGTCCTTGTATGCAACGACGTGGTTGTATGACTCCACCACTCATTTGTTTGGACCGTTGGCTATTTATACAATGTATCCTCCATGGCCTCATGGCCATAGGTCGTTTAATTTGTACACATGTAGAGGATTCGGTTGAGAACTGGCATGATAGTAAGGGCATTGCTATCAACAAAAATTTGAAAACGTGTAGAGTACGGTGGTCCTTAGGCAAGACCCCCAAGCCAACTGGTGAGTTTACATGGAGGCTCATGCTACATGCATGGTCTTTTATTGAATAATGGCTTGGTATAGTTGGCACTCGTGCCGACAAGAGTGTTGAGGACATGTGTTGGGTCCTATGCCACTTATATAGCACATGGAAAAATGATGAAGCGATCCATCATTGTCAACGTGTGGTTCCTAACTTTGGAACCCATATTGCTCCTACAAGTGGATCGCACTATTTGTATTTTTTTGAGCTTGTGTCCCCCACACTACTCCCTAAACTAGGTAAGTTTGGGATTGGCATATTTTGTCAAGATAGTGCCCACTGCCTTAACCACCGTTTGAAAAGCATTTTTCTAACCATGACTAACCGCGGAGGCTCAACGCAAGTTGATACTACACTCCCTCCTGGTGTAGCGGATCGGTTTCATCGAGAGAGTTTGGCAATGAAGCAAACTCTTCAATATATATTTCTCTATTTTTTTGTTCCGATTATTGCACGCAACGAGACAGGGGGGGGCGCAATGCACGAACCAAAAAATTGTGGATGCTGTATATGGATGGTTCGATGCAGAAAATTATGAATCGGAGGATGAAGTGGAGGAGTGAGTGGGTGTAAGATATACACTTTAAGCTATTTGGTTCTCTCTTCGAAGGGGCATGATGGACGTGCTTGGGCAAGTGCTAGCCCAAGCACTATTGGGGTCCGCCGAGTCTCCACAACGGCAGCAGGTGTGTGGGGATGTTTCGTGCGTGTGCGTTTTGCGATGTTTCATGCATGTGGGTATGGCATTGTTTTGTGCGTGTCCGTACGCGTGGCGATGTTTCATGCGTGTGCGTAAGGCCCAAAATTTCATGACGCAATGCACGCAAGCATGTGTGTAGCGGTTTGGTTATCACTTTGTTCAATTGAAACTTCAATATAGTCAATTGAACGTTCAATTGAACAAACGAGTTTCAATTTTGTCAATTGAACAGTGCGGTGCCGGTGCGTTGCATTTTCATCGCGGATTTTGTCTGGTTGTTGCTCGTTGTTGCTCATTGTCTCATTGTTGTTGTACGTCTTTTAGTTGTCGCAAGCGATCCGCGCCCTCCAATCGCCACCCCAGGGTCAAGCCTCCCTAAGCTCCCACCCTTCCCCCATGGGCCACGACGAAGGTTTCCCGCCGGCTGAATTTTCGCAACCGGAATCGGTGGAACCACAAAATGAGGGAGCGCAAGCAACCTACGACCCGGAAGATGCAATCGTTTTCGAGGATGCATTTGAAACGGGCGTTGGTGAAGTCAAGAGGGGGAAGAAAGGAAATCACGGGAGTGCGTGCCAGACCCCACACAACTAGCACAATCACCGCAAGTACCGCACACGCCGCAACTACCACCAGCACCGCAACCAAATTTTATTGGTGAGCCACCTTTTGCCTTCCCACTCACAAGTGCAATGCGACGGGCCCAATGGCCGCATCCAAACACCGCAATTGTCCATGTACCACATGGCTTGAGTCTCACACTTCTCCTTATCTACCAACGATGTTATCAAAAAATGGTCAACGCGTACGGACCATGGGGGCCAACGTGGCCCCCACTTGAAGAGAAGCCTCCCTCAAAAAAATATTTACATTGAACGGGTACAAAAATCCAAGCGTCGATGTATGGTGCGCTTTATATCTTGCTTGGGACCACTATAGCCTCGGGAAACGCACACCTGCAGGCAGCCACGGGCCACAAAGCCCTCGGAGTTTTGAATTCGCGAATGCGCCGCGAACGTGGTACCAACAAGAGTGCGCACACCGGTACCAAGGTCGGATCCAGGGTGTTACGTTGGCCCCGCATTTGAAGACAACACGTGGAGGTCATGGAGGTCATGGAGCCCCAAGCCCAATGGCAGCGTACACGGGCCCCCCGCAGGAGACCTATAGGAGCGCCGCCGCTGCCATTCGGGATGCCACGGACCCGCATGGGGTCGAGTCAGATCTGGCGGTTTCGCCGCGGGGCGCGCAAATCCTCCTTGAGCACCCTCGTGAAGCGGCAACCCTCCTGGACCTTGGTAGAAAAGTTTATAGTGTTTTCAGCACTGTGTTTTTGCTTCTCCTGCTGCTTGTTGTTGCTGTAGGGTGTCCTGCTGCTGGTTTTGGATGATGAAAAGCTTTTGTTTGTTGAAATACAGTAAAGCCAACTCAATCCAGGATAGCCCAAGCCAATAGTATGCAAGGAGAAGGTAATTCAGGATCAAAGCATGAAGGGCTGCAGTGTAAACAGTGAAAGATGATTAGGTATTCACAGAAACTGCAACTCAGGATACAAATGATTGCATATTCACAGAGATAGCTGAAATGTTTTGGGAAAAGAGTTAGAAAACTGCCTCAGGATCACTCTCTCTCCATAGTGCCATCTTAGGAGATGTGCACTCTTTGTTTTGGGTCCCATATGTGCTGAGGTGGCATGGTATGTGGCGATGAGGTCACTGCCATGTCACATGGGATCTTCCTACTTAGTTGGGATCTTCCTACTTAGTTAGGCTGACCAGGAATTGAACCCAGGACCTCTCAAAAAGAGGTGCCTAACCCCCTATGGTGCATACCACTAGGGCAGATAAGTATTCATGGAAAAACATAGATAAATTCATAGGCTCTACCTTAGCTATGTCAGTGCTCAGTCAACTCAGGAAAAGATGTTTTACTTCTGATTGAAAGGGGATTAAGGGGTCCACTCCATATCCTGATTGGGTGTTTGGTTCCATAGGTCAAAATGTGTTCTCACCACTTTTGGCTGGACCAATACTAAGATAAAAATGCATGGATGCTCAGTGCATCTCTAATACAACTAGAGTATGTCCCAAAGCAATGGAAAAGCACTTTTTCTTACTCCCCCCTTGTGCTGTGGTGGCCACCACTGTCGCATTTTAGGAAAAAGGGTATTTTTCTTGGCCTTTCCTTGGTTTCCACATCTACTTTAAAATACCTACAGTCTCCCTCACACTGAAAAATGGGCGCTCACCATGGCTGGCGTCCTTTTGCTGCTCTGATTGTACAGTTTCCTACAGAAGACTCAGCGCTCTTGGCGCTGCCGGGGCTCCTGTGGCTTGGTTGGGTTAGATTGGGAGCATGCCAAACATGTGCATATGCATCCCTTCCTCCAAGACGCAGCGTCGACACAACCCAAACGCAAGACACATTATACACACTCGCATGGGTTCTCGTAAACCTGCTGGCGACCTGTGACCTGTCTTAGGGCGTAGGGAGTCGAAAAGAAATTAATTTGCCCCTTGGTGGGGTCTTGGTTCTGCTCAGTCTCTCCAGGCACCTGCGTTTCGGCCCGAACACGGCCTACTCAGCGAGGCTGCGCGTGGGTATCTGCAGAGGCAGGAATGGGAGAATTATGGACGAATCCACGCAAAAACGAAGCGACGACACCAAAATCCGTCAAATGACGGCGCAGAATTTTTCTGAAACGACACACCTGAGCAGAATCCAATTGTGCATCTTCAGCACATTTTTATAGAAATTATAGTCATCTCTGGATTTTTTAAATCCAGAAATTCATACGTACAAAATGGCGGCGCGCAGGAGCGGCTCCTAGCGAAGCGCCGGAAAATGGAAAAATAATGGAATTATAAACGTATGTATCACGTAGTCTTGAAAATGACGAGACACACATTAATAAACAAACATACAGATTCCACCCACACTCATAGAAGCTTCAAAAATTCAAGAATTCGAAAATCAATTGAAAAGACTTCAATGAATCAGGTATAAACTACAGGTATGCTCGTCTTGCATGCCGCATACACATTGCTCGTCTCGAGTCTCCGTGACCGAGTCGTGTAGCAGCGTTAACAACGATAACCACGATAGGACGCGGTAGAGGGATTGATTAGAAAGATTGCAGATGATTAGCGGTCAGATCAGGGTGATTAGTCATACACACAAGTGCATAGCAACGTTCTTCGCGTGCGCCCCTTTTGTTTTCTCTCCTTGCTTCACTTCCCAGCGGTAGGTAAGGTAGGTACGCCCTGGCGGGGCCACCCCCTGGTGGAGTCAAGATTGTTGTGGAGATGGGCAGGTTTGCCCACGTGATTGTGCATAGTCGTGCATGCACACACGCATTAAAGGGTAGGCCACGCGAAGTGCGCACGGTAAACCTTGTTTAGGCTACCCAGGGGCTCCTCGGTACGTTCTTTAAGAGAACCTGAGGAGTCCCTTAACGCTTGCTTGCTTGATAAGGGTAGCTGCTCCATGCAGCGTGTTTGCGGACAGCGTATTATAGGGCACACTGAGAAGGGTATAATACCTGGAGTGTGCCTTGGTTCCTCCGCCGCAAACGCCCTTTCATTTGCCTTTGTTTTACAGGTGGGCAGGTAGGGTGAGTGGTGCAGCAGCATTTTTTTATGCCCTGCTAAACAGGGGCGCAGATCACACAAACAAGTAACTCCGCTCCGTCTGTGGCAGAGCAGGGAGTCCGACTTCATCGACATCTGCGCCTTGCACACGAGAGCACTCCTTCCCTCCAAGCCCTTGCAGGGGAAACGCGTTGTGGCGTCCCCTGTGAGGCCACAGTTGCTTAGCAGCGCTGTGTTCTCTTGTCATTTCACAGGTGGGTCGCTAGGACCCTCGAGAACTTCCTCTTCACAACGCCAAGTAGAGTGTGCGTGTAGGAGTGGTAGTCCTGCGTGGGGGCTAGAGCCAGTTGCCCAGCGCTCGCCCACCAGGATGGTGCCACTGTAGGGTGTGTAGGACCTGTAGGGGGCGTGTCACTGTCCCACCCTTTTCCTGCAATTTTACCTGGGTTGGTGGGCTGTGACAGTGGGTTAGGTTAGTGTTTTTGGCCACATAGCAAACAGGCGTTTTGCATGCCTTCATAGCTTTTGGCCACCCCTCCCTGTAGTAGACAGGTAGGTAGGGAAAACAATACCTGGATTAACACTCTGGGTATTCCCCCAAGGTTTTGCGCCAGCACAGAAATTGGGCGCATAGGGGAGGGGAGACCCGGGGCGTACCCCGTGGCATCAATAAGCCAACCCTCCAGGTTCAGCAAGGGCGCAGACTTGGGTATAATTAGGACACCACTTCTGCGGCTTGCTCTCAGGACCTTAGGACTAGCACACTCACACATACGCTTTGGCAGGTACGGGTAAGGTTCAGTCCCTAGCTTTATTCTTGGAGGCAAGCATCTCAGCGAGCCTCAACAACTCACCAAGGTTGTTCTGGGACAAGTAGTCAACCAGAACTGAGTTTAGGCGTCCCTCAGGTAGAACAAATGCAGAGAAGGGCTCCCAGGTGGCCTCTTCGACTCCAAACCCTTCCCAGAGGGTGAGGAAGCGCCAACCCTGGCGATAGCGGTGGCGTAGGACAGACTTCACCAGGTAGAAGGCCTCCTTAGCCATCTCCTCGGCGTTCATGTCGGGGAGTTCACCTTCAACTTCCATAGGGCTGGCAGCCCCTTGTAGGTCCAGAGCGGCGATTTCCTCGTCGTTCAGCTCCCACTCCTCCCCACAGAGGTCTTCAGGATCATGGTAGCGCTTCAGGTGTTGAGCGGCGCACACCAGGGTCCCCCCTAGACGGGGAGAACACCGCACGGTGATACGGTGTCCATCCACAGATAGGATCTTGTACGGCCCGAAGTATGGGTCATCGCTGGTAGAGCGTGGCCAGGCGGGTAGTCGACTGTGGTGCACCAGCACCCAGTCCCCTTCTTGGTAGGTGGCCGGTACACGGTGCTTGTTCTTCTTGTTCCACTGACGCTCCCTCACTCTCTGGAGCATAGCCTTGGCCTTGTCCACCTTCGCTTGTTGCTCTTGGACCCATTCACCCACAGAAGAATGGGTGTCCTCTGGATAGGGGGCATGTAGGAACCATGCCGGGCGCCCCATGAATAGCTCATGTGGCGAGTAGCCAGTAGCTGAACTCTCTTGGGAGTTCATCATCAAGGATATGACGGGGAGTAGTCTCACCCAGTCTCTGGTGCGTTCAGTTTTGCACCATATCCTGACGTTCTCCTTCAGGACACGAATCTGTCGCTCACATAGGGGGTTGCTCGTGTGAGAGTAGGGAATCCCCGTAGATACCTGGACATTGAGGGACCTCAGGACCCTCTTGTACCAGCCAGTATCTGAGCGTACTCGTACGTCCTCATCGGAGTTGATCTCCTTGGGCGCCCCATAGACACAAAACCACTCCTCCAGGAGTATCTTGATAGTCTCCTCTCCGGTAATGTGCTTGGTACATGGGAACACCCTGGTAAACCTGGTCAATCCACAGGTTACCACGAGGGCGAAGTCATAGCCCCCGAACTTCGGCATCTCCGTGTAGTCCACGTATAGAACACTGTTAGCACAGTGAGGGATGGGCAGGGTCGAGTAGAGACCTCTGTCCCTGATATCCCCTGGTTTACAGGACCTGCACGGGCACTTGTCCACGATAGGCAGGAGCGTCTTCCGTAGCTGGTCGTCAGTCCACGTAGTGTGGAACCACTGCTTGAACAGTCTCAGGGTACGGTCAGCACCCACATGACCACTGGACTCATGGGTCCACTTCAGCAGCGCTGGGACTCGGTCACTAGGCACCACGATGCGGTCCTCGTGCCAGAGGTAGCTCTTGTCCCGCTTCCACTGGTCTTGGTTGACCAGGAGGGGTTCAAGGCGTTTCTCCAGGCGCCGGTAGATATCCCCAAACTCCTGTAGGTACTCCGATTGTTGGAGTCCATCTAGGGGGCGTATCATGGTCATGTTCAGGTCCAGGTGTACGTCCATACGGCTGAACGCTTCCTTAGCCAGCGCTTCAGACCGGGCACCAATCAGGGCGTCGAAGTTGTTGCGGCTGATGTAGTCTGCACACTCGTTCTTCACTCCCTGGATATGGTGTACCGTCAGCCGTAGTTGACTGAGGTAGGTCCACCAGCGACGTAGCTTGGCCTTCTCAGGTGGGGGGCCCTTCTGGAAACTGCGGACCGGTTCTTGGTCGCATAGCCAGACCACAGGGTTACTCCCCAACAGTCGTGCTTGTGAGGATAGCACCAGCATACCCGCGAGCAGTTCCTGCTCATAGGTGGAGTAGTTCCCCCTGGCCTGGTTCCACTTCCAGTTCCAGTGGCCCAGAGGTACTAGGACCCACTTGTCGTCAGGGTAGCTGTGCTTGAGGGTTCCATCTCGGTTGAGACCTTCCGTCCCCCATTGGGAAATGGCCGAGTCGAACTCCTCCTTCTCTAGTGCTTGCCATTGGAACAACGTTCCACCACCGCCCACATTGCTGGCGTCGGTCACCAGGATAATCTCCCCTTGTGCCCTAGGCACGCCCAAGCACTTAGCGTTGGCTACCTTGTCTTTGAGCTCGTCAAACGCTTGTTGCTCTTGTGGGCCCCAGCGCCAAGTAGTACTCTTCTTGATCAAGTCAGTCAGTACCGCGCTGGTGTAGGTGAAGTTTTTGATGTGGCGGCGATAGAAGTTGCACGCCCCAATGAAACTGCGTACATCATGAAGTCCTTTCTTGGGGTCTTCGTGTCGTACCTTGGCATCCATCAGGGGTTTGGCTTTAGAGGCCGCTGGGGTCCACCACCCATAGCCAACGTCAAACCCCAGGTACTGCATGGTCTCCTGCATGAACTCACACTTCTCCAACTTGAGTCGTGTGTGGTTCTCCTGGCAGACCGCAAAGAACTCACCCAAGAGGATTAGGTGATCCTCCTGGGTATTGGTCCCGAGGCATACATCGTCGATGTGAGCCTCCATCTGGGCTCCACGGGATATGAGCTCCTGCACCTTAGGTCTCCGTCGTAGGATGGACAAGATCTTGTTCATCAGCTCTTGGAACAGAGCGGGGGCGTTAGCCACGCCGAATGGCATGACCTTCCACTTGAATACCCTCCCCTGAGGGGTGATGAAGGCCAGTAGTTCCTGTGCGTTGGGCGTCAGGTCCACTTGCCAGAATCCACTTCGCTTGTCCATCTTGGTCTTGTAGCGACAGGAGGCTATCTTCTCCAGGGTAGACTCCATATTGGGAATGGACCCTGAGTGGTTCAGCGTCTTCTTGTTCAGCTCTCCATAGTCCACTACCAGCCGTTTGGCTGTAGACTCAGGTTTAGCCACCAGGAAACAGGGGCTGCAGTGTAGGGGGTAGTCCCCATCCTTGTACTCCAGGACTAGGCCAGCGTCGATACATTCTTGTATCTGTCGCTCAATCTCGTCGGCCTGCTCTTTAGGAGCTGGATAGGGTCTCTTCCGGATCTTGTGACCCACGAACTCGGGTTTCAGCTTGAGGTCCATCTGTACCAGCTTGTCGCATGAGGCTGGAGGGGGTAGTTCTCCGAACACCTCCAGATAGGTCCTTATCAGCTTTTGCACCCGCGGGTCCAGTACCTTGATCTTGTCCTCCATGTCCTCGTCGGAGTGTAAGTTGCTAGCCCCTTGAATAGACGTCGGGAGGTGGTCCTCCACCGACTCTTCGCCCGCGGTAGCATCCTTCAGCCCTTGGTAGGCATACAGAAGGTCTTGCTCAACCATCTCCGGTGGACGATGGCAACATAGGCACGCTTTAGGGGGTTCACATACACATTCCTCCGAGAGGTCGTCCTCATCTGGGGTCCTCACATGGGCACCCCATACGCTCTTCATGAGCTTGAGATCTACCTCCCTTTGCCAGGTGGTGATCTTCTGTTCGAGGTCCTCCTTCAGTTGGGATAGGTCTCCCATACGTCCTTGCTTCAGTGGCCACGAGCTGCGGGTAGGCTTCGCGTAGCATAGCTTTTTCGCCACCAACTTCCTCTTGGAATCCACATACTCCCTGAGCCTGGATCGAGGGTCCAGCTCTTCATCCACGGGGTCTTCCACCCTCATGGAGAGTAGGGGTTTTAGTGGGGCGACGTACTCGGCGTTCTCCACTTCTTCCACCGCAGTCTGCACGAAGAAGGCGTCGTGCTCAGTTTCGTCGTCTGAGTGGATAGAGCTAGGTAGCTCAGATAGTCCACACTCAGAGACTCCATCAGGAACAGGTACATGACAGGGAGAGTTGGGGGCGTTGGTGTCAGTCACGACGTACTCATCTCCTCCGGGTGTAGTTTCAACAGCATCTTGAGGTCGTAGACGATCCTTCAAGTCACCCAAGGCGAGTCCATCGCTTTCTCGTTGTATAGCCTGGACCAGAGTAGGGTCCAGGTCTTCCCAGGGGATGGTGGTAAGACTTCCGTCCACCACGCTGAGCATACTCCCCCATCCGGGCTTCCCAATGGGCGTCTTGCGTCCCAGAGGCACGTAGATGGCCTCATCAGGTAACCGCACAGAGCTGATAGTCAGCTTGTCAAGGAGGGTTCGCCAGTACTCGTTGCCCCCATGGGCTCCCCAATCGGGGGAACACAGGACCATACGGGAACGTTCCAAGGCCACCTTGGTCAGCACCTTCCCCAGTTCACTGAATCTGGGGTTCCCGTAGGCCATCCCGAAAGAGGGCCAGTAAAATTTGTAGCTGCAGTTCTTCCCCTTGCTGCAGTATAGGTCCAGTACATGCTGCTTGTCGCTGGCGAACAGTTCCACACTTAGGTCTTCTCGAGAGTAACCCAACTCCTTCAGACCTTGGTCTAGGACTTCCCCCAATAGTTGATAGTCCTCAGTTTTGGAGGCCGCCATCATGTTCGAGGGCTCCTCCTTCGATAGTCTCAGGTAACTCGAGGTATGTTCCGACTGCTCCAGTGGCACAGACTCTCTGCCACTGCCGTGGTCCACGTACAGGAGGTAGGGCGCTTGCAGCGTCAGGGATTGTATCTGGGAGTGCTGAACGAAGAAGTCAGTACCCAGTACAAAGTCGAAGGCATCAGTGTCCATCACATAGAACCGATGGGCGATAGTCCTGGAGCCCATAGGTACCTCCACTTCGCAGTCCCCGCAGCTGTGCACCACATGTCCATCCCCCATCCGTATAGCGGCGGTGGTCATGGTGTTCTTCAGGCTCCCACAAGGTAAAATTTTCTTGGCCACTATCGATATTGTGGCTCCAGTATCCAGTACCCCCAGGTATTCACGTCCCCCTAGTCGGATACGTACCCAAAACACCAGGTCTTGGGTGCCACCAGAGCGTCCCCGTCAGAACTCCGCGGGACAGGTCACCTCGAACCCCTTGTTCCGCAATTTGCGGGCCATCCTCATGAAACGGCTTCTCTTCTTGGCGTTGCCGTCGTCACCACCTTCATGCTCACGCTTGGCTCCTTGTTCTTGCTGGGCCTGCGTCTGTGAGCGTGTGGTAGGTCCAGACTGCCCTCCAGAGGGCTCGGAGTTCCCCCCTGGATTAGGGTTGGGGTTACCTCCGTTCTTGTCTTTGTTCTTGTTGTCGTTCTGGCGATTAGCGCCTCGTCCTCGTCCGCCTTGACCCTTGTCTTGACCACCTTGACCACGTCCTTTCGACTTGCCCTTGCCGGAGTCGTTGCCTTTGGCCTTGCCTCCACCTTTGCCTGAGCTTTTGCCAGGATCTTCCCCCTTAAGCTTCGCCGATAGGCGTTGCTTATGGTAGCACTCGTCCTCATAGTGCTTCCGCTTACCGCAGAATGCACACGTGATGGTGCAGCAGTAATGATCCGGCATCTTCACCTTGGCGCCGGTGATCTTTTCCTGCTGCTTCCCCTGGACAACAAAGCAGTCTCGCTGCTCGCAGTCGGAGGCATGCTGCAGGTGGCCCTGTTCATCTCTGGCATCACACCAGAATAGCTCCTTCACGTTCTCCATTAGGCGGGCGTGGGCGTGTTTGGGGGTAGTCCCCTGCCCAGGTCGGGACCCTTGGTACCCTTTGCCTCCAGAACCTCCACCACCAGGACGGTAGTGGTTCAGGTGTTGGTCGCTCTCCTTCTCCAGCGCCATCTCCAGGAGCAGCACGCATAGATCCTCGTAGCGGAGGGATCTTGCCTTGCGCTCAGCCGTCAGACGGCACTCGTCCCATAGCTCACGGGGGAGCTTGGAGCACAACCAAAACAGCAGGTCGTCGCTGCTGTAGGAACCGGGCGTCAGTCGTCCAGCCCAGTGGTCCAGGTCCGCCAACAGCTCGGAGACCCTGCCGGGTTTGGGGTTGTTGGGCAGGACGGGCAGGTTCGGGATCTCGGCCCTGATGGAGAGGTCGGTCTCGTAGGTTGGGTACTGCCTCTCCAGGGCAACCAACACGTCGGCAAAGGTGGCGGAGTTGGTGACGATCTGCCTGACCTGCTTCTCCAGGTACTTCGTCTTGCAGCACTGCAGGAGCAGGTCGCACTTCACTCGCCCACTCGCGTGGGTTTGGCCGGTCAGTCGTAGGAACCGGCCAAAGTTCTCAGCGAACTCGCTGAGGTCCTTGCCTGTGAATTCAGGCAGGTTCACCACTATCTTGGAGGTGGCAATAGCCTTCGCCTCCTGAGCTCGGCGTCCTTCAGGGCGTCGGGTCTTCTTCTTCTTCTTCTTCTTCTTCTTACCCTTGGAGTCCTCGGGGTCCTCAGGGTCTTCGTCATCCGATGGCGAAGAAGAAGTCATCGAAGGCGGCCCATCATCGGAGGGGTCTCCGCCTAGATCACTGGAGCCATAAGGCTCCACGTCCACCATAGCCCTTAGGGCTGTCAGCCCCAGCTGGTCCAGCTCGGCCATCGTCGAGTTCGTCACGTGACTGTAGGGCGGCTGGGCTGTCCTCGGGACGAATGGGCTTCTTGGTACTGCTGCAGGAGTCGGCATCGGTCGGCTCCTCAGGCTCCTCAGGGTATTCGTCAACCCTGCCGCCAGGTGGTTAGCCTGTACTCGGTGGGGTGACATTCCCACTGTCGTAGGTGACGCATGGGACGGGATCATCAGGGGCTGCAGTTTCTCCCTCATCTCTTGCGTGAGGTCGCCCACGATTTTCGAAGTGGCTCCTCGGAGCACCTCATTGATCTCCGACCGCGTCAGGGACCTGTTGGAGGATCTTCCCGATCCTCTACTCCTGCCTCCCAGAGACTCTGGTCCTCTCCTCAACCCACTCAGGGGTGCATACCCAGGTGCACACCCAGGAGCATACCCAGGAACTTCCATGTAGGTTCCAGTGGCGTAGAGTGGATGGGGATGGTAGGCCGCATACCAACGCGGCGCAGAGCTGGAAGCCACCGGCTCACTGGCAGTAGTTGCCTCAAGGAGCGCAGTGGTAGGTGGGCCCATGCCATAGGCGGGGTAGTGAGGCATGCCAGTAAAGCCTGTGCCCTCTGCCATAGGCTGGTTGGTTGTGGAAGTGGATGTAGCGGCGGCTGGGTGTGTGGTGGTTATGGGAGAGGGTGATGCTTGGAGGCCAGAAGCGCTTGGTGCGCCTTCGAAGGTAGGGATATCCGTCGGGTCTTGCCCTTGCTCCTCTCCTTCGTCTGCTCCTTCTCCAGCATCCTTCTCGCTCTCGTTTCCTCTCTTCCTCTTCACAGGCTGAGGCTGAGAGACCATTTCCTTCACCGACAGGGCCCCAAAGGCCGTCTGGAGGCCATCCAAGGAGTCCTCCGCCGTATCCATTGGCCCATGTAAGGGCTCCACCGAAGGTACAGCGTCAGGCGCCGGCCTTGCCGGTGTCTCCGGCGCTGGCGCTGTGTTCACCTCGGCGTCCACTCTTCCTGGATCCATCTTAATCCACCCTTCTGCTTATGTTTGCCTGCTCGGAGCACTGGTTGTACGGCGCGGGGTCGCTGCCGGTGCACAGAGACAGGCTGCCTCTTGCTACCAGAAAAGTTTATAGTGTTTTCAGCACTGTGTTTTTGCTTCTCCTGCTGCTTGTTGTTGCTGTAGGGTGTCCTGCTGCTGGTTTTGGATGATGAAAAGCTTTTGTTTGTTGAAATACAGTAAAGCCAACTCAATCCAGGATAGCCCAAGCCAATAGTATGCAAGGAGAAGGTAATTCAGGATCAAAGCATGAAGGGCTGCAGTGTAAACGGTGAAAGATGATTAGGTATTCACAGAAACTGCAACTCAGGATACAAATGAATGCATATTCGCAGAGATAGCTGAAATGTTTTGGGAAAAGAGTTAGAAAACTGCCTCAGGATCACTCTCTCTCCATAGTGCCATCTTAGGAGATGTGCACTCTTTGTTTTGGGTCCCATATGTGCTGAGGTGGCATGGTATGTGGCGATGAGGTCACTGCCATGTCACATGGGATCTTCCTACTTAGTTGGGATCTTCCTACTTAGTTAGGCTGACCAGGAATTGAACCCAGGACCTCTCAAAAAGAGGTGCCTAACCCCCTATGGTGCATACCACTAGGGCAGATAAGTATTCATGGAAAAACATAGATAAATTCATAGGCTCTACCTTAGGTATGTCAGTGCTCAGTCAACTCAGGAAAAGATGTTTTACTTCTGATTGAAAGGGGATTAAGGGGTCCACTCCATATCCTGATTGGGTGTTTGGTTCCATAGGTCAAAATGTGTTCTCACCACTTTTGGCTGGACCAATACTAAGATAAAAATGCATGGATGCTCAGTGCATCTCTAATACAACTAGAGTATGTCCCAAAGCAATGGAAAAGCACTTTTTCTTACTTTGGTGATCTCGAAGCAACACTATTGTCGAAGCCAAGTTGGGAAGCCAAGAACGGAAAGTGGGAGTGAGCCAATGGGAAAAACGCAACAAGCGACCCCTTGCGAAGAGTGGATGGTGGAGGCCCCTGAGAGACTCCCCATCGATGCGAAGTCTATCGAGCCCCAAGATCCGGAGTCCATTATGCCCGAAGCCCGACACTCCAACAACGGCTTCAATCGCAAGTCCCACAAAAAGGGGAAGAGGCGTCACCGCAATGAAGAAGATGAGGTGGTCGAGAGGAAATTGAAAAAGGCAAAGCATGCACAAGACACCGCCGAAGAGATCCCAGGTGTGTTCAATTGACTTTCAACATGGCCAATTGAACAAGTAGAATGGAATTTACTTCAATTGAACAAGGGATCATCCACTTGGTGCACATCCACTTCGTTTGCTCGTAGGTGCGCGCTTGAGCAAGAAGGCCTTGAACAATTTGGCCGCCTTACAGCCCAAGGAGGCGTCCAAGAAGGGAGACAAAAAGGCCATGGGTGCTCCGAAGAAGCTGAAGGGGAAGGATGCTCCCAAGAAGGCAACACCGAAGCCTGCGGTAGAACCGAAAGATGAGATTGTCGAACTGACCTCAAGGAGCGAGGAGAGAGTGGAACAAAAGGTTTGTAATTCCATTCGGGAGATTTGTCGACAAGGGCTATTCCAAGACATCATGAAGACGCAGTGGTCCTACAAGAGGCGGTATGGTGCCAAGTTCCGCAAGGCGATCTTTGGAGCAACGGTGGAATTTTTTGCATTTAAAAACATAAAAATCACCGGTCGCGGGGAAGATTATTCAACTTTGGTGAGCCGATTGAACCAATATGCCCAAGTAGAATTCCCCGCACACCCCTTCCATTGGAATGCCATAGCTGTAGTTTACGGTTACCGCCATTCACCAATGCAATTGCATTACCATGAACATGATGAGCACCGCTTTTGGGCGTTTGCGTGTTGACGGGGGAGGAGGGGGATTGCCATGGGGGGGCTTTTTTTGTGGAGAAGGGGGGGATCATCCACCACAAATGAAAGGCAATCCCCACAATGGGTACGCGTGAGGATGGATCCCTCGTTGAGGGCCACTTGTGTGACGCCCAACAACATGGCGTTGTCTTTGATTCACATGCATTGCATGGCCCATGGCAATGGCGTGGTCCGAGGGTGGCACTCTTGTTTTACACGCGTGCAATTTCGGCACACACGCGGGAAGCGGATGCTGCGCAATTGCGGAGCCTTGCATTCCGGTTGGTTTGAACAATGTGAGTCATTGCTTTCACTTGCTTATGTGGTATTGCATGCATGTGAATGGATATTTCCTTTGCTTTTGTCCGTTGGTGTGGCCTTTTCTCTCTAGAGCCTCAAAGGGAGTTTGAAAGGAGCCGTGGCAAGCAACGCTGAGGAGGAAGTGAAAAATGAGGAAGAGGAAGTGGAAGAGGAACCAACCAATGATGTGGATGACTCAAACGAGGAAGAGGAACCAACCAATGATGCGCATGAGGAAGAGAAATGCAAGGAAGTAGAGAGAGTGGTTGAGGAAGATGGGGTCCCTCCGACAAGGGCCTCTCTACGTCTTAAAGATGTAGAAAAATTTTTGGGTTCCCATGGAATTGGAAATGGAAAAGGTTTCGGAGTGTGATAAGGAGTGGGTTGCTTGTTGTGGGTATGATGCCATGCTCTTGCGTGGCTCGGAGGTAGCTGATGCTCCGAGGAGTGAATGGACAAAGGCCACCCGTCCCGGTTGGCGAATGCTTATCATGCCCCCGCAACTACCGGGGGAAGATGACATTAGCCTTCTGGCGATAAAAAGAATTGATTGTGAAAAGACATATGAGGAGGCGGTGAAGCCGGTTCGGACCCCCGTGGCCATCGTTGGGTCACTTGGGGTGTGTATCTATGTGCCGGCAAGTTGCCATTGGCTGATATCATACTCTCCCATCCACCTGACCTAACGTGATGTGCTAGTGTGATAGGTTTGTCCATTCCGGCTATGAGCGGCCATATTCAGTACCGAGGCGCCGCCAGCAGGAATCAACAGGGTTTTTTTATCATAATGTTTCCGTAATTTTTCCGCCTTCCGTTCTGATTGTCAATGTATCAGCGACTGTCAGTTGGCTCGCGATTTTGCGGTAACCGATCGGTTAACTGTTATTTACAGATATTTTGGCGGAAACCCCGATGAAGGGTCAGATTTCATCAGTAAAGGGTTCGTTGCTTCCGCAATTTTCAGGTTATACACTCGCAAAATTAATCTGATTTTTTCAGACTTTCAGAATCGGATTTTCGACTTCGACATCGCCGCACTTGATATGATGCATTCCGAGTGGCCCGACATCTTTCCCCGATCACGAATCAACCTTCCCTTGGTTATGCCCTTCGTTTTTCTTGGCGATAAAGGAGAAACAAAATTGATTCGTGAGGCCACTTTGAAAGGTCATATCTCCAGCTCACGGCGAGGAATACCAATTTCGAGAATTGGGTTGGAATCGCCTTGGTCTCAACTTAATTTGGGAAGCATCAAACGCCTTTGGTGTGTACACATGCCCGGTATAGCAAGGGATAATGGTCAGGAGGGTAGAAAGTGATATATAACTCTTGGACTGTGCAACCGAATATTTTAATGCGACTTTCGAGTGTACCGCATGAGTGTTGGGGTTGCATAGATACTTTTCTTGGGTTCCTACGTATTTTTAACGTGAAGTTATGTCCATGGAGGGGCATGGCATATCATGGTGGGAGCCACCTTCTGAGGGTATGTGTTATATGCATGGTATGTGCTTAAATATGCTCACGCCGATGTTATATATCTCCGTTTGTAGGAAGATATATGGAGTCATACGTGGCAAGGCTTCGCCCAGGTCCTAATGGTGAGCTCCATAGCGCTAGACTAAGTCTACCGCTCATATAGTGCATGTGGGAGGGCTTACAGAGCGACCCACACATGCCATTATCAATTTTCCCATTTTCATGGTGCGTGTTGGGAGGAGGTTCGAAGGTGTCCCTATGCGTCCATGTGGGGATCCAAGTGGGGGGATTGTTTGCAAATGGTCCGAAGCAATTGTGTTTTGAATCATATGTTGATACCATGGGTGAGCGAAGTTATATACTATTGTAATTTTCTTGAATTTGGCATTATTTGCATGTTTTTGACCTCATTTTATGCTCATTTTTATATTTTATGTGCTCAACTGGTGGGCTAACAGTAAAGTGCCTAGAGATCTGTGAACTATGGTATGTAGCTTCAATGTTGGCATATGCTTCGGTGTTGTACCTCACCATATGCCGGATCACGTGGTCACTTTGGCGTGGCACAGAAGGCCTCACAAAATTAGGTCTCAAATTCATGAGTTGACTTGTGAAGCATGTCATGTACATAACCCGAGGGGTTTCGGAGCCAATGATGGGATATTCTTGGGCATGGACCTTTGGTCTATATCACCCTTGTAGACTACTATCCGGTTTGACACATGCATGGAGCATTTGAACATTTGCCGTATGCATTTTTGAGTATATAATTAAATTTTGGGCAACATGGTGTGATTTGCCTGATTTTGCCATGTTGTGAGGCCATCCTCATGGGGCAGTTCTCCAAGCCCAATCGATTCCAAGTCCAACCAAGGTTATGTCAGGGTAGGGCATGGTCCTGAGTGCCACTATAGGCCATGACACGCCACCTCCCCTATTGGGCTAGGATTTAGAGGCTTGGGAGTGAACACATTTTTGGGGCTTATGTAGTGACTTTTGACACATGGCATTTAGCCATCTTATTTGACTGGGTTCAGGGCATCATGTTGGTGAGTCAAGAGAAGGTCTTGAGTCCAGGGAATGAGGGGTCTATTGCTGTGATTGTGTACATTTCCATCTTTCCCCAACTTTGCTATATTTGTGTTCATATGCCAATTTCAGGGCTTTCCTCTTTGGTGCAATTCTTGTACATGCCCGCCACCGGGAGACAACCGGTGTGTTGAACGGAAGCCCGCAGTTTGGATTTGGATTCGGATTGTGCATGGTGCTGCTAGGGATCTGTGTGAAGGAGTTTCTTTCTATTTTTTGTGGAAATGCAGACCCTGGTGAGGAGCAGGACCATGGGAGTGACGGGTGGAAGGGGTACAGCAGGGGCCGGTCCTGGTAGGGACCTTCTTTATGGTAGCAGAGGAGTACCTGCCCCCTACCGCCGCACCGGGGACTTGGGCCCTCATGAGCCCTGCCCAAGGACGCCCCGGGTGCAGATCATCGATTCTGTGGAGTTGACGCCCCACTCAGAAGCCCGAGAAGAGCGAAGATGCTCAGAACGGAGAGCCCTTGCAGGACATGGGCTGGACATGGAGGACCTCGCCTCCATGTGCGAACGGCAATGCCGCAAGGCCTGCAATCTCCGCTCCGCTGCTGAGGAGTTGGAGGAGCCTGGCAGCAACGACAGAGCTCGGCGTTACCGGAAGCGCGGGTCCCCAAAATCCGCGGCGGAAGCCAGGGCAATGGAGACGGATCCCAGCCCGGTCAGGTTGTGGTCAGCTGCAGATTCCGAGGGGCACTCCAAGGGCTATCGGACAGCTTATGAGCAACCTTCGGAGTCGGATGAGACGGCCAGACCGCCCACAAGGGCGAACACGGCCCCAGAACCCAGCCTGGAGCATGACGCCGAGGCGTTGGAGACAGGGTTGGGATTAACAAACGTTGTTTGTTAATTTTTTTTGGAAAATTAACGAACAAACGAACGAACGAACGAACGATGAAAATAAACGAACGTCGTTTGTTAATTTTTTTCCTTGTTAATGTCCTTTCGGTTTCCTTCTAATGGTTTGCTTGTTTCTATTCTGCCCCATTGGTCCTTTCCACAATATTTTCCAAAATGTTTTTTCCAAAAAGATTTCCAAAAGTTTTTTTCTGAATTCCTGCTTTTAAATGTTTCTCAAAACACCCTGCAAATGTTTCACACCTTAAATTGTTTGCTTCCCTTTTATGCACTACCCTGCCTGCAGTTCAGCCAAAAAGACAATGTTTCTTAAAACACCGTGCAAATGACTTTTCAGCTCTACCCTGTCTTGCCCTGCAACTCAGACACAAAGAATACTTTAACGTCGACTTTACTGCACACTGTCTTCTTCCTGGTCCAGCGCTAAGCGTGGGCCTTGAAAGAGGGGTCCCAGGATTCAACAGAGCTAAACAAAGGCAAGGCTACACATCAGGATATCAATACACACATGCATGCCACGCCTCAGGGTTGATGGAGGCACAGAGGCCAAAGTCAAATTTACAGATCAACTCATTGCATGTGAATGACAGGCACACGCACGTGACACACACTGAAAACAAGACTTCTGGCGAATACAACTGCGTCGCCCTGACTTCACGCGTCGCCCTGACTTCACGCGCCGTGCGCGCAGTGCTGCTTCGCTCTGATTCTACGCTCAGTGCTGCTTCGCCTTGACTTCACGCGCAGTGCTGCTTCGCCTTGACTTTACGCGCAGTGCTGCTTCGCCTTGAAGTCCCGCGCAGTGCGCGCAGGGCTGCTTCGCCCTGACTGGAGCATGAGGCTTGCGCTTGCACAGGGAGAGGGGCTGAGGCCCGAACATACACGCTCGTCAGTAGGGTGGTCATCACGCTGATCGCTGCAAGCTTCGGCGACGGGTTGCTTCATTTGGGCTTGGCGACGGTGGAACTTTTCTGACGCGGTTTTGAAGGGGTCTCCCAACTTCTTCTCCCCCACTCCTTTGACGTCTTCGTGTTTTCTGGACTTCACCGTGGTAGAATTCGTTACGTTTCGCTCCAAAAATTCACGGACAAGGCACATGGTAGCACAGGAAGCACCAGCAGCAGCAAATTGGTACCGCACATGCCTATTTGTAGTTCCGCAGCTTCACTCATCAGTTCTCCCACTTCTGACAAGCTCGGCATGGCCAAAAAGTTCCATGGCCTTTGCCGCCCATGACACCACTGAGCTAAAAGCAAAATACAGAGATGCAATGTGCATAAATCCGAAATTAATAATACAAACATGTGAAAAGCCTAAAAAATTGCTATTCTGCACGAATTGCGGTCCTGTTCTGACATGTCTGTGCCTGTGGTTTTTGAAATCCTGTGCATTTTAAAATCCTTCAGTTCATAGGCTCTGACAACGCAAAACATCCTGCGGGCCGTCGTTTGTTAAAACGTCGTTTGTTAATAAATTTCCCTAGGCGTAACAAACAAACGACCGTTCAGTCGCTAAACGCTCGCTTATCCCAACCCTGGTTGGAGAGGCCCGCCAGAGTCAGAACGGCGCCTGTGGCCCGACACACGGAGCCAACGCGGGATAGCATGGGCGACACACCCATGGCGGAGGAGTCCGAGGCGCCGGGAACAGTGGGATGCGCCGGATCTGGTGGAAAGCACGTTGAGTGCCACTGCGAGCACGTATCCTTCCTCATCGGCAAGTACCCAAAGATGGGGATGGACGCCATCGTGCAGCACCTCGACCGCCTGGACAACGCGAAGGATGGTCTAGAGGAGGACGTCGCGGGGATCCTGGATGACCAGTCGGCCGCGGAGAAAGACATGGCGGAGCTGCGAGCGGAATAGGACCGGTACCGGGAGAATCTGGAGCTGGCCCTGCAGAAGCAGCAGCGAGTGGTGGACAGCCTCCTCCACCTGGTGGAGGACATGCCGGGACGCCTGAAAAGGCTAGAGGAGCTACAGCCCCTCACCTCGGGTCCGGAGCTCCCGGCAAAGCCAGCAGCAGCAGAGCTGGTGGAGCGGGTTAAGACCCTCAGGAGCGCCATGGAGAAATTCATGGACGGACCTGCAGAGGCACCTTACGCGCCTCCGCGTGTTGACCCGGGTGCGCTGCCGTTTGTTCCCATGTTCAGCGAATCCACAATGCTCGGGGAACACACGGCACCAGCTGGGTCAATGCGGGAAGGGCATGCAACCACGGACCTGAGGAGCCTGACGGTACAGATGTCCCATGCCGCCGGGGATCCACCGACCATTACGACTGCCCATGCAGTTTATGTGGAAGAGGAGATCCAGAGCCAGACCATGCAGGGGCGAACCATGAGAAGCGCCGACGGACATGGTCGAGGCCACCCAGGCGGAAATCTGTGGGTGAAGGACCCCAATACGGGGATATGGACAGCCGTGGAGCAAGTCCTTCCCGCATTCCAAACCCCATGGGTTCAGGCCCAACTGGACCGCACTCCATGGAGGAGAGGGATGTACGGGGAGTGTACTCACACCCCCCGGCCACAGGTGGTATCCGTCTCGGTGGAGTGGTGGCTGCGGACGTCGGAGACGCCATCAGGATTGACGACCTCAGGGGAATCAAAATCCCCTACTACGATGGCAACCCCTCCAACCTGGATGACTTCATCCTGGATTGGGAGGACTTCGCCGAGGAGGTCGTCGGCGAGATGAGGGGAGCGCCAAGGGACAAGTGGGTATGCCGGACATTCCCACACAGGCTGGCGCAGGACCTGAAGGAGGAGCTCAGGGATCAGATCCGCGAGGGAGTGATCCAGACGAAGCAGGTCTGCCTCCAGTGGCTGGAGGACGAAAAGCGAGTGGACGCCCCAACCAGAAGTTGGAGGATTTGTGGTCCATTCCGCTGCTGCTGGAGCGCGGGGAACTGAGGGTCTGGGAATGGTATCGGTACATCCGCAAGTACCGAAGAAGTCTCAAGCTGGTGGAAGACTGGAATGAGGCCAGCGAGATCCGACACTTGCTGAAGGACGTCCTCCCCGGGCACTGGAAGAGAAGAGTGGAGGATGAGGAGAGGAAGAGAGCAAAGAAGCGCGTGGCCGTACGGATTATGGCGTCGGAGGACACCCACGCCGGAATAATGGAGTTCTTCCGGCGAAACCTCGGCGAGCCCAGCCGAATGTTGGGGTTGAAGAACGCCGTCTACGTGGAGGTATTCGGCGACACCATGGGGCAAAGGCTGATGCGCCTCAACAACGTGGAGTGGAGGCGCGGAGAGCCGCTGAGGATGTACGTCATCTTCGCCCGCATGAGCCCTGACGAGATCGTGAAGTACATCGCGGTGGAGCTGAAGCTCAACGCCAAGAACGAGGCCCACGTGCAGGATCGACAAGGCCATGGACATCAAGGCCATCGAGAAGATCGCCACCAGCGAGAGGTCAAGGGGGACACGGTCGGCACCGCTGAGGAAGAGAGTGGAAGCGGCCAAGATCTCTGGGCCCCGACCACCCCAGAGAATCATGAAGAAGCCCACTTCTTCGCGTTTGTAGCGCAGAACACGAAGGAGAATGGGCAGGACAGGTCCAGGTGGAACCGCCTGGACCCCAGGACCAAGAGCCGCAAGGAACCGCGGAGGATCGGGAACCCGCCGCTCTCGTTCCGCGAGTACAGATCGCAGCACACCGGTTGCCCGGTCTGCTACGGCAAGGGGAACAACCATGCACATGACCACCGGCATTGCAAGGTATATGAGGAGGAAAAGAAGACCTACTTCGCCGCCCGTCCAGACAGGAAGCCAAAGGAGCAACACATTGCCCATTGGAAGGCAAAGGGCGGAGACGGTGGAAAAGGC
The DNA here is from genome assembly GCA_964036045.1 of Eutreptiella sp. 'Long Island Sound 2002'. Taxonomy (NCBI): domain Eukaryota; phylum Euglenozoa; class Euglenophyceae; order Eutreptiales; family Eutreptiaceae; genus Eutreptiella; species Eutreptiella sp. 'Long Island Sound 2002'. The sequence goes on along the minus strand of OZ038382.1, from coordinate 102,481,748 downwards.
CAAGGAAAAGGCCAAGGGAAAGGCGGAGGAAAAGGCTATGGTGGAGGACCCGGTCCAGACCGACGCGTGACGTTGATCGAGGAGGTTGCTGAGGACATGTTGAGGACGTTGGAGGAACTCAAAGCCCAGCAACGTGGTGGACAAGGTCTGAGCGGATCGCAGCAGGAGGGAGCCCCCACGGGAGTGGGACCTCGGAGGTCTCTCCTCCGAAAATCAGTGGGATCCCAGAGAAAGCGAAGGCACATCGGTTGCCGAAGAAGGCTCCAGAAGAGCCAAAACCACTGAGTTTCGCCACTCCCAGCCCCTGGAGCGCCCTGCCAAGGGAAGTTTATGTGGGCAAGGGACGTGGCAAGAAACAAGAAGCGACCACTGAGAGCCCCGTGGACGGGCAAGACCAGCCCAAGATGTACACCATCCGTGACCATACCCTCGAAGTCCTGATGCACCCAGATGTGCTAGAGTTGCATGCCGTGAGAGTCGTCCATACACCGCATGGTGACGAGCGGCAGTTGCACTTGAAGGTGCGTGTACGGTGCGGACAAGAGGAGTTGGTGGTGGATGTTCTGGTGGATACGGGTGCCCAGGGGAGCCTGGTCCGGAGAGGGTTGTTCAAGGAGGAATCCTTGCAGCCCAGCCGTAGACCGGTACGCCTGAAGGTGGCCAATGGAGAGATTATGGGTGGTGGCACCCATGAGGCCACTATCAGTATGGAAAGCTGGGAGCATGAGGGCTTGTACCGCCCTGATTTGGCGAAGAGAAGCACTCTATCCGGGAACTTCTATGTGGGCGACATTACAGATGGGGATATGATCATGGGGTATGACTTCATGGTGGCGAACGCCATTGGAGCCCTTCCCCATCGTGCAACGCTGGTCCGGGAGGATGATGAATGCCCTACATGGCTGTCCACGGACTATGCATGCGGATCATCCCAATGGAATGCTGAGGAAGAGGATTGGATCGTCCGAGCGGTGCAAGCTGTAGGTGCCAAGTCCAGAGGAGACCGAGGAGTTCAGCTCACGGAATATGGAATGGCGCCGCAGGTGTATGACAGGATGATCCAGACGCTGGGAGCCGAAGCGCCCGAGACGGACGTCTTCGCTTCCCGGGATGCCCCACTTTTGAGGAAGTGTAGGAGGCATTGGCATCGAGGAGACTCAGCCTGGCACAGGCATTGGGGTTTGAAGGAGTGGGGGCCCATGTATTGGCATGGCTCCCTGGACAATACCAGACGTACGGTGGAGAAGATCATCGCGGATAGGGCGAAGGAAATCCTTGTCATAACCGGCATAGGGTCCACCCCATGTCCGCTGAAAGGTCTCAAGTCGACGCTGGACTCCATTACCCTGAACGAGATGTCATTCGGGCCAGAGGAGGAGCTGTTCATCGACGCCAAGGGTGTATCAATGCCCTCCCCGGGTCAAGCGTGGGCTACCAAGGCTTTCCTGGTGGATGGGGCGCAAGCCCAGCCCACTGGTGATGAAGCATTCATCCGTAGAGTTGAGGCGGTGCCCATGCGGGTCATGTTTTGAGCCCAAGGAGGGGACATATCAGCCAGTGGATGGCATTGACATCCTGTCCCACTCCGAATCGACGACGTTGTCAACTACATGCGAATGGGGATGCACGACCGTTGAAGCAGGTCACAACCCTACCCTGGCATTTTACCCCTAAGGGAGCATCATTTGGCCCTATATATGGGATATATGTGGGATAGGGTATATCATATTCCATTTCCTTGTTAGGAATATAGGATGTGGGATAGATAAGGCAATCATGGATGTTTAGTAGTTATATCAATTAGTGGATGATAGGGTGGATTTCTCATATGTGCATATCAGGTATTTCATTGGCTATGTGTACCATGTCTGTTTGCAGGATACTATTCAGTCAACACTATCGTTATGTCTTCGGTGCCAAGCAATGTTGCTGCCCATGCCACTGCGACCTCTGCTCCTGACCACCCGGTCTGGTTTCATGGTAGCAGAGGCGAAAATTTTTCGTCTCTGTTGGGCGTTTGGCATCGTGGAAAGCGATCGGTCCAAGACATCGCGGACCAAATTAAAATCAAAATCTCTTCCCCGGGAGGGATAGCTGAGGGTGTCCAGGTCCCCACTCTCAGGACCTCCTCGGCCCTGACCCCATCGACCGGGCAGGGGCCGCAAAAACGGGCCAAGCCCCAAGTGGCTACAAATCCTAAGTTTCTGAAATCCCCGAATGTTCCCATCGGGGCCCCCCATCCTCGAAATCCAGCTGGTGTACCTGGGATGGTTGGGGGGGAAATAGACGGCCACCCTCAGGGAGCGATAAGAGAACCACAATCGCCTATTATGGGCTCGGGAACCGTTACTAGCGCCGAGAATCGGGCAGTAATCGACCTATCTACTGGGGTGATCGAGCGTACGAACGCTGCGCCCTCACGCGCTGCCGACTGGGGTACGATGGCTTCGCCAATGGGGCCTATCGTGGTCGACTCTGGCACTCCTCCGTCGCTAGGGGGGTTGCCAGAGCCTCAGGTCAGAAAAAACCTGTTTGCGGCAGGGCCCATCAGCCCCATTGTTGACCAACTCGACGCTGAAAACCGTCGAGTACTCGCGCTCACGCCTGATCCCCATGGCCATCTGGGTCCGGCTCGAGAGGCCGTGGCCCTGATCCAGCAAGCCCTGTCGGGGACTAGGCAGAACCCCACTGTGGTGGAATCGTCGCCCACTCCAATGAGTGGATCGCGGCGGTTTCCCTCCCTGGTGGAGGAATCTCCTGCCTTGGGAGCGTATCCCAATCCCCCGAGCGGATCCAGGCTAAATCCTACGATCATCGAGGAATCCCCCACGCGAATCGAGGAGGATGAGTGTGACCAGTGGTTCCCCCTGGCGGTGGAGCAGTGGAACGACGATGAGGAGGAGGAGATTGGAGTGTTGGAACGTCATGAACTCCATCATTCCCCTATTTCCGTTGCCTCGTCGCCTGCACCTCCTGAGCCTATGTCATGGACCAGGGATCGCCCCATGCTGGTGGAAGAATCCCCGGCCCCCCACTACATCACGGTGGAGGACTCTCCGGCCCCTCGGTTCATTGCAGTGGAAGAGTCTCCGGTGCCTATGAGCGGCGTCAAAAACCGCCCGTGTCTTGTCGTGGAATCTCCGGAGCCTACGGAGGACCGGGCCGGTACTACATCTCCAGTGCCTATGAGTGGCACGAAAGATCGTCCATCCCTGGTGGATGATTCTCCGGCAATGCCGAAGGTCAACAATCTGTGCTGGGGGGGAGGGAATCAGGTGGAGGGAGGTTCAGCAACCCTCCCAATAAATTTGGTCTCTCCCCCCACAAATACATCTCCTACGGAGGACCCCCAACTGCCCAATTGGGGGGGGGATCCAGAGGTTGCAACGGGATCGGAGCCTGTTTTTGCTTCCCATCCGAGAACTCGATCACCTATGGTGGTTCATGAGTCACCGCAGTATATTGTGGTGGACGATTCCCCACCCCCACCGCCGCGACCGAATACTGTTGGTCATGTTCCCCCTCCGCCGTCACCCCGCCACCGCCAGGTGGCTTACATCGAGCACGTGCAAGGAATCCCGCACCTGGTTCGGCCATCTAATGGTGGGGGTTCGGGGGGGGGACATCCCTCTAGTGGGGGGGCGCCAGCGCCTGTTGCTGCGCGCCCCACACTCCCGTCTCGCCCTGCGGGGGGGCCCTCTGGTCCCTCCGTGGCAGGGGGGGCTGCTGGGGGGGGCGGTGGTGGCTTATCTCCTCCTCGTGGAGGGGGGGGTCCATCTTTTCGACATTCTGGGGGCCCCACTCCTACACGGGGGGAGGACGACCTACAGCACACCTGTGGCTGTCCCCGGTGTGTGGTGCACTACGAAACGTGCATCCAATCTCTGATGGCACAGGTGAGGGACCTGCGAAATCAGAATCTGGAGTTGCAGCGATCCCATCAGGAACTTTCTCAGGCAGTAGCCTCTACCGTGGGCATCAGTCAGTCCTACGGGGACCGGATGACCCAAATCTTGTCTACGTTGGCTAAGTTTGACGCGGTGGTTCAGGGCTACCAACGGGATTCTAAGGCGGTGGAGGCTAGTGTGTCGGATCATCTTAAGATGTCCAACGGCAACACGGCTAAGTGCTTTAGCGCAGTGGAGTCGCTCGCTGCACGTTACGCCGCCGTTGCATCTAGGATCGATGCGTGGGACCACTGGTACTCCACGCCTGCGGAACCCGTTACGGTGGTCCCACCCCCGCCATCGGCGCCTCCGCCCGTTCCTGATCCTACACCGGCGGCGCCTACGGCGCCCATGGGCGCGCCATCCGGTTCATCCGGTGGTGGGTGTGTCCTTCCTTTCTCCGTCCACCCATCCCGCGATTGCATCTACCATCCGAACGCTTGTCCGGATTCGGGGTGGCCGAGGGGGGGGGAAGAACACCACGAACACCCCCACCCCCAAGAACCTACATCGTGGAGGGGAATCGCCGAAAAGCAGAAGGAACGTGCTGTTCCCGAGTGGAGGGCGACGCCTAAGGGCGAAGAACACCCCACGGAGCCTACGGCCCCGTGGGCCAATGAAGAGGAGAACACCTCTTCGTTGGGGAACATTAATCCCCTCACGAAAAATGTTTTCACTTCCCCTGGGAAACCTTCGTACACGCCCTCTCATCCTACGGATACGTGTACCGTCTCTCCAGTGAGGGTTGCACCAAACGCAAGTGGAGGTGCACCCCCAACCATGGCTCCCCCTGCTTACCACCCGTACCAAATGCCTATGGTGCAAAATAGTTATACCAAAGCGGTGGAGGATAGTGATATGCCTAAACCGCAATTTAATGGGCAGCTAGAGTGCTACGACGAGTGGGTGGAGAAGCTTCAACAATGGTTGGGGGGGTGTGATTCCATGTACCGAAAGGCCAACGAGGCAAAAATGATTTTGAGTACCTTGCCCCCATGGCTAAAGGCGATCATCAACGCCCGGGTTGCCGAGGCCACCCACCACACACGCACGGCCCCCACCCTCAAAGAGTTGTGGGACTTTTTGGAACAACGTTTCCACGAGTATGACCCGTCAAGGGCTGATGAAAGGTGGCGAGCCCTCACCCCCAGGGTGGTTAGAGGGCAAGTGACCCTCATCGACCTCGAAGATTTCTATGCTCGTTGGCAACGTTTGTTGCCTCTGAGCAATGAGACTCGTCCCCACGTGATCCGGGAGCAGCTCCTAAGCAAGCTCCCGTGGATCAAGGAGAAGGTCGTCAAGCAAGAGGCTAAGAATAGCCCAGACAGCTATGTGGTGGATTTTAGTGGCCTTGACCCTTCGCCGGGTCGCGCCCCATTCGAAAAAGAACTCAGGAAATATAGCGCTCAAGCTTGCACTACGGTTCCTGAGATTGTTTCCTATTCGGGGCCGGGGGTGATAGTTGACTGCAAAGACCCGGCTCTCCAGGAGTGGATCTTGAAACTCAACAACACACCTCACACACGCGGCTACACTATGAAAGTGGAGCAACGTAGGCCTCGTTTGAAGCCTGCGGAAATCTACGCCCTTGCCCATAAAAGCGTGTCGGAGAGGGAAGCTCTCGAACGCCTCAATAAAGGAGACAAGACGACGGTGACGTACACTCATCGCCCTTCTCACAATAAAACCGCGGTGAATGCGGTTAATGCGGAGGCTACGGCGGACCCTGACACCTCCGAACCCGCTGACACCTCCGTCAACGCCGTGGGTCACTCTAAACCTCCGGCGAAGAAACCCGTCGACCCCGGGGCTAAACCGCCACCTACCTTTTGGGTTCCGTGTTCCAAACATTGGAAAACACGTAAACAAACGGATATGGACATGTCTTGGATTGATTGGGGTGCCACCAATACCACCCTTTGGACGTGTAAGCCTAATTCTCCGTGCAATGACACTCATTGGAACATTGCGGGTAAGTCTAAAGGTGGTAAGCCTAAGGGTGGCGATAAGGGTGGCGGTGGTGATAAGGGTGGTGGTGGTTATAAGGGTGGCGGCGGCAAGGGCGATAAAGGAGGCAAGGGAGCGCCGAACGGGCGCGGACGTTGGTAGAGGTGCCCAGAGGCGCCCCCTTCGAAAGAAGAAAACCTCGGGCACCCCTGTGACACTACCGTGGCTCTCGTTCCATCGAGAGTCATGAAGGGGCATATAGTGACTAGTGAGATTCAAACCGAACTTTCCGTTCAGGTTGTTTTGCCCAATGGAGAACGCAAGGCCCTCCGTGTTTTGGTGGATTTTGGGTGCCAAGCGGTCGCTTTGGCCAACCCCAATGTTTTTGGAGACCAACTCTCCGAAAAATATGAATCCCCTCAACGGAGGCGCCTACTCCAAGCAGATAATGAGACGCCTTTGCCAGGGGGGGACGAGCAAATAGACGTCAAAATTCAATTTACGGGGGTTGTGGATGGTAGTGTTTCACTTCCTCGTGTTGCCCAGTATGGCGTGTCCCCGTACCTTGTCCCGAATTTACCTTGGGATATGGTTTTGGGGCACCCATGGGGTTACGAACATTGTGTGAGCCATTTTGCCCGTTTCAATTGTTTGTACTCTCACCATCCAGTGCACCCCCGTTTTTGGATTGAGGACTTCCGTGAGGCTCCACGAACCGGCAAACCATTTTTGGTGAAACCCATTCATGGTAAGGTGTCACGTCAGTCCGTGTGGGGCCTAACCGTTCCAGTCATTGGGGCGGTCGCTCCTACGCACCCTGCCCCGGCCATTGTGGTTACGCCCCCTGGTGGCGAACCGCCTAACCGTGTTGAGGCCGAGAGACACATATCCTATGCCTTGACCGCTTCCTCCGTGGCCCCCGTACAGGACCGGGCTTGTGCTTTGGAGCTCGTTGAATTTGCTCCCGAAGCCCTTGCCCGTGATGTTCTACCTACGCGGCGTGATGGGTCCATGTGGACCCAGTCTGACTATGGCCTCACGCCATATTGGGCCGCACGTGTCAAAAAACAATTTGGCAAAAACCCCGACGTGGACGCCTTCAATAGGGTCCCGGGTATGGCTCAGGCTACCCGTTGGGTTTCGCCGCTTGAAGATTTCTTTTCCACTCCCGCGGACCCCTCCAAATTGTATTGGATGTGCCCTCCCTATCATCGGTTTTCCGATTGTGTTCGGAAAATTCGGCAAGAAAAACTACGAGCCATCGTCGTAGGGCCGAAGTGGACACATAGGGAGTGGTGGAAACCCCTTATGGAAATTACTTTGCAAGGGTACCACCTTCCTGGGCCAGGAACTAAAGCCTGTCTCTATCAGAATGACCACCTCACGCCCCTTCCTCAACGGGGTTGGTCCACGGTGGCGCTATACGTGGACGGTGGTATTGCGGAGGAAAATTTGGCGGCCACTAAATGTCATGTGGCCTCCGTTTTGGCACCGGCCGTCTCTAACCCCAACACGGGTGGCGAGCCGGGCATGACCTCGGAGGAGGAGTCGGAGGATGAAAGGGTGCCTAACCATTTGGCTTCGGTGCGCACCCTCACGTATCAGGCGACCCAAAAAAAACTCCTCGCACCCGTTACTCTTGATCCTACCCCCGAAGATTTGGAGGCACAAGAATGCGTGCGTTCACGCATTGCGAAAATTGAGCGAGAGTTATTGGGTGGGAGGGCCACTACCGTTAAGCGTTACCGAAAACGTAAAGGCGCCACACGATTGTTGGCGGCTTCTCGTGTGGGTGGCGTTGTCACCACCCAAGAGCCTATTGTGTCTCCGGAGGTGGAGCTCATGAGGAAACGCATCCTCGCGGACTATGAGCGGGATGTTTTTAGTGGGGAGGTTCGTCTCCGTCCGGACCAGGAACACCCTAAGGTCCGTGGTACGGAGCGGTTGGGGTTTGCTAAACTTGACCTATACCCGAACGCCAAACCCAAGTCCGTGAAGCCTATACGGTTGGTGGGGGAGCGTGCCGCGGCGGAGCAAGAAATAGTGGAGGACTTTTTGGCTCGTGGCTGGATTGAGCCGTGCCCTGCCTCCGAATGGGCGTCCAACGGTTTCGTTGTGCCCAAGAAGGAGAAAGGAAAATGGCGCCTCGTGGTAGACTACCGCCAACTTAATGAGGCTACCTTGCCCGACGCACACCCCCTCCCCCTCATTGAAAACATGTTGGAAAATCAATCCAAACACAAGATTTTCACTATTGTGGACTTGAGTAAAGGGTTTCATCAAATTCCCCTTCACCCTGAATCCCGGGCTAAAACCGCCATGAATTTGGCGGGTAAACGATACCAATGGCGTGTTATGCCTATGGGTATCAAGACTGGGCCCGCTATTTTTCAACGGGTCATGGACCATGTTTTGCAGGGTTTGGATTGTGCGGACGTATATATTGATGATATTATTATTGGTTCCTCCGGTGCGACGGAGGAGGAGCTATTGGCTAACCACGACCGCGACGTGCGTGCCGTGTTGGATAGGCTACGAAAAGAGGAGTTGGTTGCTTCGGTTAGCAAAACCGATTTCTTTGTTCGTTCGGTTGAGTTTTGTGGCCATGTGTTGGAAAATGGCACACGTCGGCCGGCGCCAGGGAAAATGTTGGCGCTTGAGCGTTGGGACAAACCGGATAATGTTCGGGAGCTCCGGGGGTTCTTGGGGCTCGCCAACTATTATTCGGGCTATGTCCAACACTACGCCTCCATAGCTACCCCTTTGATTAATATGTTGAAGGATTTGCCTAAGCATAAGAATGGCAAAAAGATAGGCCTAACATGGAATGCTTCGGCTAACGAGGCCTTTTTGAAGCTCAAGCGTGCTATTACGGATATTGTTCCCCTCCAACTAGCCGATTGGGATAAGGACTTTGTCCTCACCCCGGACGCTAGTAATTGGGCGGTGGGGGCGGCCCTACAGCAGGAAGGTCCCGATGGTGCCCTACGCCCCCTTGCCTTTTTCTCCCGCAAATTGTCAGGCAGCCAGTTGAATTGGAGCCCTCGGGAGAAAGAATGCTACGCCATAGTGGCGGCGCTTTTAAAATGGCATGGTTGGGTGGGGAACAAGCGCGTGGAGGTCCGTACGGACCACCGTAGCCTTGAAAATTGGGCTACGGAGGACCTCAAAACCGTGGGGGGTCCCTCTCCACGCCAAGCACGTTGGCATGAATTGTTCTCTAAATTCGACCTCCATGTGGTTTTCACTCCGGGGCCAGTGAACCCCGTGGGTGATTTCTTGTCCCGTTGGGCTTACCCTGCTAACCCGGCGTTGGGTGATGTGTCCATACATGGGACGGCCCAAGCGGCCGGGGATGTGCGGGACATGATGGCGGCCGAGAAGGAGGAACTTCTCGCCCGCCCCCTTGTATTTAGGGCGGTTGTGGCGCCCGTTGTTACTAGGTCTAAAGCGGCGCCTCGGGCTCAAGGGGCGCCCGCGTGTGATCCACCCCCTCTGGCTTCGCCTCCAGTGGGGGGGGGGACGAAGCAAAAGAGAAAGCTTCGGAGACTGGAGCGAATTGTCAAGATAAAAAAATCTTGGAAATCCCACAAGAAGGCAACTCCTATACATGGGGAGGATGCTCCCAATGTTTTTGAGATAAATTGGGCTAAACACTACCCAAATTGTCAACGCTACAAACAAATGTGGCAAGATGCCTTGAATGGGAGCTTCCAAGATGGAGTGAGGTTGGTGGATAACAAGCTCGTCCGTAATGGACGGTGGTGTGTTCCTACGCCGCTAGTGCATCGTTTGGTAGCCGAATACCATGATGCATTTCACATAACTACCTCCAGTGTGGAAAAACACTGGAAGGAAATTAACCATGGCGTGGAAGGTGAGGGGTTGTACAAAGCAGTGGAACTGCAATGTCAAACGTGTCCCTCATGCGCCATTCACACGCATGACACCAAGCGCAAGCAAGGGTACATGACCCCTATGCCTATACCTATGGAGCCCATGGACTCCATAGCGCTTGATGTGTTTCACTACCCTTCCACCTCCCACGATGGAGAGGTGTATGACCGAATGCTCCTATGCGTATGCCGGCTTTCCGGCTACCTCATCGCGATCCCTATTCCTAAACCCCGTCATGGAGACAAGGATGAAGGGCTAACGGGGAGAAGAGCGGCCCATTTGGTAATGGAGCGCTGGGTGGATAGGTTCGGAGCCCCTCGTGAAATATGCTCCGACCGTGGGCCACAATTTGTGAGCCAATATTTCCAAACCCTTTGTTCTAAGATTGGTGCCCGCTCGACTATGTGTCTCGCGGGTAGGCACCAAGGTAATGGCAAGGCCGAAAATACTGGCAAGCAGCTAAGGCGTGCCGTTGCTAAAGCCATTACCTTGAAGAGAAAGAAAACTAATTGGGTAGAGGTTTTGCCCGCCGTTGTACGAGCGTGGCATGAGACTACAGGTCCTTCAGGTTATACACCTAACGAGATTGTGTTTGGTAAACACAACCGTACTAAGGGGCCTCCTCTTGCTGAGCCTAAGGGGGTGGCCCAAGACGCCGCTCACTACTTCCAACGGCGTGAGGAGCTTATTGCTCTTGCACGGAGGGCTATGATTCAAGTGCAAGAGACAATGGCTCGTAAGTATAATAAGAGTAGGAGGATGTCCCCCAATTTCTCAAAAGGGGACCGCGTATGGGTCCGTCGCCAACGCAAAAATCTTGGCGATAAGACTTGTCCCTATTGGGATGGGCCCTATGAGGTTGTGGCCAAGAAGGCGCACGACCTCTATGTTATTCGAGTGGACCAACGGAGGTTAGTTGACGTCCACGTTGATTGTTTAATGAAAACGGTCAACTCCCCTCGCTCCCCCGTGCCTCTAAATTACACGGAGGAGGTTGCTAGGGTGCCCTCCCAGTTTGAGGAGGACACCTATAATGTCAAGAAAATATTAAGTCACCGTACTTACCGCAAGAGACTTCTCTTCAAGGTGCGGTGGGAGGGTTATACCAAAGATTGGGATACCGAGGAACCCGTTGAAACCTTCTTACCATCCTACAACAAAGTTTGGAGAGATTACTTGCAGAAACAGAATCTCACCCAAACCGTTGACATCCTTGCCCACCTTGGTGGACCGCTCTCATGAGCGTGCCACGAAAAGAAAACCCTAACCAATATGGATATATTATTGTTTGGGGAAGGGAGGAGAGAGCGAGAAGCGGTGGGAGACAGGAAAGAAGATGTGCATGCACGGCGCGCTCCTCGGTTACAAAAATCCCCACCGGAGCAGGGCGGTGGGTACCGCAGGTTTACCCCACCGTCTACCTCTCTCACCGCTAAAGGCTTGAGAGTCCTTGGGGTGGGGTGGCGTGGCATATAGCCTGGGGCGGAAGTGGGACGTGTTCTTTCGGGGGTCTTAATGCCATTCAAACCCCTATCCTTGGGTCTTACTGGAGCACTCCTACCACCACCAGGACTACTGCCGTCAGTCCTGCCCACGATGACGCCCCCTGTCAAGGGTGCTAACAACGTGGCAAGCACTTCCCGAAGACTCTGCCGGGTTGTGCGCATGGTGGTGTTTGCAAGGTTTCGGAGTGCCGCCCCGTACCGGAACCACGACCCCACGACCGTCCCTGACCCGTGACCCAAGCCAACGAGCTAAATCATTTGCTCAAAATGGCGAAGGCTTGAAAACTTCGTTGGGTTGGCGGGTACAACCCATTTTCCCTTTTTGCGTTGGGCGTGATGGTTTTCCACCGATTTGCCCTTGTCCACACGAGGGTAGGTATACAAGGTACGAAGTACTCGTGTGGCTCACATTACGTGGAAAAAATTTCGTGGCGTGCAAGATTGCCACTACATACGGCGAGGACTTAAGCCTAGAGGGAGGGGTCGTCCTCTACAATACAAGTATTCTAATATGAATTGCAATGGGTGCCTTTGCCCCGTCACTCTATGAGTGGGTGGGGTCTTCAAAGGCAAGGAGTGGCGTTGCGGATTTGGGCCGTCTCCGCCGCCTGGGTATTCGTCCCCGGTCGCTATGCGTGCCCGGGTTGGGAGTGGGTACCCTCCATTGCCATTGCATGGGGCCGCATGCTGGCTGGGTGTGCTCTTCATGTCCTTGATGAATTTCGCGGGGGAATTCCTGCCTGCAACGAGAGGGAACAAACAATATGATGAAAAGGGCGAGTATGCACATGCATATGTTTATGAGAGAATATGTATATTAATGTTTTCTCTAGAGTTCCCCACGAGTGGACTTGGATTTCCACAACACCCGAGGGGTCCTCTATCCCAACACCCAACCAAACGGGTTGGGATATGGGCGTGGCATTTTTCTTTATAGAGACCCGTGCGTGGACTTGGATTTCCACAACACACACGAGTCTCTCTGTCCGAGACACACCAAAACCGGGTGTGCCCGTGGCCAATGGTAGCGTGTGTGTGCGCATGCCATTAATTTAGTTACGGGATTATATGGTTGCCTATTACGTTGGTTATCACCCGCCCCCCGAACAAGCAAGACCTAGGTTGACGCCTACCTTTGGGGTTTTGTAGCCGTGTACACCGGCCCAAGTTTACACACGGAGGTGTAAACATGAATCCGTCATACACGGTGTAGAGGGGTTGGGGGAGTAAAACTCCTTCGGGGCGTGACATCGTGCCCCCGGGGAGCAGGGTGGGCTGATTCACCAGCGGGACCGTACGGGCGACCTCCCCAATTTGCGACCTGGAGGTGACCCCCTGCGCTACGGCCCGCCGGTTGCACACCCACCGACAAAGGTAACACGCAAGCTAACCTAAGTGTTTATACGCACGCCCCCAAGACACACACGAACACCAAGCAACAAGGTGGCGTATCTATACACGTGTTCTATTGTGGATATGCTTACTGTTTGTTGTGTGTACGTGAGTAGTTTGTGGAAGCTCTTGCACGTGCCGTATGTGTGGAGTGCCACCATCACGTGCCCCAAGGCCGCCACCGCGAGACCCACACTCTGTGATGCCCTCCGGGCGAGTGTATGCCCCCGGGCCCTGCCAATGGGTGTGCGCGCACAAGTGTGTCTTGTGTTTGTCGGTGTGCATCGCTCTATTATGTGTATATATGATATATATACGTAGTATGGCTCCTAGGTGAGTGGTTAGCAGTGAGGTCAGGTTATTATTACATGGTTATGAGGTTTGTCTATTTAAGTGTGTCTACTCACACCCTCATCCCATCTCCGTACCTCCTCCTTTACCCTCTACGTGGTGCATCACGTGTGACACACATGCTAAATTAAGCATCCACACGGACACGGCCCTTGGCTGAGCCGTGCCCGTAGCATTTAGCCACAGCCGTGGCTGGCTTCCGACACCCCACAGATCCATCTTTTTTGTGTGTCGGTTCAGTTTGCAAGTGGGCCTTTGGCTAGGCCTTGTCTGGGAATTTACAAGCAAGTGAACAAGCAAGCTTACATCTTACAAGCAAGAACTCACTCGTTAATGCAAGTGTTAAATCAAGCACATCAAGAACATCAAGCACATCAAGCCCTCATAAATTGTCTAAAGCACGAAGGTGGAAGGTGTGGGCATCGTACCCGTGTTTATCTTTGTGCCTAGTGTTTTAAGCGGTTCTTTTACCCTGAGGCCATCGTGACCTCTTTCCTCTAATTAGTGAGCTACCGCGCGCACGGTGGGCCATCGTGGCCGTGTTTGTTAAGTGGCCTAAGCATGCACAAGACAGTGGCGAGCACAAGTCAGTCATGCATCCCTGACCTCTACCTTTGTTTCCCCACGTGCTCCCTGCTGCAGGCACAGTCCTAAGTTGCTGTCAGTGTCTCCTGTCCCTGTTGCTGGCTTTTCTTTGTCAAAAGTAAAATTTTGGCACTGTCGCGTCGCACCGCTTCGCATGTACCGTTACCTTCAGTTTTGTTTAAAAGTGTGATTTCACTTTGCCTTTAGTTTTAATTCTTTGAAAAACTACCTGCCCTTACCTGCTGGACCCCACATGCCTCATGCGACACGCAGGGACCAGACTCTACGCGCCGCAGCTCGCGATTTCGCCTACTACTGATTGCGGGACCTGCGGGATCCCGTCCGTCAATTTGTGTATTCTGGCGGTGGTTCGATTCCCACCGATCGGAGCTACTTCAGCGGTCGTGCGGCCGGCTTCGAGATTGCCTGCGTAGGTTCGATTCCCTATGGGAGGGAATCCGCTAACCTAGATTTGCTGCTGTTTGTGACTGCTACGTTCCTCTTGGGCATGTACTTCCTGCCCGTGGCAGTCGTTTTAAGTGGGGGGGTGAAGCAGGTCACAACCCTACCCTGGCATTTTACCCCTAAGGGAGCATTATTTGGCCCTATATATGGGATATATGTGGGATAGGGTATATCATATTCCATTTCCTTGTTAGGAATATAGGATGTGGGATAGATAAGGCAATCATGGATGTTTAGTAGTTATATCAATTAGTGGATGATAGGGTGGATTTCTCATATGTGCATATCAGGTATTTCATTGGCTATGTGTACCATGTCTGTTTGCAGGATACTATTCAGTCAACACTATCGTTATGTCTTCGGTGCCAAGCAATGTTGCTGCCCATGCCACTGCGACCTCTGCTCCTGACCACCCGGTCTGGTTTCACCGTGTGGCTGCCAAGAAGAGGCGGGCCATGGTCACATCTCTGCATTGGTGGGATGACAAGATGTTGGTCACCGGCAAGTACGAGAAGGATGAGTTCGTGGCGAGGGTCATGGATCACATCGCGGACCAATATGATGGTCCGGTTGGGTCGGACCCGCCGACATGGGATTTTCCAAGAATGGGTGCCGACAACGACAAAAACCAGGCCGACGCCGCAAATTTCCGAAGATTATCGGTGGGAAGAGCTCCCCACGACGATGAAGACGGCATATCGGACGAGGAGAAGTCAGACTTGGACCCAACAGAGGCCTATACCGCAGTGCGGCCGGTTGTGTCGATACCGAAGCAAGCGGCTGAGGAGGCCCAGGAGAACCCGAAGGTCGCCGAGCTGAAGGAGAGGCTGATCAATGCCTATCCGCGGCTATTCAGTGGCGTCGCCAACAAGAACCCTCCAGATCGTGGGAGGTTTGGCACAGCAAAGATCAAGCTGAACCCGAACCCCAAGATCTATTGTCATCGGGAGTACCAACTTCAGGGTGATCGGGCCGAGGCCATGAGGAAGTTGTTGGCCGAGATTATTGAGCGGGCCTGGATCGAACCCTCCGACAGTGAGTGGGCCAGCCGGGCCTTCATAGGTCCCAAGAAGGAGAAGGGCGAGTGGAGGTTGGTGGTGGATTACAGGGGTTTGAACGAGCAAACCGAGCACGACTCGTACTCGCTTCCCCTGATCGACACCATCCTCCAAAAACAACAGAAAAAGCGGATCTTCACGGTGTTCGACCTGAAACACGGCTATCACCAGATGCCGCTACACCCGGACTCCAGGCCCTGCACAGCGATGTCGACGCCGCTCGGGCCCATGCAGTGGAAAGTGGTGCCTATGGGCGCCAAGAATGGCAACGCCGCTTTCCAGCGCATGATGGAGGACCTACTCGGTCCTGTCCGGGACTGTGCCGATCCCTTTGTGGATGACATCATCATCGGGTCCGGCACGGAGGACATGACTGAGGACGAGCTCATCGAAGCGCATGAGAAGGATCTGCGCCGAGTGCTCAGCGAGCTGGACAAGCACAACATGGTGTGCAAGCCCACCAAAGCCTCACTCTTCGTGAAGGAAGTGGAACTTCGCGGGTCACGTGGTTGGTCACGGGCAACGCCGTCCCATGCCTGGGAAGCTGGCGTCCCTGCACCACTGGGAAAAGCCCCAGACCATCAGCGAACTCCGATCCTTCATGGGGTTCTGCAATTACTATTCGGGCTATGTCCGGATGTATGCAGAACTGTCGGGGCCGCTGCACAAGATGCTGCAAGTGGGCAAGTTCGATGGCCGGATGGGGAGCAAGAAGAAGCTTGCCTGGACCCCGAAGGCCGAAGATGCGTTCAGCCGCCTGAAGGAGCGACTCCTGGGGCAGCTGGGGCTATTCCTGGTGGACCCGGACAAGGGATTCGTGCTACGGACGGACGCCTCAGACTATGCTGTAGGGGCAGTCCTCGAGCAAGTCCGGGACGACGGGTCACACGTACCCGTGGCGTTTTGGAGCCGGATCCTGGCCGAGGGCCAACGCCGAACCTGGACCGCGAGGGAGAAGGAGACGTACGCCATTGTTTGTGCGCTCAGGAAGTGGTCTGGCCATATCAGGTTGCAACCGGTGGTGGTTTGTACGGACCATCAGTCCTTGCAGAGCTGGCACAAGGAGCACGTCGACACCCCCTCGGGACCGGCGGCAAGGAGGGCCCGATGGCATGAGACGTTCGCCAAGTTCGACCTCAGCGTCGTGTACGTCCCGGGGAAGGACAACACTGTGGCGGATTGCCTCAGTCGATGGGTCTACCCCGCGGGTAAGGCATGGACGGACATATCCAGCCATGGGGACGCCGAGGAGACGGAGGAGGCCAAACGCATCATCGGGATGGAGAAGGCCATGGAGCAAGAGGGGGTCAAGTGCTTTGTGGTGATGGCCAACCGTAAGGACCTAGCCAAGTTCCGGGGCGCCCGAGTCCAAGCTATTCGAGAGGAAACCCTCGAGCAATGGATGGTGGCCCCTGTAGAGCTAGTCAGGTCGGTGCTCACAGAGGACTGGTCGGATGACTATGCGGCATCCGAGCACTGGAGCAAGTACTGGAATGCCGTGAGCGCCCCGTCGGACGACGAATGGCCCGAGGGCTTGACCGAGGATGGGGACAAACTGTTCCTCAAGGACAAGCTATTGGTCCCTGAGAACCAAATGGAGGAGCTCATTGACCACTGGCATAACGCCCAGCTCATGCATCCTGGTCGGGACAAGATGCAGCAGGACCTGGAGTGGCGCTTCAAGTTCCGGCCGGGGTACTACGCCCTCCTGGACAAGTACTGCAGCAACTGCGCCGTGTGTCGGGCCACGAAGAGCCCGAACAACTCCACGGCTGGCAACCCGGTGTGCACGGCTATACTGGAAGCCCCTATGCGGTCCGTGGCCATGGATGTGTTCGCCATGCCTGAGGTCACCGTGGACGGAGAGACCTACGATCGTGTCATCCTGGCGGTGGACAGGCACAGCGGGTATATTGTTGCGGTCCCGGGCAAGAAGTCCAAGAAGAAGGACAAGAAGGACAAGCATGGAGTGGGGCTGCAGGCCAAGACCGTCGCTAATGCCATGATCAGGCATTGGCTGACGATTTTTGATGTCCCAGCTGTCATCTGCAGCGATCGGGGCAGTCAATTTATTGGGACGTGGTTCAAGACGATGTGCAAGCACATGGGCATTTGGCACGCCAAGACCGTGGCGTACCACAGCCGGTCGAATGGCCGGGCTGAGGTGGCCGGGCGGCAGATGTTTGGAAAAGTTCCGCCAGCTGCACATCGACGAACCGGGCCGGAATTGGTATAATTCGCTGTGGAGAGTACTTCAGGCGTATCACGACCTTCCAGGGCCCACTGGACTGTCGCCCCATCGCATCCTGTTCCTATGGGATCGAGTGTCACGCACTCTCCCGTGGTTGAACCATGGCAAAGTGGCTCGGGATGCGAACGCTGTGATGGCTGAGGCGGACGACACGGCGGCTAAGGTGTGCAAGGCACTTCAGGACGAGCATGAGAAGAGGGCCAAGTACTTCAAGCAGGGAAAAGTCCAGAAATATGCTCTCTAGGACACCGTATGGGTGGAGCGGCACCACAAGGATGTCCTGTCCAGGCATCGGCAGGCATCCTGGTATGTGCCGGGGGTAATCGTGCGGAAGGTCGGGCAGGATGTGTATGCGGTTTGTGTGGGGGATAACAAGATCCTGGACCGCGACCACACCCAGCTTTGTCCCCGAGCACCAGACCCCAGCGGACGTCCCGTCACCTTCGAGTTTACGACCGGCGATGTGGACTCGGACGACGAGGGTGAGGACGACGACTTCACCGCCGAGAGGATCCTGGCGGACAAGCCGGACCCAGGGACGCCTGGGGGGAGGCTTTATAAAGTCCAATGGAAGGGATTCGCCGCATCCAGGGACTCGTGGGAGCCTCCGAGCAGCTTTGTGCCGAGGTATACCACGGTCTGGATGGAGTATCTGAAGAAAAAGAACATTTCTTTGGATGTCAAGGACGTGTTGGTCCATTTGGTGGCTGCTGTAGCACCGTAATGGATCCCCCTTGGCATTTTTGTTTGTTTTTGTGCTTGGGAGACGGGTGAGGGCGTTCATCTGGGGATTTTTCGGCCTTGATTAGCCATATACCCCCTTCACTCGATCTCCACATATATATTTCATTGTGGTATACTTATTTAGGTCAACTGACGACGTTTCCCTATCTTTGATCCCCTTGGTCCATGTTGTAGATCAAGAGGAGACCGGATATGGCGTAGGGCACCGATTATCAGTGTCCTCATCCCTCCCTTGGGGCATGGGGGATGCCTACGACGTGTGTGGGGCCTCCATGTGTCCTTGGGACATGGGGGGGGGGGTGTTGAAGCCCATTGGGGTCCTCCCGTCCTCTCTTCAATGGTTTCCGAGCGGATACAACGCTCTGAGAAGGGGGGTGAAGCCGGTTTGGACCCCCGTGGCCATCTTTGGGTCACTTGGGGTGTGTATCTATGTGCCGGCAAGCCGCCATTGGCTGATATCATACTCTCCCATCCACCTGACCTAACCTGATGTGCTAGTGTGATAGGTTTGGCCATTCCGGCTATGAGCGGCCATATTCAGTACCGAGGCGCCGCCAGCTGAGATTTATATATCAGAATATCAGGAATCAACAGGGTTTTTTTATCATAATGTTTCCGTAACTTTTCTGCCTTCCGTTCTGATTGTCAGTGTATTGGCGACTGTCAGTTGGCTCACGATTTTGCGGTAACCGATCGGTTAACTGTTATTTACAGATATTTTGGCGGAAACCCCGATGAAGGGTCAGATTTCATCAGTAAAGGGTTCGTTGCTTCCGCAATTTTCAGGTTATACACTCGCAAAATTAATCTGATTTTTTCAGACTTTCAGAATCGGATTTTCGACCCCGACATCGCCGCACTTGATATGATGAATTCCGAGTGGCCCGACATCTTTCCTTGATCACGAATCAACCTTTCTTTGGTTATGCCCTTCGTTTTTCTTGGAGATAAAGGAGAAACAAAATTGATTCGTGAGGCGGCTTTGAAAGGTCATATCTCCGGCTCACGTCGAGGAATCCCAATTTCGAGAATTGGGTTGGAATCGCCTTGGTCTCAACTTAATTTAGGAAGCATCAAACGCCTTTGGTGTGTACACATGCCCGGTATAGCAAGGGATAATGGTCAAGAGGGTAGAAAGTGATATATAACTCTTGGACCGTGCAACCGAATATTTTAATGCGACTTTCGAGTGTACCGCATGAGTGTTGGGGTTGCATAGATACCTTCATCGGGTTCCTACGTATTTTTAACGTGAAGTTATGTCCATGGAGGGGCATGGCATATCATGGTGGGAGCCACGTTTTGAGGGTATGTGTTATATGCATGGTATGTGCTTCAATATGCTCACGCCCATGTTATATATCTCCGTTTGTAGGAAGATATATGGAGTCATACGTGGCAAGGGCTTCGCCCATGTCAGAATGATGAGCTCCATAGCGCTAGACTAAGTCTACCGCTCATATAGTGCATGTGGGAGGGCTTACAGAGCGACCCACAAGCGCCATTATCATTTTTTTTGCATTTTCATGGTGCCTGTTGGGAGGAGGTTCGAAGGTGTCCCCATGTGTCCATGTGGGGATCCAAGTGGGGGGATGGTTTGCAAATGGTCCGAAGCAATTGTGTTTTGAATCATATGTTGATGCCAAGGGTGAGCGAAGTTATATACTATTGTAATTACCTTGAATTTGGCATTATTTGCATGTTTTTGACCTCATTTTATGCTCATTTTTGTATTTCATGTGCTCAACTGGTGGGCTAACAGTAAAGTGCCTAGAGATCTGTGAACTATGGTATGTTGCCTAAATGTTGGCATATGCTTTGGTGTTGTACCTCACCATATGCCGGATCACGTGGTCACTTTGGCGTGGCACAGGAGGCCTCACAAAATTAGGTCTCAAATTCATGAGTTGACTTGTGAAGCATGTCATGTACATAACCCGAGGGGTTTCGGAGCCAATGATGGGATATTTTTGGGCATGGACCTTAGGTCTATATCACCCTTGTGGACTACTCTCCGGATTGACACATGCATGGAGCATTTGAACATTTGCCGTATGCATTTTTGAGTATATAATTAAATTTTGGGCAATATGGTGTGATTTGCCTGATTTTGCCATGTTGTGAGGCCATCTTCATGGGGCAGGTCTCCAAGCCCAATCGATTCCAAGTCCAACCAAGGTTTTGGCAGGGTAGGGCATGGTCCTGAGTGCCACTTTAGGCCATGACACGCCACCTCCCCTATTGGGCTAGGATTTAGAGGCTTGGGAGTGAACACATTTTTGGGGCTTATGTAGTGACTTTTGACACATGGCATTTAGCCATCTTATTTGACTGGGTTCAGGGCATCATGTTGGTGAGTCAAGAGAAGGTCTTGAGTCCAGGGAATGAGGGGTCTATGGCTTTCATTGTGTACATTTCCATCTTTCCCCAACTTTGCTATATTTGTGTTCATATGCCAATTTCAGGGCTTTCCTCTTTGGTGCAATTCTTGTACATGCCCGCCACCGGGAGACAACCGGTGTGTTGAACGGAAGCCCGCAGTTTGGATTTGGATTCGGATTGTGCATGGTGCTGCTAGGGATCTGTGTGAAGGAGTTTCTTTCTACTTTTTGTGGAAATGCAGACCCTGGTGAGGAGCAGGACCATGGGAGTGACGGGTGGAAGGGGTACAGCAGGGGCCGGTCCTGATAGGGACCTTCTTTATCGGAGGCCCGGAGGGTTCAATACAAGGCCGATGCCAAGGTGTAGGACAAGTGTATTCATCAATACATGGTCTTCACACTTTTTTATGATAGTGTTCATTCCATCGTATTGTGCGTGTTGATCCTCTTGTTGTTCAATGGAATTTTCAACTCCATCAATTGTGAGAAGAATGCATAAAATAGGGTATGCAAGGGTGGCAAGGGTTCGAAAATCATCGGTAGGTGTTTGACGTACATTTTGTGAAATGGTTGTCATGGTTTTTGAAATATGAAGCCACATGAGGTGCCACTGAATGGGAAATAGACATGGTGGAAAGTAGTTGTTCAATTGAAATCTATGGTATTCAATTGAGTAGAGTTGATTGAGTTGAGTAGAACGGTTTTGACCTTAAAACGATAATCTAGGGAACTTTCAGGACGGTCGTCCCGGGTACAGGCAAAAAACAGCCATTTTTGAACACCAAAGCGGCCATAGAAGATGCGCTAGATGGCTTCAAATGCACTAAACCTTGTTTGCGGTGATGCACACTGCTTCCCTGTTTGTTTTCAGCTACTTGTAGGCCCGTATGGAGCCACGGTGTCGTAGCAAGGGCTTTTAGATTGCCTGTTGCTGCTCTTGCTGCTTGCCGCTTGCTGCTTGCTGCTTGCTGCTGCTGCTGCTGCTTGCTGCTGCGTAAATTGTGTTGATCACCCTTGCAACCCAAGAACGGGTGCATAACTTTGTGTGGTAGTCAGGACTTGTTAACCGCCTTTTGCTTGCTGCTGCTTGCCGTCTGCTGCTGCTGCTGTTTGCTAAAACGTGTTGCCCATCCTTGGACCCTACGAAGGGGTGTAAAACCTGGACAGGCTAATCCCAGCTCGGTAGTCAAGGTTCACAACTAGGAACAAGCTGCGTCCTAGTCTTGTGTAACGCTTTGGAAATGAGCGTGGAGGAAACACTGCCTTCTTTGGAAATGTTCTTCCACGCTAAAGAGGATTTTCCAAAAATATGGCTCAAAAATGGCTCATTTTCACCTCAAAATGGACCGCCACATGGCACCACGGGTTGGTACATGCCTTTTTGACAACCCTTTTGCCATTCTTTGATAGCCCAATCGCTATGGGAGATTAACGGCCCTCGTAGGAAACACCTAGTTGGCGCAGCAGCGATTGTCCTGAACCTTCAGGACGATCTTCCTCAAAAAAGCTGCAAAACAGCCATTCTTGGACACTACATCGGCCATAAAACGAGCTAGATGGCTGAAAACGGCACAAAATCTGATTGTGGTGATGCGCCTTTCCTCGTAAGTCCTTTTGTGCCACTTGGATGTACGTTTTGAGCCACGGGGGTTGCTCCAAGGCTGTTTTGACCGCCTGTTGCTTGGTACTGCTTGCTGCTTGGTCTTGCTGCTGCTGGCTAAAACGTGTTGCTCACCCTTGTACCCTAAGAAGGTGTGTAAAGCCTCGACAGGGTAAAACCAGCTCGGTAATCAAAACTCACGACTAGGACCGGGCCGGGTTCTAGTTTTGGTTAACTCATTGGAAATCAACCGGGAGCAAAGTCCGCTTGCTTTGCAGATGTAGCTCCACGGTCAGGACGATTGTCCTGAAAAATGGCTCAAAAACGGCGCGTTTTTACCTCGGAACTGCCCAGCACCACAGCAAGGCACACGCACTGTTCGCAACTAATTTGCATTCGAGTGATGGCCCAATCGCTGTGGAAAATAAACGGCCCTCATTGCAAACACCCATTTGGCACACTGACGATCGTCCCGAATTTTCACGACGATCGTCTTGAAAACAGGCGAAAAACGGCAATTTTGTTGGACACCAAAACGGGCCATAGGACGGGCAAGACAGCTTGAAACGGCACAAAACCTGTTTGTTGTGATGTGCATTTGCTCCTCAGTGGTTTGAAGCTAATTGAATGTCGGTTTTGAGCCACGGTGTCATTGCAAGGAATCTTGGACGGCCTGTTGCTTGCTGCTTGTTGCTTGCTGCTTGTTTGCGGCTTGCGGAAAACCTTTCGCTCACCCTTGGACGCTGAGAAGGGGCGCAAAACCTGAACGGGCAAAACCCGGTTCGGTAATGAAGACTGACAACTAGGATCGAATTGGGTCCTAGTCTTTCGTAACAAATTGGAAATTGTTGTCGGAGAAAGACCGCTTGCTTTGCAGATGTGCTGCTATCGACATGACGATTTTCCTGAATCGAGGATCCAAAACGGCTCATTTCTCCTGAAAATGGGCCATTGTGTGGCCGCACCTCATAGTACACGCATTATTGATCACGGATTCGAATTGCGTGATACCCAGTTGCTATTAAAGAACAAAGTCCCTCCTGGTAAATTTTCGCCTGACACACCCGCGATCGTCCTGAACTTTCAGGACGATCGTCGTCATAAAAGCCCAAAGACGGCCATTTATGAACACTCAATTGGCGAAGAAACAAACTTGATGGCTCAAAACAGGACGGAAATTGATCACCGTCTTCTGGCTTTGCTCACGGCTTGTTTCAGCCATTTGAAGGCCGGTTTGGAGCCACGGTGCTGTCGCAGGGACTTTTTGACCATCCGTTGCTGCTTGCTTGCTGCTTGCTTGCTGCTTGCCAAAATGTGTTGCTCATCCCTGGACCATAAGGTGGGGTATAAAGCCTCAACAGGGTAAGCCCAGCCCGGTAATCAAGATTCAGGACTGGGACCGAGCTGGGTCCTAGTCTTGGTAACGCATTGGAAATCACCATGAAGGAAAGCCCGCTTGCTTTGCAGATGTTCCTCCACGGGCATGAAAATTGTCCTGAATCATGGGTCAACAACGGCTTGTTTCTACCTCAAAATTGCTCATCTTCTGCCACCTTGGCATGTCACCCCCTCTCTTGCCTGCTCCTTTGCACTCCTGTGAAGGCCCAATCGCCATGGAAGAACAACGGCCCTCATTGGAAGCACCGACGCGGCATACCAACGATCGTTCTTACTTTTTAGGATAAATAATTCGGGCCCCGTGTGGTTTGACGTCATCCTGACGCCATCCTGACACTATCTTATCCTAACGCTTTCCTGACGCTACCCTGACGCCTTCCTGACGCATGCCGACGCATCCTGATGCGCTCCTGACGCCTACACCACTACCCTGACAAACCTGTGACGCCTTCCTGACGCCTTCCTGACGTCAGCCTGCCGCCATCCTGCCGCCATCCTGACGCTCTCCTGGCGCATCCTGACGCGTTCCTGACGCGATTGGACTATCCTGACGTTCCCTGACGCAATCCTGTTCTCACCCTGATGCTTTCCTGAGTCTTTTGTGACGTCATCCTGATGTCCTCGTGACGCCATCCTTGCGCCACCCTGACGCTTTCTGACGCATATGCGCCCCTGCGCCAACCGCTGCCGGCCCCCACCATCACGGGCAACATGTACCTGGGCACCGTACCGGGAGACCCGGGCATATACATCCTGCCCAACAGGTCCAGGGAACACGCCATCCCCCTCCACGGTGTAGAATCCCTCGCCCTGGGACCACCCCCACCAAAACACCAGCACCAACACATCCCGGCGGACAAACGGACACAGGCCCCAGACGGGGGAAAAAAGGCCCACCAACGCGCCCTGGCCCACATCACCCTCCACCCCGCAGCCCACCTACCCAAGGACTTCGGCACGGAGCGCCACATCGTCCTGGAGGGACATTCCCACCACATCATCACCGCCGCCCTGTACACCCTCGCCGCCCACGAACGCCACTGGGACCCCACAACCATCCCAGCAATGCCCCCACCGCCCCAAGGCCCCAACGATCCCGTCACCCCCTTCCACATCGATCAACTCCTAAGCCGCAAGGCCCCCCCACACCTCCACCCCTCCAGGATACCACTAGCCATCGCATCGTGGGACACCCTGGACACCCCCCCCCAACAACCCGCCATCCACATCCTCAAAGCGGACACCCAATGGTGGGTTCTCCACTGGGCACACGGAGTCCTCATGGCGGCCCAGGCCTATACCCCGGAAATGGACCCGGAAGACCCCCAACGGGGCCAGCAGCGACTCCTCCAAGCCACCACCCTCACAGGCCGCGAAGGCGCCCCCTGGGAAGCCCTCCACACAGCACTCTACTGGGCTCAAGGCTCCCCCAACGGCCCGGACACACCGGAACCCACAGAGGCCTGGGTCAGGCAGGCCAAGGCCATGAGGAACTACCACCTACACCACCCCTTCGAGGACAGCCCCGCCGCACTGCCATGGCCAACAGATCCCCCGGAGACCGTGCGCAAGCTCGCCGACATCATACGCAGCCACGCGAAAGCGAAAATGCAAACACCGGCAGAACCCCCACTGAGGGATCCAGACCAGCAAGCAACGCACCCCTTCTTCAAACCCCATGCCCCGCTACCTCCAGTCCCACCCAAGCGAACGAGACGACAAAGGGGCGCACCCGCCCCCAGCCAAGCCGGAAAAGCAGCGACCTCCCGATCCCCCGCATCCCACCCGACCCCCCCGGCGAACCCAGACCAAGCATCCTCGTCATCCTCCCTCCCACCAATACCACCGCCCCACCCGGACCAAGCATCCTCGTCATCCTCCCTCCAACCAGTACCACCGCCCCACCCGGACCAGGCATCCTCATCATCCTCCCTCCCGCCACCAGCACAGCCCCCGCCCGAAGCGTACCCAGGGTTCGAAAAAGGTGCGAAGGTCCGACAGCCCTTCCGCAACGACCACACAGGCGACTGGATCTGGTGTAAGGGCACGATCCAGTACCGCCTCAAGGGACCGGGGGACAACGGGGGGCCACAAGTCCGGGTGATCTGGCACCGCCAAAAGGAGCTAGACCAAGGCAGAGGCGCCCCGGACAAACCACTCGGCGACACCCTGGAACTCACCAGCGCCCACCCCATCCGGCTCCGCACCGAAGAGAACAAGGCCCACACAGGCACCAAATACACTGGGGAGCTCCCCCCGGAGTGGAGCCAAGGCCTCCCCCCGCCGCGCCTACCCAAACGCCCACAAACCGGCAAAAAGTCCCCAAGCCCCAGTCCCCCTCCCTGACGGGGCAAGGGCCGAGGGCACAAGCCTCCACAGCCCCGGCCCGCCCCCACCGAGGCCACCGTCAACCTCCTCGACCTCAACCACCCGGCCGTCACATACTCCAAGGACGCCACAACCGCCCTCCAAGAGCTCCCGATGGCACAGGGGCCGGGGTGGGTCGCCCACCTCCTCACCTTCCAGGAACAAGGCCTACAGCGCGACGACCCCCCAGAAACCACCCCCATATATACCCCGGACCAGAAAGCGTACAAATGCTACTGGCACAAGGGGACCCCCCTATACGCCCAAACCGGCATCCACGTCCACCTCGTCCACCACCTCAGCGTCCCAGGGAGGCTAGGTGTCTATGAGGTCGTCGGGGACGGATGGGAACTCAACGTCATCAACACCCACGTCCCCTTCGGCTAAGCCACGGAACCCTTCCTCCAAGCCCTGGCCGAGGCGCACCGCCAAATGGCCATGCTCGCCCCCACAGTCATCATCGGCGACATGAACGCCGCCCCCACCCCAGCGGACCGAGGGGGACAAGCCACACCCCAGGACCAAGCAGTCCGCGACACCATCGGAATGCTGGGGCTCGTGGACCTAACAGCCAGCCTCGAAGGCCAACCATCCCACTTCCCCCACCAAACGGATGCCGCCCCATCCCGCATCGACGTATGCTATGGCGACCCCACCACCATCATCTGAGCGGAGGCCCGATATGGACCCCTCCCGCTGGGACCCACAGGCCATAGCCCCCTGCACATCCGCCTCACCATCCCCAACCTTCCCCCCAGCCCCCCAGAAGATGCGGACCAAGGCCTACCACCCCCCCTGAAGATGCCCCCGCTGCATGACAAGCATGCCTGGTCCCAATATCACAGGGCCATAGACCGCGCCCGGCGCATCCAACCAGACCCCACCGACCTACTCACAGCCATGCGCACGGCCGCCGTCGCCTGCGGCTTCCAGCAACACCCCCACACAGACGACGACCAACCAGCCACGGCCCCTGGGGGACATGCTCCATGACCTCTGGCATGCGAAGCACCAACTGGCGACCCTCCTCCACACCGACACCCCCCAAACCCGCCGCCAGATACACCACTGCAGGACACAGATAGCCCAAATCAGGGCGGACCTGCAGCGGTGGCACATCCACAGGCAACAGCGCATCGCCCAGGAACACGAACGGTATGCGCAACATGAACTCCCCTACAAGGCCATCAGCCACCTCAACGACGCCATGACCGATACCGGCCACCGCACCATCACCACGGTCCGGCAGGAGGACGGCTCCCTCACCAACGACCCAGCCACAGTGCTCCAAGCCACCCAAGACAGCTTCCTCCGGCAACACACCCCCACCCAAGACACACTGGACCCGGACACCCAGGCCAAAATCGACCGCCTCCCTCGGGTCTTCAACCACGCCCAGAGGAGGCACCTGGAAAAACGCCCCTTCACCATCCACGAAGTCCGGAAGGCCATCCACAGTCTCCGGCAACACAAAACCCCAGGCTACGACGGCCTCCCTGCGGAGGCATACTACCACCTCCCCGCCCACCTCCTCCGCGTCCTCGCCCACCGCCTCTGGGACATCGTCACGGGGCGGACCCCCCTGCCACCAGACTGGGCAAACGTTGTCCGCCCCCTCTACAAAAAAGGGGACTGGGCAAACCCGGACAACTGGCGCCCCATAGTCTGTGCGGTCACGGAGGTCAAAATCGTCTGGACCATCCTCCTGCGCCGCATCCGCCCCCACCTGGACCCCCACATACCAGCGAGCCTCTGGGGGGCCATCCCAGGCCGCTCCCCACACGAGGCCATCTTCCTCCAGGACACCATCGCGGACATGGACCCGGTGGACCTCATCATCGCCTCCCTCGACGTCAAGGGAGCCTTCCCGAACACCCCCTGGCTCCTTCTAGAAGCGGTATGGAAACGCCTAGGCCTCCCCTTCTACAACTTCACCTCCGACTACATCCGCATCCGCAAATACACGGTCCGCACAGGAGCAGGCCTCACCCCCTTCCTGGAGCCAGGCAGCGGGGTCCCCCAAGGGGGAGCAGAGGGCCCCTTCCTGTACCTTCTAGTGACGCTCCCCCTGGCCCTCGCAATCGAGCAGGATTACCCGGCCTACGCACCCTACCCCCTCCTCTCCCCCCTGGTCGGCTTCGCGGACGACACCAACCTCACCGTCGCGCACACCCCACACGACCCCCATGCCCCGGACCCCAGACCAACGGTCACCCAACAGGCCAACGACTTACTGACCGTGACCGTCTCCTACCTCTCCCACAACAACCTCATCGTCCACCCCACAAAGTCAGTGGCCATGATCAAGGGGTCTGCCACACCTCCCACCCTAGGGCCACAAGGGCCCCCCATGCAAGTCGTGACGACCACAACCCACCTGGGGGTAGTCCAGGCCGCCAACCCTGAAGACGCCACCCTCCCTCCCAAGTTGCAGTCACACCTCGCCCATCTCCCCAGATATGCGTCCCCGACCACCAAGGCCCTCTCCCTGTCCCACCAGAGCCTGGCGTACTACCTCACCGGGGTCTTGAACGCCTCCATAGGCTTCGGAGCACTCCACCTAACACACCCCACCACCGCCCTCCAGCCGGCCACACGCGCCGTGACCAAGGCATGGGCAGCACACGGGGGCTGGCCCACCTCCATACCCACCCGCGCCATCCGAGCGGCATGGCCCCACTATGGAGACGCCATAGGGGACGAGGTGAAAGCGGCCTATACCAGACACACCGCCCTCCTCCTTCACCGCATGACCCACAACCACTCACCGGAGGTCCGCGAGGTCACCGCCATCCGCCTCCAAGCCGCACAACGGGCCCGCAACACATGCCCGAGCTGGGTACTCCACCAGACGGGCATGCCCACCAACATGAACACGCGCCTGTGGAACCACCTGCAACTTCTCCTCCCATCCCCACACCACGCCATACTCACCAACCACACGTGCCCAGAGAAAGGGCCACTAGCGGTCCTCTGCGGGGACCTCCACCACCACCCCAAGGGCACCATCCACACCATAGACCTTGTCGGGGCCTCCATCACCGTAGTATACGTCACCCTCCCCCAAATGGGAGTCCTGCACCACAGCGGGGCACACCACGACCCCTTTCTACAGCTTCCCGAATGGCCACAATACCGCCTCTTCCACCAGTACCTCACGCAGACGGCACGAGCAGCGGGACACACTCTACCGGGCAGCAAAGACATGCGCACAGCCTACCGAGAATTCACAAAGCAACACCCGCCACCCATCCCAGCGACACCGCCCTACGCACCCACCGGATCGAAACACGAACCCGTCCCCCCAGTAACGGGCCCAGTCCCACCACTAACCCTGCTACTGGCCCCGAATGAAGCCAAACCCACGCAGACCACCGTCATCCACCACGGGGCAAAATGGCGCATACCGAAACACCACATGACCGCCCGAGACCTACCAAAGGTCCCCCAAGATTCCCAGAGCATGCCACGCACATGTTGGGCCTGTGACCCCGAGGCACCAACCACACCATGGCCCGTACTACACCTCATAGCACGCCACCACACCCACCCCACAACCCACCTACCACCACAGGCCTACGCATGGATAGCCCCATGGTTCCACCGCACCGACACTAACCCCACGGTAGCATGGGACCCCGACCACGCGCCCAAATGGCTCTTCACCACTACACCCACATGCCCCCGCCCCGACCCGGCAGGGGTCGCCATCCGTTACAGCATGTACGAGCCAGGCAGAACGGGCAAGCACGAGCACCCCTACTATCCACTCCACCACTCCTGCCACACACCGGAGCACCGAACACAAACCCTCACATGCCACGACCTAAACCCAGACACAGCCTACATCCTCCACTACATCTACTCCTACCTCACACAAGGACAGCCGGAGCAGGGACTCATAGCCCTGTCCCCCCAAGCGAAGCACATCATCTCCAAAGGAATAGGGGTGTACGCCACCCCCATCCTGCAGGCCACAACCCCAGTAGCCCACCTCGCCACGGGCCTTGCCATATACGCCTACCTGCCCATGAACCCATGCCGCCTCCCACAACCATCACCGGCGGACCGGCTTTTCTTCACCGACGCCTCAGGCGAATCCGCCCTCACGCCCATCACCGGGGGGGCCACCCTGCAGCTAACCCACACCGGGGGACACTACCACATGGACCACCACACGGGCCACACCACCTATGGGGCCTCTTCCCACGGGGAGCTAGGGGCCATGGCCGACGCCATCACCGAGGTCGCGGCGGACCTACCCGCCCACTCCCCGCACATCGTCCGGGTCTGGTTCGTGGTAGACGCCACTGTCGACACGCACCTGCTCCTCCGCATAGCAAGGCAACCACTTCACAAAGCAACCGCGACGAGCCTCGGCACCCAGGCACTGCTACTCTGGAAAGCCCTACGCAACCTTCCCCCCTACGTCCAACTCCACATCGTGAAACAAGACTCCCACAGGCACCAATACGGAAATGGTAAGGTCGACAACCAGGCAGTACACCAGCGCACAACACACCTACCAGCCCTCCAGATCCCTGACCTCGGCCGCAACCACACACACCTCCAACACGTGCCCCCTGTACCTGAGCCCCATCAGACCCCGGACTGGGTACCAGAGGACGCCCCCTATTCCTCCCACGACAGAGCGTACCACTACCCCAACCCCGTCCAACATCTCGCCCGCGTGCTCGGCGACGCAGACAGCCGGGCGCACATCCAGGAGCTCCAGGACAGACTGCAAGTCCCCCTCTACCACTCAGCGCTCCGCCCAGCAAACGTCCCAGCCCACCTCCAGAAACGACGCATCCAGCTCCTCAGGGAGCAACTGCCATTCCTCACCAGGGTCGCCAGATGGCTCGCCCGCAAGCACATCCGGGTCCCCGACGAACACACTCGTTGCCCATGCGACCACACCACCCCGGAGGACTGGGAACACTTCAAGAAATGCCCCCTCCATACAGACAGGGACACCCTAGTGGGCTGGTCCCCGGCGGAAACCCTGCGACAACACGAAGGATGGCCAACCCACAGCCACGCACACCAGGCCACCGAACACCTCTTCCGGGACCCCCTGATCAAAGAAGCCACCATGAGAGGGGCAGTGACACAGGCCCTGCACCGACACCTCACCAAACACACGGAAAGCCCCATGGAGGCAGCAGCACACCTCCAGCTAGAAGCGGTCCGCAGAGCAGCGGCCCAAATGGTACACCGCAAACACCTCCTGCTAACACACGCGGAACAACTCACCGACCCCACCGCCAGGGAACACATGCAGCGTCTCATCCACTACCATGCCGTGCATGACCCAGACGTCCACTAACCCGCTCCACGCCCCGCACGCGCCCCCCGTCTCCATCCACAGGTCTCCAAGGCACCACCACAGCGCCCCGAGACCCGTCTCGCATCCAAGAAGCCACCCGGCACCGCCCAGTCCGGCCGAGCCCAGCCAGGGCCAACCATCCATCGACGTAGACGCGCAAGACCCCGGCAGCCCATCCAGCCCACCCCCCCCGGACCCGGGGCACCCCCCCCTCACACCGGCCACCATCTGCGACCCCGACCTCCTCCGAGCGACCCTCCAAGACAGGGCCCCGACCACCCCCCTGGGCTGGTACCGCCTACAAGAGGACTGGACCAAGCTCACCGTCAAAGCCCTCCGGGACCTGACCACCCCAGGCAGCGGCCTCCACGAGACCATAGTAGACCTCGTGCTCTGGCGAGCCCGCAAACACACCCGGGGCCAGCCCATCTGGATCCCCCCCATCAAGTGGGGCCAGGCCCTGACGCACGACACCGGCAGCAACGTCACACGTCGAGGGACCGTACGCCTACGGCGGGCCCAAGCGGAGACGGACCACCCAGCGGACCCGAACCACCCGGAGCAGTGGGAACAGGCCACCGCGCCCAACCGCGACACCGCCCTCTGCGCTGCCGGCCTCCGCATCCCGGACGACGACCTCCTCCCCCCACCTACAGACAGTGACCACCCCCCGCCGGAGGTCTGGGTTACAGTCCTCGAGCGCGGCCACTACTACGTGATAGCCGCTACGGCTACGTCCCCCGGCCCGCAATGGATCATCCAGGGGACAGACACCATGTTCGCCCCGGAGACCGCCCCACCAGGGGCAGTGGGGGATCCCACCACCCAGCACAGGATCCTCAGGGGTGTCCTCCAGCCAGGGGACACGCCCCCAGCCCGCGCCCTGGCCCAAATCACCTCAGGGAAGGCGGGCTACCACCTGGGATTGGCCATGCTCTGCCTAACCCACTGGATCCAGCGCCACTGGCCACCCACGGGGACCGTGCCCTGGGTTTGGGCCATCCCCAGCGCCCACACACAAGTCGAGGCAGGCCCGGACACACGACCAAACCCCCCCCCCAGACCGCAGCAGTCCCTCACCTGCGGGTACCACGCCATCCACAGGGTCCTCAACCGCGCGGGTCTTAGCCCAAAGCTAGCATGCCCCCTTCCCACCACTGACCAAGAGGTCCAACAGATACGAAAGCTCGCCTGCGAAATCCTTGCCGCGGCAGCAGAAGACGGCAAGCTTCTCCTCCAAACCGCCCGGCCTACAACTGCCCACGCAAGCGCGCGGCAAGCGGACACATACACCGGCACAGCACACCCCCCCGCACAATCCCCGCCCATGCCCCCCCCCTCTCGCTGCTCAACCGGAGACCCACACACGCCCACCATCGCGCGCATCCCCGGGCCCCGCGACACGGGCCTCCCCCACCCGCCCGAACACCAGCACACGCCCGCCACACACCCACCCACCGGCCACCCTTCACCGCCCCCGAAACTCAACAACCCACACACACCCGCCAAGGGGAGCCCCGCGCCCCGCGGCACGCCCACCCCACCCAGTGGCCCGCCCACGCCCCCCACACACACCCCAGAGGACCCAGGCCCACCCCCCCCGGCCCCTGAATGCAGCCCACGCGAACTGTTCCCCCCCGCGGACACCAACCAACACGACCTCGCACATTGCAGGACCCGGGCCCAGCCGAGCCCAGGAAGAGAAGGCCGCAGCCCCGCGCCTCCCTCCCCCGCCGCTGCCGAACAGATCGGCCCGCCGGGCCGCCAGGTCACGACCGGGCCCCCCCAGCCGCCCGCCCCCAACCTACAACCCGGGGACATGCCCTCCATCCTCCCCGCAGTGGCCGCAGCAGAAGCCGCCGCCCGCAAGCCCGCCCGCATCACAGCCCAACCCGCGTCCACCACCTCCTCCTCGTCCTCAGCCTCGTCCACCTCCTCCACCTCATCCTCCGACCCCCCCCTCCCCGCCAAACTCATCCTCAAGGCCACGGCGAAAGCCAAAGCCGCGGCCGCACGCACCGACCCCCCAACCCCCACACAGGCGACTCAGGCACCCCGGCAACCCACCGGGACGACCCCCGACCCGACATCGGCGCCCTCACACCTCCGGACAGAGGTACTCCTCAACCTGGAACCGGACCCCAACCCCAAACCCGACCCCAAGCCCAAACCGGACCCCAACCCCAAACCCGACCCCAAACCCAAGCCGGCGCCCACGCGACCACACACAACACCGCATACGCAACGACACAAAACCACCCGATACCACCCCCGCCCAGGCCCTCGCCCAAGCCAGGACCTCCACCCACCGCAACCCGCGCCCCCCTCCCGCCGGCACCCACCACCACCGCGGAGACGGCCACCCAGCACGACCCCGTCCAGGCCCTCGTCCACATCCCCGTCACCAAGCGCCCCGTCATCCATCCCCCACAAACCACCACCACCGCCGGCCAAACCGACCCAGGGACGTGGGACCCCTCAACCATCGTCACCGTCAAGCCCGGCCCCCAACCCTTCCCCCATGCCCACCACATAGTGCAGCCCCGGGGACTGCCCACGATGCCCAACCCCCCACCCCCACAAGGGGGACCGGAAAACCCACAAGGACTCCATGGGCCATACCCGCAACACCAACCCCACCACTACCCACACCACCACCACCAGCGGCCCCACCACCACCACTACCAACACCACCCCCACCACTACCACTGCCCACCGCCCTACCCCACCGGACCACAACCCCCCGTACACGAACAGCACCAGCGGACGGGATGGCAGCCACCGAGCACCCCGCCCGCATACCCCACCTACCACCAGGAGCCATCCCCCCCGTACCAACCACCACCCCCGTACCAGCCGTACCCCCGCGGCCACCATCCGATGGCCGAAGGGGCCCCATGGACGACGGGGGACCTCCCCCCCCAGGCGGCACCGCGTGAGGCCCCGTACCCCCCCGGCCACCATCCGATGGCCGAAGGGCCCCCATGGACGACGGGGGACCTCCCCCCCCAAGCGGCACCGCGCGAGGCCCCCCAGAGGCCGCCGACGCTTCCGGACTGGCCCGACTCGAGCGACGGGGGCCGGTCCCGCAAACGGCGGCGCTCCCGCTCCCCCCCCGCACGGTACACTCGCCCACGGCGCCCACACTCCCACCGCGCCTCAACCACCCACTCGCGCCGCTCCCGCTCCCCCAGGTACCACCACGACCCCCAGGGACCCCGCTCCCGTCGCTCCCGCTCCCCCGGGCACCACCACGAGCGCCACCGCCGCCCCATGTCCCCCTCCCCCTCCCCCCATCGGCCACCCCCCCCCCGCCAGCAACACCCCCGCTCCCCCCGACGCAGCCAGGCACGCCACTGCCGCCCCACGTCCACCTCCCCCACCCCCCACACGCCCCGCCGGGCTCCCCGTTCCCCCCGCCACCCGTACCCATCCACCACCCCCAGCCCCCGCCACCACCACTCCCGCTCCCCCGGACGCCACGGAGCGCGCCACCGCCGCCCGATGTCCACCTCCCCCTCCCGCCCCCCCCTCCGCCCGTACCCGTCCTCCACCCCCAGCCCCCGCCGCCGCCGCTCCCGCTCCCCCAGGCACCGCCACCCCCGCCACCACCGCAGGTCCACGTCTTCCCCCCGCCGCTCCAGGACCCCGGGCACGGACCCCTCCCCCCCCCGGGCCCCCGCCTACCTCGCCTGGTGGTCTCCCCCCGCTCTGCAGGAGCTCCGCCGCTGGGTGGAATGGGCCGGAGGAGTGGGAAGGCACGAAGAAGTGCACATGGTGCATACCTCCGAGGAGGTGCGCACCCGCACCCCCGCAAACCCCAACGAGGCCGCCCCGGAGGCCATCATGCCGCAAGCGGCATGGGAGGCCCTCCTCCGCGATGCGGTCCAGGGCCTCCGCCCCCCCTACACCCCCCAAGCCCTCCGCCAGTGGCTTCAGGCCACCCACCCCCAAGCCTGGGCCACCGGCGCCCCCTCCCCATCCCGCCCCTCCCGCCACCACCTCACCAGGAAGGGGCAGGACAAGGGCAAGGGAAGGGCAAGGGGCACCAAGGACCACACAGGCAAGAGGGCACGGAAGGGCCCCAAGTGAGGGCAGGCACACGCAGGGACAGGGCGCCGGAAGCGACACCACATGGGGGCAGGACACCACCCAAGAACCAGGAAGGAGCGGGAACGGGGACCAAGACACGGAGGAAAAGGGCACCACGGCAGGTACCACGACCAACACCCAGGAAGGGCACACCACGACGGGGAGGCCAGCGACGCCCCAGCCCCAGCAAACATGCCAACACACACCACCGAAGCAAACATCGGACGCCATACGGATCACACCAGCGCACGCCCACCGGCCACCGGAAACCACACGGAGAACGGAGGGCACACCTACATGGGGAGAACGGGCCACACCCACAGAGGAAGCCGCAGGGAACGCCGCCGCACGGCGCACCACCACGCCCTCACTGCCAGGCGACGACCCCGACCACCACAAAGGCCACCTCACAGGCACCGGAAGAGGACGAAAGCACGGCCGCGGCACCCACGACTACGGACCGAAACCCCCAGAGGACACGGGACCAAGGCACAGGCCCCCAGGGAGGGCAACCCCACGGACCGTCACGCGACCACACCATGGGCTATAAGGGCCGGGCTGCGTTACCATCGCGGTTTGACGCAGAGTATTGCTAAGCACTTGGATTGACGGCCGGGGGCTTGATCTCGGCTGGTCTCACGTCCGTGAGGGCCTCCGTCACCAACCTGTTGCGTCCAGTGGAGGAATGGCACTGCGGCGGCACACCGATCCCGTCCATGATGAATATCGAGCGCCGCAAGGGGAAGTGAAAGGCTGTCATCGATCGCGAAGGCCTTGGTGCTCCTCGACGGTACCCCCTTCAAGGCCATCTCCGAGCGCCGTGAAGACTGGAAGTGCCAAGATTACTACCGGTGCCCCGGACGCCTGCAATTCAGCACCGGAGATATGGACATCCCCCTGACCCTGAAGTATGAGCTCATCCCTGCCGGCGGCACCGACCCGGACCCTGCCAGCGCAGCCGAGCTGCAGTGAAAGCCTTTCGCCACTCAAACAGCGTTCGGAAGCCACCTCCACCGTCCGACTCCTGATTTCTGTTTGTCTGCCTTGGAGAAGGAACGCCCTTCCTACACCCCGAGTACGCCTGCCTGTCTGCGAGGCCCGGTGAAGATTGAGTCCATGGGTGAGAGTCAGCGTGCACGCCCCAAGGACACCGTGATCATTCAGCAGAATTTCCCGAAGACCTAACCGACCCACACAGGCCAGGCTGACCTCCACTGACCCACCGCGGCACCACGCGAGACCACGGCACACCGCACCACAGCGCGCCACAGAGCAACGCACCACAGCACGACGCGACGCGACGCGGCACAGAGCGGCACAGCACGTCACAACTGACCCTAACCTGAGGGACTAACCGAAGCCAGCCACCGCACGGCCGGGAAGGCGCCGCGCCACCACGCCACACACCAGCACCACAGGCCACACACGGGGCCACAGCGCGCCAGGCGACAACGCTGACGGACCACCCAGAAGATTACAGCCGGCACCGCAGAGGGGTAAGGACACGAACAACCCCAGCCCCCTAACCCAAAACCACAAGCAGCCGCCTGGCGCAGCTGCCCAGCCGGCAGAGCCAGGACCTAACCCAGCAAGAAGGGGCGCCGAGCCCACCGTGTACAAACCCCACCCGACCCATGGGGCCGGAACATGGCCACACAGAACGCAACTGAAGACAGCAGCCCGGAAGACAACACTGAATGCAGGCCAGTGCGTGCGCCAGCCCAGGGAAGGCAGAGGGAGGAACAGGCAAGCACCCCCCCCCCAAAAAAAAAAGGAGGGGGGAAGGGGAAAAGGCACGAAAACAACCCACAGCTGCCAAACCGCCCGCCAACACCACCACAGGCGGCCAAGCCCCCCCCCAGAAGGCAAAAAAAAAAAAAGGGGACCCCCACAGAGGCACAGGGGCACCACCCACCCAAAACCGGCAACACCAAGCCAGTAACAGCGGACCACGGGGAAAAGGGACACGGAAAAAAAAAAAAAAAAGAGAGCCACCAGCCCAGCCCGAAAGAAGGGGGATGGAGGGACAGGGACCACAAAGCCCGAAAAAAAAAAAAAAGAAGAAAACAAAAAACCAAACCGCAAAAAAAAAAAAACACACCCCGACAACCCAGCCAAGACAGGCTGGGCACAGGCAAGACCCGGGCCCAGCACACACGCCCACACCGCGCGCCGGAACCGCAAACGGCGGGGGGCAAGCGGGGCGCCCACGAAACCACACACGTCCCAAAAGCAGGCCGAAACCGAAGCCCAACCACGAACACCACAAACAGCCGACACTAGAGGGACAACACCACGAACCGTGCCCAAAAATACCCACCCAAGACCCCAGCCAGGACTGGCGGGGTTAACAAAACCCGCACCCAACCGCCAACCGGACCCTAACACAAACGCCAGACAACAGTAGGAAACCCAGTGCCCACAGCCCGGGCACTGAGGCAGCCCGTGCCATGCAGGTGACCCGGCCAAACGAGATCCGGAGCCCGGGGGTAAGGCTGCATCCTAAGGCCTGCGCTGCTTTGGGACTCGAGGCGGAGCGTGCGACACCCAAGCGCCTCGGAACCCTAGTACCAGGAACGTGCATGCACGCCTTGGGAACGGGATACGCCAGGAAGTCCGGTGAACCCCTAGGGTTCTGCCCAAAGGAGGGGACGTGCGCAAGCACGGGGGCACACCCTCCCGGCGAGACAAGCATGTCACGCTGGCGGCGATCAGCCCTCCCGGCGTAGCCCGGGACCGCTTTGTTGGGGGCCAACAGTCAGGTCTAGCGGGATGTAAGCCGCCTCCCCTCTTCACGCGCGGAGCCTCTTCCTGTTCATCACAGGGGCGACGCCAGGGGGAACCATGGGGCGCCTCTCCACGACCGAGTGCACCTACCTACCTACCTCAAGATTCAGGACTGGGACCGAGCTGGGTCCTAGTCTTGGTAACGCATTGGAAATCACCATGAAGGAAAGCCCGCTTGCTTTGCAGATGTTCCTCCACGGGCATGAAAATTGTCCTGAATCATGGGTCAACAACGGCTTGTTTCTACCTCAAAATTGCTCATCTTGTGCCACCTTGGCATGTCACTCCCTCTCGTGCCTGCTCCTTTGCACTCCTCTGAAGGCCCAATCGCCATGGAAGAACAACGGCCCTCATTGGAAGCACGGACGCGGCATACCAACGATCGTTCTTACTTTTTAGGATAAATAATTCGGGCCCCGTGTGGTTTGACGTCATCCTGACGCCATCCTGACACTATCTTATCCTGACGCTTTCCTGACGCTACCCTGACGCCTTCCTGACGCATGCTGACGCATCCTGATGCGCTCCTGACGCCTACACCACTACCCTGACACACCTGTGACGCCTTCCTGACGCCTTCGAGACGTCAGCCTGCCGCCATCCTGCCGCCATCCTGACGCTCTCCTGGCGCATCCTGACGCGTTCCTGACGCGATTGGACTATCCTGACGTTCCCTGACGCAATCCTGTTCTCACCCTGATGCTTTCCTGAGTCTTTTGTGACGTCATCCTGATGTCCTCGTGACGCCATCCTTGCGCCACCCTGACGCTTTCTGACGCATATGTGAACCATTCCTGACGCCATCTTGACGCCATCCTGACGCCATCCTGACGCCATCCTGACGCACTCTGGCCCTCACCTACCAGGCAGCTCAAACCTAACACTTGGGTGTCACCCTAACCCTAACCGTAGTTAACTTGTTGCAAAAATCATTGATTTCGGTGAAAAAGTCATCTTTTTGCCAACCAAGGACCCTATTCTATTACTGAAGCTTATCAATCATATTGCTTTTTTCAGCCCATGCTTTTGCCGGTGCGAAGTAGGTTTCAATTTACATTCCATACGTCATCATCTTATCCCTTTTTTTTGGGCGCCCCGGATTTTACCAGTGCGAAAACAATTTGAACCTACAATCTAACTCTGCCACTGCCCGGGCAGAAAATGACCAATCATACGTTCCATACCCATTCTGCTTTCGAAAGCCTTGAAATATGTTGTTTTTGCAGCCCGTGCTTGTGCAAGTGCAAGATAGGTTTCAACTTGCATTCCATGCCTAGTCTATTGTTTACGAATGTTTATGTTTGCGACTCCGCAATTTTAATGGTTCAAAAACCAATGCTGACACTTTGGCAAACGATAAAATGACGGTCACAGCACAGGCCACCACTCAAAAGACACTCACAGCACACGTCAACACGCACATGAAAGTCAAAGCACCCGTGAACACTGGAATGACACTCACAGCACACAACGATACTCAGACACTCAAACGACACTCACAGCACGCTCCCACACTCAAATGACACTGACGGCACCCGTCGGCGCTCAAATGACACTCACAGCACACGCAAACACTCAAATGACACTCACAGCATGCGCCGACACTCAAGTGACAC
The DNA here is from genome assembly GCA_964036045.1 of Eutreptiella sp. 'Long Island Sound 2002'. Taxonomy (NCBI): domain Eukaryota; phylum Euglenozoa; class Euglenophyceae; order Eutreptiales; family Eutreptiaceae; genus Eutreptiella; species Eutreptiella sp. 'Long Island Sound 2002'. The sequence continues at coordinate 102,442,036 of OZ038382.1, read as the reverse complement.
TTACACCACGCGTTGACACTCACATGAAGGTCAAAGCACGCGCGAACACTCAAGTGACACTCACAGCACGTGCCAACACTCAAACGACATTCAGAGCACGAGCCGACACTCCAATGACACTCACAGCACGCGTGAAGACTCAAATGACTCCACAGCACGCGCAGACACAAAAATAACATTCACAGCACGCGAAAAAACACGCAAATGACACTCACAGCATGCGGAAACACTCAAATAACATGCAGAACAAGCAAGCAGCAGCCGCAGCAGCAATCTGTAGCACCACCGCCAGCAAGCAGCAGCAGCACCATAAGCATGCAGCAGCAGCACCAGCCGCAGCAGCAAGCTGCAGCAGCAACACCACCAGCAAGCAGCAGCAGCGCTTGCAGCAAGCAGCAGCAGATCCAGCAGCATATCCAACACACACCGCGGCCGCGGAAGGTTCAGCAGCAGCAGCAGCAAGCAGACATATGACCTCGGCTCCGTCTTCTTTTCTTTTTCTTTTCTTTCTTCTCATCTCTCCTTCTTCCTCTTGTGCTCCTTCTTTGTCGTCTTCGTCACCTTCCTTCTCTCACCATATTCTTCCCGACTGTTCTCCTTTCCCTTCTTCTTCACTTGCTTCTTGTGTCGCCCTGCACACGCAGAACAGACGGAAAAATTCAACCACTAATCTTAATCAAACGGAACAAACACAAAATGAAACTGAAGAGTTGTAGATTGCATACCTGTAAACCGTTTTTGTCATCTCGGGATTGCGGATGGGGTTCAGGGTTAAGCGTGGGGTCCCTGTGGAAAAAACAATTTTTCGCATTCCCTGCCTTAAAGCCTTCTAAAAAATGTTCAAATCATCTCATTAGATTTTTACCGTATACAACATTTTATCTGTTCTTTGTAACCTAGTTCTGATTAGTATCAACCCCGGAGGCCTGATTTACACCCTGAGATGCCATCAGGTCCTGGTGGCGGCATCCTCACACCATCCTGACGCCATCCTGACGCCACCCTGACGCTATCCTGACGCCGCCACCGTTGCATCATTATGATATCCTGACGCAACCTTGACGCCACCCTGATGCTCCCTGACACCATCCTGATGCTATTTTCTCATTTTTCTGACGCCATCCTGACGCATCCTGACGCAACTTGACGCCATCCTGACGCCAAACTACCCATCATCCTGACGGCATCCAGACGGCAATCCTAACGCATCCTGGCGCCATCCTGATGCCATCCTGACGCTATCCTGATGCCATCCTGACGTCATCCTGACGCTATCCTGACGCCGTCCTAACGCTACCTTGACGCTTTTGCGTCACAGGGCCCGAATCAAATGGTCCTAAAAACAGCCCAAAAACACCCGCTTTTGGAACTCAAATTGGCCATAGCAGGCGCTACACGTCTCAAAATGCCATGACAATGGATTCTGGTTGTGCTTGTGTGCTCCCCGAGCGTTTTGAGCGACTTGAATGCTGAGCTTGGGTGATGACTTCCTCGCAAGAAGTTTTGAACCGGTTGTTGCTTGCTGCTTGCTGCTGCTGGTTGCGTGCTGTTGCTTGCTGTTGCTGCTGCTGCCAAAATCTGTTGCGCATCCTTGGACCCTAAAAAATGGTATAAAACCTCGACAGAGTAAGCCTCGCTTGGTACTCAAGACTGGTACTAAGACCGAGCTATGTCAGAGTACTGCATAAAATATTGGAAAGCACCGATGAAGAAAGACCGCTTGCTTTGCAGATGTGCCTCGGCGCTAACCACCATCTTTCGGAAATTCAGCTCTAAAACACCTGAGCTTCACCTGACAATAGAGGTCTTTGTTGCACCTGGGCATGATCCATGTTCAATTGAACGGAGATTTGTATTTCTTTGATAGCCAAATGGCCAAGGAAGAGGAACGGCCCTCACTGAAAACGCCCACTTGACACGCCAGCGATCATCTTGAACGTTCAGGGCCATCCCCTGATCTTTCATGAGAGTCGTCCTGAAAACACTGCAAAAATGCCCATTTTTGGACACTCAATCTGCCGTAGAATGCACCAAAGGCTCAGAATTCAACAGATGTTGTGCTGTGGTGATGCACATTTGCTTCCTGGTCGCTCCGAGCCACTTGTAGGCCGGCTTTGAGCCATACTGCTGTCGCAAGGACTTTCCGATCACCTGCTTGCTGCTGCTTGCTGCTCTCTTGTTGTTAAAAAGTGCTGCCCACCCTTGGACCCTAAGAAGGGGTGTAAAGCCGCGACAGGGTAATCCCATGTCGTCAACCAAGACTCAAAACTATGAACCAGCTCTGTCCAAGTCTTGATTAACCCATTGGAAATCGCCTTGGAGCAAAGGCCGCTTGCTTTGCAGATGTTCCTCCACGGTGAGTAGGATCATCCTGAAACATGGCTCACCAACAGCTTGTTTTCAGCCCAAATTCGCCGAACCCGTGACACTACAGCATGACACACGCCTTATTGCCCAGTCATTTGCAATACTTCGATGGGCCCATCCCTATGGAAGAACAACGGCCCTTATTGGAAAAACCTACGCGGCAGACCAATGATCGTCCCGATTTTTTCCGACGATTGTCCTGAAAAGAGCTAAGAAAACGGCCCTTTCAGGACACTAAATCGGCCATAAAAGGCGCTAGATGGCTCAAAGTGCCTGCAAATCTGTTTGTGATGGTGTGCAGTTGCTCCCCGGTCGTCTTGGGATACTTGAATGCCGGTTTTGAGACTCCCTTTCCGCGCAACCCTTTTTGGACCGCCTGTTGCTGCTGCTGCCGCTTGCTGCTTGCAGCTTGCTCCCTGCTCCCTGCTGCTTGCTGCTTGCTGCTTGCTGCTTGCTGGCGCTGCTTGCTGATGCACAAATCTGTTGCTCACCCTTGGACCCTAAGAAGAGCTGTGAAACTGCATGCTTGTCAGGACTTTTAACGGCCGTTTGCTGCTGCTGCTTGCTGTTTGCTGCTGCTGCTGCATGCTAAAACGTGTTGCTCACCCTTGTACCCTATGCAGGGGTGTAAAGTGTCGACAGCGTAAACCCAGCTCGGCAGTCAAGATTCACGATTAGCAACGAGCTGCGTCCTAGTCTTGTGTAATGCTTTGGAAATCAGCGTGGGGGAAATACCCCCTGCTTTGGATACACGCCTCCACAGTCAGTTCTATCGTTCTGAAACACGGCTCTAAAACGGCTCATTTTTACCTGAAAAAGGACCACCCCGTGGCACCACAGCATGGTGAATGCCTTATTCAACACCCATTTTCCATCAACTGATAGCCGAATCGCAATGAAAGAACAACGGCGGTGCACCAGTAATCCCTGCCATAAGGACCTTGGACACGTTCAAGACATTCCCCACATCCTGCGCCCGGAGAACACGGGCAGCGGACCACGACTGCCTGCCCGATGGACGGGCAGCCGGGGGAGGGAGAGCGCCTAACCCGGGACGCCCCTCACAACAGCAACTTGAGCTCCCCCCCGCGCAACCTTCCGGCACCCTCTACGCACGCAATGTCCCGAAGAGCAGGCACGCCAAGGGCCAGTGCCAGAACCGCACGCCCGCACACCCACACCCACAGAATGTGGGCAGCGGACCCGGACTGCCTGCCCCAATGACGGGCAGCCGGGGGAGGGTGAGCGCCTAACGCCAGACGCCCCTGACAAAGGCAGGACGTACCTCTCCTGGAGATGCCCTCCTGCCACTCCCACAGTGCAAAACACCAGCTCTGAGGAGCGTTGCGCTGTGAGGTTTGTGCAAGGCTTTCATTCCGCACCATCCGCGCCAGGAGAGCGAGCGCGACGGACGCCAACTGCCTGCTCCAAGTACGGGCAGTTGAGGAAGGTTGAGCGCCTGACCCCAGACGCCACTCACAACGGCCACAGGTGCCCCCCCCCCCCGGGAAGCCTGCTGCAACCCGCAGGGCATCCAAGCCTAGGGGCCAGTGCCGGGTTCCCATGCCTGCACACACGCACCCACAGCATGAGGGCAGCGGCGCCGGACTCCCTGCCCGAAGGACGGGCAGCCGGGGGAGGGTGGGTGCCAAACCCGAGACGCACCTCAGGAAGGCACGAGGCATCCCCCACAGGGACGCACTCATGCCACCCCAACAGCGCGTAACACTGGCTCGCAAAACTGTGCAGCATGGGGTCTGTGCCGGGCTGCCATACCCGAACCTCCCGCGCCCAGAGACCGAGGGCAATGGACCCCGACTGCCTGCCCAAACAATGGGCAGCCAGGGGAGGTTGAGCGCCTATCCCCAGACGCCCCTCACCACGGCAAGTCGAAGCCCCCCCCCGGGCAACCCCTGCCACCGGCGCGGCACGCAATGTCTGGCACGGCATGCAAGTCAAAGGGCCAGTGCTGGGTGCCCACACCTGCAAACCCGCACCCACAGCATGTGGGCAGCAGACCACGAACCTGCCCCAACGAAGGGCAGCCGGGGGAGGGTGAGGGCCTAACCGCAGATGCCCCTCCGGAAGGCACAGGGCACCCCCCTCGGGGATGCCCTCCTGCCACATCCCAAAGCGCGCAACACCAGCTTGCAAGAGCATGCACTACGCGGTCAGTGCCGGGCTCCCATACCCACGCCTCCCGCGGTGGAAGAACAAGGGCAGCGGACCCTGACTGCCTGCCCAAGGGACAGGCAGCGGGGAAACGGTGAATGACTAACCCCGGACACCCCCCAACACCACCAGGAAACAGGAAGGGAGACACGAGGACCCCCCCCCCCCAACCCCCTCAACCCACATGAAGCAGAGCAAGGGACCCAAGCAGGACACGCGAATGAGCACGAAACTCTTGGAACGGCCCTACCAGCGCCCTGTGAGGGGATCTCGCAAAGTGCCAGTGCAAAAAGGCAGGGGGGGAGGGACGCGAACGCCGCAGGAGCTCGAGCACACAACCAAACAACTGACATGCGGCGCCCACGAGAAGGGCAACTGGAACAAGCTCGCGGAAGGCACAGACCTGTGGGAATGGCATACCCGCAGGCCACGGCAAGGGACAACCGGACGGGGCAACCGCTGCAAGCACGAGGAGGAACACTGGGGAGGGACAACAAGGGGGGGGGGTAGCGACGAGAAGTGGCGCCCATGCCGCCCTCCTGACCAGCCACCAGCGTCGCACAAACACCAACAGGGCACTGCAGCTGCCCAGGTAGTATTGGCGCACAGCGCCACGCAGCAACCCCGCGGCTAGGCAGCCTCCGCGCCAGCCCATGGGGGTCCCACTTGCAATAAGCCTGTAGCACGGGCCCAGCAGCCCCGGCATCCCGGGGGACCATGCATTAGGGGGTTGACGTAGTTGGTAAGCCCCTGCAACCTAGTTGCTAAGTAAGACACTGACCGGGGAGCGGCGAAATGAAAAAGCCTGCAAGAAAAAGGGCCCCGAGCCCCGTGAACCCGGTGGACTCCGCCACCAAGCAGGAGGTGTGTCATGAGGGGTCGCCCACTAGGCCACGGTGGGGAGCATATCACCTGGCCCCAGCAGGTGCTTCCCTGGGGCAGAAAGGCGTCCAGTACCCGAGACCTGAAACCTCAAACCTCAAACCCAGCTGGTTAATCAAGACTCACAACTAGGACCCAACCGGGGCCTGGTCTTAGCGAAAGCATTTGAATTCACTGTGGAGCAAAGCCTGCTTGCCTTGCAGATGTTCCTCCACGGTCAGTAGGACTGTCCTGAAACATGGCTCTATAACGGCTTGTTTTCACCTCAAAACTGCCAACCCGGTGGCACCACAGCAGGACACACGCCTGATTGCCCCATCAGGTGCATTGCTTTGATGGCCCCCTTACTATGGAAGACTAACCGCCCTCATCGGAGACACCTACGCCGCAGGCCAATGATTGTTGTAATTTTTCAGACCAATCGTCCTGAAGCCGGCTCAAAAACGGCCCTTTCAGGACACTAAATCGCCCATAAAAGGTGCTAGATAGCTCAGAATGCCTGGAAACCTGTTTCTGGCTGTTTGCATTTGCTCTTTGGTTGTCTTGAGATACTTGGATGCCGGTTTTGAGCCTGGGTGTCGTCGAAGGGACCTTTGGACCCCCGGTGGCTGCTGCTGCTGCTTGCTGCTTGCTGCTTGATACTTGATGCTCGCTGCTTGCTGCTTGCTACTGCTGTCTGCTGCTGCCAAAATGTGTTGCTCACCCTTGGACCCCAACAAGAGGTGTAAAACCTTGTGTGGTCGTCAGGACTTTTAAACTGCCTGTTGCTTGCTGCTGCTTGCCTTTTGCTGCTGCTGCTGCATGCTAAAACGTGTTGCTCACCCTTGTAGCCTCAGAAGGGGTGTAAGGTGTCGACAGGGTAAACCCAGCTCGGTAACAAGACTCCAGCTAGCCCCGAGCTTGGTTTTAGTCTTGCGTAAGGCATTGCAATTCATGCTGAAAGAAAGACTGCTTGCGTTTGAGACGAGCCTCCACACTCAGGTCTATCATCCTGGAAGACGGCTCACAAACGGCTCATTTTCACCTAAAGAAGGACCGGCCCGTGGCACCAAAGCATGCTGAATGCCTTATTGAACACGAATTTACAATATTTTAATAGCCCAACCGCTATGAAAGACCAACAACGCTGCCCCTGTAATCACTGCTGCAAGGAACGTGGACAGGTTCAAGACATTGTGAAAAAACTCAAGGGCCGTCGCCGCCATCGTGAACCACACCCATCACATAAACTCGGCGAATCTTCTCCTGCCACCTCTGGCAACCACAACTGCTTCACCCAAAATGAAGCATTGTCCAAACAAAACGCTAAGATGCTTAAGAAGGGTCCAACTTGACGTTGTTCTCCTTCTGAGCTTCCTTCAGTCGAAGTATTAGCTTAAAGTGGCGCCACTGGCTGGAGGAGTTTTACTTGCCGCAAAGCCAGCACCACGTCTTTTCATATCCGATCTTTGCCAACAAAGTATCCATAAAGCAGAATGCATGAGATGAAAGGTATACATCTACTGGGTAGATTCATGAAAGCAATTCATGCATACCTTATTTGTTCTGAATTTGTATTGAAAATTCTGCCAAAAATTGCCTTGCTGCGAAAGCGCCGCAGGTGGTACCACACGGGACAGCCTGATTTAGCAATTTGACTGGTCCTAGTACCACCAAATGTTGTTTAGAAATTCACTTTGGGGGAGCAGAGATAGTTGCGCTGCGCCGCGCCGCTGTGGGTCAATTGTGCCGTTTGCCTTGAACCCCCCTAAGGTCAGCTTGTGCATGGCCCCCCCTTGGGGCTCACACTGTGGGCCATTTTATAGGGCCTATGCCCCGTCCCCGTTTCGGGAGGTACTCCTGGTGTGATTATGTTTTATCATTCCCTAAATATTGGCAACAGGCTCGGGTGGGGCTCAAATGCCCACACCCGTCTTCCGCACACACCCCAGTCTGGGGCCTGTAGGAGGCTCCCCGGGGGCCTCTCTGCCCTTGACTTGCCAGTCCCCACCCCCTCCACCCCCGTCGGTCCCGCCACTTTCCCCATCTATGTGACGTTTGCACGTGAAGGGGGTTCATGGCTGCTTTCGCTCTTTCCAAAAGAGCAGCTGCAAACTCAAGGTGGCAAATATATACAGTTCTGGTCACCTTGGTCATTTATAGGTAGTTGGTACAATCTACTACAACCGGCAGTTACCGTAAGGTTCATATGCATTGCTAAACCTAGTTGCACACTCCTTTTGTTGCTCTTTGTGCTCGCTCTTGTAGGATCTTTGTCAATTATAATCTAGGTGTCTTCCGAAACACCTTTTTTTGGAATCTTTTCCAAAGGCAACGTTGGCACTAGGTATGGGTGGGCCTTAGACGTAGCCTACAGATTTAACCCTCTTCTCTTGTGTGTAGCGTCCTTGTGTCTGGTGGTCCCAAATTGCCGCTGGGAACGATCAGCAAGTATAACTGATCCAAGTACGGCTCCCTTCAGTATGCTTTTCCCCTTTGCTTTTTAGCTCCTTGACAACCAAGAAGCAGTTATACAACAAAGGAACGAATTAGACAAGTGAAGCCAACCATTGAAGCATGTGACCCTCAAGCACGAGAAGGAGAACACGAAGTTGAAGGATTGGAACCATTCTGCAAGAAGAATTGGTTCCAAGATGGCTAAAGAGTTGGAAGATTGTAAATCTAGGCTCAAGGAGTCACATTCATGTGGTTTCATGTTCGAGAAAAGGTGAGTAATTTGGAGGCTAAATTGTGGGTCTCTAGGTCCATGATGAGCAACCTGTTGTGTAGAGGGAGGGTGTCTTGAAGAAACGGGTTTCAGATTCCAGCTTCAATCCCCCAGTTACATTATCGACTCTTTCAATGTCGAGTGCCGAGCAACCAACATAATAAGATTATTCGTTGTGTTGCAAACGCCTTCAATGTTCCCCTTCGTCGTTTGTGCCGTAGGGGTACCATCCAAAGGTTCTGAACGGATCCTGGTTTGTGGTCTTTAAAGTGTGTTGCGAAGGCTGCTTCGTGTGCAAGGAAGATGGCCGGTTCCACGGTTTGTCTGTCTAAAACACAGCATAGCACACACAACAATGGTACCGCATTCCAAGCCAATGGGTTCGAGAAAGGAACAGGTGGTGCTGCCAATGAAGGGGCGACAGACCGGTTGGAGGGTGCACCTTCTGCCACGTGTACTGCGCACAATGGGTGCAAGACCGGCAAACACGGTGTTGAACCTACTGTCACTACTCACTGGATTCAGTGCATGTGTGGTGAGCGGAAGGCTCCATGTAAAGCATGTACATGGAGCCGGTGTGTGGTGTTCGAAACTTACTTTCACAACCCCTGTCTCTTCCGCCATTCATCCCGCTTTCATTTGTTTGTTCTCCTTGCCACTCCGCTGGTGCCACACCTCTGGAGGGTGATTTTGCTTGGCACAAGGGCCAGATAAGCTACGCCAACTTGTGAAGGGAATCTCATTGGGCTATGGCTCTGGTGTGGGCGGCGAACGTTTGGATGGGGCTTTTTTTGAGGGTACAAAGAGTCTTGAGTTGCCTAGGGAGGATGGGGATTGCTTCTGACGTCATTTCTTCTCCGGTGCTTGCATCTTAACTATGCGTGACACAATGGCTGAACTTTGCCATGCCAAGCTGCATAAGCCAATCGCTTGGTTACGCGGTCTAGTGGAATGGCTGTTCACTGGTGCCGGTCTTCTGTTTCATTCCCTTTGCACTATGTTACTTGCCTGTTTCTGGACGCCTTTCTTTGGATGTATCCCACATTCTAACGAGGAAGAGGGATATGTGCATACGCACAAGAATGCCAAAAGGTTGGAAAAGTATGCAAATGATGTCCAACTGGCGCTCAATTGTGATTCACGTGCAATCAACCTGGTCCGTGCTACTCCTATCCTTGTTCCTTCAAAATTGCGATTGTGTGTTATCTTCTTGCGGATGCATAGGCGGTGGCTGCATTATACTATTTATAAGACCTACCAGCCAGGACGAGCAACCTGCATCCCCGAGTGGGGTGAAAAGCAAAGGCTTCATTGCACGTCCACTCCCGCGAAAAGTGTGTCTTTTTGAGTCATACTTTGTTGTGCTCACAGCCACACTCAATGTGAGTGGCCCCAGTGTGCACCCTGTGCGGGGTGCCATGATCACAGACGCAGATCCAGGGACGCATCGGCCACCTCACCATGTATTTTGTACAGATTCGTGGCACCAATTGATTCATGCATCAGTTGGGATTCAGCCTGCACCAGCGGCGATTCTTATCTAACCGTGACACAAATCGAGTGTTTGGCAATTTTTTTCTTTGACTACACGCAAAGAGTTGCCGATTTTTTGCTTCAAGAAAGATTCCTTTAGCGGGCTTTCACACCGCGAATCCTGTAACAAGGGACTCGCGTGTTCAAGCTTTCAAGGGCGAACTAAAGTGCCTCATAGGCACCGTTGATGAGGTTTTGCCCCCATCAACCCCACAATCAGCCGATTGGAACCCAGCCCAATATGCCCAAAGTGTGATCTTTCTTTGCAGTTACCCAAAAACTGAGCGATGTCATGTACTTGGCGACGAAGTACATGGAAAAATACGTTCAGTTGGCATAACCTTCCTCTTTGCATGCGCGCACACACGGGGCATATCACCTGACATGCCTGATGCGTGCATATAAGACCTTTGTAACACACTTGACCATATCTTGTACATGCACACCAAAGATTTGCCATACAAAATCGGGTCGCTTCCTAACGCAAGCACATGCATGCGAGTTCAAGGACCAAGCTTACATAAGCATATAGGCACACTGTGGTCCCAGGGCACTAGGTTGGGTATATAAGCCATGGGTAGCGTTTTAGGCCTTATTTGCAGTCATTTCATGTACCAAATTGGCGGGTGCACCATTCCAAGATGGACGCGCCTATGGACCCAAAATTAAGTGGAGCCTTTCTCCCTAACCTAAGTCACGAATTCATAAACTAATCGCCGCGCAACGATGCAAGAAAGCTGCACCCAAAGCGATGCGGTGCAAGCAATGTACCCTGGTTAAAAGTTTTTTTTGTTCATGTGCCCACTTGGGGAGCAGCGCATGCAACCCTCCCAAGCACGCCAAGTGGAGCCAAGTAGGAAATCGGAGGTCATTGTTGTCAAGACAAGGTGTGTGAAAGGATTTGCCGGCTGCTCAATCCAAGCCGGAGATATTCAACTATCTTTGTGGGGATCCTAAGTCAATGTTTCATGTGTTTTGATCATTTTAGCTATATTCTGGGCGTCATGAATTTCCAGTGGCGACCCTGTATCTCCATGATGTGCTGAATTGACATAAGAATTCAAGTATGTTAGGGAGGCATATACTCCGGTGCCGAACATCTCCTGAACCCGGCTAACACCTCCACTTGGACGGGGCGCGCTGAGGTCTTCTTGTGTGCCATTTGGGCCAATCCGAAATTATCGGTTCACTTGTGAACCCCACCATTCCAAAATCCAGGGATGTTTGGGCGACGCCCAAAAGGTATGTTGGACACAAAGGAGTTGACTCCAAACCTCATGCATACTCCCTCTCATGTCGGACATGTGCCACGCTTGCCCAAACCTTGAGTGTGCACATTTTCAGCTCTTTCTGGCCATTTTCCATATTTTTGACCCGAAGTGCACAATGTTCAGTCCCCCCATGCACGCTGGATCCACGGACCAATGGAACATGCATGGTATGTTGCTTGTGCATATTTGTTCCCACAGCTCACATGCCACGCGGGCGGACCAATGCATCCACTCACAAGGAGCTAGCCCAAGGTGAGTCTGGGGATTTTGCCATTTTGGCACTTCGGGGATCTAGCTGGGCCATCACCATGCCATGGCTGGTGAAGATCATCTGGAACTAACTCTATGTGGGCCCGCATTGGATTCCGATACCGTCCCACACAGAATGTTGAGTCCCATCTTCAAGCCGTCACGGAGGAAAGCCCTTGGAGATACTTTCATTTTTTGGCAAATTTTTGAGGTTTGGCAAATCACCCCATTTTGGACCCCAACTTCAGCGGCCCGTGTGGTCTGTTGGCGGCCCCATATCTCCGAGCCCATGGGGAGCCGGGACCCCATTTCACGCTGTACACTTACATATCAGTCTGAGGTTTCACCTGCTATCCCATGAGCTGCAGGGTCTACGTTGGTAACCAAAGTCACATATGGGATTCACCTCAATTGTGCTTATTTTTGCCACTTCTGCACCCAGAATTGGGTGTCATTACCCCTTGAATCGGTTCGATGGTCAGAGTGGATATTGGTTCAGAGACTCACTCAACATTCCTCCTTCCCAATATCCTGATCCTGCCCTCTCCTAGAATGTGTTCCAGCTGACCTACTGTGATTCCTTTGTCACATATTTGTACACCTATAATCATGGGTGTCCCCCCGACGCGTGGTGCTCGTGCAGCAACGCGTTTGGACACCAAATGAGCACATGCAGGCAAAGCCCTACTTATAGGCTGTGATTCAGGGTATGTAACTTCGGGATTCAAGACACCCAAAATTTTATATGAATCACGAACATGGCGTACTTGGGCCAAACAAAATAACACGGAACGGTGCCGTGATGGTCCCGTAACATTTGCCTATGCTTAAAACTGATATACAATTCATCTAAACAATAAATGTGATTGAAATCTCTTAAAATCGCCAGAAATCGCACGCGATCTCAGAACTCGCCGTCGCCGACCCAAACTCAGTTTTATCGTAGAAAAAAAGGATGAAACCACCATCAGTGTGAAACTACAGAATATCCTCATTGATTGATACCCACACTGTCCAAAACAGTGCTGAGATAACCAATTTCAGTTTGTACCCATACATCAGGATTTTACACAGAAAAAAGCGAAAATATAGGTTGCACGAAAACCTTACAAACAGCAAGTGGGGAGAGAGGACTTGCCCAACATTGTCACAACCACATTCAGCCCCAAGGTGAAGGTGGACATCCTGCACCGGTCCCTGAGGGGATCCGACGACCCCGCGTCAGTGCTGTCACCCCCAGTGGCAACTGCTCACGAGGGACCCAGGACCCAGGCCGCCCTCGTCAGTGTAGGGGAACCCAGACACGAGTGTGAGGACAGGGTGCAAAAACTGCAGAGGTACATCGTTGCCAGGCTTGTCAAGCGCGAGAAGGGAGAGGCCCTTGCGTCCGATTGGAGGCCCCACCCTGGAGTTCATCGAGATGCACGTCTACCTCAACCAGATGGTGAAGGAATCGAAGTTCGTGGACTCCATTGAGGAAGTAGTCTGCAGGATTGCCGCCTCCAGGTCTGCACGCAGGGATGCACACGGTCACAGGCCCTTGTGTGATCTCTGGCGGCGTTTGAATTTGCTTAATTCAAAGCCCAAAAAGGCCCGCCGCAGCGGCCAGCGATGCACAGCCGCCTGTGCAACCACAGCAGGCAACTGGTGAAGCGTTGAGCCCGTAGCAGTGGACGAAGGCCTCCATTGCCAGTTCTGTGCCCTGAAGCATATCGAAACCATGATATTGGATAGGGAGGTTGAGCTACTGGCACGCCCTGCAACAGTCCAAAATGCTCAGCCCTTTGCAGCATCTGCTCCAACAGTCCACCACGCCCCGGCCAATGCAGCATCTACTCCATCAGTCCATAACACCCAGCCCCCTGCAACATCCCGTGCATCAACTCACCATGAGTACTGAGTCTTTGGGGAGCATGTGGGCATTGACGAGGAGGCGGCTGCGATGACAAGTCTGGTTGCACCAGTGTCAGCCCCCAGGTCCAGCCGCCAATCGCCGATTTGCCCTGGTGGAGGAGTTCCGGAATATCAAGAGCGTGTCGGACCCCCTGTCCTGGAACGTGGATGATGAGCCAAGTGATCTCTTGGATGCGGAAGGGCGACTTGCCCAGTTGGGGTTTGAGGTTTGAGGTTTGCGGTTTGAGGTTTTTGGTACTAGACGTCTTTCGGCCCGAAGGGGGCAACCTGGTTGAGCCAGGTGATATCCTCGCCGACGGGACCTAGGGGGGGGGCCTTCATGACACACATCCTGCCTGGTGGGGGAGTCTCCCAGGTTCACGAGCTCGGAGCCCTGTTCCTGCCCGGCTTGCCCATGTCGTCACTGCCCGGTCACTGTATTACTTAGCAACTAGGTTGCAGGGGCTTATCCACTACGTCGCCCCCGTAATGCATGGACTCCTGGGGTGCCGGCGCTGCCGGGCCCGTGGTACTGGCTTGTCGCCAGTGGTACCCCAATCGGCTGATGCGGAGGCTGCCCAGCCGCCAGGTTGCTGCTTAGCGCTGTGCGCCACTACTGCCTTGGCGGGTGCAGTACCAGGTTGGTGTTTGCGCGGCGCTTGTGGCAGGTCAGGGGGGATGCAGCCGGTGCCGGTTCTCCCCCCCCCCCCTTGTTTCCCCCTTCCCTCGCGCCCCTCGCGGGGCTTGTTTCGGGATGTCCCGTCCGCCTGTCCCTTTTTTTGCCTGCTGGTACGCTATTCCCCGAGGTCTGTGCGTTCCGCGGGCTCGGTCCAGTTGCCCTTCAGATTCGCACCGTGTGCTCGTTGGGTTTGTGTGCGCTTGCGCATTCGCGGTGATGCCGCTCTCCTGCCTTGTGGGGGTGACGCGCGCACTTCGCGCGGTACCGATGCAGGGCTCCGGTAGGGCCGTTCCAGGCGGTTCGTGTCCCTACGCGTTTTCTGCCCTGGTCCCCTGCTCCGCCTGTCTAGTGTTCCCGTCGGGGGATGGCCCAGTCCACACGTCTCCCTGCCTGGCCCCGGGTTGCTCGCCCCCACGGGGCTGAACCCCTGTGTCACGGGCGGTCTGGCGCCTGGGGGGTGGGGGGGGGGGGGAGGGGAGGAGGGCAGCCGGGGGGGGGGGTTGGCTGGCCCTCTGCGCATCTCCCCATGGGGCTGTGGCATCGCCGAGCGGTCGCTCGGGCTTGACTGGGGGGCACGGGGGCTGGGAAGATGGGGAGCCGCGCCACACAGCCCGCGGGGCGCTGGCTCCTCCGTCCCTCTGCCTCCCCTGCACGGGCAACAAGGCGGGCTTCCACTGCGTTGCAAAGGCCATGGAGGGTGCGGCCTCCATACTGCTGTGGTTCATGTCCGTTTGCTTCTTGCCTGGGCGCCGCCCAAGGGAGGCGTCACGGGGCGACCTGTTGCGTTGGTGGCTGACCAGCAGGGCTGCTGGCTGGTCGGCTAGACAGGCGTGTCTGGGGCCCCTTCACTCCTCGGGGGGGGCACCCGCCCGCCTCCACGCCCCTCGGCCCTGCCTGTGTCCTGTCCCTCTCCCTGGGGGCGCGGGGGACGTTGTTTGCGCCTGGTCTGTCGCTGGTCCGCGGGTGTGCGTGCCACGGCACACGGAGGTCATTAGGGACCCAGAGGGGTAACGGTTAAGGGGCCCAGGGCGCACGGACATGGCGTGCCCCGTGTTGCGGCGGTTGTAACGGGGCCGAGTGTCAGACGCGGGGCGGCGTTGCCGTTCGTAGGGCGCACGGTTCTTGGCTCTGGGGGTCAGCGGGTGTCGCAGCGTTGCGGCGGATACCGCCGCTGGTCCTTCCCGGAGGGGGAGCGGGGGGGGGCTTGCCTCCTGGTCTGGCAGAGGGGGTCCAGGGCCGGCGCGGTGTGGCGGTGCAGGATTCGATGGCCCGAACTGTGGTCATTCCTGGGGGGGGGTTGCTCGCGGCGTGCCGTCGCCCCCGGTCAGCCCGTTGTGGGCCGGGGGGGGGGGGTCGTGCTAGGGTAGTGTCGCGTGGCCCACGCCGCGGTCTGCTCCTCCCTGGTAGTTTGAGGGCCCCACGGGCCCCTCGTGTCTCACCTCGACGATGTTACCACTCTGAGTGCTACGGGCCCTTTGGGGTGGCCGGCGCCGGGGGGGTCCGGGGGGTTAGTGGTTTGCGGGTCTGAGGGTGGCCCCCGCCGCGGCCCAGCACCCGTGCGGGTCCAGTGGCAGCAGCATCCGTGGTCCACAATTGTCCTGGTCGCGGGTCCAGGGCCAGCGCCTACGGGCCAATGGCGGGTGCCTCTCCCGTGTTCTCCGGTTTGCAAACTGCTTGGAGGGGTATGTGCCCAGGCTCAGAGGGCCATGGCTTGCAGGGGGGGGTCCCGTCCTCCGCTCCGGCTGCTACGGGCCGGTGCAGCGTGGTGGCGCGGGGGGTGGTGGCCGGTTGTGCACCCGCGCCCACCGGGCTGCGGGCGCCACCTTTTGTGGGGCAGAGGGTGGGCGGCAGGGTGACTGGGCATGTCCTGCGCCGTCATGTGCCCCGTAGCCCCGTCCTCGGCTGCTGGGGGGGGATCCCGCGGGCCCTTCTGCTTGGGGCGGCCTCACCGGCCTGGTGGTTATGGGTGCTGGGGGGTGGCGGCCCGGGCAACTCCTTCGCCGTCCAGGGGTGGCATTTCCGGGCGTTGCCCGTAAGGCTTGGGGTCCAAGGGGTCCGGAGGGTTATTGGGTCGCGGGTCAGATAGGGCGCCCGTTGCCGCGCACGCCTGAGTGTCTCGCGCCGCAGGCTCGTGCCACTCCCACCCGGTGGTACCCTCCTCTGTGTTTCTGCGGCTGCTGCATCGCACCATTGCCCGGGCCGCGTATCGCCGGCGCGCCGGCCAGGGTCAGAGATCAGGGCCCAGTGCGCCAGCCCCCCCGCCGCACACTCCGGCGCGCAGACGGCTGGGGCGGGCATGTGCCTAGGCTCAGGGCCTCCTGGCGTATCAGGGGGAGCAGTGCGGACCACAGGCTCGCGCACGCTCAGTCGGTTGCGCGGGCCCCCTCTCCCAATCTTTGGTCGCCGTCAGGATTCCTGGGTTCGGGTTACTGGGTGCTCGGCGATCGCCGCGGGCATACCCCTGGCTGGCCGTTTCCACTCCCCTCGGCCGCAGGTGCCGTCGCCTGGGGGACCTGCTGTCACCTGTGCTTCTGCTTCTGCGCTGGCTGGGGCTGCAGTGGCGGCCGGTTCCTCAGGCGGTAGCGCCAGTGGATGAGAGCGGCGGGCAGGGCAGGGGCAGCCAGTCATTTGGCCTCCGCGTCTGTGACGTGGAGCACTGTTCCCCCCTCCAGGAAGGCCGGCAGCCCCTGCTCCCAGTCAGGCCACCCCGCCCAAATCACGTCCCGTAGGACTTTTTCGTGGTCCTCTTGGGCCACTCAACACCGAGGGGCACCTCCTGGTTTCCCTCGAACGGCCGGTTCCTCTTGTACCCTGAGGTGACCTAGTTCAGCCACCTCAGCACATCCAGCACCACGGGGAGGGTCTTGCCCCCCAGGAGGTCAGGGACTGAGTCCCAGTCCGGCATCAATGCATGCCGGGCCTTGGCGGGACGCAGGGCCCCCCCGACTCCCTGTGCAGGTTCCGCCTGCGGCTCCTGTGCCACCGGGGCGGCAGCCATCCGTGCCGCCTTCGCAAGGAGCTCCTGCGCTGCCGTGGCGGCGGCCATCCGCGCCGGCTCCGGCCGCGGCTCCCTTGCCGCTGCGGTGGGGTCCCGCGGGGAGCAGCTGTGTGCGGGGGCTTGGTGGCTGCGGAGTTTTAGGGTGAGAGGAGGGCCCCCAAACAAGGGTCGATGTTGTAGAGAGGCAGGGGGTGTTGGTGGTGGCCGCGGTGCGCCAGCATCTGCTGGATGCCGGCGGGGGAGCACCGCACCCCCTGGACCCGGGGTCGCGGGGCCGCCACGCCCTCCTTCCCTTGCGGATGGTGCCCTTTGCCCTTCTCAACCCCTCTCGCTTCTGGGCGCGGTCCCCCCTTTCCGCGGTTGCCTGCGTTGCCCCCTCCCTCCCTGCCCTCGGGTCCCTTCCTTGCCCCTGGCCCCCTGCTCCTGTGTGCCCCCTCCTGCAGACTGCCCTGTCTGTCCCGCTTACCGTGCCGTGCAGCCCCCCGGCCGCCGGCAGTTCCTTTGCCCTTCCCTTGCGCCTGCCCCCCCCGCCGCTGCCGGTGCCTTTTCCCCTCCCTTGCGCCTGCCCGCCCCACACCGCCGCCCATGCCTGTGCACTTCCCTTGCGCCTGCCCCCCCCGCCGCCGCCCGGCCCTTTGCCCTTAACTTGCACCTGCTCGCCCCCTCCGCCGCCTCCACCTTCCCTCTTAAGCCCTCTGTCCCCACGCCTGCCGCTCCGCCCTTTGCGCCCCGTCCCGTGTGATTTTTGGCCCCTCCGCGGCCTCCTCTGTGGCCTCTGCACCCAAAACCCCCCTCAGGCCCGGCTTGAACAACACGACGTTGCAGCTGCGGCAGCTTGATATCCGCCGGCGTGCGCCTGGGGGCAGGGGCGTAGGCAGGCCGTAGCCTCCCTGCGGGGAAGGCGGCCTTGGGCGCCGGGGACCCTTTCGGCGGGTACGGCTTGGGGGGGCTCAAATGGCGCCTGGGCTGGATGTGAAAGCAGTACTGGGTGTCCTCTCTGCTCTCCTCTGCTGCCACAGAGCCTCTTGCGGCCTGCCTGGCGAAGCGTCTTGAGCCCGTCTAGGGCCGGTCTGACGCGGCAGCGGCCTGGCCGACCTGTGGCTTGACTGGCTTGGGCGGCGGCAGTGGTCCCATGTGGCTGGTCTGGCGGCGCGTCCGGGGCCCCGCCGGCCAGCAGGGCGGCGGGGGCGGCGGCCTGGGTGGCAGGGGCGGCTTCCTCAGGCCGCGCCGGTTTGGGGGCTGGGGGATCAGGGCCGCTGGGGGCCGCCTGGGGCTGCCCAGCTGGCTTCTGGACAGGAACTGCGGCCTCTGCCAGCCTCCGCTCCTCCTGTTCTGCAAGGATTTTC
Source organism: Eutreptiella sp. 'Long Island Sound 2002' (assembly GCA_964036045.1). Taxonomy (NCBI): domain Eukaryota; phylum Euglenozoa; class Euglenophyceae; order Eutreptiales; family Eutreptiaceae; genus Eutreptiella; species Eutreptiella sp. 'Long Island Sound 2002'. The sequence goes on along the minus strand of OZ038382.1, from coordinate 102,423,939 downwards.
CCCGCGCGTCCCAGGGCGACGGGGTTGTGGGAGCGGGACCAGCAGTAGAGGCGGTCCTTCCGCTGGGGGGAGCCATCCGAGTCCGACATTGTAGCTACTCCGTCAGGGGTTTGTGGCGTGCCATCCCTACCACCTCCCAGTGCGTTGGCGGTGTGTCAGGGGCGGTGCCGTGCGGTGCGGGGGGGGGCGGGCCATGGTTGTAGCCCCGCGTCTTCAGAGGTCAGTGGCCATCTATCAGCAATAGGGTGCGAGGCGGGCGAGCCATTCAGCCCACGCGTGGCGTCACAGTTCCAAGTCGAGGGCGGGGCGCAGTGCTCTGGGTCCGCAGGGGGCGACAGGGGTTGCCGGGGGGAGCCCCACGAGGTGGACCCCCCTGACGGCGGTGACCTCCTCGGTCCGCAGGAAGGTGTGTACGTGCTGCCGTGCCTCATGCGCCGGGAGGGACGGGCTGGAGCACGGGTGCTGCCCCGTAGAGGTCGGTCGGGCTGGCGCACGGTTGCGACGACGAGGATGAGTAGGGGAATACCAACGCGCTGTTGCCAGAGGGCCCGCCCCCTGTGTTGGGCGCCTCTGCTCCTGGAGAGGGGGGGCGACAGGCGCCGCCGGGCCCAGCTGCGGGGCGCGTTGTTGGCCGGCTGGAGAGCGGGGAACCAGGTTGGTTCCCGGGGGAATGTGTCGCACGCGACGGCGCATGGGGGGGGTTCGCCTTGTTCCGTCGTACACCGGGATGGTGGGGCGGGGGCCAGGGAGTGCCTCGCCTGTGCCTTCCATGAATATCGTGACCTCCTCGACCTCCAGGTCCCTGTCCGGCGGGTGCAGGAGGTGGCGCGCTGCATCCAGCTCTGACACCCCTCCATGGTACGACGCCCATAACTCGTGAACGCCGTGCGCCTGGGAGGTGTGGACCCTGAGGTGGCCCTCTACGGGTACTGGATAGAGTAGCGCACGTCCAAACAGTCAGGCCAGCCGCTGTCCATGGGGGATGCGCTGCGGCTAACAGGCGAGGGGTCGTCCACCTGCCTCGACAGCAGCACCCCGGCACTGCTGCATGCCGGTCACGCTTCTCGAAGGAAGCGGCTCCTTACCTGAAACATGCATCGCCGGGAGCAGCGTGAGGACTTCCGCCCCGTTCAGGGCCCAGACGGTCAGGGGGGCGTCCTCGCTGAGGAAGGCCCTGGCGCTGCCCGCCCGGTAGTGCAGGGCGGCCGCATGCGCCGCGTGCGCCTCTGCTACCACGCCTGCCAACATGTTCCTCACAGTCGCTTTTTGTTCCCGGCAGCGGGCCCGTGCATGCGCCGGTCTGTTTGCACGTTGGCGGGGCATTCTGGTGCGGGCCCTGCACTGAGTGGTGATGGGTGAAGTTTTTAAGGCGCGAACACGTGCGACAAGTGCGCGACGGACGTCGGGTCCATCAGCTGCACTTGAAACCACAGGTGGGCGACACTGGCGGGGCCCGCGTGGCTGTGTGAGGGAGTTTGCGCGCCCTCAATTCGCCGTTGTACTGCCTCATATTCCGTGCGTCGGTGCGGAGCCCGGGATGGCTTGCCCCAGCGGCAGGCGGCCACTTGGGAGCACTGCGCGCACCTGTTGGTGCCCACCGGTACGGTGGAGTACACGGTGTCACACGCCCTGCAGAGGTGGCAGGTGTGTGGGAGGTGGGAGGCCGGGGACCAGGGGTCGAGGCGGTGGAGCCAGAGGTCGTCCCACTGTTGCCGGAGGAGGTCCCAGATCTCCAGCAGCGGAGCGCAGATGCGGCGCCGGTAGTCGCTGCTGAGTGTCTTCTGCCGGACGGCCTGCCGAGTGTCACTAGGGAGCAAGCCATGGTCCTGGAAGGCCACGATGAGGTCCTCCCACTCTGGGCGGGGGTGCACCTGGGCGGTTGACATGTACGTGTGATGTCCGTCGAGGTGGGGCAGGAGGGCGTTCCTTCAGCATCCAGCGGCTTCGTCCCGGTGGAGGAGGTCTAGCAGGGCGCACATCCATCGGCCTCGTCCCGGTGGGGGTGGTCTAGCAGGGCGCCGTTGGCGACTGCCTCCCAGCCGACCCTCAGCCCATCATGGTTGTCGAGCTCACGGGGCAGCGCGACGGCGAGGTTGGTGGAGAGCATGAGGAGTAGCGTCATCCTGCACGGGCCCCTCTTTTCTGAAATGCACCACTGTTAGCCGGGTGTTTCTTCCCTCAGGGAGGAGCCAATGGACAGGGGCGGCGTCTCGCCCCCATCCACGGATTTCTGCGGCCCGGAACATGTTGGCCGTTTGTAGCACGAGCCGGGGGGGAAGGGGTGTCTGGAGGAGCGAGGAGAAGTCGCCCCGCCATCCCGTATGGGGCCCCGGGGCCGCACGCAGCCTTTCTGTTGTCTCTGCGTGGCATGGGCGCTCAGGACCCGCCCGAAAAATCACCGTGGGTCTTGCCTTGGTGTGTGGTCCCCACGCCTCCAGTGGGGCGGTGGCGTATTGCGCTGCCGGGGTCTCCGGCATGCGCTTTGGGGCGCACCACTGGCTCCACTCGCGCGCCCACTCCGCGCCCACAATGCGCCCTTCCGGGGCGGTCATAGAGGCGCATCAGATGATCCACAGTTGCAAGAGCGCGCCCCGGGGGTGTTTCGAGAAACCCCCGGGTAGGTCTTGGTAGGGGTGGGGATCCCCCTGGGTGGGGCACTCCGGAGTGCCGTTCACCAGTCTGAGGGGGGCCAGAAAATCCCTGCTGGGGCGCGCGGAAGGGGGGAGACAGTCTCCCCCCGCCGCAGTGAGCCACCGGTGCACCCAGACCGCCGCGCTGTGAGGTGTGCGGAGGAGTTGTTCAAGCCGCTGGTTGCAGAGCTCCCACGCAAGGTCCCCCAGCCGGAGCATGTGTTGGAGGGACTCGTCCACGGAGGTCCTCACCGGCGGGTCATAGCGGGTAATGGTGGGGAGCTGTGCCGCCGCTGCGGCGGGTACCAGCCCGGAGCAGAAAACCTGCGTCGAATCGGGGCCGGCGGCGCGCGACGAGGCGACACACAGCGCCTTATCCCCGGGCAGCAGGTGTCGGGCCGCTTCTTGCACCGCTTGGCGGTAGTGTGGCCAGGGGAGCTGTGAGTGGGTGCAGCCCACGTGCATGTGTACCGGCGTCTCTTCCCTGCCCCCGCAGAGGGGGCATGGCTGGGGGAGGACGAATACGCCAGCGAGCTGGTCCTTCCGGGTGCGGAGCCCGCGTTGCACTGGTGTGTGGCCGTCCCTGGCTCGCAGTGCCCCGTGGCTAGTGGCCACCGCCGTGAGGTCCCGGGCATGGACCTAGGCCGCCGGGTGGGACGTGCACGGGGGCGTGTGCCCTGGATGCGTCGATGTGTGGCCGAGTTGCGCCTGGCGGGCTACCGTGCCAAGCGTCTGCATGGTGGGGGCCCGTCACACGAGGTGGCCATCAATGCCACGAAAATGAGCCCGGCGTGGCAGGGGCCGGGTGTCGTGTTCTGCAGGAGCGTGTCCTGGGACGCCGCCCAGTCTGCCTTGTGAAGCAGCTCGTTGCTGTGGTGGGAGCTGGCTCAGGCAAACCAGAAGGGGTGCTCAGTGTGCTGCCCGCGCATGCTCGGGCGGTTCTGGAGCCATTTCAGGGGGATCTGGTTGACTGCCTTCACCGCACCCGCAGGTACCCCCGTGGTCCGTTCGCGGTCCGCGTGCCGCAGGAGGTGGAGTATGACTTCAGCATCCACTGTGTGGACCCATTGCCTGTGGGCGCTGTACTGCACGGGGAGGGAGGCGGCCACCCCTTCCCTGTCAGGTACTGTACCCGAGATGGCCACTGCCCAGGTGCGGGCGAAGTCGGCCGTGAGGGCAACGCTGGTCGCCTGTCTGCAAGGCTCACCCTCGAACGCATCGGAGGACACGTGGCCCGAGGCCTCTGGGATCCAGTAGTACCCAGTGGGGCTGAGCCACCCTGTGTTGAGGGCAGTGGAGTGCCAGCCCACGTCGGCGTGGCTGGAAGCCAGCTGTTTGACACTCAGGGCCAACTTGTCGTTTGGAGGGGCTGCCCCGGTGACAGTGCTCGCCTAGAACCGGAGCGGCATCAGGTAGCCCCGGAGCCACGCTGGGCCCCTGCGTTGATGCACCACCAGGGGCCCTGTGTGTTAAGGTTGGTCCTCTAGCGCATCCAGCGCCATGCGCGGGTCGTGCGGCACTACCATAGCCACTAGCAGGCTGGTGCCACGGGGTAGTCCCCGGGATCTGGGCTGGCCGGCTGCCAGTTGTACCACCACCGATTCGGTCCAGAGTTGTGCTTGCTTTGCTGCCTGGCCGCACCGGTTGTCCCTAGTGACCAACCACATCGGCTTTAGCGGGGGGGGTTGTCGGCGCAGGGGTTCAGGATATGCCTCTTCCGCGTTGGGCGCCCGATGTTCGGAATTGACCAGCACGTCCCGGAGGATGTACATGCGGCCTGCCGGCAGGTGGTAGGCCACACCTCGCACGGGGGGGGGGACGGGTTGCTCTTACGGCGGTAGCCGCCTATGTCGACGTGTACGCCATCCAGGGTCACTTGCTGGCGAGTGTGGGCGTCCTGTCTGGCCCTTGCTGGGTGCATGAGACTCAGGCGGGGGTCCCACGTGCCGGTGGTGTGGAACGTTGCAGGTTGACCAGGGCGTTGCACCACCCGGGCTTGTCGGTGCCCTGTTGCTCGCGCCGGCAGTACTGGAGGTGCTCGTCGGCGCACTGGTTGAAGCACCACCGCACCGCCGCTGGCCACGGTTGGTTCATGTCCGGGAAGGGTTGTACGGGCGGTGGTGTCCATGCCAGGGCGTTGCATACGGTACCGTCAGGCGGCATGTGTCTCGGTGTTGTGACTTGGCGGTGCGGAGCGTGATTACATTGCTCCGAGGGGTCTGCTGCTGCATGTGGGCTGCCCTGAGGCACTCGATGGGGTTGTAGGGCCCCACAACCAGGGCGGCCAGGGCCCGGGGTATGCGATTGATCCAATCACCCCCCACCAGGGACGTGAACTCCGGGACGGGGTAGTGTACCACGGGGCAGATGCCGTGGGCGCTCGCGATCTCCAAGAACATCTTGGCGGCCTCTGCGGGCACGGAGGCCGCGCGGCGTTGGACGAGCGTGGCCAGGAGGCTCACCGCTGCCTGCTGTCACCGTGTTCCCACCATTGGGAGCCCTAAGGTTCAGTCGTCCTGCAGTCAATCCAGGGAGGCATCGAAGGCGTACAGTGCTCTGTTCTTCGCGACCTGGAGGGTGACGTGGTCCAGGTCCCGCGCCTTGTCAAACTCGTCAGTGATGAAGGGGGTGACGTACTTGGTCAGTTGGAGTGGAAGGACAAAATACTCCTGGATCCGGCCATCGTGGCCAAGCAGACGCTGAAGAAGCACGCGGAGCACCTCCTCAAACTAGAACAGACTATGCAAGCGATCTGCAAGTAGATCCTCGAGTTGCGCCCATAAGAGGAGAAACCCCGCGACGCGGCAGGGAACCCCACGGGTCCCACCCCACAAGGGGGACTACCCCCGTGCCCAGAGGTAATCATTTGTGGAAAGCCAGTCCCCATGCGGGGGCCGGCACCACAGCTTCTGGGTCAAGCCACAACACAGTTCTGACCCGCGTAGCGATGGCAACTGCCTGCCAACCCTCTTGCGGGACTGCTTCTACCAACGGGGACTCTCCTGGCCAACAAGCCATTTCCGGTCCCGCCAACCGCGCGCCAACTTCTGGCGCAGCTGGATGCTCAAGATGGCCACAGCCACCACCAACATCACCACTAACATCACAATCGGCGTTCTCACCATCAAATGTCATCCTTTGATACAGACAGGACGGTGATTGGTCTCACCAGTGGAACCACGCTGCCTCCGACCATGCGCCAGCGCCCGCGTTCAGCACAGCATGCTAAAAACTGTCTCGGAACCGCCACAGGGAGTTTGGCACAGCATGCTCGGGGGACCAGCTCCAGAGGAGGCCCACGCCCTGATGGCAAATCCGAGCCACGTGCATCCCCAGAGGTTGGGTCTCAGTTCCAGCGTGATGCAACGCCAAGCGCAAGGGGAGTACCTCGCCATTGAGGGACCTCTGCTGCCATATGTTGCTGACGCTGAGGTTCGCGTGTACGCCATGGGACGGTCCCTGCCCACAGAGGCAGCCCTGAACGTCCTGCACACCCTGCGCACTTTGGTGACAGCTCTCCGTTGCATGTGTGCTGCCGTGTCCTGGGGGTCTTCCGCGTGCGTGCGTAGCACGGTGTAGATGGCCGTAGGGACGAGCCCCCGACGGACTGCTTAGACTACCTGTGTTTGCCAGACAATGGTGGTGAGGCTTTGGGCCGTCGGGGACCGTGGCGGCCACCCGGCGTGCTGTGCTATGCTGTGGGCCATGTTCCAGTCTGTCTGTCTGTACAGCCCCTGGTGGAGGGGGCAAGTCTTGAAGTGGTCTGAGGTGTTGTCCTCTGTGTGGTCGCAGATGCACCTGGTGTACTGTGCGGGGATGGCAATCGAGAGGCGCGCGTACCATCGGTAGTGTCGGGTCTGCAGCGGTAGTTGCTCGAGGGTGAGTTGGAGGCGGTGTTATAGCAGGTGCGCTGGAAGGCCATACGAGTGCCTGCCTGTGTAGTAGAGGGGGGTACGGACAGAGTCCTTGAGGCGTGGTATGCATTCCCTCTTCGCCAGGTTACCCAGTGTGGTGGCGAGTTGTTCCATTGGTGTGGGGTAGTGATAGTGCCTTTCTTGGTCCCTGTACGGTGTGTCCTCGGGTACCCAGTGCGGGGGCTGTGTCATTGAGGGTATCAGGGGCAGGTGTTGTAGATGGCTGTGGCCTGTGGTGTCCAACCGTATGTGCTCGAGCTCCGGAGTGTGCTTTGTATTCCGTTGTTTAGCATGTCTGTCCGCGCGTCCATTGCCGTACGCGTAGCCATTGGACTCCTGTTTGACGTTGTTCAGGGTGTCCTGGGGGTGCATGCCTCAGAAGGTCATCGACAGCCTCAAAGCCTGTGTGGTGAGGCCCGGCTCGAGCGCCTTGTCGAGGGGTAGTTCTGCGAGGTGCTTTGTGAGGTGAATGTTGACCGTGGCATCTACGACTACCCAGATGTTGCACGAGTGGCTTATTGTGGGCGCTGGTGTGGCGCTGACGGTGTCCGCCAGGGTGCGCACGTTGCCGTGGGAGGACGCCCGGAAAATGGGGGCCTCGGTGTGGCGCTCCACGTGGAGTCCATCCGCACGACAGGTGACTCCCACAGAGGCACAGCCGATTGTGGGGGTGCGCTGCTGGGTACCACACGCGTCACTGAAGAAGATGATGTTGTACTCGCTGGGGACGGGGAGGCGGGCGATTGCTGTTTGGTGCTAGATCTCAGAGGGGTCTCCCTTGGCATTTCTGGTGGTGGCTGGTGTGGGCTGGAGCAGCAGGGTCGCGTATACGCCTATTCCGTGGGCGATGATGGTCTGGGCCTGCGGGGTGAGGCACAGGAGCCTGTGTCGGGGCGGCCCTGTGTGATGTGCGCATACATCAATCGGGAGAGGCATCCAGTCTCGGGGTGGATACTCTGGTATGTGATCGTCTGCCGTCGCTCCTTCTCTTCCTTGTCACCGCGGAGCGTTGCGCATTTGTGCTGCAGGGGGCGCATTCGTGCTTCATGAGGGCTCGCGTATTGTGGGTAGCAGCGGTTGTATTCTATGGCTACGCTCTCTAGGTCTGCTGCCAGCTCGCTGGTGAGTGTCCGTTCTGCCGTGGGCGTTCGCTCCAGGCGACGTGCGCTGGGTGGCCTGGTGGTCCTGTGTGGAAGTAGGGGGAGAGCCACGCCTGTTGGTCCACAGTCCTGGCGGTGGTGGGCGTGTGGTAATGGTTGGAGATGAGGTGTAGCGGGGGCCATGTGTCGTCGAGGGCCGCTCGACAGCAGTGGCAGCACCTTCGTGATGCACCTTGGTCGTCGTGCTTGATGGGTTGTACATCGGCTCTGGGGGGGTTGTGTTTCGGGATGGCCCAGGGAGTATGCTGCCGCTGGATGGTGCGGGTAGGTTGCTTGTGCCCGTTGAACGCCACCAGTAGGAAAGGTCGGTGGTGCCCAGCTCTCGCCTGACAGGATGGGTTCTTCCTGCTTCGTGTCACCGTCGTTGGAGGCTGTGTGCTCTTTTGAGCGCTGTCTGCTCTTTCGGGCGGGGCCGGGGTGTTGTTGTTGGAAGGCCACGTACGCCTTGTCCATGTCCTTGGGCACCGGCATCGTCCACCCTGCTTTCGTGGCGCATGTGCGGAGGTATTCCTGGAAATCATGTCGTGTGAGCCACCGTGGGCTGGCGAGGAATGGTGCGTGGTGGCCTCTGCAATGCGCCATGATGACCATTTGTCTGGGGGTGATGTACACAACGGTGACCGAAGCCCCCACGAGGCGTAGGGTGTCCACTTTGCCTGCCGGATGCCGGTGGGATTGGTGTGCGTGGCTACGAAATGCGCTGGTTGATCGCAGTGGTGGTTCCTCAAAATGGCGCGTGTGTTGTTGCAGGAGGAACAGCAGCCGGGCACAGATGCCGGTGACCACGGAGCTGGGGACGCCATGTTTTGCCAGTATCGTTCGAGGGTAGGTGTTGCGGGCCGTTTGCGCTTCCTTGATGCGTATGGCCGCCGCTTCGCGGACCTTGGGTCGGTGGTTATGTGTCATCCTGTGAAGGAGGTGCGCCGCGGGTTTGGCCTAGTCTCTGTCAACGAGGGCGCCGGTGTTTTCCCTGTGGTAGCACCACTGGGCCATTCTTGCTTCTTTGTGGAAGGATGTGGGCCAGCCCCCACGCTGCGCCCATGCCCTGGCTTTTTGCTTGGGGGTGTGGTGTAGGGCGTGCTGGGGGTTTGAGAGGTGGAGGGCCTGGTACCTGATGGTCACCTTCAGCACCGCCTCCATGAAATATGCCAGGCCCTGTGTGAACAGGAGGTCCCTCCTGGAGAGCTGGGGTAGTTCGGTGAGGGGCCCTTCTAGCCTGTTCGGGGGTGCGATGTTGTGGTGTTGGGTTGCTTGTGTAACCCCTAGGTCGACTGTAGTGTCCTCCAGGTTCTAGGGGTTCCCCTTTCCGGATGTGGAGGGCGGGTTTCCGGCATCGGCCAGCTTGACCAATTTGCGGCGGTGTGGCAGGGGGTTTTTGGTGTCCAGGTAGGTTGTGGTGAGCTGGAGAATGGCGGACGCTTGGTCGGTGGTTGTTGGTAGCCCTGCGTTTGCGGCGCTCCGGTGGCGGGTGGCCGTGGTCAGGAGGTTGTCATCTGCGAAATTTACGAGGAGGGACCGTAGCGGGTATGGAGCATATGCCTGGTATTCTTGTGCCAGTTCAAACGCCCGCGGCAGGGTGACACGGAGGTAGAGGAAGGGGCAATCGGCGTTGACCTGGGGGAGCCCGCCGGACGTGCCGGTCCACCTGGTAAGGCCTGGCGCCGTGATGATGGCGCAGAGCCATCTCTGGATGTAACCGGTCATGAAGGGTAGGAATGGGAGGCCCATGGCCTCCAACACTTCCGTGACGAGCAGGTGCGTTGCAGGGGGGAACGCGCCTTGGACATTGAGGGAGGCGACTATTATCTCGTACCGGTTCATGTCCATCGCGGTGTCCTGGAGGAAGATGGCCTTGTCCGGGGACCTCCCCGCCATGGCCCTCCACATTGTTGCGGGCACGGTGGTGCAGACTGCTGGCACGATGTGGCCCAGGATTGGCGTCCACACCGGCTTGGCCTTGCTGGTGCCGCACACCATGGGCCGCCTGATTCCTTGCTACCTCCAGTCCCCCCTCTTGTAGAGGGGATGGACCAGGTTTGCCCACTCGGGGGGGATGGGTGTGGCGCCCGTGACGATGTCCCACAGGCAGGCTGCCAGGCGGCACTTGATGCATAGGGTGAGGCTCTGGTATGCCTCGACTGGCAACCCGTCAATGCCTGGCATAAACCCCTTCCTGAGGCGGTCTACGGCGTCTTGGAATTCGGGGATGCTGAAGGGTGTGCGTTGGATGGCGTGCCGTTGTTGCTGATTGAAGACCTTGGGTACGTTGTCGTGGATGGTGCGTCTGGTGCAAGGGTCGAGTGTGGAGAGTGCATCCCCGAGCTATGCCTCGGAGCTGTCTAGAACGGCCTGGACGATGGCGTCGGGGTTGCTGCTGCAGCCTCCATTGGCGGTGCGTACTCCTTGGATGGTGCGGAGCCCCGTGTCCTCCAGGATACGGCTGGCGTACTGTAGAAACTTGTACGGCATGTCATTTCTGCCCTATCTTTCCCGTTCTTGGGCGGTGGCCGCCATGCAGTGGGCGTGCAACTCCTGGAGCTGGTGGCTGCTTGTGGTAAAGGAACACTCGGAGGTGGGTGGCGTGTTCCTGGGCCTCCGGCGTGCTCGGGCTTTGTAGGGCGCCCACCTCCCGTTTGGCCGTCTAAATGTCATCGTTGGGTTAATGAGGTGTGAGGTTGGGCGGCGCCTCCCTGGGGTTGGTGTTCCGTTCCATGCCGCAAGCCTGTGCTACTTTGCGCATGGTGCTGGTGAGTGTTTGCGCCTTAAGGCGGTGGAGAATGGCGTGCAGGGCCCTTTTGTACCTGTGCCAGGCCCCGTGGTTGTCTTCGCGTGGGTATCGTGTGCATGATGGCCGCGGGGTGGCGGCAGGTTGGGGATGATGAGGTCGATGTAGAGGGGACAGTGGCCCGCAATTGCGGCTGGGAGGCCCCTTAGGCTGCATCGTGGATGCTCAGCGTGGTGGGGTCCCTGTAGCACGTGTCTGTGTGGGAAGGATGAATGCCGGCCTGGGGGGCGTAGTGGGAGGGTGTACCGGTGAGCCTTGCTCCGAGGTCGGTGGGGCCCAGTTGGTGCGTGGCGTCCCGCACAGCTAAGGTGGGGGCTGTTGGTGGACCTGTGCGATTCTCATCTGTGGAGGCGGTGTTTAGGTTGGAGGTTTGAGGTTTGATTTTCCGGGTACTAGACGCCTTTCGGCCCCGGGGGTCCACCTGGTCGGGCAAGGTGATATTCTCCCCACGGGGTCCTAGTGGGGGGCCCTCCAAGACGCACCTCCTGCCTGGTGGCGGAGTCCCCCGGGTTCACAGAGCTCGGAGCCCCGTCCCTCCCCGGCTTCCCCATTTCGCCACTCCCCGGTGAGTGCATCAATTCGCAGCCGTGGCTGCGGGCGCTTACCCACTGCGTCGCCCCTCTAATGCGTGCTCGCCCGGGGCGGCAGCGCTGCCGGGCCCGTGCTACTGGCTTGTCGCCAGTGGGACCCCCTTGGGCTGGCGCGGAGGCTGCCTAGCCTAGGGGCTGGGGCGTGGCGCAGTGCGCCACTACTGCCTTGGCGGGTGCATTGCCCCGTCCGTGTGTGTGCGGCGCTCGCGGCCGCTTCGGGGGGCTCGGGCCGGTCCCTGGTGTTGTGTCTCTCCCGTTTCCCCCTTCCCGCCCCGCGTGTCCCGCGCTGCTTGTGGCGGGCCGTCCCGTCCGGCTGTTCCTTACCCTCGCTCGCTGGTACACCATTCCACGCGGTCTGTGCGTTCCGCGAGCTCGGTCCGGTTGCCCTTCTGGTAGTCCCCGCGTTCCCTTTGCGTGTGTGTGCGCTCGCGCTCCCGCGGTCTCCGCTCCCCCCCGCCCTGGGTGGTGTGGCGTGCGCACCTCCCCCGGTCCCGGCACTGGGCGCTGGTAGGGCCGTTCCACGTGGTCCGTGCCACTCCGCGTGTCCTGCCCTGGTCCCTTGCTCCGTCTGGCGTGCTTGGGGGGGGGCGGTCCGGTCCCGTTTCCCCCCTACCTGGCTTGGCCTGCACGCCCTGTGGGGGCTGCGTGCCGCGGGGGTGGTTGGGGGCCGTCCCCGGGGGGGGGCTGGCCTGCCACTGTTTGGAGGGGCGTCTGGTGTCAGGCGCTGTCCCTCCCCCGGCCGCCTGTCCTCTGGGGCGGGCAGCCGGGGCTCGGCGACCCGTGTGTCCAGGGTCCGGTCGGTGCGGGCGTGGGGACCCAGCACCGGCCCCACAGCGTGCGCCCTTGCGTGCAGGCGTTGCTCGCTGTGGGGGTGGCGGAAGGGCGTCCCCGGGGGGGGGTGCCTTCCACCGTTGTGAGGGGCGTCTGAGGTCAGGCGCCCCCCCTCCCCGACTGCCGGCCCACTGAACGGGCTGTTGGGGTCTGCCACCCACGTGCTGTGGGCGCTGGTGTGTGGGTGTTGAGGCCCAACACTGTCCCCTTGGCCTGCATGCCCTGTGGGGGCTGCGTGCCGCGGGGGTGGTGGGGGGCCGTCCCCGGGGGGGGTGGCCTGCAACCGTTGTGAGGGTCGTCTGTCGTCAGGCGCTGTCCCTCCCCCGGCCGCCCGTCCTCTGGGGCGGGCAGCCGGGGTTCCGAGACCCGTGTGTCCCGGGTGCGGTCGGTGCGGGCGTGGGGATTCAGCACCGGCCCAACAGCGTGCGCCCATGCGGGCCGGCGTTGCTCGCTGTGGAGGTGGCGGAAGGGCGTTCCCGGGGGGATGCCTTCCACCGTTGTGAGGGGCGTCTGTGGTCAGGCGCTCCCCCTCCCTGAACTGCCCGCCCACTGGGCGGGCTGTTGGGGTCCGCAACCCACATGCTCTGGGCGCGGGCGTGTGGGTGTGGGGACCGAACACTGTCCCCTTGGCCTGCATGCCCTGTGGGGGCTGCGTGCCGCGGGGGTGGTGGGGGGCCGTCCCCAGGGGGGGTGGCCTGCCACCGTTATGAGGGGCGTCTGGTGTCAGGCGCTGTCCCTCCCCCGGCTGCCCGTCCTCTCGAGCGGGCAGCCGGGGTTCCGCGACCCGTGTGTCCCGGGTGCCGTCGGTGCAGGCGTGGAACCCAGCACCGGCCCCACAGCGTGCGCCCATGCGGGCCGGCGTTGCTCGATGTGGAGGTGGCGGAAGGGCGTTACCGGGGGGATGCCTTCCACCGTTGTGAGGGGCGTCTGTGGTCAGGCACTCCCCCTCCCTGAACTGCCCGCCCACTGGGCGGGCTGTTGGGGTCCGCCACCTACATGCTGTGGGCGCGGGCGTGTGGGTGTGGGGGCCCAACACTGTCCCCTTGGCCCGCATGCCCCATGGGGGCTGCGTGCCGCGGGGTTGGTGGGGGGCCGTCCCCAGGGGGGGTGGCCTGCCACCGTTGTGAGGGGCGTCTGGTGTCAGGCGCTGTCCCTCCCCCGGCCGCCCGTCCTCTGATGCGGGCAGCCGGGGTTCCGCGACCCGTGTGTCCCAGGTGCGGTCGGTGCGGGCGTGGGGACCCAGCACTGGCCCCACAGCGTGCGCCCTTGCAGGCCGGCGTTGCTCGCTGTGGGGCTGCCGGAAGGGCATCCCCGGGGGGGGTGCCTTCCACCGTTGTGAGGGGCGTCTGAGGTCAGGCGCCGTCCCTCCCTGGACTGCCCGCCCACTGGGCGGGCTGTTGGGGTCCGCCACCCACGTGCTGTGGGCGCGGGTGTGTGGGTGTGGGGGCCCAACACTGTCCCCTTGGCCTGCATGCCCTGTGGGGGCTGCGTGCCGTGGGGGTGGTGGTGGGCCGTCCACGGGGGGGGTGGCCTGCCACCGTTGTGAGGGGCGTCTGGTGTCAGGCGCTGTCCCTCCCCCGGCCGCCCGCCCTCTGGGGCGGGCGGCCGGGGTTCCGCGACCCGTGTGTCCCGGGTGTGGCTGGTGCGGGCGTGGGACCCAGCACCAGCCCCACAGCGTGCGCCCTTGCGGGCCGGCTTTGCTCGCTGTGGGGGTGGCGGAAGGGCGTTCCCAGGGGGGTGCATCCACCGTTGTGAGGGGCGTCTGTGGTCAGGCGCTCCCCGTCCCCGAACTGCCTGCCCACTGGGCGGGCTGTTGGTGTCCGCCACCCACATGCTGTGGTCGCAGGCGTGTGGCTGTGGGGGCCCAACACTATCCCCTTGGCCTGCATGCCCTGTGGGGGCTGCGTGCCGCGGGGGTGGTGGGGGGCCGTCCCCGGGGGGGTCGACCTGCCACCGTTGTGAGGGGCGTCTGGTGACAGGCACTCTCCCTCTCCCGGCCGCCCGCCCTCTGGGGCGGGCAGCCGGGGTTCTGCGACCCGTGTGTCCCGGTTGCGGTCGGTGCGGGCGTGGGGACCCAGCACCGGCCCCAAAGCGTGCGCCCTTGCGGGCCGGCATTGCTCGCTGTGGGGGTTGCGGAAGGGCGTCGCCGGGGGGGGTGCCTTCCGCCATTGTGAGGGGCGTCTGGTGTTAGGCGCTGTCCCTCCCCTGGCCGCCTGTCCTCTGGAGCGGGCAGCCAGGGTTCTGCGACCCGTGTGTCCTGGGTGCGGTCGGTGCGGGCGTGGGGACCCAGCACCGGTTCCACAGCGTGCACCCTTGCGGGCCGGCGTTGCTCGCTGTAAAGGTGGCCGAAGGGCGTCCCCGGGGGGGGTGCCTTCCACCATTGTGAGGGGCGTCTGAAGTCAGGCGCTGTCCCTCCCCCGACTGCCCGCTCACTGGGCGGGCTGTTGGGGTCCGCCACCCACCTGCTGTGGGCACGGGTGTGTGGGTGTGGGGGCCCAACAATGTCCCCTTGGCCTGCACGCCCTGTGGGGGCTGCGTGCCGCGGGGGTGGTCGGGGGCTGTCCCCGGGGGGGGGTGGCCTGCCACCGTTGTGAGGGGCATCTGGTGTCAGGCGCTGTCCCTGCCCTGGCCGCCCGTCCTCTGGAGCGGGCAGCCAGGGTTCCGCGACCCGTGTGTCCAGGGTCCGGTCGGTGCGGGCGTGGGGATCAAGCACCGGCCGCACAGCGTGCGCCCCTGCGGGCCGGCGTTCCTCGCTGTGGGGGTGGTGGAAGGGCGTCCCCGGGGGGGGGTGCCTTCTACCATTGTGAGGGGCGTCTGAGGTCAGGCGCTGTCCCTCCCCAGACTGCCGGCCCACTGGGCGGGCTGTCGGGGTCCGCCAACCACGTGCTGTGGGCGCGGGTGTGTGGGTGTGGGGGCCCAACACTGTCCCCTTGGCCTGCATGCCCTGTGGGGTGTGCGTGCCGCGGGGATGGTGGGGGGGCCGTCCCCGGGGGGGTCGGCCTGCCACCGTTGTGAGGGGCGTCTGCTGTCAGGCGCTGTCCCTCCCCCGGCCGCCCGTCCTCTGGAGCGGGCAGCCGGGGTTCCGCGACCCGTGTGTCCCGGGTGCGGTCGGTGCGGGCGTGGGGACCCAGCACCAGCCCCACAGCGTGCGCCCTTGCGGGCCGGCATTGTGGGGGTGGCGGAAGGGCGTCCCCGGAGGGGGTGCCTTCCACCATTGTGAGGGGCGTCTGAGGTCAGGCGCTGTCCTTTCCCCGACTGCCCGCCCACTGGGCGGGCTGTTGGGGTCCGCCACCCACGTGCTGTTGGCGCGGGTGTCTGGGTGTGGGGGCCCAAGACTGTCCTCTTGGCCTGCATGCCCCGTGGGGGCTGCGTGCCGCGGGAATGGTGGGAAGCCGTCCCTGGGGGGAATGACCTGCCACCGTTGCGAGGGGCGTCTGAAGTCAGGCGCTGTCCCTCCCCCGACTGCCCGTCCTCTGGAGCGGGCAGCCGGGGCTCCGCGACCCGTGTGTCCCGGGTGCGGTCGGTGCGGGCGTGGAGACCCAGCACCAGCCCCACAGCGTGCGCCCTTGCGGACCGGCGTTGCTCGCTGTGGGGGTGGCGGAAGGGCGTCCCCGGGGGGGATGCCTTCCACCATTGTGAGGGGCGTCTGGTGTCAGGCGCTGTCCCTCCCCCGGCCGCCCGTCCTTTGGAGCGGACAGCCGGGGTTCCGCGACCCGTGTGTCCCGGATGCGGTCGGTGCGGGCGTGGGGACCCAGCACAGGCCCCACAGCGTGCGCCCTTGCGGGCCGGCGTTGCTCGCTCCCGGGCTGGCGGAAGGGCGTCCCCGGGGGGGGTGCCTTCCACCATTGTGAGGGGCGTCTGAGGTCAGGCGCTGTCCCTCCCCCGACTGCCCGCCCACTGGGCGGGCTGTTGGGGTCCGCCACCCACGTGCTGTGGGCGCGGGTGTGTGGATGTGGGGGCCCAACACTGTCCCCTTGGCTTGCATGCCCTGTGGCGGCTGCGTGCCGCGGGGATGGTGGGGGGGCCGTCCCCGGGGGGGGGGGTGGCCCGCCACCGTTGTGAGAAGCGTCTGCTGTCAGGCGCTGTCCCTCCCCCGGCCACCCGTCCTCTGGAGCGGGCAGCCAGGGTTCCGCGATTCGTGTGTTCCGGGTGCGGTCGGTGCGGGCATGGGGATCCAGCACCGGCCCCACAGCGTGCGCCCTTGCGGGCCGGCGTTGCTCGATGTAGAGGTGGCCGAAGGGCGTCCCCGGGGGGGGTGCCTTCCACCATTGTGAGGGGCGTCTGAGGTCAGGCGCTGTCCCTCCCCCGACTGCCCGCCCACTGCGCGGGCTGTTGGGGTCCGCCACCCACGTGCCGTGGGCGCGGGTGTGTGGGTGTGATGGCCCAACACTGTCCCCTTGGCCTGCATGCCCCGTGAAGGCTGCGTGCCGCTGGGTCGGTGGGGGGCCGTCCCACGGGGGGGTGGCCTGCCACCGTTGTGAGGGGCGTCTGGTGTCAGGCGCTGTCCCTCCCCAGGCCGCCCGTCCTCTGGAGCGGGCAGCCAGGATTCCGCAACCCGTGTGTCCCGGGTGTGGCCGATGCGGGCTTGGGGACCCAGCACCGGCCCCACAGCGTGCGCCCTTGCGGGCCGGCGTTGCTCGCTGTGGGGGTGGCGGAAGGGCGTCCCGGGGGGGGGTGCCTTCCACCATTGTGAGGGGCGTCTGAGGTCAGGCGCTGTCCCTCCCCCGACCTCCGGCCCACTGGGCGGGCTGTCGGGGTCTGCCATGCACGTGCTGTGGGCGCGGGTGTGTTGGTGTGGGGGCCCAACACTGTCCCTTTGGCCTGCATGCCCTGTGGGGGCTGCGTGCTGCGGGGGTGGTGGGGGGGCCGTCCCCGGGGGGGCCGGCCTGCCACCGTTGTGAGGGGCGTCTGGTGTCAGGCGCTGTCCCTCCCCGGGACGCTCGTCCTCTGGAGCGGGCAGCCAGGGTTCCGAAACTGTCTAGAACAGCCTGGACGATGGCGTCAGGGTGGCTGCTGCAGCCTCCATTGGCGGTGCGTACTCCTTGGATGGTGCGGCGCCCCGTGTCCTCCAGGATACGGCTGGCGTACTGTAGGGACTTGTACGGCATGTCATTTCTGCCCTATCTTTCCCGTTCCTGGGCGGCGGCCGCCATGAAGCGGGCGTGCAACTCCTGGAGCTGGTGGCTGCTGGTGGTAAAGGAACACTCGGAGGTGGGTGTCGTGTTCCTGGGCCTCCGGCGTGCTCGGGCATTGTAGGGCGCCCAGCTCCCGTTTGGCCGTCCAAATGTCAGTGTCGGGTTAATGAAGTGTGAGGTTGGGCGGCGCCTCCCTGGGGTTGGTGTTCGGTTCCATGCCGCAAGCCTGTGCTACTTTGCGCATTGTGGTGGTGAGTGTTTGCGCCTCAAGGCGGTGGAGAATGGCGTGCAGGGCCCTTTTGTCCCTGTGCCAGGCCCCGTAGTTGTCTTTGCGTGGGTATCGTGTGCATGATGGCCGCGGGGTGGCGGCAGGTTGGGGATGATGAGGTCGATGTAGAGGGGACGGTGGCCCGCACCTGCGGCTGGGAGGCCCCTTAGGCTACATCGTGGATGCGCAGCGTGGTGGTGTCTCCGTAGCACGTGTCTGTGTGGGAAGGATGAATGCCGGCCTGGGGGGCGTAGTGGGAGGGTGTACCGGTGAGCCTTGCTCCGAGGTCGGCGAGGCCCAGTTGGTGCGTGGCGTCCCGCACAGCTAAGGTGGGGGCTGTTGGTGGACCTGTGCGATTCTCATCTGTGGAGGCGGCGTTTAGGTCGCTAATGACGATGGTGGGCGGCAGGAGGGATGGGCCGCTGTATGCCAGGCTCAGGGTGTCAAGGAAATCTGCGTTTTCACCCCCGAAGGGGACCTGAGTTAATTACAAGTTGAGTTGCCACCCAGGCACCACGCGTTCGTACGCTCCGAGGTGACCATTGATCCTGACGTCGGGGTGGGCATGCACTGTGACCGATGCCTACTAGTATACCGGCATCCCTCGCTGCCTGTGGGCGTGGTACTTGTTCCCCTCGGGTCCAAGGCTGGTGCTTGTTTTGGCCGGTCTGCCCTGCAGAGGGCTTTTTCCAGGAATCCGAGGAGGTCTGTGCCCTCGGGGTGTGGCCCAGGCATTGCTTGTAGTCTGCTGGACTTGGTGGGGTCGGAGGTGACTGTGGGTTTGTTGAGGATTTTGATGCGGGCGTGGGCTTCTGTAGGTGTTCGTCGCTTGGAAGCTGTGGCCGTGGTGGTGGACCCTCTCAAGCGTCGAGGATGTTGATGATGCCCTGAGCAACAGATGCCTTGCAACTTTGCTTCTTGGGCTATTGTATGGGCCAGGCGTCGTGGAATTCGCCTGTGTGCGCGGTGCCGGTGAGCTGCTGTGTGACGGGGGTGCACAGTTGCATGGGGACCACTTCCCATCTGTGCTGGTTCTGCCAGATCTAGATTGTTCTCCCCTCCTTCTTGTCGGTAGGGAGGGCTGGGTCCCACTTGACGCGGCCCATGAGTCCCTGGTGGTCATCTGAAACGCGGTACCGATGGGTGACTTCGCCTGCTTCCCACATCCAGGTGGACGGGCCCGCGGTTTGGAACTCGAAGTGTAGCTGTACCCGGGTTCCCACGGTGAAATTGGGGTACAGTGTGTCAACCTTCAGCCTGGTCCACTGCCTGGGCTTGGGCCTTGGCGGGGTTTTGGGCTGTGTCAGGGCAGAAAGATGTCCTTGAATTATGCCCTAGATCTTTTGATGTATTCCTGCAGGTTTTGTAGTTGAAAACCCAAACCAAAGCAGCAAGTAGAGCAAGAACAGGATATGGATCGAATCAATGATTGGTTTTGGAATCCAGTGTAACACAGAAGGGCTGCAGATGGACAAAGCAGGTTTTTACACAAAGATTAAATGACAAATGGATAATACAAAAGGTTTTATATGAAAATTGGTCTGACTCTTGCCTCAGAGGTTGCAATAGGCACTTCATGTGCACTCTTTTGGGTGAAATGGTGCTGGTTAGGACTGAGGGGCATGGATGTCAGGACCACACAGAAAATGACTTGGCCAAGCAACTGAATTCACAAATAGTTACAAAGTAGGACCACAATAAGTGGTAGAAACAATTGAGTATAGGGGTCTTGGGGTGGGAGACCACTAGGCTTAACCTCCAAGGCCTAAAGCATGTAATGCCTGCTTTATTTCGGTATATCCTCCATGAAGGAAGGTACCTCCGCTCAGTTGAGTGGTAGGGGTGAACTTCATGGGGGGCTAGGGTCACAACCCTAGTTACTTTGAGAAAGTGTACTTTAGGCAACAAAAGAGAGATAAAAACACTTAAGTTTGTCTTAGCATCAACAAAGGGTTTTAAGGGGGGCTTAGCCTGGATCAAGCTTGCCAAGAAAGACATGGCAGTGACTTTTTCTTACTCCCCCCTGGAGTACTAGTTGATCCAGCTAGTAGGACCAAGGAACCAGGCTCAAATATTCCCAAAATTACCTCAGGAAGTGCATTAAACTTACCAAAAACATCCTCATCACTTCATAGAAGCCTATCACACTGTAGGTACCCTTGAAAAACAGTGTAATGTACCGTGAATGATGTCCCTTCGATGGGGCATTCCTCAAAAGTCGCCGGCGTGCGACGAAAACTTTTGGAAAAAGTTTGGGGGTAGTGGGGTTTGAATCCAGGACTCCCTCCCTGGAGCAAATGTGTCTGCCCACTAGGGTACAGTCGAACGCTCTAATGCGGACGGCTATCGCTGTATAGACAGCGTTTTAGTATACGTCCTGACCAAGGGCCAGGGCAAAGCAATACTCCCAATGGAGGACACAAACCTCCAGGAGCTGAAAAAAATAGAAAATGTAACCGACAGGGAGTGATTCCTGCGGTTTAGCGGAAGGGGTTGCGATTTAGCAAGTGAAATCGTTTAAAAATCAACGAAACCACGCGGGTAGTCGTCATTTTTACACATAACTCAAAGTCGCAGACAAGCGCAAAGGAAGCGGACTCCAAGAAAAGGGTTGCGCCAGCGTAAACGGCTTTTGGAAAAGAAGGTATGAGCCGTAGTTTTTAAAGTTTTAAATGAAAATTTTTGCACAGTTGCATCAGAATTTTTATAAACTTCAGAGAAAAGTATTCAAATTCAGCCCACACCACAGAGCAGGTCAACAACCCATCTCTCAGGTATGTCAGTGTCACCTCACACTGACGCATTGCGTTCGTGTTGGATGTTCGTTAAAACGTTAGGGTTGTCAACGCTGTGCTCGTTGGGGGGTCGGGTGTTCTCCTCTCATGCTCTGCACAGGTAAAAACAGGAATGAAAGGTATGCGATGCGAATGGAGCGCGCAGCGCGCACGTAGGGTGAGAATATGCGCTGTGCTCGCGATGCATGTGCCTAATCGAGGCATTCACACGCTGTGACGCTTTCCCTGACCCCAAATTCACCCTTCTTTTCTTTTTCACAGGTACGTAAAGAAACCGTTTGTTCGTGTGTGGCCGTGGCGTTAAAGTAGG
Organism: Eutreptiella sp. 'Long Island Sound 2002'; assembly: GCA_964036045.1. Classification (NCBI taxonomy): domain Eukaryota; phylum Euglenozoa; class Euglenophyceae; order Eutreptiales; family Eutreptiaceae; genus Eutreptiella; species Eutreptiella sp. 'Long Island Sound 2002'. The sequence goes on along the minus strand of OZ038382.1, from coordinate 102,403,521 downwards.
GTTGCTTAAAACGCTTAGGCTTGTTTTGTGTTCGTTTGAATCCGGCATTCACACGATGCATGGTGAGTAAGGTAGGTTAGCCCAGGAGGAGCTCACCTCCTGGTTGAGTCAGTGTTTCAGCCTCCCTTCCCTGCGTGCACATGATGCATTAAAGGGTAGGCCACGCGAATTGCGCACTGTAAACCTTGTTAGGTTACACAGAGGCTCCTCGGTACGTTCTTTAAGAGAACCTGAGGAGTCTCTCAAAGCTTGCTTGCTCGACAGGGGAGCTGATCCGTCAGCGTGTTTGCGAACAGTGTATTATAGGTCACACTGAGAAGGGTATAATACCTGGAGTGCGGCTTGGTTCCTCCGTCGCAAACACCCCTTCATTTGCCTCTGTTGTACAGGTCGGAGAGGTTAAGGGTGATTGGTGCACGCAGCAGCCGCCTTCGGTGGCTATCCATTTTTCTGCCCCAGCAAAACAGGGGCGCCGATCACAAATCAAATGACTGTGCCTCAGCCAGGACTGGCGAGGGCAGTTCGACTTCAACGACATCTGCGCTGTGCACGCAACGAGAGCACCCCTTCCCTCCAAGCCCTAGCAGGGGAAACGCGTTGTGGCGTCCCCTGTTAGGCCACAGCTGCTTAGGAGCGCTGTGTTCTCTTGTCCTCTTCACAGGAGGGCCACTAGGGCCTGAGTGATCTTCGACAGCAGCACCCAGTAGCGTGTGTAGGGGTTAGGGTCAGCAGGCCTGGCAGGAGTGGAGTGCAAGTGATGAGTGCTCACCCTGCCTTCGAAGGCCGGTGCTGGCGTTAGTGAGTGTAGTGTAGTGGTGTCTCCTGTCCCGCGTGCTTTTCCTCGTGGGCAGGGGAGTGCGTTAGCTTTTGGCCTGTAGCACAAATGGGCGTTTTGTATGCCCTTAGCACACTTGGCCACCCCTCCCCTCTAGTAGGTAGGGCTTTTGCCGTCCTACCCAAAGGATAGGCGCCAGCACAGAAGTTGGGCGCCATAGGAGTGGTAATAGTACCTGATTAGGACCTTCGGTCCGACGTCAGCGAAGCCCGGTCTCCGGGAGCCACGCTGGGGAGAGAAGTGAGACACATACAGACATACGTAGCACACTTAGGGGTATGGTAAACCCTGTAAGGAAGGGTAGAACCCCATGGGTCTGGACCAGTCAGGGGTCCTAACTGTGGGCTCGCTTGTCCCCAAGGAGGGAAGACACACCTTGCCTCATAACACCTTGCTTGTTATTTTCCCCCTGGTGTAGTAAGCCACCGTTGTTCGTTGGCTCTCCAAGGTCATTACATTAGGGCAGTACCCATGCAACACATGGTCAACAAGGCACACCCTCGCTGGGTGGCTGCAATCATGATAAGCGGCCACCTGGCTCACGCTGGAAACCATAGGCATGGGTCTGCAGGGCACAGACTGACACAGGGAGATTAGTTTCGCTTCTTACGCTGGGACATAGTCGCAGCACGGGTTAGGAGCTGCCCCTCGTTGTTCTCAACGAGGTAAGTGCGGAAGATGGGGTTGATACTCCCATCTGGTTGTATGAAGGCTGACATAGGTTGCTAGGTCGCCTCAGACAACCCATAGCCATCCCACAGGGTAAGGAATTTCCAGCCCTGTTTATACTCGTGGCGAGCAATACCTGCAACCACGTAGTAACCATCGACTGCCATCTCAGCGGCAGTCATCTCTTCGAGTTCGTCTGCCTCCTCTGGACTTGCAGCATTCTCTAGGTCTATACGTTCAATCTCACTGTCGCTGAGGCGCCAATCATCCCAAGACAAGTCGTCAGGGGAGTGATAGTGCCTCAACTGTTTAGGTGCACATAGCAGTTCACCACCTAGACGTGGACTGCACCTGACATGGATCCTGGATCCATCTATCCTGATGATACGATAGGGTCCAAAGTAAGGGTCCTGTAGGCAGTTACGTGGCCAGGAGGGTAGGCGTGAATGGTGTACCAAAACAAAGTCACCAACCTTGAAGCTGGCAGGTCGCCGTAGGCGGTTCCGTCGGCTCTGTTCACGGTCACGAATGTGCCTCAGGTTAGTACCAGCCTGGTTAGCCAGAGACTGCTTGTGTTCCAGCCAATCCCCCACAGGGCTCTTGAAGTCCTCAGGAAAGGGGGTTTTGAAGAACCAAGCAGCTCGTCCTCCATGGAACAGTTCGTGGGGGGTGAAACCCGTAGAAGAGCTCCGCTGTGAGTTCATGGACAGCACTGCCCAGGGTACTAGGCGTACCCAGTCCTTGGTGCGCTCCTGTTTCATCAGGATTCTTAAGTTTTGCTCCACCACAGGGTTCTGTCTCTCACAGAGAGGGTTAGACGTGTGGGTATAGGGCACACCTGTGGTTACCTCCACGTTGAGGGCATTTAGAACTCGTTTGTACCACCCAGTGTCACTGCGGATGCGTACATCTTCATCAGAGTGCACCTGCTTAGGTGCTCCATAGGGTTCGAACCATTGTTCGACCAACATTTTCACAGTCTGCTCACCTGTGATTTTCGTATTACAAGGGAACACTCGGGTGAAGCGAGATAGACCACAGGTGACCACGAGGCAACTATCATAGCCGCCAAAGCGTGGTAGGCCGTGGATGAAATCCACGTAGAGAAGAGAGTTAGCACAATAGGGTATGGGTAAGCTGGAGATCAGGCCCCTATCCCTACTGTCGCTCTGCTTGCTGGCATGACAGCCACAAGCATCCACAATGGTCTGCATACGCGACCTCAGTTCATTCAGGGTTAGACTAGAGTAGAAACACTCACGGAAGAAGTCCACTGAGCGATTAGCGCCAGTGTGACCAGAACTGAGATGGGACCATTGTAGGCACCCATCTAGTCGTGCCTCAGGCACCACAATTCGGTCCTCGTAGAAGAGGTACTGATTGTTTTTATACCACTGGTGCCCGTCAATGACACGGGGTTCGAGACCAGTGCTGAGGGTTTGGAGAATTTCTTCATACTCTGACTGATAGTCGGTTAGACTCCAACCCTCCAGGATTCCAGCAGTGCGCATGGACAGGTCAAGCTGGACATCCATACGCTGGGAAGCCTCTTTGGCGAGCGCCTCAGAGCTCTCACCAATAAGCGCATCGAAGTTGTTGCGCGATATATAGTCAGACAGTTCATTCTTAATCCCGGGGATATGATGCACTGTCAGCCTGAACTGGCTCAGGTAAGTCCACCACCGTTTGTGCTTTGCTTTTTCTGGTGGTGGGCCCTTCTGAAAAGACTTCACAGGCTCTTGGTCACACAGCCAGACAATAGGGTTAGATCCCAGGAGTCGGGATTGTGACGATAGCACCAACATACCGGCCAGGAGTTCCTGGTCATAGGTGCTGTAGTTGGAACGCGCTTGGTTCCATTTCCAGTTCCAGTGTCCTAGTGGTACCAGTCGCCACTTACTGGTAGGATAGTCATGTTTCAACGAACCATCACGGTTCAGTCCAGTAGTACGATAATGGCAGTGGGTTAGTTCAGCAAGGTTAAGCTCCTGCCATTTGTAGATCGTACCACCCCCCCCTACATCACTGGCATGCGTGATCAGGACTATCTCGCCCTCAGGGCGAGGCACTCCCAGGCAGTTGGAGGAGGCAATCTTCTTCTTCAACTCCTGAAAACACTCTTCCTCTCTGGAGGTCCACCTCCAGGGAGTAGTTTTCTTGATCAGGTCAGTGAGGGGTGCAGAGGAGTAAGTAAAATTGTGGATGTGACGCCGATAGAAATTACAGGCGCCCACAAAATACCTCACATCGTGTAGACCCTTCTTAGAGTCATCGCGAATCTGCATGTCCTGTGGGGGCTGCATCTTAGACGCGGCTGGTTTCCACAAGCCATACCCCACGTCGAAACCCAAAAACTCCATCTCCTCTTTCATAAACTCACATTTGTCGAGTTTGATTCGGAGATTGTTTTCTTGACAGACAGTGAAAAATTCACGGAGGAGAAGGACGTGGTCCTCTTTGGTATTAGTACCTAAACTCACGTCGTCGATGTGAGCCTCCATTTCTGCACCCCGAAAAATCAACTCTTGTACTAGAGGCCTGCGCCTCAGTATGTACAAACTTTTGTTCATAAGCTCCTGGAAGAGCGCTGGGGCATTTGCCACCCCGAAAGGCATAACCTTCCACTTGACGACACGACCCTTAGGGGTTATAAAGGCTAGCAGCTCCCGAGCTGCGGCGGTTAGGTCAACCTGCCAGAAACCAGAGCGTTTGTCCATTTTGGTCTTATACCTGCATTTGGCAATACGCCTCCAGGGTGTTTTCCATTTTGGGAATACTCCCTGAGTGGTTCTGGGTTTTCTTGTTGACCTCACCATAGTCTACAACAGGACGTAGGGCAGTCGACCCTGGTTTAGCAACAAGGAAACAGGGACTGCAGTGATGGGGATAGTCCCCGTGTTTATACTCTTCAACGAGGCCAGCATCAATGCATTCTTGGATCTGGCGCTCGATTTCTTCAACCTGTTCCTGTGGAGCGGGATAGGGGAGACGCCTCACTCGCGTCTTTTCAAATTGTGATTTCAATTTCAGGTCCATCTGGACCAGTTTTTCACAAGAAAGTGGAGGCGGCAAGGCGCCGAACACCTCCTCATAGGTTATCAGCAGTTTCTTCAGGCGGGGGTCAAGGTTAAGACTCTCGAGTTTCTGAAGGAAATCCTCCTCAGCATGGGGGTTGCTTTTTCCATGTTCTTTCTTTTTCTGCCGATCAGCAGTTTCGGCAGGCACAGTACCATCGTCCCACTCAGGGGGACATTGCTGCCCATAGTGTAGAGAATACACTAGAGGTATCTCAGGATCAGGCAGCGTATAGGAATCACCGTCCTCCTCAGACCAGATGGAGTATTTCCAGGTCTGTCTCAGGTATTGCAGCCGTTCTTCGCGCTCAATACCTTCGGCCTTCAGGTACGACAGCCGCCGGAGTTCTTGAGTGTCATGCTCAGACAATGGCATGTTTTTAGCAGCAGGCCGCGCCAGAGCATCAGCACTCCGGGCCACGGGTTCACCTGTGTGCACAGGCTGCATGTGTAGCACTGGCTTCCCAACAGGGGAAGCGGGTTCAGAGGTTGACTCTAGATCTACTTCCTCTAGCAACAGCTGAGCTAGGAAAGCACTATGTTTTAGGTCAACACAAGTGGGATCAACAGAGGGAATAGTGCTGGCGATCTCAGACAGTTGGTCGTCAGCATCCTCTTTTACAGCTTCAGGTTCCAGATAGTCATCCGGAGACTCACACCCTGTAAGTGTGGCAGATAGGTGCTCAGGAGATCGATTTTTGAGATCATAAAGGGTCAGGCCACGATTTTCGGCCATGACCTCTTTTAGTAGCACCTGGTCTAGGTCACACAGGGGTACAGGATTGAGAGATCCATCGACGATGGACAGGAAACTGGCCCACTCAGGGGCCTGCATAGCTGTGTCTGAGTCCTCAGGCACATAGATGGGGCCGTCGGGGAGTTGCACTCTTCCCACGGTCATTCGATCTAGCATACGGCGCCAGTAAGCATGTTCACCAGAGCAACTCCAGTCAGGGGTGCACATAACAACCCTTCCTCCCTCATAAGCGGTTTTGGTTAGAACCTTCGCGAGCAGGGAGAAGGGAGGGTTAGCATACGCTAGGCCCATTGCTTTCCAGAAGAAACGGAAAGCATTGTTCAGTTGTTTCAAGCAGTACAACTGCATGATGTGCTGTTGTTGGCTCGCAAACAATTCCACCGGGATCTCATCCAGGTTTACCTGAAGGGCCGCCAGTCCATTTTCAAGAACATGACGGGCCAGTTGGTAGTTTTCAGTACGATAATTCGTCTTGGCTGCGTAGCGCAGCCCAGACTCTTTTCGTCCTGACAGCTCCAAAGGAACGGAGAATAGCCCACTGCCAAAGTCGCAGTGCAAAGAATAGGGACGCTGTAGGGACAGCATTTTTCCCTGGGGGTTTCTTCGTAGAAAGTCGGTGCCAATGACGATGTCAAAGGCGTCAGTGTCCAACACTCTGCAGTGTTGGGTCACGGTTTCGTCGCCCAGACATATAGTCACATCGACCCCCCCCAAGGAATGGATGGTACGCCCATCCCCTACTCTTATGGCCACGATTTTAGTTTTCTTGAAAGTTTTAAGCAGGCGCCGGGCCACTATGGAAAGTGTTGCACCGGTATCAAGCACCGCTCGAAAAACCTGATCCCCGATTTTCACGAGGATCCAGAAAACCAAGTCCTCCTCTTCGGAGCCGCCCCCCTATTCCTCATCAGGGAATTTCACATCCACCCCTGCAGCCATGAGGGACTTGGCCATCCAGGCCAAGCGCCTCTTCTTGGAATTATTCCCCTCAGGGGTAGCGTTATCCCCTTGGGGGTGTTTCTTGGGGTCACCTGCGGGAGCCGGTGTAGCAGCAGGAGTGGGTGTTGCAACGGGCGCTGATGAGCGCCTCTGGGGGTTAGGGGGTCCCGTTTTGCCACCCCCTTTGCCACCTCCTATACCACCTTTATCCCCGTTCGCGGGATTTCTGGCGGGCGTCTGGGTCTTCTGGCGCTCCGCCTCCTGACGCTTGAGTTTGTCACTCTCGCGTTTCTTGATGTGGCATTCGTCCTCGTAGTGACGACGTTTGCCACAGTAACCACAGGTGATGGTACACCTGAAATGGTCCTGATGGGTCACCTGTTTCCCATCTTTGGTGTGCTGCTGACGTTTCATCTGCAGCATACAGCCACTGCGGAGATCGCAGTCAGAGGCATGACAAGGTCCCCCCTTGTCAGTGACAGGTCGGCAGTAGAACAGGGGGGGTGTGCCTGCATCAGGTTGAACCTCGTTCATGGCACGTAGGGTGCCCCTCCCTTTACCACCTCCCTTGTTGGTGTTTGTGGGGTTTTTATGCCCCTTCCCTTCGCCACGTTCGGGGGTAGGGGTACCACCTCGTCCCAAATGCTTCTTGAGGAATTTCTCCATGTGGGAGTCATTCTCTCTCTCAAGAGCTAGCTCAATCAAGAGATCCACCAGTTCATCGTACGAGTGGGTCCTGCTCTTCCTCTCAGAGGTTGAGCGGCAATCATACCACGTACGCTGGGGGATCTTACTCATGAGCCACAGGTGGGGCTCAGTGGCTCCGTAGGAGCCCACATTCATCCTCGAAAATAAGTACTCCAAGTCGCACACATACTCAGAAATTCGCGCAGCGGATGGAAACTCCGGGAGCATAGGTAGCTCCTCGATCTGTGTGCGTACGCTGAGGTCAGTCTCATAGACTGGGAATCTTTTCTCTAACCTCAGGAGTACCTCTGCCCAGGTAGAACAGGTTTTCACAATCTGTTTGACCTGATTTTGCAAAAATTTCCTTTTGCATGAGCGTTTTAGCAGTGAACATTTGGTGGCCACATCCACATGGGATTGGCCAGTCAACAAAAGGAACTCTGCAAATTCTTCTGCCGGTTCAGCCAGATTTTTGGGGTCGAACTCTGGCAGTTCCAGCTGGATGTTTGCCTGGGCAATTAGTCTGCCCGTCTTCCCACCCCCCGGAGTTAGGCCTGAAGGCGACACGCCGGCAAGAGGGGCCAGGACTGACAGGCCTCTTCTCTCAATCCCTGTGACAGGCACGTCCTGTAGATCAGCCATAGGCACTGTCCTGGCACGGGGGTGAAAGGGGCTGGGACAGGTAACCTTAGGCAACAGCCTTGAGACCCTTGATCTCTTGAGATCTTCCGCCAGGGTACTCAGTCCTGGAGAGAGAGAGGGCAACTCAGGCTTGGGTAAGGGTTCTGCAATACCCAGTTTAGCCTTAATGGCCTCCAATAGGGCCGTCACATCTGGATCTTCTGATCCAGACAGGAGTTTGGCCAACAGCTCGGCCGTATGATCCAGGGCACCGTAGGTTGGCCTTGGATGATGTTGTTCTTCGACTCGTGTCGGGCCCACTTCGGGAGCCCTTTGGGATGGACAACATGGTCTTGGATACTCAGGTCTGAGTCGTCTTGGCAGGGATGCAGTGGACGGAGGACCAGAGTGTGCGTAGGACCCTAGGTCTGTACGTGGTCTGGATCCATGTACAGCCAATGGCTCCTCTCCATCTTCCCCACGGATGGATTTGTAGTACTCCTCGTGTAGGATGTACTCATCCATCTTCTTCCTCAGCTCCTCATACTCCTCAGGTCCTTCAATGGCAGTTGAGGATGAAGCTGGACAATGGGATCTGGATATTGAGGCAGCTACAAGTCTGTGGAGGTGACTGTAGCTGTCTCCACCTTGTGCTGCTAAGGCCTCGGTGGTAAGGCCTTTATTTTCTTCCGCCCTTCTGCGTTCTGGATCTCCTTGGGACCCAGATGCGCCACTGAGATGATGTGGAGCTCGGTGTGGTGGTTCACTCATTGGGTGGGCCATGCTGCCCATTTGCACTTGGACAGTTCTGATGGGCCAGGTCCTGACGCTTGGCGTAGACATGATGAACTTGTTGTTGAGCTTTTTTGCTGCACTTCTTCTCAGGGTCGGTTCAAAAGGTCACAAGGGACTCTCTCTGCTACCGGAAAGATGTCCTTGAATTATGCCCTAGATCTTTTGATGTATTCCTGCAGGTTTTGTAGTTGAAAACCCAAACCAAAGCAGCAAGTAGAGCAAGAACAGGATATGGATCGAATCAATGATTGGTTTTGGAATCCAGTGTAACACAGAAGGGCTGCAGATGGACAAAGCAGGTTTATACACAAAGATTAAATGACAAATGGATAATACAAAAGGTTTTATATGAAAGTTGGTCTGACTCTTGCCTCAGAGGTTGCAATAGGCACTTCATGTGCACTTTTTTGGGTGAAATGGTGCTGGTTAGGACTGAGGGGCATGGATGTCAGGACCACACAGAAAATGACTTGGCCAAGCAACTGAATTCAGAAATAGTTACAAAGTAGGACCACAATAAGTGGTAGAAACAATTGAGTATAGGGGTCTTGGGGTGGGAGACCACTAGGCTTAACCTCCAAGGCCTAAAGCATGTAATGCCTGCTTTATTTCGGTATATCCTCCATGAAGGAAGGTACCTCCGCTCAGTTGAGTGGTAGGGGTGAACTTCATGGGGGGCTAGGGTCACAACCCTAGTTACTGTGAGAAAGTGTACTTTAGGCAACAAAAGAGAGATAAAAACACTTAAGTTTGTCTTAGCAACAACAAAGGGTTTTAAGGGGGACTTAGCCTGGATCAAGCCCTCCAAAAAGGACATGGCGGTGACTTTTTCTTACTAGGGCCTTGCGTTACTCTGAGCCTTGGGATTGCTGGGCACTGGGCCGTCATTTCTCCGGAGCTGCCTCTGGGGATGTAGGACGGGTGCGTGACCTGGTGTGAACACCGGGTGTTCACGAGCGGCTGGGACACCGGCTTTGGCCTTGAGGAGGGCGTCCGTCAGCTGCAACACCCGTTTGGTTATCTGGCCGAGCGCCTCCTCGGCCGCCTTGAAGGCCTGGGATGGGTCTTTGAGCCAGTTGAGAAGCCGTTGTCCGGCGTGCGCTGCTTGTCAACGCATGTTGTTGACAAGAGAAAAGGTTTCTGGTTTGCTCACAGTTGTGCTTGTTTACTGCATTTGTTTCAGAAAACCCTTGCTGATTTACTCCAACTCAAAATGAAGTCCACACAAAGGTAATGTAGAGCAAGTGCAGGCACCGGATCAATCAAGTCAGCATAAGTCCTTCCACAATCAAACCATGTGTAACAAAGAGGGGCTGCAGGTAGACAAAAGTAGATCTAAATACAAAGCTCCAATGGTTTATAAACAAAATAGATGATTTTATGTGAAAACTGGCAGGACTCAGGACTCCAAGATAGCAGGAAGCACTTCATGTGCACTCTTTTGGATAAAATGGAGTTGGTTAGGAGTCCGGGGCAAAGGAGCTGGGCCAGACACAGGATATGGCTTGGCCAGCATGGCCAAGCAACTGAATTCAGAATCAGCTAAAATGTAGAACGACAATAAGCAGTAGAATCAACTGAGTATAGAGGTCTTGAGGTGGCGGACCACTAGGCTTAACCTACAAGGCCTTAGGCAAGAGGTGCCTACTTTATTTTGTTATTACCTCCATGAACGAAGATACTGCGTCCAGTTGAGTGGTAGGGGTAAATTTCATGGGGGGCTAGGGTTATAGCCCTAGTTACTTTGAGAAAGTGTACGTTAAACTTCAAAAGAGTGATGAATATGATTAAGTTAGTCTCAACCTCAACAAAAGGCTTTTAGGGGGGGCTAGGCCTGGATGAAGTCCCCCAAGGAAGACATGGTAGTGACCTTTTCCTACTCCCCCTATGGAGTAGGACCAAGGAAAAAGGCTCAAATTTCCTCACAATCACCTCAGAAAATGCATTGAAACAGCTAATGACAATCCCATCAGCTCATAGAAGCCTATCACACTGTAGGTCCCTTGAAAAACAGTGGAATGTACCGTGAATGATGTCCCTTCGTTTGGGCATTCCTCAAAAGATGCCAGCGTGCGGCAAAAGCTTTTGGTAACATTTTGGGGGCAGTGGGCTTTGAATCCAGGACTCTCTCCCTAGAGCACACATGCTTGCCCACTGGGGTACAGTCTAATGCGGACGGCTATCGCTGTATAAACAGCGCTTCAGTAAATGTCCTGACCAAGGGCCAGGGCGGAGCAATACTCCCAATGGAGGTCACAAAACTCCAGTAGCTGAAAAAAATAGAAAATGGAACCAACAGGGAGCGAATCCTGTTGTTTGGCGCAAGGGGTAGCGATTTAAGAAGTAAAATCGCTAAAAACTGACGAAACAAAATTAGAAATTGTCATTCTTAGGCCAGAACCTAAAGTCCCGGACAAGCGCAACAGGAGTGCACTCCATAAGAGGGTTGCACAAGCTTCAACAGCTCCTGAAAAAGGAGGTATGAGCCGTGGTTTATAAAGTTTTTGAAAGAAATTGTTGCACAGTTGCATCAAAAATTGTATAAACTTTAGGAAAAGGTATTCAACTGAACGCCACACAACAGAGAAGGTGGACAACCCACCTCTCAGATATGTTAGTGTCATGTCACTCGCATGCATTGCGTTCCTGTTGGTAGTTTCGTTAAAACACCAGGGTTGTCACCGTTGCGTTCTCTTCCTCTGCATAGGTCAAAACGGAAGGGAAAGGTATGTGAAACGAAGGGAGCACGCAGCGCGCATGTAGGGTTCGTGTATGCGAAGTGCTCGCGATTCATGTGCCTAATCTAGGCAATCACACGTTGTGGTGCTTTCCCTGAGCACCAATGCACCATTCTTTTCTCTTCACAGGTCAGAAGGGAAAGTGCTTGCTCGTGCTCATGTTGCGGTAGCGCTAAAATAGGGTTGCTGAAAACGCTTAGGCTTGTTTTGCGCTGGGCGGTTGCTCGCTATTCCCTCTCCTTCCTCTGCAGGGGACAAGGTTAGAAGGACATGCATCACACAATGCATTAATCGTTTAGGGTTGTTTATAACTCGCCGTAGCGTTGTTTAAACGCTTAGGGTTGCCTTTGCGTTTGTGTTCCCTTCAGCATTTACATGGTTCGTGGTGAGTAAGGTAGGTGGCCCAGGAGGAGCTCACGTCCTGGTTGAGTCCTGTGATGATTGGATGAAGTGGGTCAAGGTTTGTCGTCAATCTTCTCCCTTCCTTGAAAATGCAGGAGGACCTAAAGGGATGTAGGCCAAGCGCTGTGCACAGGTTGAACCCTTGTTTAGGTTACCCAGACCTCCGCCCTACGTTCTATGAGAGAACGGGTGGAGTCCTTAAGTTTGCTTGCTTGCGGCTCGGTTAGAGGACAGTGTATTATTATCTACCTGAAGAGCTGTATAATACAGCGAGGGTAGTTAGGTTCCTAAGCCGCTAACCGAGTCTCATCTGCCTTTGCTCTCAGGTGGGAAAGGTCAGGGTGATTGGTGCAGCAGCAGTTGCATTCAGCAACTTCCCATTTTTCTGCCCAAGCAAGAAGGGGCGCAGATCACATAAACAAATTGAGTCAGCGAACGTCATCTTCATGGATAACCCTTACCACACGCTGTGCACGCGGCACTCCTTCCCTCCAAGCCCTGCTAGGGAAACGCGCGAGGGCGTCCCTGGCAGGCCACAGTTGCCTAGCGGCGGTGTGTTATCTTGTAATCTCACAGGAGGGCCAATAGGGCTCAAGACCTCTTTGTCATGGCCACCCAGGAGCGTGTGTAGGGATTAGGGTCAGCAAGCCTGGCAGGTACTAAGTGCGGTTTTGCTCACCCTGCCTTCGAAGGCTGGTGCTGGCACTAGTGAGTGTAGTGTAGTGGTGTCACCTGCCCCGCGTTCTTTTCCCTGCGGGTAGGAGAGTGTGTTAGCTTTTGGCAATTAGAAAAATTGGCATTTTGTATGCCCTTAGCACACTTGGCCACCCCCCCCGTCTAGTAGGTAGGGCTTTTGCCGTCGTCCCCCAAGGATAGGCGCCAGCACAGAAATTGGGCGCCATAGGAGTTGTAACAGTACCTGATTAGGACCTTCGGTCCGAGGTCAGCGAAGCCCGGTCTGCTGGAGCCACGCCAGGGGGTGCAGTTAGACACATACAGACATACGTAGCACACTTAGGGGTATGGCAACCCCGTCAGGAAGGGTAGAACCGCATGGGTCTTGACCAGTCACGGGTCCTAAGTGTGGGTACGCTTGTCCCCAAGGATAGTGGACACAACTTTTTTCACAGCACCTTGCTTGTCATTTCCCCCCTGGAGCAGGAGGCCACCCCTCTTCGTTGGCTCCCCAAAGTCAGAACATCAGGGCTGTTCCCATGCAACACATGGTCAACAAGGCACACACTCGCTCGGTGGCTGCAAACCTGATAAGCGGCCATCTGGTTCACGCTGGTAACCATAGGCATGGGACTGCAGGGCACAGGCAGGGCAGGAGCAGTGCTCCGCAAGGAGCGCATGTGTAGGTGTCTGCAGTGCCGATCGAACCTGATTGAGGGTGGGAGTTAGTACATTCACCGTAACTCGACCTCTACAGGAGTCAGGAACCTGTCATGGCACACACTGAGTTGGCCTAGCTATCAGCAAGAGAGCGCTCACCGCCCCTGGGAGGTTAGAAAATGGAGGGGGCTGCGAGTAAAGGGCCTCAACTGTGAGTCTCAATCTGAGGGGAATCTGTAGTAGTAGGCCACGTGGTTGTATTGAGGTGGGCAACCCGGACTGAACCGACCCCACGGGTACCTAGTCCAGCGCTTGAGCGCGTTCTTGGTACTACACTGCGCGGAGCATGTGTGGTGGCAAGCTGGGGCAATAGGACGTGCCGACGTTGGGTGGCAAACAAGATAAGCGGCTTTGTGGTGTTCCAACGATCCTCAGTGTTGCTTCTCCCTTGATGCGGGGGAAGTGTACCTCCTGGGGGAGCCAATACTCCTGCAAGAGTGGCCCGAAGGAGACTGCCAACGGGAGGAGGGGATGTCTGGGGTATACCACTGCCTCCTGATGCTTGCAACATCTTCAGTTCGGTTAGGCACAGTAAATAGATAGGCACAAGGATATTAGTTTTTCTTTTTCTGCTGGGACAGAGTCTCAGCACGGGTTATCAGCTTTCCCCCGTTGTTCTCAACAAGGTAGGAGCAAAAGATGGGGTTGATACTCCCATCTGGCTGTATAAAGGCGGACATGGGTTCCCAGGTCGCCTCAGAAAGCCCATATCCGTCCCACAGGGTAACGAATTTCCAGCCCTGTTTATACTCCTGGTGGGCAATACCTGCAACCACGTAGTAGCCATCGAGTGCCATCTCATCGCCAGTCATCTCTTCGAGTTTTTCTGCCTCCTCGGGGTTCGCAGCGTTCTCTAGGTTGATGCGCTCGTCCTCTCTGTCAGACAGAAGCCACTCGTCCCAGGACAGTTCGTCAGGCGGGTGGTAATGTGTCAGCTGCTTAGGTCCACACAGCAATCTTCCACCTAGGCAGGGGCTGCACCTCACATGGATCCTGGATCCATCTATGTTTATAATGCGGTAAGGCCCAAAGTAGGGGTCCTGCAGACAGTTGCGGGGCCACGTGGGCAATCGCGAATGGTGCACCAGCACTAGGTCCCCTACCTTGCAGGTGGCAGGACGTGTCGTGCTGTTTAGCCTGGTCAACTCACGTTCTCGAACGTGTTTCAGGTTAGCTCTGGCCAGGTTAGCCATGTCCTGCCTATACGCAGGCCAATCCCCTACGGTGTTCTTGTAGTCTTCTGGAAAGGGCCTTTTGAAGAAAAATGCAGGACGCCCCCGATGGAACAGTTCATCGGGGGTATAGCCTGTTGAACAACTCTCCTGAGGGTTCATGGTTAGGACAGCCCAGGGTAACAGACATACCCAATCTTTGGTATCCTCCTGTGTCATCAGAATCCTCGGGTTCTGCTCCAACACACGGCTCCGTCTCTCGCACAGCGGATTAGAAGTGTGAGTGTAGAACACACCTGTGGTCTCATGGACTTTCAGGGCGTCCAATGCTCGCTTGTACCGTCCGGTATCACTCCGGATACGTACATCCTCGTCTGAGTGCACCTCCTTACGAGCGCCATAGGGTTCGAAACATTGTTCAACCAAGATTTTCACAGTCTGTTCCCCTGTGATCTTTTTGTTGCAGGGGAACGCACGGGTGACAACCAAACGACTGTCATAACCACCAAACTTAGGCAGACCGTGGATGAAGTCCACGTACAACAGAGAATTAGCACAGTGGGGGATAGGCAGACTGGAGACCAGTCCCCGGTCACGTGATTCGCTCTGTTTGCTGGCGTGACAGCCACAGGGGTCCACTATGCACTGCATACGAGCACATAGCTCAGCACAGGTCAGTTGGGAGTAGAAAGGCTCCCTGAAAGACAGTGAAAATCGTTTGTAGAAGGAGGATATCATCCTCCTGGGTATTGGTACCCAGGCTCACGTCATCGATGTGTGCCTCCATCTCAGCCCCGCGGCACACCAGTTCCTGTACAAGGGGTCTGCGCTTCAGGATATATAGGATTTTATTCATCAGCTCCTGAAAGAGAGCAGGGGCATTCACGACACCGAAGGGCATAACCTTCCAGCGGAAGACACGGCCCTTAGGGGTTACAAAGGCGAGGGGTTCCTGGGCTGCTCGGGTTACGTCTACCTGCCAGAAGCCACTGCGCTTGTCCATCTTAGTTTTGAATCGGCACTTAGCGATTCTCTAAAGGGTGTTCTCCATGTTGGGAATAGTCCCTGAGTGGTTCTGGGTCTTTTTGCTGACCTCACCGTAGTCAACAACCAAGTGCATGGCAGTGGAGCCAGGTTGAGCCAATTCGAAGCAAGGGCTACAATGGCGGGGATAGTCCCCGTGTTTTTATTCCTCGACGAGACCAGCGTCTATGCATTCCTGGATCTGGCGTTCGATCTCGTCGATCTGGTCTTGTGGGGCGGGGTATGGACGCCGTCTTACCACAGACCCTTCAAACTCAGGTTTGAGTTTGAGGTCCATCTGGACCGGTTTTTTGAAAAACAAGGGTGGGGGCAACGCTCCAAAGCCCTCCTGGTAATTCTGGATGAGCTTACTGAGACGGCGGTCTAGGATCATGCTCTCCAGTTCCTCAACGGAATCCTCCTCAGCATGGAGGTTGCTCTTCCCTTTTTCCTGTTTCTTCATACGCCCCATTCATTCAGGGGCTAGTTCTTCCTCCCAGTCCTGGCAACCTTGCTCGGCATAGTGAAGGGAGTATAGGGGAAGAGGCATCTCTTCATCATCCTTCTCAGACCATATAGACATTTTCCGAGTCCTCTTGAGGAGGTCCAGGCGGGTCCGTCGCTCGATACCCTCAGCCTTGGCCCATAGAACCTGTTGGAGATCCTGTACATCGTACCAAGAGACGGGCATATTGTTAGGTGAGGGTTTAGCGCCAGGTACCTGACCACGAGTAGACTCACCAAGGTCTACCTCATCCATAAGCAGCTGCACTAGGAAAACACTGTGCTTCACTGTCACCACCTCTGGGTGAACCGGGGGTATAGCACTTGCAATATCGCTTAGGCAGTCGTCAGCATCAGCCAAGGGTGTGGAGACTGCTGGAGTATCCTGCTCATCGGAGCACTCACCACTCGTAGTAGTGACCCAAGAGTACTCGGACTCTTCTTGAGATCCAGGAGGGTAAGGGCTCTGTTTTCGGCCATCAACGCCTTGAGTACCACATGGTTGAGGTCACTCGCTGGTACGGTGTTTAGGGAACCATCTACGATGGACAGGAAACTGCCCCATTCAGGAGCGGGCTTCGTCTCCTGACAGTCCTCAGGGAAGTAGATTGGACCATTAGGGAGTTCAGTTCTTCCCACTGTCATACAGTCCAACAGGCGTCTCCAATAGACGTGTTTTCCTGTGGTACCCCAGTCGGGGGTACACAGGACCACTCTCGCTTCTTCAAGGGCGATTTTTGTAAGCACCTTAGCGAGTTGAGAGAATGCAGGATTAGCATGGCACAACCCCATCTATCTCCAACAGAAGCGGTAGGCGTTATTGAGATACCGTGAGCAATAGAGCTGCATCATATGCTGCTCTTTACTCGCGAACAATTCCACCGGAACTTCATTCAGGTCTACCTGCAGGGCGGCCAGTCCGTTTTCCAAGACGGGCTGCACCAATTGATAGTCTTCAGTTCGATAAGACCGGTTCACGTAGCGCAGACTTGATTCTTTTGGTCCTGACAGCTCCAGAGGGACAGAGAAAAGGCCACTCCCAAAGTTGCAGTGAAGGGCATAGGGACGTTGCAAAGACAACAGCTTTACCCTGGGGGTTACGGCGCACAAAGTCTGGGCCGATGACAATGTCAAAGGAGTCCGTGTCAAGCACTTTGCAGTGCTGAGTCACCTGCTCATCGCCCAGCAACACGGTCACAGTGAACCCCCCCAGGGAATGGATGGTCCGACCATCCCGAACCCCTATGGCCACGTTTTTGGTTTTCCAGATCTTGGCCTGTTTCAGCAGTCTGCGGGCCACGATAGAAAGCGTAGCGCCCCTCCCTAAGACAGCCTTGTAGACCTGGTCACGAATTTTCACGGTGATCCAGACAACCTAATGCTCATCCTCGGAGCCGCCCCCCTATCCCTCTTCAAGGAACGTGACTTCAACCCAAGCGGCCTGCAGGCACTTAGGGTGCCAGTTTAGGCGACACTTCTTGGCGTTCTCGCTGCTTTTGTCGGGCCACCAGCGCTGAGGGTGGAGGGGGCTGGCCTTTTGTCACCCGACGGCTCATGCTTAGGTGTGGGGTTGGATGCCCCTCTTACACCAGTTGGGCGGGGGCCTAAGGACCTTCGTCCTCCACCAGGGTTACCCTTACCCTTAAAACCTCCAGGGTTAGCCCCCCCCCCCTCAGGTGTTCCACCCTTACTGGCGTTCTTATGCCGTTCCTCTTCTGTTTCTTATGTTTTTTGGATTTGCGACTTTTATGTGGCATTCATCCTCATAATGCCTCCTGTTGCCGCAATATCCAGCCGTTATTGTGCAGCAGAAATGGTCCTGGTGCTTTACCTCCTGACCATCTTTGGCTTTCTGCTCGCGCTTCAGTTGGAGCATGCACGCACTTCGCCCATCACAGTCAGGCGCGTGGCAGGGTCCACCCTTATCGTCCGTAGGACGACAGTAGAAAAGATTTGGGGCCCCTCTACCTTTGGTGTGTATGTGCTTCAGCTGCCCACCACCGTCCTTCCCAGGATTAGAGTGGGGTTGAGGCGACCTCCCTCAAGGGAACCTCTCAGCAAGGGGTCTCCCTCCGCAGATGTTTGCACCGATGCTTGTCCATTCGGGGGTCATTCTACCTCTCCATGGCCAATTGGATCAACAGATCAACCAGGTCATCGTAGAAGTGTGGCCGAGATTTCCTCTCGGACGTCTCTCTGCAGTTCCCCCATGTCCATGTAGGAATCTTCCCCACAAGCCACAGATGTGGCTCAGTTGGCCCATAGGACGAGGGGTTCATGCGCCCCATGAACTCTTCCAACTGCCCCACGAACTCAGAGATGCGTGCAGCTTTCGGGAGTTCGGGGACAGGAGGCAGGTCCTCAATCTCTGTTCGGACACTCAGGTCCGTTTCGTAGACTGGGTACATTTGCTCCAGTCTTTTCAGGAAGTCGCCCCAGTTGAAGCTCTTCCTGATTGCTGTCATAACCTGCCGCTGTAGGAATCTCTTTTTGCACGATTTCTGGATTAGCGTGCATTTGGTCCCGACATCAGCGTTTTGCTGACCTGTGAGGAGGAAAAGCTCAGAAAGCTCCTCAGCCCATTCAGGCAGGTGTTTGGGATGGAACTCGGAGAGTTCGATCTGAAGGTTCGCCGTAGCGATGGCCTTCGTTCCCCTACCTGGGACGCCTATGTCACCTGTACCACCTGAAGGGGGTGAGGGGTACACTGTGGCCAATGGGGCCAGTGCTGCCGAACCATAGCCTTTCATCTCAGCCTCTGTGGTGTCACCTACACTGCCAACAGGCACAGTCCTCACACGAGGGTGGAAAGGGCTGGGACAGGTGTTTTTTGGGCAGCTGCGGAAGCCTCTGCAGCTCTTCACGTCCCTGGTTAGCAGTTCGACACCTGCGGACATAGTAGGTGGGGGTTTCTCCAAATCAGAGAGCCCCTATTTCGTCTTGAGCGCTGCTGACAATGCACTCAGATCTGCATCTTCATCGCCTGCGCCAGGGACCAGGAAAAGCAACTCCATGGTCTCATCGAGACCCAGCTTAGGGGCTGCCATGCGTGGGGACAAATCTCGGTCCACGCAATTAGGTTCGGCTGCCACTGCCCTGGGACTGGGGCGAGGCTTCAGGCATTCATGCTCCTTCGGTTCTTCCGGATGCGTAGGTTCTCCAGACAACCAGTCGGGTTCCAACTCTGATGATTTGGCCGAGGAGGACCGGTCCATTTCGCCGTGAGGTATCTCGAACGTCTCCTCGCCCCACGTAGCTCGGAACATCGTTCCCAAAGGCGCATCCTTCCCCTTTACCTTCCTTGCCGCTCTTCTGCAGGCGTTGACCCTGGCAGTAGCCAGTTCGATCCCTTGGGTAGGCGTAGTTTCAGTCGGGGGCATCGAAGACACGATGGAAGCTAAGATGGCTGCCACAGGGTCCTTTCCCTTGAGGCGCCTGAGGTTTGCCTGCGTTAAGCCGGGCGCCTCAGCGCTTGCGCACGGCCGGACTCCTTCTGTATATATTACTGTGATTCTATCCCCCCCTCTTGTTACTGCATGCTCTCCCAGTGGACCAGTATCAACAGGTACACCACTTGTAGATGTTAGTCGTGGTCTCACATCATCAGTCTTCCACCTGGAGCTTGTGATCGGCACTGTTTTGGCACTAAGCGTGACAGACATCTTCACAGTTCAGGAAACAAGTTTTTCTTTGGTGTTCTTCGTGTTCTGCTTTAGTCTTCTAGGGCCTTCCTCTGCTACCAGAAAAGGTTTCTGGTTTTCTCACACTTGTACTTGTTCCTTGTATTTGTTTTAGAAATCCCTTGCTGATTTTCCACAACTCAAAATGAAATCCAGACAAAGGTAATGTAGTGCAAGTCCAGGCACTGGATTAATCGAATCAGGATAAGTCCTTCCACAATCAAAACATGTGTAACAAAGAGGGGCTGCAGATAGAGAAAAGTAGATCTGAATACAAAGCTCCAATGGTTTATAAACAAAATAGATGATCTTATGTGAAAACTGGCATGACTCAGGCGTCCAAGATAGCACCAAGCACTGGATGCGCACTCGTTTGGATGAAATGGAGTGGGCTAAGAATCTGGGGCAAAGGAGCTGGGCCAGACACAGGATATGGCTTGGCCAGTATGGCCAAGCAACTGAATTAGGAATCAGTTAAAACGTAGAAGCACAATAAGTGGTAGAATCAATTTAGTACAGGGGCCTTGAGATTGGGAACCACTAGGCTTAACCTACAAGGCCTTAGGCAAGAAGTGCCTACTTTTTTTCGTTGTTACCTCCATGAAGGAAGATACCTCCGCTCAGTTGAGTGGTAGGGGTGGACTTCATGGGGGGCTAGGGTTATAACCCTATTTACTTTGAGAAAGTGTACTTTAAACTTCAAAAGATTGATAAAAATGATCACGTTAGTCTCAACATCAACAAAAGGCTTTTAGGGGGGGCTACGCCTGGATCAAGTCCCCCAAGGGGGACATGGTAGTGAATTTCTCTTACTACAAGGCGGCTGGCGGGTCGCGTCCAGGTGCGGGTGCGTTCCGGGGGGGGGGGGGGGCTGGCGCCCCTTGTGCCCAGTAGAGTGCGGTGTGCAGCGCTTCCCGGGCAGCCCCGTGGGTGTGGGGGACGCGGGGTTGAGTCGCCGGAGGTGTCCGTCTCGCGGTGGGGCCGGTACCTTGTTGCTTGGGATGGGTGCTGTTGCCCGCTGGACCTTGCAGTTGTCGTTCCATTCCACGTCAACCAGGTGTCATGGTGCTTGAGGACGTACACCTCCGTGGTGGCTGCGGGTACGCCCATTGCGTCCCAGCCAACGAGGCTTTTGGGGGCGCTCACATGTTGAGCACCTGGAGGACATCCTCAGCGGTTGGCCCCGCGCTTGGGGCGTCTTGCGCGACTTGGGCTAGGGGCGGAGTGCGGTGGTCCTCCGAGAGGCCGGCAGTGGGCACCGTAGCGTACATGGCCGAGATCGGGACGTGTTCCGTCAACCCTTCCACAAGGAGGGGGTTTTCCCCTTCCAGGCTTTGGGAAGCGGTGGCTTCAGACTTCAGGGTGGGGAGCGCGAAAGCTTGTTTAGGTGCCCGTGTGGCGTACGCCGGCTCATCTGGCTGGCGTTCGACGGCTGGGGTATGGGGGGGGCGCTTCAGGAAGGGGGATGGTCCTACCCCCAGGTGGTCCATGTGATGGAGTGCTATGTCGTGGTTGCGTTCCGTGGCGGCTCGGAGATAACGGTGTTGGTCTCCCGGTATGGTGCCGAGGAATATTCCTTCCCTGTAGGTGGGAGTGGGCAGGGGTTGTTTCAGGGCGCCCGCACATTGGTGCGGGCACCGCGTGGTGCATTTGTGCACTCGGCTGATATGGGGTCTGGCACCGCATATATGCTGAAGCCCCCTGCCATGCGTTTGGTGTGGTGGGGGATGATGGTGCGGTCGTCTGCCAATCGTTCCGTGCGGTATTCCCCATGGATATATTCAGAGCGTGTCCCCTAGCCCCATCTTAGGGCACAGTCTTCTGGCTAGTGGGTTCATGGTGCCTTTGTGAATGGCCTCGCTGATAGTGCCGGGCCCAGCGCTAATGCGCGAAAGCAGGTTGTTTCTGTGTTGTGCTGCTGCTCATGTGCAGGCCGGGTGGTGGGCGGTATGGTCGGTGGGGGGGGGCTATGCGTAACGGGTGTCTCCACTACGGCCTTGGGTGGTGTCGCGGTGGCTGGGGGCCAGGGTAGGTTGTGAAGGTGTACCTGGTGATGGAGCAGCCCTCATGTGTGGCGTGGAGGTAGCAGTTGTCGTCTCCCGTGTTGCAGCTGACGCTCGAGCTGGTCCTATGCCCAGGGCTCCTCCGGGCGGCCTGCCATCCGGGTGCTCTCCGCCCGGGGGTGCCAGCCCAATGCCTCATAGGCCCGTGCCTGGGTTGATTCCGTTGTCATCATCGGTGTCCATGTCTCCCCATCAGAATCCGCATCTTGGCAGGGCTTGGACGGGGTTGCTTTCTCTGCCCGGGGGGGGCAGGTGGAGGACCCTCTCCACCTGAACTCGGAGGGGTATTGTCGCCTCCTCCGCCACCGGCTCCAGGCACTCCCACCTAGCAGCTCGTGGGCTCTTGGCGATGCCGACGGTCTCCTCTATCCCCATCGCTGCAGGTGACAAAGGGGTTGGAGTCGTTGGGGTCCATCTTGGCCGGCCCCTGTGCCCTTTGTGTGTCCTGCCCTTGCCGTTACAGCGAGGACGGACGGCGCAGCGGCTGCCCTCGCTGCTCCGAGACTCCTCTGCGTCCAGGTTGATCTTCATGTTGGAGGCGGAGGCCCCTTCGAAGACCCTTCAAAGGGTGTCCATGCGAGACCCTTGCCGGGGCGTTTCGCGCTGGATCTTCCTCTTGGCCTCCTCCATGGCCGAGGCGGTTGCCTCAGTCGCACGCCGCTAGGCCTCTGCATGAGCGCGGCTAGCCTCCTGCTCACGTTCCCGCTGCAGCCGGGCCTTCTCCACTTCAAGGGCCCTGATCTCCGCCTCTGTTTTGGTCTCCTCCTCTGGGACCTTCCGTCGCGCGGTCTCGATGGCCTCCCGCTTCGCAGCGTCCGCTTGGGCCCTGATCTCCGCCTCCTTCAGCACCCTCTCTTGGGCTAGGGCTTGCTCCAATGCCTTCACCTCCGCCTCCTTCTTGGCGATTGGCCTCCTGGGCTGGGCGGGTCTTGCGAGCAGCCGCCGCTTCCCGTGCGGCTGCCGTTGCCTCACGCCTCTCACGGGCAGCCATCGCTTTCCGCGCGGCAGCGGACATAAGCGCGGCAAAGATGGCCGCCACGGCCGAGGCGTGGGTTGGCATGCCGTGCTCGCAGTTGGCGGCATCCACCTGGGGGATGAGAACGGCTTCGTCCACAGCAGCGCTCTGCTGCACGGCCCGGTCTCAGGGAAACCCGGAGGCTCCCGGGCAAGCCGCAGACGCGCTCAGTAGCACGGGCCACTTCGCCTCGCTGAGGGGCGCCGAAGATTTGGGCCACACTGCTGCTGCTGCTTGCGGAGGCTGCTGGCTGGGACAGCCCTGCCCTGTGGACCGACTCCACGTCGCTGCCGGGGCCCGAGCGCTTCATGTGCAGGAGACGGGCGACCGGCATGAAGTAACCCAGGGTTGTTGCTTGCGCGTGGTGGCCGCCGTTGCCCGGGCTTCGGGCGCTCGGGTCTGCCAGCCAGTCCTCTTTGTGGAGGTGGGAGCTGAAGTTGGGGACCTATTGGCTATCACGCCAGACACGCCACCGCTTCTGCTGCCACCCGTTCTTGTAGCCCAGGGCTTGGAGCTCCGCTTCGATCTTGTGGTGAATATTCAGAACCTCAGGGAACTCCACGTACCGGCGGACAGCATTTCCCTGGGCCCAGGAGGGGCGGTACTCCCGGTACCACTCCAGCCCTCTCATGGGGCTACGGATGATGGCCAGACTGGGCTCCCTGGTCTGCCTTCCGGAGCTCCCCATGGGGCTTCATTGTGGCTGTGGGTGTGGTTGTTGATGCGGAACCCGCAAGGACTCGTTGATGTCGTAGTCTTCCTACTATTGATGCTGAAGCTGCCCCGACTCTTGGATGTCAGAGTCCTCCTTGAGCTGAGGTTCTCAGTGGCTCGCTAGGAGTGGGTACCTCAGCGGCGGTAGAAAGCTTTTGACGCGTTCCTGTGGGGGGGCCTGGCCACAGGACGCTGCGGCTGACACGCAAGCAAGCAGACAGGCAAAGCACTGCGCTCACAAGGGCATCCTCAGAGAACGAAGCGTTCTAGGATCCTTGCCACTCTAAAGCAGAGCAAAAGTATACACAAAAACACATCAGCGTACGTACAGGGGTGAGTTAACACATTGACTGGGGTAAGGGCGCCTCAGGGCAATAGGCACTCAGTCCCCAACCATATCCCTTCCCTGGGTCCCATCTCCCCAGTGGCATGTAGGTACGGCGGTCCAAATACAAGGCACTTACCTGCCAAAATTGGACCCTAGAAGCCTGACAAGGGAGGGGCATTGCGACCAGCCAGGGGCGAGTTCCTGCGAGTCAATGTGCTGCAAGGCTGACCAACAGTGACTCCCCTCGCTCCTCTGATGGCAGGCCCCAACTCCCCTCTGAGCTGAAGATATGACCCCGCCATTATGTGGTATGAGCTCGGGGCTGAGAACGGGCTGTTTCAGCCAATCCTGACTTTGGCTTGAAAAAGTCCACGTCTGACCCCTCAGCTGGGCCGTACAAGGGCAGAAGCGAAGCAACCAACCCTGTGCCCGTCGAGTGACAGTCATCTAAAGGCCTTATGCAAGTTGGTTCCCCTACATTCCCGGGCATCTTCGCGCCACAGGGCCGCCACGTTGGGTCAGGATGCCAAAATCGGCAAAATTGGCCATCTTCGGCGGTCAGTCAGGGTTGGCTTTCGCGGGGATCTCGTCCAGCCAAGCCTTGATTCACGGGCCTGATATCCCCTTTGGTCCTGTGCATTGGGGTTTGGCTCGCTGTCACGTTGGCTGCTTACTGTTCCCCGCGGGGATGGTCACGCGGTGGGGCAGAAAACAGCGAGAAAGGCAAAAGTTGGCAACTTGGCACGCACCATAAGTTGCATAGCTCCGGCTAGGCTGGAGGAGCGAGTATGAAAACGTAGCGCAATTCACACTGAATCATATGGTGCAAGAATTGCCCTCCCCACCTGGCTAGGTCCCTTGCGGAATGGAGATATGGTGTTCCCAACGTGGCCTAAAAAGGCGAAAACAGCATAATTTGGCCGAAAGGGCCCACACTCACGATCCTAAAGTCCATGGCCATGGCGAGCACTAATCCAACCAACGTTGCTGTAGACAAATGGTGCTTAGGTCCCAAGATATGCCATATGTCACCCCCCGAGGTCGCCTCTAGCCATTTTTCCCCTTGGCAGAAAAATGGTACACGAACAATGGCCAACGGCAACATACCCCATGTTGGGTGACCCATGGATCTCCCTCCCCATGGTGAGGATGCATGGGGTTATACTCCATTCGGGTGGGGTTTTTGCCCGCTTTAAGAATCGTCCTTAAGCTTGGATAACGGGCGCAGACATCCCCGGGCCAAACATTGAGGGGGACATAGATTAGATAGACTAGATAGAGTTTGGTGCCATTGTGGCAAAAAAGAGGGTTAGTCGTCGCAAAAGTGTTTGCTCCAAGATTGTATCTCCAGTTCCCAAGGGAGATGGGCTTTAGGCTTTTGCATGGAAGCAGCCCAAAGCCTTAAGTCCCTTCATCAACTATTGTTTGGGTTGGAAGCAACAGAAAACCATTTTGACCACTTCCACGCTTGGAGCAAACGAAAAGTGGGGAAAATAGCGAAAATACCAATATTTGGACATATATACGCACGGGACACCAAAGCTCAAATAACGTGACATATACCCAAGTTGAAGGACCCATAGTAAGTGTTTAAAAGCATATTTACTATGGGCCAAGTTATCCCTTGGATCCGAAGTCAATCATGCATGCATATGGGCACGTGTGCAAAAGGCAGAATTGGCGCGCATGCTCACAAGGCAATATTATAGAAATTAGTCGATAACCTTGGAAACGTCGGACAAGCTACGCAAATGTCCTTTGTGCTCTCCATCTTCCATATTGCATTGGTTTGAGGCTCATACCGCCATTGGGTTTGGCAACGAGCGATGGCGCCACAGCCATTTTGGCCAAATTTCAGAGGAAAAGTTGTCATTTGTAACGACCAGGTTTCGGTACGCATTGAATTCCGTGGAGCCATCGTTGAGTTAGCTTCAAAATCGAAAATGGCCTCCGGCTTTGGGTCTTGTGAGCAGTATGTTAAGTTCTTTACATTCATGCTCACAAGTACACAAAGGTTGCGTTGGCGCAAGATATGAACATAAATAATTTCAATTTGATGATCGAATCTTGCGAGAAATTGATTGAAATTGTTTATTCTGACCCAATTTCTAGCCGCCGTGAAAATCCCGCCTGTTGTTGTCTGTGCGTGCTTTGGCGTCATCTTTCTGTGGCGAGTTTCGTTCTGACTCCTTCTCCTGTACTTTTGAGGTTGGAACTGAAGTGAATTGCTTGATCTGTAGGGGTTTTCATGTACTTACATCTGGTGCATTGACCAGAATTTTTAGGCGTCACGTCTGGGAGCAAATCGACGCGCAAACGTTTCCGTCAAGCTACGGAAGTCATCGTTCCCATACACCATGAATTCGTAAGGAACTCTACATCTCCGCCCTCTGCCTTCCTTTCATTTCCCTTTCACACGAGCATATCGCTTCCTTTGCGGAGGCCGCTTGCAGGGGTGTTTTAGGACACACATGGGTGCGAAAAAGCCAAGTTAAAATTGTGCGCAAACAGAAAATTTGTGTACTTGTGAGCATGAATGTAAAACACTTAACATAATGCTCACAAGACCCATAGCCCGAGGTCATTTTCGATTTTGAAGCTAACTCAACGATGGCTCCACGGAATTCAATGCGTACCGAAACCTGGTCGTTTAAAAAGACACCTTTTCCTCCCAAATTTTGCCAAAATGGCCGTGGCGCCAAGCGTCGTTCCGAAAGCCAATGGCGGTATGAGCCTCAAATCAATGCAATATGGAAGGTAGAGAGCACGAAGAACATCCTGCATAGCTTGTTCGACTTTTCCAAGCTTATCGACTATTTCATATAATATCGCCTTGTGAGCACGCGTGCCAATTCTGCCTTTTGCACACGTGCCCATATACATGCATGATTGACATGGGATCCAAGGGAGGACTTGGCCCATAGTAAGTATGTTTGCAAACACTTACTAT
Organism: Eutreptiella sp. 'Long Island Sound 2002'; assembly: GCA_964036045.1. NCBI lineage: Eukaryota > Euglenozoa > Euglenophyceae > Eutreptiales > Eutreptiaceae > Eutreptiella > Eutreptiella sp. 'Long Island Sound 2002'. The sequence continues at coordinate 102,377,160 of OZ038382.1, read as the reverse complement.
GGGTCCTTCAACTTGGGTATATGCCACATCATATGGGCTTTGGTGTCCCATGGGTATATATGTCCCAATACTGGCATTTTGACCTTTTTTCTCAGTTTTCGTCTGCCCCAAGGGTCGAAGTGTTAAGAATTGTTTTCTCGTGCTTCAAACGGGAACAGCTGTTGATGAAGGGACTTAAGGCTTTGGACCGCTTCTATGCAAAAGCCTAAAGTCCATCTCCCTTGGGAACTGGAGATACAATTTTTGGAGCAAACACTTTTGGGACGACTAACCCTCTTTTTGGCCACTATGGCACCAAACTCCATCTCCTGCTGAATGCCCACCCCGCTGATGTGTGCGCCTGTTATCCAAGCTTAAGGGCGATTTTTGAAGAGAACATAAACCAGCCTCAGATAGGGTATAACCCCATGCATCCTCACCTTGGGAAGGGAGACCCATGGGTGACCCAATATGGGGTATTTTGGGGTTTGCCATTGTTCGTGTACCATTTTTCCGCTAAGGGGAAAAATGGCTAGAGGTAACCTCTGGGCTGACATGGGGCATATATTGGGACCTAAGCCCCATGTGTTTATAGCTCGCCCTGGCCATGGATATTAGGATCTTGAGTCTGGGCCCTTTCGGCCAAATTTTGCTGTTTTCGCCTTTTTAGGCCAAGTTGGGAACACCATATCTCCATTGCGCAAGGGACCCAGCCAGGTGAGGAGTGCGATTCTTGTAGCATATGACCAAGGGTAAATTGCCCTAGGTCTTTGTATTTGCTTCTCCGGCCTAGCCGGATCTATGCAACCTACGGTGCTTGCCACGTTGCCAAATTTTGCCTTTGTTGCTGTTCTTTGCCCCGTCACGTGACCATCCCCCCAGGGAACAGTAAGCAGCCAACGTGACAGCAAGCCGAACCCTGATGCACAGGACATTAGGGGATACCAGGCCCGTGAATCAAGGGTTGGCTGGACAAGATCCCCACGAAAGCCAACCCTGGCTGGCCGCCGAAGATGGCAGATTTTTGCCGAATTTGGCCTGCTGACCCCACGTGGCGCCCCTGTTGCACCAAGATGCCAGAGAATCTAGGGGAACCAACTTGCATAGGGCCTTCAGAAGACTTGTACTCGAAGGGCAAATGGTTGGATACCTCGTATCTGTCCTCGTACGGCCCAGCCGAAGGGTCATACGTGGACTTTTTTAAGCCAAAGTCAGGATGGGCTGAAACAGCCCGCTTTCAGCCCCGAAGTCCTAGGGCATATTGGCGGGGCCATATCTTCAGCTCAGAGGCAAGTTCGGACCTGCCGTCAGAGGTGCGAGGGAGGCCACTGTAGATTGACCTCCTGGGGTGTTGACTTCCAGGAAGTCGCCCCTGGCTGGTTGCCACACCCCTCCCTGGCACGGTTCTAGAGTCCATTTTTGGCAGGTCCGTGGGATGTGTTTGAACCCCCCTACCTACCTGCCACTGAGGAGATGGGACCCTGGGATGGGATATGGTTGGGGACTGAGTGTCCATTGCCCTGAGCCACCCTTACCCCTCTCCATGGCTTATTCCACCTCTGTGCGTACCCTGACGTGTTTTTGTGCATACTTTTGCTTTGTCTTAGAGGGGCAAGGCTCCTAGAACGCTTTGTTCTATGACGATGCCCCTGTGAGCGCAGTGCTTTGCCTGCCTGCTGGCTCGTGTGTTCGCCGCAGTGTCCAACGACAACAACCACCACAGCGTGCCCCACCATACGGGGGTCTGCGCAATAACACACCACGCCCCACCACGGGGGGGGCCACGTACAGCCACAGTACGCCGCATCATAGAGACGGGCCACACACCAACACAACACGCTTCACCATGAGGGGGCCCAGGCACCAACACAGCAAGCCCCACCATGAGGGGGGCCAGGCACCACCAGCGCACGCCCCACCATCAGGGGTGCCACGCACCAACACAGCACTCCCCACCAAGAGGGGCGCCATGCACGACCACAACCACCACAGCGCGCCCCACCATAACGGGGGCCACGCACCAACACACCACGCCCAACCACGAGGGGGGCCACGCACCGCCGCCGTACGCCCCAGCAAGGAGACGGGCCACGCACCACCAAAGCACGCCCCACCAAGGCAGCGGGCCACGCACCAACACAACACGCTCCATCATGAGTGGATCCAGGCACCAACACAGCACGCCCCACCATGAGGGGGGCTAGGCACCACCACAAAACGCGCCACCATGAGGGGGGCAAGGCACCAGCAGAGCACGCCCCACCATGAGGGGGGCCCAGTAGCAACAGGACACGCCCCACGGACAGGAAGGCCAAGCACCGCCAAAGCACGCCCCACCATGAGGGGGGCGATGCACCACCAAAGCATGCCGTGCGGGCCAAACGCAACCGGAACAACTGTAACCGACCCCAAACGGGCACCACGGCCAAACGCATCAAATAGCAGGACAAGCCGACCATTAGGCGGCGCAGACGACGGCTAACCAACAAAACCAGCCAAGCATAGTGCTGGCAACAAGGAAACAACCTCACATGCGGAAGCGCCAAAAACGGACGAGCCACAACAAAACACACCTGACGGGAAACTAACAGCGTAGGGGACGGCCTACAGCTACCAAAAGCGGCCGGCTAGGCCCGTACGGGCCACCGCACAACCCCAGACAAGCCGACGACTGGCGGCTACGACGACCGGGAAGCAACACAACGCGCCGGGCACGCACCGGTCGCAACACAATGACCGCCACATCGGACAGGCCGGCCGTAGAAAACCTCATAACTACCCGAAAGGACAACAAGGACAACATCCGCTCGCGCCGGCGCGGGCTGCAGCGCGATAGACCCCACGACGAACAAGCGACTGTAAGGCGGCCAACACCACCATGTACCAACCAAACTGCTGCAGAGAAAACGACCCGACGATAAACACACCACACGCAAGCCGGTCAACACCAAACCAGCCGGGCATGCAAGGGTCGAAACGGGAACGGTGCCCTACGGGTTGACGACACCATGGTGCGCCACGCCCGCCAACGACCATACGCGCAGACACAACACAACGCCGCAACTCTACCATTATACAACCGACCAACCAACCGAAACGACCTACTTCGAACCCCCAGCCCCCCGGGAGAGAGCAAGCTCGACCGGGTCATGAGGCGTGAGTACACGTCACGGCATGCGAGTCCCGTAGCACGTGCTTCTTCAAGTCGTCTCAGGCCCACTGAAAACCAACCCATGTGGGGGTGCCTGCAGGACAGGGCCTTTGGCCTCGCTCCGGGCCCCTGGCCCCCAACCTCTCGAGGTTGATGAGGATGTGCGATGGGACGCTCCCCAACGTATCATCCACTCGAAGGAGAGGAATGTGAGACTTCGGTCGTGCATGGGTTACCTCTCTGGGCGGAACCCCAGTAGGGTACTGCTCGCGGCGAACGCGCCCTCCCCCGATGTGGGGGAGCCCCTCTGTGGGGGCACGTGAAGTAGGGCCCTGGATGGGAGAGCAAAAGCCCCTTGGTGAGACCCCCCTGGGGGGCAACCCCAGTCCCGAGATCACCTACCTACCTATCTTTGCCTGCCTGCTTGCTTGCATGTCTGCCGCAGCGTCCTGTGGCCAGTCCCCCCACAGGAACGCGTCAAAAGCTTTCCATGGCCGCTTAGGTACCCAATCCGAGCGAGCCACTGAGAACCTCAAGTCCATCACAGAGGAGGACTCTAACATCCACGATTCCGGGCAGCTTCCGCATCACCAGTAGGAAGACTCCAACATCAACCAGTCCTTGCAGGTTCCGCATCAACAACCACACCCACAGCCACAATGAAGCCCCATGACCAGCCCAAGGCATAAGACCAGGGAGCCCAGCCTGGCCATTATCCGTAGCCTCATGAGAGGGCTGGAGTGGGACCGGGAGTACCCCCACTCCTGGGCCCGGGGGGAAGCTGCCTCCGGGTACGTGGATATCCCTGAGGATGTGAATAATCATCGCGAGATCGAAGCGGAGCTCCAAGCCCTGGGCTACGAGCATGGGGCCGGGCAACAGCGGCCACCAACCGCAAGCCACAACCCTGGGCGACTTCATGGCAGTCGCCCGAAGATCCAAGGCCAAGCCCCCCGTTCCGCTGCACATGAAGCGCTAAGGCCCAAGCAGCGACGTGGAGTCGGCCCGCAGGGCAGGGCCGTCCCGGGCAGGACCCTCCCCCAGGAGCAGCAGCAGTGTGGCCTAAATCTTCGGCGCCGCTCAGCGAGGCAAAGTGGCCCGCGCTACGGAGCGCGTCTGCAGCTTGCCTGGTATCCTTCGCGTTGCCCCAAACCGGGCCGCGCAGCAGGGCAGCGCTGTGGATGGAGCCGTTCTCACTGCCCAGCAGGTGGCTCCAAACTGAGAGCACGGCATGCCAATTCCTTGCTCGGCCGTGGCGGCCAGCTTGGCAGGAGTTACGGGAAACGCTGGCTGCTCGCAAAGCCCGCGCCGCCCAGGACGCCAATCGCCAAGAAGGAGGCGGGGGTGAAGGCATTGGAGCAAGACCTAGTGCAAGAGAGGGCGCGGTAGGAGGCGCAGATCAGGGCCTAAGGCGACGCCACGAAGCAGGAGGCCATCGAAACTGCGCGACGGAAGGTCGCTGAGCAGAAGGCCAAGACGGAGGCGGAGATCAGGGCCCTGGAAAGCAAGAAGGCCCGGCTGCAGCGGGAGAGCGAGCAGCAGGTCAGCCGCGCTCATGAGGAGGCCGAGGGGCGCAGAACTGAGGCAACCGCCGCGGCGGTGGAGGAGACCGAGGGGAAGATCCAATGCAAGACGCCCCCGGGAGGGTCCCCCCTGGACACCCTTTGAAGGCTCTTCGAAGGCGCCTCTGCCTCCAACATGAAGATTGACCTGGACGCGGAGGATGCCGCCCGTCCCTACCGTAGCGGCAAGGCCAGGACACCCAAAATCGCACAGAAGCCCGCCGAGATGAACTGCAACATCTCCAACCCCTTCGTCACGTGCAGCAATTGATGAGACAGTCGGCATCGCCAAGAGTTCACGGGCTGCTAGGTGGGAGTGCCTGGAGCCGGTGGCGGAGGAGGCGACGACATCCCTCCAAGTTTAGGTTCAGAGGGTCCTCCTCCTCCCTACCGCAGCAGAGAAAGCATCCCCGGCGAATCTCACCGAGATCCGGATCCCGGTGCGGAGACATGGACACCAACGATGACATGGGAATCAGCCCAGGCACGGGTGGAATACCTCCCAGCTAGGTTGGTGGACACTTTCAGGTCAGAGCACCCCTCCCTCAGGCAGTACACCCGCTACGCAAGCGACCGCTGGGACAGCGAAGCAAGGCTGGATTACATCTTTGCGTCCCCTCGCCTAGTGTCGCACTTTCCCCTTCTGGATGCGTCGTTCCTCACGGACTACACCATCTCCGACCACCACCCAGTGGTTGCGGTCTTCCAGTGCCCCTCCCCGATCCTTCTGTCTCAGCCTCCCCTTCCCCCTTTGCATTTCTCGGAAGCTTTCTAGTGACGAAAAGCAACAATTCTCCAACAGCATACGGCTCATCTCCGACTGGTGCCGGGACCTCCAGGACGCCCCTGCCAGGGCCCCATTGGAAGAGGTCATCGCCGCCACTGACTCTCTCCTTAAGCAGGTTGGGTCTGCGTACCACAAAATCACGCGTCCGAAGCCGCAGCGCAAGGACCAAGAGGGCTACGGCAAGCTCAGGAAATTATTACGCTCACCCCCGCCTCCTTCTTCCCCAGCATTTCCCGAGCACATTGCGGAAGTTCAGTCCGTGGTAAACACCCTACGGTCCTCGGACGAAACCAAAGCGAAAAGAAAGCTTCACAGTAGTCTGCTCCGAGGGGTCCAGATGAAAACCACTGTTGCTCGCACCCTCTGCCCTAAAGACCTAGAGCCTCTCGTAGTCAGAGATCCAGCCACCAAAGAGCTCCTGAGTGACCCGGCGGATGTAGCTAAAGTTTTTGGGGACACCCTGCTTCATCTTGGAGGACATCCAGATTACGCCCCCCCCCAGGACTTCGTCGACGAGGTCCTGTCCCACTCGCCCACATGCCCCGTTTCTGCCAAGAACGACCACATACCTCCTGTGACCTGGCAGGAGTTCCAGAACCACTTAAAGCACAGTAAGCCATCAAAAGCCGGGGGCCGGACAAAACAAACAACTACATCCTGGCCCTCAGTCCGGAACCCATTCAACGTTTTTTCCACTCCATTTTAAACCGCTTCCTCCACTCGCCGCTGCCGCCGCACTCGCTATGCGCAAAAATATGTTTGCTTTATAAAAAAGGCGACCCTTTCTCCCCTTCAAACTACCGTCCTATTGCCCTCTTAAACTGTATTTACAAAGTCTTGGCCACATTTGCCTGCAAACACCTGCGCGCCCAGGCTTTTGCACACGACATCCTTTCAGAAATCCAGCACGGTGGCCTTCCCGGCCACCAGTGCGCTGATCATCTGTATCACCTCAAGGCCCTTTATGCAAAATCGAAGAAGAGCTACTCGCTGTTCATCGATTTCAATAAAGCCTTTAATTCAGTGCCTCATGGCACACTCTGGACCGTCCTCGAACGGGCAAATTTTTCTGCTTCCACAATTTCTCTCATAAAGCAACTATACTCCTTCCCTCAAGACAGCCCCATCATCAATGGCCGCACTCCCCACGCATACCTCCAAACCAGGGGCCTCCGACAAGGATGTCCCCTCTCCCCCCTACTCTTCATTCTCTATCTCAACTCCCTCTTCCACCATTTTTTTGCCACTGTGCCCCCCCCCCGGGCAAATGCCCGCACTAGCCACCACGCCTACATCGACGACATCCTGATCAGAAGTGAGGACGTCAACTACGTCGAAAACAGCCTCAACTACTTCGATGGGGCAGCCAGGGACTGGGGACTGGACATGAATGTGTCTAAGACCGAAGTCCACGCCAATGGCACAGCACCCCAAAAAGAGTTTCTGACACCCAGGGGCTCGGAGTTCCACACGTACAACAAAAAAACGGGTCGCCCGCACACATGATATAAATACCTGGGGGTTTATCTTTTTACTTGCCACCAGGCAAAGGGCCTGTTTCACATGCTCAAGGCGGAGATCCAGAGTTATTTTGCCCGGCTCTCTCCCTTGCCTCTTACACTTAGTGAGAAGGTCCGGCTGACGAACTCTCAGCTGGTCCCAGCACTCGCCTACCGCTTAATCACCCACTCTCTTTCCCCCAACCAGCTCGAAAAGCTTCAGGCACTTATCTGGGCGGGAGTTGCGTCTCGCAGCATCACACGTCAATTCCCCCCCAACGACCGTTTCGCGGCTCGCCCAAAGGGAGGGTTCGGAATGAAGTTCCTACCGCACAGCGTCCACGTTGCCACAGTGAAGTATGGGCTACGGGCCCTTTGCGGCCTTGCCCCAAAGTCAGTTGGCCCCCTGTACGTCCAGTCTTTGCTTGGCTCGAACCAGAGGGCCTCGGCCCCGGTGCAAAACTCTTTTATGGACTCCATCCATGCCCTTGGCATATCTTTCCACGGCATAGGCCCGTGGAGACACACTGATATTCGGGATCTAACGCCTGGCACCCAGCTAACCGTTAGGTTCAAATCAGGACAGGCCACAGGAAGAGTGACCGAGGCCACCTCCAAATGGGCCAACGTCTCGTTCTACGACGGGGTCTACTCGGTGGATACCCACACGTCCTACTCCATGCACATGCCATGCCACGCCGTCATGGATTACTCCCGCCCCTCTCACTTCCAGATAGTCCCTGAATTTTTGCGCCCTCAAGAGACCATACTCGAACCCCCAGCGCCACCGCACAACGCAAACGCACTGGGAATCAGCCAACACGGCCATTTCTCCGCTCTGCAGGCACAACACTACCTAGAGAAGAAGTCTCTCGACGAGTGGGGGTGCCACGATGCCGCGGAGGCACTGACCAGGCCGCCGACCCCCGGCCTACAGCGGGTGTGGCTATATTCTGATGGCTCCTCCGGTGAGTCCGGCCATGCGGCCGCCATCACGTCCTTTCTACCCGACGGTACAACCAGAGTCCTGTGCCTATCCTCACCGCATCCCTCTTCTCTGGGTTCGGAGTTCTGGGGGGCGGTAGCAGCCATTCGCTGGATCCACAGGGAACTTTCCCAATACGAAGTATGTTTGTTGATTGACAACGAACAGGTGGTGTCCACCCTCCAAAAATGCCAAGTCCGTAGGCCCAGCCCGTTTCAAGACGACACATGGACCGTCGCCGTACACAGCGCCCTACTTCTCATTACCAACCCCCTCCACATCATGTGGATTAAAGGTCACGCCAATTTTATTGGCAACGAAATCTGCGACCATTTTTCTAAATGGGCAGCTCACAGCCTGATTTTTACCCCGGACCTCCTCCCCCCCCCCCCACTGGGCTCAGTGGCGGTACACCACCTACCTGTCCTCCACAAGTTTAAGGTACAGCAATTCCGCCACCTATTGCCGCGGCATTTCCATAGCAACATAGTGGTCGGCCCCAGCTTCAGCCTGTACAACAAAACTTCCTGGTTTTCGTCCCTGTTTTTCAAACTGGCGTCCGGGTGCTACAATGTGCAGGGGTACCAGTGGAGCAATATGCTCCACGACTACCACTGTTCCAGGTGCGGACAGCACCATCCTTTCGACCCTTTATCATGCCTGGCCTTCTGCAAAGCGTTGGACCAGCACGTCCAGGCATACGTCTCCTCCTGGGGAACCCTTTTCAGCCTCATTGTCCTGCACTGGTGGCTCTCTGGACCCTCAAAGGCTGACCGCAGGAATTTCATGAGGACTCTGGTACCTAAGTCCTTATGGTCCTGCCTCTCCAAACCGATCCCAGGCTCCACCCGCGCCGAGCACAGAGCCATGCTTGGCCTAGCCCTGGAGGAACGCGTAAAGCACCTGGACAAGGCTGTCCACCAAGCACATGATTGGCTGTGTTCGAATCCTCTCCCTTGGGACCCAATACTTTGGGCGCACCCCTCCGACCTTCTCAACCCCTTCTCGGTTTCGCACGGTGCGTTCAGTACCTCCGTCCACATGCCCCCTCGGACCCGCCCCGTATACCAGCACCCCCCACCTCTCCCTAAACACGCCTTAAAAAAACCGTCGAAGCCAGCGTCAGCCAAAGCACAACCAACCACGCGCCGCGCGCCAAAAAGTTCCAAGCGCCAGTCCAGCCGCGCATCCGCACCACGCCCCCCCCCCCCTCGGCCATTCCCCGCCCTCCTCAGCACTCACGCCCGCGGCCACCACAAAAACGCCATCGGTCACCACAAACCCATCAGGCCACAATCGTTTGGGCGCCCCCAAAGCGCGCCAAGACCGCTCTCCCCCTCCCACCCCCAAGCTCCAAGGCACGTTACCGTCAAACAGGCCTACCTCTCCCCTCAAGGCCCACCCTTACTAGGTGCCCAGGCCCGTCTGCCCCAGCCCCCCCCCACTCCAACGCCTCCCGGGACATCTGGAGGTTTTTCCGCCCATCCAGCGAAATTCTGTCTCCTCCTCTCGACCCCTTCAGCCCTCCGCCCCTTCCGGAACCCCCCCCCTTCCCCACAGGGTAAATCAGCGTTCATCTAACCTAACCATCAGAGCAGCCGTGTACATATCTTTATATGTTGATGTAAATACTTTCATTGGGGGACGTCAGCCCCAGAACAAGTTGATGCGGTTAAGAACATTCAAAAAAATCAGCCCAGGCACGGGCCCATCCGGCATCGGGCATGGGCCCCAGGGCAGAGGACCCCCGGATGGCGGGCCGCCCGGAGGACCCCCGGGCGGAGAACCAGCTGGAGCGTCCGCTGCAACACGGGAGACCACAACTACTACCTCCACGCCACACATGAGGGCTCCTCCATCACCATCTGCACCTTCACAACCTACCCCGGCCCCCAGCCACCGCCACACAACCCAAGGCCGTAGTGGAGACAACCTTTACACATGGCCCCCTCCCACGGACCATACCGCCCGCCACGCGGCCCGCACACGAGCAGCAGCACAACACCAAAATAACCTGCTTTTGCGCATTAGCGCTGGGCCTGGCACTGTCACCGAGGCCACCCACAAAAGCACCACGAACCTACTAGCCAGAAGACTGAGCCCCAAGATGCAGCTAGGGGACACACTCTGCATATACCATCTGGAATACCGCACAGCACGATTGGCAGACCTCAGCACCATCATCCCCCACCACACACAACGCATAGTAGGGGGCTTCACCATATATGCGGTGCCGGACCCCATAACAGCTCATTGCACAAAGGCAACCCGCGATGCCCGCACCCATGTGCGGGCACCCCTGCCCGTTCCCACCTACAGAGGAGGCATATTCCTTGGCACCATACCCGGAGACCCACACCACTACCTCGTAGCCGCCGCCGACGGGAACCACGACATAGCACTCTATCACTTCGAGCTGCTCGGGGTAGGACCGTCTCCCTTCCTGAAGCGCCCCGCCCACGCCCCAGCCGACGGACGTGAGCCAGATGACCCAGCACACACCACACAGAGACCCAAAAAACCCTTTGCACTCCGCACCCTGAAGTCCGAAGCCACCATTCCCCGAGAAGGAGAAAACCAGCTCCTTGTGGAAGGGCTGACGGAACACGTCCTGATCTCGGCCACGTGCGCTACAGCGGCCAGAGCTGGCCTCTGGGAGGATCACCGCACTCCGCCCCTAGCCCAAGCCGCCCGCCGCCCGGGGCCCACTGCCGAGGACGTCCACTAGGTCCTCCACATGTGAGCGCCCTCAAAAGCCCACCCCGTAGTCCACCCAATCCAACTCGTTGGCTGGGAAGCAATGGACGCATCCCCAGCCACCGCGGAGGTGCACGTCCCCAAGCACCATGACACCTGGTGGACGCGGAATGGGACGACCACGGCAAGGTCCAGCGGGCAACGGCACAAACCCAAAGCGGCAAAGTACCGCCCCCAATGCAAGATGTGGACTGCCGGCGACTCACCGCCCGCGTCCCCCACACCCAGGAGGCGGCCCAGGAAGCGCTGCACACCGCCCTCTACTGGGCACAAGGCGCCAGGGAGCCCCCTTCCTCCGGAACGCAGCCGCACGTGGATGCAACATGCCAGTCGCCCTGCCAACCACATGCGTCGACAAGCACTGCACGCCGGGCAACGGCTTGTCATCTGGCCCAAGGACCCATCCCAGGCCTTCAAGGTGGCCGAGGAGGCGCTTCGCCATGTAACCAAACGGGTGTCGCAGCTGATGGACGCCGTCCCCATGACCAAACCCGGTGTCCCAGCCGCCTATGAGCACCCCGTGTTCACACCAGGTCACACAGCTGTCCTACAGCCCTAGGGGGCAGCTCCCCACTGCCCAGCAATCCCAAAGCTCACAGAAACGCAAGGCCCACAAAACGCGCAAACCCCCGCCCAAACCCAAGCCCAAGCAGTGGACCAAGGTGGAGGTTGACGCACTGTACCCCATCTTTGCCGTGGGAACCCGGGTACAGCTACACTTTGAGTTCGGGACCGCAGGCCCGTCCACCTGGATATGGGAAGCAGGCGAGGTCACCGATCGGTACCGCGTTGCGAATGACCACCAGGCACTCCTCGGCCGCGTCAAGTGGGACCCACCCTTTCCCACCAACAAGAAGGAGGAAGGAACCCTCCAGGTCTGGCACAACCACCGCAGACGGGAAGTGGTCCCCATGCAAATGTGCACCCCCGACACACAGCAGCTCACCGGCACCGCGCAGACAGGGGAATTCCACAATGCCTCGCCCATACCAAAGCCCAAGAAGCAAAATTGCAAGACATCCGCGGCTCAGGGCATCATCAAGCTCCTCGACGCTTGACAGGGTCCACCACCACGGCCACGGTTCCAAACAACGAACGCCTACGGGAGCCCATGCCAAATCAACATCGTCAACAAACCCACTGTCACCTAGGAACCCCTCCAAGCCCGCCACACTACAAGGCATGCCCGTGCCACACCCCAAGGGCGCGGACCTCTTCCGATTCCTGGAGCAAGCCCTCTGCAGGGCAGACTGGCACAAACCAGAACCAGCCTTGGAATCAGAGGGGAAAAAGTACCACGCCCACTGGCAGCAAGGGGTGCCCCTATACAACATGGCATCAGTCACAGTGCACGCCGTCCCCACGTCGAATCCATGGCCACCTCGGAGCGTACGAATGCGTGGTGCCTGGGTGGCAACTCAACGTGCTACTCATGCAAGTCCCCTTGGGGGGGGGGGGAACCGCAGATTTTGCGGACACCCTGAGCCTGGCATACGGCCGCCCATCACTCTTGGCGCTGATCAATGTCATCGGCGACCTAAACGCCGCCTCCACAGATGAGGATCGCACAGGTCCACCCACAGCCCCATACTTTGCCTTGCGGGACACCATGCACCAACTGGGCCTCACCGACCTCAGAGCAGGGCTCACCGGCACACCATCACACCACCTCCCCCAGGCGAGCACCCATTGTTACCGCATAGACACGTGCTACAGGGACTGAACCACGCTGCGCATCCACGACGCAGTATACGGGGCCTCCCACCGGCAGGCGCGCGCCACGGTTCCTCTACATCGACCTCATCATCCCCAACCTGCCGCCACTCGCGGCCATCATGCCCAACGACACCCTCTCTGCCCCACTACCATTCCAAGGCGAAGACGACCATGGGACCTGGCACAGCTACAACAGGGCATTGTACGCCATTCTCCACCGCCCCGATGCGCCAACACTCACCACCGCCATGCGCCAAGCAGCACAGGCTTGCGGCATGGAACCGCACACCAAGTGCAGGGAGGCGCCGCCCAACTTCACAGCCAGATTGTGCACCCTCCTCAACAACAGCAAAGTAATGGGCTCATAGAACTGTAGTCTTCAAGCTCGGTCCATAGGAAAAGGGGACTATGAAATACAGTTATACTTGCACTCATGTTCACTCTTTAGCTCTCTTCAACTCTTACTCTACAACTATCCCTTGAGTAGTCAAAATACACCAAGTTGGGACTCACCTAGGAAGCACCACGTGCTCCCTGGTGTCGCCGCCAGGCGCCTTCCTCTATCTCTCTCTCTTCGGTCCTCTCGTGTTTGGGGCTTGGCTTAGGCCTAGGTATAATCTTAGGATCCCATAGTACATGAAAAATGCTTGGGACCGACCAAATAGGGATTAAAATAGATGAAGAAGTGGGGGCACCCCTGAGAAAGGGTAGTACTGTAAATAAAGGGCCCTTAGGGGTCATAGACACCTCCGAAGGTAGTATGTGTGGTATCACTCACACATTGGGTCGATCATGCATGACATGCATGATAATCATGCATCCCAAAAATGAGATCATCCAAATTCAAAGAGTTGTGAAAAATGAATAGTATAGCCTTCTTAGGAACCCATTAGAGTTGGGTTGTGGTTGAGTTATTTGGAATGAAAGTGAGGTTTTGGGTTGGAATGTGAAAGAAACATGCTAGGGCGCCAGCATATCATGATGCATGATGCGTGACACATGACACATGACACGTGATGAATGATGAATGATTGAATGATGGATGATGATCTGAATCTGCTCTGTACATGCTGCCTTCGCACTGGAGGACCAACTGGCGAACCCGGAGTCGAGCAGATAAGGTATGGCATATTATATAAGGCGCTGAAGACAGGCATTCATGAAGTTGAAGGCTACTATTCAAGTGGCGAGCTGGCTCAACAAGGACGCCCGCAATCAAGCGAAGGTTCAGCACTCAATCTGAGGCGCTGAAGACAGGCCCAAAATAATTCGCAATAAAGTACAAGGTATGGTCTGGGTTTTAATCTCCCTCGCGCCCTGACTGAAGCCCAGGATTTCAGGACCTACCACTCAGAAAAATATGCTGAAGAATGATATGTTGGCCATAATCAGTTCAACCTTGTGAAATCTCTCAGCATTTACCATTCAGTCCAGATTTGGACTACCTTCAATACCAAGTATGATCACTGTACCACAGTACCACAGTAAAGAATGAGTGGAATGACTTCGGAAAGCATACTTATCAGTTACCTTTCTTACTATACCATATTTACCACAGCACCATACGTGGTTAGTTTTGAGGTAAAAATGGAAATACCAGGAGTTCCAGAAGGACTATGCTCATTGTGTTATATAAACCATGGACAAAACAAAGGAATCCTTAGGGAAGCCTTACATAGTAAATGCACAAATCGACTTTTGAAAATGCAAAGTGAAATTGGCACTGGATAACGCTTGAAATCCACTTTACAAAGAACCGTAGCTGAGGTTCTAACTCGCTGTAAAGCAAAGCCTGAAAGATTATTCCGACTCCTGAAAAGCGCAAAGTGAAGCGCTGGCAGTTCTGCCGACTCCCACAACTGCGCGCGTCCGCCGTGCGGGACTGGGGGCGAAGCCTCCAAAGTCGAAAAACTTTTCAACTTTTTGTACAAAGCGTTTCTGAAGCTGCAAAAAGCGCAGCTTTGTAAAACGAAGAATTCGGAAAACAACAAGCAGCAAAAAATGCTTCGTTTAAAAAGTAGGCATGACGACCAGCAAAAATGTTTGGGCAGGGAGGGAGCATAGTGCAGCTGTAGGCTTTAGGCACGTTTTGCGTGCATCGAATCACCACCATGCGCTAAAAAGGCGAGATTCACCATCAGCCATGAACAACAAACACTCAAGGAACATACGTGTTGGTCAGAACTTGCACAACACGCGTAGCGTGTTTTTGCCTTGCTTTGTCCGTGATTTGCACGCTCTTGGTGCTTCCCAAGGTTGTGTACGGGCTGGTTTCAGGCAGGACTGGGGCAAGGTTCTGGAGGGTTTTGCTACGCGAGCACACCGCACTGTGCGCACATATTGACTCTGAATGCACCACAAATCCAAGTAGGATAGAGGGAAAGATAGACATAAGGGAAACATACAAGGTTTGGGAGATAGGGAGAAGCTTCCTGATGATGATGATGATTTCTCACAACTTGTTCGTGGGCTGCTTCTCCATTTCCATTATGTACATCCTCAGCAGATTTATCTATATCATAGCTGGGTTTCGTTGTGTGTGAAGACCTGAGGAGTATCTGGTGTGTGTGGCTGGTGGGTGTGCGGATGGAAAATAATAGTAAGAGGCTTGTTGGAGTGTGTATGTGTTGTGTGTTGTGTGTAAATGTTTGTAGCGGTGTGTTGTGGGTAGTCACATGTGTACGTGTTTGAAGTGCCTCGACTGGTATCTGGTGGTGGTCTGGTGGGAGATACACAATTCTTGTGGAAGAATGGAATACTACTCAGGCTGTGTACCAGAGGGCAACTCCGGTGAGTGTGAAAAAAATAGGAATTTGTGGACAAGGTTTCAAAAGGTAAAGTCATACAAGAAACTGTGAAAGCCGGATAGCGAGGCAGGTGGTGCCCTGAAGAGTTTCTAAACCGCTGCTGTGTCACCCCTAGGGGAAAACCTCCGAAACCCATTCTCGTAGCACGTGAGCAAAACGCAAGGTTTTTGATGTTGCTAAAATAGAAGGGTGACATTGTCTCAGGATCAAAGAAAACAGACAGTGAGTATAGGCAGGCCTGCTTACTGAGACCGCTGAGTCAGAAGAAAAGGGTGTTGCTACGCGAGTAGGAGCGCTGTGCGCACATAATGACTCCGAATGCACCGCAAATCCAGGTAGGATAGAGGGAAACATAGACATAAGGGAAACATTCAAGGTTTCGGAGGTAGGGAGAACCTTCCTTGCTCTGTCTCAAGGATGCAGGGCGGATGCGCCGCTATATGCGCCCATGCTTAGCGGAGACGCCGCTATATGCCTCCACTCTCTGCCTTTCTGTGGCTTCGTTGGATTTTCAAGTTCATACATATGTCTCACGTGCAAACACTGAAAACACACATACGTGGCACGCAAGTCCCACATGCAGCGTTGTGTCAGAGAGTGTAGGACCGTTGCAACTCAAAAAGTCCAATGAAACTCTGGTGTGAGATCTCGGACTTGCAAGTTGTTTGGTTTGAGTTGAACGAGTGTGGGGGACGTGTGGAGTGGAGCGTGCGATGAGGGTTGGAGGGGTTTAGCACAGGGGCGCTCCAGCAAAAGGCTACTCTTTTGCAGAGCGTTAGGATCAGCGTTTGAAAGGCTGAGGTAAAAAGGGACTGGAGTTGGCAAGGGCGTTCGCGCTGGTCAGTGCATGCTGACTCTTGTTTTCATGCCATCTTGGTCCCTGGAGATTGTTTCCTGGTCTCCCCGTGTGTGACACTCTCTTATCTTTTTGGGTAGCCCCGAGGTAGAGTCCCTAAGGTAGATTCACACACATGCTCGCCCTGCACCGCACATCCACGCAGAGCACTGCACACACACACTCACCGCACACCTTTGCGTTCCCACCACTGACTCTGCACGGATCACGTTGAGCTTCGCTTCGGTGTCCACACTTGCACGGGTGTCATCGGCGCGGAGGCGAGATGCACCCAATGTGTTCCACTTTTCTTCGGGGATGCTTGAGAGTTAGCTACAACTTGCCTTGCCTTGGTGTGGGCGTGTGCGTGGGAAGCTGTAGGATCAGTGTGTCTTGAGCTGTAGGATCAGGCGATAGCATTTTGACGGTGGGTGCCTAGGCAGGGAGGTTTGCAGCCAAGGGTGTAGCCCAGGTCGTCGTTGGGCAGCGGATGCAAACTCTGCCCGTCAAGCTGCCACCCAAGTTCCTGGGGGAGGTCCCATTCCTGGGGAACACAAACCCTGCTCCTCCGGTGGTGCATGCTGGACTGTTCCAAAATGGAACCAGGTGTTCACCACCACACTTCAGTTGGTCTGTTATCACTCACAGGCGCGCAAGTTACACACTTCTCATCTCTCTCCCTCCCTAGATTGGTGAAACCTCTCCGCCGGCCTCCGAGCTCCCTTGGAACTCCAGGACAGCTCCCAGGAAAGTGAGTGTCTACTCACTGAGCAGTGAAACGGGGTCTTAGGACCATAGGTGCACCGTTGTCACAGGTGCTATAAAACACGAGGGAGTAGTGTCGACTCCCAGCAGGCTTGCGGGCCTGATTTTGGGCTGACAGCAGATTGTCACGCAAATCATGAGATTTGTAGTACTCGGCAAAAACCTCGTTGACATTACCGTCATCGAGTATGAGAGCCGATACTGGCTCTCAGGTACAGTCAGATATAGAATAGCCAGACAACGTTGCATAGAATCTACATCTACATTTGTAGTAGGATTCTGTTAACAAAGTACTAGTCTTGCTTTTTCATTTCTGATTCAGTAAATCTCACGGATTCACCAGCGCCGAATCTTTTAGGTCTGGCCTCTATGGCCGTAGGTGTGGATACAGTAGGCCTAGAGGGAGGGATGTCCCTTTCGGGCATCCGTAGCGAACTGTCTTCCTCCATAGGAGGTGGCTCTTCATCTTCATCCATAGGATCCGCGGCCAGATCTTCGGCTGCAGCTTCCAGACTTTCTTGTAGATCGTCTTGCCAGTCATAGAGGTCGTCTAGCACGTCGTAGTGCTTAAGCCGTGGGTATCGCATTTCAGCCAGACCTTCGTACTTAGGATGAGTTTTGATCCACACGGATCCTTCAGCCACACCCGTGACCAGAAATGGTCCAAGGTTTGGGCTGTCCAGCGTGTTACGCGGCCAGGCCTTGAATCTTGAGTGATGTACCAGAACCGGGTCACCAATTCGGTAGATAGCTTCTTTTCTTTTGTGTTTCTTGGTACCATTCTCCTTACTTTCTTTCTTTTCCAGGAATGATCGGCAAAGAGCCGCAATCCTTTTCTGTTCGGTGAGCCATTCGTCAACTTTGGGATTTCCTTCGCTGGCGCAGGGGAATTCGAAGTTGAAACCTGGCCTCCCTAGGAACAGTTCTGTAGGGGTGAAACCAGTCCTGCTACTTGAATGATTATTCATCAGGTAGATAGCATACGGGACTATTTTTAGCCAGTTTCGGCACTTCTCGCTCAGCATCAGAATCCTCATGACTGTTCTGAAACAGCCAATTCGGCGTTCGCACAGAGGATTCTTTGTTCTTACGTAAGGAGTTCCTAATTGGACTTCCGTACCCATGGCTCTCATGACGCTTCGGTACCAACCAGTAGGGCTGGTAAATTGAATGTCCTGATCGCTGTGGATCATTTTGGGTCATCCGTAGATTGGAACCCAACCTTCGAAAATCTCCTTCAGTACTCCTTCCCCATCCACCTTCTTCATAAGGGGAAACACTCGGCTGTAGCAACTCAGTCCATCCGTCACCAGGATGGCAAAGTCATGGCCAGCGAATCTAGGTAACTCCATAAAATCCACGTAGAGGATGGAGTTCATTTGGTTAGGAATCGGGAGATTCCTCGCCTCACCACGATCCGCTGCGGTGTTAGCTTTAGCTTTAGTGCAAGGACAGTCAGCGATGATCTTACATAGAATCTTCTTGAGAGAAATATCGCTACTCTTAGCGAAGAAATACTTCTTGAAGAACCAAACAGTTCTCTCCACCCCACAGTGACCATCCATGTTTTGTGTGCACATTCCAACATGGTTTCTTCGTAGTCTTTGGGGACACAAATGAGGTCTTCCTTGTATAAGTGAGTTGATGTGCAGGACCATTGCACTTCATCCAGGATCATTGAGCTCCCACCCGTCAACTGATCCAAGATGTCTGAGTAATCGGCCGTCAGTTCTTTCATACTTCAGGACATGAGCTTTTCTCTCCTCGTAAAGAGATCAAGATGTTGGTCCATCTTCGCGAAAGCTTCTTGGGCCATCATTTCAGTGTCTGCCCCCACCAGGGAATCAAAACAATTCCGTGATAGATAATCACAGAATTCGTTTTGAATTCGCCGTATGTGGAATGTAGCGAGTCGTAGTTGGCTTAGGTAGACCCACCATTGACGTAGACGTTTTCCATCGGGCAGAGGTCTTTCCGTAAAGTACTTCACGGAATCCTGATCACATAGCCACGTGATGGGAATGGTACCCAGGATTCTGTGTCTACTAGCCAACACTAGAACTCCAGCTAACAGCTCCTGCTCGTAGGTGTGATAAGGTGAGCGGGCTGCATTCCACTTCCCGTTCCAGTGACCAAGTGGAACTAGGCGCCATTCTTCGGTGTCAGAGTCAGATTTCATGAATTCTTCTCTTGTGACACCTTGGACCCTTAGGCGATAATCAATGTCGTTACATTGATCCGTAGTCAGCTTTTGCTACTGTAGTAATGTCCCTCCTCCTCAAAGGATACTGGCATCCGTGATTAGAATCATCTTGCCGTACTCCAAGCACTAGGCCCTCTGGGATTTTCTTCTTGACATCTTCGATTGCTTGCCTTTCAATAGGTCCCCAGCGCCAGGGAGTCGCCTTTTTCATGAGATTTGTTAGTGGTGCGCTGGCTCCCGTGAAATTCCGGAGATCTCGCCTGTAGAAATTACAGGATCCGATGAATTGTCGGATTTTCTGAACTCCTTCAGCTTTGGATATAGAATCCGTTAGGTTGAAGTCGATCAGGGGCTTCATCTTCTGATCCTGCGGTTTCCACCATCCATCTGCGATGTGGAATCCGAGGTAGTCTGTTTCCGTCTTGAGAACTTCGAATTTCTGCAGCTTAATGCGCAGGTGATTTTCTTGACAGACGGTGTAGAATTCTCGGAGTACTAGGAGATGGTCATCGATGCCGTTCTTCCCCAAGATGAAATCGTCGATGTGAGCCTCCATGACACTACCACGCTGTAGGAGCTCTTGGACAGCCGGTCGTCGCTTACACAGGGCGATGACTTGATTCATCAGCTCCTGGAACAACGCCGGCACATTACCAATACCAAATGGCATTACCCGCCATTTGTAGACCCGTCCATCCGGAGCAATGAATGCCGTTAGATCTCCGGCACTCTCCGTTAGGTCAATTTGCCAGAAGCCGGACCGCTTGTCCATTTTAGTTTTGTATCTGCATCCAGCAGCGGTCTCTACGGTATTCTCCATCAGGGGCAGCGAACCGCTGTGCAGGTAGGTATGTAGGTGCACGCGGTTGTGGAGAGGTGCCCCATGGTTCCCGCTGGCGGTGCCGCTATCACCAACAGGACAAGGGTCCGCGCTTGAAGAGGGGAGTCGACTTACATCCCGCTAGACTTGACTGGGGGCCAACAACAAAGCAGCCCCGAGCATCACCAGGAGGGCTGTTCGCCGCCAGCATGACGTTCTTGTCACGCTGGGAGGATGTGCCCCCATGCTTGCGCACGTCCCCTCCTTTGGACGGAACCCTAGGGGTTCGCCGGACTTCCTGGCGTATCCCGTTCCCAAGGCATGCATGCATATTCTCGGTATTGGGGTTCGGAGGTGCTGGGGTGTTGCACACTCCGCCTCGAGCCCCAAAGCAGCGCAGGCCTTAGGATGCAGCTTTACCCCCGGATTCCGGATTCTCTTTGGCCGGGTCACTTGCATGGCACGGGCTGCCTCATTGCCCGGGCTATGGACACTGGGTTTCCTACTGTTGTGTGGTGTTTGTGTCGGGGTTGGGGCTTCGTGGTGACTCTGCCATTTCTTGCCGGGGTCCAGGGTGTGTGTGTTTGGGCTCGGGTTCCGGCTTGGCCCCGCCATTTCCGGCTGAAGTTCGTAGTGCGTGCGTTTTGGGCTGGGTTTCGGGGTAACCGCGCAACTCCTGGCTGAGGTCTAGGATGTGTGTGTTTGGTTTTGGTATTTGGCCGCACGCCGCCATTCCTGGCCCGGGTTTGTGGCTAATGTGTGTGGGTTAGGGTTTTTCCTGTACCCTGCTATTTTTGGCTGGGGTGTTGGGGCGTGTGGCCTCTTGCGCGCGCTCAATCCATGTCCTGCCACCACCTGGTGGGGCTGCCTGTGGCCTGGGGTTGTGTGGGGGTCGCCGTGGGCGAGGTTTCTCCCCCCCCCCGTTCTTTTTTTTCTTTTACCTGGCTGCGGGGGGGGTCTGTTGGTGCGGTTCTCGGCCCTGTTGCGTTGCGGCTTTGTGGTGGTTGCCGTTGCCTGTCCCGGTCTTTGACCCCTTTGTCTCCGCCCCTCCTCCTGCTTTCGTTTGGGTTTTGCCTTTTTTTTTACTTCTGTGTGGCCGGTGGCCTGCCACTTCTCCGGTGGCTTGTGCGGTAGCGTGTCCGGGGTGCCCTTTCCTCCAGCCCTTTGGCGGCCGTGTGGTCGTGAATGGCGGCTGCTTTTGGCTGGGTGTCACCAGGTTGGGCAGGCTGGTCCCTCGGTGTTCTTTCGGGGGCCCCGTGGGTGTCGCCTTTAGCGTTGCCTGGCTAGGGGGGTTGCCCGCCTCTTGTGCAGTGGGTGTGTGGCTTGGCGATTGTGTGTCTGTCTCTCCCTTTTTTCCCTCTTTCCTGTTAGCCGGTGGGTGCACGTTCGTGGCTGGATGGGGGTTCCCAACCTTCCGGGTCGTTATATTTTTGTTTTCTTTTGAGGGGGGGGGTTTGCCTGTTCCCCTCTGCCCTCCCCGGCCTGGTGCACGCCTGGATTCCCCGTGGCTATCCGGGCCGGTGTTGGTGTTGTAGGTGGGTGCAGGCCGTGCCCCAGCCTCATTGGTCAGGTGGGGTATGTACACGCTTGGCCTGGTGGCCCGTGCTGTCGGGGTAGGTGTTGGCTCTGCCGGTTGGGGGGTGGCGCCAGCCGGTTTCCTGAGGTCATGGGTAAGGCGGGTAGGGGTTCTCCCGTGTCCCCCCGCCTCTGCGGTGCCGGGTTTAACTTTCTGGTGGCGGTTTGTGCGGGTGGGCCGCCGCCGTCGGGGGGTGGGTTTACTGACGGGCGTGTGGTGGCCCCTAGCCCGTGCGTGGCCCGCTGGTGTGCCGGTGTCCCACGGTTGTGGGCGCGTTTCCTTACCTTTCCAGATTGTGGGGCGGCCTAGCTCGGGCTAGACCCACGGTTAGTGTCGCTCGCTTTGGCGCTGTCGTGTGCTTTGGTGCGCCGTGTTGTATTGTGTTGTGCGTTGCTGTGCTGCGCCGTGCTCTGCTGTGCTGTGCTGCGGTGCGCTCTGCTGGGTCGTGCCATGCCGTGCCGTGTCGTGCCGTGGTGTGTCTCGCCGTGATGCGGCGGGCTGCGCCGTGCTGTGCAGCGCCGCGTTGTGTTGTGCTGTGCTGTGTCGTGCAGTAGGGCGCCTTGTCGCGGCACGCTGCACGGTGGCGCGCTGTGCTGCGGTGTGCTGTGTTGCCTCGTGCTGTGCCGTGTTTCGCTGTGCCATGGTGTGTGGCGGGCCCATTGTACCTCTGTGCCGGCGTCGGGTGGCGTCAGGGCTGGTTCGACTGGTCCGCTTTGTTGTGTGGGACGCGGGCCGAGGTTATGTAGTCGGATGGTGGCTTGGGGGCGCGGTTAGGTGTGGTGCCCCTCGTTGAGTCTGTGTTGCAGGGGTCTGGGTGTGCCGTTCGGGTTGCCGGGTCAGGCGGGTGTCCGCGGGGTTGCCCCCCCTGGGGCCCGTGCCTTGGTCCCGTGTCTTCTGGGGTTACTTTCCCCTAGGGGTGTGCAAGGTTCCGGGTGTTGTGGTCCCCTTGGGTGTGTTGAGTCCCGTCCCGTCCTGTCCCACCGCCTCTTTGTCGTCCTCCTTCCTGGGTGCCGCGGCCGTGTTCCCTTCTCCCTCCGCTGCCCGTGCCGTTGCGTCTGTCTGGTGGCCCTTGCTGTGGCCGGCGTCGTCACATGGCAGTTGGGATGTGGTGCCTCGCTGCGCAGTGTTTTTGGTGGTTCCCTGCTGGGTGTAGCCCCTTATCCCCGTGTGGGTATACCCTCCTTCCCCTGTGTGGAGCCCTGGTGGCCCGTGGGCTCGACCCATTGCGGTTCGTGCTGCGTCAGGTCCGGGCTGCGGCGGCGCGTCTTGTCGGGCTTGCGTCTCCGGGGGTCGTGCGGTGTCGACTCGGTCGGGGAGTGGGGCAGTGCTGGTCCTTCTGGTGTCGCGTGCCCTGCCTTCGCGTGCGTCCTGGTGACCGCTGTTGCGCCCTCTCTGCCAGTGCCATGGCTCTGGCCTTTCCTTTGTCTGGCCCTCCGGTGGTTCATTGCGCCCGTGTTACGTTGCCCTCGGTGCCCTGTCCCTGTGGGTGCCTGCCTGCTACCTTGGGCCTCTCCTCGCCCCCTTGCTGCGGGCCTTCCCTTTGCCCTTTCCCTTCCCGCTGTGGTGGTGGTAGGGGGGTGGTGAGGACTGTTGGGCGCCGATGGCCCAGTCCCGGGGGTGGGTGGTCTGAAGCCAACGGCGGAGGGTTTCGGGGGTGTAAGGGGTGCGGAGGCCCTGGACCGCGTCCTGGAGGAGGGCTTGCCATGCTGCCTGCCGCATGGCGGCCTCAGGGGCGGTATCGTTGGGGTTGGCGGGGATGTGGGTGCGGATCTCCTCGAAGGTGTGGATCATGTGCATCCGCGCACGCCTTCCCCCTCCCCCGGCCCACCTCACCCTGCGGCGGAGCTCCCGCAGGGCATAGGGGGACCACCAGGCGAGGTCTGCGGGGGCCACGGGGGGAGAGGGCTCCGAACTCGAGGTCCTGCAGCGGCAGTGGCGGGAACTGGGAGTGGAGGATGCGTGTTGGTGGCGCGGGGAACAGGAAGCGCGGTGCTGTTCGTAGGGGGAGGGGGACGCGGACATGGGACAGCGGTGGGGCGTGTGGTGGCGCTCGGGGGAGCGGGAGCGGCGGTGGCAGGGGCTGGGGGTGGGGGACGCATATGAGTGGCGCGAAGACCGGGAAGCGCGGTGGAGTTCGTGGGGGGAGGGGGACGTGGACATCGGACGGCGGTGGCGTGCGTGGTGGTGTTCGGGGGAGAGGAAATGGCGCGAGCAAGGCCCCGGGGGGTCATGGCGGCGCCTCGGGGAGCAGGAGCGGCCCGAGTAAGAGGTTGAGGCGCGAAGGTGCTGCGGAGAGCGTGAGAGCCGGGGGCAGGAACGTGGCGCGGGGGGGGGGGGGGCGGGAGCGCCGCCGTTTGCGGGATCAGGTCTCATCGCGGGGCGTGTCGGGCCAGTCAGGAGGCTTTGCGGCAGACTGGAGGGCCTCGAGTGGTGCTGCCTGATACTGGGGGGGGGTCCCCCTCTGTCCATGGATCTGCCGCGTAGGGCCGTGGCGCCAGGTGACGTGGATGCGGCAGCGGTGGTGGCAGCTGGTAGGGTTCCAGTGGTTGTCCTGGGTGGGGTGGGCTTCGGGGGCTTCTTCGGCGTGGACATGGTGGCCGGGCAGATACGGTCCTTTGTAGGGGGGGGGCATCCCCTGGTGGTAGGCGGGGTAGTGCAGTGGAGTGCCTGATGGGTGGTGGTGCCATCCCATGCGCAGTGCCTGTTCGTGCACGGGGGGTTGTGGCCCGGTGGGGTAGGGTGATGGGCAGTGGTAGTGATGGTTGTGGGGGTAGTGCTGGGGTCGGTGGTGGTGGGACCGAGGGTGGTGGTGGTGGCGAGGGCGCTGGTGGCAGTGGTGCCCGAGGTGGTGGTGATGGTGCTGTGGTTATACCCCTAGGATCCCTTGGCGTTCCGTTGGGGCTTGGGGGTCGGGCACTGTTTGCAGCCCTTGGGGCTGTACTGCTTGGTGGTTAGTAGGGGCGGGTTTGGGGCTGGGCTTGACGGCGAACGAGGCCGAGGGATCCCACGTCCCCAGTCGGTCTGGCGGTGGTGGTGGGGGTTTGGATGGGGTCGTGTTGTGTGGCCGCCTCCGTGGTGGCGGCTCTCGCTGGGGGGACCGGGGCCCGGGATGCGGTGGGTGCGGGGTCCTGGCTTGTGTTTGGGTTCGTGTTTGGGTCAGGGCGGCGCCGCTTCTGCTGCCGCCGCAGCTTTTGTCATTTTTGGGGCTGCGTGGAGTGGTGGGGGGGGTGTTGGTGATGTTCTTGGTGGTGGTGGTGCTGACGGTGCTGTTGCCGGCCGTGTTGTCGTTTGGGTTCCAGTTTTCGTTTGTGGTCGGGTTCGAGGTTATGGTCTGGTTCGAGGTTGAGGAAGGCCTCCGTCCCAGAGATGTGGGGTGAAGCTGGTTCGGGGAGGTCTGCTAGACTCCCACTCTGGTACCGCCGGCCTCCTGGCCTTTTGCCCGATATTAGCTGCATCTAATCATACCACTTGCAAAAGCCACTGTTTTGCGTCGTTGATTTTTGTGTTTCGAAACTCCTTTTTGACTTTCTCCAAAACTCATGACTCAGTCCGGCTTCTCGAAAATCCTCAAATGCCGTCCTCCATCAGCACAAGACACAGAGCAGAAACACCTTGTTACGCAGCTTTGGCTCAGTGTTGCACAAATTCTTGTACGGGCCTTGCCCACCCGGACACATCCTGAGCTGCAAAATGCAGGGAGGACAGAATGTATCAAAATGCATAAAAAACACACAATGTATTTACATTTCGTAATCAACAGGCGGGATATGCGAGTCCCTTCTTTTTTCTGCTCTGACGCTGGCACGGGGATTGCGCGTCCCCTTTTGCGGCGCCTGCGGCGCGGCTTGCCTGTCTGTTGCCGAGCCTCTCAATAAGCCACTTGGTGGCCAGCAGGGAGGTATGCCAAATCTGCGTCACCCCCCTCCTTAAAAGTGGTGTGTGGCCACTTGCCAACACACACTGCTCCAGGGAGAGGCGAGGCTCGCTGCTGATCTGTCTGGAAAAAAAAATTCAACTCGACACCCCGTGAACCAAACGCACACGGTTAACCACCATGGCCAGTGTACACCAGGCACGGGTACAGAAATCGAGCGGCACAGTGCAGAACCAGGGTGTCACTCAAGCCATCACCTGGCCGCTGGGGCGTTGCTGAAACTATCCCTGCTATATATGTGGCAATCTGGGCCATACACGCACAGATGCTAAAAAAAAACCTTACCAGATCTTATCTCCAAACCCAGTCTCCGTGCGGGTGTCATCCAGCGCCCTGATACGCTGGTCCTTGCTCTGTGTCTTGGGCCTGCTCCTCACTGTCGAGGGCAACACCCGAGGTCTTGACATCGGCCGCACGCTCCGTGGCCTTCAACTGGAATCCCACGTCCAGTCCTTCCTCTGTGCCTTGACGCGGCTCCAACAAATTGGTACACCGGGCTGGGACTTCTGATCGATCGTTCTGCGTCGCACTCGACGCTAGTACGCTGCCGAATTTCCTGGGACGGCCGTCAGCCACGCACGCGTTGCTGCAGCACTGCCAACGCTGGCAATGGCTCGTCGTCAACGGTGGCGCCTGCCTGGGACCTTCGCTGGCGCTGCCGCGATCTGCTGTAAACCCTGGTACGTACGCTGACACTGATCGTCTCGGCATATCTCCACGTATGGGCTGGGACGAGCGGACGTCGGTGTACAAGAATTTTGAAGCGGGTTCGGGGAGGTCTGCTAGACTCCCACTCTGGTACCGCCGGCCTCCTGGCCTTTTGCCCGATATTAGCTGCATTCAATCATACCACTTGCAAAAGCCACTGTTTTGCGTCGTTATTTTTTGTGTTTCGAAACTCCTTTTTGACTTTCTCCAAAACTCATGACTCAGTCCGGCTTCTCGAAAATCCTCCAATGCTGTCCTCCATCAGCACAAGACACGGAGCAGAAACACCTTGTTACGCAGCTTTGGCTCAGTGTTGCACAAATTCTTGTACGGGCCTTGCCCACCCGGACACATCCTGAGCTGCAAAATGCAGAGAGGACAGAATGTATCAAAATGCATACAAAACACACAATGTATTTACATTTCGTAATCAACGGGCGGGATATGCGAGTCCCTTCTTTTTTCTGCTCTGACGCTGGCACGGGGATTGCACGTCCCCTTTTGCGGCGCCTGCGGCGCGGCTTGCCTGTCTGTTGCCGAGCCTCTCAATAAGCCACTTGGTGGCCAGCAGGGAGGTATGCCGAATCTGCGTTAGAGGGCACCGATGCTGGGTGGGGGGGGGTTCCCGGTGTGCTGCCGGTGTGCCGGGGTTGCCTGCGCAGGGGTCGCGGGGCCTCCAGCAGCTTTGCGTGCGGCTGCAGCTTTGGCTTTGGCCCTGGCCTTCTGGATGAGGTCAGCGGGGAGGGGGGGGGTCGGGAGAGGAGGTGGAGGAAGTCGATGAGGATGAGGACGAGGAGGAAGTGGTGGTTTTGGGGGATCCGGGGTGTAATGTTGTGCTGTTCACGGAATCCTGATCACATAGCCATGTGACGGGATTGGTACCCAGGATTCTGTGTTGACTAGGCAAAACTAGAACTCCAGCTAACAAGTCCTGCTCGTAGGTCTGATAATTTCAGTTCCAGTTCCAGTGGCCAAGTGGAACTAGGCGCTGTTCCTGGGTGTCATGGTCAGATTTCACGATTCCTTGTCTTGTGACACCTTGGACTCTTAGGCGATAATCAATGTCCTTACATTGATGCGTAGTCAGCTCTTCCTACTCTGGTAATGTGCCTCCTCCTGCAACGTTACTGGCATCCGTGATTAGAATCATCTTGCCGTAACGTTGGGGTACTCCAAGTACTGGGCATTCTCAGATTTTCTGCTTGACATCTTCGATTGCTTGCTTTTCAATAGGTCCCCAGCGCCAGGGAGTCGCCTTTTTCATGAGATCATTTAGTGGTGCGCTGGCTTCCGTGAAATTCCGCAGATGTTGCCTGTAAAATTTACAGGATCCGATGAATTGTCGGATTTTCTGAACTCCTTCAGCTTTGGATATGGAATCCGTGAGGTCAAAGTCTATCAGGGGCTTCATCTTCTGATCCTGCCGTTTCCATAATCCATTCTCCGATGTGGAATCCGAGGTAGTCTGTTTCCGTCTTGAGAAATTTGCATTTCTGCAGCTTGATGCGTAGGTGATTTTCTTGACAGACGGTGCAGAATTCTCGGAGTACTAGGAGATGGTCATCGATGGAGTTCGTCCCCAAGATGACATCGTCGATGTGAGCCCCCAGGACAGCACCACGCTGTAGGAGCTCTTGGACGGCCGGTTGTCATTTACACAGGGCGATGACTTGACTGATTCATCAGCTCCTGGAACAACGCCGGCACATTAGCAATACCAAATGGCTTTACCCGCCATTTGTACACCCGTCCATCCGGAGCAATGAATGCCGTTAGATCTTGGGCACGCACGGTTAGTTCAATCTGACAGGAGCCGGACCGCTTGTCCATTTAATTTTGTATCTATAGCACTGGTTTCTACGGTATTCTCCATCAGGGGGAGCAAACCGCCGTGCAGTTTTCTTTTCTGGTTGACCTTTTTGTAGTCGACCACCGATCTTTTTGCAGTGCCCCCCGGTTTAGCCACCAGGAAGCATGGACTGTAATGGTTAGGATGGTCCATCTTTTTCTACTCCTAAACCAAACAGGCCTCCACGCATTCCTTGATTTGGCGAGTAATCTCAGCCACGTCATCTTTTGATGCTGGGTACGGTCGACATCGAACGCGATCTTTGAGAAATTCTTCCCCTAGTTCCAGGTCCATGGTCACGAGTTTCTTCAGCGATCAAGGTGGAGGTAACGGACGAAAAATGTCAGAAAAATGCAGGATGATTTTCTCGATCCTCTCGTTAACGTCCATTTTGTTGAGCGAAATCTTGAAGTCTTCAGATGCGTGTAGATCGGACGCACCTAATTCTTGTTTCTTAGATTTTTCATCTCGCTCCGTCAATCTCTTCAGGGCTAGGACCTGGTCGGGGTCCAAAATCATCTGATTCTCTTGGTGGCAAATTTCTTCTTTTCTTTGGCTTTCTTTCTTAGCCTCTTGATGTCTTTCCGCCGTAAATCATCCTTTCTTTATTTTTTCTTTTCTTCTTCTCCTTCAATTTCTTCCTCTTGTTCCAATTCTTCGTGTAGTTCGTGCAGCATGACCAATTCTTCGCCGACATCAAAATCAGTCCAATCCTCTCAGTCGTACTCGTCTAGGTAGACCATGCTCTTCTGTTTTTCTTTTACCTCCAGTTTTTGGAGTCTGTCAATTTGATTCAGTAGAAGGAGACGAGTTTCTTCGAAATCTTCTTTTGAAGAAGGGAACGAATTTTTACTAGGGCGTGCGTGTAGGAGACGGAGTTCTCGTTCGTCTCCGTCGCTTGTCATCGTATCAAGTGGTACGGAAAAGTGTGAAAGAGAGAAACCGGATGGGAGGGAGGACATGACGTGGCAGGGGGTAACGCAGAGAGGAGCAGGGGGCACACGCAGGGCGCGAGTGAGCAGCGAAGAGTGCGACAAGAGGGGCACCCAAAAAAAAGACAAACAAAAAACCCCAAAAGAGGTCAAACAGAGGGGACAGGGCCGCGCGGGAGGAGGGGCAAGCAGGGGGCCAACAAAGGCACAAAGGTACACTTCTTCTCGCGCAGAGAAACGCCATGCCGATGACCCGCATTGAACCGTACCGGCCGCCCCGCCCAACCATCAGGGAAATGATGGAGGGGAGGCCGGCGGGAGCGGACGACGGGGGAGTCCCCCCGGAGGGGTACCTCTGGAGGCCGCCCAAGTCGGCCTACAGGTCGGAGGACAGGGCGGAGGCCCTGAGGCGCGTGACAGCGCGCAAGATACAGCCCTGGCGCACGGACGACCAGCGGAGAGCACACGCAGCAGGAAAACAACAGTAAGAGGGCAGACAAGAGACAGAAGGGAGGGGAGGGAAGAGTGGGGAGAGAGGAGAGAGACGCGACGGAGGGGCGCCCACCTGGCATGGCCGGGGACCGCCAAGGGCCACGCTCCAACAGGGCGATGGGACAGGCGAAGAGCACCGAGGGGAGACGTGACCAGATGACCTGTGCAGTGCTGATGTGTGTGCATGGAGGGAGGAGGGAACCACAAGGCAGGATGCACAGCGGGAAAGGGAGGGCAGACAAAAAAAAAAGCCCACAGCACCACCGGAGGGCGTAAAGCACAGAGCCAGCAGGCAGCGGG
The DNA here is from genome assembly GCA_964036045.1 of Eutreptiella sp. 'Long Island Sound 2002'. Lineage (NCBI taxonomy): Eukaryota > Euglenozoa > Euglenophyceae > Eutreptiales > Eutreptiaceae > Eutreptiella > Eutreptiella sp. 'Long Island Sound 2002'. The sequence continues at coordinate 102,347,503 of OZ038382.1, read as the reverse complement.
GGGACGGGAGTGAGCAAACGGGCAGACGAGAGACTGCGGGTGGCGCGCGAGAAAAAAAAACCAGCAACAGCAGGTGACCAGGTGGGGAAAAGGCACGGGTACCGGGGGACGCGGGGCAGGAAGAAGGACCCACCACGGGTCCCGAAGGAAACACAGCACCGAAGTGGAAGGGGGTGGGAAGGAAGCGACCAGTGCTAGGCACACGAAACGGTCCCAGGATGGAAGAGGATCCAATGGGCCCGCGCCAAAGTGTTGCTGGCGGCCCGGTGGGGTATAAACACGGGACGATGGGAAAAGGGGACGGGACAGAGAAGGGCGTGTGGCTAGGGCCACAAAACAGACCCAGGTGAATGGGAAGGTGCGGGGCGCGGGGAACAGGCCGAGAAGGGTGACGGGACGCAGCACAGGGGAAAGGGGCGAGGGTGGGAAGGGAGCAACCCGTGCTAGGCGCACGAAACGGTCCCCGGATGGATGAGGATCCAGTGGGCCTGCGCCACAGGGTTGCTGGCGGCCCGGTAGGGTATAAACACAGGATGAGGGATGGGATGGGGCCGCACAACAGCCAAGTGGGATAGGGAAACCACGGGACGCTGAGAATGGGCCGGTGACGGGATGTGGCAACGGGGAACCGGACAAGGGATGGGATGGGAGACCGAAAGCGCCAAGCAACAGCCCCCTGGGATTGGGAAACCAGTCGCTATGGAGTGGTGAACCATAGGCCCATCATGGGGAGCCTGGCCAAGGGAAGTCGGGAAAATGCCCTGGACTCCGGGACGGCCGTGAGGTGTCTGCAGGGGTGAGGGATGACCCTGAGTTCCCCGGGTCAATGGCCTAAGTACACGTAGGTTCACGCGTGAGCGGGACCTGGGGGAACTTGGAAAGGGTCGCTCCCTGGCCTCCAGCCACGGATGGACGACACCCGAGTGCATCCGGGAGCCGAGTGGGTACTCGAACCCGTGAGGGGTGAGGAGTGGTGGAATGTGGTTGACAGAGAGAAATGCTCCGCCGTCGGCGAGGGCTATCCACAGGAAACCCGCCTGCAGGCGCCCAAAAGGCTGTGCTAGGGGGGGAAGGCCGGAGGATCCTTCGATGGGTGACCAGAAGGATCCGAGACCGTGAGGGCAGCGACTGAAGGACACCTACCGCCGGTCATGCCCCAAGGGAACCTGTTTGAGGTTCTCGGCCGTGACGTGAGAAAGGGGTCGCCAGGGGAACTGATGGTGGAGAGCTCTCCTTCCCGCCAGAGGCGGCCACCATGTAAAACAAGGGAGGAGATATTCAGATGAGACTGCAGACGCGGCCGCCCTTACTTACTTACTTACCTCCGTCGTACTCGTCTAGGTAGACCATGCTCTCCAATTTTCCTTTTAACTCCAGTTTTTGGAGTCTGTCAATTTGATTTAGTAGAAGGAGACGAGTTTCTTCCAAATCTTCTTTCGAAGAAGGGAACGAAATTTTACTCGGGCGTGCGTGTAGGAGACGGAGTTCTCGTTCGTCTCCTTCGCTCGTCATCAAATCAAGTGGTACGAAAACGTGTGAAAGAAGGTTTCCGGTGTTAGGAGTTTTGGAAGAGATCGTAGCAGCTTCAAGAGGTTCTACTTCTTCCAAGAATAGGTTGGCGACCACGTCGTCGTAATCCATAGTGGTGTAGAAGTGGTTGGAAAAGGGTATAGTCGACTCGCAAGGAGCTTCAGATACACTTCCGCTTTCGTCGGACATTTCTTCGCTCTCTTCTTGAGTTTCTTTTGCCTCTTTCAGACTTTCTTGAGCAACTTCTTCGACTTGGAACTTAGTCGTCTCGAACTTGTTCTCTTCCTTGCGCTCTTCAACGTCCAGAAACTTTTTCATCATCTCTTCTTTTCCGTACCCACGGTGGTGCTTTAGCGCGAACTTCTTTATCTCCCCGGGCACGTTTTCCATGGGGTTAGAGTACACGTTCTTCCCTGAGACTGGGTACAAAGCGGTTTGCCAACGAGGCTTTGGCAAAACCTCTTCTTCTGGGTTAGGTCGGTAAGGAGGAACGTCAGGTAAGAGCAACTTTGTCACCGTCAACGTTTCGAGTAAAGGCCCCCATAACTTTTCTTTCTCTTCCCACTTCTTCTATTCGGGAATAACCAAACTGACCATAGCTTGGTCTATATAGACTTTCACCAACGTGTGGGGTATTTTTGAGAAACCGGGGTTAGCATAGAGCATCTTCCAAGCTCCCAACTTTCTCCAATCATGCAACCACGTGTTGTTGTTTTATTTTGGGAGTACAAAAGTACTCTGACTCGGCGTTCTCTTTGGACGCGAAGAGTTCGACAAAGTCGCCGTTCCACGTGTTCGGGTTGAGGCCAAGTTCTCAAAACGCATCACGCTTGCCGGCGGAGTCGAGAGTGTAGTTCTCGGTTCGGTGTAGGCTCAACGTAGCAAGGATAATCTCGTGCTTGACCACACTATTGAGTACCAACGAAAGCTCTTGATTGTGTTGAGCGTAGGTCTTGGACACTTTGTCTCCTTGAAGTGTATTGCTTCCCATTGTTGCTCTTCGTTCACAAAGAGCTAGTGAGTGGGCTCTTGGAGCGACAAATATTTTATCCACTACCTTTGCGCAAAGAAGTCCATCCCTAATACGGGTTCAAAGGTGTCGGTGTCAAACGCTTGAAACTTTTGAAGTACATTTCGGTCCCCCACTTGCACTACTCCTTCTATCTGGCCTTCGGTGAGAGTGACCCCCCCTTCTCCCGTTTTTACCCCACAAGTATTCATGGGAACTAGGTCGCCATAGCGTACGAACCTAGAGGAGACTAGGGAGATTGTAGCGCCGGTATCAAGGTAAGCATCCACCCATACACGATTGATAGCTATCCTCAAAAGATAGCAGTACCTCAGTGCGTCTCAGTGTCCAGCTAGGCCTAATTTGCCGTCTACGCAAAGAAAACTGCGTCGCGAGCAACACGTAAAATTCGGAAATTCTTTTCGTAACACGCCACGCCCCTGCACTCGCTTCCTCACGCCTTCTTTTATTCACCATGTACCTCTCCCTCCCGCTCGTGCTCCCCCCTCAGCGCCTTCACCTCCTTTTCGCTGCAGGCCGAAATCACGCACCGTCAAGACCACGACCACCAACTTCAGCTACAAGTTCAAGTACTTTCGGAGTTCGGAGTTCGGAGTACTTTCAACAACGACGCCATGGAGGCCGCCGGGTAACACATAAGTCAGTGAGTAAAATGTGGTCTTGCTGCTCGCGTGCGGGTTGCGTAGAGTATAATTTTGGGTTATTTTCAAAAATGGACCACCCTTTTCACGGGTTTTGCAGGAAATTTTAAAGGGGAAACAGAAAACCAGCGCCACCAGCAAGGAGAAAAAAAGAAAAAGACGACAGGGCACCACAGCACAGCACCACACGGCAGCACAGCGCTACAGGACACAACACAGGGGAGCAGGACACCACAGGGAAGACACCGAGCGACGGCCAGTGCAGACACGGGCATCAAAGCCGACGCACAACACCAAACGACAACGCCAGGCAACAAGAGCCACCAGCGGACCCCCAACAACAGGCAGCGACACCAGGAACCAACAACACCAGGCACCAGAAAGAGCACAGACGACGCGGACAGCACAATGCAACGGCACCAGCACAGCGCAGCACAGTTCCGCACAGGGCGGAGAGGACAGGGAACGCACAGCACGACACCCCAGAACACAGACAGCAGACGCGCAGCGGCAGGAAACAAACAACAGGCACAGGCAACGACGCAAACAAACAGCAGAGCACGACAGCACACCACCACACGACAGCACAGCGCCACAGAACACAACACAGGGCAGCAGAACACCAAGACACACCACACCAAATCACAGGGCGGCGAGCCACGCGGCCAGACAGGGACAGCACCACCGAAACACGACACCAAGACCCACCAGAAGACAACAGAGGACAGCCAGGCCCAACAGCAAACATCCAAACACAACAGGCAACATCACACAACACCAGCCAGCGCCAGAGGGGTGAGAGAGCACCGCACAAAGAGCAACCACAGGGACAGCACCACCGAAGCACACACTGGCACATCGGACAGCCCAGGACACACAAACCGGCCCCACACCGCACGACCGGCAAAACAAAAAGCCAAGAAACAAAGTAAAAAACAAACAGGAAGGGGGGACGAAAAGAAAGGGGGGGGGGGCAGGAGGACAACGAGGCGCGGAGGCCCAAGTCAACCGGGGCCGGAAAACAGGAAACGCAAGAAACGGCCGGGGTGAAAAAAAAATCAAAGGACAAAAGAAAAGCAAGGAGAAAAAAAGAAGGAGGGGGGGGGGGGGAGTGGGGGCAACAAGACGCCAAGGCCCAAGGCACCCCGGGCCGGACAACACGCAAAGCAGGAAACAGCGGGGGCGCAACAGGGAAGGAGAAAAGAAAAAAAAGAAAACCCAACAAGAGCCACAAACAGGGCAACCCCAGCCTGGAGGGGGCCGAACAAACAAAGAGCGCACCAAGACCGGCCACAGGAAAGCTCAGGCGCACCAGAGCGCACCCGGGAGGCCGGCCTGCCCGACCCGGCCAAGAAGGGCACGCACACGCACACACGCGCGGGACCCGGGCGTGGCGCTCTCCGTCCCGAAAGTGGCGGTGTCGTCGTCCACACGAAACAGCCCCGGTACACCGGCCAAGTCTCCAGTCGAAAGACGGGCGGTACGGGAAACCGGACGCGTCAGTGAGGGGTCCACACACACCAAACCACCGCAGCGCACGCAGCCCAAGACCGACGCCCGAGGGACCCGCCAGGGACAACCCCATTGCGGGGCCCAGAACAGGTACGACGCGGAGCTACCCCAGCGCCGCTGCCTCGGCAGCGGCCAGCGGCAGGCACAACGAGCCCGGTTCTCGGCCGGCCTCCACGTGCCCCGCGCAGCCGCCCAGTAAATCCGGGGGCGTAAGCCCCCGGGATGGAGAAAGGCACAACGGCGTCAGGAAAGCCGACCGGAGCACCGCGAGCGACTGGACGGGACGAGGCGCGGCGCACCAAAGTAGGGCCACAAGGCACGCCAGAGAGGCACGCCGTCGGCCACAACCAAGGCACACGGACAGGTGCCAAGCAACAAAGGCCACCGGGTGCCGCAAACCCGGGCAGCGCGCACAACCGGCACCAAGGCACGGCACAGGAACAGGTGCCAGGCAACACCCAACCCACAAACCACAAACCCGAGCCAGGAAAGGTGGGGTACAATCAGACGGAGCACACCGACACACACCCCCCAACACCCCAGCCAGGAGTGGCGGGGCGCAGCCGAAACCAAAGCCCAAGCACACACACCCACAGAGCACACCCCAGCCAGGACTGGCAGGGTACAAGCGGAGCATGCACACCGACACACATGCCCCAACACCCCAGCCAGGAGTGGCGGGGCGCAGCCGAGACCCGAGCCCACGCAAACACGCCCACAGAGCACACCCGAGCCAGGAGTGGCGGGGTACAAGCCGGTGGCGCACACAAGCAGACACAAACCCCAACACCCCAGCCAGGAGTGGCGGGGCGCAGCCGAAACCCGAGCCCAGGCACACACACTCACACCGCACACCCCACCAAGGAGTGGCGGGGTACAAGCGGAGCATGCACACCGACACACACGCCCCAACACCCGAGCGAGGAGTGGCGGGGCGCAGCCGAAACCCGAGCCCAAGCACACACGCCCACAGAGCACACCCCAGCCTGGAGTGGCGGGGTACAAGCGGAGCGCGCACACAAACACACACACACACCCCAACGCCCAGGCCAGGAGTGGCAGGGCGCAGCCGACACCCAGCCCCAAGCACACACACCCACGCCGCAGACGCCAGCCAGGAGTGACGGGGTACAAGCGGAGCGCGCACACAAACACACACACAACCCAACACCCTAGCGAGGAGTGGCGGGGCGCAGCCCAAACCCCAGCCCAAGCACACACACCCACACCGCACACCCCAGCCAGGAGTGGCGGGGTACACGTGGAGCAGGCCCACAAACACAAACACACCCAACACCTGAGCCAGGAGTGGCGGAGCGCAGCCGCAACCCAAGCCCAAGCACACACACCCACACCGCACACCTCAGCCAGGTGTGGCGGGGTGCACGCGGGACGCGCTGACAAACACACACACACCCCAACACCCCAGCCAGGAGTGGCGGGGCGCAGCGGCAACCCAAGCCGAAGCACACACACCCACACCACACAGCCCAGCCAGGAGTGGCGGGGTACAGGCGGAGCGGGCAACCAAACACACACACACCCCAACACCCCAGCCAGGAGTGGCGGGGCGCAGCCGCAAACCAAGCCCAGGCAGCCACGCCCACACCGCACATCCCGGCCGGGAGTGGCGGGGCGCAGCCGAGACCCGAGCCCAAGCACACACACCCACGCCACACACCCCAGCCAGGAGTGGCGGGGTACAAGCGGAACAGGCCTACAAGCACACACACAGCCCAACACCCAAGCCAGGAGTGGCGGGGCGCAGCCGAAACCCGAGCCGCAGCACACACACCCTCACAGCACACCCCAGCCAGGAGCGGCGGGGTACAAGCGGAGCGCGGCCACAAACACACACACACACCCCAAAACCCGAGCCAGGAGTGGCGGGGCGCAGCCGAAACCCGAGCCCGAGCACACACACCCACACCGCACAGCCCAGCCAGGAGTGGCGGGGTACATGCGGGGCGCGCACACAAGCAGCCACAAACCCCAACACCCCAGCCAGGAGTGGCGGGGCGCAACCGAAGCCCGAGCCCAGGCAAACACACCCACACCGCACACCCCAGCCAGGAGTGGCGGGATACACGCGGAGAGCGCCCACAAACACAAGAACACCAAACACCCCAGCCAAGAGTGACGGGGCGCAGCCGAAACCTGAGGCCAAGCACACACACCCACACCGCACAGCCCAGCCAGGAGTGGCGGAGTACAAGCGGAGCATGCACACAAGCACACACACAGCCCAACACCCCAGCCAGGAATGGCGGGGCGCAGGCAAAACCCGAGCCAAGCACACACACCCACACCGCACACCCCAGCCAGGAGTGGCGGGGTACAAGCGGACCAAGCACACAAGCACACGCACAGTCCAATACCCCAGCCACGACTGGAGGGGCGCAGCCGAAGCCCGAGCCAAGCACACAGACCCACGCCGCACACCCCGGCCAGGAGTGGCGGGGTGCAAGCGGGGCGCGCACACGAGCAGACACAAACCCCAACACCCCGGCCAGCAGTGGCCGGGTGCAGCCGAAACCCGAGCCCAAGCCCACACACGCACGCCGCACACCCCAGCCAGGAGTGGCGGGGTACAAATCGGAACAGGCACACAGGCACACACCCACCACACCACCCCAGCCAGGAGTGGCGGGGCGCAGCCGAAACCCGAACCCAACCACAACCGAGACCCTAACACAAGCGCCACGCAACAGTAGGAAACCCAGTGTCCGTAGCCCGGGCACTGAGGCAGCCCGTGCCATGCAGGTGACCCGGCCAAACGAGATCTGGAGCCCGGGGGTAAGGCTGCATCCTAAGGCCTTCTCTGCTTTGGGTCTCGAGGCGGAGCTTGTGACACCAAAGAACCTCGGAACCCTAGTACCAAGAACATGCATGCATGCCTTGGGAACGGGATACGCCAGGAAGTCCAGTGAACCCCTAGGGTTCCGCCCAAAGGAGGGGACGTGCGCAAGCACGCGGGCCCACCCCCCCGGCATGACAAGCAGTCACGCTGGCGGCGGTCAGCCCTCCCGGTGTTGCCCGGGGCGGCTTTGTTGGGGGCCAACAGTCAGGTCTTGCGGGACGTAAGTCACCTCCCCTCTTCAAGCGCGGAGCCTTCTCCTGTTCGTCGCAGCGGCAACGCCAGCGGGAACCATGGGGCGCCTCTCCAAGACCGGATGCACCTACCTACCTACCTACCTCCAGCTAGGCCTCCCCCTGAGTCTCACCTGCGAGAAAGTCTTTGAGGTTGTTAGCTTGCCTTTCGAGCTTGACAACTGTCTTACGCTTCTTTTCCCGATCCCCTTCCGACAACTCTTCCAAGAGTAACTTTTCCTGAGGCTTTCTTTTGTCGTCACCTTTTCCTTTGCCTTCGTTTTCTTCGTTCGCCTTTCCTCCGTTCGCTTTTCCTCCCCTTTCTTTTTCTTCTCCTTTCGAGCCTCCTTTCGCTTGGTCCTTCCCTCCTTTGCCCTGACCATTCTTCGTTTGTCTTTGTTCTTCCCTACGAGCGTCAAGGCTCTCTTGCCACGCCTTGTCCCGCACGTTGCCTTTTGTCCCGCAGTTGGGGCAATACACAGTGGCAAAGAACTTGGGCGCTTGAGAGTTGACCTCTTCGACTTGCCTTCGCCAATACCATTGTCCTTGGCCTTGACCTTTGCAGCGACCACCACCTCCAGGGCCACAACCACCAGCACCACAGTTGCCGTTGCCTTGTCCTTGTCCTCGTGCTTGTTGAAAGGCCACAAAGCACTCCTCACATAACGAGTGGGCAAAGGCTCCCCCTTGATCCTTGTTGGCATTGGCGTTGGTGTTGGCGTTGCCGTCTAGCCACTGGAGTTGCGCCATAGAGTGCAAGTTCTTGAGCGTAGCGTCCGACTTTCTTTTAAGCGCCAACTCATAGAGGAGGTCAGCGAGAGAGTTGAAAGTGTGTATCCTAGACAACCTCTCGTGAGTAGCCCGTAGTTCGTCCATGGCTTTTGGAGGAACACGGGGTAGGAGGTGTAGGAGGGCTTTGGAGTTGTCGTAGTAGGACGTAGCCAATTGGCCCGTAACCGTAGTAAGCTTTTGGACATATTGGGCTATGTCCGCGGTTGTTGGGAATTCCTTCAACCGAGGGATACGCTCTATCTCTTGAATAGGCTCTAGGTCCCCGACCTAGGAGGGGTAGAGTTTCTCGAGCGTGATAAGGAACCTTACCCAATAGTCACCTTTCTTCAGCGCCCCCAGAACAACTTCTTTCGCGTTCTTGCTATCACAACTGTTGATAACAAGGTCCCCTTTGGCTCGTTCATTCAGGTCTTCTTGCCCCGTCGACCTCAAAAACCTCAAAAAATCTTCGGCGTAAACGTCAAGGTCCTTACCCGAGAATGTTGGTGGTTCGATTTCGGTTTCAGGTTTGAAAATAGCTTTGGTTCCTCCACCGGTCTGTGGCACCGGTTGTGTGGGGTCGGGGAGTAGTGCCATAGGCGCTAGTGGACCACGTCCTAGGGCGAGGGCTTGTTGAGGGTGTAAACTTCGTAGGTAGTGGTGAAGCACGCAACGGGTTTGGGTGCTTTCGTACGGGGTACATAGGCAACTTGACTCCGGGAGGGACACGGGCAAGCCCGGTGCATACTCGGGTTAGAGGAGAGGGGTGATAAGGTACGCAAGGGTTAGTGGTTAAGTTAGCACTAGTCCTATTTTCTAAGTTTTCAAGACGACCCTTGAGCTGTTGCAAGGTCGACAAAAGGATAGTGCTCTCTTCCGCAGAAGCAGAGGCTTGGAAAACTTGAGGCCCTTCAGGAGCATGAGGCTCAGAGAAAAACTTAGGCTCAGGAACTCCGGTAGGCACTCCATTCACAATCGGTTCTCCATGGATATGGGGTTGAGACGCAGTGACGTAAGTCACATTAGAACGCCAGGACACGGATTGGAAAGGATTAGTTGAAGACGATGCGATCCCCGGTTCATGAGTCCCTTGGGCATGGGTAAATGAACCATCATGGTATTTGTTTTTTGCTACCATCCGTTGCAACTGACCACTATGGCTGAGCAACATCAGGACGTCCATAGCACTCGCTAGATCAGCTTTCGTCATGCTACTCTGTGAAGGCTCTGGACGTGGGGCCACAGGATCTGCATGCTCATGACACGTAGGCACAGAAAAACGACAGGCTTCGAATCGAGATCCGTCAAGAGGTACTTCTGGGGTTCCAAACCCGGCCATGGTAGGCACGACTAGTTCGTCGTCGGAGACAGGCATCAACACTTGCACGTCGTTTTCAGGAACGCCCGTAGCTTCTAGGCTGCTAAAACTTCTCACATGGTCCATCTCAATTTTTCAGACTCGATTTCCTGAGTCAAGGAATTCTTCTCCGTCCCTTTCTAAATTTCCAAGCTGGAATTAAATCGAATTTAAATCCAATGGGTAGTCAATTTAGGCAAAGCAGGAGTTGTCTGCTACCAGTCAGATTATGCACCCTCCTCGAAAACAGCAAAGTAATGGGCTCATAGAATTGTCGTTCTCCAGCTCAGCCCATAGCAAAAAAGGACTATGAAACACAATCACATTTGCACTCATGTTCACCCTTTATGGCTCTTCCACTCTTACTCTACAACCATCCCTTGAATAGTCAAAATACACCAAGTTAGGACTCACCTAGGAAGCACCACGTGCTCTCTGGTGCCGCCGCCAGGCGCGTCTCCTCTATCTATCTCTCTTCTCTCCTCTCGTGTTTGGGGCTTGGCTTAGGCCCAGGTATATTGTTAGGATCCCATAGTACATGAAACATGCTTGGGACCCACCAAATAGGGATTAGAATACATGAAGAAGTGGGGGCAACCTTGAGAAGGGGTTGTACTGTAAATAAAGTTCCCTTACCCTACGTGCTCATTTGGATCAGGTACCCTTGAATTACCCAAGTGAAACCGTGGTTCAACCGAGTTCAACCGCGCACCTTCATTACGGCTTCCCCACGGTTGAACCCCTATCGTGGTACAGCAACAAATTGCTAAGTAGCAACCTGAAAACCGCTATTTTTCAGCCCTGCAAGAGATGCCACACCCCCTAAAAATAATGTTTTTGAAAATCTTCTTACCTCATTGGTGCAAAACACTGGAGACCTATTTCTCTTGGATCATATTTCACGGCGGTGGTGGTGTAGGTGCCAGTGGCGGCGGCTGTATTGGTGAAACCGCACGGCTTCACCATCAACTTTTCGTTAGGCGTGGTGACATACACCCCTGCGCCTTGTTTGGATTCCCTTTAGGACTTTGGACCCTTTTTAGTGAACAACAATTACATGCAAGCCTACACTTGATTGTCAGAAGCTTGTTTCCTCATGGATTACACTAAAATGTAACCGGCTTTCGAGGAGGTTCAACGGCTGGACAGGCGCGCGGTTGCACCGGCTTCACCGGTTGCACCGCTGTTGCACGAAGCGCTACACAAAAAACACATCTTCACCTTGGGAAGCCAAACGTGACCAGTTCATTCTGCATCGCCACAGGCAGACGTCCCCATGCAATGCCTGTGTACGGTACGAGCACAATGCGCTGTCCAGACCACGCCAGAGGCATGTGGGGCCTAAGAGCGTTAAACATGACCCCATATCGAGGATCCACAATGTGTCCCCATAATAAATCACGCCCCCAACGTATCCATGCAGGACGAGAAGGCCCATTTGCACAAAGTAGGGCACTGGTAAACAGTTCCCCCCCCACAAAATCACCCAGGGCTATTTCCCCCGTAAGGGGACTGTCATTCTTTGGATGCGTATGTACAAGCAAGGGATGATCGCCCACCCCATGGACCACTGCGAGCGCAGTGTAGGTTAGTTGGGGGAGTACACTTCGGATGTGTGCTTTCACGCGCCGGACCAGGTCCGGATCTCTCCTCGTTTGCACTGCAACTTGCACACGGTGATGCCCCTGCACCATTACGGCCCTCCACAACTGCCTACGGTACCGTGCTTCATGTCGCTCCCGCCACTGCCACCCCCTCATTCCCTTGAGGCACGTGAAAAGTCAGTCGTTTGCGAGTGGCTCTTCCTTCACGTGAGGCACTGGTGCACCAACCTCTGGGGCTGCCTCTTCGTTATCTTCCTGCTTACATGCAGGCATTTCCTCGTCCTTTGGCGCTCCACCCACCTCCTCAGTCTCCTCTTGACCAACCGGGGCTGCAGGCAAGTCCTCCCCACTGTCCTGGTGCTCCTGCACCCCTGGACCTGCAGATTCCACCTTTTCCTCTTTGACCACCTGTTCTTCGCTCTCCTTTGGCTCTGGCACCTCCGGCGGACTAGGCACAGGAATGTGCTTCTCAGTGTCCTTTGGCTCTGGAATCACGGGCGGCGTCGGCACAGGAACTCCATTGTCACTGTCCTTTTCCGCTTCAGCTTCCGGCGCGGGAGTGACCTCCTTCTCCTGGAGTGGACTGTACGAGGGGGAGTCCTCCATTGTCTTCTTGCCCTCCTCATCGATGGCTTCCTGTTTCTGGGCGCGGCGCTCTTTCAACGCCTCCTCGGCGGCGTGGGGGTTACTGAAGCTTGTGCTGTCCTTGACTGCAATAACTGGCCACGTTGTCCCAGCTGCATCACCCTCCTCCTCCCACTGCGGGGGAAGGAAGACCAATTCTTCCCCCTTTTTGGGCCGGGGAATCCCCTTCGTGGCTTTCCCCGGGGTACCAACGGCCAGACGTGGTTTGCCATCAGGACCGTCCACAATGACCCATCAAATCGGCGTGTTGGCCGCCCATCCGAACCGCTGTCGCAGCTGTTTGCGCGTGTCCTCAACCGCCAGTCGTCGTTGTTGGGCTTGATCCAGGCTCTGCAAAAAGGAAAAAATACTGAAACCGTGGTTCAGGCGGTTCAAGCGTGCGGTTGAACTACACTTCACCGGTTCAACCGTGCACACCTCCAGAGCTGACGCATGCGGAGATTCTGCCCTTCCGGGCGGACTGAAACAGGGACTTCGGAACCACTTTGCTGCCGGGGGTGCTCGTCTCTTCTGGTGGCGGTGGTGCTGGAAGACGTGGAGGCTTGGGGGCCATTCCACTGCTCTCGGATGCTGCACCTGCTCCAAGTGGGCGGTCCCACACACTCTTGTAGAACTCCTCAAAGCTGTCTCCCACAGGACTTGGTTGGGGCGCGGTGGTGACGGCTGGACTGGACTCCAGGGGCGTTGACCTCTGCCGTTCTGGCGCAGGACTGCCTTGCCCAGCATTGCTCAATTCCCGCAAGCCCCGCTGCACGCCGCGACTCATGCGGTTGACCACTTGAGCGGCGCCAGGGATCTGCCGATACCACACGTCCCACCACTCCACGATGGGCATGGGTGGCCATCGCCCGCGGACGACAATGCCAGGGCCACGCCGATCCACCACGAACATGTGCTCAGGCACATCACTGGCCGTGAACTGCAGAGAAAGCAAGGAGGCAGGTGAACCGCAGAAGTGGGGGAACGCGATTCAGCGTGTAGGAAGGTGACGCTCAACTGTGCACAGTTGAAGACGGTGAAGGCGGTTCAGCCGCACGGTTGAACCCGCTGAAACGACGGTTGAACTACTGCACACCTGTTGCACCCCTTGGATCGCTTGAACCACACTTGGCTGCACAAATGTCAATGGTGCCATTGCCGTTGGCGCCGCTGCTGCCGTCGCGGCGCTTGCCCTGGCCTTCTTGTGCTTTCCCCCACCTGAGATGGTGGCGCCCATAGCTAGCATGCTGCTCGGAGTCGCCGTGTACCGCTGGACCTCCGATTCGTCGAACCAACCTGGTGGCAACTCCACCGGGGCCTTGAAGAAGAAGCGTGGACCGTGTCCTGCGCTCTGACCACCGCCCCGGCCCACGGACCACCTACAATCAGAAAACGCACCACACAAATGCACATCAGAACATTCATAGACACAAAAACACACAGCAACGAAACGCAGCATGCGTCATATCAAAACATCTACCAAAAGACCAAAAAACACCAGCACAATCAACTAGCAAACAACAAGACAACAGCAAACCAACAACCCCAAAACACACTCACACACAGACCTTCCACTCCGAAAACTCCCCGGCGCTCAGGCACTTCGTCTCCCAGGGGTAGGACTGGACCCCATCCTTGTCTTCTTGGCGGTGCTTCTTCATCCAGAGCGTCATGGCACGGCGGAACACGTACTTCGGCGTCACGTCAGCCAGCCACCGCCACTCAGGCGTCTCGGGCGCCAGGGTGGTGTCGGGGTTGCAGGTGTTGTGGACCACCACTTCTTCCTTCAGCGGGAACTTGTCGGCCAGGTGGAAAGCTGGAGGCGCTGCCGCTGCTTGTGGCGCTGGCGCGGCAGGTGGATCGGCGCCTTATCCCGTACCCAGTGCCCGCAGGCAGTCCTGCAAGGCCTTCCCCAAAGACTCGGGGTCCATGGCGCAAAGGCACCTGAGAGAAGCAGGGGTGAAACTGTGGGGAAGCCGGTTCAACCGCACGGGTGAACCTCCTGAACCACGGTTGAACCACACACACACCTCCTAGCTGCCAACTTCCAATTGAGCGTGCACTACGTGCTCATCTTCCCGTCGCCGCCGCCCGTCCCATCGAGGCATCTCCTTGTAGAGGAAGGTGCGCTCGTGCGCATGTCGGAGCATTGCCTCATCCTTTTCCTCCTTGGTAGCCTGACGACCACCACCCCGGGAACTTGTGGTTAGAAAGTTGTCTTTAAAGACATAGTTAAGCGACGCAACAATGTCACCACATCGTATCACAAGATGAAGAACACACATGATCACACACCCTATACGGTCATCCACTTTCAATAGTGGACTTTCGATGCACCCTTTTGCACCAACACAACTAACTCCTTGTTTCCTATACTTTAGGAATTTTGCTTCAAGTCTTGTACTTTGTCGCCATTCACACCCTACCCATCTTTCTTTCTCCCTAGACCATGTCGCAAAAGAATAAATTGAACCAATTTCATAAAATGTTGATAGACCAAGTATATGACGCCAAGGGCTATCGCCTCCAATAATGACAACCGTTTGCACCCAAAACCCTCGGAGCAACATGTAGCCACGGTAAAGAATTTGTTGTATTTTTTTTAGTGTCTCTCCAAAGAGGACACGCACAAGATCCGTTTCATGCTCACTTACGAGAGCAAGGTCAAGGGTCCAACTGTAGAGCAAAGTTCGTGCTTTTTGCTGGTGGTTTGCAAAACCACATGCATTTTGGCACCATGACCTTGCTCCACATGGAAACCCATCACCACGCACTATAAGTACATAGGGGTGATCATCCCTAAATCTTGGGAAGTGCATTTCTTCTAGCACATCCCTTTGATCACCTATATATTGTATCCAATCATCCACATCCCAACGAACCCCAACTCTTCCATCCTTTGTGGTCGTTTTTAGTACTTGTCTCTCACTTAACGTGGACCAAGCTTTATCCACCGTTGCATACGACGGAAAGCAATGTGTCCATGGGACGGTGCTTGCACGGGTTTTCTTCTCTTTGGCATCGGCCCACGAAATAAGCTTCTTGTACCCAGGGACGGTTGAACCGAGAAATTGGGATAAAGTGCACGGTTGAACCTGCGGTTGAATGGGTTGCCGTCATGGCACAAAAAAGCGTCCAATGGTACAAACCACAAAGTATTCACATTTGTGACGCGGGCAACACGTTGCAGCTCATATGTTCATGCTTTGGGCAACATTAAGCGATTATTTTGCCGTGCAAACGTTGTCATGAAGCACAAACAGAATTGTTCATTCGTGATAAGGGTTCAACCGCAACGTTGAACCAAGTTAAACCACTTGTAGGCATGTGTGCATTATGCCACATACCTTCGCTTCGGCATCCCAAGGTCCAAAATGAGGCGCACAGCGTCGGATCCTGTGAAAGCATTTTTTGTAGCCCTTTTTGTCTGTTTGGAAGCCCTCTGTGTGTTACCAATTCGGTCAGCAAGTTGTTTCCATAGGCGTTTTGTCGTGCTGTTTGTGCAAAAAAAGGTGAACCAGTCGTCCACCAGCTGTTGGTCCCCCCATCCGCTGTAGTGGTCGTTCACCACTTGCAGCCAGTGGTGGGACATTTTTTAAAAAAGGTTTGTCACGCGTCAGTTTCAGGTGGTTATGCAAATATTTTGTTCAGAAAAGCGCGCGCCGCTGGCGCAGCCGCCGCCGCCAGCGCTGGCGGTGGTTCAACCGCGGTTCAACCGCGGTTCAGCGGTTCAACCGCGCCCCTTCCGAGTTCAACCGGGTTAAACCGGGTAAAACCACTGTGTGAAGTACCTGATCCAAATGAGCACGTAGGGTAGGGGTCATCGGCACATTGGAAGGTAGTATGTGTGGTATCACTCACACATTGGGTCGATCATGCATGACATGCCTGACAATCATGCATCCCAAAAATGAGATCATCCAAATTCAAAGAGTTGTGAAAAATAAATAGTATTTCCTTTCTAGGAACCCATTAGAGTGGGGTTGTGGTGGAAGTTCTCTCCGGAGTGAAAGTGAGGCTTTGGGTTGGAATGTGAAAAACACATGCTAGGGCGCCAGCATGTCATGCTGCATGATGCATGACACATGACACATGACACATGATGAATGATGAATGATTCAATGATGAATGATGATCTGAATCTGCTCTGTACATGTTGCCTTTGCACTGCAGGACCAACTGGCCTATATAAGGCGCTGAAGACAGGCATTCATGAAGTTGAAGGATGCGATTCAAGTGGCTGAGTGGCTCAACAAGGACGCCAGCAATCAAGCAAAGGTTCAGCACTCAATTTGGAGAGCTTAAAACAGGCTTGAAACAACTCAAAATAAAGTACAAGGTATGCTCTGGGGCTTAATCGCACTCTCACACTTCACGAAATTGTCCATGACATTTGGAAAACCAAAGAGGAGCTGGATGCCCTACAATGCCCGAGCACGCCGGAGGCCCAGGAACGCGATACCCACCTCCGAGCGTTCCTTTACCACCAGCCGCCACCAGCTCCAGGAGTGACACGCCTGCCGCATGGCGGCCGCTGCCAAAGAACGGGAAAGATAGAGCAGAAGCGACATGCCGTACAAGTCCATGCAGTACGCCAGCCGCATCGTGAAGGACACGGGACGCCGCACCATCCACAGAGTACACACCGCCAATGGAGGCTTCACCAGCAACCCCGACGCCATCCTCCAGGCCGTTCTAGATAGCTCCAAGGCATAGCACGGGGACGCACTCCGAACGCTTGACCCTTGCATCAGAGGGACCATCCACGACAACGTACCCAAGGTCTTCAACCGGCAACAATGGCGCACCATCAAACACACACCCTTCCGCATCCCCGAACTCCATGACGCCGTAGACCGCCTCAAAAAGGGGTTTGTGCCAGGCATTGATGGGCTGCCAGTCCAGGCATACCAGAGCCTCACCCTACGCATCAAGTGCCGCCCGGTGGCCCGCCTGTGGAACATCGTCACGGGCGCCACATCCATCCTCCCCGAGTGCGCCAACCTGGTCCATCCCCTCTACAAGAAGGGGGACTGGAGGCAGCCAGGAAACAGGCGGCCCATGGTATGCGCCACCACCAAGGCCAAGCTGGTGTGGACACCAATCCTGGGCCACATCGCGCCGGTGGGCTTCGCCAAGGTGCCCGCCAGGATTTGGGCGGCCATGGCAGGCAGGTCCCCGCACAAGGCCATCTTCCTTCATGACACCGCGATGGGCATGAACCCCCACGAGATGATCGTCGCCTCCCTCAATGTCCAAGGCGCATTCCCCCACGCACCGCACCTGCTCCTCACCGAAGTGTTGGAGGCCATGGGCCTGCCATTCCTACCCTTCACGACCGGGGACATCCAGACCTAGCTCTGCGCCATCATCATGGCGCCAGGCCTTACCACGTGGACCGGCACATCCGGCGGGCTGCCCCAGGTCGGCGCCAATGGCCCCTTCCTCTACCCCCTTGTCACTCTCCCGCTGGCCTTCGAACTGGCAGAAGAATACCTGGCATATGCTCCATACCCACAACGGTCCCTCCTCGTAAACTTCCGGCATGACACCCTCCTGACCACGGCGACCCGCCACTGCGACGCCGCAAACACAGGACTACCAACAACCACCGACCAAGCGTCCGCCATTCTCTGGCTCACCACAGCCTACCTGGACAGCTACAACCTCCTGCCACACCCCCGCAAATTGGTCAAGCTGGCCGATGCTAGAACCCCGCCCACCACATCCGGAAAGGGGAACCCCTACACCCGGAGGACACTACAGTCCACCTAGGGGTTACGCAAGCAACCCGACACCACAACATCACACTCCCAAACAAGCTGGAAGCACCGAACGACCCCAGCTCTCCAAGCGGGACCTCCTGTCCACACAGGCCCTGGCGTCTTTCATCGAGGCAATGCTGAATGTGGTCTTCGGGTACCAGGCCCTCCAACTCTCAAACCCCCAGCACGCCCTACACCACACCCGCGAGCAAATAGCCAGGGCATGGGCGCAGCGTGGGGGCAGGCCCACATCCTTCCACAAAGAAGCCATCATATCCCAGTGGCGCTACTACAGGGACAAGACTGGCATCCTCGTGGACAGACCCTAGGCCAAACACGCTGCGCACCTCCTTCACAGGATGACACATAACCACCAACGCGAGGTCATCGAAGCGGCGGCCATACACATCAAGGAAGCACCAACAGCCCGCATCACCTACCCTCGATGGTTACTGGCACAACATGGCGTGCCCAGCTCCGTGCTCACCGGGATCTGGGCCCAGCTGCTGCTCCTCCACCTATGATTTTAAATCTAATTTCGTCACATAACTCAGTATCTTGGCATTTTTCCAAACAGCATGGAAATCTCTACATGACTGCGAAGTCGATTTTTGAAAATTCGAATCTTTTGGAGAATCCATTTCTGATCTGGCATCGCACTCACTAAGGATTTCCCGTAATCGCAGATTCATTCGCGATTTAGCGGCAGCGACGCGAGCGTAAATAGTTAGTTTGGTCGATTTAGGGCGTACCTTTCACGGCACGCAGGAACTGAGCATATGAGGTTGCGTAACTCAGCATACTCGACATCCTGAGCACATTTCTGGTCCCCTGTCCTCCCCTGCCGTAAAGTTATAGGCAATTTTCATCCTTTTCCCCCCCCTTTGACACCAAAAACGGCTACAAACGGCCTTTGTGCGCTCCATAGAACCACGGCACCGGTACAAGGGCAATGCCCTATTGTTAGATGGCCTATAAAGAGGCATTGCATCCAAAAGAAATGCTTGTAGCCCTCGTAGCCGTCAAGTTATAACATGAATGTGGGTATGTAGAGAAGGGACCTGTTCGGAAGGTGACAATGCCATTTAGGAAGCATAGGGGGTAGTATGAACAAAACAAACAATCAAAGGGCGATGTATAGTGATAGCACCATGATGGAACACACATTGTACCATGTTGAAAGCCTCTATGTCGCATTGCCGTGAGGATATGTATCTTTTGCGCGTGCATTTTGCTCGTATGCATGGACATTCTTGGTGACTTTTGACACTAAAAACGTCTACAAATGGCCTTGGTGCGCTACATAGAACCACGGCACCCATACAAGGGCAATGCTCTATTGCTAGATGGCCTTCAAAGAGGCATTGCATCCAAATAAAATGCTTGTAGCCCTTGTAGCCGTGAAATTATAACATGAATATGGTTATATAGAGAAAGAACCTGTTCGGAAGGTGAAAATGCCATTTAGGAAGCATAAGGAGTACTATGAACAAAACAAACAATCAAACGGCGACGTATAGTGATAGCACCATGATGGAACACACATTGTACCATGTTGAAAGCCTCTATGTTGCGCTACATAGAACCACGGCACCCATACAAGGGCAATGCTCTATTGCTAGATGGCCTTCAAAGAGGCATTGCATCCAAATAAAATGCTTGTAGCCCTTGTAGCCGTGAAATTATAACATGAATGTATGCAGGTAGTTAGTGCCACGTCTGGTGAAATCTGGTAATCTCCCCCCCCCGGGGGCCATTTTTTTGGAAAAAATGGGTAAATGAGGGTTTTGAAAATGTTTTCATGAGGACCCCACCGGTTATGGGGGCCCTGAATCCAAAAAACATGCCGTTAGAGTCCAAAGATTTGCTCTTTGGGTACTTTTTGAGTAAAGGTGTATGCAGGTAGTTAGTGCCACGTCTGGTGAAATCTGGTAAACCCCCCCCCCCCCGGGGGCCATTCTTTGGAAAAAATGGGTAAATGAGGGTTTTGAAAATGTTTTCATGAGGACCCCCCCTATCTTGGGGGCGCTGAATCCAAAAAACATGCCGTTAGAGTCCAAAGATTTGCTCTTTGGGTACTTTTTGAGTAAAGGTGTATGCAGGTAGTTAGTGCCACGTCTGGTGAAATCTGGTAACCCCCCCCCCCCTGGGGGGCCATTTCTGGGAAAAAATGGGTAAATGAGGGTTTTGAAAATGTTTTCATGAGGACCCCCCCTATTTTGGGGGCGTCGAATCCAAAAAACATGCCGTTAGAGTCCAAAGATTTGCTCTTTGGGTACTTTTTGAGTAAAGTGACGTTTTGGCCCGTAAAATCATAGGTGTTACTCAAGATAGTTATCCGGAGGGTGCCAACAATCTCTCAAACAGCCGTATTTGCACTTTTGAACCCACAATGGTTGATTTTATTGATGTCGTTGTGCTTTCGTGTGATTTGGCATTGATGAAATTTTTCCCTAGAGCTCGGTTAGGCTTGCCAAGCAACAAATTGTGACCCTACATGCCTTTTGGTGGTGGTTTGGCTTGCCGTTGTGGTGGTTGATGATTCTGCTGCGGTTGCAATCCATGATGCATGATGCATGATGCTCCACTTCTCTTCTCAAAGTAATGTCGTCTATCCCGCAAATTGGCGGTACTCTTCCAGTGTTGGCAAGGGAGTGCCGGCAACAATGGCGCACCATCAAACACACACCCTTCCGCATCCCCGAACTCCATGACGCCGTAGACCGCCTCAAAAAGGGGTTTGTGCCAGGCATTGATGGGCTGCCAGTCCAGGCATACCAGAGCCTCACCCTAGGCATCAAGTGCCGCCCGGTGGCCCGCCTGTGGGACATCGTCTCGGGCGCCACATCCATCCTCCCCGAGTGCGCCAACCTGGTCCATCCCCTCTACAAGAAGGGGGACTGGAGGCAGCCAGGAAACAGGCGGCCCATGGTATGCGCCACCACCAAGGCCAAGCTGGTGTGGACACCAATCCTGGGCCACATCGCGCCGGTGGGCTTCGCCAAGGTGCCCGCCAGGATTTGGGCGGCCATGGCAGGCAGGTCCCCGCACAAGGCCATCTTCCTTCATGACACCGCGATGGGCATGAACCCCCACGAGATGATCGTCGCCTCCCTCAATGTCCAAGGCGCATTCCCCCACGCACCGCACCTGCTCCTCACGGAAGTGTTGGAGGCCATGGGCCTGCCATTCCTACCCTTCACGACCGGGGACATCCAGACCTAGCTCTGCGCCATCATCATGGCGCCAGGCCTTACCACGTGGACCGGCACATCCGGCGGGCTGCCCCAGGTCGGCGCCAATGGCCCCTTCCTCTACCCCCTTGTCACTCTCCCGCTGGCCTTCGAACTGGCACAAGAATACCTGGCATATGCTCCATACCCACAACGGTCCCTCCTCGTAAACTTCCGGCATGACACCCTCCTGACCACGGCGACCCGCCACTGCGACGCCGCAAACACAGGACTACCAACAACCACCGACCAAGCGTCCGCCATTCTCTGGCTCACCACAGCCTACCTGGACAGCTACAACCTCCTGCCACACCCCCGCAAATTGGTCAAGCTGGCCGATGCTGGAACCCCGCCCACCACATCCGGAAAGGGGAACCCCTACACCCGGAGGACACTACAGTCCACCTAGGGGTTACGCAAGCAACCCGACACCACAACATCACACTCCCAAACAAGCTGGAAGCACCGAACGACCCAAGCTCTCCAAGCGGGACCTCCTGTCCACACAGGCCCTGGCGTCTTTCATCGAGGCAATGCTGAATGTGGTCTTCGGGTACCAGGCCCTCCAACTCTCAAACCCCCAGCACGCCCTACACCACACCCGCGAGCAAATAGCCAGGGCATGGACGCAGCGTGGGGGCAGGCCCACATCCTTCCACAAAGAAGCCATCATATCCCAGTGGCGCTACTACAGGGACAAGACTGGCATCCTCGTGGACAGACCCTAGGCCAAACACGCTGCGCACCTCCTTCACAGGATGACACATAACCACCAACGCGAGGTCATCGAAGCGGCGGCCATACACATCAAGGAAGCACAAACAGCCCGCATCACCTACCCTCGATGGTTACTGGCACAACATGGCGTGCCCAGCTCCGTGCTCACCGGGATCTGGGCCCAGCTGCTGCTCCTCCACCTATGATTTTAAATCTAATTTCGTCACATAACTCAGTATCTTGGCATTTTTCCAAACAGCATGGAAATCTCTACATGACTGCGAAGTCGATTTTTGAAAATTCGAATCTTTTGGAGAATCCATTTCTGATCTGGTATCGCACTCACTAAGGATTTCCCGTAATCGCAGATTCATTCGCGATTTAGCGGCAGCGACGCGAGCGTAAATAGTTAGTTTGGTCGATTTAGGGCGTACCTTTCACGGCACGCAGGAACTGAGCATATGAGGTTGCGTAACTCAGCATACTCGACATCCTGAGCACATTTCTGGTCCCCTGTCCTCCCCTGCCGTAAAGTTATAGGCAATTTTCATCCTTTTCCCCCCCTTTTGACACCAAAAACGGCTACAAACGGCCTTTGTGCGCTCCATAGAACCACGGCACCGGTACAAGGGCAATGCCCTATTGTTAGATGGCCTATAAAGAGGCATTGCATCCAAAAGAAATGCTTGTAGCCCTCGTAGCCGTCAAGTTATAACATGAATGTGGGTATGTAGAGAAGGGACCTGTTCGGAAGGTGACAATGCCATTTAGGAAGCATAGGGGGTAGTATGAACAAAACAAACAATCAAAGGGCGATGTATAGTGATAGCACCATGATGGAACATACATTGTACCATGTTGAAAGCCTCTATGTCGCATTGCCGTGAGGATATGTATCTTTTGTGCGTGCATTTTGCTCGTATGCATGGACATTCTTGGTGACTTTTGACACTAAAAACGTCTACAAATGGCCTTGGTGCGCTACATAGAACCACGGCACCCATACAAGGGCAATGCTCTATTGCTAGATGGCCTTCAAAGAGGCATTGCATCCAAATAAAATGCTTGTAGCCCTTGTAGCCGTGAAATTATAACATGAATATGGTTATATAGAGAAAGAACCTGTTCGGAAGGTGAAAATGCCATTTAGGAAGCATAAGGAGTACTATGAACAAAACAAACAATCAAACGGCGACGTATAGTGATAGCACCATGATGGAACACACATTGTACCATGTTGAAAGCCTCTATGTTGCGCTACATAGAACCACGGCACCCATACAAGGGCAATGCTCTATTGCTAGATGGCCTTCAAAGAGGCATTGCATCCAAATAAAATGCTTGTAGCCCTTGTAGCCGTGAAATTATAACATGAATGTATGCAGGTAGTTAGTGCCACGTCTGGTGAAATCTGGTAAACTCCCCCCCCCGGGGGCCATTTTTTTGGAAAAAATGGGTAAATGAGGGTTTTGAAAATGTTTTCATGAGGACCCCACCGGTTATGGGGGCCCTGAATCCAAAAAACATGCCGTTAGAGTCCAAAGATTTGCTCTTTGGGTACTTTTTGAGTAAAGGTGTATGCAGGTAGTTAGTGCCACGTCTGGTGAAATCTGGTAAACCCCCCCCCCCCCCGGGGGCCATTCTTTGGAAAAAATGGGTAAATGAGGGTTTTGAAAATGTTTTCGTGAGGACCCCCCCTTATCTTGGGGGCGCTGAATCCAAAAAACATGCCGTTAGAGTCCAAAGATTTGCTCTTTGGGTACTTTTTGAGTAAAGGTGTATGCAGGTAGTTAGTGCCACGTCTGGTGAAATCTGGTAACCCCCCCCCCCTGGGGGCCATTTTTGGGAAAAAATGGGTAAATGAGGGTTTTGAAAATGTTTTCATAAGGACCCCCCCTATTTTGGGGGCGTCGAATCCAAAAAACATGCCGTTAGAGTCCAAAGATTTGCTCTTTGGGTACTTTTTGAGTAAAGTGACGTTTTGGCCCGTAAAATCATAGGTGTTACTCAAGATAATTATCCGGAGGGTGCCAACAATCTCTCAAACAGCCGTATTTGCACTTTTGAACCCACAATGGTTGATTTCATTGATGTCGTTGTGCTTTCGTGTGATTTGGCATTGATGAAATTTTTCCCTAGAGCTCGGTTAGGCTTGCCAAGCAACAAATTGTGACCCTACATGCCTTTTGGTGGTGGTTTGGCTTGCCGTTGTGGTGGTTGATGATTCTGCTGCGGTTGCAATCCATGATGCATGATGCATGATGCTCCACTTCTCTTCTCAAAGTAATGTCGTCTATCCCGCAAATTGGCGGTACTCTTCCAGTGTTGGCAAGGGAGCACTTGTGCATGTGGCTGCTGTGTTGGAGTTCCTGAGCAATGAGATGTTGGAGCTTGCGCGCAACGCATCAAGAGAAAACAAGAAGTAGCAACGCATCACGCCTCGGCTCTTAATGGTATGCACCGTGTGCCCCGTGCACATCCCATGTTGCACGCACGCACCAACTGTGCACACTGCACGCACGCATTGTGCACACTGCACGCACGCACGCACGCACTGTGCACACTGCACGCACACATTGTGCACGCTGCACGCACGCGGCAGAGGTGGGGCATGCATGCGTTGTGCGTGCCCTGTGAATTCTTTGTGCATGTTGGGGTGGCTTCGGGGCACAGGGCAGGTGTGTATCCAAGCATTCCAAAATGATGCCATGAACGACGCCAGCCAAGTGGCCCTACACGACTTCGAAATGGAGAGAGATGGGAAAGGGTTTTAGGGATGGGTTCAGGAAGCCAGAACTGTCCTCGAGTACACGGAGTATGCTGCTCACTGCACGCACGCATTGTGCACACTGCACGCACGCATCGTGCACGCTGCACGCACGCATTGTGCACGCTGCATGCACGCACGCACTGTGCCTACTGCACGCACGCACGGTGCACACTCACGCATTGTGCACGCTGCACGCACGCATTGTGCACGCTGCACGCACGCACTGTGCACGCTGCACGCACGCATTGTGCACGCTTCACGCACGCATGGTGCACGCTGCACGCACGCACCCACTGTGCACACTGCACGCACGCATTGTGCACGCTGCACGCCCGCATCTTGCACACTGCGCAGTGCAATGGACATGCATTGAGCTCGTGGCCCATGAGCGAGACAAGTGGGGCCATTGACTGCTTCTCTTTACACCACCGCCTCCTCATCCGCGCCCGCTGTATTACGGTCAGCAGCCACAGAGGTCTGCATTGGTTCCAGGCCCTTCAGTGTGGGTGACTGGGGAGGGGAGTGCAGAGGGGCTTGGCTCAGGATGAGGGGGTGTGGAAGGAGTGAATGGCGGTGTTGTCTTGTGCACATGACCCCACCTATTGGGGTCCATTTTCTTTGAGAGGAAAGCAGGTGGATTTCGCACAGTCTTGTGCAAGGGTTGGGTGGCTTTCAAACAGGATGTTTTGTAGTGGACACAAAAAAAAGTTGATTCTAACGGCTGTCCGGTTGCGTCTGGCCGCTGTCAATTAGCGTCCAACCGCCGTTGGTGAGGGTTCCAACCGCCAAGTGTTGGGCTGGCTGCCTGACTGCGTGAGGTTTTTTTTTTTGAGAAAGTGACCTGACTTCAAACAGTAGTTGTGCCTCCTCCTTCATTGTGCACGCTGCACGAACGCATCGTGCACGCTGCACGCACGCATTGTGCACGCTGCACACACGCATCGTGCACGCTGCACGCACGCATTGTGCACGCTGCACGCACGCATTGTGCACGCTGCACGCACGCATTGTGCACGCTGCACACACGCACTGTGCACACTGCACGCACGCATTGTGCACGCTGCACGCACGCATTGTGCACGCTGCACGCACGCACCTACTGTGCACGCTGCACGCACGCAGGCTGCACGCACGCATTGTGCACGCTGCACACACGCACTGTGCACGCTGCACGCACGCATTGTGCACGCTGCACGCACACATTGTGCACGCTGCACGCACGCATTGTGCACGCTGCACGCACGCATTGTGCACGCTGCACACACGCACTGTGCACGCTGCACGCACGCATTGTGCACGCTGCACGCACACACGCTGCACGCCCGCACCTACTGTGCACGCTGCACGCACGCACGCATCGTGCACGCTGCACGCACGCATTGTGCACGCTGCACGCACGCACCTACTGTGCACACTGCACGCACGCATCGTGCACGCTGCACGCCCGCATCGTGCAAACTGCACGCACGCACTGTGCACACTGCGCGGACGCACGCACTGTGCACATCGCACGCTGATTGGCTGACTCCAGTCCTCTTTCGAAGTGCCTTGCCGGAGGCATGGCCATCATGTCGCATGTGCTGCACGTACAATGCTTCTCCTTCCCCACAGCCTTTCACAAAGTGCCCGTGGATTCTCTGATTTTTTGGGAAGGTTTTTGCAGTAGATGTTCAAGTTTGGCGTCATGGGGGCTGATGGGTGTTGTTGAGATGACAGCGGTGCTGTTGAGACGACAATGCTTTGTCTTTTTCTCCGTGACACTTCACATAGTGCTCACGGAAGCTAACAAAGCAAGCTGTTTAGCAGCATTGCATCAAACATCATGTGACAAGCGATTTGACATCGTTTTCCTTGAATTGGTGTTGTTATGCTTTGCAGAGAACCAGGGAATCAAGTTCGATGCAAATTTGGTGCGAAGTCTTCTTGGTTCGCGCCCAGAGCTGCGCACTGGTGTTGATTTGTTTCGCCATCGTGGACGTTTCTTGAATCGTCTTGTGGAATCTGGTGACACGTGCTACAAGTATATGGGTCGTGCCAGTGGTTTGGCCGCTGGCAGTGTCATTCACGGTGGTGAAGGGCTGGTTGGTCCGTATTGTGGAGGTTGGCAACTGAACGCCATGGGCCTGGAAGAGAGTCGCCCGGACACACTGCAGTCTATGGGGGATTTGACCGAGCAGCAGGCAGAAGGTGAGCCGCACCGTTTCTTGGCGGCTGAAGGAGATCAGGTTTGCGGGGACGCTATCCACAAGGCGCGTGGTGTTGTTGGACAGCTGCAACAATCCACAGTTCCACACGGAGGCTGAACGTGGTTACTCGGTAGCGCGGGCATCCCGTGAACAAGGAATCGAAGGGTATGTCCAACACGTTCAGCGGTTGGAGGAGCACCTCCCGGAGGACTAAACGTTCCTTGGTCACCAGAAGGCTGTGGGGACGGGAGTCGAAGCTCAGCTGTACGATAATTTGTTTGCCAGGCAGTCGACTATCCTCGCTGAGAGTACAGAGAAGCACTTTTAGAGGTCCGAAACGCTAATCGCCAGAACAGAGATCAATTAGGAGGAAATTGAACGCGGAGTTCAGATGTGCGGAGCTGAGGCTTGCTCGATAGGGGGAAAAATCAGTATATGTCCTCCTCGACCAACGCAATTTACCACTCTTCTGTGATGCGAATTTGATGTTGCGAGCTGGGGTTTGCCTTTGTGGTAGCCGAACAGTCCATTCAGTGAAAGTCTGTTTTGAACACCAAGGAGCAAAGCTGCTTGGTCAGGGCTGGTGGCCATTTTGTTGTTTGTGACGTTCGGCAGATGTGATGGCGTAGCCGTTGCATCTATCTGCAGAATGTTGGCAGCAGGTTGCGCGCCAATCCCCAGTCGCAAGAGGGCATCATTTGCTGGGTACAGAACCCCACGCCCATTTACAGCTTCAGATCCGCCAGAAGGTCCGCCAGATGCAGAATTCATTCCAAAACCTGCAATTCCTTCCGTTCCATGGTGATGATGTTGAAGTGAAAATGGATATCCAGATTACTCAATTCATTCGTCTGGTACAGGTGCCCTTGAGTTTTTTGGCTTCAGCCAAGCAGTTGAAGACGCCCCCCCTATTTTGAGGGTGCTGGATGCGAAAAAGCATGTTGCAGGCAGACACAGATCACGAAAACACAATTTACAGCATCCGTATGCACCAAAAGTTGCCATTTTTCATTAAAGAAACGGCCAAAAATGGCCGTTTTTTTGGTCAAAAATTGATTTTTTTGGCTTCAGCCAAGCAGTTGAAGACCTCCCCCCCTATTGTGAGGGTGCTGGATGCGAAAAAGCATGTTGTAGGCAGACACAGGTCACGAAAACACAATATACAGCATCCGTATGCACCAAAATTTGCCATGTTTCATGCAAAAAAGGCCAAACATGGCCATTTTTTGGTCAAAATTTCAGTTTTTTCGCTTCAGACAAGCAGTTGAAGACCCCTCCCCCTATTTTGAGGGTGCTGGATGCGAAAAAGCAGGTGGTAGAGGCATATAGATCACGAAAACACAATTTACAGCATCCGTATGCACCAAAATTTGCCATTTTTCATGAAAAAATGGCCAAAAATGGCCGTTTTTTGGTCAAAAACTGAGTTTTTTGGCTTCAGATAAGCAGTTGAAGACCCCGCCCCGATTGTGAGGGTGCTGGATGCGAAAAAGCAGGTTGTAGAGGCAGACAGATCACGAAAAATCCATTTGAAGCACGCGTATGCACCAAAATTTGCCATTTTTCATGAAAAAACGGCCAAAAATGGCCGGTTTTTGGTCAAAAATTGAGTTTTTTGGCCTCAGACAAGCAGTTGAAGAACCCCCCCCCCGAAGAAGCAGGTTGTAGAGGCACACAGATCACGAAAACTCCATTTACAGCATCCGTATGTACCAAAATTTGCCATTTTTCCATGAAAAAATGGCCAAAAATGGCCGCTTTTTGGTCAAAAATGGAGTTTTTTTGGCCTCAGACAAGCAATTGTAGACTACCCCCCCCTGTTTTGAGGGTGCTGCACTCAACAAAACGTGTTTTGCAACGTTTTGGAGCAAGTTATCGAGTGTTTCGGAGCCGCCATAACCAAAAAACCGCATGTTTTGCCCCAAAATGGCCAAAAAATGCCTTTTTTTTTTGCCCTGAAACAGTGTTTTTGGGGCCTGAGTGGTCAGTAGTAGGGCCCCATATCCTATGTTGAGGGTGCCGGACTCAAAAAAACGTGTTTTGCAAGGTTTTGGAGCATGTTATCGATTGTTTTTGAGCCGCCATCACCAAAAAACCCGCATTTTTTGGCCTAAAACAGTGTTTTTGGGGCCTGAGTGGTCTGTTGTAGGGCCCCATACACTATTTTGAGGGTGCTGGACCCAAAAAAAAGTGTTTCGGAAGGTTTTGGAGCAGATGTTCGAGGGTTTCAGGGCCGCCATAACCAGAAAACCACATTTTTTGGCCAAAAGTGGCCAAAAAATGCCATTTTTTGGCCTAAAACAGTGTTTTTGGGGCCTGAGTGGTCAGATATAGGGCCCCATACCCTATTTTCAGGGTGCTGGACTCAAAAAAGCGTGTTTTCCAGGGTTTTTAGGCAAATGATCAAGGGTTTGGGAGCCACCATCACCAACAACCCACATTTTTTTGCCCAAAAATGCCAATTTTTTTTTGCCTAAAACAGCATTTTTGGGGCATGAGTGGTCAGTTGTAGGGTGAAAAAAATGGGTAAATGAGGGTTTTGAAAATGTTTTCATGAGGACCCCCCCTATTTTGGGCACGCTGAATCCAGAAAACATGCCGTTAGAGTCCAAAGATTTGCTCTTTGGGTACTTTTTGAGTAAAGGTGTATGCAGGTAGTTAGTGCCACATCTGGTGAAATCTGGTAACCCCCCCCCCCCTGGGGGCCATTTTTTGGAAAAAATGGGTAAATGAGGGTTTTGAAAATGTTTTCATGAGGAAGCCCCCTATTTTGGGGGCGCTGAATCCAAAAAACATGCCGTTAGAGCCCAAAGATTTGCTCTTTGGGTACTTTTTGAGTAAAGGTGTATGCAGGTAGTTAGTGCCACATCTGGTGAAATCTGGTAAACCCCCCCCCCGGGGGGCCTTTTTTAGAAAAATGGGTAAATGAGGGTTTTGAAAATGTTTTCATGAGGACCCCCCCTGTTTTGGGGGCGTCTAATCCAAAAAACATGCCGTTGGAGTCCAAAGATTTGCTCTTTGGGTACTTTTTGAGTAAAGGTGTATGCAGGTAGTTAGTGCCACGTCTGGTGAAATCTGGTAAATCCCCCCCCCCGGGGCCATTTTTGGAAAAAATGGGTAAATGAGGGTTTTGAAAATGTTTTCATGCGGACCCCCCCCATTTTTGGGGGCGCTGAAATTAAAAAGAATGCCGTTAGAGTCCAAAGATTTGCTCTTTGGGTACTTTTTGAGTAAAGGTGTATGCAGGTAGTTAGTGCCACGTCTGGTGAAATCTGGTAAACCCCCCCCCCCCCTCGGGGGCCATTTTTGTGAAAAAAATGGGTAAATGAGGGTTTTGGAAATGTTTTCATGAGGACCCCCCCTATTTTGGGGGCGCTGACCCCAAAAAAACATGCCGTTAAAGTCCAAAAAATTGCCCTTTGGGTACTTTTTGAGTAAAGTGACGTTTTGGTCCGTAAAATCATAGGTGCCTGCCACAACACACAAACCATTTTGAGGAACGACCACTGCGATCACCCAGCGCCACTTGTAGCCACGCATATCACCCCTACCGGCACTGGGCAGGCAAAGTGGACACCCTACGCCTCGTCGGGGCCTCCATCACCGTTGTGTACCTCACCCCCACGCAAATCAACACCATGGCGCATTGCAGAGGCCACCACGCACCATTCCTTGCCAGCCCACAGTGGCTGACACGACATGCTTTCCAGGAATACCTCCGCACATGCGCCACGAAACCAGGGTGGACGATGCCGGCGCCCAACGACATTGACAAGTTGTACGAGGCCTTCCAACAACAACAGCCCGGCCCCGCCCGAAAGAGCGGACAACTTCCAACGATGGTGACACGAAGCAGGAAGAACCCATCCCGTCGGGCGAGGGCTGGGCACCACTGACCATCCTACTGGTGGCACCGAACGGACACCATTACCACACCCCCGCCGCCGTCACCACCCCGGACCAATAGGCGTGGCTCTCTTCCAGATTCGAGACAGATTTCAGCACGGTCTTTGTGTTTGAATGTACCATACTCATGTTTTCTCTTGCTCACTTTGTAGCTGATGAGGGGCCTATAAGCCCGAAACGCGTACAAGTTCAAGGGACACCAACAATTGTGGGTTCATTGTCACGAGCGAGCCTGTGTTGACTACTATTGAGGTCGAGATTTTGAAAAGATTTGGTGATTTCACAAAATCAATCAAACGGCGTCTAGTGGTCAAGCAAGGGTTGAAACCATCAAGGCTTTTGTCAAAAGGTGTGCCCCTTAGCAACCGTAGCTGCAGGCGCTTACCCACCATGTCGCCCCGCCAATGCATGGTCGCCCGGGGTGCCGGCGCCACCGGGCCCCTGCTACTGGCTTGTCGCCAGTGGGACCCCCTTGGGCTGGCACGGAGGCTTCCTAGCCGTGGGGCTGGTGCGTGGCTCGGTGTGCCACTACTGCCTTGGCGGGTGCAGTGCCCTGGTTGTGTGTGCGCGGCGCTCACCGCCGGGTTTGGTGGGTTGGGGCCAGTGCTGGTTCTTGCGTCTCTCTGGTGCCCCCCCCCCCCCCCACACCCCCGCGTTCCCCGCGCTGCAGGTGGAGGGTCGTCCCATCCGGCCTACCTTACCCTCGTCCGCCGGTACGCCATTCCATGCGGTCTGTGCGTTCCGCGGGCTCGGTTCGGTTGCCCTTCTGGTCTTCTTTGCGTGCCCTTTGTGTGTGTGTGCGCTCGCGTGGTTCCGGTGCAGGGCGACAGTAGGGCCGTTCCATGCGGTCTGTGCCCCTCCGTGTTTCCTGCCTCGGTCCCGTGCGCTGTCTGGCCTGCTGGGGGGGGGGGCGGCCCGTTCCCTTTCCCCGAGTACCTGGCTCTGGGTCGTGTGCCCCCTTGTGGGGGGGCCTGGGTTGGGGGGGGGTGGCGGGGAGGGGGGCTGTGTGCCGTCCCCCCTCGGGGGCGTGGCCGGGGGGCCCCGAGGCGCGAGGGGTCGCTCTACCTCGGTCCGTCCCTCTGACTCCCCTGGGCGGGCACCAAAGCAGGTGGCATCGGCGTCGCTCAGCCCTTGGAGGGCGTGGTCTCCATACTGTTCCGGTTGGTGTCCGCGTGCTGACCCCGGGTGCGGCCCGCGGGGTGTCTTTGTGCGCCGGCGCGGGACCGCCAGCCTGTCGAGGTCACTGTGGGAGCGGGCGGGGGGGGGTGTTGCAGCGCGTGGCGTATGGGTCTAACGGTGTTCTCCCCCGGGTGTTGCGGCCATCTTTGGGGGGGGGAAGACCTCCCCTAGCCTGGCGGGGGGGGGGTAAAGGGGCGGCGCCCCCTGGGGCCGCCTTCCGCTTCCGGCGGGCTGAGGGGGGGGGGAGGGGGGAGAGGGGGGGGGGGGGAGCTGCGCCGTGGATCCTCGCCGCCTCCCTCCGGTCTGCTGGCCCGCTCCCCCGGCGGCTGCCGGGGGCTGGCTTGAAGGTCCCGGCCCAGCCCCCCCCCCCACTGCCGACAGCATGGCGCCGCGCGTCCCCCCCATGCCGCGTGCTCGGCATGGGCTGTTTGGCATCCCCAGGCGCCGGGCGCGGCCTGGCTGCCCGCCGGTGGGTCAGTCTCCTGGGGGGGGGGGGGGGGCGGTCAGTGTGCCGCCCTCATTCAGGGGCGCGGTTGGGAGGCCCCGGGGGGCGGGGGGCGGGGGGTCGCCCTACCTCGGTCCGCCCCCCTGCCTTCCTCGGGGGGGCACCAAGGCGGGCCTCCTCGGCGTTGCCCAGTCCATGGAGGGCGTGGCCCCCGTACTGCACCGGCTCGCGTCCGCGTGCCGCCGCCCGGACGCGGTCCGCGGGGTGCCCTTGCGCGCCGGTGCTAGACTGCTGGCCTGTCGCAATTATTGTGGGAGTGGGCGGGCGGCGGACTGGGGGGCGCGCGGCGTACGGGCCCAGTGGTGCCCCTTCCCGGGTGCCGCGGCCATCTCGGGGGGGGGGCTAGGAGGCTTCCTTGGTCCGGCGTGGGGGTTGCCAGGCCCGTGTCCCCTTGGATCGGCCTCCGGCTGTCCGTGGGCTGGTAAAGAAGGTCCCTACCAGGACCGGCCCCTGCTGTACCCCTTCCACCATTTCCTGTCACTCCCATGGTCTTGCTTCTCACCAGGTTCTGCATGATCTTGCCTTATCCTGCACAATTTCCCACAAAAAATAGTAAAATTTGGCTCCTTCACACAAATCCTGATCCCTTGCAATAACCCAATATCCCAAGTACAATAGCTCAAATCCAAATCCACACTGAGGGCTTTCAAGGGTGTTTGAGGTCCCGCGTTGACACTCAACAACTCCCTTCAACACGCCGGTCATCTCACGGTGCACACGGAGACACGGGCGTTGGGCATGTACATAGAATTGCACCAAAAGCGAAGCCCTGAAATTGGCATATGCACACATATCAAGCATAATTGGGGAAAGATGTAAACATACACAATCACAGCCATAGACCCTTCATTCCCTGGACTCAGGACCTTCCCTTGACTTGCCAACATGATGCCCTGAACCAAGTCAAATAAGATGGCTAAATGCCATGTGTCAAAAGTCACTACACAAACCCCAAAAATGTGTTCCCTCCCAAGCCTCTAAGTCCTAGCCCAATAGGGGAGGTGGCGTGTCATGGCCTAGAGTGGCACTCAGGACAATGCCCTACCCTGACATAACCTTGGTTGGACTTGGAGTCGATTGGGCTTGGAGAGGTGCCCCATGAAGTTGACCTCACAACATGGCAAAATCAGGCAAATCACACCATAATGCTCAAAAATCAATTATATACTCAAAAATGCATACGGCAAGTATTCAAATGCTCCATGCATGTGTCGAACCGGAAAGTGATATACAAGGGTGATATAGACCACAGGTCCATGCCCAAGAATATCCCAACATTGGCCCCCAAACCCCTCCGGATATACACATGCCATGCTTCACAAGTCAACTCACGAATTTGAGACCTAATTTCGTGAGGCCTCGTGTGAAGTCGAAAATCCGATCCTGAACGTCTGAAAAAATCGGATTCATTTTGCGAGTGTATAACATGAAAATTGCGGAAGCAACGAACCTGTTACTGATGAAATCTGACCCTTCATCGGGGTTTCCGCCAAAATATCTGGAAATAACCGTTAACCAATCGGTTACCGCAAAATCGCGAGCCAACTGACAGTCGCCGATACATTGACAATCAGAACGGATAGCCGAAAAATTACGGAAACATTATGATAAAAAAACCCTGTTGATTCCTGACATTTCGATATATAAGTCTCAGCCGGCGGCGCCTCGGTATTGAATATGGCCGCTCATAGCTGGAATGGCCAAACCTATCACACTATCACATCCGGTTAGGTCAGGTGGATGGGAGAGTATGATATCACCCAATGGCGGCTTGCCGGCACATAGATACACACCCCAAGTGACCCCAAGATGGCCACAAGGGTCCGAACAGGCTTCACCCCCCTTCTCAGAGCGTTGTATCCGCTCGGAAGTCATTGAAGAGAGGACGGGAGGACCCCAATGGGCTCGAAACCCGCCCCCCCATGTCCCAAGGACACATGGAGGCCCCACACACGTCGTAGGCGTCCCCCATGCCCCAAGGGAGGGGTGAGGACACTCATAATCGGTGCCCTACGCCATATCCGGTCTCCTCTTGATCTACAACATGGACCAAGGGGATCAAAGAGAGAGAAACGTCGTCGGTCGACCTAAATAAGTATACCACAATGAAATATATATGTGGAGATCGAGTGAAGGTGGTATATGGCCAATCAAGGCCCAAATATCCCCGGATGAACGCCGTCACCCGTCTCCCAATCACAAAGACAAACATACATGCCAAGGGGGATCCATTACGGTGCTACTGCAGCCACCAAATGGACCAACACGTCCTTGACATCCAAAGAGATGTTTTTCCTCCTTAGATACTCCATCCAGATCCAGACCGTGGTATACCTCGGCACAAAGCTGCTCAGAGGCTCCCACGAATCCCTGAATGCGGCGAATCCCTTCCAACGGACTTTATAAAGACTCCCCCCAGGCGTCCCCGGGTCCGGCTTGTCCGTCAGGATCCTCTCGGCGGTGAAGTCGTCGTCCTCACCCTCATCGTCCAGGTCCACATCGCCGGCCGTGAACTCGAAGGTGACGGGACGTCCGCTGGGGTCTGGTGCTCGGGGACGAAGCTGGGTATGGTCGCGGTCCAGGATCTTGTTGTCCCCCACACGAACTGCATACACATCCTGCCCGACCTTCCGCACGATTACCCCCGGCACATACCAAGACGCCTGCCGATGCCTGGACAGGACATCCTTGCGTTGCCGCTCCCCCCATACGGTGTCTTGGAGAGCATATTTCTGGACTTTTCCCTGCCTGAAGTACTTGGCCGTCTTCTCATGCTCGTCCTGAAGTGCTTTGCACACCTTGGCCGCCGTGTCGTCCGCCTCAGCCATCATAGCGTTCGCATCCCGGGCCACTTTGCCATGGTTCAACCACGGGAGAGTGCGTGACATTCGATCCCGTAGGAACAGGATACGATGGGGCGACAGTCCAGTGGGCCCCGGAAGGTCCTGGTACGCCTGGAGTACTCTCCACAGCGAATTCTACCAATTCCGGCCCGGCTCGTCAATGTGCAGCTGGCGGAACTTTTCGAACATCTGCCGCCCTGCCACCTCAGCCCGGCTGTTTGACCGGCTGTGGTACGCCACGGTCTTGGCGTGCCGAATCCCCATGTGCTTGCACATCGTCGTGAACCATGTCCCCACAAATTGACTGCCCCGATCGCTGCAGATGACAGCTGGGACATCAAAAATCGTCAGCCAATGCCTGATCAGGGCGTTGGCGACGGTCTTGGCCTGCAGACCCACTCCATGCTTGTCCTTCTTGTCCTTCTTCTTGGACTTCTTGCCAGGGACCGCCACGATATACCCGCTGTGCCTATCCACCACCAGGATGACACAGTCGTAGGTCTCTCCTTCCATGGTGACCTCAGGCATGGCGAATACATCCATGGCCACGGACCGCATAGGGGCCTCCGGTAAAGCCGTATACACCGGGTTGCCAGCCGTGGAGTGGTTGGGGCTCTTCTGGGCCCAACACACGGCGCAGTCGCTGCAGTACTTGTCCAGGATGGCGTAGTACCCCGGTGGGAACTTGAAACGCCACTCCAGGTCCTGCTGCATCTTGTCCCGACCAGGATGCATGAGCTGGGCGTTGTGCCAGTGGTCAATGAGCTCCTCCATCCGATTCTCAGGGACCAATAGCTTGTCCTTGAGGAATAATTTATCCCCATCCTCGGCCAAGCCCTCAGGCCATTCGTCGTCCGACGGGGCGCTCACGGCATTCCAGTACCTGCTCCAGTGGTCGGATGCCGCATAGTCATCCGACCAGTCTTCTGTGAGCACCGACCTGACTAGCTCTACGGGGGCCACCATCCATTGCTTGAGGGCTTCCTCACGAATGGCTTGGACTCGGGCGCCCCGGAACTTGGCCAGGTCTGTACGGTTTGCCATCACCACAAAGCACTTGACCCCCTCTTGCTCCATGGCCTTCTCCATCTCGATGATGCGCTTGGCCTCCTCGGTCTCCTCGGCGTTCCCATGGCTGGATATGTCCATCCACGCCTTGCCCGCGGGGTAGGCGCATTGACTGAGGCAATCTGCCACAGTGTTGTCCTTCCCCGGGACATACACGACGTTGAGGTCGAACTTGGCGAACGTCTCGTGCCACCGGGCCCTCCTTGCCGCCGGTCCCGAGGGGGTGTCGACGTGCTCCTTGTGCCAGCTCTGTAAGGATTGATGGTCCGTACAAACCACCACCGGTTGCAATCCGATGTGGCCAGACCACTTCCTGAGCGCACAAACAATGGCGTACGTCTCCTTCTCCCTCGCGGTACAGGTTCGACGTTGGCCCTCGGCCCGGATCCGGCTCCAGAACGCCATGGGTACGTGCGACCCGTCGTCCCGGACCTGCTTGAGCACTACCCCAACAGCATAGTCCGAGGCGTCCGTCCGTAGCACGAATCCCTTGTCCGGATCCACCAGGAATAGCCCCAGCTGCCCCAGGAGTCGCTCCTTCAGGCCGCTGAACGCATCTTCGGCCTCAGGGGTCCAGGCAAGCTTCTTCTTGCTCCCCTTCCGGCCATCGAACTTGCACACCTGCAGCATCTTGTGCAACGGCCCCGACAGTTCTGCATACATTCGGACATAGCCCGAATAGTAGTTGCAGAACCCCATGAAGGATTGGAGTTCGCTGATGGTCTGGGGTCTTTCCCAGTGGTGCAGGGATGCCAGCTTCCCAGGCATGGGACGGCGTTGCCCGTGACCAACCACGTGACCCGCGAACTCCACTTCCTTCACGAAGAGCGAGGCTTTGGTGGGCTTGCACACCATGTTGTGCTTTTGAGACATGGCGGTTTCCCGCCCAAAAACATCATCACAAACTGCTCACAATGCGAGGTTCCTCGAAGGACAGCCGCGGGAATGGAACCATGTTGTGCTTGTCCAGCTCGCTGAGCACCTTGCGCAGATCCTTCTCATGCGCTTCGATGAGCTCGTCCTCCGTCATGTCTTCCGTGCCAGACCCGATGATGAAGTCATCCACAAAGGGGCCGGCACAGTCCCGGACAGGACCGAGCAGGTCCTCCATCATGCGCTGGAAAGCGGCGTTGCCATTCTTGGCGCCCATAGGCACCACTTTCCACTGCGTGGGCCCCAGCGGCGTCGACATCGCCGTGCAGGGCCTGGAGTCCGGGTGTAGCGGCATCTGGTGATAGCCGTGTTTCAGGTCTAACACCGTGAAGATCCGCTTTTTTTGTTGTTTTTGGAGGATGGTGTCGATCAGAGGGAGCGAGTACGAGTCGTGCTCGGTTTGCTCGTCCAAACCTCTGTAATCAACCACCAACCTCCACTAGGCCTTCTCCTCTTTGGGCACGATGAAGGCTGGGCTGGCCCATTCACTGTTGGAGGGTTCGATCCAGCCCCGCTCAATAAACTGGGCCAACAACTTCTTCATGGCCTCGGCCCGATCGCTCTGAAGTTGGTACTCCCGATGACGATAGATCTTGGGGTTTGGCTTCAGCTTGATCCTCGCTGTGCCAAACCTCCCACGATCTGGAGGGTTCTTGTTGGCGACGCCACTGAATAGCAGCGGATAGGCATTTATCAGCCTCTCCTTCAGCTCGGCGACCTTCGGGTTCTCCTGGGCCTCTTCAGCCGCTTCCTTCGGTATCGATACAACCGATGGCACTGCGGTGTAGGCCTCTTCTGGGTCCGAGTCCGACTTCTCCTCATTGGATATGCCGTCGTCATCGTCGTGGGGCGCGCTTCCCACCGATAATGTTCGGAAATTTGCGGCATCGGCCTGGTTCTTGTCGCTACCGGCCCCCATTCTTGGAAAATCCCACGTCCGCGGGTCCGACCCAACCGGACCATCAAATTGGTCCGCGATGTGATCCATGACCCTCGCCACGAACTCATCCTTCTCGTACTTGCCGGTGACCAACATCTTGTCATCCCACCAATGCGGAGATGTGACCATGTCTCGCCTCTTCTTGGCTGCCACACGGTCGTGCATCCCCATCCGCATGTAGTTGATGACATGGTCGATCTCGGCGTGGGACAGGGCGTCAATGCCATCAAGTGGCTGATCCGTGCCCTCCTCGGGCTCAAACATGACCCGCATGGGCACCGCCTCAACCCTACGGATGAATGTTTCATCACCCGTGGGCTGGGCTTGCACCCCATCCACCAGGAAAGCCTTGGTACCCCACGCTTGACCCAGGGAGGGCATTGATGAGCCCTTGGCGTCGATGAATAACTCCTCCTCTGGCTCGAATGACATCTCGTTCAGGGTGATGGAATCCAGCGTCAACTTGAGACCTTCCAGCGGACATGGGGTGGATCCTATGCCGGTTATGACCAGGATCCCCTTCGCCCTATCCGCGACGATCTTCTCCACCGTACGTCTGGTATTGTCCAGGGAGCCATGCCAATACATGGGCCCCCACTCCTTCAAACCCCAATGCCTGTGCCAGCCTGAGTCTCCTCGATGCCAATGCCTCCTACACTTCCGCAAAAGTGGGGCATCCCGGGAAGCGAAGACGTCCGTCTCGGGCGCTTCGGCTCCCAGCGTCTGGATCATCCTGGCATACACCTGCGGCGCCATACCATACACCGCGAGCTGAACTCCGCGGTCTCCTCTGGACTTGGCACCCACAGCTTGCATCGCTTGGACGATCCGATCCTCTTCCTCAGCCCTCCATTGGGATGATCCGCATGCATAGTCCGTGGACAGCCATGTAAGGCATTCATCATCCTCCCGGACCAGCGTTGCACGATGGGGAAGGGCTCCAATGGCGTTTCCCACCATGAAATCATACCCCATGATCATATCCCAATCTGTAAGGTCGGCCACATAGAAGTTCCCGGATAGAGTGCTTCTCGTCGCCAAATCAGGGCGGTTCAAGCGCTCATGCTCCCAGAATTTCATACTGATAGTGGCCTCATGGGTGCCACCACCCATAATCTCTCCATTGGCCACCTTCAGGCGTACCGGTCTACGGCTGGGCTGCAGGGATTCCTCCTTGAACAACCCTCTCCGGACCAGGCTCACCTGGGCACCCGTATCCACCAAAACATCCACCACCAACTCCTCTTGTCCGCACCGTACACGCACCTTCAAGTGCAACTGCCGCTCGTCACCATGCGGTGTATGGACGACTCTCACGGCATGCAACTCTAGCACATCCGGGTGCATCAGGACTTCGAGGGTATGGTCACGGATGGTGTAGATCTTGGGCTGGTCCTGCCCGTCCACGGGGCTCGCCGTGGTCGCTCCTTCTTTCTTGCCACGTCCCTTGCCCACATAAGCTTCCCTTGGCAGGGCGCTCCAGGGGTTGGGAGTGGCGAAACTCAGTGGTTTTGGCTCTTCTGGAGCCTTCTTCGGCACCCGATGTGCCTTCGCTTTCTCTGGGATTCCACTGATTTTCGGAGGAGAGACCTCCGAGGTCCCACTCCCGTGGGGGCTCCTCTAGACATGGCCTGCCGCAGCTCCCTCCTGCTGCGATCCGCTCAGACTTTGTCCACCACGTTGCTGGGCTTTGAGTTCCTCCAACGTCCTCAACATGTCCTCAGTAACCTCCTCGATCAACCTCACGCGTCGGTCAGGGCCGGGTCCTCCACCATAGCCTTTTCCTCCGCCTTTTTTGGTGCATGGGGGTTGCCCCCCGGCGAGCATAACACAAAAGCGGCCTAACCACGGGCAAGTGAGCGTTCCTTTTCCCCCGCCTTTCCCTTGGCCCTTTCCTTGGCCCTTTCCACCGTCTCCGCCCTTTGCCTTCCAATCGGCAATTCGTTGCTCCTTGGGCTTCTTGGCGGGATGGGCGGCGAAATAGGTCTTCTTGTCCTCCTCATATACCTTGCAATGCCGGTGTCATGTGCATGGTTGTTCCCCTTGCCGTAGCAGACCCAGCAACCGGTGTGCTGTGATCTGTACTCGCGGAACGAGAGCGGCGGGTTCCCGATCCTCCGCGGTTCCCTGCGGTTCTTGGTCCTGGGGTCCAGGCGGTTCCACCTGGACCTGTCCTGCCCATTCTCCTTCATATTGTGCGCTACGAACGCGAAGAAGTGGGCTTCTTCATGATCCTCCGGAGTGGTCGCGGTCCAGAGATCTTGGCCGCTTCCACTCCCTTCCTCCGCGGTGCCGACCGTGTCCCCCTTGACCTCTCGGTGGTGGCAATCTTCTCGATGACCTCGATGTCCTTGGCCTTGTCGATCCTGCACGTGGGCCTTGTTCTTGGCGTTGAGGTTCAGCTGCACCGTGATGTACTTCACAATCTTGTCCAGGCTCATGCGGGCGAAGATGACCTGCATCCTCAGCGGCTCTCCGCGCCTCCACTCCACGTTGTTGAGGCGCATCAGCCTTTGCCCCATGGTGTCGCCGAATACCTCCACGCAGACGGCGTTCTTCAACCCCAACATTCGGCCCGGCTTGCCAAGGTTTCGCCGGAAAAACTCCCTTGTTCCGGTGTGGGTGTCCTCCGATGCCATGATCCGTACGGCCACGCGCTTCCTTGCTCTCTTCTTCTCCTCGTCCTCGGCTCACCTCTTCCAGTGGCCGGGGAGGACGTCCTTCAGCAGGTGTCGGATCTCGCTGGCCTCATTCCAGTCCTCCACCAGCTTGAGGCTTCTTCGGTACTTTCGGATGTACCAATTCCATTCCCGGACCCTCAGCTCCCCGCGCTCCAGCGGCAGCGGAATGGACCACAAATCCTCCAAAATCTGGTTGGGGGCGTCCACTCGCTCCTCGTCCTCCAGCCACTGGGGGCAGGCCTACTCCGTCTGGATCAATCCCTCGCGGATCTGATCCCTGAGCTCCTCCTTCAGGTCCTGCGCCAGCCTGTGTGGGAATGTCCGACATACCCACTTGTCCCTTGGCGCTCCCTTCATCTCGCCGACGACCTCCTCGGCGAGGTCCTCCCAATCCAGGATGAAGTCATCCAGGCTGGAGGGGTTGCCATCGTAGTGGGGGATTTTGATTCCCCTGAGGTTGTCAATCCTGATGGCGTCTCTGACGTCTGCAGCCACCACTCCACCGAGACGGATACCACCTGTGGCCGGGAGGTGTGAGTACACTCCCCGTACATCCCTTTCCTCCATGGAGTGCGGTCCAGTTGGGCCTGAACCCATGGGGTTTGAAATGCGGGAAGGACTTGCTCCACCGGCTGTCCATCCCCCCGTAGTGGTGTCCTTCACCCACAGGTTGCCGCCTGGATCGCCCCGACAATGTCTGTCGGCGCTTTCCATGGTTCGCCCCTGCATGGTCTGGCTCTGGATCTCCTCTTCCGCATAAACTGCATGGGCAGTCGTAGTGGTCGGTGAATGCTGGGCGGCATGGGACATCTGTACCGTCAGGCTCCTCAGGTCCGTCGTTGCGTGCCCTTCCTGCATGGACCCAGCCGGTGCCGTATGCTCCCCGAGCATTATGGATTCGCTGAACTGGGGAACAAACGGCAGCGCACCCGGGTCAACACGCGGAGGCGCGTAAGGTGCCTCTGCAGGGCCGCCCATGGGTTTCTCCATGGCGCTCCTGAGGGTCTTAACCCGCTTCACCAGCTCTGCCGCTGCCGGCTTTGCCGGGAGCTCCGGACCCAAGGCGAGGGGTTGTAACTCCTGTAGCCTTTTCAGGCGTCCCGACATGTCCTCCACCAGGTGGAGGAGGCTGTCCACCACTCGCTGCTGCTCCTGCAGGGCCATCTCCAGCTTCTCCCGGTACCGGTCCTGCTCCGCTCGCAGCTCCGCCATGTCTCTCTCTGCTGCCGACTGGTCATCCAGGATCCCCGCGACATCCTCCTCTAGACCGTCCTTCGCGTTGTCCAGGCGGTCGAGGTTCTGCACGATGGCGTCCATCCCCATCTTTGGGTACTTGCCGATGAGGAAGGATACGTGCTCGCAGTGGCACTCAACGTGCTTTCCAGCTGATCCGGCGCATCCCATGGTTCCCGGCGCCTCGGACTCCTCCGCCATGGGTGTGTCGCCCATGCTATCTCGCGTTGGCTCCGTGTGCCGGGCCACAGGCGCCGTTCTCGCTCTGGCAGGCCTCTCAAACGCCTCGGCGTCATGCTCCAAGCTGGGTTCTGGGGCCGTGTGCGCCCCTGTGGGCGGTCTGGCCATCTCCTCCGACTCCGAAGGGTAAGCGGTCCGATAGTCCTCGGAGTGCTTCTCGGAATCTGCAGCTGACCACAGCCTGACCAGGCTGGGATCCGTCTCCATCGCCCTGGCTTCCGCCGCGGGTTTTGGGGACCCGCGCTTCCGGCAACGCCGAGCTCTGCTGTTGCTGCCAGTCTCCTCCAACTCCTCCGCAGCGGAGCGGAGATTGCAAGCATTGCGGCATTGCCTTTCGCACATGGAGGCCAGGTCCTCCATGTCTAGCCCATGTCCTGCAAGGGCTCTCCGTTCTGAGCATCTTCATCTTCTCGGGCTTCCCCGTCCGGCATCGACTCCACGGACTCAACGATCTGCACCCAGGGCGTCCTTGGGCAGGGCTCATGAGGGCCCAAGTCCCCGGTGCGGCGGTAGGGGGCAGGTACTCCTCTGCTACCATAAAGAAGGTCCCTACCAGGACCGGCCCCTGCTGTACCCCTTCCACCATTTCCTGTCACTCCTATGGTCTTGCTTCTCACCAGGTTCTGCATGATCTTGCCTTATCCTGCACAATTTCCCACAAAAAATAGTAAAATTTGGCTCCTTCACACAAATCCTCATCCCTTGCAATAACCCAATATCCCAAGTACAATAGCTCAAATCCAAATCCACACTGAGGGCTTTCAAGGGTGTTTGAGGTCCCGCGTTGACACTCAACAACTCCCCTCAACACGCCGGTCGTCTCACGGTGCACACGGAGACACTGGCGTTGGGCATGTACATAGAATCGCACCAAAAGAGAAGCCCTGAAATTGGCATATGCACACATATCAAGCATAATTGGGGAAAGATGTAAACATACACAATCACAGCCATAGACCCTTCATTCCCTGGACTCAGGACCCTCCCTTGACTTGCCAACATGATGCCCTGAACCAAGTCAAATAAGATGGCTAAATGCCCTGTGTCAAAAGTCACTACACAAACCCCAAAAATGTGTTCCCTCCCAAGCCTCTAAATCCTAGCCCAATAGGGGAGGTGGCGTGTCATGGCCTAGAGTGGCACTCAGGACCATGCCCTACCCTGACATAACCTTGGTTGGACTTGGAATAGATTGGGCTTGGAGAGGTGCCCCATGAAGTTGACCTCACAAGATGGCAAAATATGGCAAATCACACCATAATGCCCAAAAATCAATTATATACTCAAAAATGCATACGGCAAGTATTCAAATGCTCCATGCATGTGTCAAACCGGAAAGTGATATACAAGGCTGATATGGACCAAAGGTCCATGCCCAAGAATATCCCAACATTGGCTCCCAAACCCCTCCGGATATACACATGCCATGCTTCACAAGTCAACTCACGAATTTGAGACCTAATTTTGTGAGGCCTCGTGTGCCACGCCAAAGTGACCACGTGATCTGGCATATGGTGAGGTACAACACCGAAGCAGATGCCAACATATAAGCAACATACCACAGTTCACAGATCTCTAGGCACCCTACTGTTAGCCGACCAGTTGAGCACATAAAATCCAAAAATGAGCATAAAATGAGGTCAAAAACATGCAAATAATGCCAAATTCAAAGTAATCACAATAGTATATAACTTCGCTCACCCATGGTATCAACATATGGTTCAAAACACATCTGCTTGGGACCGTTTGCAAACAATCCCCCTTTCGATCCTCACATGGACGCATGGGGACACCTTCGAACCTCCTCCCAACACGCACCATGAAAATGAGAAAATTGATAGTGGCGCTTGTGGGTCGCTCTGTAAACCTTCCCACATACACTATATGTGCGGGAGACATAGTCTAGCGCTATGGAGCTCACCATTGGGACATGGGCGAGGCCCTTGCCACGTATGACTCCACATATCTTCCTACAAACTGAGATATATAACATGGGCGTGAGCATAGCGAAGCACATACCATGCATATAACACATACCCTCAGAAGGTGGCTCCCACCATGGTGTGCCATGCCCCTCCATGGGCATAACTTCACGTTAAAAATACGAAGCAACCCAAGGAAAGT
Organism: Eutreptiella sp. 'Long Island Sound 2002'; assembly: GCA_964036045.1. Taxonomy (NCBI): domain Eukaryota; phylum Euglenozoa; class Euglenophyceae; order Eutreptiales; family Eutreptiaceae; genus Eutreptiella; species Eutreptiella sp. 'Long Island Sound 2002'. The sequence continues at coordinate 102,303,021 of OZ038382.1, read as the reverse complement.
TTCTATGCAACACCAACACTCATGCAGTACACTGGGAAGTCGCATAAAAATATTCGGTTGCATGGTCCAAGAGGTATATATCACTTTCTACCCTCTTGACCCTCATCCCTTGCTACACCGGGCATGTGTACACATCAAAGGCGTTCGATGCTTTCTAAATTAAGATGAGACCAAGGCAGTTTGAACCCATATCTCAAAAATGAGGTTCCTCGCGGCGAGCTGGAGATATGATTCTTTAAAGTGGCCTCACGAATCAATTTTTTTTCGCCTATATCTCCAAGAAAAATGAAGGAGACAACAAAAGCAAGGTTGATTCGTGATCGGGGAAAAATGTAGGACCACTCGAAATTCATCATATCAAGTGCGGCGATCTCGAAGTCGAAAATCCGATTCTGAATGTCCGAAAAAATCGGATTAATTTTGCGAGTGTATAACATGAAAATTGCGGAAGCAACGAACCCGTTACTGATGAAATCTGACCCTTCATCGGGGTTTCCGTCAAAATATCTGGAAATAACAGTTAACCAATCGGTTACCGCAAAATTGCGAGCCAACTGACAGTCGCCGATACATTGACAATCAGAACGGATAGCCGAAAAATTACGGGAACATTATGATAAAAAAACCCTGTTGATTCCTGACATTTCGATATATAAGTCTCAGCCGGCGGCGCCTCGGTATTGAATATGGCCGCTCATAGCTGGAATGGCCAAGCCTATCACAATATCACATTAGGTTAGGTCAGGTGGATGGGAGAGTATGATATCAGCAAATGGCGGCTTGCCGGCACATAGATACACACCCCAACTGATCCAAAGATGGCCACGGGGGTCCGAACCGGCTTCACCCGGGGTGGGAGGGGGGGGAGGGGGGGGGCGGGGGTCGCGCCGGGGCTCCCCGCTGTCCTCCTTCCTTCCCCTGGTGCTTCCCTCTGGTGGCTGCAGGGGGGGTGGCTTGTCGGTCTCCTTCCCGGCCCTCCCTGTAGCCGGTCGCTCCGGGGGGTTAGCCGTTGGCAGGGGGGGCAGGCAGGGACGGGGGGGTGGGCCCCAATTCCGATTCCGCTGGCCCGCTCTCCCCTCCTGCCCTGGGCCGTCGTGCGGGCCCTCACCAACGACCCCCCCGCCCCTCTCGTCTCTGTCGCCTCGTCGCGTGGGCGCCGGGGGCGGTGGTCCGGGTCAGCGGTTAGTGGTCAGCGGTCCGCGGGTCAGTGGGGCTCCCTTCTGCGCCTCCGTGGCCCCTGCTGCCTCCCCGACCACGGGCGGCGCGTGTCCTCCCGTTGTGCGGACGGCCGGGGGGGTGGGGGGGGCCCTCAGGATCGGGGGGCCTGGGCCTGCCAGGGGGGGTGTCCCGCGCCGTTGGTCCGCTAGGGGCCAGGAGGGCGCCCAGCGGCAAGGGGGGGAAGGGTGACGTAGGCCCCCGGGAACAGGCAGGGCGGGGCGTGTGGGTAGGAGGGGAAGGGCAGGGCGCAGGTCGAGGGACGGGGGGCGGGGCACCCCCGCAACCGATCATCGAGGCGGTACGGCACATCTCCCCCGGTATCCAGCATATGCCGGCACACCACACCCACCACCACCACCAGTCCCTCTACAACATCGACGTTGACATGGGGGACCTGATCCCCCACCAACCGCCCCGACCCCCCTACAAGCAGGCTCCCCACCCGCACAGCGGCGCCCCGCGCGGCCCCGCCCCGGCGGCGCGGGAGTCCGGCTCGGCGCTGGCGCAACAGGCGCAGGAACTGCAGGCGGAGCCGGCACGGGGGGCAGAGGGGGCCCAGGGCGATTGGGACCGGGACTGAGACGCGATCCCAGACCGCCTGCGGGGCGAGGCCCTCCCCCTGGTGATGAAGGTGTATGGGTGGCTGAGATGGGCCACCTCAGGGACAACCAGGGGGTTGATGAACTGGCCCTTCGATGCCGTTCTCCTCCGGAGGGACGAAGGGAACCGGGAAGTACCCCCGGGGGGGTGGGTGGCCCGAGAGGACCACGAAAGGGTCCTCCGGGCTGTGATTTGGGCGGCTGGCCCGACCAGGAGCCAACATGGCCCGTTTTTCCTGGAGGGAGGGGCGGTGCTCAGCGTCACGGACGCAGAGGCCAACAACTGGCTACCCCAGCCCTGCGCACCGCCCTCACCCACTGGCGCTACCGCCCGAGGGGCCCGCCACCGCCGCAGCCCCAGCTCCCACGCAAGCGGCGGCGCAGGTAACAGCCACGCCCGGCAGCAATGGTCCGGCGCCCAGCAGGCCGGGCCCCGGATCAGGCGCACTCCCTCCCCCTTCCCCTCTGGCCCATGCCTCGGGTACCCAGCTCTGTCACCCGCGCCTTTGACCGTTCCACTGACGGCCCTGTCCCTCCCGTGCCCTTGTCCGTGTCCTTGGTTGTGTCTCCACCCGCTGCCAGCGCCCTGACCCGCCCCGTGCGCCTTGCTGCTGCTGGCTTTGGCGCGCTGCTCGTGTCCTTGCGTCCGTCCCCGGGCGCTGCTGCTCCCGCCCGCGTCCTTCCCGTGCCCTTGCCTTTGCCCTGCGCTGTGCCCTGTGTCCCTCTGCCCGCTGCCCGGGCTCTCGCCTGCCCCGTGTGCCTCCCCTCCCCCGCTGCCGCTGGCCCTGGTGTGCTGCCTGTGCCCTTGCCCTCTTCCCTTGCCGTGTGTGCCTTGGCCTATCCCCTGCTTCCGTCCCTGGGCGCTCCCCCTTCCGCCTTCCGTCCCTCGGCCCGCGCTCCCGTGGCCGGCACCCTGCTCCGCCCGTGCGCCGTCTCTCCCCTCCTGGATCACGCACCTTGCGTCCTGCTGCCGCTGCAGCTGCAGCAGTGTGATGCCCGGCGGCGTACGCTTGGACGCTGAGGGGCGGACGGGCCGCGGCCTCCCCTCGGGGGAGGCGGCCTTTGGCGGGTACGCCTTGGGGGGGCTGGTGCGGGTGTGGCTGGGCTTGGTGTGGGCGCGGTACTTGGCGCTCTCCCTGCCCGCCGCTGCGGCTGTGGTGGCTCCCAGCAAGGCGCTCGGGGCCCTCGTGGGGCCCCTCTCTCGCGTCAGCGGCGTGCTGGGGGCCGCGGCGCGGCTGGGCAGGGCCCCGGTCTCATCGCAGTGTGCATCCGGGGCCTCCTCCGGGGCTGGGGCCCTGGGGCCGCGGCCTGAGCCGCGGGGGCAGCCTCCCCGGCCGGCTCAGGCTCCTGGGCCGGCGGCTCGGGGTCGTCGGGGGCCACCAGGGGCTGCCCGGCTGGGGGCCCAACCGGCACCGCGGCCTTGACCAGCCGCCGATCCTCGCGCTCCGCGAGGGCTTCCCCCGTGTATCCCGGGGAGACGGGGGAGCGGGAGCGGGAGCGGCGGTGGTGTCGATTGTCCCGCTGGCAGGAGCCTTCGGAGTCTGACATCACTGTTACCCTCGTAGGCATGCGTGGTCGCAGGGGTGCCCATCCCACTACCTCCTGATGTGTCAGTGGCGTGCCATGGGCCGTGCCGTGTGGTGCTGCGTGTGGGGTCGGGGGGGGGGGGCGGGGGATGGTGGTGGTGTTGGTTCCGGGCGGTCAGGGGTCGGCGGTCATCCACCGGCACTGGGCTGGGAGGCGGGCGAGCCACGTGGCCCACTCGCCGCGCCACAGCTCCCAGGCCGGGGTGGGGCTCAGGGCCCTGGGCCCCCGGGGGTCGTCGGGTGATGCCGGGAGGAGCCGCACAAGGTGGACCCCAGTAACGGCGGTGACCTGCTGTGTTCGCAGGAAGGTGTGCACGCTGTCCCGCGCCTCGGGCGCCGGGAGGGGGGGGCGGGGCACGGGCGCTGTCCCGTAGAGGTGGGTTGGGGTGACCCCCAGGGCCCGCTCTGGGTCCCCGCGGCTCGTGACGACGAGGAGGAGCAGGGGGGTGCCCGAGCGCTCTTGCCAGAAGACCTGCCCTCTGTGGTGGGCACCATTGGTCCTGGAGGAGGGGGGGGATGGGCGCAGGTGAGCCTGGCCACGGGGCGCGTGTGTGGCCGGTGGGAGGGTGGGACACCAGGTTGGCTCTCTGGGGTACGCCTCGCACACAACGACGTACAGGGGGGTCGGCCTGGTGCCGTCGTATACCGGGTTGGTCGGGCGCGGCCGGGTGGGCGTCTCGCCCGCGCCTTCCACAAAAATCGTGACTTCGCCCACTTCTAAGTCCTCGTCGGGCAGATGTAGAAGGTGCAGGGCCGCGTTCAGTTCGGACTCTCCTCCCGTGTACGTGGTCCGGGCCTGGTTCAGGTACCGGGCCGCGTCCATGGGGCAGCGTGTCCTCAGGGCGTGCAGCAGGGCCGGGGGGCTGCTGTGGAGGGACGTGGCCGACCCTTCGCCCGTCAGCCGCAGCGTGTGCCCGATGGACAGGGACCGGCCTGACTGGTTTGACGTGCGCCACTCCATCCAGTACCTGTAGAGGGCTGGCTCGGGGCCTTTGAGTCCCGGCTGGACGGCGTTCAGAATCCCGGGCATCGCCAGGAGTAGCGCAGGGGCTCCCGCTCCGTTAAGGGCGCGGACAGCCGGGAGGGCGGCCTCGCCGACGAACGTCCTCGCGCTGCCCGCCGGGTCGTGCTGGGCAAAAGCTTGCGCTGCGTGCGCCTCCCTCACCGCGTCCGCCACCAGGCTCTGGACGGTTTGCCTCCTGCGCTCGCAGGCGGGCCCCGGCGTGCTCCGGACCGTTCCCCCTTCGGCATGGCATGGTGCTGTGGTCTCGGCAAGGCGGGGGTCAGGGTGCCAACACGTGCGACAGGTGCACGACGGACGTGGGGTCCCGCAGGTGCACGTTGATCCACAGGAGGGCGGCACCCGCGGGGCCCGCGTGGCCATGCGGGGGGGGTTTGCGCGTCCTCGATGCGCCGGTGCAACGCCTCCTCTTCCGTGCGCCTGCGCGGGCCCGCGGGTGGTTCGGGCCAGGGGCACGCGGCCACCTGGAAGCACTGCGCGCACCTGTTGGAGCCCGTCGGTGCGGCGGAGGACACCGTGTCACACTTTCTGCAGAGGTGGCAGGTATCTGGCAGGTGGGAGGCCGGTGACCAGGGGTCGAGACAGCGGAGCCATAAGGCGTCCGACCTTTGGCGAAGTGGGTCCCGGAGTTCCAGCAGGCCGGTGCAGACACGGCGTCGGTAGTCCCTACTGAGCGTTTTCTGCCAGACCGCTTGCCACGTGTCGTCAGCGAGGATCCTGTGGTCGTGCAAGGCTGCGATGAGGTCATCCCACGCTGGGCGGGAGTGCCCCCGGGGGGGGGGTCGTCATATACGCGTGGCGCCCGGTGAGGTGGGGCAGAAGTGCTTCCCACCGGCGCCCGTCCGCGGCATCCCGGTTGGGGAGGGCCAGGAGGGTGCCGTCTCTGACCGCCTCGAACCCAACCTAGCCCGTCACAGCTGTCCAGCTCCGGGCGCAGCGCGGGGGCGAGGCTGGTGCGGAGCATGAGGAGCAGGGGCCCCGGAATGTCGCTCAGCCGGGACAGGGCATCATCGTACGTAGGTCCCCCATCTTTGAAATGCGCCACCGTGAGCCGGATAGCCCCGTCTTCCGGGGGGAGCCATCGGATGGTGGCCGCGTCGCATTCCCATGTGTGTATCACCTTGGCTTCGAGCACGTTGGCGGTGTGGAGCACCAGGCGGGGGGGGAGGGGCGCCCTGATGAGCGAGGACAGATCCCCGCTCCAGCCTGCGTTGGGCTCTAGGGCTGCTCGCGTGTTTTACGGGTGATCGGGGCCCGCCCCGCAAATCATGGTGGGACGTGACCGCGTGTGCGGCCCCCACCCCTTGAGCGGGACGGCGGCGTACTGCGGCGCGGGGGTTCTGGCGCGCGCGTGGTGGCGCACCACCAGCTCAATTCGAGCGCCGACTCCGCGTCCACTATGTGGGCTTCCCACGCGGTCATGGAGCTGCGTCCAATGATCCATGGCGGGAAGAGAGCGCCCTACAGGTGCTTCGAGAAACCCCGCAGCAGGTCCCGGTAAGGGTAGGTCCTCTTGTGGGGGAGACTCCAGGGTGCCGTTCAAGATGAGGAGGGAGGCCACGAAGTTCCCGCCAGGGCACGGAGGAGGGGGGGAGCAGTCGCCCTCTGCCGCGGTGAAGCATCGGTGAACCCGGGCCGCCGCGCTTAGGGGCGTGCGGAGGAGTTGCTCCAGCCGGTGGTTGCGGAGGTCCCACACGAAGTCCCCAAGCCGGAGCATGTGTTGCAGGAACTCACTGCGGAGTCCCATCCTGGTGGGTTGTAGCGGGCGATCGCGCGGAGCTGCGCTTCTGCCGCCTCGGGCACCAGCCCAGAGGAGAAGACTTCGGTTCACTCGGCGCCTGCGGAGCGCCACAAAGCCACCCAGAGCGCCATGTCCCCGGGTGGGAAGTGGCGGGCCGCCTGTTGTTCCACTTGGCGGTAGTGAGGCCAGAGGAGCCGCCAGTGGGCGAAGCTCACGTGCATGTGTACCCTGGTCTCCTCCGGGCCGCCGCAGAGGAGGCACGGCTGCGGGATGATGGCAACGCCGCATAGCCGCTCCTTCCAGATGCGGAGCCTGCGCTGCACCGGCGTGTGGCCGTCTCTGGCCCACACCGCCCGGTGGCTGGTGGCCGCCGCGTTGAGGTCACGGGCGTGGACGTAGGCCGTGGCGTGTGCCGCGCCCAGGGGTGTGTGTTCCCGGTGCGTCAGCGCGTGGTCGAGCTGTACTGCTGGGACCGTGTCACGACCGGCGATTATGAGTTGGGCGGCGTGTTCTGCAGGACGGTGTCCTGGCACACAGCCCAGTCCGCCTTGTGCAGCAGCGCATCGCTGTGGTGGGAGGTGGCCCGGTCCAACCGAAACGGGTGCTCGGTGTGTTGTCTGCGTACGCGCAGGCTGTTCTGAAGCCATCGCAGGGGCATCTAGTTGATCGCCTTCGCCACGCCAGCAGGGACTCCCGTGGCCCGTTCGCGATCTGCGTGCCGCAGAAGGTGGAGGATGACCTCGTTGCCCACCGTATGGACCCACGGTCTGTGGATGCCGTACTGCAGGGGGAGGGAGGCAGCCACTCCCTCCCTGTCGGGCACCGTGTCCGAGATGGCCACTGTGCACGTGCGGGTGAGGTCGACAGCGAGGGCGACACTGGTTGCGTGCCTGCAGGGCCTGCCCCAAGACGCGTCGGAGGACGTGTGGCCCCAGCCCTCAGGGAGCCAGTCGTACCCGGCGGGGCTGAGGCACCCCCCTTTGAGGTCGGCGGAGTGCCACCTGACGTCGGGGTGGCGAGGGGTCAGCTGGTCCACATTCAGCGCCTGAGTGTGGTCGGGGCGGATTGCAGGGTGCTTGTAGAGCCGGGTCCAGCTCTGGCGATCGTGTTCTCGGAGCCACGCCAGCGTCCGCGCTGGTGCACCACCAGGTGTCCCGTGTCTCCTGGCTGGTCCTCCAGCGTGTGCACCGCCATGTGCGGGTCGTGTGGCATCTCCGTAGCCACCAGCAGGGTGTTGCCGCGGGGGAGTCCACGGGGCCTGGGCTGGCCTCCCAAAACCTGCACTATTACCCAATCAGCCCCGAGTTGCGCTTGCTCCGTTGCCCGGGCACATGGGTTGTCCGTGGTCACCTGCCACACCGGCGTCGGCGCGTGGGGCCGTGGGCGTAGAGGCTCAGGCCACGCCACATCCGCCTTGGGTGCCTTGTGCTCGCCGTCCGCGAGTATGCCGCCGAGGATGTACAGGAGGGCCGCCGGTGGGTGCTATGCTGCCACCTGCGTGGGGGGGGACAGGCTGCCCTGACGGCGGTAGCTCTGAACGTGGAGGTGTAGGCCGTCCGAGGTCACCTGCGGGCCAGTGTGGGCGTCCCGCTTAGCTCTCGTGGGGTGGATGAGCCTCAGCCGGGGGTCCTGAGTGACCTTGGTGTGGAAGAGGTGGACCAGGGGGTCACGCCACCCAGGGTGGTCGGTGGGCCCCTGTTCGCGACGGCAGTAGTGGAGGCGTTCATCGGCACACTGGTTGAGGCACTCCCGCACCGCCGCTGGCCATGGGTCGTCGTTGTCGGGGAAGGGGTTGTGCGGCCCGTGGTGCCCGCGCCATGGCGTCGTGTGTGGCACCGTCAGGGGGCACGTCTCGCGGTGCCGCAGCTTGGCGGTGCACAGCGTGACGACGTTGCCCGGGGGGGACTGTAACTGAACTTGGGCCACCCTGGGGCACGCGATGAAGATGTGGAGCCCCACCCCCAGAGCAGCCAGGGCCCGGGGTACGCGGTGGACCCAGTCGCCCCCCCCTCAGGGCTGCAAACTCTGGGACGGGACAGTGCACCTCGGGGCAGATGCAGTGGGCGCCTGCAGTGGGAACATTCTGGTGGCCTCGGCGCGCACTGAGGCCGAGCAGTGGTGGATGGGTGTGCCCAAGAGAGCCATCGTCGCTTGCTGGCATCGCGTTGGCACCCGTGTAAGCACCAGGGTCCGGTTGTCCTGTAGGCTGTTTCGCAAGGCGTCGAAGGCGTACCGCGCCCTGTTCTTCGCGACCTGGACCGTGATGTGGTCCAGGTGGCGCGCGGTGTCTGAGTCGTCCGCGATGAAGGGGGCGACGTATTGCGTTACTCCTCCCAGGATCGCCAGGATGACGTCCTGCACCACTTTCGGTGGCGCAAGGGTGTTGAGGCACCAGTGGTGTACCGCCGCCAGGCGCAGCTGGTGTTTGTGCTGCAGGGAGAACTCCCTGTCTGGCTGCACCTGGAGTCCCAGGTAGGGGACGGAGTCCGCTGCCGGCACCCAGTGCCATGGGTTCTCCGGGTGCGGGCACAGGCGTAGCTGCAGGACCGGGACCCCCTCTGTAGTGGCCATAGCGCACTTTCGGGAGTTGAGCTCCATGCCCATCATCCCGAGATACGCGGCCACCGCCTCCACGCCCTCTACGAAGTGCTGCAGCGTGTGGGCCACTACCAGCAGGTCGTCTATATACGCCTGGATGAGTCCCCTTTTGGCCTCTCCAGGCGGGCGCAGGCGTTGCCCCTGGGCCCAGAGTAGGGGCTCCAGGAGGAGCGCATACAGCAGGGGGATTTCGGGGTTGCCCTGCCGGATGCTGCGCAGCATGTGGACTGGCTGTGTCAGCCTGTGCGCAGTGACGTTGCGCAGCCTGGCTCACGTGTGGAGGAGAAGGAAGAGGTCAATGACCTCTGGCGGCCCGGAAGCGGTGCCGCAAGATGAGGTGGAGTGCGCCGTGCCGAACGGTGTTGAAGGTCTTGCGGGCGTCGGAGGAAAAGACGTAGTTCGGCCTTCCCCGCTGGAGCTGTCGCTGCGCCGTGAACAGGGGGAGCCGGTATTGGAGCCGGAGAGGGCCCCCTGCTGCCAATTGCCTACCACGCTGTGTCGCGCTAGCATCTCCGTGATGCGCTGGGTGAGGGGGCCCGTGAGCAGCTTCATGTCCAGTTGGCCCAGGGCTCCAGGCTGGTAGTCGTCCAGCCTGGTGGAGCCCGGTACCTTGGGGCTGAGCCAGATGTGCGCATCTCTTCAGTGCATCGGCAGCGGGGCGCCGCGGAAGATGGCTTGGTAGGAGAGGATGAGGAGCCACTGGACAGGCGCCAGGAGGGCCACGTGGTTCGGGCCCCGGGCCTTGCCATCGGCCTTGTCCAGTGCTGACCGCACGTCCTGCATGGAGTACTGCTGGACCTTGGTCCACGCCCCCTCAGGGACCTGGAGCACGTGGCGGCCGGGGACCGCCTGGATGTCGCCCCACCTGGGCGTCTCGGTCTCGGAAGACTCCGAGCTCCGGTAGAGAGGAGGGAGATCCTCATCCTCACCTTCCGGTTCCATGGGGACGTCTCCGCCTCCTCCGCCTGTCCAAGCCACCACTTGGCGATGTCGGCGGCCTTGTTCATCCCCGTCACTGGCGGTGAAGAAGGGGTCACTGTCGTGGGGGCGTCCACCGGCTGGCCTCCGCGGCCTCTCGGGGGTCTTCCCCTTGCCCTTCCTCCATCGATGGGCGGTGGGGCCACTGCTCCCACTGCTGCCCGTGTCGGCCTCGTCCAGCGTCATCTTGGAGGAGGCGTCCCCTTCGAAAAGCTTTCGAAGGGTCTCCACTCGTGATCCTCCCGGGGGAGTCTTGCGGCAGAGTTTGGCCTCTGCCTCCTCCATTGCGGCGGCCGTGGCTGCGGCAGCTCGCGCTTCAGCTTCCTCCCGGGCGCGAGCCGCTTCGGCTTCCCGGGCCCGCTGCAGCCAAGCCTTCTCCGCTTCCAACGTCGCCAGCTCCGCCTCTGTCTTGGCCCTCTCCTCAGCGACCTTTCGTCGCGCGGCCTCGATGGCGTCCTTCTTGGCGGCGTCCGCCTGGGCCTTAGCCGTCGCTTCGGCGTGGGCCCTTTCCTCCGCCTCCTTCTTTGCCCTCCTTTGGGCAAGCGCCTCTTCCAGCGCCTTCACCTCGGCCTCCTGCGTCCGGCGGGCTTCCTCATCGGTTGCCCTGATCCGGGCAGCCACTGCCTCATGGGCGGCCGCAGCCGTGAGACCGGCCGCGATGGCTGCCACTTTCAAGGCGTGGTAGTCCATGCCTCTGCCCCACTCGGTGGCCTCCTCATGGGCGATGCCGACGGCGCCCTCCACGGCAGCGTTCCGCTGCGTGGCCCGTTGCCGGGCAACCCGAAGGTTGCAGGGCACCCCACAGACGCGCTCACAGGCGCGCGCCACGTCCCTTTGGGCGGGAGCGGCGCTGCTGCTGGAGCTGGCCTGGTCGGCTGGCATCCTACCGCGGTGGGCCGACTCCACGTCGCTGCTGGGGCCTGCTGGGGCCTGCTGGGGCCTCAGGAGCAGCGGACGGGGCTTGGCCCTGGTCTGCTTGGCGACTTCCATCAAGTCACCAAGGGTGGCGTGGCCGGGGTGGTGACCACCATTGGCCCGTTGGGGACTGGGGGCTGGGGTTCCGCCCTTGGCGCCTTGGGCGGCTTCGGCGGCCAGGGACTCCTGGTACTCCCGCCACTTCCGGTCCCGCTTCCTGTCCCCGGCGGACCGCTTCTCCTTCCCCGGAGAGGCGCTGCTGCTGCCCTGCAGCCTGCGCTCGCTCCCCGGTTCCGGGAAGTTCTTTTCGATCATGTCCCACATGGAGACATTGATCGAGGCGCCCGACGGGTACTCGCTGGAGTCCTCGTCCTCCTCAATCCCGTCGGGGCGCAGCCCTTCGCCAGGCCTGTCTGGCCGGGTCCAGGTCCTCCAGCGCTTGCGGCGGAAGCGGTACTCGTACCCTTCCGCCCGCAGCCACTCCTCCACTGCCCGCAGGCGGTCCTCCCCCATGTCCTCGCGGAGCTCGAAGCTCCCGGGCATGCCGCCTTCGCACTGGGGGTGGCTGTGGCGGTAGTGCTGGTCCCAAACCAACCCACGCAGCAGGCGTACCGCATGGGGGTGGGGCCGCGGCCACGTCCTGCCCGCTTCCTGCCAGTTTACCATGGCAGCGGGGGGCGTACCTGGTCTTGAGGTTCTTGGTGTGCACTCGTTCCACTCAACGAACTGGTGGTGGTTGTTGAGGCGGGTGCTGCAGCACTGGACTGGGAGTGCGGCTGGTCCTGGTCAGCCGGTGGTTGTGGAGGTGGTTGATGCGGCCTTGCTGGTGGGCCGATGGGACTCGCTGATGCAGGAGTCCTGGTCAGTCCACTTCCTTCACGGTCGCGGCGCGGTCAGGGCGATGCACTGGACAGCGCTGCTGGCTCCGTGACGAACTCGGCGCTGTCGCTGGGTGGCGCTGCGAGCCGCTGCGCTGCGCTGCGAGCCGCTGCGCTGCGCTGCGAGCTGCGAGCTGCGCCGCGCTGCTCGGGGTTGGTGGCCCCGAGTGGCACGCGAGGGCTGAATAACCCCGCGGCGGTGAAACGCTTTTGACGCGTTCCCGTGGGGGGCCGGCCACGGGACGCTGCGGTGGACACGCGCAAGTGAGCAGGCAGGCAAAGCACTACGCTCACAGGGGCATCAATGCGCTCATGTCATGTGACAAAGCGTTTCAGGATCCTTGCCACTCTGCAACAAGGGAACGAAAGTATGTACAGCAACACATCAGGATATGTACACATGGGGATAAGACTGGACTGGGGTAAGGGCATCACAGGACAATAGACACTCAGTCCCAACTCATATCCCAATCCCAGGTGCGACCCTCTCAGTGGCTGGTGGGGGCGGGGGCTCAAACACAACCCATGCCCTGCTCAGTCCGGACCCTGAAACCCTGCCAATAGGGGGGTGTACCGCCCAGCCACAGGCGAGTCTCTGGGAACCAAGGCACCCCAAGGCCAACCAACAGTGGCCCCCCATGCTCCCTCAACAGCAGGTCCGAACACCACTCCGAGCGAGAGATATGGCCCCGCCATTATCCCTCAGGAGTTGGTAGCTGAAAATGGGCTGTTTCAGCCCAAACTGATATTAGCTCCAAAATTCCCAAAATTGACCCCTCGTCCTGACCCGCCAGAGGTAGGGACGAGGCAACTGACCCTATGCCCTTCGAGTACGAACTCCCTGGAGCCCTCACCCAACTTGGTTCCCTCTGAGGTCCCAGCATCAGGGCAACAGGAATTCGTCAAGTGGGGTCATGATGCCAAAATCACCAAAATTGGCGTCATTCCCACGCGCGGCTCGCCCGGCCAGGGTAAGGCCAATGGCTCACAGGTTAGGAGGCGGGACCTAGGACTTTTATCTGAGTGTGCAACTTGGAATTAGGTACGGGCTCCCTGTGGACATAGGGGAATGGGGCCGCCAATTGACCACACGGAAGGGGGAAATTGGGGTCCCAAAATGGGGTCATTTTGGCTGCTCGAAATGAACCAAATTTCGGGGTGCTCCCAATAGTATATCTCCACGGCGGCTTGGAGATCGGATTCGCCATTCCATACGCGATCCACCGGGAGTCCAACGTAGACTCCCATGCACTTGGCTCTCAAAGATCCCCATGCCACTCGGCGTGGTGACGATCCCAATTGGGTCGACAAATGCCAAAATGGTAAGTTTGCCCACACTCACTTTGGGCTAGCGCCTTAACGAAGGTTGCTCAGCTTCGTCCACGTGGTGTGTGAACCATGGGGACCATTATGCATAACACCCATGTCATATATGGTCCATTGATCCATGCGTCCGGCGTGCACGGGTGGGCTCAACATAGTGCACGGCGGGCAGCAAAAGTGGAAAATTGCTCAAAATGACCAAAAATGCGCACACTCATAGTTAGGGCAAATGAGGCACATGCCCGACTTGGGCCGGAGTGTGCCATAGGATTGGTATCAAGTCATATGTGTCCAACATATCTTTTGGGCGTCGCCCAACTCCTCCGGTTTTGGGAATGGCAGGGTCGCCAAGTGAGCCCATGATTTGGGATAGTCCCAAATCGCCAACATGGCGGCCACGCTATGCCAAGCCCAAGAGGAGTTATTCGCCGGGTCCAAGATATGTTGGGCACCGAAGTATGTACCCCAATAACATACTTGGGTCATGATGTCAATTGAGCGCAACGTTGAGAGACAAGGTCGCCACTTGACATCATGACGGGCCAAAAACGGCAAAATTGGCACAAAGACACACAAAAGTGCCTTGAAAGGCGCACAATTATATTATAATATCTTTGGCTTGGATCGTGCAATCAACGAACCCTCGGTCGGGATCCACGAGGTGCAGACCCACTGCGGATAGCAGCGCCTGCTTCATTCCCTCAAAGGCACGGTCGGACTCAGCTGTCCAGACCAGAGCCTTAATGGACCCCTTCTTGGTCTCCTCTCGGTTGCCCTTGAGCATGGTCGTCATGGGGGCTGCATACTCGGCATACATTTTGATATACCCCGAGTAGTAGTTGCAGAACCCCAGATACGCCCGTAGCTCAGAGACCGTCTTGGGATGTTCCCAGTGCTCAATCGCAGCCACCTTGCCAGGTATGGGCTTTCGCTGCCCGTTCCCGACTACGTGGCCAGCGAAGACCACCTCGCTTACCGCAATGGTGGCCTTGTCACTGCTGCCCGTGAGTTTGTGCCGAACCAGAAGGTCCAGCACTCGAGTGACGTCCCTTTCATGTGCCTCCAGGAGCTCCTCGTAGCTCATATTGGGGTCCCCGGACGCGATGATCACGTCGTCCACGAAGGGGTCCGCACAGTCACGCACCGGCTCAAGCAGGTTCTCCAGCATCCGCTGAAAAGCCGCATTGCCGTTGGTAACGCCCATGGGCATCACCTTCCACTGGAGAGGTCCAAGTGGAGTGCTCATGGCTGTGCAGGCACGGGACTCCTCGGCGAGAGGCATCTGATGATAACCATGTTTCAGGTCAATCACCGTGAAGATCCTCCGCCGGTGTTGTTTTTGCAGCATGTCCCCAATGAGGGGCAGCGTATAGCTGTCGTGCTGCGTTTGGGCGTTCAGGCCGCAGTAGTTGACCACGAGCCGCCATTCACCGGCCACCTTCTTGGGGACGTCGAAGCACGGAGAGGCCCATTCGGAGTGGCACGGCTCGAGCCAGCCTCTCCGGATGAAGTCACGGAGGATCTTCTCCATGGCCTCTTTCCTCTCGCCCCTCAGGGCAAACTCCCGGTGCCGATACACACGGGGGTCCTGCTTCAGTCGTATCTTGGCCTCGCCATACGGTCCACGCACCGGTGGGGGGAACACAGGTTTTCCGCTGAAGAAGGTCTCGCCATACTTCTGCTTCAGCCTGGCCCTCAACGCCTGGATCTTGGGGCAGTCATCGGACTCCGCCTTGGCTTTTCCGGGCACTTGAACCACGGAGCTTACTTGAGGGGTAGCGACCCCGCTCGGTTTCGGCTCAGGTGGTCTTCCCGGGTGGCCCAAAGGGCCATCTCTGGTCTTGCCTCGGAATAGATCGCCGTAGGTGGGTGGGTTACCGCCGGGCGGCTCGTCCTGGCTGGACATATGATCCAGCACCCTCTGAACGAAGGTGTTCCCGTCATAGGAACCGGAAACGATGGAGTCCACTTCCCACCAGGCTCTGTCCTGGCCCTTGCCCTCACGCTGGTTTCCCCAGTCGTGAAAGGGCTGATCCATATACCCCTGAACCAGATCCCACTCCTCTTCAGTGAGGGGGTCCTCCGATTCCGATTCTTCGATGTCAACAGGGGGAACCGCAAAGCATTGCCGCCATGGCTCCGCTATGATGCAGTTGACACACACGAAGTCCGTGGCGTCGGCCTGATCAAGGCCCCCATCCACATAGTGGAATCCCGTTGGCCATCTCTGGGGTGGCATGGGCTGTCCCTTAGCGTCCTGATAGACACTCTCTCCAGCCGGTAGGACGACCTTGTTTAAGGTCATGTTGGTCAATGAGGCTACCCAATGTCGGGTACTCTCCTCTTCGGTGCATCCCATAGGAACAACCAGCACTGCCTTGGAGCGGTCCTTGCGAATCTTCGCTATCGCTCTTGGAATGTCCCAACGGGGGCAATGGATCCACATCAATCCCTGATGCGGACCCCAGTGCTTCTTCCACGCGGAGTCCTGGGCGCTCCAGTACTTCTCACACACCCGAAGATGGGCGGAGGTTCCTGAAGAGAACGCGTCCAGGGCCAGATCCGAAGCTCCCAGGTCCGCAACCACTCGGCTCGCCACTTCCGGCCTTACGCCGTACTCCTGGTTTGCTGGCCCAGTTGGCTCAGTGCCCAGTGCGGCTACTTCGAGCTGATCGCGTTCGGGGTGGATCCATTGTCATTCCACATGGTGCTCAGGTGACGAAAGCCACGAGAGCTGGTCGTCCTGGTACAGGGTCATGGAGGCCTGGGCCGGGAGGACGCCGGAGTCCGTGTCCATCATGAAGTCGTACCCGACGATCATGTCCCAGTCCATCTCGGCCTCGTAGAAGCGACCGTGCAGGAGGATTTCCTTGCCGAGGTCTGGGCGGCTCAGCTCACGATGGTTCACGAACTGCAGCCCAATAGCTGCTTCCTTCGTGCCTCCCACCATGTACTGGCCGTTCGCCACCTTCAGCCTGACAGGTTTCCGACTGTCGGTCAGACACTCTGGCGGAAGTAGGCCAGCCTTGACCAAGCTGACTTGAGCTCCAGTGTCGACCAACACGTCGAAAACCTTTTCCACTCCCCCGCATAAGGCACGGACCTTAAGATGCAACTGCCGCTCGCGACCGACACGGCGCACGGCGTGCAAACTCAGGATCTCCGGCCGTTCCAGAAGCTCAACAAGCGACTGGTGCAGGTCGTGGACAATGGGCTCAGGCTGCCCATCTGCAGCATCCAGCTGCGGTCCGGGTGATCCTCCGATACTCTCGGATAGATCTTGTAGTACATCAAACACATTCTTGGTCGCGAAGGACGGACGGGTGCAAGGGTTCGTGCCTTCACTTGCCCTCACCCAGCCTCCGCGACTGGGTGCCGGACCGGGCCTTCCGCCCGCGGCAGTCCCCTTGTGCTTATCGACTCCCGACTGGGATGGTTCGGCGCTTCCCACGTCACCATCCTGCGACCGCCCTAGCTGGGGCCCTTGGCTGCGAGGGCTCCGCTAGGGGGCGTCGGTTGTGGAGGAAGGGGTGTTCTCCTCCGCATCAACCTCGTTGATGCCCTTCTTCCTTCCCCCTTTCTTACCCTTGTTCTTGTCCTTGTCCTTGTTCTGGTCATTCTGGTTGTTCTCCTTGTTCTTGTTGTCCGACCTGGGGACCCAGTTCCTCTTGATCTCCTGGATCTCCTTGGCCAACTCGGTCCCCTGCGACACCAGCTTGGAGAGCTCGTCCCTGTCCACCTCCACCTTGGCTTCCCGGATACCCGCGGGCGCACGCTTCTTCGACCCGTGCGCCTCCTTGTAAGCCTCTGTGTCGGCCTTGTGGACGGGGCATGTTCGGTGGTGATGGTTGAAGCCTCGCTTCCTCCCATAACACACGAAACAGCCCTGAGGGTGAGCTCGTATGAACTCCCCAAAGGACAGCGGAGGGTCGCCAATGCGGCGAGGGTCCCTCTTCTCCTGCTTCCTCCAACCCTGCTGCAGGGGCTTCCAGTTTCCCGGTTTGCTCCCCGCGCTCAGGTTTTTGGCCACGAAGGCACAAACGGCCACTTCGGCGGGCTCATCGTCGTCGTCATCGTCGACGAGAGTCTCATCGCCGCCGGCTCCCGCTTGGTCCATGGCAGCTTTCCCGCCAGGTCCCTGGCCAACGTAGTTGACGTCGCGGTCGCCGGGCCTCAACCCGCGGGTGTGGTGGAGGTTTCGGTACTCCTTGAGTACTTCCTCGCCAACCCACTCCAGGATCTCGTCGCAGCTCATCCGCGCCGGGATGGCAGCAGACGGATGGTCTGGCCGCCCAACTCGCACTCGTCAAGGCGCCACATCGCGGTCTTCTCGCGATCGCCCGAGACGGTGATGAGGAGAGCGTTCCGCAGGGAGTGCCGTTTGACATCCCGGGCCACGTGCTTCCTCGTCCAAGCCACCACGTTCGTATGATACTCTTTGGGGGGCATCATCTTGACCGTGTGGTTGGACTTGGCCCGCTTGGATTCCTCCTTGGTGACCCTCTTGATCCATGCTTCCGGCAGCATGGAGAGCAGGCGAGCCTGCTCGTCACCCTCGTTCCAGTCCTCCACGTTGCGGCGGAAGAGGGTGTATTTCCCTCGGAAGTCTCGCCAATCTCGTAGGCGGATCTCCCGTCCATCATGCTCAAGCTTGATGGACTTCCTGCGCTTGGCCGCCACCTGCGGAGCGTCCACCCGCTCCTGCTCGTTGAGCCACTTCTTGGCTTCCTTGAGGGTCTTGATTCTTCCCTCCTTGGTCGCCACGAAGTATAGCTCTCCGAGCACTTCTGGCAGGCGGTACCTGAACCGTCTGAAGACATATCTCTCCGCATCCGCGGGAGGCAGGTTTTCAGTGACGGTCAGCCCCCAATCGTCCAGCTTCTCCAAGAAGCGGTCGAGGTTGAGGGGGTTGCCATCGTACATGGGGGGCTTGATGTCCTTCAAGTCTTCCCACACGGCGGCATCCGCGGCCTTGGAGACCATGAACGCCGGCCGCGAGGTCAACCGAGGTTCCCATCGGCCTCGCCCACGGACTCCCACGGCCGCCACGTCCATCTCCTCAATGGAATCCCTGTGGCTACGCCGCGGTTCCTCCATGTACGCTGAACCTAGATGTTCACGCCGTACTCCTTCCATGTACGCATCCTCATCACGGCGCCGGCGGCTGCGTTCAGCAGCCTCCCGTCGTACACCAGGCGGCTGGCTGATGTCGAACTCCTCCAGGTCCAGATCCAGGTCCTCACCTTCACCGACATCCCACTCCACGTCTCCTCTGGGGACCTCATCCCTGAGTCCACCATAACGTCCACCAGCCATTGGGATTGGCCCAGGGGCTGGTGCGGGGCGCCGGGGGCGTACCGGTGTCCGCGGTGGAGCACGGCGGTTGCGGTACTCCGCGCTGAGCCACTCATCACGCCAATCCTCACTGCCACTGCCGGGCGGCACGCGTTCGTTGCGGCGGCCCGCGCTGTGGTGAGAGGGGGCGGTGAGAGAGGGGGCACTGGCGCTGGGGCGACTCCTCGGGGCTCTGCCGGGGGCGTGGGGTCTGCCTGGACCTGGTCTGGGTCCCCAGCTGTCGTCCGACGAGCCAGACTCCAGGGGTGGGTGGTCGCTGCCGACGCTCCCACGGGCTTCCAGCGCGTCCAGCCTCTGCTGCAGGCCGCTGATGACCATGTTCAGGTGCCTGGTCCCGGCCCTGGCGATGTCCAGCTCTTTCTGCGCGCGCGCGGCGACCTTGGAGATGCGAGCCATCTCGCCCTTGCCCGTGTCTACCTCGCACTCGAGGGAAAAGACCCTCCTGCGGAGGTAGACAATCCACCGCGAGGTGGTATCCGGGTCGCCGTTCCCTGGTGGGTCGTCGGGGTCCCCAGGGGGTCCTCCAGGAGGGCCTCCGCCGGGTCCGCCCGGTCCAGGGGGTCCTCCCCCGCCCGGTGGTCCGCCTCCAGGGGGTCCACTTGGTGGGCGTCCTCCAGGGGGTCCTGATGGTCCTCCGCCAGGGGGTCCCGGTGGGTCTCCGCCGGGTCGCCTCGGTGGGTCCGAGGATGGGCGCTTCTTCGTGATGCCGAAGTCCATGTCGTCATCCTCGTCCAGGACACCAATCGGAATACGAAGGCGCCCTGAGTCGCGGTGTACATGTTTCTACGTAAGGGCCAACCCGGGACCAGTACCTAAGTACAGATTGTCACGTGTGTGTGCCCGTGATACCGTGTGTCCTAGTGGCTGTGGTGTGCTGAGATCCTGATGGCGCCAGGCGGGAAGCCCAGTTGCCTGACTACACTCCCAGCGGTCCGCCACTGTCAGTCCCAGTGTGAGCCTACCGACTCGCAGACGCACTTGCGGTCGGGTGGCGACCACCAGTGTCCTGACCTTGGTCAGTCTGCCTGGAAAAATTGGTGGTTTGAGGAGTCGACGCCTCTGCCCAGACTGCATGGGGACTCCTGCATGCATGGCCTTTGTGGTAATGGGGCGAGGGAAAAGACGGCCTTGATGCCCGATCCCTTATGGAGGAGCTCGTGCGGCTTTACCACTCTGGACTCGCGTCGTGGATATGGACATGGTGCGCCCGAGAGAATACCCGTGGGGACTCTCCCCCAGCCTGCGGCCTTGGGAAGCCTGGGGTAGCTTGATGGATCTCTATGGTAGCTTTCCACCCGTGGGACCACCTCGGTCATCGTTTGACGCCTGTGTTGGCCGTGAATGCCACTACCACTGTGGTGGTGACTGTCACAGCCGGCACCCGGTGCGCCTGGTATGGGTTAACGGGTCCTTTGGATGACGAACAATCGCCGCCAGGACCCGGGACTTGATAATTGATAATATACTTGCGGTTACCAACAACTACAGCACCGTAGCTGTCTTACTGTAGGATTCTAATGGGCAACCTAACCCGCAAATCAGCCTGAAATGGGAGTGTGACCCCCCCCTCTTCAGGGGATGGAAGGGCAAGTGGCAGGTGAGCCGGTGGAAGGGTCAGGAATCACAAACAAACCGACAAAACACTAGAAGGGGTTTCGGCCTCGCTGCACCTTGCTCGTACCGGCCCGAGCACCACCATACCATACCATACCATACCTTCAGGGGATGGTCCTGGGTACCCGCTGCCATGACTGGGTGTTATTGAGCTCCCCCAGGAGGGGGGTGAGGCGGTACCCAGAACCTATGGCCCACGGCCCAGAGGCCGGTGAGCCGTCACACCCGTGCAGAAGCCGTTGACACCGGCTGTCAGCGAGATATCCCTGTTCTCTACTCCGCGAGATCTGGAATCCGATCCCTAACAATCAAATCGATGTAGAATTAGCATAATTTTACTGTCTTGGTCGATGCTCGGTTAGAAATCGGTGAAATACCCGATTTCTACAGCGATTTCCAATTGCCGTGAGATCGCCGCCTGTTGTCGCCTGTTCGCGCGCTTTCGTCGCTTCTCTGTGGCGAGTTTTGTGAGGGATTTTTCTCGAGTACCTTTGAGGTTCTA
Organism: Eutreptiella sp. 'Long Island Sound 2002'; assembly: GCA_964036045.1. NCBI lineage: Eukaryota > Euglenozoa > Euglenophyceae > Eutreptiales > Eutreptiaceae > Eutreptiella > Eutreptiella sp. 'Long Island Sound 2002'. The sequence goes on along the minus strand of OZ038382.1, from coordinate 102,282,693 downwards.
TAGGAAGTTAAGGGCTGGATCTAGAGGGTTTTCCTTGTACTTTTATCTGGTCTGTTCACCAGAATTTTTCGCCGTTGCATCTGAGAGAAAATCAGTGCGCAAGCTTTTCCGTCGATCGCTCGAACTCATGGGTCTGAAGGACGATGAGTTCGGACGGAACCCTACATTCCCCCCATATGTCTTTCATCCATGCCCCTTTCACGTGGGCATATCACTTTGTATAGGGAAGCGGGCAATAGGGATGTTTGAGGCAGCGTATGGGTGTTGTAAACCCAAGTCGTTTGCGTGCGCAGACGCTCACTTTATGGCCCTGTCAGCATGCACGTTAATAACAGAACACAATATCCACAAGACGATAAGCCCTAGACCATTTTCATTTTTCGAGCCTACTCAATGTTGGCTCCACGCAATTCAATGCGTACCAAAACTTATTTTTTGAAAAAGGGCAAATTTTGGTCGAAAGGTAGGCCAAAATGGCCAATCCCCCGAGGCTGGTACTCGAAGCCTATGGGGAGTTTAGCCTTGAAGCAAGACAATATGTGAAATAAGTAAGTAGGTAAATAAGGGCGGCCGCGTCCGTGGCCTCATCTGACTTCTCCTTGTTTGTTTTACATGGTGGCCGCCTCTGGCGGGAAGGAGAGCTCTCCACCATCAGTTCCCCTGGCGACCCCTGTCTCACCTCACGGCCGAGAACTTCAACCAGGTTCCCTTGGGGCATGACCGGCGGTAGGCTCCCTTCAGTCGCTGCCCTCACGGTTTCAGCTCTTTCCGGTCACCCTCTGAAGGATCCCCCGGCCTTCTCCCCCTAGCACAGCCTTTTGGGCGCCTGCAGGCGGGTTTCCTGTGGATAGCCCTCGCCCACAGCGGAGCATTTCTCTCTGTCAACCGCATTCCACCACTCCCCATCCCTCACGGGTTGGAGTACCCACTCGGCTCCCGGATGCACTTGGGTGTCGTCCATCCACAGCTCGAGGCCAGGGGGCGACCCCTTCCACGTTACCCCTGTTCCCGCTCACGCGTGAACCTACGTGTACTCAGGCCATTGACCCGGGGATCTCAAGGTCAACTCTCACCCCTGCGGACACCTCACGGCCGTCCCGGAGTTCAGGGCATTTTTCCGACTTCCTGTGGTCAGGTACCCCATGGTTGGCCCATGGTTCACCACTCCATGGCGACTGGTTTCTCAATCCCCTGGGGCTGTTGCTTGGCGCTTTTGGCCTCCCTGCCCATCCCATGTCCCATTCCCTTTTGCCTCATCCCGGCACCGGCCCGTTCCCAGCGTCCCATGGACTACCTACCTTGTCGGGCCGTTGTGTGGCTCTAGCCACACGCCCTTCCCCGCCCCGTCCCCTTGTCCCTTCATCCCGTGTTTATACCCCACCGGATCGCCTGTAACCCTCTGGCGCGGGCCCAGTGGACACTTAGCACGGGTCGCTCTCTTCCCGCCCCCGTCCCTTTCCCCTGTGCCGCGGCCCCGGCCTAATCCCCTGGGCTGGCGTGCGGCCCCATCCCATCCCTCATCCCGTGTTTCTACCCCACCGGGCCGCCAGCAACCCTGTGGCGCGGGCCCACTGGTTCTTCATCCATCCGGGGACCGTTTCGTGCGCCTAGCACGGGTCGCTCCCTTCTCGCCCTTTTCCCCTGTGCCGCATCCCAGCCTAATCCTCTGGGCTGTTGTGCGGCCCCATCCCATCCCTCATCCCGTGTTTATACCCCACCAGGCCGCCAGCAACCCTGTGGCGCGGGCCCACTGGATCCTCATCCATTCGGGGACCGTTTTGTGCGCCTAGCACGGGTCGCTCCCCTCTCACCCCCGCGCCTCCCATGCTGTCCTAGTCCCCTGGGCCCGTCGCGTGGCCCTAGCCACACGTCCTTTTCTGTCCCGTCTCCCTGTGTTGCTGCGGGGTGTTGTCCGCGTTGTTGTTTTTTTTCGCCGCGCTTTTTTCCGCGTGGTTCCCTCCTCCCTGCATGCGGCCACAACAACACTGCATCGCCATCTGTCTCGGTTCCGTTCCGTGCTCTCGTCCAGTCCCACCGCCATCCTGTGGCGCGGCCCTTGGAGGTCCCCGGCCATGCCAGGCGACCCAGCCTTTTAGCCCGCGTTGTTGTACATGTATCTTCTCTCTCTCCTCTCCACCCTCCCCTCCCCTCTGTCTCCTGCCCGCCCTCTTAGTGTTGTTCTCCTGCTACGTGTGCTCGCCGCTGGTCGTCCCCGCGCCATGGTTGTATCTCGCGCGCCCTCACGCGCCTCTGGGCTTCTGCCCTGTCTTCCGACCTGTAAGCTGACCTGGGCGGCCTCCCCAGACACCCTTTCGGGGGGACTCCCCCGTCGTCCTCTCCCGCCGGCCGCCCCTCCATCAGTTTTCTGATGGTCGGGCGGGGCGGCCGGTACGGCTCTATGCGGGTCATCGGCATGGTGCTTCTCTGTGAGAGACATTGTGTTCCTTTGCGCCCTTGTTGGCCCCCTGTTCCTCCCAGCTCCCGCGCCCTGCCTCCTCTATGTGCCCCTCCTGTGTGTCCGCCTGTTCTGCAGAATTAGCAGAATTTTACTGTCTTGGTCGATGCTCGGTTAGAAATCGGTGAAATACCTGATTTCTACCGCGATTTCCAATTGCCGTGAGATCGCCGCCTGTTGTCGCCTGTTCGCGCGTCTTCGTCGCTTCTCCGTGGCGAGTTTTGTGAGTGACTTTTCTCAAGTACCTTTGAGGTTCTATAGGAAGTTAAGGGCTGGATCTAGAGGGTTTTATCTTGTACTTTTATCTGGTGTGTTCACCAGAATTTTTCGCCGTTGCGTCTGAGGAAAAATCAGTGCGCAAGCTTTCCCGTCGATCGCTCGAACTCATGGTTCTGAAGGACGATGAGTTCGGACGGAACCCTACATTCCCCCCATATGTTTCTCATCCATACCCCTTCCACGTGGGCATATCACTTTGTATAGGGAAGCGGGCAATAGGGATTTTTTGGGCAGCGTATGGGTGTTGTAAACCCAAGTCATTTGCGTGCGCAAACGCTCACTTTGTGGCCCTGTCAGCATGCACGTTAATAACGGAACTCAATATCCACAAAACGAAAAACCCTAGACCATTTTCATTTTTCGAGCCAACTCAATGTTGGCTCCACGCAATTCAATGCGTACCAAAACTCATTTTTTGAAAAAGGGCAAATTTTGGTCGAAAGGTAGGCCAAAATGGCCAATCCCCCGAGGCTGGTACTCGAAGCCTATGGGGAGTTGAGCCTTGAAGCAAGACAATATGTGAAGTAAGTAAGTAGGTAAATAAGGGCGGCCGCGTCCGTGGCCTCATCTGACTTCTCCTTGTTTGTTTTACATGGTGGCCGCCTCTGGCGGGAAGGAGAGCTCTCCACCATCAGTTCCCCTGGCGACCCCTGTCTCACCTCACGGCCGAGAACTTCAACCAGGTTCCCTTGGGGCATGACCGGCGGTAGGCTCCCTTCAGTCGCTGCCCTCACGGTTTCAGCTCCTTCCGGTCACCCTTTGAAGGATCTCCCGGCCTTCCCCCCCTAGCACAGCCTATTGTACGCCTGCAGGCGGGTTTCCTGTGGATAGCCCTCGCCCACAGCGGAGCATTTCTCTCTGTCAACCACATTCCACCACTCCCCATCCCTCACAGGTTGGAGTACCCACTCGGCTCCCGGATGCACTTGGGTGTTGTCCATCCACAGCTGGAGGCCAGGGGGCGACCCTTTCCACGTTTCCCCTGGTCCCGCCCACGCGTGAACCTACGTGTACTCAGGCCATTGACCCGGGGATCTGAAGGTTAACTCTCCCCCCTGCGGACACCTCACGGCCGTCCCGGAGTTCAGGGCTTTTCCCGATCTCCCGTGGTCAGGTACCCCATGGTTGGCCCATGGTTCACCACTCCATGGCGACTGGTTTCTCAATCCAATGGGGCTGTTGCTTGGCGCTTTTGGCCTCCCTGCCCATCCCATGTCCCATTCCCCTTTGCCTCATCCTGACACCGGCCCGTTCCCAGCGTCCCATGGACTACCTACCCTGTCGGGCCGTTGTGTGGCTCTAGCCACACGCCCTTCCCCGCCCCGTCCCCTTGTCCCTTCATCCCGTGTAAATACCCCACCGGGTCGCCTGCAACCCTGTGGCGCGGGCGCACTGGACACTTAGCACGGGTCGCTCTCTTCCCGCCCCCGTCCCTTTCCCCTGTGCCGGGGCCCCGGCATACTCCCCTGGGCTGGCCTGCGGCCCCATCCCATCCCTCATCCCGTGTTTATACCCCACCAGGCCGCCAGCAACCCTGTGGCACGGGCCCACTGGATCTTCATCCATCCGGGGACCGTTTCGTGTGCCTAGCACGGGTCGCTCCCTTCCCGCCCTTTTCCCCTGTGCCGCGGCCCCAGCCTAATCCCCTGGGCTGTTGTGCGGCCCCATCCCATCCCTCATCCCGTGTTCATACCCCACCAGGCCGCCAGCAACCCTGTGGCGCGGGCCCACTGGATCCTCATCCATTCGGGGACCGTTTTGTGCGCCTAGCACGGGTCGCTCCCCTCCCATTCCCGCCCCTCACTCCTGTGCCGCCTCCCATGCTGTCCTAGTCCCCTCAGGCCGTCGCGTGGCCCTAGCCACACGTCCTTTTCTGTCCCGTCTCCTTGTGGTGCTGCGGGTTGTTGTCCGGGTTGTTTCTTTTTTTCGCCGCGCTTTTTTCCGCGTGGTTCCCTCCTCCCTGCATGCACACACAACAACACTGCATCGCAATCTGTCCCGGTTCTGTTCGGTGCTCTCGTCCAGTCCCAGCGCCATCCTGTGGCGCGGCCCTTGGAGGTCCCTGGCCATGCCAGGCGACCCAGCCTTTTAGCCCGCGTTGTTGTACATGTATCTTCTCTCTCTCCTCTCCACCCTCCCCTCCCCTCTGTCTCCTGCCCGCCCTCTTAGTGTTGTTCTCCTGCTACGTGTGCTCGCCGCTGGTTGTCCCCGCGCCATGGTTGTAGCTCGCGCGCCCTCACGCGCCTCTGGGCTTCTGCCCTGTCTTCCGACCTGTAAGCCGACCTGCACGGCCTCCCCAGACACCCTTTCGGGGGGACTCCCCCGTCGTCCTCTCCCGCCGGCCGCCCCTCCATCAGTTTTCTGATGATCGGGCGGCGCGGCCGGTACGGCTCTATGCGGGTCATCGCCATGGTGCTTCTCTGTGAGACACATTGTGTTCCTTTGCGCCCTTGTTGGCCCCCTGTTCCTCCCAGCTCCCTCGCCCTGCCTCCTCTTTGTGCCCCTCCTGTTCGTCCGCCAGTTCTGCTGTTGTTTTCTTTTTTTTGTTCCGTGTTCGTGCTCCCCGCTGCTCCCGCGCGCCCTGCGTGTGCCCCCTGCTCTTCTCCGTGCTACCCCTGTTCCGCTGCCCTGCGCCCCCTCTCTCGCCTGTCTCCCCTCCCATTCTCCTTCTCGCTGTCGACCATGCCTGTACATCTGCCCTCCCTGTCTGAGCCGCGCCATCACTCGTGTGTGCCACCCGCGTGCTCTACCCCTGCCCCCCCCGCTCGCCCCTACCCTTCTCCCTGGGGTCTCCCCCACCCTAGTGCTCCCTCGGTCCCCGTCTCCCATCCCATCCTGGTTGCCTTGTGCCCTGTGTGGGGGGGGGGGGTGTATCTGCGGACTGGACTGTGGCCCTGCCCCAGGACTGGCGTGGCTCTTGGTTTCCTACACACCATGAGCCACCGCATGTGCCGAAGGAACACAGAGAGAACGTCAGGGGGACGCTTGTTGAAATCCCGTCGCTGCATTTGCACTGTGGAGCCCAGCCGCATAGACAAAGGTTCGCACTCCGTTGCATCTCGCAGGTGTCCCATGGCGCCGGTGGCCACCAAGGCCTGGCGTCGTCAACCCCTCGGAGCAGGCCGCACGTAAGTCCAATGTTTTCAATGCAGCACCATCCTGTCGTGCAGAGAGCTTTGCCGCCATGTACCAAGTCGGCGGGTAGCACGCACACTCAAGCTGCCAGTCCACAGGGGTGCCACCGAGACGTGGCTCCATTGCACCGGACTCGAGTAAACCTGCACTGCCACCTGCCCATCCCAGCAATCTCTCCGATCGCACCATCAGCCAAGACCCTGGCACCAACTTGTCGGAATATTGGATTCCTCTGTCCGTTTGCCTCTCCTGCAAGTCAGAGCCCTGGCACCGTGCTGCACCCGAAGGGCACAGCGCTGCTCCACGCCTTCGCCGGCCGCTCTTGCCAGCCACGACCTTGCGCTCTGCTCCGTCACTGTACCACATTCCGATACTGCTTCCCGTCTGCTTCTCCTTCTGCCCCACACTGTCTGCGGTACCCACGATACGTCTCGCATCCCACTGCCCGGTTGCTCCCTCCGCACTCGCCTGCGCCCCCGTACTCCGCCGCCCCATCTCCCCTCTTCCCCGCAGCTGGCCCTGCGCTCTCCGCTTGGGGTTCTTCTCCGCGTCTGCCATCACCACATCCCCCTCCACTTTCAGCCGTGTTCCTGCCCTCCCCTGCGCACCTGCACCTCACCGCTCCCTTCCTCCTCTCCTCATGTCTGTCCCATCTCCTCCTCACCCTCCTCCACCTCTGCCGACCCCCCGCCTCCGCCTCTCCGCATCCCATCTGCCCGTCCCTCCGCACGCCCCTGGCCCCCAGCCCCTAGCGCTTCCCGTTTATGCTCCTGCCCGGCCCTACGCGTCGCCACCGTACCGCCCCTCCCGCTGCAATAGCTCTCGCAGCATCTGAACGCTGGGCTTCTTCCCCTTCTCCCGGGGACAGTCCAGGCGCATCCCCGGGAGCGCCGCTCCCAGCATCCTCCTTCACCGCCCCTCATCCATCTCCGGCCCCCTTTTCCTGGGCCCTCCCGCCCTGCCGACCAGGTCACTGAAGGGGCCCTCTTCTCCCGCCTTCCCCTCGTTTTCCCCGCCCACTTCACGTAGCGGGCCAGCTCCGCCACTTCCCCCTCCGTCCACCCCGCGACCGTCCTGGGTCCCCTCCGCACCGGCGGCGACGCATACTGCCGCGGCGGCGGGGACTCCGAGTCCCAGTCCGTCAGCGTCGGCTCTGGACTGGGGCTGGCCGGCCACGGCGCCCCCTTCCGCCTCCCCTGCCCCTCGCTCCTCCCCCCTGCGCGGCTTCCCCCTTTCCTGCCCTGCCTCCTCGTCCTCCTCCCTGGCCCTTTCTTCTGACGGCGACGGCCCCTCCACATCCGTGGAGGGGATGTCCCCTTCCGGATCCGGGAGAACCCGGTGGGCCCCCTGGGCCACCGCCTCCTCCTCCTCCCGCACCCTGCGCTCCTGCGCCGCCACCTCCCTGTCCCTGTCCGCCAGCCTCGCCGCCTCCCCCCTGATCCGCCTCCATGCCCTCTCCTGCATCTCTCCCTCCTGCTCTGGTCGGATAGCCGGCTGTCGGAACGGCACCAGCAGGGTATCCTCCCGCCCCCTACCCTCCTCTTGCTGTCCTCCCTCTCTTTTGGCCCTCTCAACCCCCTCCTGCCCTCTCCGAAGGTCTGCCCACGTCATCTGCAGCTCCTCCACTGCCTGTGCTTCCCCTCCCTGCGGCCTGTCGGTCCCTTCCGTCCTCCCCTCATCCGCCCCGCCCACCTCACTCTTGACCCTCGCCTCCCTCTCCCGCAGGCTCCTCTCTGCCTCCCCTAACCTATCCCACGCCCTACTGTGCTCTTCTCCCTTCCCCTGTTGCGCCCCCCACGCTGTCCCACTGGCCAGCTGGTGCTGCTGCATGTGCGCCTGTGGCTGCACGCCGGGTATGGCGGCGGCGGGAATGGTGGCACGATTGGTGGGACCGCTGGCGGGACTACACCTCCCCACCATCCCAATCCCTCCCCTGGGAACACCGGCGAGCCCATGTACCCAGGGTCACTCCCCTTCCCCTGCCCCTTGCCTTGTCGCTCCATCACCCCGCGTCCCTTGCTGCCTACTCCGTGGAGTCCCGCCCTCTCCTGTCCCTTCCCCTGTAGCCCTTGTTGCCTCGCTCCTTTCCCCTGCTTGCCCTTGCCGCCTTCTACCTGTCCCGCACCACTGCCCTGCACCGCTGCGCTGCCCTGCTCCGCCTGCCCCCCCCCTCATCCCCGTCCTCCCCGGCTCCATCTCCAACTGGTAGATGGCGTCCGGTCCCTGTTCCGGGGGCTGGCGGCGACAGCGCTGGTGCTCCACGTGCGCCAGCGCCTCGTACCGCGCCGCCTCCTGGCAGCGCACCTCCCTCTCCTCCTCCGCCCTTACCGCCGCACTGACCCCCGGGGGCGACCTCGGCGGCAACTGCCTGAACGAGCGTTGGGGCTGCGGCCACTGTCGCCCCCGTCCACTCCCTTTTGTCCCCTTTCCTGCCAGGTGTCCCTTTGCGTGCACAGCCCCCGACGTCCCTGCCTGCCCTTTCCCCCCCTTGCCCGTCCGCCCTCTCCCTCCGGCGCTTACGCTGCTGTCTCCGCTCCCTGCCGCTCCCGCCTCTAGCTGCCCTCGGCCGCCCTTGCCTTCCTCCTGCCTCCCCACCTCCGGGAGGATGGACCTCATGGCAGCCGCCGGCACATTGGGCGCCGACGGCTGTCCTGCGCCTCCCTCCACCGCCATCCTCCCCGCCCCCTCCCCCTCATCCTCCGACACCTCGAGGGTGTCGGCGACTACCGACTCCCTCTGACTCCTCCACTCCCTCCTCCTCATTCCCATGCCCGCCCTCACATCTACGACGTTGAACGGGTCCACCCGTGGCCCTTCCGCCACCCTTTGCCCCTGCCCCTCCCCTTTCCTTTCAGCCCCTGCCACCACCCCCGCTGCCCCGCCCCTCCCCGCCTCCGCCTGTCCTCTGTTGTCCCCTCCCTCTCCCTTCCCGACCTCGGCTCCTGCCCCCCTCTGCCGCCCTGTAGCCGCAGGCCCTTCCCTCCTGACCGTCTCTGGGCTCTCCAGAGACGAGGGCGACGACACGTCCGCAGACGTCGCCGAGGACACCGGCGAGGAGGGCCCCGGGGCTGCGCCCGCCTGCATGCCGGCAACCTCTGCCCTCACTGCCGGTGGCTGACTGGGCTGCGGGTCAGGCTTGTGGGACATTGCGCTGCACATGGGATCGGGCCTGAGCCGTGCGCCCTGTCGCTGCTTCCCCCACCACCCACGCCCTTTACCCCTGCTGTTCGCGCGCCCTACGTGTGCGGAACTCATGGTTCTCAAGGACCATGAGTTTTGACGGAACCCTTCAGTCCCCCCCTATGTCTTTCATCCATGCCCCTTTCACGTGGGCATATCACTTTGTATAGGGAAGCGGGCAATAGGGATGTTTTAGGCAGCGTATGGGTGTTGTAAACCCAAGTCGTTTGCGTGCGCAAACGCTAACTTTGTGGCCCTGTCAGCATGCACGTTAAAAACCAAACACAATATCTACAAGACGAAAAGCCCTATACGGTTTTCGTTCTTCAGGCCAACTCAATGTTGGCTCCACGCAATTCAATGCATACCAAAACTAATTTTTTGAAAAAGCGAAATCTTGGTCGAAAAGTAGGCCAAAATGGCCGATTCCCCGAGGCTGGTACTCGAAGCCTCTGGTGAGTTGAGCCTTGAATCAAGACAATATGTGAAGTAGAGACCACGAAGGGCATCGTGGATGGCTTGGTTGATTTTTGAAACCTTGTCTCCTCTTTTATATAATGTCGCCTTGTGAGCACGCGTGCCAAACTGCCTCTTTGCACACGCGCTCATATGCAAACACTAATGACATCAGTGGGCGGGGACAATCTAACCATAGTGTGCATATTCGAAAGCACCTACTATGGGCCTACTTCAAAAGTGTTCACTCATATTTTTGTTCCACGATGACCCAAAGATATGTACATGCCAATATCGCCGATATATGCACTTTTTCCCATTAATAGTGTGCTTCAATGATTGAGGTGTTAAAAATGTCTCCATAGCGCTTTGAACCCCAACCCTTGTTGCAAAAGGGAAGCAAGGCTTCGGTTTGCATCCATGCAAAGCCCCCAAGGCTCATATCTCTTGTGACACGGAGATACGATTTCAAAAGTGACCACTTTTGGGTGAATTTTGGCCGTTTTGCCCAGAATGGCCACAAACCCCGTCTCCCCCTTAATGTTCGGCCCGAGGTTGCGTGCGCCACTTGACCAAGGGTAAGGGCAATTCGGAGAGGGCACATAAGACCCGCATCGAATGGGGTGTTTCCCCATGTGGCCTCTCCTCTTGAACGGAGAGTTGTGAGTCACCCAATTCGGGGTATGTTGCCATTCTGCCCCATTTTTGTGTCATTTTCCCTCCAATGAGGGTTGGCAAGTGGCATATATTGGGACCTAAGTCCCATGTGTCTTTAGCATCTTTGGTTGGAAAGCCCCTCGACGTGGCCATGGAGATATGGAATCATGAGTGCGGGCCATTTTGGCCAATTTTAGCTGTTTTTGCCATTGTATGCCATATTGGAACTATTATATCTCCATGGGGCAAGGGACCTAGCCAGAAGGGAAGGACAATTTTTGTAGCACATGACCAAGGGTTGAATGCTATTGAGCTTTGTATTTGCTCCTTAGGCTCATCCGGAGTGATTCAATTTTTGGACGGATCGATGTTCCCCCCCTTTGCACTGCACTCTGCTTTCTGCTCCATCCGCAAGACCATCCCCTCGGTGAACAGTAAGCGGCCAGTGTGACAGCAAGCCAAATCCCAAGGCATGGTACCAAAGGGGGGGTCAAGGGCTGTGAACTAAAGCTTGGCGCGACAAGATCGCCAAGACTTCCTACCCAGGACGGTCGCCCGAGATGGCCGATTTTGCCATTTTGGCAGTTGTGGACCGAATATGGATCGTCACCATGCCGAGCGTCATGGAGGTCTTGGAGAGCCAAGTACGTGTGAGTCCCTGTTGGACTCCCAGTGGATTGCATACGGAACGGTGGATCTGATCTCCCGAGCCGGCGTGGAGATATACCATAGAAGATAGCCTCGATTTTGGCTCATTTTGAGCAGCCAAAATGACCCCTTTTTGGCAGCCCAATTTCAGCCCCCCGTGTGGTCATTTGGCGGCCCCATATCTCTATGCCTCTGAGAAGCCCGGACCCAATTCAATGTCGTGTACTTAGATATTAGTCCTAGGTTCTGTCTCCAATCCTCCGAGCCATTGGCCTTGCCCTGGCCGAGCAAGCCGGCCGTGGGGATGACTCCAATTTTGATGATTTTGGCATCATGTCCCCACATGGCGAAACCGTGGTGCCCTGATGCCGGGGACTCAGAGGGAGCCAGGTTGGGTGAGAAGCATAGAGTCCGGTGCTTCGTCCCTACCTCTGGATGGTCTGGACGAGGGGTCAATTTTAGAGGTTTCCAAGCTAATATCAGTTTGGGCTGAAACAGCCCATTTTCAGCTACCAACTCCTAGGCGATGATGGCAGGGCCTCATCTCTGGCTCAGAGGGGAGTTGCGACCTGCCATTGAGGGAGCAATGGGAGCCACTGTCGGTCGGCCATGGAGTTACTTGGTTCCCAGGAACTTGCCTGTGGCTGGGCGCCACGCCCTCGGCTATTGGCAGCTTTTCAGGGCAGGGCATGGGTTGTGTTTGAGCCCCCGCCCCTGTCAGCCACTATTAGGGTCGGACCTGGGATTGGGATATGAGTTGGGACACAGTGTCTATTGTCCTGTGATGCCTTCCTGCCAGTCCAGTCTTAACCCCATGTGTACATATCCTGATGTGTTTCTGTACATACTTTTGTTCCCTTGTTTCAGAGTGGCAAGGATCCTGAAACGCTTTGTCACATGACATGAGCATGGGGATGCCCCTGTGAGCGCAGTGCTTTGCCTGCCTGCTTGCTTGTGCGTGTCCGCCGCAGCGTCCCGTGGCCAGGCCCCCCACGGGAACGCGTCACTACCACCACAAGCCTACGCATGACTGGCCCAATGGTTCCACCGCGCCGATGCGAATCCCACAATGGTGTGTAATCACGACCACAAACCCCAATGGCTGTTCACCACAACGCCCACCTGGCCCCGCCCCGAACCAGCAGGATTCGCCCTCCGTTACAGCATGTACAAACCAGGCAGAACGGGCAAGCACGAGCACCCCTACTATCCGCTTCCCCACTCCTGCAACACACCAGAACGCTGAACACAAACCCTCACAGGCCGCGACCTTAACCCGGACACGGCCTGGATCCTCCACTACATCTACTCCTACCTCTCACAAGGACAGCCAGAACAGCGACTCATAGCCATGTCCCCCCAAGCGAAACACATCATCTCCAAGGAAATAGGGCAGTACGCCACCCCAATCCTGCAGCCCACAACCCCGGTGGCCCACCTTACCACGGGCCTCGCCATATACGCCTACCTGCCCATGAACCCATGCCGCCTCCCACAACCATCACTGGCGGACCTACTCTTCTTCACAGACGCCTCAGGAGAATCCACCCTCACGCCCATCACCGGGGGAGCCACGCTGAAACTGACCCACACCGGGGGACACTACCACATGGACCACTACACGGGCCACACCACCTACAGGGCCTCCTCCCAGGGGGAACCGGGGGCCATGGCTGAAGCCATCACCAATGTGGCGACCCATCTACCCGGCCACCTCCCGCACGTCGTCTTGATCTGGTTCGTAGTGGATGCCACTCTCGGCACACACCTACTCCTCCGCATAGCACGACAACCACTCCACAAAGCCAGCGCGACGAGCCTCGGCACCCAAGCACTGACACTCTGGAAAGCCCTCCGCAGCCTTCCCCCCTACGTACAACTTCACATCGTGAAACAAGAATCCCACAGGCACCAATACAGAAATGGTGAGGTTGACATCCACGCGGTACACCAGCGCACCACGCACCTGCCGACCCTCCAGGTGCCCGACCTGGGCTGAAACCACACACACCTCCAAAACATACCCCCCAAACCGGAGCCCCATTGGATCCCGGACTGGGTACCGGAGGACGCCCCCTATACCTCACACGACATTCCATACCATTACCCAAACCCCATCCAACATCTTGCCCGCGTGCTCGGCAACACAGACAGCGAGCGCACATCGTAGAAGTCCAGGAGAAACTGACGGTCCCCCTCTACCACACGGCACTACGCCCAGCAAAGGTCCCAGCTCACCTCCAGAAACGATGCATCCAGCCCCTCAGGGAGCAACTACCACTCCTCACCAGGGTCGCCCGATGGCTCGCCCGCAAGCACATCCACGTCCAAGAAGAACACACCCGCTGCCCGTGCGACCACCCAAGCCCGGAGGACTGGGAACACTTCAAGACGTGCCCCCTCCATACGGGCAGGGACACGCTAGTGGGCTGGTCCCCGGCAGAAACCCTACAGCAACACGAAGGCTGGCCAACCCACAGCCACGCACACCAGGCCACCGAACACCTCTTCAGGGATCCCCTGGTCAGGGAAACCACTATGAGAGGGGCGGTGACACTGGCCCTACACCGACACCTCAGCAAACACTCGGAAAACCCGATGGAGGCAGCAGCGCAGCTCCAGCTAGAAGCAGTCCGCAGAGCAGCGGCGAAAATGGTACACCACAAACACCTCCTGTTGACACACACGGAACAACTCACCAACCCCTCCACCAGGGAACACATGCAGCGTCTCATCCATTACCATGCCGTGCATGACCCAGAAGTCCACTACCCTACGCCGCGCCCCACACAGGCCCCCATCTCCGTCCGCAGGCCTCCAAGACACCACCAGGGCACCCCAGAAGGCCTGCAGGCCCCACGACAAGACCCACCCGCCACAAGCACCCACGGCACCCCAGAGCCCACCTCTCACCCACGGGGCAAGCCGGCACCGCCCAGCCCAGCCAAGCCCGCCCAGGGCCGCCCATACATGGACGTGGACGCGCAGGACCCCGGCAACCCCCCCTGCCAAGCTCCCCCGGACCTGGAGCACCCCCCCCTCACACCGAACACCATCCGCGACGCCACCTCCTCCTAGCAACCCTCCAAGGCAGGGCCCTGAACACTACCCTGGGCTGGTACCGCCTGCAAGTGAGCTGGACCAAGCTTACCGTCAAAGCCCTCAAGGACCTAACCAGCCCGGGCAACGGCCTCCAGGAGGCCATCGTAGACCTCGTACTCTGGCGAGCCTGCCAACACGCCCAAGGGCAGCACGTCTGGATCCCCACCATCGAGTGCGGCCAGGCCCTGACACAGGACACGGACACCAAGGTAACACGTCGAGGGACCACACGCCTACGAAGAGCCCCAGCTGAGAAGGACCAACCAGCAGAACTGAACAACCCGGAACAGTCGGAACAGGCCAACGCACCACAGACAACAACCTCCCTCCCCCACCTACAGACAGCGACCACCCCCCGTCGGAGGTCTGGTGTACAGTCCTTGAGCGCGGGCACTACTACGTAGTGGCTGCTACAGCAACATCCCCCAGCCCACAGTGGCTCGTCAAAGGGGCCGACACCATGCTCGCCCCATGGGGCTGCCCCACCAGGGGCAGTAAGGGACCTCACCAACCCGCACAAAGTTCTTAGGGGCGTCCTCCAGACGGGCGAAAAACCTCCGGCCCGCGCCCTGGCCCAAATCACCTCAGGGCGGGCGGGCTACCACCTGGGACTGGCCATGCTATGCCTGATCCAATGGATCAAGCGCCACTGGCCATCCAAGGGGACCGTGCCCTGGATCTTGGCCTTCCCCAGCGCCAACACACACAAATCAGGGCAGGCCCAGACACCTGAAAGGACCCCCTTCCCAGACCACAGCATCCCTCACCTGCGGGTACTACGCCATCCACAGGATCCTCCCCCGCGTAGGCCTTAGCCCAGAGCCAGAATACCCTCTTCCCACCACTGACCAAGAGGTGCACCAAATAACTACGCTCATCCGCAAAGTGCTTGCCAGGGCCGCAGAAGACAACAAGCTTCTCCTCTACTCCGCGCACCCTACAACGGACCACACAGGCGCCCCGCTGCAAGCGGACACATACACGGACACAACACCCCCCCAGGCGCAATCCCCGCCCCTGCCGCTCCCCCCCCGCTTCCCACCTGGCAGCCCACACATACCCAGCCACCGAACAGCCCTCACCACCTCCCACAGCCGGCAACCCGCACACACCCACTGCAAGGAGCCCCACGCCTAACGGCACACCCACCCTGTCAAGTGCCCCGCACACGCCCCCCGCACACACCCCCGGACACCAGGGCCCACCCCCCCTGCACCCCGGATGCAGCCCACGCGAACTGTTTCACCCCGCGGACGCCAACCCACACAACTACACACATTGAAGGACCCCGGCGCAGCCGAGCCCTGAAGGCGAAGACTGCCGCCCCGCGCCTCGCTCCTCCACCGCTGCCCACCAGATCGGCCCGCCGGGCCGCCAGGTCGCAGCTGGGCCCCCCCAGCCACCCACACGAAAACTGCGGCCCAAGGCCATGCCCTCCATCTCCCCGGCTGTGGCCGCAGCAGAAGCCACCGCGACCCACAATCCCGCAACCGCCCGCATGACAGCGCAACCCGCGTCCCTCAAAACCACCACTTCCTCCTCGTCCTCATCCTCATCGACGTCCTCCACCTCATCCTCCAACCCCCCCCTCCCTGCCGACCTCATCCACAAAGCCAGGGAGAACAGTGGGCGAGCAGGCAGGCCAGGGCGTGGGTGACAGGCGGCAGGACCCACGGCACGGGCAGGGGGACAGAGGCGTGGGGGCCGGAAGGGGGCCCAAGGGCAAGGGCAAGGGCGCCACGGGCCCCCAGGGACAGGCGAGATGGGGCATGGGAGCCCGGAAGGGAGGGCGGGTTGAAGGGAGGGGGGCGGGGGGCGGGGCGCCCCCGCAGCCGGATGTGCAGCCCGTGAGGTGCATCCCCCCGGCGCACCACACCCAGCACCACCACCACCACCACCACCACCTCTAAAACATCGACCCCGACGCCGGGGAGCTCATCCCCCCCCAACCCCCACGACCCAAGCACCAGCCAGCCTCCGCCCGCACAGAGAGCGGAGCCGGCGCGGATGTCCTCGGCGGGGGGGGGGCGGGGTGCGGCACCGGCGCCGCAGGCACAGGGGCCGCAGAGGGGGCCCGGCCCTGGGACCGGGACTGGGGCACGGTCCTGGACCCTCTGGGGGATGAGGCCCTCCCCCTGGTGGGGGAGGTGTACGGGTGGTTGAGTTGGGCCAACCAGGGGACCACCAGGGGGATGAGGAACCGGCCTTTCGATGCCGTGCTCCTATGGTGGGACGGAGGAAACCGGGAGGTACCCCCGGTGGGCGGGGCAGCCCCAGAGGACCACAGGAGGGTCCTCAGGTCAGTGATCCGGGCGGCGTGGCCCGACAGGGTGCCGACGTGGACGGCCTTCCTGGAAGGGGGGGCGGTGCTCCGCATCACGGACGCGGACGCCAACAACTGGCTCCCCCGGGCCTTGCGCAGCGCCCTCGCCCACTGGCGCTACCGCAGGTGCAACCCGTCACCGCCACAGTTCCAGCCCCCACAAATGCGGCGGCGCAGGTGACGGCCCAGACGGCGGACGCGAGAGAGTGGGGGGGGGGGCTGGGCCCCCCGACCCACGCCCCCCCCACGATACGGCATTAAGGAGGAGCGCGCGCCACCTCCCGCGGGAGGGAGGGCGGAGACAACGAGCGCGGGGGGGAACCAACTGCCCCGCAGCCCGCTGACCGCTGACCGCTAACCCTCATGGCCGCCCACGGCCGGCCAGGGCCGCCCGGCGACGGCGGGGGCGACAAGGGACCCCAGCGAGGGCCTGCACGTGGGTCCGGCTCTAGGTAGAGGGGGGCGGGGGAAGAGTGCGACCCCCCAGCCTACAGCTGGCCCCCCGGGCCGGGACAGCCAGGCCGCCCCCCTTCAGCCATCAGGGGGCGGCGCCAGGGGACCAGAGGGCCCCCCAGACTCCCTCCCCCTCCCCCTCAGGCACAAGAGCGGACGGAGGCAGACCAAAGAGACGGCGGATCCGCACCCCCCCCCAAAGAGGCTGCTGCACCCGGGGTGAGGGGGCAGCGCGGCCGCGGCAAGCGCCCCCGCCGAACCGCCCGCACGCTCCCGCCCTGCCCGCTGCCGACCGACGGCGGACCGGCAGTGCCCAGGATGGCGCAAACGGAGCGGCCCCCTCAGAGGCTGTCCTGGGGAAGGCTGGGGCGCGAACCAGGGCGGGGGGGTCCCCCCCCCGCTCCCTCCCCCCCCCGCCGCACTGACCCATTGGCTGCCGACTGGGGCGCATCTGACGCCCGCGGCCGCCCGGCAACCCCCACGGCACAAGTATACCCCGGGGGGGCGCACCGAAGACAACAGATGGCAGGCCGACGCCCGACAGGGCAGGGGGGCAGGGGGCGGCGGACCGCCCCCCCCCCCCGCTCCCCCCCCGCAGCTTGAGGGCCACAGGAACTACCCTCCGCCCCCCCGGAGCCGAGGGGACGCCCACCCTCCCCCAGAAGGGACCGCGACGCGGGGGGGGGGATGCGGCTGGACGTGCACACCGCGCGCCCCAGCGCCCCCAGCCGCCTGCTCCCGCGGGGGTCGCGGCCGACGGGCGAGCCGACACCAGCGCGCCAGAGCGGCGCGCGGACCAAGCCTGGGGGCGGCGCACGGCGGCGCACCAGAACAGTATGGGGGCCGCGCCCCCCATGACCCCCCCATGACCATTGTCCACTCGGGGAGGGCAGAGGGGGGGTTCAGGTATCAAGGGGCCCCCGGGGGAGCGGTCCACGGGCCGCCTCTCACCCCCCCCCCCCCCCCCCCCCGGGGCGGCCCCGCGACCCTGACCGAACGCGCACGCCGGGGGGGAGTGCGCCGATGACAAGGCCAGGGTAGGGAACCGCGGGCCGCCCCCCAGAGGGGGAGCACGGAGGCCGCGGTGCGACCCCCCCCCCCACCACCCCCCCCACGGGCCCGCAAGCCGCGGGGGCGCCGGCCCCCACCCCCCGAGGCAGGGGGGAAGGTCCCTCCGCCCCCCCGCCCCAGCCGCCGGCTCCAACAGGAACCGCGGGGAACAAACGTGCCCGCGCCAACGCACCAGGACGCCGCACAGATCGCGCCCAGAGAAGGCGGGCGAGCAAGAACTGGAGTAGTATGGGGACCAAGCCCCCCATGATCAGAACGACGCCAGTGACACCCGCTTTGTTGCCTGTCCAGGAGAGGCAGGGGGACGGAACTAGGCAGAGCGACCCCCCGCCCTAGTGGCCCCCCCGGCCGCACAAACGGGGGGCACGGCGCATGGACCGCCCCCCCCCCCTCAAACCCGCCCCCCGGCACACGAACGCCACGGACCCGCCCCATGGGGGGCGCACAGCCCCAAGCGAGGTAGGGGGGAACCGGGACCGGACCGCCCCCCCCCAAGCACGCCAGACGGAGCAAGGGACCGGGGCAGGACACACGGAGGGGCACGGACCACGCCGAACGGCCCTACCAGCGCCCAGTGCGGCAGCCGCGCGTGGTGCGCACGCCAGACCACCTAGGGGGGGGGGGGGCGGACGCCGCGGGAGCGCGAGCGCACACACATGCAGAGGGGATACGGGGACTTCCAGAAGGGCAACCGGACTGAGCTCGCGGAACGCACAGACCGCGTGGAATGGCGTACCAGCGAGTGAGGGTAAGGGACACCCGGACAGGAAGGGCCCACCACACGCAGCGCGGGACACGCGGGGCGGGAAGGGGGAAACGGGAGAGACACAACACCAGGTACTGGCCCGAGCCCCCCGAACCGGCCGCGAGGGGCGCGCACACACAAACGGGGCACTGCACCCGCCAAGGCAGTAGTGGTGCACTGCGCCACGCCCCAACCCCTAGGCTAGGCAGCCTCCGCGCCAGCCCAAGGGGGTCCCAGTGGCGACAAGCCAGTAGCACGGGCACGGCGGTGCCAGTGCCCCGAGCGACCACGCATTAGGGGGGCAACGCGGTGGGTAAGCGCCCGCAGCCACGGCTGCGAATTGATGCACTGACCGGGGAGTGGCGAAACGGGAAAGCCGGGGAGGGAAGGGGCTCCGAGCCCTGTGAACCCGGGGGACTCCGCCACCAGGCAGGAGGTGTGTTTTGGAGGGCCCCTCACTAGGACCCGGTGGGGAGGATATCACCTGGCCCGACCAGGTGGCCCCCCGGGGCCGAAAGGCGTCTAGTACCCCCAAAATCAAACCTCAAACCTCAAACCTGATCCACAAAGCCACGGCCAAAACCAATGCTGCATCCGCACGCCAGGCTGCTGGAGGCCCCCCGACCCCCCGACAGACGACCCAGGCACCCCAGCAGCGGGCTGGCAACCCCCCCCATGCGGCACTGGTGCCCTCGCACCTCCGTGACGAGGTCCTCCTCAAACTGGAACCGGATCCCAACCCAAAAACCGGACCCCAAACCGAAACCGGAACCCAAACGACAACACCACCCAGCAGCACGACCATCACCACCACCATCAACAACAACACCAACACCACCGCACACAGCCCCCAACACCATAAGAGCTACAACGGCAGCACAAGCCACTCCGCCCTAACCCAAACCCTAACACAGACAAGGACCCCCCACCCACCACATCCCGAGCCCCCCTCCCCCCAGTGGCCGCCACCACCACAGAGGCGGCCAGCCAACACGACCCTGTCGGAACCCTCGTCAACATCCCCATCTGGGAGCGCCCCATCATCCGACACCAAACACGACCACGGCTGCCGACCAGACCGACCTGGAGACGTGGGACCCCTAAACCTCGGTCACCATTAAGCCCGGCCACGGACCCGCCCTGACTACCCACCAAGCTGTACAGCCCCAGGGGCTGCAAACGATTTCCGACCCCTCAGCCCCAGCGGGGGAACCGGAATATTCACAAGGGATCTTAGGGCCATACCCGCAGCACCATCACCACAACTACCAGCACCACCGCCACCACTACCACTGCCCACCATCCTACCCTACCAGGCCACAACCCCCCATGCACGAGCAGCACCAGCACATGCGATGGCAGCACCCAGGCACTCCACCCCCATACCCCGCCTACCACAAGCCGACACCCAGCCCCGTACCAGGAACCGTTTCCACCCGGCAAACACGTCCACGCCGAAGAGGCCCCCCGGTCCCACCCCCGCCCGGGACAGTCACTCGACCCGTACCACCAGCCGCCACCGCCGCCGCACCCGTACGGGGCAGATCCATGGAGAGTGGGGGACTTCCCCCCGGCCCCCCAAGCACCAGGCAGCACGATGCGAGGCCCCCCCGGGCCCGCCGACGCCTCTTGACTGGCCAGACGCGCCCCCTGACGAAGCCCGGTCCCGCAAACGGCGGTGCTCCCGCTCCCCCCCGACACAGCGCACCCAACCCCGGCGCTCACGCTCTCCACAGCGCCACCGCGCCTCAGCCGCTCACTCGCGCCGCTTGCGCTCCCCGAGGCGCCACCACGACCCCCCAGGGCCCCGCTACCGCCGCTCCTGTTCCCCAGGCCCCTTCCCCCGCGAGCAGCACCGTTCGTCACGTTCCCCGCGCCGCCCATACGCATCTTGCGACCCCAGCCCCCGCCACCGCTGCTTCGGCTCCCCCGCGCGCCGCCACGCACGCCACTGCCGTCCCATGTCTGCGTCCCCCTCACCCCGCCACCGCCGCTCCCGCTCCCCCGGGCGCCTCCACACTCGCCACTGCCGTCCCGTGGCCACAACTTCCTCCCCCCACGAGCCCCACCGAGCTTCCCGTTTCCCCCGCCACCTGTACGCATCCTCCAAACCCAGCTCCCGCAACCGCCGCTCCGGGACATCGAGCTCGGAGCGTTCCCCTCCCGAGGCCCCCGCCAACCTCGCCTGGTGGTCTGCCCCTGCCTTGCAGGAGCTCTGCTGCTGGGTGAAGTGGGCCGGGGGACCCGGAAGGCGAGAAGGGGTGCACATGGCACACACCTTCGAGGAGATCCGCATCCGCACCCCCGCCAACCCCAACGAGGCCGCGCTGGAGGCCGCCATGCCGCAGGCAGCATGGAAAGCGCTACTCCGGGACGCGGTCTAGGGCCTCCACCCCCCTTACACCCCCCAGACCCTCCGCGGGTGGCTCCAGACCAAGCCCAGGCATGGGCCATCGGCGCCCCACAGGGGCCCCGCTACCCCAGCGCCACCACACTAGAAAGGGAAAGGGCACAGGTAAGGGGAGGGCAAGGGACGGGAAGGGACACCCACAGGAGGGGGCGAGGAGGGGCCCACAGGCGCCCACAGGGACGGGGCAACGGGGGCAACACAACACGGGAGTAGGGAACCACCCACGGGCCAAGAAGGGGAGGGACCAGCGACGGTGCCGCAGAGAGAGAGGAACCATCGGCGGGCACCAGGGCACACACACAGGAAGGGCATGCGACAACAGAGGGACCAGCACCGCACCAGCCCCAGCTGACACCGCGCGACCCCCCGAGGCGCACGCCCGCCAACACATGCCGCCGAAGTACGGACCGCACCGGCTCACGCCCAGCGGCCACCGGAGACCGCACAGGGGAGTGAGGGCACACCCACACGGGGAGAAGGGGCTACAGCCACCGAGGGAGCTGCCGAGAACACTGCCACGCAGCCCACCACTACGCCCTCACCGCCAGGCGACGACCCCGGCCACAGCAAGGGCCACCTCACAGGCACCAGAAGAGGCAGAGGACACGGCCGCACCACCCAGGCGCTAGAGGCAAGGACCTCAGAGGACATGGGACCAAAGCACAGACCCCCAGGGTGGGCACCCCCGCGGAGACCTACCTGACCCACCAGCCCGAGCGGCACACCCGGACCCCCGCAGCACGGATCCAGTGAGCCACCCCACCTAACCGCACCCCTGACCCACCAGCCAGCCACAGAACCTCAACCCGCGTCCCGCACCACAACACGGGCCAGTCTAACCCCCAGAGACCCCACCCCACGCCCCTACCACGGCACAACATAAGGCAACACGACACATCGCACTGCAGCGCACCGCTGTGCAACGCGCCACGACAACGCACTCCAAGAGGGACACACCACAACACGACGCGGCGCGACGCGGCACACCGCGGGACACCACGGCACGACATGGCGCACAAGGGCACGACAAAGCAGGGCACACCACAGCACAGCACTGCATTGAAGGAGGTCCACTGCCCACTGCCTCCAGGCAGTGAGGCAGTGCATTGCAGGAGGTCCACTGCCCACTGCCCCCAGGCAGTTGGGGAGTGCATTGAAGGAGGTCCACTGCCCACTGCGCCCAGGCAGTGAGGCAGTGTTTTGCAGGAGGTCCACTGCCCACTGCCCCCAGGCAGTGAGGCAGTGTATTGCAGGAAGTCCACTGCCCCCTGCCCCCAGGCATTGGGGCAGTGCATTGGGGAATGTGCACTGCCCGCTGCCCCCAAGCAATGAGGCAATGTATTGCGGGAGTTCCACTGCCCAATGCGTGAGGCAGTGCATTACAGGAGTTCCACAGCCCACTGCCCCAAGGCAGTGAGGCAGTGTATTGCAGGAGTTGCACTGCCCACTGCCCCGGGGCAGTGAGGTAGTGGATTGCAGGAGTTGCGCTGCCCACTGCCCCGAGGCAGTGAGGCAGTGCATTGCAGGAGTTCCACTGCCCACTGCCCCCAAGCGGTGAGGCAGTGCATTGCAGGAGGTCCACTGCCCACTGCCCCCAGGCAGTGAGGCAGTGTACAGCAGGAGTTCCACTGCCCACTGCCCCCAGGCAGTGAGGCAGTGCGTTGCAGAAGTTGCACTGCCCACTGCACCCAGGCAGTGGGGCAGTGCATTGCGGAAGGTCCACTGCCGACTGCCGCCAGGCAGTGGGGCAGTGTATTGCAGGAGTTGCGCTGCCCACTGCCCCCAGGCAGTGAGGCAGTGCATTGCAGGAGAACCACTGCCCCCTGCCCCCAGGCAGTGGAGCAGCGCATTGCAAAAGTACCACTGCCCACTGCCCCCAGGCATTGAGGCAGTGCGGTGCAGGAGGTCCACTGCCCACTGGCCCCAGGCAGTGCCGCAGTGTGTCGCAGGAGTACCACTGCCCACTGCCCCAGGCAGGGCGGCAGTGTATTCCAGGAGATGCCTGGCCCACTGCCCGTAGGGAGGGAGGCGGTGAGCAGCGTGAGTACCACTCCCCACTGCCCTCAGGCAATGCGGCACTGCGACGCACGATTTCCACTGCCCACAGCCCCCAGGCTGCCTGCTAGTGCGTTACACTGCCCACTGCCCTCTGCCCACAACAACAGTGCAGCAGGGCACACACAGTGCAGTGTAGTGCAGAGCACCAAGCAGTGCGGCACTACACAGAAGGCACTGGTGGTGCAGCGCGGAACGCAGGGTGCAGTTGGCAAATGAGACCCTGTGTGACTGCGCGCAGGCGTCGGCAAGGCAATGTCGGCCAAGTGCGAGAGTGCACTGGTCCGGCTATGCCACAACACACTTACACACAGCGCGCACATAACACACACAGCCCAGCCCGTTTACCTGTACCCGTGGGTAGACATCCCGGCCTTTTGCCTTTCGGTAACAGCGCCTTCGGCACAACACAGCACGGACAAGCACGACGCAGCACGGGGAAACGCGGCACGGCACACCACGGCACACCACAGAACACCACAACAGCAAGGCCCGGGACACTAACCAGGGGTCTAACCCCAGCAAGCCGCCACAGAGCCCGGAAGAAGCCGCACCAGCTCGCCGCACACCGGCAAGCAGCCACCGCACGCCCAGCAACGACGACGGCGGCCAACCCACACAAACCGCCACCAGAAAGTTAAAGTCGGCACCGCCGAGGCGGAGGGACACGGAAAACCCGAGCTTCCCTAACCAAGGGCCTCACGAAACCGCCTGGCGCAACCGCCCAACCAGTAGAGCCGGAACCTACCCCGACAGGAAGGGCCACCGAGCCAAACGTGTACATAACCCACCCAACCCATGGGGCTGGCACAAGGCCCTGCAAAACGCAAGCACCAGCAGCAACCAGGTTAACCACACTGACTGCCGACCAGTGCGTGCACCAGCCCAGGGAAGGCAGAGGGAGGAACTGGCAAACCCCCCCAAACAAAAATTGGGGTCGGGGGCACAGATAGGCCCACAGCCGAGAGGCCGCCCACTTACGTAAGAGGCGGGCAAACTCCTCAGCCAGACGGCACGGAAGACGGCACCCACCGGGCCCCCCGAAGGAACACCGGAGCACCACCCAGCCAAAGACGGCGAACCCTAACCCAGAGCAGCGGCCCACCGGAAGACAGGACACCCCGCACACGCCAACACACACCTCGCTGGGCCGGAGACGTGAAAAAAGAAAAAGCAAAGAAAAAAATGAAGGCGCAGCCCGGAAGAGAAGGGGGGACGGAGACCACGAGACCCAGAACCAGGACAGCCAGCGACGGACACCACAACGCCACGACACAACAGGGCCGAAAAACCACACACCCCCCGCAACCCCAAAAAAAAAGCAAAAGAGCAGGTGGGCAACAAACCCGGCCCATGGCAACTCCCGCACACCCCCACGGCACAGGCGGCCCCCTCAGAAGGTGACAGAAAACGGATGCGGCGCACACAAGTATCAGGCATTCGGCAGAGGTAACCCAAAACTCTTGCGATTTCTCCAAAACCCGTTCTCCTTGTTTATTCAAACTCTTGTAACCTCAAACTCTCAAAACCTTTGACGTTCGTTCCCCTTAGTGGTTGCTGCTTTTCCTTGCTTGTTCTGCAATCCTTGGATCCTGCTTGTTCTGCACTCCTTGTACTTTGCGCTGTGCATGCACTGATCTACACATCCCGCACGCAAACCCTGCACCTTCATAAGCACCAAGCAGTTTTGATCTCCATTGTCGTTGTGCAGCACGGGGTCCCTTGCTTGCCTGAGCGGTCACTGCCGGCGTCACGAGCGTGGGCAGTTTGGGGACTTTGGCACCCCTCCATGCAACATATCTACAACAACCAAAAGAATGCCAAGCACAGAATTAATAATAAATAAGCAACCACAAAATAACGTAACACAGCGCTTCTCTATTTCTTTCTCTGTTCTGATTCCACTCTGGCATTTGCGTCTGCGACGCGCGAATGCGCGATCGCGGCGGGGCTCCTGCAGCCCTGTCCTAGTTGCCCAGGCCGGCCTATTACACTCCCCTCCTAAGACACTACACGCAGCGTGGAGAGTCTGATCTAAAGCCAAAACCAATGGCTGGCCTGGGCAACAAAACCTACAAAAGGCATAACTTGGGGCGTGGGGGCGGGCTGCGGCTGCATGCTTGCTTGCGGAGCTGCAGTCTTGATGGTGGGGTCTTTGCTGGCCTGGGCACCAAAGGCGTCTGGCTTCTGGGAAATACTTATTGGGGCTAAAAGGGAGCTACTCTTGCTCGACCACACCCCTTGCATACGTCCTACCTGGACCGTTTCCCCCACCACCCCTGTCGTAGAGGCTGACCCTTACGCGTACCCACAACCACACACAGCACCCCACCAGCCATGCACTCCCCGCCAGTGGGTGGGGCCTCAACTAGGCAATCACACACACACACTGCAGCCTACCACCCGCCCAGCAGTCTCACACCCCGCCGTTCGTAGCACCTTTGCCCTGTTGTCCTGGTGCCTTTACTATACAACAAATGAGGCTCCACCAAGACAAACCAGGGCAAAGGTGCATTCATACTCGATGCATATATAGCAAAAACCAACGTCACCGAGGCTGTCAGCGCCTCAGTGACAAACTCATTTTGTCATCTGCCTCATTTAGAATGCGTAATCTCGCCAGAAGAGGAGGTGGTCATCCGCTCATCCGAGCTGCATTAATCTGGCTGCTGTGTCGCTACCCTTGCCCCTGCACACGGCGTAGACAAGCCTCGAGGCGGTATTCGCCGGAACGCTGGCGCTGCACTGTGCTCACGAGCCTGGCCTCCTTCCCCGGTCAGCCTTCGTCCATAAAGCACTGCTACGGTCCACACATCCATCAGCGCTGGTACTTCAGTCCCCTCTCAGCGCTGTAGCGCAACGCTGGTACTTCACGTCTCTCTCAGCGCTGCAGCGCCGCTGGTACTTCAGGTCTCTCTCAGCGCTGTAGCGCAGCGCTGGTACTTCCGTTCCCTCTCCGCGCTGTAGCGCAGCGCTGGTACTGTGCGAGTCTCCTTGTGCTTCCATCGGCGCTGTAGCGCAACACTGATACTTTGTGAGTCTCTCCGAGCCTCCATCAGCGCTGTATAGCAACGCTGGTACTTCGGTTCCCTCTCAGCGCTCAACGGGGCGCTCATACTTCGTGTCTCTCTCAGCGCTGTAGCGCAACGCTGGTATCGTACCAATTTTGGTGCTGTTCTTCTTGCACGCGTCCCCCAACTCAGCTGGCTTTGCCCTGCTGCTCGATCGCTGCACTGTGCACTCCCGGGGCTGCCTCAGCGCTGCAGTTGGAGAGCTTCGGGGCATTCGTACTTAGCTGAGAGTTTTGTAAGGCATTCGGCGGAGGTAACCCAAAACTCTTGCGATTTCTCCAAAACCCGTTCTCCTTGTTTATTGAAACTCTTGTAACCTCAAAGTCTCAAAACCTTTGACGTTCGTTCCCCTTAGTGGTTGCTGCTTTTCCTTGCTTGTTCTGCACTCCTTGGATCCTGCTTGTTCTGCACTCCTTGTACTTTGCGCTGTGCATGCACTGATCTACACATCCTGCACGCAATCCCTGCACCTTCATAAGCACCAAGCAGTTTTGATCTCCATTGTCGTTGTGCAGCACGGAGTCCCTTGCTTGCCTGAGCGGTCACTGCCAGCGTCACGAGCGTGGGCAGTTTGGGGACTTTGGCACCCCTCCATGCAACATATCTACAACAACCAAAAGAATGCCAAGCACAGAATTAATAATAAATAAGCAGCCACAAAATAACGTAACACAGCGCTTCTCTATTTCTTTCTCTGTTCTGATTCCACTCTGGCATTTGCGTCTACGACGCGGGAATGCGCGATCGCGGCAGGGCTCCTGCAGCCCTGTCCTAGTTGCCCAGGCCGGCCTATTACAACAAGAGGCCACGCGCCCCAGCACCCGAGCCAGGAAAAAACCAGAGAGCAGACGAAACCCACACCCACACACACACACATCAGCCCGCCAGGAATGACGGGGTAGAAGCGGGGCACACGCACAAAGGCACACACACACACCCCAACGCCCCAACCAGGATGTGCAGGGCACAGGCAAAACCCGAGCCCAAGCACACACGCCCACACCGCACACGCCAGCCGGGAGGGGCGGGGTACAAGCGGGGTGCGCACACAAACACACACACGCCCCAACAGCCCAGCCAGGAGTGGCGGGGCGCGGCTGGAACCCAAGCGCAAGCACACACCCCCGCACCGCACCCCAAGCCAGGAGGAGCAGGGGACCAGGGAGGACGCGCACACAAGCACACACACACCGGTACACCTCAGCTAGGAGTGGCGGGGCGCAGCCGAAACCCTGAGCCCAAGCACACACATCCACGACGCACACCCGAGCCGGGGACATCCGGGTACAGGTGGAGCGCACACACAACCACGCACGCCCCAAAACCCAGGCCAAGAATGGTGTGGTGCAAGCCAGAACCCAAACCCAACCGCATACACCACAAACACCAGCCGGGAATGGAGGGGCGAAACCACAACCCGTACCCAAGCACACCCACCAAATACCCAAGCCAGGGTTAGCGGGGTTACCGAAACCCGAGTCCTAGCACAACCCGGACTCAAACACAAACACCACAAAACAGTAGGAAACCAAGTGTCCATAGCCCGGGCACTGAGGCAGCCCGTGCCATGCAGGTGACCCGGCCAAACGAGATCCGGAGACCGGGGGTAAGGCTGCATCCCAGGGCCTGCGCTGCTTTGGGACTCGAGGCGGAGCGTGCGACACCCAAGCGCCTCGGAGGCCCGTTACCAAGAACATGCATGCATGCCTTGGGAACAGGATACGCCAGGAAGTCCTGTGAACCTCTGGGGTTCCGCCCAAAGGAGGGGACGTGCGCAAGCACGGGAACACACCCTCCCGGCGAGACAAGCACGTCACGCTGGCGGCAATGAGCCCTCCCGGTGTTGCCGGGGGCTGCTAGGGTTGGGGCCACCAGTCAGGTCTAGGGGATGTAAGCCACCTCCCCTCTTCATGCGTGAAGCCTCTTCCTGTCCGTCACAGGCGAGACGCCAGGGGGAACCATGGGGCGCTTCTCCACGACCGAGTGCACCTACCTACCTACCTGTTTCAGCCAAAATAAATGTAACGCAACTGGCACAACCACTAGTGGCACCACGTGGGGATCGAAAGCTGGTTGACTTGCCTCTGTGGGATGTATATCTGTCCGACCACGTTCTGGCATCTGTTTTCAGCACGTTTTACCTGTCTTCTGCATATCCGAGATTTGTGGCGGAAGGAGCATGGCCCATTGCTGACGATACAATCTTTGCGACACCGTCAATGCTTAATGTAACTGCACGCTGGGCCTCGCAGCGGATCATACTAATGTTTGGGTCTGCATCGTGCAAGGCATTGCATTTTGGTGACACCATCCCTCTCTGCGCTTTGGCCAATGAGGGGCCCTTGCCTTCCCCCGTCAAAAGAGAGCAGGTCGCAGTGTCAGTATACAAGCTTCTGGCAAGCGTGTGGGCACGGCACCGGCTGGGTACTTTGGAAGTACCCAAACCGCCAAATTTTCGTCAGGACTGGGGCATGGAGATTAGTGGAGGAGATTAACTACCAGTGGAGTGGTACAATTCCGAAACCAAGTTGCTGTGCCAATCTGCAGTTCGGCAAAGTGGCTCTATCGCACAGTACACAGCGCAGCCTGAGGCCAGCACCACACTTGCAAACCCAGGAACCCGAGCAGCCGCTGTCCCATCCTGGCGTGACCAGCTGGCCAATGCACTGACGGCAGGCGTAACTGAGAACGGACCTGGCAACACTGAGGTGTGTATTGCATCGATGGAAAAAATCAGCTTCGATCCAAACAAATCGTTCTAATTAGAATGAAAAACATTCAATAGATGACCTGGATCGAATCTGACATACCAGACTGCAGAAGTGCACTTCACGTGCCACAGATCACCGCTGTCCATACCAGTTACGCAGGAATTCCTTGGTCGTTCTGTGGACACGGGCGTTTTGCAGGCAATGACGAGGAGACTAGAGCTTGTGCTCTGTTGGAGATGCTTAAATTCCGTCCTGACTCTGCCATTCTCTTCCTGAGTGCCCTGAAGGACCAAGAGAGGCGGGCACGTATACAAGGCCAGCCAATCTGGTTGACAATAAGTAATCTGGTGCCTGAGAGTCCAGTGATGCGGCGTGAGCGCCCTGCCTATACTGTGAGGATCCCGAAGCAAGCAGTCAGACCGTAGCAAGCAAGCTGAGTTGGCAGCAAAGAAGCACCTTGTGCTGCCACCCAAAAGACATTTCGACTCCAGTGCCTCCAACAGCGACAGTGACAGTGACATTGATAGCGATGCAGAAAAGAGCCACAAGAGCGACAAGGGCCACAGGAGCGACAAGAGCGACAAGAGCAGTGCATCGGAGCACACCAGGGATCCGCTGCACCTGCTGATTCCTCAGTTGTTGAACTGGATGTTGGACCCCATCAAGCTGAAGAATGTAGGGTGGCGCGCATTCCCGGCAGTTGCTGCAACTGAGTTCACGAGCCCAAAATGGATGGTTCTCGTCCCTGTAAGGAGACAGAGTCGGCAGCAAGGCTGGAGCACGTATCAGATGCCAGAGGTCTGCGGATCTTATAACTGGCACTCAACTGGGGACGACATCAGTGCACGTGAGGTGTTCAGTACAAGACAAGAGGTGGACGGCCGTTTTGTGGAGCTTGAAGCACTGGGACTGGCTGGTGTGCCTGTTTCGAGAGCAGCCGCAGCAGAAGCATAAGCAGAAAAAGCATGCTTATGGCGCCGGCAAGAGGAAGAAGGCGCTGAAGAGCAAGGCTGTCAAAAGGCAGAGGAAGCCTGACACTGCGGCTGCGTCGGAGGACCACAATGCACGAGACATGTGTAAAGACCAGGGGAAAGAGCAGCCAGAGCAGGCACAGCACGCTGAGCGGGCAGAGCAGGCGAGCTTGGAGCTGTAGTTGACAGCTTGAAGGATGCTGGAGATGGGAAAATGCGTTACAGTTGGACATTGCTTGCTAGCATTGTGTCATGCTGTCTTTTAAGCCATTTTGTTCGAAAAAGAATCATCGAGCGAAGCAGAACAATTCGATTGACGCCAATTTTTATGTTTGGAAAATTATACCAGCAGGAGCAGGCGCACGCGCAGGAGCACAAACTGACAGAGTATCAAATTGATTTTAATGTAATTCGAGATTGTACCGTCGAAAACACTGTAAATAATACTGAAATCCATTCAAACTGATTTTTAGAACGAATGCTTCGATCGAAGTCTTTTGTTTCAATGGAATGCAAAAAACAACCCCCGTGATGACCACCAAGGGCACACACCCCAAAACCAAAGCTAGGTATGGCGGGACGCAGCCAGCCAGAATCCAAGCACAGACACACACAACGCACACCCCAGGCAGAAATGGCGGGGCACAGCTGACCCGAACCCAAGCACACACACCCACATTGCACACCCAGGCCAGGATTTGCGGGGTACAAGCGGAGCGCGTACACAAACACACATACCGCAACACCCTAGCCTGAATAGGGGGGCTGAAAGCCAAGGCCTGAACTGACACACCCACAGCGTACACTCCAGCCAGGATTGGTGGGCTACAAGCTGAACGCGCACACAGACACACACACCACAACACCCCGGCCAGGAATGGCGCAGTGCAGCCGAAACCTGAATCAAAGCGCACTCACCCCCACCGGACACCCGGACCAGGAATGGCGGGGTACATGCGGAGCACGCGCACAAACACACACCCCAACACCCCAGCCAGGATGGGGGGCTGGAGCCAAAACCCTAACCCACATACACACACACACACCACACACTGCAGCCAAAACTGGCGGGGTAAAGCCAAAACCCGTGCCCGGACACACGCACCACGGACCCCGGCCAGGAATGGCGTGGTGCTGGCGGAACAAGCGCACAAACACACACACCGCAACTCCCCAGCCAGGATTGGCGGGAGTGAAGGCCAAACGCAAGCCGAAACATACAAACCCCGATTTCCAGCCAGGATTGGCAGGGCGAAGCCAAAGCCCGTGGCCAAACACACACACCCCCGACACCAGCCAGGATTGGCGGGGTTAGCGCGAAACCCAGACCCAAACACAAGTGACACACAACAGTAAAAAACCCAGTGTCACGGACGCAGCCCGTGCCATGCAGGTGACCCCGCCAAAAAAGATCCGGAGCCCGGGGGTAAGGCTGCATGCTATGGCCTGGCTGCTTTCAGACCCGAGGCGGAGCATGCGACACCCAAGCACCTCCGAACCCAAGTACCAAGACCATGCCGCTGGCATGCCTTGGGAAAGGGATACGTCAGGAAGTCCGGTGAGCCTCCAGAGTTCGAACCAAAGGAGGGGACGTACGCAAGCACCGGGGCATACCCTCCTGGCGTGACAGGTTCGTCACTCTGGCGGCAATTAGTCCTCCCTGTGTTGCCCCGCACCGCTTTTTTAGGGGCCACCCGTCCGTTCTAGCAGGATGTAAGCCGCCTCCCTTCTTCATGCATGGAGCCTGTTACTGTACGTCACAGCGGTGACACCAGCGGGAAACATCGGGCGGCCCTCCACGACCGAGTGAACTTACCTACGTACTTACTGCCATCTCTTTCTTGGGGTACTTGATCCAGGCTCAGCCCCCCGTAAACCTCGGGAAGTTATGAAGACTATCACTTACTCATTTTATCACTCCTTTTCAGGTGTGTAGTACATTGCAGGAAGGGGCTAGGGTGATAACCCTAGTCCCCCATGAAGTTCAACCCTACATCTGAAGTCAGCGGAGGTATCTTCCTTATGGAGGTAATACGGAAATTGAATAGGCATTCCATGCCTGGGGACCTGTTGGTTAAGCCTAGTGGTCTCCGATCTTAGGAACCCTATACTCAATTGTTTTACCTATTTATTGTGGCCCTACATTTTAACTGATTCTGAATTCAGTTGCTCCGCCATGCTGGCCAAGCCATACCCTGTGTCTGACCCAACCTACATGCCGCATATTCCTAAATCAATCCAGTGCATGTCAAAAGGTGCACATGAGGTGCTCCGGACTGTTTGTGAGGCCGGACTTGTGTCAGATTTCCATATAAAAAGCATTCGCCTTGTCCATTTGTGATTTAGTCTTTGTACCTCATGATGCATTGTCCATCTGCAGCCCTTCTGTGATACATTGGATTTCGAAAACCATTGGTTGATTCAATCCATATTTTGTTCGGCTCTACTTGCTGCTGCAGTCCTGTTTTCCAACTCCACAACCTGCAGGTTTTCATCAAAACCTTTAGGGCACCAATTGAGGATATTCTTTGTGACGCTTTCCTGCAGGGACCACGGCAGGAGGGGCTTGTTGACCGGGAAGGCATCCACCCTGTGCCGGGACGGCCGGAGCCTGGGGGTCATTTTCTCTGTCCCGCCCCCCGCGGCCATCCAGAAGCCACAGGCCTCCGGTGCAGAGCTGAGGTGCTCCGTCGCCGGATTGATTGCAACATCCATGTAGATGTTGCTGTTGCCAGCGACCACCACCGCGTGCTGCCCATCTAGGCTGGGCGCGGCGGCATACATCTGGATGTTGGCCCAGAACGTCGCCCGCCTGCCCAGGCGGAGCTGACAGCCTGCAGGCTGTGGACATTGATGATGGTGAGGCCCCACTGATCTGTGCTTGTTGCCAGGGCCGCGGCATTGCCTCAGACGGTATCCGTGACGCTGAGTAGCTCGTGCTCAGCCACATACTTGCTGCTCACCACGGTGAGTAGGCCACCTCCCCGGGAGATGGAGCCCGCTTCAACCAGGCGGCTGCTGAAGAAGGGGATGTACCCTCTGTCTCGGAGCGCCGCGACCACGTGCATCTCCTGCGCCCGAGTTGCGATCCCCGTCTCCAAGAGGAATGATTGCGAAGGCCCCCTCCTTGGGCAGCATTGCAATGATAAAAAGCTCTGTATCGGTGCAGGACGCCGGCCCCCGGCGTCGCAGGAGGGTGTCCCTGAGGGAGCGGTCCGGGGCACGAGGCCGTTGCGCAGGTTCCAGAAGAGTACCCACAGAGCATCGTGCGCCGCTTTTTCCTGGAGTCAGCTGTCCCGCACCAGCAGAGCTGCCGCCGGATCCGCAGGGGCCCTCAGCTCCTCCTGTCCTCGGGGGGCGCCGGGGCCAGGGGGTTCGGGGATGCCTGCCCCAGGGGGCCCACAGTGGGGAGTGGCGACCCTCAGCAGGATGGACCCGTGGCTGGCCGCATCACTGTTCCCCCGGCCCGATTCATCCGGCAGCAGCCCCACCGCAGTCAGCGGCACCCCCCCCCTTTACTGGGCCGTCGCTCCGCTGCGCGCCGGGAGGGTTGGACCCCGCTTGGCGTAAGGGGTGTGCCACGGGGATTGTCATGCCCTCTTTTGGAGGATGTGGGGGGCCGCCACCTTGTCCTCTGCAGCGGCGGTGGCGTGCACCGCGTGCCATGCCAGGTGCTCCAGCATCGCTCTGCTGGTGTAGAGCCTATCCGCAGACAGTGGGCATTTTGTGGGCTCTGTGGCCCCTCTTGTCACCGGGAGCGCCAACGATTTGTGGACAGAGCTCTTGCGGTCCGGGTGAGAGGGCAGGTAGGCCAGCGGTACTGTGCGTGCGCAAGGCTGGGGCCGGGGGCCGACGCGTTGGTGGCCCGTGCCGAAGGGTAAGCGGGCCCGAGGCTGCCGACGGCAGCCTGCTGCTCTTCCGCCCGTAGCCACTCCTGCCCGTGTGTGGGGCCGATCTGGCGGTCGGGTTTGCCCCTCCACCGCCGGTTGTGGATGGGCTGGAGCCAGTGGTTTGCCATGGTCAGGACCGCCGGCTGCAGATCAAGGTCGACAGGGAGCAATGCGCGTCCGGCCATACCCCCGGCTTCGCCGCCTTAGGGTCGTGTCGGAGGCGGACATGGAGCAGGAGAACGTAGTGGTTGTCCTCTTTTAGCGCCTTGACAACCACACCGGCGCAGTCTGCCATGCGGATGGTGGCCTCAGGTCTCGGCAGGTGCTGCGGGTCCCAGGCGACGATATGCGCGTCCGCCGGGCTGAACATGCAGACGACCCACATCGCGCTCCGCCCCCCCCTTTTCCGCGACCGTGAGATTGGCTGCTGGGCAGGCATGCGTGATGGGTCCTGTGTGGAATTCCGGGACATCTGTGGCGTGAATGGTGTGGCCCTGCCAAGGGGCTCGCAGGTGCTCATTCTGGTTGGAATCCAGGTGGAAGAGTTGGCCCACACTGGCCCCTGCCGCCTGCTTGGGGCAATGATGGTGTGCATAAGGAATGCCAGGGGCCGGGTTTCAACTGTCTTGTAGTAGGCCTGGGTCCGCGCTTGCCGCAAATCCTTAGGAGGTGGGAAGGTCCCCTGCCTCGGGTGGCTGTGCCAGATTGTGTACTCGCCGTCAGCCAAAACATGCGAGCAGTAGCCCCCGGGTAGGCCGTGTAGGACGGCCTGGTAGCTCGCCGCCTGCAGCACCAGCGCTTCCTTCTGCTGGAACCCGGGGGGGAGGCGCCTCTCTGTTGGTGTCACTGATGGGGGTGCGCCTGCGCAGCGTGTTGGGCCATGGCTGCGGCACGTCGTTCTGCAGCTCCGAGATGTTGCCCCTGACCGACGCCTGGCAATGGATGAGGACGAGGTTCCCCCTGCCATCAGCTAGGAGCGGGGCTGCAACGGCGTACAGCCGTTCAGCCGTGAGGGGCGCTGTCGGAGCGGGGGTCGCCGCAGGCTGGAGGGAGCTTGCCTCTCTGTGCGGGACTGGCGGCAGCAGATGTCCCGGCCAAGGCGCCACGGGCCCCATGGCTTATGGCTGCCACAGTGAACGGCAGCACAGTGCTGTCCTCCAGTTTGTACTGCTGGAGTCCCCTGGTGTCCCGGGCGAGGCGAGTGGCAGGCGGCGGCCCAAACTGCCACTCCGCAGTTCGTGCCGTTCGGTTCCGCGCTGTCCGGGGTCGGGCGCCCCCTCCGTTGCAGCGCGGTGACCGCGCCGCGTGGGGGCCCCTGCGTCAGCGCCCCTTGGTCCTGCTCCTTTGGGGCTGCAGGTGGTGGCTGCTGTCGGTAGTCCTATGTGCCCAGGCGCTACGGATGTGTGACATACGGGTCCTGCTTGTGGTGCTCAGGGCCCCCCCTGGGAGGAACAGGAGTTGGTGTAAGTACCAGTGGCCTTGTTCGGAGTACGGGTTGGGGAGGGTCAGCCACTGTTCCACCAGGTTGCATGCGTGGTCGGCCTTGACGCGGCGCTGCAGGTCCGGGCGAGTGAGTCGGTTGGGCGTGTCCGCTTGCGGGATGTGGGCATACGGATAGAGTGCCCGTAGGCGTTCGAGTGCCGGGTGCAGCACTTCGTCGGTGAGTTGGTCCGTAGGGGTTGCCGCCCTGTGCGGGGCGTTGCCCACACTCGGTGTGGGGGCTGTTATCCGCTCTAGCACTGGCCCTGGGGGGCAACGGGTGCCGGAGGCGGTCATGCAGTCTTTGACGTGGTCCAGCGTGGCCGGCCACGCCCTCACGGGTGAGGGTGTAGCGGGGGACCAGGGGGGGGACCGTTGGCAGGAAACAGTGGCATGCCGTCGGTGCCCGTAGGTGGTGAGGGGCGATAGCCATTACCCACCGGCACACCGTGTTGGGCTGGCTTGCTCCTCACTCCGCGGCTCCCATGCCTTTGGTGTGGAGTATCCCCTGTCCCTTTACCATGGGAGAGTGTTGGCCCCGGCCCCGGCGCCCGTTCCTTTCCACCAAACCCAGCCTGCGCCCACTTGCAGGCTGCGGAGTACGGTGTTGGGCGCATTGGGTGGCGAGAAGGCCCCTTTGGCGGCCTGCATGGCATGGGCCTGAGTGCCTGTGGGCAAGTACCAGAGTAGGGGAACCCGGGAATCCGGCGGCGGTGGTGCCTCCTTCGTGTCCCAGTTCCATTCCACTCGGGCAGCC
Organism: Eutreptiella sp. 'Long Island Sound 2002'; assembly: GCA_964036045.1. Taxonomy (NCBI): domain Eukaryota; phylum Euglenozoa; class Euglenophyceae; order Eutreptiales; family Eutreptiaceae; genus Eutreptiella; species Eutreptiella sp. 'Long Island Sound 2002'. The sequence continues at coordinate 102,246,845 of OZ038382.1, read as the reverse complement.
AGGAGCACGGCCGTCTGCAGTAAAGGGCGCGCCATTTTGTCGGGGTGCTGCTGTAGAGTCGCGCCGAGGCTGAGGCCTTCCACGGCCGGGGAAATCGGGAGGCCTCTCTGGGCCTCCGCGGGGTGAAGTCCTGTCCGGCCTATTTGGCGCAGAGTTCCTCGGCTATGTCCTCTGCGCTAAGCCTAGGGGTGCCTTCTGGCGCCAGGTGCCACATAATGGACAGTATTGCCCACCTGGAGAAGGGCCAGGCTCCAAGTGGGGTGTACACCTGTATGGTCCACTGCAGGCGTGCCAACTGCACCCGGGACGTGTGGAAACACGCCGCGGACCATGTCTGCCCCCAGGACCGGCACCATCCCAGTAGACTCCACGACGAGCCCTGCCGGCAGCCTGCCGTTGCGGCCCCTGATGTGCATGGCCATTTCCAGTGGCCCTGTGTGGGCAACCAGGTTGACAACATCGAGGATATTCACGCTGCTGTGTGCCGTCTCGTCCTGGATCCAGGCTTGCGCCACGCCATAGTGCAGTGTGGCGCGCACGGCAGTCTGCCCCACCGCAGGCAGTGTCCCATTGTCAGCCGTGGGCTCGGGGTGTTGGCAGGGACACCAGCCCTCACCTGTACAGTGCCCCTGCTTCCACGCGGGGCAGAGGGCCTGCACACTACCCGCTGGCGGGTTGGGCACCGCCGGGGCGCTGTCCGCGGGGGCTGCCAGGATCACCTCCACGTCGGAGTCTGAGTCCTCAGGGGGGGGGGGGGGCTGCCGCGGTTCCCGCGTCCAAGCGCTCTGATTACCTTGTGCGCCTCGTTCAGCGCCGCAGAGGGGGGCAACTGTTGCGTGGGGCCGTCAGCTCTGCCATATTGTTGTGTTGTCTCGTCTGAAAGCATACATGAGGTGCGAGTCCGCTGCGGTCCTTGGATGCGTGCCCACCGTGGACCATGTGGCGTTCCTTCGCTTCCACCACGCGACCCTCGTCCATGGGTCTCCTGGGCGGTGCCTGTCTTATGGTGTAGGACGGGCCGGGTGCAGGCACGAGGTTTGGCCCCGACCCCGCGGTGTCTGCGGGTCGGCGATGCACGTTGTGAGGGTGGAAGTGGGGCGTTTTCGTGCCCCGCACAGTTACGTGGGGTGTCCGGGGCAGGGTGCCCCTCCTCTCCCGGTAGCCCTCCCTTGGCGGGCAGAAGGGGTCCGCTGCCGACATCCTGTGGATGCGGGTGCGCAGGCGTGATGGTCGGGCATGGGCCCCTTGCCTTGCGTGCACTCCCAGGCGCTGTGTTCTGCGCCGGGAGGGTGGCCGGGGGTCGCCCGTGAGGTAGCTCCTCCCGGAGCTGTCAGGGGCGTCTGGGGTTAGGTTTTCACCCTCCCCTCTCCGCCCCCCCTTGGGGCGGGTGGGCCAGGCCCGCTGCTCACACGCTGCGGGCGCGGGTCTGCAGGCGTGGGGACGCGGCACTGGCCCTTTGGCGTCCATGTCCCGCTCGGTGATGCATGCTGCAGGGGCCGTGGGAGGTTGCCAAGGTAGTGCCTTCTCTCTCTGCCGGCGGCCCATCTTTGCGGCAGGTAGCCGGGGCCCGTTGCCCCTGTCTCCTGGGCGCGGGGTTGCGGGTATCGGGGCCCGGAAGTGACGCCAGAGCGCAATCTCTTGCAGGCTGGCGCTGCGCGCTTTGGGGGGGCAGGAGGGCGTCTGTAATAGGTTATTGCGCCGGAAACAGATTTTGTCTGATTTCTAACTTTGTTTAAGCAAATGTGCGTGCAGAACTGTAGGTACTCTGCGCCGCAGAACACTGTGATATACATGCGTGCGCACATACAATAATATAGCTGCCCTAAGATTTCCATTTTCGAAAAAAAAATTGCATTTTATATTCTCTATCTCTCTGTTTTAGGGATGCATCAGTGTAATGTTTGAACCACTCAGTGGAACTTCGTGGTTCAGTATATTCAAGATCAATCTCAGCGATTTGGCCTTGTGCATTGAATCTGTGGAGAATCCCCATTCACACGCGTGCCATACCTCTGAAAGAGTGGATAGGTAAATCAGGATGAACTCAAAGGATAAGCAGGACAACAAATCAACGTGATTTTGGGGAATTACCAGCTTATTACAGTTCAAAAATTATGAAGATGCCAGGTGCAGGACAAGGACTAGTTCGGAGATTGCAGGAGTACAACCAGAACGAAGAAGAACAACTGTAACAACCGCGTACAGTGCTGAAAATTGTCCAGACATCATTGCCGAATGCCGTTCTGTCACTTTCGCGCAGGGAAGCCAGAGACAGACCGTGGACAAGAGCGCGTCAGTATTCGGATGTGACTTGTTTGATTTATCGCTTTCTGAGCGTGATCAATCCACAGTGTCAACAACAGAAGAGGACACCAGTTGGGAGGATGAATCAGTGAGGAGTTCGGAGAATGAAGAGTTCAGTCAAGCAAAACGGAGGCAAGGGAAGGCGGGGCAGGGGAAACGCAGAGAGGAACAGGGGGCACACGCAGGGCGCACGTGAACAGCGATGAGCGCGACAACAGAGGCGACCAAGGGAGAAAGAGCAGAAGGAGCAGAGGGACAGTGCCGCGCAGGAGGAGGGGGACCCAAGGGGCCAATACCGGCACCAAGATATACCATGTCTCGCGCAGAGAACCGCCATGCCGAAGACCCGCATTGAACCGTACCGGCCGCCCCGCCCCACCATCAGGGAGCTGATGGAGAGGCCGGTAGGGGCGGACGACAGGGGAATCACCCCGAAGGGGTATCTGAAAAGGCTGCCCAAGTCGGCCTACAGGACGGAGGACAGGGCAGAGGCCCAGAGGCGCGTGAGAGCGCGCGAGAAACAGCCCTGGCGCGAGGAAGACCAGCGGAGAGCACACGGAGCAGGAGAGCAACAGTAAGGGGGCGGTTGAGAGACAGGGGAGGGGAGGGGGAGGGGAGGCAGGAGAAGAGAGGGAAGAGAGAAGAGAGACGCGAGGGAGGGGCGCCCACCTGGCATAGCCGGGGACCGCCAAGGGGCAAGCCCGAAGAGGGCGAAGGGACAGGAGACGAGCACAGAGAGGCACCGAGACCCGAACACATGTGCAGTGCTGTCGTGGATGCATGCAGGGAGGAGGATACCACAAGGCAGGAAGCATAGCGGGAAAGGGGTGGGGGGCAAGAAAAAAACAAACACCCACAAGCACAACCGGAGGGCGAACAGTACAGAGCGAGTAGGCGGCGGGGGAACGAGACGGAGCAAATTGGGCAGAAGAGGGGTCACGGGTGGCGCGAAGAACAAAAAAAATAACAGCGAAGTAGGCGAACAGGCGGGGAAAAGGCACGGGTACCCGGGGATTGGACCAGGAGGAAGAGCCCCGAGAAATCTGAAGAAAGAAGCACAGCACCCACACGAAAGGGGCAGTGAAGAGCGCCCCGTGCTAGGCGCACGAAACGGTCCCCGGATGGATGAGGATCCAGTGGGCCCGCGCCGAAGGGTTGCTGGCGGCCTGGTGGGGTATAAAGACGGGAAGATGGGAAAAGGGGACGGGACACAGAGGGACGTGTGGCTAGGGCCGCACTACCGCCCCGGCAGCATGGGAAGCCGCGGGGCGCGGAGAATAGGCCGTGAAGGGTGAGGGGACGTTGCGCAGGGGACAGCGGGGGCGGGAAGGGAGCTACCAGTGCTAGGCGCACGAAACGGTCCCCGGATGGATGGGGATCCAGTGGGCCCGCGCTACAGGGTTGCTGGCGGCCTGGTGGGATAAAAACACGGGAGAACGGGAGAAGGAGACGGGACACAGAATGGCCAGAGGCTAGGACCACACAACAGCCCCAGGGGAATGGGAAGACGAGGGGCGCGGGGAATAGGCAGTGATGGGTGACTGGACGTGGTACAGGAGAGAGGGACGTCGCAGGGGTGCGCAGCGGTAAGAGGGCTTACAGAGAAAACAGAGCAACAGCCCCGTGAGATTGGGGAACCAGTCGCCATGGAGTGGTGAACCGTGGGCCAACCATTAGGAGCCTGGCAGCGGGAAGTCGGGAAAATGCCCTGAACTATGGGACGGCCGTGATGTGTCTACAGGGGTGAGGGTTGACCCTGAGGCCCCTGGGGAAATGGCCTGAGTATGGGTAGGTTCACCCTTGCCGGGGACCTGGGGGAATGTGGAAAAGGTCGCCCCCTGGCCTCCAGCAGCTGATGGACGACACCCAAGTACATCTGGGAGCCGAGTGGGTACTCTGACCCGTGAGGGATGGGGAGTGGTGGGATGTGGTTGAGAGACAGAAATCCTGCACTGTTGGCGACGGCGATCCACAGGAAACCCGCCTGCAGGCACCCCAAAAGCTGTGCTAGGGGGGGAGGCCGGAAGATCCTTTGATGGGTGACCGGAAGCAGCTGAAATCGTCACAGCAGCGACTGAAGGAAACCTACCGCCGGTCATGCCCCGAGGGAACCTGGTTGAAGTTCTCGGTCGTGAGGTGAGAAAGCAGTCGCCAGGGGAACCTATGGTGGAGAGCTCTCCTTCCCGCCAGAGGCGGCCACGGTGTAAAACAAAAAAAGTGATGACACATGAGGGTGCGGACGCGGCCGCCCTTACTTACTTACTTACTTACCTGCACATCCAATGTGGATCCCCGTACCTACAATGTGCCCCGAGTAAGTGACGCTGCCGCCTTTATTGCAGGAGGATCAAATGTTAATGCTCCCCGCCGAATTTTTGGTCCAGTTGCGAGCTGGTGGTGTCAAGCGCATCACAGATATCCGTTCGGCTTACAACCCGCTTCACTACTTTCTTTTGTTCCCAAGGGGTGAACAAGGTTAGACCACTGACATTCAGCTGAGGAAAGAACATCGTCCTGTGCAAGGTCCCCCTGTGGAAGAGGACTATGGTACACCAATGACCAGAAAGCCACGCAACGCTGTTAGTGCCAGGGCATTTGCTGCTTTCTACCTAATGCAAAGGCCGGCGAGTTATAGCGGAAGTTTTTTGCAATGTGCTGAAAGCTTGTATGAGGCATACATTGTAGATCAATATTGCAAGGTGGAGTCGCAATGCTTGCAATACATTCAACACAACCAAGAAAAGCTGAGATGTCATCTCTACTCCGGGCTTGAAGATGCGGCTCAAAAAGGAGATGCTGATGCCTCATCCGTTGGCAAGGGACTTATTCTGCCAAGCTTCTTCGGCCCTTGCCCTCGGGCACTACATGCTTTGGACCAAGATGGAAGGGCAATCACACGTAAAAAACGAAAAGCCGCCATCTTTATCTCTATGACCGCAAACCCCAATTGGTCAGACTTTGCGGCTGGCTTGCTCCCAGGGCAAAAAACAATGGATCGCTGGACTTCATCACTCGTGTATTCAAACTCAAGCTTCGATCCTTGCTGGATGACATACTGAAAAATAGATTCTTGGGTCCGCCCGCTACCCATATGTATGTCATCGAGTTACAAAAGAGATGTCTACCGCATGTCCACGTTTTGGTCATATTCGCCGATGGATATAAGCTATTATCACCGATGGTTTACGACCATGTCATCTGTGCAGAGATTCCAGACCGGAATGCAGATCCTGAGCTATATGACATTGCAGCTAAGTGCTACATGCATGAACCGTGTGGTGATAAGAACCTGAGTTGCGCTTGCATGAAAAATGCCCGTTGCTCAAATGGGTATCCAAAAGAGTTTGTGGATGCCACGATGGACAACCAAGATGGATACCCTGTTTACGGACGGAGAAACAATGGCTGCAGCGTGCTTTGCCGTGGACACGTCTTGGATATCCAATGGGTTGTACCACATGTCCATGCCCTGGCGAGACGATACAATTGTCACATCAATGTGGAGTATTGTGCCTCCATTGCCGCCATTAAGTATTTGCATGAGTACATCCCCAAAGGCTTTGATCGTGGTGCTGCAGTGATGCGCCACAATTTGTACATTTGTACTTCTGAGGGGGTATGGCGTCTATTGGGTTTTGGCATGCATGAGCAGTTTCCACCCGTCATGCGGTTGCCGGAGAAAAGGGTAGGGACAGCAGAGAAGGGCATGGGTAGGACCCACGGGTTGCACACACGGGTGAAAGCACCGCAACAGCAGAGACAGCAGACAGAAAAGTACAGACAGGGCCGTCAGAGCGAGCGGATAGGAGGTGAGGAGGCGAGAAATGGCGTGAAACGGGGTGAGGATCAAGAGTCCTTCGACTTCACTACAAGTACAAAACCGTCGCAGGCGACAGCGAACAGGAGTTAGCTGACTTTGCCGGAGCGTGCACAGAGGTCCAGGAGGAGTACCCACAGCTCATTGACGCCGCTGGACTTTAAAGGTAGTGAAGACCTTGAAGGAACCCTACCACGGTCGAAGCACATTCAGAGAATACGCGAATTGGAGAGGATGAGAGCAGTGCGGGGACGGGAGATGATGGAGTTACGCCAGTGTATGTTCGTACGTGAACAAAGCGGGGCGACGCTCATTGAGGATATGGTGAGCATGTGTATTGCGCTGGTTGTATTCAGGCAACCAAAGATGGGGTCGACAAATTGGAACAGACAGGATTTGACAAAGTGGCGAATGACTTCGTTGGGTAACTGAGTACGCATGTGAGGATAACTGACGAGAAGTTTCAAGATCTGCAGTAACAATTCAGGCGCGTACAAGACGAGTTCAAGGAACATCTGTGCGGCATGAACAAGGTCATGGACATCCATGCAGAGGAATGACAAATCGCGTTGGGGAAGCAACAGCATACACTGAACGCGCTCGCTGCCTTACAGGAATCAATATTGGAGACAGAAACCAAGGGAGCGAAGGAATACATTGAGCTCACGAGAAAAATGAAGGAGACGGGGTAACAGAAGCGTCACCAGGGCAAGAAGACATCAGTGATGGACATTGAGTACAGGGAGGGAGGTAGGTAGGTATCTTGAGGAGCTCAGACGCCGCCTTTTGACAATGCAGGAAGAAGGTCTTATCAAGGCGACGTCCTGTCCCTCCCACTGCCCTATGTCAGGTGCCTCTTAAGCCGTTCCCGCATGTGCTTGGGAAGGCAGTGTCGCGGGCACCCGGTCCACGTGTCCCAGGTGGGAGGGTGTCCCCACATGTGTCCATGGGTAGGGTCACATGCCCCCTCCTTTGGGCGGCAGCTCTGGGGGCTGCCCAGCCGTTTGGAGTATCTCTCACCACAAGGGGTATTGCTCCCGCCGGTCTACGGTACGACGACCTCACCCTTGTGGCTTGAGTTGTGGGGCCTCTCTGCTTGGCAGGCGACCCCCTCCCGGACTGTGTACCGGCTCGCCTGTCACCGGTTGCTTCGCCGGGTCCGGGTGACGTGTGCCATGGTCCGCGATGCAGCCGGCCACGCTCGGACCAGTGGCCTTGGGGTGGCGCCCCTGCTGCTGGCACGCTGGGTAGGTTAGGTCGCTGCAGTGCGTCCAGCCCATGGGTTGTTGGTTCTTTCCTGTCCCTCAGCCGCCCTACGTGTGCACCTGTGCGCGGTGTCCTGGGCCACTTGGCTCCTGTTCATAGCCGTGCCCGCTCGTTGTGTTGTGTTGCGTGTGCGGTGTCCTGGGCCACTTGGTGCCTGTTCAGCGGTGCGCCCGCTCGGTGCGTTGCTTTGCATCTGTGGTGTCCTGGGCCACTTTGCTCCTGTTCACCGGTGTGCCCGCCCGGTGTGTTGTGTTGCGTGTGCGGTGACCTGGGCCACTTGGCTCCTGTTAACCGGTGTGCCCACTCGGTGTGTTGTGTTGCATCCGCGGTGTCCTGGGCGACTTGGCTCTTGTTCACCGGTGCACCCGCTCGGTGCGTTGCGTTGCTTGTGCGGTGTCCTGGGCCACCTGGCCCCTGTTCGCTGTTCCGCCCGCTCGGTGTGTTGTGTTGCGTGTGTGGTGACCTGGGCCACTTGGCTCCTGTTCACCGGTGTGCCTGCTCCTTGTGTTGTGTTGCGTGTGCGGTGTCCTGGGCCACTTGGCTCCTGTTCATCGGTGTGCTCGCTCGGTGTGTTGTGTTGCGTCTGCGGTGTCCTGGGCCTCTTGGCACCTGTTCACCAGTGCGCCCGCTCGGTGTGTTGCCTTGCTTGTGCGGTGTCCTGGGTCACTTGGCTCCTGTTCACCAGTGTGCCCGCTCGGTGTGTTGTGTCGCGTTTGCGGTGTCCTGGGCGACTTGGCTCCTGTTCACCGTTGTGCCTGCTTGGTTTGTTGTGTTGCGTCTGCAGTGTCCTGGGCCACTTGGCTCCTGTTCACCGGTGTGCACGCTCGGTGCGTTGCTTGGCGTGTGCGGTGTCCTGCGCCACTTGGCTCCTGTTCACCGGTGTGCCCGCCTGGTTTGTTGTCTTGCGGCTGCGATGTCCTGGGTCACTTGGCTCCTATTTACCGATGTGCCCGCTGGGTGTGTTGTGTTGCGTGTGCGGTCTCCTGGGCCACCTACCTCCTGTTCACCAGTGTGCGCGCTCCGTCCTTTGCTTTGCTTGCACGGTGTCCTTGGCGACTGGCTGCCTGTTCACCCTTTTGCCCGCTCGGTGTGTTCTTGTGCGCCTGCCGCGTCCTGGGCCACTTGCCTCCTGTTCACCGTTGTGTCCGCTCGGTGTGTTGTGATGCGTGTGTGGTGTCCTTGGCCACTTGGCACCTGTTCATCGGTGTGCCCGCTCCATCAGTTGCTTTGCTCGTGCGGCGTCCTGGGCAACTTGGCTCCTGTTAACTGGCTTGCCCGCTGGGTGTGTTGTGTTGCGTGTGCGGTGTCCTCGGCCACTTGGCTCCTGTTCACCCGTGTGCGTGCTCCGTCTGTTGCTTTGCTTGTGCGGTGTCCCGGGCCACCTGGCTCCTGTTCACCGGTGTGCCCGCTCGGTGTGTTGTGTTGTGTGTGCGGTGTCCTGGGGCACTTTGATCCTGTTCACCGGTGTGTCCTCTCTGTGTGTTGTGTTGCGCGTGCGGTGTCCTGGGGCTCTTGGCTCCTGTTCGCCGGTGTGCTCGCTCGATGTGTTGTGCTGTGGGTTGCGTCTGCGGTGTTGCGTGTGCGGGGCGTCGCTGCTGGGCGCTCACTCGTGAATTTGGACGGGGGCTGTTCATACCCGGCAGGGGCTGGGTACACTCCGCACGCGCACTCGTCCATCCAGACGGCGCCTGTTTGGTAGCCAGTAAGCGCTGGGCACGCTGCAGGGCGCGCACTCGTCCATACAGACAGCAGCTGGGGTTGCTTGGCACCTGGTCTCGTGCCGTGGTTCGTTGCGTGTTGTGCGGGCTCTCCGGCTCTGCGGCGTCCGGCGGCCGTTGTTGCCTGGCACCTGCCCGTTTGCCTTGGTTGTGGCCGGCGGTGTGCCTCTCTGGCGTGCCTCGTGGCCCCGCGTGGTGCGCCGCGCCTCCTCCGATCTGGTCCCTCTGGGTGCCCCAGTCGGCTTTCCCGACACCGTGGTGCCTTTCCCCACCCCCGGGGCTTGCGCCCCCGGCTTTACTGGGTGGCTGCGCGGGGCACGCGGAGGCGGGCCGAGAACCGGGCTCATTGTGCCTGCCGATGACCACTGCCGAGGCAGGGGCGCTGGGCTCGCTCCGCGTCGCACCCGCTCGGGGCCCTGTGATGAGGTTGTCCCTGGCGGGTCCCTCCTGCGTTGGTTTTGGGCTGCGTGCGCTGCTGTGGTTGGCGTATGTGGACCCCGTCACTGAAGCGTGCGGTTTCCCGTACCGTCTGTCCTTCGACGGGGGTCTCGGCCTCTGCGCCGGGGCTTTTTCGTGTGGACGCCGACACCTCCCCTTGCGGGTCAGAGGACGCCACACGCGGGTCCCGTGTGTGTTTGCGTGTCCTCATCCTTCCTGACCAGGTCGGGCAGGCGGTCGTTGCAGGCGCGTTCTGGTGCGCCTCCCCTTTTCCTTTGGCCGCTTTGTCTTTTTCCTTTGCTCGGCCTGCTCGGGGTTGGGTTTGCCCCTTTCCTGTTCCTGTGTTTGTGCCTTTTTTTTGGCGTTGTTCCCTTTGTGCGCCTCCGTTGTCTCTTGCTTCCTCTTGTTTCCAGCCCCGGGTGCCTTGGGCCTTGGCGATTTGTTTTCCTTTCCTCCCCCCCCCGATCTTGTGTTTTGTTTTTCTTTCTTTCGCTTTCGGTGTTGCGCTCCCGTTGTCTCTGGCTTTCTCTGGTTTCTCGCCCCGGGTGCCCTGGGCCTTGGCGCTGGGTGTTGTTTGTTCTGATGGTCTCTCGCCTCTCGCCTCTCCGTGCGCTCCCACTGCTTCTGTGTTTCCTGCTTCGTTGTTCGCTGCTCCGTGGTGGTTGCTGCCCCCCCCTCCCCTTTTGTGTCTCGCTGTTGTCGTCGCCGCCGCTCGGTGCCCCGTTTCTTTTTCTTTCTCTGCTCCGCTCCTGCCTGCTGGCTTGGCGCTCGTCGGTGGTTCTCGCCCTCTGCTGCCCCCCTCCCCCTCCTCCACTTGTTTGTTTTGCTGGTCTCCTGCTGCTCGGCTCTCTGTGTGTCCACGCTGCTTTTGTGTTTCCCGCTCGGCCGTTGCCTGCTCCCTCGAAGGATAAGCAGGAAAACAAATCAATGTGATTTTTGGGGAAGAACCAGCTTATTACAGTTCAGAAATTATGAAGATGCCAGGTGCAGGACAAGGACTAGTTCGGAGATCGCAGGAGTACAACCAGAATCAAGAAGAACAGCTGTAACAACTGGCTACAGTGCTGAAAAATTGTCCGGACTTCATTGTCAAATGCCGTTCTGTCACTTTCCCGCAGGGAAGCCAGAGACAGGCCGTGGACAAAAGCGCGTTCGTATGCGGTTGTGAGCGTGATCAGTCCAAAGTGTCAACAACAGAAAAAAACAGGACTTAGGAGAATGAATCAACAAGTAGTTCAGAGAATGAGGAGTTCAGTCAAGCAAAGAGGAGTTCTGTGGATCGAGAGTCCTTGGAATTCACTACAAGTTAAAAAACGTCGCAGGTGACAGCGAACAGGCGTTAGCTAACCTTGCCCGAGCATGCACAGAGGTCCGGGAGGACTACTGACAGTTCATTGACGCCTCTGGACTTTACAGGTAGTGAAGACCTTGAAGAATTTGTACCACGGTCGGAGCATATTCAGAGAATTCGCGAACTGAAGAGGATGGTGGCAGTACGAGAACTCGAGATGATGGAGTTACGCCAGTGTATGTTCGTACGTGAACAAAGCAACGCGACGCTCGTTGAGTATATGGTGAACATGTGTATTGCGCGGGTTGTATTCAGGCAACTAGCGATGAGGTGGACAAATTGGAACAGAAAGAATTTGACAAAGTGGTGAATGACTTCGATGGGCAACTGAGTACGCATGTGAGGACAACTGACGAGAAGTTTCAAGATCTGCAATTCAGGCGCGTACAAGACGAGTTCAACGAACATCTGTGTGGCATGAACAAGGTCATGGAAATCCATGCAGAGGAACGGCAAATCGCGTTGGTGAAGCAACAGCATACACGGAACGCGCTCGCTGCCTTACAGGAATCAACATTGGAAACAGAAATCGAGCGAGCGAAGGAATACAATGAGCTCACGAGAAAAATGAAGGAGACGGGGCAAGAAGACATCAGTGATGGACATTGAGTACAACGAATGCAGAAGGAGATCTGAAGGCAGCCAGGATCTCACAGGCAGCAGGTTTGACGACGACGGACGACGAAAGAAGAAGAGCAGAGGAGGACCAGCAGGAAGCAAAGTACAATAGAGTCCAGCGCTCCAGGTCCTCTTTCATATGTTATTGGGATTGTAAGTATGATGAGTTAAAGAACAGATTTGGTGTGCAAAAAGTGGATATTCAGATTGTTTTATTTGATGTTTGCACCTGCATGTGTCTGGCGCGTACATCTGCAGCAGTGCCGATACACTGCGCTTTGTTATCCCAGAGCCCCATGCTGAAGCTTATGGAGGGCGTGTAGCAGGTTATTGCGCCGGAAACAGATTTCGTTTTATCGGAAAGTTTGTTTAAGCAAATGTAGGTGCAGAAGTATAGGTAAGCCGCGCCGCAGAACAATGTGATATGCGTGCGTGCGAACATACAATAACATAGCTGGAAAATAAATTTCATTTTTGAAGGTATGATTGCATTTTGCATTCTTTATCTCTCTGCTTTAGCGATAAATCAGTGTATCTTTTGAACCACTCAGTGGAACATGGTGGTTCAGTACATTCAAGATCCATGCCAGCAATTTGGCCTTGTGCATTGCATCTGTGGAGAATCCCGATTCACACGCGTGCGAAACCTCTGAAAGAGTTGATAGGTAAATCAACCTGAAATCGAAGGATAAGCAGGAGAACAAATCAACGTGATTTTGCGGAAGTACCAGCTGATTACAGCATTCCCAGGGGCGCCGCCTCGTGCCTTCGTGATGGGCGTCTGGGCTTAGGCGCTCACCCTCCGCCTGCTGCCAGCCCTTGAGGCAGGCAGCCGGGGTCCGCTGCCCACTTGCTGTGGGTGCGGGTGCACAGGCGTGGGGACCCGGCACTGCCCCTTTTTGTGTACATGCCCTGCTGAGCGACGGGTGCCACGGGGATGGCGGGGAGTTGCTCGCATGGGGCACATCCCACCATTGTGAGCGGCTTCTGGAGTTAGCCTCTCTCCCTCCTCCGGCTCCCTGTCCTTGGGACATGCAGTCGGGGCCCGTTGCCCGTGTCTCCGGTGCGCGGGAGGTGCGGGTTGGGGGCCAAGCAGCGGCTTCACGGCGCACCGTCTTGTGAGCTGGCGTTGTGCGCTGTGGGGGTGGCAGGAGGGGATCTCTGTGGGGGGAGCCTCGTGCCTTCCTTAGGGGCGTCTGGCCTTAGGCGCTCGGCCTTCCACGGCTGCTCTCGGGGTTGGCTGTCCACATGCTGTCCACATGCTGTGGTTGCGGGTGCGTAGGCGTAGGGACCGGGCACTGGCCTTTTCTGGTGCAAGTCTTGCTTGGCGATGCGCGCCGCGGGGGTAAAGATAGGGTGCCCAGGGTGAAGGGCCCCTAGCTGTTGTGAGGGGAGTCCGGGGTTAGGCACTCTCCCTCTCCTGGCCGCCCGTCTTTAGGGCAAAAAGCCGCGGCGCATTGCCCGCGTCTCCTGGGCGCGCAGGGTGCGGGTACGGGGCCCAGCACGGGCCCCAAAGCGCAAGATCTTGCAAGCTGGCGGTGCGCGCTGTGGGGGTGGCAGGGAGGCATCCCCGGGGGGGGGGCGCCTCGTGCTTTCGTGAGGGGCATCTGGGCTGAGGTGCTCGTCCTCCCCTAGCTGCCCGTCCTTGGACCAGGCAGTCGAGGTCTGCTGCCCATATCCTCCGTGCTACCGGTGCGCTTGCGCAGGCTTGGGAACCCCGCATTGGCCATTCGGCTTGCAGCGCCTCGCTTGATGTTGCGTGCCGCGGGGGTGGCCAAAGGTTCCCGGGGGAGGTACCTCTCGCTGTCGTGAGGCGCGTCTGGAGTTGGGCGCTGTCACTCTCCCGGCTGCCCGTCTTTGGGGCAGGGAGACGGGGCCCGTTGCCAGCGCTTCCTGGGCGTGGAGGATGCAGGTGTGGGGGCCCGGCACCACCCCCACAGCACAGGCTCTTCGGAGCTGGCGTTGCGCGCTGGGGGGTGGCAGGAGGGCATCAGTGCGGGGATACCTCGTGCATTTGTGAGGGGTGTCTTGGGGTAGGTGCTCTCCCTGCCCCGGGCTCCCCCCCTAGGGCCGGGCAGTCGCGTCCGCTGCCCACATGCTACTGGCTACGGGTGTTGTTGCGCAATATTGGGGACCCGGCATTGGCCCTGTGGCTTGCAACCCCTGCTGCGTGTTGCGTGCCGCAGGGCTGGCGGGAGGTTGCCCGGGGGGGTACCTCTCGCCGTTGTGAGGGGCATCTGGAGTTAGGCGCTTTCCCACCTTTGGCTGCCCGTCCCTGGGGCAGGTAGCCGGGGCCTGTTGCTCGGGTCTTTCGGGCGCCCGGGGTTCAGGTGTTGGGGCAGGGCGGCGAACCAACAGCTCAGGCCCTTGCGAGCGGGCGTTGTGCACTGTGGAAGTGGCCGGAGAGCATCCCCGGGGGGGTTAATTGCGCTTCGTTGAGGGGCCCCCCGGGTCAGGCGCTCTCTCTTCCCCGGCCGCCCGTCCTTGGGGCAGGCATTTGGAGTCTGCTGCTCACATTCTGTGGGTTTGGCTGCGCACGCGTGGGGTGCCGGCACTGGCCCTTTTGCACGCAAAGCCCTGCTGGGCGTTGCGTGCCGTGAGGGTGGTGGGATGTTGCCCGAGGGGGTTACCTCTCGCCGCTGCGAGGCGCGTCTGGAGTTCAGCGCTCCCTCCCTCCCCCTGCTGCCTGTCCTTGTAGCAGGAAGCCGGTGCCCCTTGCCCGTGATTCCTGGCACCGGGGTATGTGGGTGTGGGGACTGGACACCGACCGCAAAGCGCACGCTTCTGAGAGCTGGCGTGGCGCGCTGCAGGCGTGTCAGGAGGGCGTCCCCGGGGATGGGATGCCTCCTGCTTTTGGTAGGGGCGTCAGGGGTTAGGCGCTCCCCCTCCTCTGGCTGCCCGTGCTTCGGGTGGGCATTTGGGGTTCGCTGCCCATGTGCTGCCTGTGCGGGTGTGCAGCCGTGGGGGACCGGCAATGGCCCTTTGCCTTGCAACGCCTTGCCGGGTGTTGCGTGCCGCAGGGGTGGTGGGAGGTTGCCCGAGGGGGTACCTCACGCCGTCGTGAGGAACATCTGGAGTTAGGCGCTCTCGCTCCCCCCGCTGCCCGTCCGTGGGGCAGGTATCGGGGGCCCGTTGCCCGTGTTTCCTGATCGCGGGGGTGCGGGTGTGGGGGCCCGACACAGACCCCACGGCAAGCGCTCTCGTAATCTGGCTTTGCGCGCTGTGGTGGTCTCAGGCGGGTATCCCCGGGGGGGGGGGGGGCTCGTGCCTTTGTGAGGGGCGTTTGGGGTTACGCGCTCATCCTCTCCGGCTGCCCGTCCTTTGGGCAGACAGTCGGGGTCGGCTGCCCACAGGTTTGGGGTGCAAGTACACAGGCGTGGGGATCCGGCACTGGCCCCCTGCTTTGTAACGCGGTGCCGGCTGTTGCGTGCTGCGGAGGTTGCGGGAGGTTGCCCAGGGGGGGGAAACTTCTCGCCGTGGTGAGGGGCGTCAGGGGTTAGGCACGCTCCTCCCTCCTGGCTGCCGGTCCTTGAGGCAGGTAGCGGGGGCCCATGCCCGCGTCTCCTAGGCACGGGGGGTGCGGATATGGGGACCCGGCACAGACCTCACAGCGCAGGCTCTTTCGAGCTTGTGTTGCGCCCTGTGGGGTTGGCAGGAGGGCCTTACCCTCTTGCCGCTGGTGCACCAGTGCGTGCCATGGGTGTATTGTGCGTGCAGTGTCCTTGGCCCCTTAATGCTTTTTCATCGATGTGCTAGCTTGGTGTTTTGTTTTTGCGACGTCCTCGGCCTAGAGGAGTTTGTTCAACGGTTTTCGCGTCCTGCGTGTCCTATGCGCGGTGTCTGTGGGAACTTGGTGTTTGTTCACCGGTGTGCGCACCCGGCGTCTCCTGTCTGCGGGTCCGTGGCCCCCTCATACTTGTTCACCGGTGTGCGGTCTTGCACTGTTGTGTGTGTCGTGTCTGTGGATCCCTGGTGCTCTTTCACCAGCATGCGTGCTTGGTGTGATGTTTGTGTAGTCTCCGTGGCCCCTTGACGCTTGTTCAGCGGCGTGCGCGTCTGGTGTTTTGCATGCGCGGTATTCCTGGCCAGGTGGTGCTTGTTCACCAGTGTGCTTGCTCTGTGCGTTACCTCTGTGGTGTTGGTGGTATTGCTGGGACCACCCCCCTTCTCTGTGTTGTTTTGTTTGCTCGTGCTGCTTTTTCTCTTTGTTGTTTGTTGGTTGTTGTTTTTTTATGTTTTTTTAAAAAGAGAGACAAAGGTGACACCACGCGCGTACACTACAGGCATAGCCATGGGCTCCATGGAGCAGTGCTTTGTACCTCCTTGTGGGCTGTGTGGTATGCGGCCCTTGTGCTTCTCCGGCGGCTGGGCCCCAGAAGTGCGGCACGCGGGTCATAGTGTAGAGAGCGCGGGATAGTGTCGGGCCGGCTGGGTATCTTTTGGGTCTAGGTACGGCCTTGGCTGTTTCTCGTGGGCGCGGCTCGCTGGTTAGGTGGGTTCGGCGGGTTAGGCGGGTTGGACGGTTTCAGGCCTGGGTCCTGGCTACCTTCCTGCTACGGTGAGCTCGGTTAGGGTCCGATATTTAGGCGTCGTTGGACGCGGTTAGTACTCAGCGTCCAATGGCTCCCTATTTTCTGCAGCTTCTTCTGGGTGGTGCTTGGTGCGTTGCTCCATGGGCGTGTTGCTGGGTGGCGGCGATGGGCGGGGCCCGGGACATGGGTTACGGCGGAGGGTAGTGCAGGTTGTGGGTGCGGGCAGGTGCTGACCGTCGCCGCGCCAGGCCGCGCCTCCAGCGGTTCGGCAGGTGGGCTGAGTTGTTTGCGCCGGCCCGTCAGGTGCTGTGCCGGCGTGCCCGGGCTTGGTTCCTGCGGTTACCAGCTTGAGGTGGCTTGCGGTGCTTTGTGGCTGGTGGTCCTGATGGCTCTGGGCCTGCAGCTTTGTCGTTTGGTCTAATTCCTGAGCTGCAGCTGGAGAATCTGGGATCGGCAGCCTGCGGCTATGGGCTTCATCTGCTGGTCACTCTTCCTGCTTTGAGGTGATAAATGGCGTCTTGTGGCCGGAGATAGCATCCGGGTGCTGCGGTCGGTGGCGGCGTGTTCTTAGGTGCTGACCGTGGTTTCATCGTGCCTGGGAACGTGGGTCCTGGAGTTGGGTTATCTGGTCTGATGCTGGGCTTGGTAGTGGTGGGGGTGGGCTCTGGTGTATGGAACCGCCCGTGGGGTCACAAGTAACGGCGGTGGGGCACTCGTGGCGCGGCTTGGTGTGGCTGGTGGCCCGGACTGGGGTCTTTGGGTCGGCCGCCGGTTTGGTGCGGTGGTGGGTGGGGGGTCGGGTGCCGCTGAACAACGCGGTTGCCGGGCTTGGAGCCCGGGGCTGTGGTGTTTGTGGTAGCATTGTGCCCGGCGCTGGTTGGGGTCCGGGTCGCAAAGATGGGTGTGGCCAATGGTTGCCAGCGTCTGGGGTCTGAGTGTCGTTATTAGGGATTGGCGCGATGGGTGGGCCGAATGCCGGGCATGTGGTCTGGGTGCGGTTGTCCGGTGGTGTGGCAAGTGGGTGAGGAGCTGTTCCTGGCTGTGGCGCGGCGGCCAGTGTGTGTGGGTGGCGTTTGATTGTGCTGGTCCTGTGGGGTTGTAGGCATTTGCAGCTGGCTCGCTGCAGGTGCTGGCAGGGACTCTCGCTGTGGCTGGCGCGTGACTGAGGCTAGGCCAAGTAGAGACCCATTGTGGGGTTAGGCGGGGGCGTCGCCGGCTGGGTGATGGGGCACATCGTGTTGCGTGGCTTGCGGCGCGTCTGGGGTGCATGGGTTGCGGTGTTGCCGGTGCCGCTAGTATGTATGTGTTGGCGTGGCGGGGCGGTGAGGGGGTGCTGATGCGTGGGGGCGGGCTTGGGGTGATGTCTCAAGGGCGCTTTCTTCCCTTCCGCGTCGCCTGGCGGGCCAGGCGCTTGAGAGGATGCGGTTGGTCCCCGGTTGCGGGAAGCTGGAGGGATCGGACTTCCTTGGGATGCAGCCCATTGGCAAGCATGGCTTTTCATGCGTCCTGCGGCATCAGTTCCTCAGCTGGGCGGAGCCAACGGTTCTCTGCTGTCTCGCTGCGGGGCTAGCGGACCAGGTCCTCGAAGGAGGGCCCCGTGCGGGCCTCATTGAGCAGGTCCCGAAGCTGTGTGTGGGTCTAGTGCTGCCAACATGATCCAGGGGCGGGTCCGTGGCCTTGGATGTGAGCGTGGCTGTGTGTGTAGGCGTCGGTGTGGGCGGCGGGGCCGCGGGGCCTGGCCGCCGTTTTGCGGTTTGCTGAGCTACTTCGGGGGGGGGGGGGGGGGCTGCACGTTAACTGCAGGACGTGTGGGTCTGCTTGCTGGGGGCACTGGAGGGTTCTGAAGGAGGCCCCCTCGGATGCCGGGCATCTCCTCTCCTGTGAGTTGGTGGTAGTCTTGGGTAGGAGTATCCTAGTGTCACAGCAAGGTCATCAGGGGGCTGCCACCAGGAACAGGGGTTTTTCCCCTGCAGGATGGGGGGGCCTCCATCTGCCAGGGGGAAAGGGAGACTTTCGACGTCCAACGGTGGGCAGAAACCTGCCAGGACGGTTGGGTGCATTTGGCGGGGCAATACATTGCCCCACCAAGGGCCTGGTTGCTGCTGCTCCTCACCCCCCCAGGCGAACGCCTGCCCCTGCCAGGAGACCGCATCTGGATGCCCCCCGTTGACTGTGGGCGGCAGTATGTTGTAGACCCCCAACCGCAGCAGGTATCCTCCACGGGCCACACCCGTTACCGCGAGCCAGACATTACCCAGCTCCCACCCTACAGGCCCTTAACCGCAACCATGGTATGGGAAAGGAGGACATTGGTCGACCGCGTGGCCTCCCAGAGCAACTGCAGGGAGCACCTTCAATCCGACCTCCCCATCCCCTCAAACTGTGAGCAGGCCTGCACCACGTATATGACGGTCATGTACAACGGCCGCTACACCCTCTCTACCATCCACTACCACGCCCCATCCGACACCTGAATCGTCCTTGGCATGGAGTCTCTCCCCCCTGCCAACTACACCCCCCCCAAACACAACTCCGGCCCCGGCACATACACCAGGGTGGAGGGGCCTGACAGCCCACACATCCAGGGCATGTAAAGCAAAGGTCCCTGGAGACGCTGCTCGTATCAGGCGACTTGGAGGAAGGCGTTGAAGAGGAAATCTCGGACGCCCCTGCCAATGGTCGCTGCCCCGAGAAGGTGGTCGCACAGATGGGTTGCCTGGCGTCTGATGTACGGAGCCGCAGCACTTGCCGGTGCCCGTTGACAGCCTGGAGGCGCTTACTCGAGGCCGAAGGGTGGTGTAGGGTGAAGGTTGCCGGAGGTTTGGCTGGTGCGACAGCTGGTGGTGTGGCGGGTGGCGAGGGCGGTGGTGTGGACGGAGGGAGCGGGGTAGTGGCTGCTGCTGTGTGTTGGGTGACAAGGTATCCCTTGGTTGTCCTTGGAGAGGGGGTTTGCGGAACGGCTTGTTGGTAGGGGGTAGGGGTGGTCGAGACTGGCGGGTGTCTTCGCGTGGTGGGTTGGTGCTCAGGACTGGAGAGGCGGACCCGAGGAAGGGGCGTGTCCGTGTCGTACTTCTTGGGGTGGGGTTTGGTTTGGTTTGGCTGACGGCAACATGCAGGAAACAGGCGCTCAGGTGTCAGCCTCATTCTCATTCCAACCACGAGGCTGAAATATTTGACAGTCCAGTTCCAAGGTGGAGCGGACTATAGACAGCCACCAGACAGTCGGGGTCGGCTGCCCACAGGTTGGGGGTGCAAGTACACAGGCGTGGGGATCCGGCACTGGCCCCCTGCTTTGTAACGCGGTGCCGGCTGTTGCGTGCTGCGGAGGTTGCGGGAGGTTGCCCAGGGGGGGGAAACTTCTCGCCGCGGTGAGGGGCGTCAGGGGTTAGGCACGCTCCTCCCTCCTGGCTGCCGGTCCTTGAGGCAGGTAGCGGGGGCCCGTTGCCCGCGTCTCCTAGGCACGGGGGGTGCGGATATGGGGACCCGGCACAGACCTCACAGCGCAGGCTCTTTCGAGCTTGTGATGCCCCCTGTGGGGTTGGCAGGAGGGCCTTACCCTCTTGCCGCTGGTGCACCAGTGCGTGCCATGGGTGTATTATGCGTGCAGCGTCCTTGGCCCCTCAATGCTTTTTCATCGATGTGCTAGCTTGGTGTTTTGTTTTTGCGACGTCCTCGGCCTAGAGGAGTTTGTTCAACGGTTTTCGCGTCCTGCGTGTCCTATGCGCGGTGTCTGTGCGAACTTGGTGTTTGTTCACCGGTGTGCGCACCCGACGTCTCCTGTCTGCGGGTCCGCCGCCCCCTCATACTTGTTCACCGGTGTGGGGTCTTGCACTGTTGTGTGTGTCGTGTCTGTGGATCCTTGGTGCTCCTTCACCAGCATGCGTGCTTGGTGTGATGTTTGTGTAGTCTCCGTGGCCCCTTGACGCTTGTTCAGCGGCGTGCGCGTCTGGTGTTTTGCATGCGCGGTATTCCTGGCCAGGTGGTGCTTGTTCACCAGTGTGCTTGCTCTGTGCGTTACCTCTGTGGTGTTGGTGGTATTGCTGGGACCACCCCCCTTCTCTGTGTTGTTTTGTTTGCTCGTGCTGCTTTTTCTCTTTGTTGTTTGTTGGTTGTTGTTTTTTTTTGTTTTTTTAAAAAGAGAGACAAAGGTGACACCACGCGCGTACACTACAGGCATAGCCATGGGCTCCATGGAGCAGTGCTTTGTACCTCCTTGTGGGCTGTGTGGTATGCGACCCTTGTGCTTCTCCGGCGGCTGGGCCCCAGAAGTGCGGCACGCGGGTCATAGTGTA
The DNA here is from genome assembly GCA_964036045.1 of Eutreptiella sp. 'Long Island Sound 2002'. Lineage (NCBI taxonomy): Eukaryota > Euglenozoa > Euglenophyceae > Eutreptiales > Eutreptiaceae > Eutreptiella > Eutreptiella sp. 'Long Island Sound 2002'. The sequence goes on along the minus strand of OZ038382.1, from coordinate 102,226,509 downwards.
GAGAGTGCGGGATAGTGTCGGGCCGGCTGGGTATCCTTTGGGTCTAGGTACGGCCTTGGCTGTTTCTGGTGGGCGCGGCTCGCTGGTTAGGTGGGTTCGGAGGGTTAGGCGGGTTGGACGGTTTCAGGCCTGGGTCCTGGCTACCTTCCTGCTACGGTGAGCTGGGTTAGGGTCCGATGTTTAGGCGTCGTTGGACGCGGTTAGTACTCAGCGTCCAATGGCTCCCTGTTTTCTGCGGCTTCTTCTGGGTGGTGCTTGGTGCGTTGCTCCATGGGCGTGTTGCTGGGTGGCGGCGATAGGCGGGGCCCGGGGCATGGGTTACGGCGGAGGGTAGTGCAGGTTGTGGGTGCGGGCAGGTGCTGACCGTCGCCGCGCCAGGCCGCGCCTCCAGCGGTTCGGCAGGTGGGCTGAGTTGTTTGCGCCGGCCCGTCAGGTGCTGTGCCGGCGTGCCCGGGCTTGGTTCCTGCGGTTGCCAGCTTGCGGTGGCTTGCGGTGCTTTGTGGCTGGTGGTCCTGATGGCTCTGGGCCCGCAGCTTTGTCGTTTGGTCTAATTCCTGAGCTGCAGCTGGAGAATCTGGGATCGGCAGCCTGCGGCTATGGGCTTCATCTGCTGGTCACTCTTCCTGCTTTGAGGTGATAAATGGCGTCTTGTGGCCGGAGATAGCATCCGGGTGCAGCGGTCGGTGGCGGCGTGTTCTTAGGTGCTGACCGTGGTTTCATCGTGCCTGGGAACGAGGGTCCTGGAGTTGGGTTATCTGGTCTGATGCTGGGTTTGGTAGTGGTGGGGGTGGGCTCTGGTGTATCGAACCGCCCGTGGGGTCACAAGTAACGGCGGTGGGGCACTCGTGGCGCGGCTTGGTGTGGCTGGTGGCCCGGGCTGGGGTCTTTGGGTCGGCCGCCGGTTTGGTGCGGTGGTGGGTGGGGGGTCGGGTGCCGCTGAACAACGCGGTTGCCGGGCTTGGAGCCCGGGGCTGTGGTGTTTGTGGTAGCATTGTGCCCGGCGCTGGTTGGGGTCCGGGTCGCAAAGATGGGTGTGGCCAATGGTTGCCAGCGTCTGGGGTCTGAGTGTCGTTATTCGGGATTGGCGCGATGGGTGGGCCGAATGCCGGGCATGTGGTCTGGGTGCGGTTGTCCGGTGGTGTGGCAAGTGGGTGAGGAGCTGTTCCTGGCTGTGGCGCGGCGGCCAGTGTGTGTGGGTGGCGTTTGATTGTGCTGGTCCTGTGGGGTTGTAGGCATTTGCAGCTGGCTCGCTGCAGGTGCTGGCAGGGACTCTCGCTGTGGCTGGTGCGTGACTGAGGCTAGGCCAAGTAGAGACCCATTGTGGGGTTAGGCGGGGGCGTCGCCGGCTGGGTGATGGGGCACATCGTGTTGCGTGGCTTGCGGCGCGTCTGGGGTGCATGGGTTGCGGTGTTGCCGGTGCCGCTAGTATGTATGTGTTGGCGTGGCGGGGCGGTGAGGGGGTGCTGATGCGTGGGGGCGGGCTTGGGGTGATGTCTCAAGGGCGCTTTCTTCCCTTCCGCGTCGCCTGGCGGGCCAGGCGCTTGAGAAGATGCGGTTGGTCCCCGGTTGCGGGAAGCTGGAGGGATCGGACTTCCTTGGGATGCAGCGCATTGGCCAGCATGGCTTTTCATGCGTCCTGCGGCATCAGTTCCTCAGCTGGGCGGAGCCAACGGTTCTCTGCTGTCTCGCTGCGGGGCTAGCGGACCAGGTCCTCGAAGGAGGGCCCCGTGCGGGCCTCATTGAGCAGGTCCCGAAGCTGTGTGTGGGTCTAGTGCTGCCAACATGATCCAGGGGCGGGTCCGTGGCCTTGGGTGTGAGCGTGGCTGTGTGTGTAGGCGTGGGTGTGGGCGGCGGGGCCGCGGGGCCTGGCCGCCGTTTTGCGGTTTGCTGAGCTACTTCGGGGGGGGGGGGGGGGCTGCACGTTAACTGCAGGACGTGTGGGTCTGCTTGCTGGGGGCACTGGAGGGTTCTGAAGGAGGCCCCCTCGGATGCCGGGCATCTCCTCCCCTGTGAGTTGGTGGTAGTCTTGGGTAGGAGTATCCTAGTGTCACAGCAAGGTCATCAGGGGGCTGCCACCAGGAACAGGGGTTTTTCCCCTGCAGGATGGGGGGGCCTCCATCTGCCAGGGGGAAAGGGAGACTTTCGACGTCCAACGGTGGGCAGAAACCTGCCAGGACGGTTGGGTGCATTTGGCAGGGCAATACATTGCCCCACCAAGGGCCTGGTTGCCGCTGCTCCTCACCCCCCCAGGCGAACGCCTGCCCCTGCCAGGAGACCGCATCTGGATGCCCCCCGTTGACTGTGGGCGGCAGTATGTTGTAGACCCCCAACCGCAGCAGTTATCCTCCACGGGCCACACCCGTTACCGCGAGCCAGACATTACCCAGCTCCCACCCTACACCCCCTGAACCGCAACCATGGTATGGGAAAGGAGGACATTGGTCGACCGCGTGGCCTCCCAGAGCAACTGCAGGGAGCACCTTCAATCCGACCTCCCCATCCCCTCAAACTGTGAGCAGGCCTGCACCACGTATATGACCGTCATGTACAACGGCCGCTACACCCTCTCTACCATCCACTACCACGCCCCATCCTACACCTGAATCGTCCTTGGCATGGAGTCTCTCCCCCCTGCCAACTACACCCCCCCCAAACACAACTCGGCCCCGGCACATACACCAGGGTGGAGGGGCCTGACAGCCCACACATCCAGGGCATGTAAAGCAAAGGTCCCTGGAGACGCTGCTCGTATCAGGCGACTTGGAGGAAGGCGTTGAAGAGGAAATCTCGGACGCCCCTGCCAATGGTCGCTGCCCCGAGAAGGTGGTCGCACAGATGGGTTGCCTGGCGTATGATGTACGGAGCCGCAGCACCTGCCGGTGCCCGTTGACAGCCTGGAGGCGCTTACTCGAGGCCGAAGGGTGGTGTAGGGTGAAGGTTGCGGGAGGTTTGGCTGGTGCGACAGCTGGTGGTGTGGCGGGTGGCGAGGGCGGTGGTGTGGACGGAGGGAGCGGGGTAGTGGCTGCTGCTGTGTGTTGGGTGACAACGTATCCCTTGGTTGTCCTTGGAGAGGGGGTTTGCGGAACGGCTTGTTGGTAGGGGGTAGGGGTGGTCGAGACTGGCGGGTGTCTTCGCGTGGTGGGTTGGTGCTCAGGACTGGAGAGGCGGACCCGAGGAAGGGGCGTGTCCGTGTCGTACTTCTTGGGCTGGGGTTTGGTTTGGTTTGGCTGACGGCAACATGCAGGAAACAGGCGCTCAGGTGTCAGCCTCATTCTCTTTCCAACCACGAGGCTGAAATATTTGACAGTCCAGTTCCAAGGTGGAGCGGACTATAGACAGCCACCAGACCCCACCGAAGCGTAGGTGGGCCGAAGATACCGTCGTCCTGTGTGTAGGCGCGAGCACGGGCAGGGGTGTGCGGGGGCTGGCCCTTGCGTATGGAGGGCAGGTCTAGCGTGGTGGTCCAGGCCTGCTGGCCAGGGCATGGGGGCCTGACACTGAGGCCACCGGGGAGTAGTAGGCCAGGGCATTGCATCCCCCTTGTTGCGGAGACACGATGCCCGCCCGTCCCCCGACTGTGTAGGCACCGGCACGGGGGTGCGCCTGGCACTACTGGGGGGGACCTGCACTCCTTGACTGCCTGTAGGCCCAGGTGGTGCCACTGTACTAGCTGCGTCCCGCAGTTCCACGGGGGCTGGTGGCAGGTGGAGGGGTCCCTGGGCGCGCTGAGCGCCCCCCCCCCCCCGAGACCTCCCTCGGAAGGTTCGCAGCTGCGGCACTGCTGGCCTGTTAGCTCCGGGGGCCCGCAGCTCTGGGGGCCTGACTGGCCCCTCCAGGGAAAGGGGCGGGGGGGCCACGGGTCGGCACGTGACTGTCTGGCCTCGAAGGGTCGGCCACAACTGCAGGAGACTGCACGGAGCTGTGCTGGCCTACGAGTCTGTGATGAGGTTTGAGGGGCGTGCGCACACCTGGAGGTTCCCTGGCCAGGCCAGTCAAGGGATGCCGACAGCTTTCAAGCTGTCAGCCCTTCACAGCCTCGACCCTTCAGGCCCTGAGGGCGCCGACTCCGTGCAGACCTCCCGTCGGGGGCGCCAGCTGGTGGGGTTGGGTGGCGTAGGTGTTGGGTGGGTCTACCTTCCGTTCATTGGCTCATGGTACTCTCTTTTTTCGGAGAGGAGGACCACCCGCTGGGTTGCCATGCAGGTCTCAGATCCCAACATACTCGTCGTTTGGCGTCCAGCCTCTTTCCGTGACGGTAGGGAGCTCACTCACTATATGCCTGCCTGCAGTGAGGGTGCAGGGGCATGCAGTGGGGAGGAGTGCCAGGTAGGCCTTTGGTCCCGGCCCGGTTTCTGGTAGGGGAGGTAGGGGCAGCAAGAGGTATGCTCTCCTGTTTCCTGCTCCCCAAGGAAAACCGGCATGCGGCCTGCACCCTCGCTTTGTGGTGGCTGAAATTTGGTCCGACTGTGCTTGGGGCGGGGTGGTACTTGTTGCGTAGGCTGGGCATCTGGGTTTTGGGCGTTGGGCGGATTTCGCCGCCCCTGGCCTACTGTGGTGTCAGCGTGGGAGGCTGCTGCCCGGGACTCTGGGTTGGACTGTGGTTTTGGCTGTGGTTTGGTACTGGTAAGAAAAAGTCACTGCCATGTCGTTCTTGGGAAGATGTTGAGGCTAACACTTAATCATTTGTTTCACTCTTTTGAAGCTTAAAGTACACCTTCTCAAAGTAACTAGGCTTATAACCTTAGCCCCCCATGAGGTTCACCCCTACCACTCAAGTGAGCGGAGGTATCTTCCTTCATGGAGGTAATACCGAAATAAAGTAGGCACTTCTTGCCTAGCGCCCTGTAGGTTAAGCCCAGTCGTCCCCCACCTCAGGACCCCTTTACTCAATTAGTTCTATCACTTATTGTGGTCCTACTCTTTAACCGATTCTGAACTCAGTTGCTTGGCCATGCTGGCCAAGCCATATCCTGTATCTGGCCGAGCTCCTTTACCCCAGATTCCCAACCAAGTCCATTGTTTCCAAAAGAATGTGGATGAAGTCGTTGGTACTATCTAGGGGACCTGAGTCATGTCAGTTTTCAGATAAAATCCTCTATTGTCTTTATAACACATTGGAGCATTGTATTCAGATCTACCTTTGTCTATCTGCAGCCCCTCTTTGTTACACATGTTTTGATTGTCGAAGGACCTATCCTGATTTGATTGATCGGGTGCCTGGACGTGCTCTACTATTTTTTTGTGTTGACTTCAGTTGACTTGGGGAAAGTCAGCAAGGCTTTTCTGAAACAAATACAAGGGACAAGCACAAGTGCCAGCACTCCAGAAACCTTTTTTGGTAGCAGAGGAAGGCCCTAGAAGACTAAAGCAGAACACCAAGAACACCAAGAAAAACTTGCCGGGTCCCGCGCGCTCGCGTCCTGTGACAGAATGAAAAAAAAGATAAGCAAAACACGACGAAAATTTTTTCCAAATAGCTGAAAAAGAAGCTAATTAGCATAAGAAACGGCTAGGCCAAAAAGCGCGCTGCAAAATGCGTTCAAACGCGACGAAAAATGTTTCGGCCTTAAAAAGGTGAATAGTAAACGCCGTAGGCATCGTAGCGAACGTACTGGTAGAACGCCGTGCCCCTTGCCCTCTAACACGCCGTATGCTTGAGGAAAAACGCTCAGCGAGCAGCGTGCCGAAACCGAAAACTGTTTTTCTGCGGCGCTACGCGCCTGAACTCGCGCCCTCTCGCTGTGTTTTCTTCTCCATGTACCTCCCCCTCCCGCCTTTGCCCAAGCCTCGCCGTTTTTGCCCTCAGTCTCGCTGCAGGCAAGCGAAGTCGACACGAGCTCAAGGGAAGACGACACCATCAACACAAGGGACGACGAACAGGACAACTCCATCAAGGACAACGCCGCCGGGGTCAACAACAAAACGGCGAACGACGAGACCAGATTCTTCAACGACATGAACCACCGACACAGAGACAGGCGCGGGGTAACAAAGGGCAATAATCAATGTTTCTTGCGCGTGCCTGCAGGGAGGGAAAGGGCACCACAGCAAACAGACACCACCACCAGGCAAAAAACAGCACAGACGACCAACAGTACAAAACAGCACAGCACGGCGCCGCACGACAGGCCACGGGAGGGCAAAGCAAGCACAAACAGCAGCGCAAAACGACAGCAGAGCACAACAGCACAGCACCACGCGACAGCACAGCCCAACGGAACACGACACAGGGAAGCAGGACACTGTAGCAAACCGCACCAACCACAGGAAAGCAGACCACGCGGCCAGACAGGGACATCGACACCGAATCACGCCAGGAGCAAACAACTACGGGCCAACAGACCCAGCACCGCACCACAGAACACAAAATGAAACATCACAACACACAGCAGCGCACCACAGCACCAGGCGCCAGCAACAGCACGCACCGCACAAACAGCACAGCCCAAGCACACCAGCACAGCGGAGCACAGCACGGCACAGGGCGAAGAGGACAGGGGACGCACAGCACGACACCCCAGAAACACACACAGCACAAAGCACAGCGGCGAACAATTGCACGCCCCAAAACGCCACGACAAGACACACACAGCACAGAGCACACAGCGCGGGGGAACACCGCAAAACGCAGCGCCCAAGGCAGGGCCGCAGGGCGACAGGCAGCGCCAGAGGACACGCACAACAAGCAGCGGCACCAAACAAGCGCAACAAAACAACACATCGCACAACAGCACATCACCGCGCGGCACAACACGCAGCAGGGCGGCGCAGCACCGCACGCAGGGACACACAGAACAGCACAGCGCACGGCAACAGAGACCAAAACGAGACAGCAAACCACACCACGAACAACCCAACCAGATGGCAGGACCAGAGACACAGCACAAAACGCAGCAGCAACCAACAGCGCAACATAACACAAGGCGAGGCACCACAGCACAACACGCAGCGCAGAACATGGCAACACGGCACCGCACAACACCTGACTGAGGGACAGCGCAGCGCGGCAACACCAGACAGCACAAGGCGCCACAGAAAGCACAAGGCACCGCGCACGCACCGGGAGGGGGGGGGGCAACAGACGGCGAGAACGGCCGACGAGCGCCAAGCAGGCAAGCAGGAAAAAAAAATTGGAGCATCGAGCTGCAGCGACAAAAACCACGAGACACAGGCAACCACAAAGGAGCAGCGGACGGCCAGGTGGGAAACACAAAAGCACCGAAAGCGCACGGGAGGCCGAGCAGCGGGAGACCAACAAAACAAACAAGAGAAGGGGGGGGGGGAGGGGCAGGCAGACGGCAAGAACCGCCGACGGGAGCCAGGCAAGCAGGCAAGAGCAAAGCAGCAAAAAAAAGGGGGGGGGGCACGGAGCGGCAGCAACAAAAACCGCTAGACACATTAGGGGGGGGGGGGGGGGGGCAGCAACCACCAGGGAGCAGCCAACGGCCAGGCGGAAAACTCAAAAGCACCAAGAGCGCACGGAGAGCCGAGCAGCAGGAGACTAACAAAATAATCAAGAGGAGGGGGGGGGGGGGGAGCAGACGACGAGAACCGCCGACGAGCGCCAAGCAAGCAGGCAAAGCAGCAACAAAAAAAAACTGAAGGGGGGGGGCGGGCACCGAGCGGGAGCGACAAAAACCACGAGACACAAAAGGGGGGGGGGGCAGCAACCACCAGGGAGCAGCCAACGGCCAGGCAGAAGACATAAAAGCAGCGAGGGCGCACGAAGAGCAGAGAAGCGGGAGACCAACAAAACGAGCAACACACAGAGCCAAGGCTCAGGGCACCCAGGGCCGGAAACCAGAGAACGCCAGAGACAACAGGGGCGAAAGAAACAAAAAAACCACAGGACGGGGAGGGAGGAAAGCAAAACAAAGCGCCAAGGCCGCGGGCATCCGGCGCCGGCAACCAGAGAAAGAAGGAAACAACAGAGGCGCGCAAAGCAAGCAACACAAGAAGAAAGAAGGCAAACATAGGAACAAGAAAGGGGCAACCCCAGCCCGGAGGCGGCCGAGCAAAGCAGAAAGACAAAGCGGCCAAAGAAAGGTGAGGTGCATGAAAACGCGCCCGGGAGGCCGGCCCGCCCGACCCGGCCAGGAAGGAGGAGCACACACACACACACGCACGGGACCCGGGCGAGGCGTCCTCCAACCGGCAAGGGGCGGTGTGGCGTCTACATGAAACAGCCACCGTGCAGCGGCCGAGTCCCCCGTCAAACGGTACGGGAAATCGGACACGTCAGTGACCGCGTTTACACACGCCAACCACCGCAGCGCAAGCAGCCCAAGACCAACACCCGAGGGACCCGCCAGTGACAGCCCCATTGGGGAGCCCCAACCGGGTATTACGCGGAGCGATCCCAACGCCCCTGCCCCGGCGGGGGCCAGCGGCAGGCACAATGAGCCTGGTACTCGGCCAACCTCCGCGTGCCCCGCGCAGCCACCAAGTAAAGCCGGGGGCGCAAGCCCTCGGGGTGGGGAAAGACACCACTGCGTCGGGAAAGCCGACCGGAGCAGCAATAGCGACCGGACCGGACAAGGCACAGCGCACCACGGGGGCCACAGGGCACGCCAGAGAGGCACGCCGCCGGCCACAACTAAGGCACACGGACAGGTGCCAGGCAACCCGCAACCCGCAAACCCGGAGAGGGCACACAACACACAGCGAACCACGGCACGAGAAGAGGTGCCAAGCAACACCAGCCGCCAGCCTGACGGATGTGTGCACGCCTGGCAGCGAACCGTGCCCCTAACGGATAGGGAACAGCCGCCGTCCGGATGGACGAGTGCGTGCCCGGAGGGTACCCAGCCCCTGCCGGCTTTGAAACAGCCGCCGTCCGGATGGACGACCGCACGCCCGGAGGGTACCCAGCCCCTGCCGGCTAGAAACAGTAGCCGTCCGGATGGACGAGTAAGCGCCCCGCAGCGACGCATGCACACGCAACACCGCGCACGCAACCGACAGCACAACACACCAAGCGAGCACACCGGTGACAGGGAGCCAAGTGGCACAGGACACCGTACGCGCAACACAACACACCGAGCGGACACACCGGTGAACAGGAGCCAAGTGGCCCAGGACCCCGCGCACGCAACGCAGCACACCGAGCGAGCACACCAGTGAACAGGAGCCAAGGGGCCCAAGACATCGCACAGCAAACACAGCACACCGAGCAAGGACACCGGTGAACAGCTGCCAAGGGGCCCAGGACACTGCACACGCAGTACAACATACAGAACGGGCACACCAGTGAACAGGTGCCAAGTTGCCCAGGACACCGCACAGGCAACACAACACACCGGGCAGCCACACCGGTGAACAGAAGCCAAGGGGCCCAGGACACCGTAGACGCAACACGACACACCGAGCTGGCACACCGGTGAACAGGAGAAAAGTGGCCCAGGACACCAGACACGCAACACAACACACCGAGCGGGCTCACCGGTGAACAGGAGCCAAGGGACCCAGGACACTGTGCACGCAACACAACACACCGAGCGGGCACACCGGTGAACAGGAGCCAAGTGGCCCAGGACAACGCACACACAACACAACACTACGAGCAAGCACACCGGTGAACAGGAGCCAAGTGGCCCAGGACACAACACAAGCAAAGCAACGCACCAAGCGAGCGCACTGGTGAACAGGAGCCAAGTGGCCAAGGACACCGCACACACAACACAACACACGGAGCGGGCACACAGCTGAGCAGGAGCCAAGTGGCCCAGGACAACACACAAGCAAAGCAAGGGACGGAGCGCGCACACCGGTGAACAGGAGCCAAGTGGCCCAGGACACCACACACGCAACACAACACACCGAGCGGGTACACGGGTGAACAAGATCCAAGTGGCCAAGGACACCGCACATGCAACACAACACACCGAGCGAGCACACCGGTGAACAGGAGCCAAGTGGCCCAGGACACCGCACAATCAAAGCAACACACCAAGCGGGCGCACGGCTGAACGGTAGCCAAGTGGCCGAGGACACCACACAAGCAAAACAACGAACCGAGCGGGCGGGCTGGTGAAGAGGAGCCAAGTGGCCCAGGACAGCGTACACGCAACACAACACACGAGGGAGCAGATCTGTGAACAGAAGCCAAGTGGTCCAGGACACCGCACACGCAAAGGCTGCACCGAGCAGGCACACCCGTGAACAGGAGCCAAGTGGCCCTGGACACCGCACACGCAACACAACACACCGAGCGGGCACACGGGCAAACAGGAGCGAAGTAGCCGGGGACACCGCACACATGTGCACACGTAGGGCAGCCGAGGGACAGCAAAGTACCAACAACTCATGGGTGGGACGCACTGGGGCGATCCAGTCAACCCACCGGGCCAGCAGCAGGGGCGGTACCCCAAGGCCACTGGTCCGAGCCCGGCCAGGCTGCATCGGGGACCATGCCAAACATCAGCCGAAGCCACCGGTTACAGGCGAGCCGGTGCGAAGTCCAGAAGGGGGTTGCCTGCCAAGCAGAGAGGCCCGGCAACTCAAGCCACAAGGATGAGCGGGAGCAATACCCCTTGTGGTGAGAGACACTCCACACGGCTGGGCAGCCCCCAGAGCTGCCGCCCAAAAGAGGGAGCATGTGTCCCTACCCATGGAAACATGTCGGGACACCCTCCCACCTGGGACACCTGGACCGGGTGGCCGCGACACGGCCTTACCTAGCACCTGCAAGAGCGGCTTAAGAGGCATCTGACGTAGGGCAGTGGGAGTAAAAGGATGTCCCCTTGGTAAGACCTTCTTCCTGCATTGTCAAAGGAGGCATCCCGAACTCTTGAAGATACCTACCTAACTACCTCTTGTAGCAGAGGAAGGCCCTAGAAGACTAAAGCAGACCACGAAGAACACCAAGAAAAGCTTTTTTCCTGAACTGTGGAGATGTCTGTCACGCTCAGCGCCACAGCAGTGCTGATCACAAGCACCATGTGAAAGACTGATGATGTGAGAGTACCTTGATCTACAAGTGGTGTACCCGTTGATACTGGTCCTCTGGGAAAACACGCAGAATCAAGAGGGCCTGATGAAATATATACAGAAGGAGTCTGCCCGAGCGCAAGCGTTGAAGCGCCCGGCTTGACGCGGGCAAACCTCAGGCGCCTGGAAGGCAAGGACCCTGTGGCAGCCGCCTAAACTTTCATCGTGTCCTCGATGACTTCATCTGAAACTACGCCTACCCCAGGGATCGAAGTGGCCAATGACAAGGTCAAGGCCTGGAGAAGAGCAGCAAGAAAAGGGAAGGGGAAGGATGCACCTTTGGGAACAATGTTCGGAGCTACATGGGAAGAGGAGACGTTCGAGATACCTCACGGCGGGATGGACTGGTCGGCGTCGGCCGTATCATCAGAGTGGGAACCGGACTGGGTGTCTGAACAACCTACGCCTCCGGAAGAACCGAAGGAACATGAATGCCCGAAGCCTCGCCCCAGTGCTAGAGCAGTGGCACCTGAACCTACATGCGTGGATCGAGGTTCGCCCCCACGCATGGCAGCCCCTAAGCTGGGTCTCGATGAGACCATGGACTTGCTTTCTCAGGTCCTGGGTGCAGGCGATGAAGACCGAGATCTCAGTGCATTGTCAGCAGCACTCAAGACGAAACTGGGGCTCTCTGATTCGAAGAAGCCCCCACCTACCATGTCTCTGAGAGTTGATCTGTTAACCAGGGATGTGAAGAGCTGCAGAAGCTTCTGCAGCTCCCAAATGGACACCTGTCCTAGCCATTTCCACCCTCCTGTGAGGATTGGGCCTGTCTGCAGTGTAGGTGACACCACAGAGGCTGAGATGAAAGGCTATGGCCTGGCAGCACTGGCCCCACTGGCCACAATGTAACCCTCAGCCCCTTCAGGTGGAACAGGTGACCCAGGTGTCCCATGTAGTGAACGAAGGCCATCCCTACGGTGTACCTTCAGATCGAACTCCCCGAGTTCGATCCCAAAAAAACCTGCCTGAATGGGCTGACGAGTTTTCCAAGTTTTTGCTCCTCACGGGTCAGCAACATGCTGATGTCCGGACCAAATGCACGCTCATCAAAAAGTCGTGCAAAGAGAAATTCCTTCAGCTGCAAGTTAAGACCGCTATCAGGCAGAGCTCCAGCTGGGGCGACTTCCTGAAAAGACTGGAGGGAATGTATCCAGTCTATGAAACGGACCTGAGTGTCCGAACGGAGATTGAGGAGCTGCTCTGCTGTCCCAGAATTCCCCACAGCTGCCCGCATCTCAGAGTTCGTGGCGCAGACCGAAGAGCTCATGGGGCCTATGAACCCCTCGTCGGATGGGCCTACTGTGCCACATCAGTGGCTTGTGGGGAAGACTCCTACCTGGACATGGGAGGACTGCAGAGAGACGTAGGAGAGATAATCTTGGACGCACTCTTACGATGACCTGGTCGATCTGTTGATCGAATTGGCCTTGGAGAGGGGGAAGGACTCCCGAACGGACAAGTATCTGCGCCACCATCTGCGAAGAGAGACCCCTGCCGACAATGCTTCTGGAGGGAGGTCGCCTGAACCCCACTCTAACCCTGGGAAGGGCCGTTGTGGGCAGCTGAAGCACATGAATGAGCCCCCCCCCTCCAAAGGTAATGGGGCCCCTAATCTTTTCTACTGTTGTCGACCCTGCCTCGCGCCCGACTGTGATTGGCAAGGTGCGTGCATCTTTCAACTGAAGATGGTCAGGAGGAAGCACCAAGACCATTTCCGCTGCACGATAACGTGCGGATATTGCGGCAAAAGGAGGCAATGTGAAGATGAATGCCACACGAAACGCCGCGAATCCGAAAAACTAAAGAAAGCGGCAGGGGAATGGCGAAAGAACGCCGGTAAGGGTGGTAGACCCGAGGGGGGGGACCCCAACCTTAGCCCACGCAAACTACACCCTGTTTTGCGTGTGGAATGCGCAGAAAAGGACGGGTTCGCAACTGGGCAAAAAAAATATTTTTTTGGATAGTTGATGAACGTGATTTTGGGCGTGGTGAAATAAATTGCTTTTTTATTGTTGTACAACTCCCCGTTCCTCAATGTGACGTTTCTTACATTTCTCTGCGTGCTGAGTGCGAGAGGCCTCGGGCACTCAAGATATTCAACGTAGAGTTTATCACAAAACCTAAAACCCCGTAAAGACTGGCGTTTGCCGAAATACGCAGCTCCCACACGGTATTAAAAGTAGGATTGTGTTGCCCAAGGAGCATTGGAAGCGTATGACTGTCCGACTTTCCATGTTAGGGGAACCACGTGTACTGTACAGTGAAAATGAAATACAAATTTCAGCATCCGGAGTGCGCGAGGCCTCGCGCACTCAGGTCTCACTATGTATTAAATCAACCGAATGGATATGACGCATACAATTGCACGTACAATACCAGACAGACGAAAACAGTTGATTTTTTCCGGTTTACGTGTGTGCAGACACAGTGTTGGTCAGATATAACACAATATAGAACATTGCCCCCCGGAATCAATCAGTGCGCGAGGCCTCGCGCACTCAAACGACGGAAGAAAATGAAAAAGCAGGCAGGATAGTGCTACGCCGGTATTTACATTCCCTTTCATGGCTACCACCTGTGACAGTCGATTATACATCGGTAACCTTTGTCATATTTTTCAGGGGATCGGGGGAATGATTTGCTTTCTTCCAACAGCCACTCAATGGCAGACGTGTCCACGGTGTCCAGTTCTAATAGCGGCCGTAGCCTTCGCTGCCCGATGGATATGGTTTTTTTTTCCAACTCGGTTTTTAAGACGGAAACAGAACAGGAAATTGTGGTTGCGAAAACGGTTTTCGGTTACTGGGAACGAAGCGCACACAGACACCAAATACAACTTGCGGCGGCAGCACGCGCACCAGAAATGACGACAGGAAAAGGCCAGATGTTTCAAATACACTTTTTTGGGAGATCGCTGTGCGAAACAATAACCAAAATACGTGCGCAAATTTAATTCCACAGAGAAAGACGCAAAATGCCACTTCGAGCCAGAAAATCTGTAACGCATCGAATGATAGCAGAAGTAAGCAAAAGAGCAGCAGCACTACGAGAGGCATGCGCAGCAGAACCAGCATACCAAACAGCAGACGACCTGTGGAAAGGACTGAAACGAAACGACCTGGCGGCGCAACTGGTGTTAACATTTGCGCAGCGACTCAGGTTCAACAAAAGAATGCGCCACAGTTTACCAGCAGCTAAAAGGCAGGAGGACAAGCGCTGGGTGCGCATTCTGCGACCGGAGGGTTGGAACCTGTACCTGTTGATGCATCAACGGGCAGTGCCAAACAGGAAAAAACCGGGAAACACAACAGGGTACCTAACGCAAACAGAAAGACGAACAAAAGTACGACTTGGGCAAGCAGACGCTGCCGCAGATACAGTGGACGAACAGGCAGCAGCAGCACTTAAAGCAACGTGGTCAGTGGTGCTTTCGTCGTGTTGCGTGCTGTGGATAGACAACTGGTACCGGGCACAATACACGACACACCCAGACGAAAGTGACCGGTTGCAAAACTGTACTGCAATGGCAGTACTTCAACTGAAACGGAGGCCCACGTATTGGGCAAGACATCCAGCCATTGAGGTCCTGGCAGCACGGATAACGACAGTTGCAAGGGCTCTGCAACAGCGTGAACGAAGAATCCCCCAGACTTTGCGTGACATGGGGTATGCAGATGGGTGTGCACCAGACACCAGAAACGTGAGGGCACTGTTGGATGTGAGGAGGGATGCAAGGACTGTGCAGGCACCGGTGTGGCGCCCGTTTGCCCTGTCAAAATAAAAGGTAACTGGTGGTGTTGGTCTGTTAAACTTGTTACACTTTGCAAAGGACGCAGCACAACAGACAAACACAGTTCTACCGCTGCTGGTTGATGAAAACATACACTACAGGATACTAACGTTGTTGTACGGTGCCAAGAACGAACGATGGAACATGCGTGCGTACCTGCGTTACGTGTCCGTAGTTTACGGTGTCTGGCATGCCTACAAGTTCGTTGTTACTCATACCTTTTGGCTGTTTTGCCCTATTCTAACCTACCTACAGAAAGGTCTGCTACGACCTGGTTCGACCATACTATCATACCCCAAAATGATAGTTATGGAAAAAACTATTGCTGCACTGATGCTTGCCACACCCCGAATACTACGCCCGTATTGGCGCAAGGCACAAGCTGCAACCGCGATCAGTGGTCAAGACACTGCGCATGCCAACAGGGCAGCAGTGGCAAACGCAGTCTTTGATTTGATGTCGGAATGGTGCCCGTTGTTGTTGTACTTGGGCCACGTGGTACGGGAATGCAACTGGTCGGGGGAAAGCAACGGTACAGGGTCGCCAGTGCAGAAGGTGTTGCAGTTGAGTTTGTGTCTGTTGCGGAGGCTGTTTGGAAGGAACGTGTGACACCGTACTGGAGTACGAACGCACAATCATGTGCACATTGTTGTACAACAGCAAGTGGCACCAGGACCTGCCCGGTCAGGCAAACTCAGAGGAGCTGGGAGAAGGGGTGTTGAGCAAGCTGGTGCGGGACAAGGCGAGAAACACGGGTTCTGTTACTGTTGAGGAGGTGGAAAACCATTACTTGTTACTAAAGGTTGGTCCTGGTGGCAAACGCGTGGGGGTGCAAAACGTTCCCACGAACCTGGTAAACAGGATGCGACAAGGACTGACAAGATTTTTGGCGTCAGACCGGTTTTGCATGGCCTATGTGGAATGGGAGTCAGACAGAGTCAGCACCGTTGCAACTTCGTGGCCGCAGAGGTTACCGAGATTTCCACCCTCACCTACACAACCCCTTGGTTACGACCACTACCAGCTACTTGGTCACAGCGTACTAGATGCCCTCATTGACGAGAAAACAAATCCCACCAACCAACTGAAACAGAAACTGGATGCTGCTGTGGGGCGGAGAACAGTAATGGATGCCGACAGACAGGAAGCAGCAACACGCAACGTGCAGCAACGCTTGCGGTAACTGACACCTGCAGTGCCCGAGGCCTCGCGCACTAAACGTTAAGAAAAACAGGTATGTAATGTGATGTGAGTGCGCGAGGCCTCGCGCACTGAGTAGTTCGCTAAGTGCCGTGGAAGAAGTCACAACAGAGACGGTCGTGGAACAGATTTGCGAAGAAGACCTGCAAAATACCGTTTCGACTGATTTCAGAGTTCAAATGACCGTGTTTCGCGTCATGCCGTTTGCCCTATTCAGGTATTTTCAGGCATTATGAGTGAACCAGGGTCGCCAGAACGTCTAGCAGCAGACGCAGAGGCCATAGAGTCGTCACCAGGGACCAACCAAGGGGACACACCGAGGAAGAAACGCAAAAAGAAGAGTGAGAAGAAGCCAATACCGGAGATGAAGCTCACAGTCAACGTGCAACAGTCGCTGCGGCAAGAGAATGGTAAAGCCGTGAAGATAAAGATTGCTGATTTGAAAATTGACAAGACCAAGGAGCGCGGACAGATCAGATCACTCAACTATGACGACGTTGCCAGGAAAGTGACGGGATACCAAGAACTGCCACCACCTGGACCGTTGAGCGTAACAGCGTGGGAGGATACTGGTATGACTCGCTTCGCGTTCGATTGAGGACGTTTCTTCTCTTTGCCTCGGTACATGATTTGCTTTGCAGATGGCTCACTTTGCGTTCTGAATGGTCAACATGCCACAGAAACATGCAGAAAGATTCAGGAACTTCGTCTACCAGAATGCAAAGAATTGGAGGACTGGCAGGAGTTTTGCTATGTTGAGATTCTGAAGTACGAAACGCCTTGAAGGGTCAAGGCCAAGGTTGCAGGATTACAACAAGCTGGCAGCCAGTCTCTGACGTGGATTCCGCTGTCCGAGGCGCTGGACAACATGTTGTTCTACACTGAGGACCAGAAGCAGGAAAAAGAGCAACAAGATTTCGAGCGGTTCAAGATTGCTGTTGTCCAGGCTGCCGTCAACTCAGCGTTTCTTGCACCCGAGGCTTTGGGGGAAGCAGGACACACAGTATGTATTCGTGTGTTGCACGGTTATAGTGCGCGAGGCCTCGCGCACTCCATGACACTGTTTTCCCTCGCAGTACTCGACATTCAGGAACTTGAGGGACATCTTCTCCCTGGCGTATTACTGCGGCCGTGAGGCGGTTACTGGTGTGAACAACCTCGATACTAAGAGCAGGAAAGAGGAAGTTACAAGGAATGCCTTCAAGAAGCTGGAGGGGCTGCATCTACCGAGCTTATTGCAGAAGTCTGTGCGCACCTGAACCTGAAGGACTCGACCTTACGCACCACCAAGAACTACATTGACGCGCAGATTACAGAACAATGGGTTATTCTCCATCTTGACCATCCGGACAATAAACAGTATGTCAACCAGACCGCAGGTATGCGTCAGTGCCGCAGCTTCAGTGCAAGACAGCTCCCGCACTCAACCACTTATTTCACATCCGTACAGCTGCCGATGCGAAGATCCGAGCAGAAGTCGCAGCACTGGGCACGGCGCAACTAAAAATTGGGCTGGGAAATTCGGGTTATTGGGAGGAGGCAAAAAATAAGAAGTATCGGTCGCCGTGGCCAAAATGGAAGAGGTTGACCTGTGGCGGACTGGGGACAAGGGCCCACCTCCATTACCGCAGACGCTGGCCGTGCGGAAACAACTGCAGAGAAAGACTGAGGCACCATCATTGGCACCGTCACAGACACAGCTGAACACTGGTGATGTGATTAATGTCTCCAACCAGGACGAGCAAGGGAGCCAATTCGCTCCAACGGCCTGCCGTATTGGAGATATTGAAGAGACAACGCCAGCCTGTTTCCGGGATCTGCAGTACCCGTTGTGGGTCATCAACACTGACCTTTTCGTTGAATAACGCACCGCAGAATTTGTTCCGAAGTGGCTGTTCGATGTGATGATGCTGGGGAAGGACGCCATTTTCTATGGCGAGGCTGATGTTGTGCACAGTATTGGCCGCGACATGGAGAGAGACAAGGATCCAACCACAGTGCCATTCTACCATGTCCGGTTGCCGGTATAGTCTTGCTTATCGGGTCCCGCGACCCCCAGTACGTATCAGTTCGACGAGCACTGTATGTGGATCGGAACAACGAGTCGCTGGGATAGGCAGGTATATCTGCTTCTTTCGCCGGTTACGATGCCGTTGTGTGCAGGAGGCCTCGCGCACTGCTGCCTCCGTTATTCGTCTTTATTCATCATATTTACACTTACCGAACTATGTGACGTATTCCGCTGGACAGTTCGAAGAGATGCAGAACATGAACCTCGGTGGTTTCATGCCTCTGATTCACGTGCTGTGGTACCTAGACAAATATCTTTTGGGCAGTGGGTATGCTGATGCAGTGGTTGTTGTGGACGACACGCCTGCCATGGCCGCAGAGATTGCAATGTCCGACGTCCAAACTAAATTGGCGTTTCTGGTTGTGTCAGCGATCAAGCAAAAGGACCTTGGGAATGCCGTTGCAGGTGCTCTGCAGCATGCAATCATCATGCGGTACATGTTGGAGGCCCATCAGACGGAGCAGGGAGCAACGGCTGCAACTTGGGATACTCAAGAAGAGTGGCTTCAGCGTGGCATTCCACTGTGAGTTTTGGACAGCAACCGAGGGCATGAAGGGCACCAGCAGGTGCATGCTGCAGAAGCCGTCCAGGAAGATGTCGTGACTGAGGCCCCCGCTCCTGACATTGAGCCTGTTGCGCCTACAGCCTACCTTGCCAATGCAAGCCAAGGTTAAGAAGACTGCCAAAGTTATACCAACTCAGGGTACTGCACCCGGAAAGGGAACCCCCTCGAGTACCAAGAAGCAGGCAAAGGGAAAAGAGAAGGAATCGGACAAGCCCGGGGAATCAGACGACGACGATACCAACGAGGAGGAGGAGGAAGAGGATCCAGAGCAAGTACTGGAGACCCAGCAGAAGCGCAAGCGGACACCCGACGCTCACTTCGATGCAAGCTTCGAATCTGGTAAGAGACAGCCGAAGGAGAAAGCGAACACTGCTGCCAGTGGTAGTGCAGAGTTGAAGCCGCCCTCGCGGTCTGGTGCCCAGCCGTCTCGTGGTACCGTTGCCTCCCCAAGTGGGACAAGTGCGGTGGTACGAAGCCTGGGTTCCAGGTTGGCTAAGATTGCTGGACCGAAGAAGAAAGAAGTCACCATTAACCCAAGTGTTTGGCCTCTTTTTGCAGTCATGTCTGTGCGAGGCCTCGCGCACTCGCCTTTGACGCGAATGCCATTATATGCTCTTAAGGGCTTGTACATTTTTGCCGAGCTTTTATCTCCGTGTTTGTACGTTGTGCACTTCTTGTCCTGTTTTTGTTGCCTTCTGTACACTATTGTTTCGGTGACCTTGAGTGCTCGAGGCCTGGCGCACTCAGGTACACAAAAAAGCAATTTATCTCGCAGGACAAACATAGGTGCAACTGGAGACCCGCAGAATGTTATTTTTGCAAACGAGCTCCCAAACAGGCATGCACGAGTTGGTTTTGAAATACAAAAACGGCAAGATTGGCAAAACACACCCTTCAAATCAGACAAAATAATAGTTTACTGTACTAGACAAAAAGTGGAAAAAAGCAGCAAATTGGGTAAAATTGTATTTTTTCCGTGGTATCTGGGTCATTTGTGCTGCAAATGTCCAAGAAAGAATGATTTTTCGGGCTGTCGTTTTTGGGGTCCTTCTCTTCCAAAAAGGGGTGCAGTTTGCGTTGGCTAAGCTAACCGCCGACATTTTAAAAGTAAGGGTAACCCTGCTGGAGGACGAAGGTCCTCAGCCCCCGCCACTAAAAATTGGGCATGGAAATTCGGGTTATTGGGAGGAGGCAAAAAATAAGAAGTATCGGTCGCCGTGGCCAAAATGGAAGAGGTTGACCTGTGGCAGACTGGGGACAAGGGCCCACCTCCATTACTGCAGACGCTGGCCGTGCGGAACCAACTGCAGAGAAAGACTGAGGCACCATCATTGGCACCGTCACAGACACAGCTGAGTACTGGTGATGTGATTAATGTCTCCAACCAGGACGAGCAAGGGAGCCAAGCCGCTCTGACGGCCTGCCGAATTGAAGATATTGAAGAGACAACGCCAGCCTGTTTCCGGGATCTGCAGTACCCGCTCTGGGTCATCAACGCTGACCTTTTCGTTGAATAACGCTCCGCAGAATTTGTTCCGAAGTGGCTGTTCGATGTGATGATGCTGGGGAAGGACGTCATTTTCTATGGCGAGGCTGATGTTGTGCACAGTATTGGCCGCGACATGCAGAGGCAGTGGATTATGGAGAGAGACAAGGATCCAACCACAGTGCCATTCTACCATGTCCGGTTGCCGGTATAGTCTTGCTTATCGGGTCCCGCGACCCCCAGTACATATCAGTTCAACGAGCACTGTATGTGGATCGGAACAACGAGTCGCTGGGATAGGCAGGTATATCTGCCTCTTTCGCCGGTTACGATGCCGTTGTGTGCACGAGGCCTCGCGCACTGCTGCCTCCGTTATTCTTCTTTATTCATCATATTTACACTTACCGAACTATATGACGTATTCCGCTGGACAGTTCGAAGAGATGCAGAACATGAACCTCGGTGGTTTCATGCCTCTGATTCACGTGCTGTGGTACCTAGACAAATATCTTTTGGGCAGTGGGTATGCTGATGCAGTGGTTGTTGTGGACGACACGCCTGCCATGGCCGCAAAGATTGCAATGTCCGACGTCCAAACTAAATTGGCGTTTCTGGTTGTGTCAGCGATCAAGCAAAAGGGCCTTGGGAATGCCGCTGCAGGTGCTCTGCAGCATGCAATCATCATGCGGTACATGTTGGAGGCCGATCAGACGGAGCAGGGAGCGACGGCTGCAACTTGGGATACTCAAGAAGAGTGGCTTCAGCGTGGCATTCCACTGTGAGTTTTGGACAGCAACCGCGGGCATGAAGGGCACCAGCAGGTGCATGCTGCAGAAGCCGTCCAGGAAGATGTCGTGACTGAGGCCCCCGCTCCTGACATTGAGCCTGTTGCGCCTACAGCCTACCTTGCCAATGCAAGCCAAGGTTAAGAAGACTGCCAAAGTTATACCAACTCAGGGTACTGCAGCCGGAAAGGGAACCCCCTCGAGTACCAAGAAGCAGACAAAGGGAAAAGAGAAGGAATCAGACAAGCCCGCGGAATCAGACGACGACGATGCCAACGGGGAGGAGGAGGAAGAGGATCCGGAGCAAGTACTGGAGACCCGGCAGAAGCGCAAGCGGACACCCGACGCTCACTTCGATGCAAGCTTCAAATCTGGTAAGAGACAGCCGAAGAAGAAAGCGAACACTGCTGCCAGTGCTAGTGCAGAGTTCAAGCCGCCCTCGCGGTCTGGTACCCAGCCGTCTCGTGGTACTGTTGCCTCCCCAAGTGGGACAAGTGCGGTGGTAAGAAGCCTGGGTTCCAGGTTGGCTAAGGTTGCTGGACCGAAGAAGAAAGAAGTCACCATTAACCCAAGTGTTTGGCCTCATTTCGCAGTCATGTCTGTGTGAGGCCTCGCGCACTCGCCTTTGACGCGAATGCCATTATATGCTCTTAAGGCCTTGTACATTTTTGCCCAGCTTTTATCTCCGTGTTTGTACGTTGTGCACTTCTTGTCCTGTTTTTGTTGCCTTCTGTACACTATTGTTTCCGTGACCTTGAGTGCTCGAGGCCTGGCGCACTCAGGTACACAAAAAAGCAATTTATTTCGCAGGACAAACATAGGTGCAACTGGAGACCCGCAGAATGTTATTTTTGAAAATGAGCTCCCAAACAGGCATGCACGAGTTGGTTTTTGAAATACAAAAACGGCACGATTGGCAAAACACACCCTTCAAATCAGACAAAATAATAGTTTACTGTACTAAACAAAAAGTGGAAAAAAGCAGCAAATTGGGTAAAATTGTATATTTCATCGGTGGTATCTGGGTCATTTGTGCTGCAAATGTCCAAAAAGAATAGTTTTTCGGGCTGTCGTTTTTGGGGTTCTTCTCTTCCAAAAGGGGGTGCAGTTTGCGTTGGCTAAGCTAACCGCCGACATTTTAAAAGTAAGGGTAACCCTGCTGGAACGACGAAGGTCCTCAGCCCCCACCACTGGTGGGAGAGGAGCACCCAACCCCAGACCTAAGGGTGAGTGATCTGTTGAAAAGCGGCCTGCCCACTCCATCCCTTGCGCTGGTGGCGCCGCCAAGAGCAGCGAGAAAGCCAGGAAGCGCCGCCTCAACTGGCGGTCTAAGTGCCTGCAGGCCGCTGGGGTTGAAGTAAACTTCCCTGAAGAGGGATAGGGGGGTGGCTCCGAGGATGAGGATTTCGTCCTCTGGATCACCATGAAAATCCGGATCCGGAAAACCAAAAAAGTTGCAGTAAGCGTTGGGGATGGTCGGACCATCCATTCCCTGGGGGGGTCGATGTGACCATTTGTCTGGGCGATGAGCAGGTGACTCAGCACTGCAAAATGCTCCACACCGACGCCTTTGACATTGTCATCGGCACAGATTTTCTGTGACGTAACCCCCAGGTAAAACTGTTGTCTTTGCAACGTCCCTATGCCCTTCACTGCGACTTTCGCAGTGGCCTTTTCTCTGTCCCTCTGGAGCTGACCGGACGCGAAGGATCCGGTCTACGCTACGTGAACAGGTCTTATCAAAATGAAAACTATCAGTTGGTGCAGCCCGTCTTCGAAAATGGACTGGCCTCTGCAGCTAGACCTGAATGAAGTTCAGGTGAAATTGTTCGCGAGTAAAAATCAGCATATGATGCAGCTCTATTGCTCGCGGTATCTGAATAACGCCTATCACTTCTGTCGGAGGTCGATGGGGTTGTGCTATGCTAAACCCCGATTCTCTGAACTCGCTAAGGTGCTTACCAATATCGCCATTGAGGGAGCGAGAGTGATCCTGTGTACCCCCGACCGTGCTACCACAGGGAAACACGCCTATTGGAGATGACCGTTGGACCGTATGACAGTGCGACGATTTGAACTCCCCAATGCTCCAATCTACATCCCTGAGGACTCTCAGGAGACCACACCCTGAATGGGGCAGTTTCTTGTTCATGGTAGATGGCATTCTAAACCCAGTACCAGTGAGTGGCCTCGACCAGGTGGTACTCAAGGAGTTGATCGCCGAAGGCAGAGGCCTTACCCTCGTGAAGCTCAAGAAAAGATCCGATTACTCTTGGATCACTACTATGAGTGGTGAGTGCTTGGATGAGCAGGGGACTTCAGCAGTCTCCACACCTTTGGCTGATGCTGAAGTCCGCCTAAGCGATATTGCCAGTGCCATACCCGCGGTTGACCCGAAGGTGCTGACACTAAAGCACAGCGCTTTCCTAGCACAGCTGCTTATTGATGAGGCCAACCTAGGGGAGTCCACTCATGGCGGGTACCATGACCACGCTCGTTTCTCCATGCAGGCCACAGATGGCCCTACAGGTCAGATACGTGGCGCCAAACCCTCACCCATAAATATGCCCGTTTCTTGGTACATTGTACAGGATCTCCAGCGGGTTCTATGTGCTAAGGCTGAGGGTATCGAGCAATGGACCCGCCTGGACCTCCTCAAGATGACCTGGAAAACGCCTATATGGTCCGAGGAGGACGATGAAGAGAAGACTCTTCCCGATCTTGAGGTACCTCTTGTATACTCCCTTCACTATAGTCTTGGCCGGCTCAAGTTGCATGGTATAAAACGACAGAAGGTGCCCAAAATACACAGCCTGAAAAAACATCAAAAGAACTATTCTTTGGCTTGCAAAAAATCAAGCAGTTTCTGGAACACCATAAGGACTCTTATGTAAGGAATTGTGGCCTTTTCTTGGTCCTGATGGGTCCGAAGAGTGCCTTTTTTGGGGCAATGGACTGTTCTTTGCGTGACGCCTTGCGCAAGGAGCAGTCCGTTGCCCCTCCAAAGACAGGTAATGATGGTAGAATTGAGGAATCAAGCCGGCGCCTACAATGGAGTGACATTACAGGCATCCTTGACTTGATCACATTGTACAATATGTTTACGCGGGCGGACATTCAGTCTTCTAAAGAAGCCTTGCAAATCTCATTGATGACTCAAGAAATCTTTTCCAATGTTGTTGCATTCCTAACAAAAGGAGCACATACGTTGGAGGTGTTGCCAAGGGTGCATCCTTCAGCATTGCTCATGATGCACACCTGCCACAACTTATGGGGAGTGTCAAGCAAAAAAAAGAGTATCACTGGTAACACAGGAAGCATGTCCACTCAACAGATGACGCTGAGCTGGACAGGGACCCCCCTTCTAGCTTTAACTGAAGAAAAATTGATCCTTCCGTTGTTGACTATAGATCAAAGTAAAATGTGCAAAGAAAATATGAATTTGCCATGCGTGGCACTTTTTTGAGTGTTTGTTTGGGCCAAAAAAAATGATTTTTTGGAGAGTAAAATGCAATGTAGTGCAAACGACACCAATTATCAAGATGATGTTCGATACCTGGAGAAAGAAGGTGCCCTGGCGGAAGCAGTCTGCCAGGCGCAGGGGCTGACCAAGCCTGAAAAGAGTTTTTCCGCCTCCAGGGGGGGGCAAGCTTCTGGTAAATTTCAATGACTCAACAACAATTTAGGTACTCGTTGCTTCAGTGAAGGTTGTGCATGAGCGCTATCAGATGAGAACCCATCACAATGGTACAAAGAATATATACTCTGGGCTTTTTTTTGCGCCAGACTTCGTGCAATGAGGAATGCAATGCAGTCCAGGAACTTGAAAGTCACAACCTATACCTCTTTTTTCAGGCAGTGCAAATCAAAAATCAAACCGTGGGGTGGGTACTAAGACCACTCGACCCTGAAGCCGTCTCTCCAAAGGAAAATTAATCTGGTGAGGTTTTTGGTTTAGTAAGTTATGCGCGAGGCCTCGCGCATGGGGCAGCCCTTGAACCACATGTTGCATATGTTTTGCATTGATATTTAATCCGCCATGCTTCTGGTTTAATGATCCTTGGTCTTGATTGCGCGAGGCCTCGCGCAAGGAATTCGATCAATAAATCATTTTTCCAGGTATGCAATGAACATGCAGAACAGAAAATGATGTTGCAATCATTTTTTCTGCAGACCATGTTCATCAAAAGACAAGGGGAACGCAAAATGTATTTCTTGGCCAATTTCCGCTAATAGCACATCATTTTCCACTGAAATCATAAGATTTATTTTTTCTTTTTGTAGTTTTTTTTTGTTTTCGGCTGTCCGAAAAAAGGCACGAAATGGCACAAATGGTAAGAAAGATACTTTCTTTGGACTAATATTCTGTTTTCAAAGAACAGAGCCCGTGAAAAACTATTTTTTTGCATGGTCCAAATTGGGTGCATTTGGTGTGATTTTGACCATGCAACTTGAGCTGCCCAAGTATAGTGAAGGGAGTATACCAGAGGTACCTCAGAATCAGGAAGAGTCCCAGCATATGCCCAGCAGGGTTGCTAGGACTGGGAGGATGAACTACCCCCTGAAACCATGGGGCGTATGAAGAAGCCGGAAAAGGGGAAGAGCAACCTCCATGCTGAGGAGGATCTTTCTGAGAACCTGGAGAGCATGAACCTAGACCCCCGTCTCAGTAAGCTCGTCCAGCAATACCAGGAGTTTTTTAAAGCGTTCCCACCACCCCTGTCTTGCAAAAAACTGGTCCAGATGAACCTCAAACTCAAACCTGAGTTTGAAGGGCCTGTGGTGAGACGGCGTCCATACCCCGCCCCACAAGACCAGATCCACAAGATGGAACGCCAGATCCAGGAATGCATAGATGCTGGGCTTGTCGACGAATATGAGCACGGGGACTATCCCCGCCATTGTAGCCCTTGTTCTCTAGTGGCTAAACCTGGCTCGACTGCCATGTGCTTGGTCGCTGGCTACGAAGAGGTCAACAAGAAGGCCCAGAACCAAGCAGGGTGTATCCTCAACATGGAGAACACCCCGGAGATAATCGCTAAATGCGGATTCAAAACAAAGATGGACAAGCGCAGTGGCTTCTGGCACTCACGTCACCGATGTCTGCCTCCATCTCAGCCCCGCAGGAAACCAGTTCCAGTACAAGGAGTCTGCGTCTCAGCATATATGGGATTTTTTTCATCAGCTCCTGAAAGAGAGCAGGGGCATTCACGACACCAAGGGGCATGACCTTCCAGCGGAGGAGACAGCCCTTAGGGGTTACAAAGGCGAGCAGTTCCTGGGCTGCTCCGGTTAGGTCTACCTTGGTACTAATACCCAGGCGGATCATATCCTCCTCCTACAAGAGTTTTTCACTGTCTGTCAGGAAAACCATCTCCGCATCAAACGCGAGAAATGTGAGTTCGTGCGTGAGGAGATGGAGTATCTAGGTTTTGACGTTGGGTAAGGCTGGTGGAAACCAGCCGCACCTAAGATGCAACCCCTGCAGGACATGCAGATACGTGACGACCCTAAGAAGGGTCAGCACAACGTTCGAGTTTCATTGGCACCTGCAATTTTTACCGGCGCCATATCCACAATTTTACGTATTCATCAGCCCCCCTTACTGACCTGATAAAGAGGATGAACTCTTGACGATGTACCGACAAGGAAGAGGCTTGTTTCCAGGAGTCGAAGAGGAAAGATTCATCTACCAACTACCTGGGGGTACCCCGCCGTAAGGGCGAAATAATACTCGTCACAGATGACTGTGATGTAGGGGGTGGTGGTACCGTATACGAGTAACAGAAGCTTGAACCCCGCTGAGGTGTCTCACTGCCAGTTTCAAACTTCAGGTCTGAACCGCGATGGGAACCTGAAGCATGACTACCCTGCCAATGAATGGCGTCTGGTGCCTCTTGGTCACCGGAACTGGAAGTGGAATCAAGCACGATCCAACTACAGTAAATACGACCAGGAACTCCTGGCCGGGAAGCTCGTGCTTTCCCCTCAGTCCTGTCTACCTGGCACTCACCCTGTCGTCTGGCTCTGTGACCAAGAGCCTGTGAATACCTTCCAGAAGGGTCCACCTCCTGAAAAAGCGAAACGAAAGCGATGGTGGACCTATTTCAGGCAGTTCAGATTGGCTGTCAACCATATTCAGGGTATAAAGAACGAGATGGCTGACTATATATCTCGTAACAACTTCGACGCCCTCTTAGATGAGAGCTCAGAGGCGTTGGTCAAAGAGGCATTCCAGCGCATGGACGTCCAGCTGGACCTTTCCATGCGCACTGCACGTGTACGGCTGGAGTCTGAGAGACTACCATGCTAAGTACAAATGCGTACTCAACTCCCTCAGTGATGGCCTAGAGGCACACCTGAGAGACGGCGGCCGTTGGTATAAAGATAACCAATATCTTTATTCTGAAGACCGTATAGTTGTGCCTGAGGCACGAATGGATGGTGGCCTACAGTGGGCCCATCTCAGCTCTGGGCACATAGGGTCTGTTGACGTTTCCAGGGAGCTTTTCTACTCCGGACTAACCTGTGTTCAGCTATGTGCTCGTACTTAGGCGGCTCAAGTTGCATGGTCAAAAACGAGGGAAAAGGTAGGAAAATGACAAGTTTCCAAATGCATCAAAAAATAGTTGGTTTGATGGATATTTTAGAACCGTCGCAAACAAGTATGGCGGAATAGATATTTCTATAAAAAGCAGGTCCTATGGGCGAGGCAGGGAAAAGTGTTGTTTGGCGACCATTCTTTGCGCGAGGCCTCGCGCTAAGACGTTCATTTGTGTCAGATTAATGTGCTACAGCACGACGCATTAGGCAGGTTGTCGAAGAATGGAACCCTGTCGTATTGATACACGTAACTTAGTACCATTATCAGGATTGCGTGATAGAGATGGATCTATTAACGAATAAACTGCAACAATGGTGTACGCAAGAATCTTGAAAAGTACAAAGGTTCTGGAACAAACTGCATTAAAGTTTCGGTGATCATTGCGCGAGGCCTCGCGCATTCGATCTCATAAGCGCTCAGGGAAACAGATCCACCAACTACACAGCATGTGCATTCCCTTGATGCGGCGCTGCTGCATGGGTGCCCATACAGGTCCCGCCGGCATCTCCAGTTTTCATACTGTGGTCACTGCTGGCTTCACTGCCGAACAGCGATGGTAGCGCGCTGCAACTGGCTACCGCAATCAGGATTCACTAGTCAAATGTGGGATCACCAGACAGTTACAGTTAACCGAAAATGGTGCATGCGACAAGCGAATCACAGAATAATTGGTCGCGCGAAAACTGTGTGACAGGTTGATGTTTCAAATCAAGAAAGTTTTTCAAACAGCAATCTTTACGTGGATACAGGTACGCAATTATTCTTCACAGCAACAATGCCCCTGCGAAAAGAGGTGGACCTTGAGAAGACAGTGGCCGCAGCATCTGGAGTTTTCCGACATGTCTGCTCAGAGGAACCGCCGTACCACACGGCAGAAGAACTGTGGGAAGGGCTAAAACAGGGGGACAAGGGCGCGCGATTGTTGTTTGTGTTTTTTCTGCGTCTGCGCAAAAATGAACGGACGCGTTGCAGCGTTGAAAAGGCGATTGCGGCAGAAGGCAAAAGATGGGTTGGTGTTTTGATAGAGGAGGCCTGGCTCCTTTATTTGCTGATGCGCCACCGCGCAGTTCCATACCAGGGAAAACCAAAGTCATTTGTTGCGGTAGAGGGAAGTAGGGCGCAGGGTCACATTTTGGCAAGGTCAGGTCTGGCGCTATACAGCGCACCTTCGCTGAAGGAGAAGGCCGCAGTCAGGTTACAGACTACATGGAAAAAAATACACCAACAGTGGGTTGTGTTGTGGATGGACAACTGGTACAACAAACAGTTTACCACAAATCCTGACAAGAACGATAAAAGCCTGAACGCAACAGCATTGGCTGTGTTGCTACTGAAGGATGCACCGTGCTACTGGCATGGTCATCCTAGCCTGGAAGAGCTTGAACGGCGTGTTCCTGTTTTTGCACTCATGCTGGGGAACACCGAGGGAACATTTGCGCGTATCCTGCGTGATCTGGGATTTGCAAGCACGCGACCGGTTGTTCGAAACATCAGGGAGCCGCTTGACATTACTCGCCCTGTACCTGCCAAGAGACCACAGTGGCGACCCCTTTGTCTAAGCAAAGAAAAGGTGAGCGGCAACGTCTCGCTGCTTAATCTATTGCAATTCACTAGGGACTTGGTGCAGCACACTGGACCAGTCGTGCCTGTTTTATGTGATGAGAACATCCATTACCGCATTTGTAAGATGATGTACGGTGAAAAAACAACAGGTTGGAATGTACGGCTTTTCTTGCGGTCACACCCTATATTGTATGGTTTCTGGCACGCGTACAAGTTTTGCGTTACACAAACATTTCGCTCATTTTGGCCGATCGTGACTTTCTTCCGCAAAGGTCTGTTGCGCAGCGGTGACACAGTTCCCTGTCTTCCCAAGCTGATCACAATGGAGATAACTGTTGGCGCACTGCTGTTGGGTATGGGCCCCCACATACGGCGCCTTAACAGAAAATGTCATTCCCTTGGGCTGGCACGTCCTGCAAATCGGCAAGGACGCCTCCGTTACGCTCTGTGTAAGGCCATACAGGTTCTGTTAACACAATACTGTCCTATGTTACTATACCTAGGTCAGCTCGTTAGACAGTGCAATTGGGCCGGGGAGACGGCCAACACGGTTTTTTTTGCTTCTGAGGGATTGCAGATTGTTATGTGTCTGTTAGACCGCTTGAACATGGGGGACACACTTTTAAAATACGAACGCACTGTTGCAACTGCGCTGTTGTGCCACACTGCATGGTACACAGCCATGCCTGGACAGGGTTTTGCCGAGGAGTTTTGTGAAAGTCTGCTTTCCAGCCTTGTGAGAAGGAAGGGCCAAAACAGAGGTGCAGTAACCATTGAAGATGTTGACGATCTGTATCATCTCATCACTATCCGCAAAAGAAGGTCACAGGGTGAACGTCTGCAAAATCCCCGATTCCTTTGTCAATTCCGTGCGTCAGCGGTTAACTGCTTACTTGAACGCAGAGCGTGTGTATGTGCCTTGGGTTAGGTGGTGTGCTGAGCCTACTTGTACAATTCAGGCGCATTGGCCGCGCAGGGGTGTACCTAACTTTCCACCGTCTCTTCTAATTCCAAAGGGTTCTAACCACTACAAACAAGTCCTTGTGTCTGTGTTGTTGGTGCTAACGCAGCAGGGGCCGCTTAAGGCTGGTTCTAAGCGAAAACTGTCGGAGCTGATCCCCCAACGCAGTGTGTTGGAGGAACAGAGAGAGGCCGACACGCTGCGAAACATTCGAAGAAGATTGGAGAACATGCAGTGATGCGCGAGGCCTCGCGCGAACAGCATGAAACAACAGGTTAGTACACCCCCTCTCTTGCGAGAGCCCTCGCGCAAGGTTGACAGTCAAAAACAGTGCCGAGCCCCTGCAGTTTTGCATTCTCAACCATACTGTACTCGTATTCGCTAAAAGCGCCTCACATATGCAATATCGACGACGATTTTAACCCTTTTAGATGTTATGTTTCCTTCAATACAGGCTTTCTCCTTATCGCAGAATGGCAAGCCCCGCCAAAGAAACAGCCGAGGAACGAGAAGATACCGGCTATGACCCTGCGACCTCAGGATCGGAGGCTGGAACACCAAAGAAGGGGCGTAAGAAGAAGGAAATACCAGATCCTGGCTTAACCTTGGGTACTGACATCGAGGACCACCTGAAACAGTATGGGAGGCAGGTGGAGGTTGAGCTGGACAATGTGAGAATCGACCAGGAGAAGACAAAGGGGCAGATTAGACGGAAAGATACGAAGTTACTGCAGAAGCGTATTGGGTCACTCGAAGCAGCACCGCCAACAGGCCCATTACACGTCGTTCTCTAGAAAGATGATAGTATGTTGCCAACCGACTGTTCGCTCTTCTCATTGCGCGAGCCCTCGCGCATAGACGATTCTCATATTTGCAGATGGCGATTATTGGTGTGTATCTGGACAGCACAGCGTGGAAGCGATTGCGAAGGGTCGGGAGAAGCGACGCACAGCGTGTCTCGATCTGCAGCAGTGGCATAC
Organism: Eutreptiella sp. 'Long Island Sound 2002'; assembly: GCA_964036045.1. Classification (NCBI taxonomy): domain Eukaryota; phylum Euglenozoa; class Euglenophyceae; order Eutreptiales; family Eutreptiaceae; genus Eutreptiella; species Eutreptiella sp. 'Long Island Sound 2002'. The sequence goes on along the minus strand of OZ038382.1, from coordinate 102,195,512 downwards.
TACATGCATCGCCGATATTCTGAAGCCTACGACACCGTGCGCCTTCCGTGCAAAGCTGGCGGGACAAGCACAAGGAGTCGCACAAGATGTTGAGCCAATACCGCTGTATGAGGTAGCAGATAACCTCATTCGATGTGTTGAAGATCAGCGGCGGCGAGGCTTGGCTGACACGTACAGCAATCTCAAGATTGCCATTGTGGATGCTGTGCAGATGAGTGCCCTGGTTACAACCGCTGAACTGAAGCAGCCTGGTGAATTTGTATGTTCATTAATCGTTGTTTCGATGCTGTTTGTTGCGCGAAGCCTCGGGCATAACGTTGTCACTTTCAGGACAAAACGTATAAATTGTGGAAAGATTTTGTGACGTTTGCCTACTATGCTGGTCCGGAAGCTGTGAAAGGTCTGCAGAAGTTCCACGACAAAGGGGAGAAGGTCACGAAGAAGACGCTGAGGAAACTGGACAGGATCCTGTTGCCGGAGTTCTACAAGAAAGTGGCAGAAGTGATGCAGGAAGAAAAAACAACCCTTAAATCCTTGCCGAATTTGGTTGACGACATCAATGGGTCTCAATGCATCTGGACCACCCGCAAAACGGCCAGTACGTTCGACCTGAGAAAGGTGTGTACCATTGACGCGACCGGGTTCCGCTTCTGCATTGGTGCGCCGCACTTTCTCCATTTCTGTTCTTTAGCAAAAAGAAAGCGGACCCGCAAAGAGGTTGCTGCACTTGGAAGGCCTGCCCTGAAGGTGACTCTTGGTACATGGGGCCATTGGCGGGAACCTGAAGGCAAAAGTCGCGGTCCATGGCCGGCATGGAAATCCATGATTCGCGCACCACTGTGGCAGGTGGCAGAGAAAGGCAAACCCGCCGCCCTGAAAATCCTCAACGTCCAAAAACTCCTGGGTCAAGAGCCTTGTGGTCCCCCCAGCTGCTCGCGTTACTGGTGACTTCAAGTCAGTGGAACAGCAGGATCCATTACTGTCAAGTCAAACTATCACAATTAAGGCAACCCGAATTGCAGCGTTGGCCCACGATCCCCCGAGACGGTTTATTCAGATTGACAAGAACCTGATTGTCATCAACGGCGACATATTTGAACATCTTGCTCCTGGAATGATGTGCCCAGCCTGGCTGTATGAAGAGATGGCGTGTGCCGATACCCTTATCTGCGGCTCACAAACTGTTGTTGACAACATGTTCGACGTGCTGGAGACGGAAACAGATAGGCGTCTCAACGATGATTTCAACGCGCTGCGCATGGCTAACATGTTGCGTGTTCCCATCTTCAGTTGGCCAGTCAAACCGAAGCCTGCAGGGGATCCTACAACGCTTGACGTTCGCTGATTGCTGATTTCGTCACCAGATAGCTGGTCGAGAGAGGTATAACTCCCTCATTACGTCCACTCTTTCCGCGAGGCCTCGCGCAATAACCTCTCCCTCATTGCAGATTCCGAATTATCTGACGTTTGGACCTACTCAAGTAGAGGAGATGGGTCCCGTTGCATTTGGCGGTCACCTTCCGCTAACGACAGTTATGTGGTATTTCGAGACCCACCTCTTTTACCTGAAGCAGGATGAGAGCTTCAAGGCTGCGTTTGTGTTCATTGATCATCAGCGGGATCTGGTGTGCAAGATCGCGTCCATCGAGCTGGATTCTCGCATGTACCTTCTTGGTGTTACCTCCGACAATCTCTCCGATTGGGTCAACAGAGTGCAGACTCACTTGAACCACGTCTTGACACAAGGGTCGAAACTGGACGCGTCTGGTGATTGGGACCAGCAGGCCAACTGGTCAAACCGTGGTATTCCCCTTTGGGTTCGCGATGACAAGGTGGGTTCTGATGCGTTTTCGCTGAAGGAGGAAGAGACTGTTGAGAAAGGTCAAGCTGCAGAAGCACTGGCCCCTGCAAAGCGGAAGTCTACTGGTGGGGAACCAGCCCCCAAGAAGAAGAAGACTGCACCCAAGCCTCAGGCAGCGAAGTCGGTTACCGGTGCAGAATCCGACGAGAGCGATGGGGATTAGGAGGAGGAGAGCGAGGAAGAAGAGGAGGAGGAAGCGCAGGTCTCCCAGGGCAAGGCAGGGAAGAAAGTAGCAGCGAAGCCGAGGTCCGAGGAAACCGGGGCCCGAGCTCCATTCAAGCAGCCAGCCCGTCAGTCCCAACCAAGAAGCGAGCCCGCAAAGCCACCGCCTAAGGGTAAGACGTCCGTTGCTAAGGCATTGGGTTCTAAGATGCAAACTGTTCCGAAGAGAAAGTAATTTCTTCGCTTGTTCTGATATATTATGCGCGAGGGCTCGAGCTATGCATTCCTCTTCGACGACCTTTATGCTGTCACCTTGTGCGGCACTCTTTTCTCTGTGATGCATTTTATTGCGCTGTTGTATTGGTGTTTGCGCGAGGCCTCGCGCAAAGATGGGGTGCCAAAAAATGCTTCTTGTCGTGCGGCGTGCAACCTGGTTTTCGAAAACTGGTTCTCCAAACGATTGAAAGCTCATGGGTGTTTTCATTGCAAAGCATAAGTGGTATAGGAAACAAAAAGTCGTGGTTTTCCCAAAAAAGAAGTTCGTTTTGGTGGAAATAAATCATTTTCCCGGGCAGTCGGTTTTGTTGAAAATAAAGGAAAATGGACCGATTAATTGCTTTTCAGAGGATCTTTGGTTCTTGTGTTTTAGGTCCCCCCCAAAATGACTATTTTTTCGCAGTGCCGTGGAGAAGCAGGTTTGCGCGCATTTTGACCATGCAACTTGAGCCGCCTAAGTTGTATACAGTCCATAGTGGACTCCTGTAGCTGTCACGCAAGCAAACAGAGCGACTCACGTGACCAGGGACTGGTCTCCAGGCTGCCTATCCCCTACTGTGCTGATTGTCTGTTGTACGTGGATTTCATCCACGGTCTACCAAGGTTTGGTGGTTATGACAGTTGTTTGGTTGTCACCTGTGGCCTGACCCGCATCACCCGTGCCTTCCCCTGCAACAAAAAGATCACAGGGGAACAGACTGGGAAGATTTTGCTTAAACAATGGTTCGACCACTATGGGGCACGTAAGGAGGTGCACTCTGACGAGGACCTACGTATGCCGAGTGATACCGGATGGTACAAGGGAGTATTGGACGCTCTGAAGGTCTATGTAACCACAAGTCTGCCCTACACTGACACTTCTAACCCTGTGTCCGAGAGACGGAACCGTGTGTTGGAGCAGAACCTGAGGATACAGATGAAACAGGAGCGTACCAAAGATTGGGTACCTCTGTTACCCTGGGCTGTCCTAACCATGAACTTTCAGGAGAGCTCTTGAACTGGCTAGACCCTCCACGAACTGTTCCATGGGGGGCGTCCTGCGTTGAATCGTCAAAACCCCTTGTCAAGGGGACTACAAGAGCCCCGTAGGGGACTGGCTGGAGCATAGGCAGGACCTGGCTAACTTGGCTAGAGCTAACCTGGAACACGTTCGAGAACGTGAGTTGACTAGGCGTAACCGCACGAGACGTCCTGCCACCTTCAAGGTAGGGAACCTTGTGCTGGTACACCATTCGTGATTTCCCACGTGCCCCCGCAACTGTCTGCAGGACCCCTACTTTGGGCCTTACCGCATTATAAAGATAGATGGATCAAGGATTCATGTGAGGTGCAGTCCCTGCCTAGGTGGAGAGTTGCTTTGTGCACCTAAGCAGCTGAGACATTACCACTCGCCTCACGAACAGTCTTGGGACGAGTGGCGTTCCTCTGACAGAGAGGTGGAGCGCATCGACCTTGAGACTGCTGCGTACCCTGAGGAGGCAGACGAACTGGAGGAAATGACTGCCGATGAGATGGCAGTCGATGGCTACTAGTTCGCTGTCGGTATTTCCTGCCACTAGGAGAAACAGGGCTAGAAGTTCCTTGGCTTGTGGGACGGATATGGGCTATCTGAGGCAACCTGGGAGCCCATGTCCGCCTTTATACAGCCAGATGGGAGTACGAACCCCGTCCTCCGTTCCCACCTCGTTGAGAACAACCAGGGACAGCTACTCACACGTGCTGAAACGGCGTCCCAACAGAAAAAGGAAAACTAAGGTCCTTGTGCGTATCTATTTATTGTGCCGAACCGACCTGAGGAGGTTGCAAGCTTCAGAAGGCGGTGGTATACCCCAGGGATCTGCGCCTCCCATTGGGGGTCTCCTTGGGGCCACTGCTGCAGGAGTATAGGCTCCCCCCGGAGGTACACTTCCCCTGCACCAAGGGAGAAGCAACACTGAGGATCGTCGGACCACCACCAGGCCGCTTATCTTGTTTGCAGCCCAATCGTCGGTGCGTCCTATTGCCCCAGCCTCCCAACACACATTCTCCACGCAGTGTAGTACCAAGAACGCGCCCGAGCGCTGGACTAGGTACCCGTGGGGTCCGTCCAGTCCGGGGTGCCCACCTCCCTACAACCACCCCAACTGCGGGTCACCTGAACACGCCGGCCTACGTGAAAAGATTCCCCCAAGATTGGGACTCACAGTTGAGGCCCTTTACTCGCAACCCCCTCTGTTCTCTAACCTCCCAGGGGCGGTGAGCACTCTTCTACAGACAGCTAGGCCAACTCAGTCTGTGCCAGGACAGGCTCAGGACTCCTGTAGAGGTCCAGTTACGGTGAATGTACTAACTGCCACCCTCAATCCGGTTCGGCGCTCCGGAAACCTACACACTCGCTGCTTTTGGAGCCCTACTCCTGCCCTGGTTGTGCCCTGCTGTCCCCTGCCTGTGGTTACCAGCTTGAACCAGGTGGCTACTTATTTTGTTTGCAGCGACCCAGCGAGTGTGTGCCTTGTTGACCACCTGTTGCATGGGATATGCCCTAATGTTATGACCTTGGGGAGCCAACGAAGAGCGGTGGCTTTCTAATCCAGGGGAGAATGACAAGCAAGGTGATGTGAAACAAGGTGTGTCCACCCTCCTTGGGGAGAAGCGTGCCCACGGTTAGTCTCCCTAACTGGCCCAGACCCATGGGGTTCTACCCTTCCTGACGGGGCTAGCAACCCCCTAAGTGTGCTATGTCTGTGTGTGTCTCACTTCACTGCCCGGCGTGGCTCCCTCTCGGGCTTCGCTGACGTCAGACCGTAGGGCCTAATCAGGTACTATTACCACTCCTCTGGTGCCCAATTCCGGTGCTGGCGCCTATCCTTTGGGTAAGACGGCAAAAGCCCTACCTACTAGAGGGGGGGGGGGGCCAAATGTGCTGAGGGCATACGAAACGCCAATTGTTCTCAAGGCCAAAGACTAACAAACTCCCCTGTCCGCGAAGAAAAGCACGCGGAGCAGGAGACACCACTACACTACACTCACAAATGCCAGCACCAGCCTTCGAAGGCAGGGTGAGCACAGCCGCACAGAGTCCCTGCCAGGCTTGCTGACCTTAACCCCTACACAGGCTACTGGATGGGGATGGCAAAGAAGTCACGAGCCTCTTTGGCTCCCCTGTGAAAATGCAACCGAACACAGCGCCGCTGGGCAACTGTGGCCTGCCAGGGACGCCCTCGCGCGTTTCCCTGAACGGGCTTGTAGGGAAGGAGTGCTCTATCAGCGTGTAGTAAGGGTTCTACATGAGGTAGTCGTGCACTGACCCACTTTGTTTGTTTGATCTGCGCCCTTTTTAGCGTGAAGGAAAAATGAAAAAAAAAAGGAGAAATGGGAAGTCGCCAATGGGCAACTGCTGCTGCACCACATCACCCTTTTCCCTCTCCCAACTGAGAGCAAAGACGGCTGAAGGACGGTCAGCGGCTGAGGAACCTCACCAACCTCACTGTATTATACAGGTGTTAGGTTGGAAAGTAATACACTGTCCTCTAACCGTCCTGCAAGCAAGCAAGCTTAAGGACTCCGCCCCTTCTCTTTTAGAACGTCAGGCAGAGCCCTGGGTAGCCTAAACAAGGGTTATACCGTGTGCACAGCGCATGGCCTACAGCCCTCTAATGCATCATGTGTATGCAGGAAGGGGAGGCGATGAACAACAATCTTTTGTCCTAACATTAATGCAATTCATCCAATAACCACAAAACTCAACCAGGAGGTGAGTTCCTCCTGGGCTTACTTACCTTCCTCACCACACATCATGTGTATGCCGAAGGACAACGAACGCAAGGGCAAAGCTAAGCGTTCAAACGACCCTAAGTCGAGTCATAACACACCCTAGGCGATTAATCCATCGGGTGTATCATGCATGGACTTCTCACCTTGCTTCCTACAGGAGAAGGAGAGGGAATGACGAGCAACCGCACAGCGCAAAACGAAGCCTAAGCGTTTTGAACAACCCTATATCAACGCTACGGCTAGGCAAGCACGAGCAAGCACTTTCTTTTTTGACCTGTGAAGAGAAGGGAAGAGTGGATGGATGCACAGGGAAAGCGCCACTACGTGTGGATGCCTAGATAAGCCACGTGCATCCCGAGCACAGCGCATAATCTAACCCTACGTGCACGCTGCGTGATCAATTTGTCTAACATACCTTTCATTCCTGTTTTGACCTCTGCAGAGCAAGGGAAGTGAACGCCCAAACCCCTGACGACCGCAGCGGTCACAACCGTAGCCGTTTACCGAAACTAACAGCACGAACACAATGCATGCCTCTGACATGTGGACCCATCAGGACCAGGAGAAGGCCAAAATTCCTTACATAAGAGTTCTTTTGGTGTATCACAAACAGCCTGATTTTTTGCAAGCCAAAGAATGGCCCTTTTCATGTTTTTTGAGGCCCTGTATTTTGGGCACTTTCTGTCGTTTTATACCATGCAACTTGAGCCGCCTAAGAAATCGGAAATTGCCGAGGGCAACTGCTGCTGCACCACATCACCCTTTTCCCTTTCCCAACTGAGAGCAAAGACGGCTGAAGGACGGTCAGCGGCTGAGGAACCTCACCAACCTCGCTGTATTATACAGGTGTTAGGTTGGAAAGTAATACACTGTCCTCTAACCATCCTGCAAGCAAGCAAGCTTAAGGACTCCGCCCCTTCTCTTTTAGAACGTCAGGCAGAGCCCTGGGTAGCCTGCACATGGGTTATACCGTGTGCACAGCGCATGGCCTACAGTCCTCTAATGTATCATGTGTATGCAGGAAAGGGAGGCGATGAACAACAATCTTTTGTCATAACATTAATGCAATTCATCCAATAACCACAAAACTCAACCAGGAGGTGAGTCCCTCCTGGGCTTACTTACCTAACTCACCAGGCTTCATTTGTATGCCGAAGGACAACGAACGCAAGGGCAACGCTAAGAGTTTAAACAACCCTACGTTGAGTTATAACACACCCTACGCGATTAATCCATCGCATGTATCATGCATGGACTTCTCACTTTGCTTCCTACAGGAGAGGGAGAGGGAATGACGAGCAACCGCACAGCGCAAAACGAAGCCTAAGCGTTTTGAACAACCCTATATTAACGCTACGGCTAGGCAAACATCAGCAAGCACTTTCTTTTTTGACCTGTGAAGAGAAGGGCAGAGTGGATGGATGCACAGGGAAAGCGCCACTACGTGTGGATGCCTAGATAAGCCACGTGCATCCCGAGCACAGCGCATAATCTAACCCTACATGCACGCTGCGTGATCCATTTGTCTAACATACCTTTCATTCCTGTTTTGACCTGTGCAGAGCAAAGGAAGTGAACGTCCAAACCCCTGACGACCGCAGCGGTCACAACCCTAGCCGTTTACCAAAACTCACAGCAAGAACACAATGCATGCCTCTGACATGTGGACCCATCAGGACCAGGAGAAAGGCCAAAATTCAATACATAAGAGTTCTTTTGGTGTATCAAAAACGGCCTGATTTTTTGCAAGCCAAAGAATGGTCCTTTTCATGTTTTTTGAGGCCCTGTATTTTGGGCACTTTCTGTCGTTTTATACCATGCAACTTGAGCCGCCTAAGAAATGGGAAGTCGCCGAGGGCAACTGCTGCTGCACCACATCACCCTTTTCCCTTTCCCAACTGAGAGCAAAGACGGCTGAAGGACGGTCAGCGGCTGAGGAACCTCACCAACCTCGCTGTATTATACAGGTGTTAGGTTGGAAAATAATACACTGTCCTCTAACCGTCCTGCAAGCAAGCAAGCTTGAGGACTCCGCCCCTTCTCTTTTAGAACGTCGGCCGGAGCCCTGGGTAGCCTGAACAAGGGTTATACCGTGTGCACAGCGCATGGCCTACAGCCCTCTAATGCATCATGTGTATGCAGGAAAAGGAAGCGATGAACAACAATCTTTTGTCCTAACATTGATGCAATTCATCCAATAACCACAAAACTCAACCAGGAGGTGAGTTCCTCCTGGGCTTACTTACCTTACTCACCACGCATCATGTGTATGCCGAAGGACAACGAACGCAAGGGCAACGCTAAGCGTTTAAACAACCCTACGTTGAGTTATAACACACCCTACGCGATTAATCTATCGGGTGTATCATGCATGGACTTCTCACCTTGCTTCCTACAGGAGAAGGAGAGGGAATGACGAGCAACCGCACAGCGCAAAACGAAGCCTAAGCGTTTTGAACAACCCTATATTAACGCTACGGCTAGGCAAGCACGAGCAAGCACTTTCTTTTTTGACCTGTGAAGAGAAGGGAAGAGTGGATGGATGCACAGGGAAAGCGCCACTACGTGTGGATGCCTAGATAAGCCACGTGCATCCCGAGCACAGCGCAAAATCTAACCCTACGTGCACGCTGCGTGATCAATTTGTCTAACATACCTTTCATTCCTGTTTTGACTTCTGCAGAGCAAGGGAAGTGAACGCCCAAACCCCTGACGACCGCAGCGGTCACAACCGTAGCCGTTTACTGAAACTAACAGCACGAACACAATGCATGCCTCTGACATGTGGACCCATCAGGACCAGGAAAAGGCCAAAATTCCTTACATAAGAGTTCTTTTGGTGTATCACAAACGGCCTGATTTTTTGCAAGCCAAAGAATGGTCCTTTTCATGTTTTTTGAGGCCCTGTATTTTGGGCACTTTCTGTCGTTTTATACCATGCAACTTGAGTCGCCTAAGAAATGGGAAGTCGCCGAGGGCAACTGCTGCTGCACCACATCACCCTTTTCCCTTTCCCAACTGAGAGCAAAGACAGCTGAAGGACGGTCAGCGGCTGAGGAACCTCACCAACCTCGCTGTATTATACAGGTGTTAGGTTGGAAAAAAATACACTGTCCTCTAACCGTCCTGCAAGCAAGCAACCTTGAGAACTCCTCCCCTTCTCTTTTAGAACGTCGGCCGGAGCCCTGGGTAGCCTAAACAAGGGTTATACCGTGTGCACAGCGCATGGCCTACAGCCCTCTAATGCATCATGTGTATGCAGGAAAGGGAGGCGATGAACAACAATCTTTTGTCCTAACATTAATGCAATTCATCTAATAACCACAAAACTCAACCAGGAGGTGAGTTCCTCCTGGGCCTACTTACCTTACTCACCACGCATCATGTGTATGCTGAAGGACAACGAACGCAAGGGCAACGCTAAGCGTTTAAACAACCCTACGTTGAGTTATAACACACCCTACGCGATTCATCCATCGCGTGTATCATGCATGGACTTCTCATCTTGCTTCCTACAGGAGAAGGAGAGGGAATGGCGAGCAACCGCACAGCGCAAAGCGAAGCCTAAGCATTTTGGACAACCCTCTATTAACGCTACGGCTAGGCAAGCACGAGCAAGAACTTTCTTGTTTGACCTGTGAAGAGAAGGGAAGAGTGGATGGATGCACAGAGAAAGCGCCACTACGTGTGGATGCCTAGATAAGCCACGTGCATCCTGAGCACAGCGCATAATCTAACCCTACGTGCACGCTGCGTGATCCATTTGTCTAACTTACCTTTCATTCCTGTTTTGACCTGTGCAGAGCAAGGGAAGTGAACGCCCAAACCCCCAACGTCTGCAGCGGTCACAACCCTAGCCGTCTACCAAAACTACAAACACGAACGCAATGCATGCCTCTGACATGACACTAACACACCTGAGGGGTGGGTTGTCTGCCTGCTCTGTTGTGTGGGTTTGTGTTCAATACCTTTTGCTAAAGTTTATAACATGTTTGGTGCAACTTTGCAAAAATATCTTTTAAAGGCTTGAAAAAGAACGGCTCATACCTTCTTATCTAGGAGCCGTTTACGCCTCCGCGCCTCTCTTTGGTTGTACGCTTCAGTTGCGCTTGTCTGCGACCTTAGGTTTTCGAATGAAAATGAAGATTTTCAACGTCTCTTCGCCAATTTTTAGCGATTTGACTTCTTAAATCGCTACCCCTTTCGCTAAACCACATGAGTCACTCCCTGTCGGCTCCATTTTCTACTTTCCTCAGCACCTGGAGTTATGTGCCCTCCATTGGGAGTATTGCTCCGCCCTGACCCTAGGTCAGGACGTTTACTGAGACGCTGTATATACAGGGATCACAGTCCGCATCAGAGCCTTCAACTGTACCCTAGTGGGCAAGCATGTGTGCGCCAGGGAGGGAGTCCTGGGTTCACACCCCACTACCCCAAAGTTTTTCCCAAACGTTTTCGCCGCACGCTGGCAACTCTTCAGGAATGCCCCATTGTAGGGACATCATTCACGGTACATTACACTGTTTTTCAAGGGTACCTACAGTGTGGTAAGCTTCTCTGAGCTGATGGGAGTGTCACTGCCATGTCTTTCTTGGGGTACTCCATCCAGGCCAAGCCCCTCTGAGCCTTGGGAAGATGTTGAGACTAACACTTAATCATTTTTATCACTCTTTTAGAAGCTTAAAGTACACCTTCTCAAAGTAACTAGGGTCATAACCCTAGCTTCCAATGAAGTTCACTGGGTACCACTCAGGTGAGCGGAGGTATCTTCCTTCATGGAGGTAATACCGAAACGAAGTAGGCACTTCTTGCCTAGGGCCTTGTACGTTAAGCCTAGTGGTCCCCCACCTCAAGACCCCTTTACTGAATTCTTTCTATCACTTTTTGTGGTTCTACGTTTTAACTGATTCTCCATTCGGTTCCTTGGCCATGCTGGCCAAGCCATATCCTGTGTCTGGCCCAACTCCTTTCCCCCAGATTCCTAACCAACTCCATTGTGTCCAAAGGAGTGCAGATGAAGTGCTTGGTACTATGTAGGGCACCTGAGTCATGTCAGGTTTCACGTAAAATCATCTGTTTTGTTTATAAACCATTGGAGCATTGTATATAGATCTACATTTGTCTATCTGCAGCCCCTCTTTGTTACACATGTTTTGATTGTGGAAGGATTTTTCCTGATTTGATCCATCCGGTGCCTTGACTTGCTCTACTTTATCTTTGTGTTGACCTCATTCTGACTTGGGGAAAATCAGCAAGGTTTTCTAAAACAAATACAAGGAACAAGCACAAGTGTGCCCCAAACCAGAAGCCTTTTCTGTGCTGTGGTTTGACGGTGTGCGGTTTTTGGTTGGTGGTGCCCGCGGGCAGGGCTGCGGTTGGGGAGGTGGTAGGTGGTGGTGGGGCGCCCAGTGTGTCAGGGGCGGGGGCATGTGCTAGCCTGAGGGTTGATACTGCGTGTGCATGGGTCTTTGCTGGTCTACGCCGCCGTCTTGGGGCTCGACTATCACAGGATCGTGCTGCGGGGCCGGCAGGTGGTGCTTGGCCGCGTGGTGATGGAGGTGTGCGTGCATCAGTTGCGTGTGGTATAACCGCATTGGCGGGCAAGGTCGCACCGGGGAACAGTGGTTGTTGGTGCGTCCGTGGTACACATGATGGTTTGGTGTGGTCCACTGCGCTGTGTAGGGTCGGTGGCCTGCGGGCCCTGGTTGTGCCGGGGTATTGTGGTCAAGGAGTTGGTGGAGTTGACTTTGGTATTGTGGCACTCGGACGCCAGGGGCCGGGCGTGGTGGGGGTGCGTTGGTGATGCTGGTGGATCCACGCTCCCTGGCCTTATGGGAGCCGCGGTCCCTGTGCGGCGTGAACGTGCTGGTGCTGGTGGAGTGCCGGGTCGCCGCAGTATGGTGGTGGTCGTTGGCACTGGGGGTTATTGCCTGTGCGCATCAGAGCCCTGGACACGGAGTGGTGCGATGTGACTTTCCCGAAGTGCTGGTTGGAGCACATGAACGTGTTGCTGGGCCCCTTTGCCCCTTTTTGCCTTCTTGGCCTTCTGAGTGTTGGGGTCAGGTGGCCTTCCCTGTCTCCCTGGGGTCGTTGGATCCCTAAGATGCTAGGGATTAGCCTCCGAACCACGTCCTGAGCTCCCTGGTGTAGGCATGTTGGTCCGTGGCGTCCAGCTGCGTGGTGGCAGCTTTGCTGGGGGCGGCTAGGTGCCGTTCGCGGCAGGTCGCCTCGCCCTCCAGGGGCCCCGGCTTGGTTGGAGGGGGGGGGCATTCTGGGGAGTGGAGCTCGCAGAGCGGGTTAGGTTTTCCCCTCTGCCGGCCGGAGGCTTTTTTGAACCAGCGGCCGGCGCACCGGATGTGGTCCGCCACCTCCTTCGGTGCCATCTCTGCCAACGACTCCGGTACCGTGGCCGCTACGTGGGTGGTTGGGGAGCGTGGGTCCGGGAGGTGGAGGTTCCGTCGTGGAGGTGGAGGGCGGAGAGGAAATGGCGGGCTTTCATGTTCAGCCCGCCAGCGCTGTGGCATATGGCGCAGGCTGTGGAGGGGTAAGGGTTCGTCGCCAGTGGCCATGCTGATGTTCCATGTGTGGTTTCTGGTGTCCCCCGCGTAAAGTCCTCCAAGTCAGTCCTGGAGGGTGTCGATGAGGGGCCTGCAGAAGCTGGTGTTTCTTCGGGGGGTTGCGCCTAGGGTTGTGGGCTGCATGCGGTGTTGGGGGTTTGGTTTCCTGCAATTAAGGGAGCGGCTGAGGTGATGGGCAGCCCCTAGACAGACCCTTTGGCTCGGGTTGCAGGGCCGGGCCGTCTGTTGCCAATGGCGTATGCGGAGGGGGCATCCGGGGCCTGTCGGGTGGCGGTAGCTGTGGAAAGATGCCGGCGTTGGGGCATTGGGGCTCGTGGTGTGCGCAGGCTGGCGAGCGTGTGTGTGGTGCCTGTGGTGGTTCTGCGTGGGCTTGGGGGGGCCTGTGCCGGGGGCATTACGGTTGCTAGAACAGGAGTTTGAGGACCTTGGTCTGGTCTGTCGGGAGTAGCATGGCAGCGTGTTGTAGGTACATGTGGCTGCGGTATGTGAGTTGTGTGGCCGCTTCCGTGACAGCTCTCGATTGCATAAGTGCCGCAGTGTCCTGGGGGTCTTCTGTGTGCGTGTGTAGCAGGGTGTAGATGGCTGTTGGGACAAGCCCCCCGCAAACCGCTTAGACTACCTGTGTTTGCCGGACGATGGTGGTGAGGCTCTGTGCTATACTGTGGGCCATGTTCCAGTCTGTGAGGCTGTCGAGCCCCCAGTACACGGGGCAAGTCTGGAAGTGGTCCGAGCTCTTGTCCTCCGTGTGGTCTCAGATGCACCTCGTGTACTGTGCGGGGATGGCAATGGAGAGGCGTGCGTACCATTGGTAGTGTCAGGTCAGCAGCGGTAGTTGCTCGAGGGCGAGTTGGAGCTGGTGTTTTAGCAGGTGCGCTGGGAGGCGATCCAGGCGCAGGGCTGCGTAGTAGAGGGTGGTACGGACAGAGTCCTTGAGGCGTTGGTATTCGCCAGGTTACCGCGGGTGGTTGTGAGTTGTTCCATTGGTGTGGGGTAGTGATACTGCTTTTCTTCGTCCGTGTACGGTGTGTTTTCGGGTGCCCAGTGCGGGGGCTGTGTCATCGAGGGGGCAGGTGTTGTAGATGGCTGTGGCCTGTGGTGGCCAGCCGTATGTGCTTGAGCTCCGGAGTCTGCTTTGTGTTCCGGTGTTTAGCATGTGTGTCCGCGCGTCCATTGCTGTACGCGTAGCCATGGGACTCCTGCTTGACGCTGTGCAGGGCGTCCTGGGGGTGCATGCCCCGGAAGGTCATCCACAGATCCAAGCCCTGTGTGCTGAGGCCGGATTTGAGCGCCTTGTGTAGGAGTAGTTCTGCAAGGCGCTTTGTGAGGAAAATGTTGACTGTGGCATCTACGACTACCCAGATGTTACAGGGGTTGCTTGTTGTGGGCGCTGGTGTGGCGCCGACGGTGTCGCGCGCGGTCGCAGCAGAGAAAAAGAATAACCAAGAAAAAAACGTACAGCCAGAAAGAATAAAGGAAAAAATCGTTTTTTCTGACCTCAGAAACCCCCCGAAAAATTTACGCTGCTGTTTGGCGAGGTCACAAAGTTTAGGACACTCACAGGTGAACCGAGAACAAAGGGGTCCCGACTGCGACGAGTTTGAGCGTTGCTTGGCCGAAACCACCTAGCAAAGTGCGTGTCCTAGGCACTAGAAACTTGTGCGCGCCCCAACCACGAAGAAGGAAAAAGAAAGGGAAAACGCAAACAAAGAAGAGCAAAGGAAACCAGCAAATACAAAACACACACAAACAACTACATCAACACCGGCCGCCGAGACGCAAGTATGGTACATGCCGTGCAACGCTACGCTACGCTGCCAGGAAAAGGATGACGATAATTGCGCTGACAAGGAAAACCGGGAGGTGTGACTGTGAGACCATGCCTACTGCCGCATGCCAGACACATAGGGAACGAAAGGTATGCCCGTACATACATGTTGCCACAAGCACAACAAGACCACCATCGCCGCGGAAAAGAAGAATGGTGTGAAGGGGCATGAAAGGTGAAAGAAGGATAAGAAGAACGCACGAAGGGAGCCACACGCAACCAAAGAAAAGTACAACACACACAAAAACAAAAAAAACGAACATGCACAAGCAACAACAACAACACGGGCCGCCGAGTGCAAGTATGTTACATGCCGCGCTACGCCACGCTACGCAAACGAGAAAAGCACAACGATAACCACGCCAACAAAGGTAACCAAGAGGTGTAGCCGAGAGAACACGCCCACCCCCGCACACCCGCTTACATAGGGAGCAAAAGGTATGCCGCCCGTATATGCGCATACATGCCGCCGCAAGCAAAGCAAGATATAGGCACGCAGGAAGCCGCACACCGCCACCAAGGGCACCCGTGCGCCAACACAAGTACAAGTATCTTACATGCCACACCACGCCACAGAAGCGAGAAAAGCACAACGATAACCGCACCAACGAAGGTACCCAAAGAGGTGTAGTCAAGAGAACATGCCGACCCCCGCACGTCCGCATAGGAAGCGGAAGGTATGCCCACACTCACACATACAAGCCGCCGCTAGCAAATCAAGGTATGTAATGCAACCGAGTACATACACGCAATAACAGACGCTGCGAAGAAGAAAAAAGGTATGACAGTGCTAGAATGGAGAAAGAAACAGGAGGAGAACGCACGTGCACAAAAGCACGGCGGGAGCCACACAACACCACCAAGGGCACCCGAGCGCCAACACAGGCAACACTGCCAGGTATGGATAACAAGACCGCCCAAGGCCACCGCCAACGGAAGAACCGCAGGAGCGTGAACAAGCAAGAAGGCCGCCAGAAGCCAAGGAGGGGAAGGGATAGAGCAGGGAGGGAGAGAAATACACGACACACCACCGACCCTGCGCATACAAAAACCAAAGAAACAACCACCCACGTTCCCCCCACACTGTCTCCTCCGCACGAGACGCATCCGACATGGCACAAGTCCACAACAAATCACACCAGGACCGAGGCGGAGTGAAGGAGACGAAAAACGGACACGCACGAAGAAGACGCCAACACCGCAGAAAGAAAAACGGACGGTATGAGTGTCTGCCACCGAACACAACAAGAGCAAGAGGTATGCCCGGTGCCCACAAGAAAGTGTGACAAGTGCGACGAGCAAGAGCAAGCCAGACAACGGCAACATACACGCGCGCCTTGTGACCAAACATCCAATCCCCAGCCACTCTCTCATAGGTTGCTAAGGCCGTACAAGTGGTATGGAGAAAAACCACAACACCGTGACACACACGCAGACCGCATTAGGAGACACCGCAGCCGTAGCAACCTAGACACCCACCACCGCCAACGAAGTGCACATGCCTATGTCATCGTCTAGACGGCCACCCCCGCAACAGCCCACACCCTCCCTCCTTCCTTAGTCTCACAGGACCGAGAAAGAGAGAAGGAGGAGGACCCGGGGAACGAGGAAGTAGGCAAGGAAAGTAACCAAGCCACACACAAGGACGCAAGCGAGGCAGGGAGAAATGCACACCAGGGAGGAGGGCGGACCAACGGAGAGTAGAGGAAAGGGTAGGGAGCGCCGCAACAAAGCAGGAGGAAGGATGGTAGCCAGCAGCCGACCGAGGGACGCACGCGGGGAAGGAAAAGCCACGAGCCACGGCAAGCACAACACCAAGAGGTAGCGCAAGAGAGGGGGGCACCAGCGTGACAGATACAAGGGAGGCAGCATCACGCACCACGGCACCACGGCACACACCGCATCGCCACGCACCGACGAGCACACAATCACCGCACAGGCACCACACACGCCACACGCACACACGCCTGGCCGCTCGCCCCACATACGGGCGGCACACGCACACCCACACCCTGCGCCAACAGCAAGTGTGCGACGGGCCCTAGCTGACCGCCCCACAGGCGGGCAGCCAGGGGAGGGCGAGCGCCTAACCCCAGGCGCCCCCTCACAACAGCTCGAAGCCAACCCTCAACGGGAACGCCCTCCCGGCCCCCCCACAACGCGCAACGCCGGCTCGCAAGAGCGCACGCTGTGGGGCTGGTGCTGGGTCCCCATGCCCACATCACCCGCGCCCGGGAAATACAGGTCGCGGAGCTCTGGCCAAGGGACGGGCGGTCGGATGAGGGACAGGGCCTGACACCAGACCCCCCTCAGAACGTTGGAGGGCCACTGCCTCGGAATAACCTCCCCCAACCCCCGCGGCACGCAGCCCCGCCCCCTGCAGGGCATGCAAGCCAAAGAGGAAACTGCTGGGCCCCCACACCCGCACACCTGCGCACACAGCAAGTGGACAGCGGACCCTGACAGCCCGTCCTAAGGACGGGCAGGCGGGGAGGGTGAGCGCCTGACCTCAGACGCCCCTCACAAGGGCGCAAGGCTGCCCCCCCAGGGACGCCCTGCCGCCACCTTCACAGCGCGCAATGGCGGCTCGCAAGAGCGCACGCTGTGGGGCCGTTGCTGGGTTCCCCATGCCCGCACCACCCGTGCCTGGGACACACGGGAAAAGGATCGTGGCTGCCCGCCCCCAGGGACAGGCAGCTGGTTGAGGGACAGCGCCTGACACCAGACGCCCCTCAAAACGGTGGAAGGCCTCCCCCCGGGACGGCCACCAACCACCCCCGTGGCACGCAGCCCCCTGCAGGGCATGCAAGCCAAAGAAACAGGGCCTGGCCCCCAGATCCGCACACCCGCGCCCACAGCAAGTGGGCAGCGGACCCCAACAGCCCCCCCTAAGGACGGACAGCCGGGGGACGACGAGCGCCTGACTCCAGACGCCCCTCACAACGGCGCAAGGCACCCCCCCGGGGACGCCCTCGCACCACCCCGACAGCGCGCAACGCCGACTCGCAGGAGCGCACGCTGTGGGGCCATTGCTGGGCCCCAATGCCCACACCACCCGTGCCCTGGACACACGTGCAACGGGTCCTGGCTGCCCGCCCCCAGGTACGTACAGCCAGAAAAAATAAAGGGAAAAATTGTTTTTTCCGACCTCAGAAACCCCCTCAAAAAATTACGCCGCTGTTTGGCGAGGTCGCAAAATTTGGGACACTCACAGGAAACCAAGAACAAGAGAGTCACGACGGCGACGAGTTTGAGCGCTGATTGCCAAAAAACACGTGACAAAGTGCGTGTCCTAGGCACTAGAAAGTTGTGCGCGCCCCAACCACGAAGGAGGAAAAAGGAAGGGAAAACACACACAAAGAAGAGCAAAGGAAAATACAAAACTCACACAAACAACAACATCAACACCGGCCGCCGAGACGCAAGTATGGTACATGCCGTGCAACGCTACGCTACGCCGCCAAGAAAAGGATGACAATCATTGCGCCGACAAGGAAAACAAAGAGGTGTAACCGAGAGACCATGCCTACCGCCGCATGCCGTACACATTGGGAACGAAAGGTATGCCCGTACATACATGTCGTAGCAAGCACAACAAGACCACCATCGCCACGGAGAAGTGAAATGGTGTGAATGGGCTTGAGGGGTGAAAGAAGGATAAGAAGAACGCACGAAAGGGAGCCACATGCAACCAAAGGAAAGTACAAGGCACACAAGAACAAAAAAAACGAACACGCACAAGCAACAACAACAACATCGGCCGCCTAGTGCAAGTATGTTACATGCCGCGCTACGCCACGCTACGCAAACGAGACAAGCACAACCCTACGTGCCCATTTGGATCAGGTACCCTGGAATTACCCAAGTGTAATCGTGGTTCAACCGAGTTCAACCGCGCGCTTTCATTATGGCTTCCCCACGGTTGAACCCCTATCGTGGTACAGCAACCAATTGCTAAGTAGCAACCTAAAAACCGCTATCTTTCAGCCCTGCAAGAGATGCCACACCCCCTAAAAAGAATGTTTTTGAAAACCTCCTTACCTCATTGGTGCAAAACACTGGAGACCTATTTCTCTTGGATCACATTTCACGGCAGTGGTGGTGTAGGTGCCAGTGGCAGCGGCTGTATTGGTGGAACCGCACGGCTTCACCATCACCTTTTCGTTAGGCGTGGTGACATACACCCCTGCGCCTTTGTTTGGATTAGGACTTTGGACCCTTTTTAGTGAACAACAATTACATGCAAGCCTACACTTAATTGTCAGAAGCTTGTTTCCTCATGGATTGCACTAAAATGTAACCGGCTTTCGAGTTCGTTCAACCTCCGGACAGGCGCGCGGTTGCACCGGCTTCACCGGTTCAACCGCTGTTGCACGAAGCGCTACACAAAAAACACATCTTCACCTTGGGAAGCCAACCGTGACCAGTTCACTCTGCATCGCCACAGGCAGACGTCCCCATGCAAGGCCTGTGTACGGTACGAGCACAATGCGCTGTCCAGACCACGCCAGAGGCATGTGGGGCCTAAGAGAGTTAAACATGACCCCATATCGAGGATCCACAATGTGTCCCCATAATAAAGCAAGCCCCCGACGTATCCATGCAGGACGAGAAGGCCCATTTGCACAAAGTAGGGCACTGGTAAACAGTTCCCCCCACACAAAATCACCCAGGGCTATTTCCCCTGTAAGGGGACTGTCATTCTTTGGATGCGTATGTACAAGCAAGGGATGATGGCCCACCCCATGGACCACTGCGAGCGCAGTGTAGGTTAGTTGGGGGAGTACACTTCGGATGTGTGCTTTCACGCGCCGGACCAGGTTCGGATCTCTCCTCGTTTGCACTACAACTTGCACACAGTGATGCCCCTGCACCATTACGGCCCCCAACAACTGCCTACGGTACCGTGCTCCATGTCGCTCCCGCCTCTGCCACCCCCTCCTTTCCTTGAGGCCCACGGCCCACGAAATAAGCTTCTTGTACCTAGGGACGGTTGAACCGAGAAAAAGGGATAAAGTGCGCGGTTGAACCTGCGGTTGAATGGGTTGCCGTCATGGCACCAAAAAGCGTCCAATGGTACAAACCACAAAGTATTCACATTTGTGACGCGGGCAACACGTTGCAACTCATATATTCATGCTTTGTGCAACATTAAGCGATTATTTTGCCGTGCAAACGTTGTCATGAAGCACAATCACAATTGTTCATTTGTGATAAGGGTTCAACCGCAACGTTGAACCAAGTTGAACCAATTGTAGGCATATGTGCATTGTGCCACATACCTTCGCTTCGGCATCCCAAGGTCCAAAATGAGGCGCACAGCGTCGGATCCTGTTCAAGCTTTTTTTGTAGCCCTTTTTGTCTGTTTGGAAGCCCTCTGTGTGTTACCACTTCGGTCAGCAAGTTGTTTCCATAGGCGTTTTGTCGTGCCGTTTGTGTAAAAAAAGGTGAACAAGTCGTCCACCAGCTGTTGGTCGCCCCACCCGCTGTAGTGGTTGTTCACCAATTGCAGCTAGTAGTGGGACATTTTTTCAAAAAGGTTTGTCACGCGTCAGTTTCAGGTGGTTATGCAAAGATTTTGTTCAGAAAAGCGCGCGCCGCTGGCGCAGCCGCCGCCACCAGCGCTGGCGGTGGTTCAACCGCGGTTCAACCGCGGTTCAGCGGTTCAACCGCGCCCCTTCAGAGTGCAACCGGGTTAAACCGGGTAAAACCACTGTGTGAAGTATCTGATCCAAATGAGCACGTAGGGATTGATAACCACGCCAACAAAGGTAACCAAGAGGTGTAGCCGAGAGAACACGCCCACCCCCGCACGCCCGCTTACATAGGGAGCAAAAGGTATGCCGCCCGTATATGCGCATACATGCCGCCGCAAGCAAAGCCACCCACCGCCACCAAGGGCACCTGTGCGCCAAAACAAGTAAGAGTATGTTACATGCCACACCAAGCCACAGAAGCGATAAAAGCACAACGATAACCGCACCAACACAGGTAAACAAGAAGGTGTAGCCAAGAGAACATGCCCACCCCCGCACGTCCGCATAGGGAGCAAAAGGTATGCCCATACTCACACATACAAGCCGCCACAAGCAAAGCAAGGTATGTAATGCAACCAAATACATACACGCAATAAGAGACCCCGCAAAGAAGCAAAAAAGTGTGACGGAGCTAGAAGGGAGACGGAAGCAGGGGGAGAACGCACGTGCACAAAGGCACGGCGGGAGCCACACACCACGACAAAGGGCACCCGAGCGCCAACACAGGCAACACCACCAGGTATGGAGAACAAGACCGCCCAAGGCTGCCGCCAACAGAAGAACCGCAAGAGCGTGAAAAAGCAAGAAGGCCGCCGGAAGCCAAGGAGGGGAAGGGATGGAGCAGGAAAAGAGAGGAATACACGACACACCACCCACAAAAAGGAACGACCACCCACGTTCCCCCCACACTGTCTCCTCCCCACAGGACGCATTCTACAGGGCACAACTCCACATCAAATTACGTCGGGACTGAGACGGAGTGAAGGAGACGAAAAACGGACATGCACGAAGAACACGCCAACACCGCGGAAAAAAAAAAGGACGGTATGAGTGCCTGCCACCGAACACAACAAGAGCAAGAGGTATGCCCGGTGCCCACAAGGAAGTGTGACAAATGCGACGAGCAAGAGCAAGCGAGGCAACGTCAACATACACGGGCGCCTTGTGACCAAACACCCAATCCCCACCCACGCTCCATACATCGCCAAGGCTGTACAAGTGGTATGGAGAAACACCACGACACCGTGACACACACAGGAACCACATTAGGAGACACCGCCGCTCTAGCAACGTAGACACCCACCACCGCCAACGAAGTGCACATGCCTATGTCATCGTCGATACGGCCACCCCTGCAGTAAGCCCACACCCCCCATCCTTCCTTTGTCTCACAGGACCAAGAAGGAGAGAAGGAGGAGGACCCGGGGAACGAGGAAGTAAGCAAGGAAGAAAACCAAGCCACACACAAGGACGCAAGCGAGGCAGGGAAAACTGCACGCCAGGGAGGAGGGCAGACCAATGGAGAGTAGGGGAAAGGGTAAGGAGGGCCGCAACAAACCAGGAGGAAGGATGGTAGCCAGCAGCCGACCGAGGGACGCACGCGGGGAAAGAGGCACAGCCACAAGCCACGGCAAGCACAACACCAAGAGGTGGCGCAAGAGAGGGGGGCACCAGGGTGACAGACTGAGGGAGGCAGCACCACGCACCACGGCGGCACGGCACACACCGCATCGCCACGCACCGACCAGGAGACAAACACCGCACAGGCACCACACACACCACACGCACACGCGCCCGGCGGCCCGCGCCACGGACGGCGGCACACCCACAGCCACACAGCCGCGCCAACGGCAAGTGAGCGACAGGCCCTACTTGCCCGCCCCACGGACAGGCGGCCAGCGGAGGGCCAACGTCAGCCCCCCCCATCCGCAGCCGACCACGCCCACGGCACGTGCAACAAAACGGGCTGCTACAGGCGCAGGACAGCCACAGGAGGTCCGCACCCCATTCCCTGCTCTCAGGCACAGGAACACAGCAATGGGGGAGCCAACGGCCCCACGCAAAACGCGCCCCCGATCCCCGACGCTGGAAGCGACGCACAAGGTAATCAGGGCGCTGGGAGCTCTAGGCAGCGACGAGCACCCCCCCCCCCCAGGAAGACGCGGACATGCACTCCGACCTGGAGATGATTCCAGAGGCCTCCGCAGGCAGCGCGTCCGCGGGGCCCGCGCCGCCTGCGGGCAGCGTGCACGTCCTCCGCCCCGCCTGGAAGCGGAGCCACTGCACCGGGGAAGGCTGGTGCTGCAGGCAACACCCGCGGCCCGCCGCCGAAAACAGGGCACTACCCGCGGTGGCGCACGCGGCCGCACACGCCGCCCTGCGCTACGGTGGAGGGCAGGGCTGGATCCAGGATGAGACCACGCGCGGCAGCGCTAACTTCCAAGAGGCCGTCGGCCGGGTCACCCAGACGGGTCAGACAGAGGTGGCCTTGCACACCCGGGGCAACCACGGCAGACCAACAGAGGGGATCATCGTGGAGCCCACAGGGATTGTGCTAATCCTGGCCGCGGACATGTTCCGAGGGGTGCTCCACATGGCCACTCTCCACATGGGCAATGCTCGCCGTCATGTGGCACCTGGCACCCGGGGACATCCACACAGGCACCGCGGAGGAAATCACCTGGGACCTCCACGCCTGGCTGGCCGACCAGGACTTCCTCTGGCGCAGGCCCCAGGGCGGCCTCCCGGTGGCGCCCGCCGCAGAGGGGTTCAGCCTTGCGGCAACCCTTCAGCGACACCGCGACAAGAGGGCGTGCCCCTTCCTGCAGACAGGCACTGTTCCGGCCGCCCCGCCCAACTCAGGGTGGCGGTGGGACGCGGAGGAGGCACAACCGCTGCCGGACCCCTTGATCCTCCCACTGTGGCACTTGCCTGCGGACGCCCTGACCCATACTACGCAAGCCGTCAAAGGGGCCTTTTTACCGCCCCAACCCCCCGGCGTAGCCCTGTTCCGCAGCCTACAGGCGGTGGCGGCCTGGGTAGGGTCGCGAGAACGGATGCCCGGGCCCGTACTTCCCCCTGGTGCATGGTCCGGCGCTGCTTTACGCAGAGGACATGGGGACCGTGGAATGGAGAGCGATCGTGCCCGACATGGCGTGCAGATGGAAAATGGCTACCGCCTCCCGATCCATACGGCCGCCAACGGCGTGCCAGCGCCTTCTACGAGAGGTCCCCCCTTTGACCCCCCGCCACGCCCTCACACGGGACGTGTGTAGGGCCCTACTGAGCCACCCCAGGGAGTTGATGGCGACCCCGGGCACACGGTACCCACCTAGGACGGTGTCTCCAGCAGATTACGGTCCGGGGTCCGCCACGTCCTGCACAGGGCGTCAGCCCCTACGGAACAGCTCACGGACGCGGTGCTGGACCTGGCGCTGGAACCCCTACCTCTACCCGCAGGCCCATATTCCACCTGCGGGCACCTCAAACCACCTGGGCCGTCGGGGCTGCACAGGCTGGAGGCGTGGTGGGACAGTGGCTGGGACTCCACAGCCTGTCCACCAGGCAGGGCCACTGGTACCTGCACCAACTGCTCTTACTCCCACAGGGGTCCCCGGAGCACCGCTGGCAGAACCCGTACAACACGCACCTGGGCGCGCAGGGCTTCCCGCAGCAGGCCCCGTCCGCCCTCCCGCCAGGCCAGGGCCAGGAGGCGCTGCTGCAGGGACCCCAGCTCGACGCGACCACCACGGTGCAGCAAAGAGGAAGCAGCAATGCGGACGGGGCCGAACCGGACCGCATGAACTGTGGGGTAGTGGCCTGGACCGCGGACTGCAGGTACCTCACCCGGGACACCACGGGACTTAGGCAGTACCGGCCGGCGGACCGCACGGCACTGGCGTCCACAGTGGCGGCCGTCACCATGGCGGCGTGGCCAGTGTGCCTGCTGCCCCAGGTCCCCTGCCGGGACATGCGGCCTCGCCAACCGGGCGCGACATACACGCCAACGGCGCCCCTCACGGCGGAGCAGCTGTACGTTGGCGCGGCGGTGCTGCTGGCGGAGGCTGGGGAGAGCTTTGTCAACAACCACGGCCCGGCATACAAGGGCCGCAGCGCAACGCGCCCCACCCGTGGCGTGCCATGCTCCGCGAGCGCACCCATGTCAGGCACGCAGGCGGCAGCACCCCTCCCCAAGACCCCAGCAGGGGGGGGCACTGGTGCTACAGGCGGCGGGCTACCAGGCCATCCTGCACGGCCACGCCGGGGGCGACCGGTCGCACATCCTAACCGGGGGCCGTTGGACGGTCTGGCATGGCACAGCCAGGCAAGGGGCCTTCCCGCCCCATGTCAATTGGCAGCAAGAGCCCACCCAGGCCTACTATGTGACGGCGGACCCCTGGCCGCTACCTGTCCTGCTACACAACATCAGCGCCCCCATCAAACGGCAGGAGCCGGGCCGGGCCAACCCCCCCACACTGGTCTGGGGCCCCGACCAGAAGGAACAGCTGCGGGCTGCGTGGCAAGGCGACGCCTTCAGGACAAAGGATGTCCCGGACCCCCACGCGGGGCCCATCACGCACGCCCGCCCGGCAGCCACCCGCGCGGTGGCGCAACGAGGACAGCAGAACCTGAAGTAGGTGGTCTGCATGTTCAGCCCGGCAGACGCGCTTATCGCCCTCTGTGACGCCGAACGCCTGCGGGGGCCCGAAGCCGTAATCCGCGTAGCGGACTGGGCCCGTGTGATCGTCAAGGCTGCGGGAGGGCAAACACCACGCCCTCCTGCTCCAAGCCTGCCTTAAGCACAACGCCAAAGCGGCGAAGCTGGGGGTGTGGCCCGCAGCGGCGCTCCCTGCCGACGTGGAGCTCCAGCTGGCGGTCCTGACCACGGTAGAGCACTGCAGTGGAGAGGCAACCCTGACCGCCAAATCGGCGCCACACACTGGCAAGAGTGGCTGCAAGCAGACGCACAGCGCGACCCTCTCCGGGGTCTTGGGCCCGCGCTCGTGACAGGAGCCCTCGACGAGTCGGCCCGAGGCCGCGCGCTGGCGCCGCACACGGTTCTGCTGGCCAGCCTACCTTTCGAGCCGGCACCGGAGGGTGCCAACCGCACGTCGGTGCCGCTCCCTCCGGCAAGAGGGGCCACGGAACCCACCAAATACCCCCTCTGTACGGGCAAGTTCTACACAAGCAGGGCGATGCTGGAACACCTTGCGTGGCACGCGGTGCACGCTGCCGCGCCGGCAGAGGACAAGGAGGCGGCCTCCCATATACTCCAGGGACGGGCACCGAGGTCCCCGTGGCACGCTATGTATGCCCAGCGCCCCCCCCTCCAGGCGGCCAGCCACGCGGCCGCCCCGGGGAAGGAAGAGGGGGCAGCCGACGCGCCCTCGGGAGCTGGCGGTGCAGCCCATCCGGAGTCCATCCCTGCGGGACTGGCCCCCCTGTGGGCCCCCCTGGGAGCGGCCTCCCGACACCCCATGGCCCCAGCACACCCCGGGGACCTGGCTGCCCCAGCGGACCCCGCGGCGTTGCCGGCGCGGGACAGCTGAATCCAGGAGGACGCGGCAGGCGACGCCCTTTGGCTTCTCTCCTGGAACATGCGCAACGGCCTCGTCCCGCCAGACTGGTCCCTCCGAACACCCTCTGACGACGCCGGCGGCCGGCGGCCTGTACCGATAAGGAGCACCTCATCAACGGCATGCTGCCCCAGGAGTGGGGCTTTGCTATCATGCTCCAGGAGACAGGGATGGCCACCCGGGCGCAGGAGATGCACGTGGACGCGGCGATTCGGGACAAGGGGTACACCACCTTCTTCAGCAGCCGGCTGGCGGAGATGGGGGCCACCTCCACCTCGAGAGGGGAAGGCCTCCTCACCGCCGTCAGCAGCAAGTAAGTGGCCGAGCACAAGGTGCTCAATTTCACAGAAATTGTCCCCGGTAAGGCCGCGGCCCTGGAGATCCGCAAGGACAGGGGTGGCCTCACCATCATCAACGTCCATGGACCGCAGGCAGGCTGCTCCCCATGGGCGGGACGGGCGGCTTTCTGGGCCAACATACAAATGTATGCCACGGCGCGCAGCCTCGGTGGAAGGCACCCGGTGGTCATTGCTGGCGACACCAACATCTACATGGATGCCACCACCAACCGAGCTACGGAGCACTTCTGCGCGGGCTGGGAGGCCCGCGGCTTCCAGATGGCCACGGCAGGCGGCGTGGAGGACATGACCCCCACGCTCCACCAGTCCCGGCACCGGTTGGACACCTTCCTGGTCAACGAGCCCTTCCAGCCGTGGTCCCTGCAGGGGAGCGCCCGGGCTCGCGGCATCGTGCACCCCCAGGTGATCGGGTCCGACGACCTCCTGGTCTGCCTGACCCTGCCAGGCCTCCTCGACGCGGCGGGGCATGCAGCGGTGCCCAGCCCCTACAGCAATACAGAGGGCCGCCTCCTCCCGTACGACGCTGAGGACGCGCCCATCCAGCGCTGCGTGACCGCCGCCCAGGAGGACCCTCCCCTGGCCGCCCTGGCTGGGCCCCGCTGAGCAGCACGCCTACGGGTCCATGCCCGCGGCGGCTGTGGACAAGGTGTTCAAACACCTCCACGCGGCGCTTGACGCCCTGGCGCGCAGGGTGGGGTGCCGACAACCGTCCCTGACGGGATCGGCCCCGGCAGGAGGAGACACCCCCTGAGAGCGTGAAGCGGCTGCAGGCGGCGATCCTTCGCTACGACACCCTGGCAGCGTGCGCGCCGGCGCGTACCAGGCAAACGCGGCCGAACATGGCATTCACTCCAAGCCGGCGCTCTGACTGACGGAGGAGCTACGGGTGCATCGCCCGGGTTCCGCCCAGCCACACAGGGCCAGCTACGGGAGGAACTGAGAGGCAAGCAGCCGCCCTCAAGCAGGACATCCGCCAATAGCGCGCAGTTCTGGCGGCCGACCGCAAGCGCGTTATAAAAGATTTCTGGCGCCGCCACGCCCAGGACATCGCCCAGAGGTGGGAGCCCCTGCGAGGGGCCATCGAGGTGGGGGCCACGGGTTCGTCAGGCCTCTGGAACGTGCGGGTGCCCAACACCCAAACGCTCCTCACAGAGGTCCACGACGTGATGTTCGCGGTTCGCGCTTTCTGGCGGGAACAGTACGACAAGCGCCCCGTGGACCTTCCCGGCTTCTCGGGGGAAGAACTGTCCATTCTCCAGTGATGGGCCATCAACACTCAACATGCAAATGCACATATCCTGGAGGGTGGAAAAGTGAGCAAAAATCAGCTTAATAGGCGTGTAAACACGCTCTGGACGGAGCGCCAAACCACGCCCAGGTAAGGATAAGGCATGTGTAGGACGAGTTGGCAGAAAAACGTCTGAGTTCAGGACATATGTAGTCTGCAGACACACATAGACTGGTCTGGATCCTGCAAGTGCCATGGGACCACACCACACACCCAAAAGTCGCAATGCCGATGACAGCGGCATCCGTTGCGCAACGTCGTAAGGGCCTTAAGGCCTCAATCTGGGATAATGAAGGGGTGCTCTATCCGCCCTGGTTTCCAACGAATTCAGCGGGGGGCTATGGCCGTCCAAGCACGCCGGGGAAATGTCAGCAGGAAAATGCTTACGGACAATGTTTGCCGAAAGCATCTAAGCCTGAACTGAGCACCCGGCGTCTGCGCAATCCAGCTCCTTCAAACTGCAATGATATGCTTTGCAGTGTCATGGAGCGTGGATTCAGAAATCACACTGGAAAGACCAGTGATGCTCATCAGGGGAGAGCTCAGGGCGGTGATCAGGCGCCTCTGGCTGCAATCGCCCGGGTGAGTGCTGCCAAGTCCTAGACATGGAGCTTGGTCTTGTGCTCGCGGATGTAGTCCATGAAGGGGGTGTTAATCCGCGGCACGAACGGGCAGACGGGTTCCCAGGTGTCGTGGGACGGCCCATAGCCTCGCAAACGAACCTTGAACTCCAGGCCTCTGGGTGCTGAGGCATTCGGACGCTGGGCCAGGATCTTCTCGACGGTATAGTCGTCCTGCTCAGCATAGTTGTCGTCCAAATCAGCCTCATGTGCGGCGTAGTCCAGGGACACATGTTGGCCACGGAGGTCGGGTTCCCGCACACGGAGTTGACTCTCGTGGCGCTCCCGGAACTGTCCGTGACCGACCTCGATGCGGTAGGTGTCCTCACCAATCCTGCGGACCACCTCTCCGGGTGTGAATCAGGTATTGGTGCGGTGGGTGCCCATAGGGCGGGGTCTGATCACCCACACCGGGTCTCCCTCCTGAACGTTTGCGCTGTCCAGCCCGGGGCGGACTTCTGACGCTCGGCATGCTCCTTCTCGAGCTGCTGGCGGATGTCCTGCGCCGTTGCCTCCTGCCGCGCAAAGAATTCCTTGGCGTCCATGGCCATATCATCACCCGACAGGGGAAGTCCCCGACCCAGGGGGTCCCTGCCGAACAAAATCTGGTGAGGGGACAATCCACTCGGAATGGGGGTGTCATGATGGGCCTTCAGAGCAGGCCACATCTCCTCAAACCAGTTCCGACGTGGGTTGGTGATGTGAATCTTGCGTAGCTTCTCAGACAGCTGTCTTCCAGCCACTTCAGCCCGGCCGTTGGACCGGCTGAGATAGGCGAGGGTTTTGGCATGACGTATTCCCATGAGGGAACACATGGCCTTGAACCAGCCGCCAGTAGACTGGGGCCCTCGGTCACTGCAAATGGTGCGTGGGATGTCCAGGACGGTCAGCCAATGACGAATCATCATGACTGCCACTTCCTTGGCAAGCAACCCCCTTTGCGTGCCGGAACAGCTACTACGTAGCCGCTGTGGCGGTCCACACAAAGGACCACACAGTCAAAGGTCTCCTTACCTATGTGAACTTCGGGCATGGAGAAAACGTCCATGGCCACGCTCTCCATGGGCTGGTCAGGTACCGGCGTCCATTGGGCTTCCCCCCTGATGTTCCGGTTATCGGGATTGCAGGCCTGACAGACCGAGCAACCCTTTCTGACCTTCTTGATGGCGTTGTAAAGACCGATCTTTTCGATCTCAAACCGGCGCTGCATGTCCAGGGCTTGCTTCCTGACCCCTGGGTCCATCATGTGGTGGTGCCAAGCCTCACACAGCTCGAGCACTCGGGACCCCGGGACCAGCAGCTTACCATGCCGGTAACGCTTGCCATCGTCCTCGATCAGCCCCCTTGGCCACTTCTGCCCGTCATCAGGGTCGGTCACAGCCCTATACTCGGCCGCAAAGGCCTCAGACTTGGCGTAGTCGTCTGTCCAGTCGTCCTGGAGGCACGATTTAGGGAAGAGGTGCTTGTCGGACTCGGCTCCCTCAGGGGCCAGTACTCTGACCGATCCGCCCATCCTCCTTCCAAGAAGGGCATCTGCAGCCATGACGACGAAGCATTTAACACCCTCCTCCTCCATCAGGCGCTCCATTTCTATGATCCTCTTGGCCTCAGCGGTCTCAGCCTCATCGCCATGGGCGGAGACATCTGTCATGCCCTTGCTGGCGGGATAGGCCCACCTACTGAGACAGTCCACCACGGTGTTGTTCTTGCCAGGAACATACACAACCGTGAGCCCGAACTTGGCCAAGGTCTCATGCCATCTTGCCCGTCGGGAGGCGGGACCAGAGGGGGTGTCCACGTGCTCTTTGTGCCACGACTGCAGACTCTGATGGTCGGTGCAGACAGTGACGGGATGGAGGGCTATGTACCCAGCCCATTTCCTGAGAGCCATGACGATGGCGTACGCCTCCCTGTCCAGGGGCGTCCACGTCAGTCTCTGGCCTTCCGCCAGGACTCCGCTCCAGAAGGCCACTGGCACGTGCCTCCCATTGTCAAGCACTTGCTCCAACACAGCGCCAACGGCGTAGTCGGAGGCGTCGGTGCGCAGGATGAGCCCTCGGTCAGGATCCACGACGTGCAGACCCACTGCGGATAGCAGCGCCTGCTTCATCCCCCCAAACGCACGGTCGGACTCTTCATTCCAGACCAGAGCCTTCTTGGACCCCTTCTCGGTCTCCTCTCGGTTGCCCTTGAGCATGGTCGTCATGGGGGCTGCATACTCGGCATACATCTTGATATACCCCGAGTAGTAGTTGCCGAAGCCCAAGTATGCCCGTAGCTCAGAGACCGTTTTGGGCTTCTCCGAGTGCTCAATCGCAGCCACCTTGCCAGGTATGGGCTTCCGCTGCCTGTTCCCGACTACGTGGCCAGCGAAGACCACCTCGCTTACCGCAATGGTGGCCTTGTCACTGCTGCCCGTGAGCTTGTGCCGATCCAGGAGGTCCAGCACTCCGGCGACCTCCCTCTCATGTGCCTCCAGGAGCTCATCATAGCTCATACTGGGGTCCCCTGGACACGATGATCACGTCGTCCACAAGGCGGTCGCCACAGTCACGCACCGGCTCAAGCAGGTTCTCCAGCATCCGCTGAAAAGCCGCATTGCCGTTGGTAACGCTCATGGGCATCACCTTTCACTGGAGGGGTCCAAGTGGGGTGCTCATTGCTGTGCAGGCACTGGACTCCTCGGCGAGAGGCATCTGATGATAACCATGTTTCAGGTCAATCACCGTGAAGATCCTCCGCCGGTGTTGCTTTTGCAGCATGTCCTCAATGAGGGGCAGCATATAGCTGTCATGCTGCGTTTGGGCGTTTAGGCCGCGGTTGTCGACCACGAGCCCCCACTCTCCGGCCACCATCTTGGGGACGACGAAGCATGGGGAGGCCGATTCGGAGTGGCACGGCTCAAGCCAGCCCCTTTCAATGAATTCACGGAGGATCTTCTCCATGGCCTCCTTCCTTTCGCCCCTCAGGGCAAACTCCCGGTGTCGGTACACACAGAGGTCCAGCTTCAGCCGTATCTTGGCCTCACCATACGGTCCACGCACCGGTGGGGGCAATACAGGCTTTCCGCTGAAGAAGGTATCACCGTACTTCTGCTTCAGCCTGGCCCTCAATGCCTGGATCTTGGGGCACTCATCGGACTCCTCCTTGGCCTCTCCGGGCACCTGAACGGCGACGGCTCAGGTGGTCTACCCAGGTGGCCCAAAGAGCAATCTCTGGTCTTGCCTCGGAACAAGTCACCGTAGGTGGGCGGGTTCCCGCCGATTGGCTCTTCCTGGCTGGACATGTGGTCCAGCACCCTCCTTATGAAGATATCCCCCTCATAGGAACCAGAGACGATGGAGTCCACTTCACACCAGGCTTTGTCCTGGCCCTTGCCCTCACGCTGGCTTCCCCAGTCGTGAAAGGGCTGATCCATATACCCCTGAACCAGGTCCAGCTCCTCCTCAGTGAGGAGGTCCTCCGATTCTCCGATGTCAACAGGGGAAACCGCAAAGCATTGCCTCCAGGGCTCTGCTATGATGCGGTTGACACACACGAAGTCGATGGTGTCGGCCTGCTCAAGGCCCCCATCCACATAGTGGAATTCCGTTGGCCATCTCTGGGGTGGCATCGGCTGTCCCTTAGCGTCCTGATAGACGCTCTCTCCAGCCGGTAGGGCGACCTTGTTTAAGGTCATGTTGGTCAGTGAGACCACCCAATCTCGAGTGCTTTCCTCCTCAGTGCATCCCATAGGAACAACCAGCACTGCCTTGGAGCGGTCCCTGCGAATCTTCGCTGCCGCCCTTGGAATGTCCCATCGGGGGCAATGGATCCACATCAAACCCTGATACGGAACCCAGTGCTTCTTCCAGGCAGAGTCCTGGGCGCTCCAGTACTTCTCACAAACCTGAAGATGGGCGAAGGTTCCTGAAGAGAACGCATCCAGGGCCAGATCCGAAGCTCCCAGGTCTGCAACCACTCGGCTCGCCACTTCCGGCATTACGCCGTACTCCTGGTTTGCTGGCCCAGCTGGCTCAGTCCCCCGCGCGGCTACTTTGAGCTGATTGCGTTCCGGCTGGATCCATTGGCATTCCACATGATGCTCAGGTGACGAAAGCCTCGAGAGCTGGTCGTCCTGGTACAGGGTCATGGAGGCCTGGACCGGGAGAACGCCGGAGTCCGTCTCCATCATGAAGTCGTACCCAACGATCATGTCCCAGTCCATCTGGGCTTCGTAGAAGGAACCTTGCAGGAGTATCTCCTTGCCGAGGTCCCGGCGGCTCAGCTCACGGTAGTTCGAGAACTGCAGCCCAATGGCTGCTTTCCCTGTGCCTCCCACCATGTACTGGTCGTTCGGCACCTTCAGCCTGACAGGCCTCCGACTGTCGGTCAAACACTCCGGCGGGAGTAGGCCAGCCTTGACCAGGCTGACTTGAGCTCCCGTGTCAACCAACACGTCGAAGACCTTCTTCACTTCCCCGCATAGGGCACGAACATTAAGGTGCAACTGCCGCTCACGCCCAACACGGGGCACTGCGTGCAAGCTCAGGATCTCCGGCCGTTCCAGAAACTCAATAAGCGACTGGTGCAGGTCGTGGACAATGGGCTCAGGCAGCCCCTCTGCAGCATCCAGCTGCGGTCCAGGTGATCCTCCGATACTCTCTGAAAGATCTTGAAGCACATGAAACACGTTCTTGGTCGCGAAGGATGGACGGGTGCAAGGGTTCGTGCCTTCACTTGCCCCAACCCTGCCACTGCGACTGTCTCTCGTCTTGGGTGCCGGACCGGACTTTACGCCCGCGGCAATCCCTTTGTGCTCATTGTCTCCCGAGTGGGATGGTGTGGCGCTTCCCGCGCCACCATCTTGCGACCGCCCTAGCTGGGGCCCTTGGCTGCAGGGGCTCCGCTAAGGGGTGTCGCTTGTGGTAGTAGGGGTACTCTCCTCCGCATCCACCTCGTTGACACTCTTCTTCTTCCCCCGTTTCTTACCCTTCTTGTCCTTGTCCTTGTTCTTGTTGTCCGACTTGGGGACCCAGGATCTCTTGATCTCCTGGATCTCCTTGGCCAACTCGGTCTTCAGCGACATCAGCTTGAAGAGCTCGTCCTTGGTGACCTCAAACTTGGTCTCCCGGATACCCGCGGGTGCACGCTTTTTCGACCCGTGCACCTTCTTGTAAGCCTCCAAGTCGGCCTTGTGGATGGGACATGTCCGGTGGTCATGGTTAAACCCTTAGTTCCTCCCATAACACACTAAACAGCCCTGAGGGTAAGCTCGTATGAACTCCCCAAAGGACAGCGGAGGGTCGCCCATGCGGCGTGGTTCCTTCTTCTCCTTCTTCCTCGGACCCTTCTGCAGGGGCTTCCAGCTTCACCGGTTGCTCCCTACGTTCAGGTTGTTGGCCACAAAGGCACAGACGGCCGTCTTGGCGGGCTGATGGTCGTCGTCCTCATCGTCCCGGGCCTCACCGCCTTCGGTTCCCGCTGGGTCCATGGCAGATTCCCCGCCCGACCCTTCGCCAACATAGTTGACGTCACGGTCACTGGCCTTCAACCCGCGGGTGTGGTGGAGATTCCTGTACTCTCTGAGCACTTCCTCTCCAACCCACTCCAAGACCTCGTCGCAGGTCATCCGCGCCGGGATAGCCTGCAGACAGAGGGTCTGGCCGCCCACGTCACACTCGTCAAGGCGCAATATCGCGGTCTTCCCGCGATCGCCCGTGCCGGTGATGAGGAGGGCGTTCCGCGGCTCTTGACAGCCCGCGCCACATGCTTCTTTGTCCAAGCCAACACGTTTGGACGATACTACTTGGGGAGCATCATCTTGAACGTGTGGTTGAACTTGGCTCTCTTGGCTTCCTCCTTGGTGACTCTCTTGATCCATGCTTTCAGCAGCATGGAGAGCAGGCGGGCCTGCTCGTCACCCTCATTCCAGTCCTCCACATTGCGGCGGAAGAGGGTGTATTGCCCCCAGAAGTCTCGCCAATCCCGTAGGCGGATCTCCCGACCATCATGCTGAGGCTTGATGGCCCTCCAACGCTTGGCAGCCACCTGCGGAGCGTCCACCGCTCTTGCTCATTGAGCCACTTCTGGGCTTCCTTGAGGGTCTTGATTTTCCCCTCCTTGGTCGCCACGAAGTACAGCTCCTGGAGCACTTCCGGCAGGCCCCACCTGAACCGTTTGAAGACATATTTCTCCGCCTCTACGGGATCCATGATATCAGTGACAGTCATCCCCCAATCGTTCAGCTTCTCCAAGAAGCAGTCGAGGTTGAGGGGGTTGCGATCGTACGTGGGGCGCTTGATGTCCTTCAGGTGTTCCCACACAGCGGCATCCGCGGCCTTAGAGACCATGAACGCCGGCCGCGAGGTCGACCGAGGTTCCCATTGGCGTCCCCCACGGACTCCCACGGCTGCCACTTCCATCTCCTCCGCGGTATCCATGTGGCTACGCCGTGGTTCCTCCATGTACGCCGAACCTAGATGTTCACACCGTGCTCCTTCCATGTATACTTCCTCATCACGGCGCCGGCGGCCGCGTTCAGCGGCCTCCTGTCGTACACCACGCGGCGGGGTAATGCCGAACCCCCCCAGAGTCTTCCTCGCCTCCGCCGACATCCCACTCCACGTCCCATCCGGGGACCCCATCTATGAGTCCACCGTATTGCTTCCCAGCCATTGGGATTGGCTCTGGGACTGGTGTGGGG
The DNA here is from genome assembly GCA_964036045.1 of Eutreptiella sp. 'Long Island Sound 2002'. Lineage (NCBI taxonomy): Eukaryota > Euglenozoa > Euglenophyceae > Eutreptiales > Eutreptiaceae > Eutreptiella > Eutreptiella sp. 'Long Island Sound 2002'. Next base: position 102,160,992 of record OZ038382.1, on the reverse strand, counting down.
CGTCGGGGGCGTACCGGAGCACAGCGGTTATGGTACTCCGCACTTAGCAACTCGTCGCGCCACCCTTCACTGCCACTGCCGGGCGGCACACGTTCGTTACGGCGGCCCGCGCTGTGATGAGAGGGGGCACTGAGAGATGGGGCTCTGGTGCTGGGGCGACTCCTGGGGGCTCCGCCAGGGGCGTGGGCTATGCCCGGAGCTGGTCCAGCTCCCAAGTTGTCGTCTGTCGAGCCGGACTCCAGAGGTTGGGGGTCGCTGCTGACGCTCCCACGGCCTTCCAGCCTGTCCAACCTCTGCTGCAGGCCGTTGATGACCTTGTTCAGCAGCTTGGTCTCGCCCCTCGCGATGTCCAGCTCCACCTGGGCGGCAATGGCGACCTTGGCGATATTGACCATCTTCGTCCTGGCAATGTCCAGCTCCTTTTGTGCGCCCGCGGCCACCCTGGGGATGCGGTCATCTCGCTCTTCCCCGTGTCCACCTCGCGCTCGAGGGCCTGGACCCTCCTGCGGAGGTAGACGATCGGTCGCCAGGTGGCCTCCGGGTCATCATCTCCCGGTGGGCCGTCGGGGTCCCCAGGGGGTCCTCCAGGAGGGCCTCCGCTGGGCCCGCCCGGTCCAGGGGGTCCTCCTCCACCAGGGGGTCCGCCTCCGGGGGGTCCACCTGGTGGACGTCCTCCAGGGGGTCCTGATGGTCCTCCGCTCAGGGGCCCCGGCAGGCCTCCGCCTGGGGGTCCCGGTGGGGGCTTCTCCACGTAACCCAAGTCCATGTCTTTGTCCTTGTCCATGTCGCCCCACCTAGGCGTCTCGGTCTCGTACGCGGTGGGCTCAGAACTCCGGTAGGGAGGAGGGAGATCCTCACCCTCACCGTCCGGCTCCATGGGGACGTCTCCGCCTCCTCCGCCAGCCATTCCCCGGCGATGTCGGCGGTCTCGTCCGTCCCCATCGTTGGCTGTGAAGAAGGGGTTGGCGTCGTGGGGATGTCCGCCCGCTGGCCCCCTTGCCCTCTCGGGGGTCTTCCCCTTACCCATCCTTTGTCGGTAGGCGGTGGGGCCACTGTCCCCATCGCTGCCAGTGTCATCCTCCTCCAGGTCCAGCTTCGACTTGGAGGAGGCATCTCCTTCGAAGAGCTTTCGAAGGGTCTCTACTCTGGATCCTCCCGGGGTTGTCTCGCGCTGAAGCTTGGCCTCTGTCTCCTCCATTGCGGGGGCCGTGGCTGCGGCAGCTCGCTCTTTGGCCTCTTCTTGGGCACGGGCAGCCTCGGCTTCCTGAGCCCGCTGCAGCCGAGCCTTCTCCGCCTCTAACGCTCCCAGCTCCGCCTCCGTCTTGGCCCTCTCTTCAGCGACCTGCCGTCACGCGGCCTCGATGGCGTCCTTCCTGGCGGCGTCCGCTTGGGCCTTGTCCGTCGCATGGCGTGAGCCCTTTCCTCCGCCTCCTTCCTTGCCCTCCCTTGGGCAAGCGCCTCTTCCAACGCTTTTACCTCAGCCTCCTTACGGGCAATGGCCTCCTGGGCCAAGGGGGCTTCCTGGGCGGCCGCCGCTTCCTGCGCGGCTGCCGCCACCTCACTCCTGACCCGGGCGGCCGATGCTTCCTGTGCGGCTGCAGCCGTGACTCCGGCCACAATGGCCGCCACGGCCGAGGCATGAAAGGCGATGCCTCTCCCCGGTTCTGCAGCCTCCTGCTGGGCAATGCCGACGTCGCCCTCCACGGCAGCGTTCTGCTGCGTGGCCCTTTGCCGGGCAACCCGAAGGTTGCAGGGCACCCCGCAGGCACGCTCGCAGGCGCGGGCCACGTTCCTTGTGTCGGGGGCGACGCTGCTGCGGGAGCTGGCCTCGTCGGCCGGCATCCTCCCACGGTGGGCCGACTCCACGTCGCTGCTGGGGCCTGACTTCCTCAGGTGCAGCTGACGGGGCTTGGCCTTGGCCTTCTTGGCGACTTCAAGGAAGTCGCCAATGGTGGTGTGGCCGGGTTGGTGACCGCCACTGGCCCGTTGGGGGCTGGGGGCTGGGGTTCCGCCCTTGGTCTCGTTCTCCGCGGCTTGGGCAGCTTCGGCGGCCAGGGATTCCTGGTACTCCCGCCATTTCTTGCCCCGCTTCTCGTCCCCGGCGGATTGCTTCTCCTTCCCAGGGTACGCGCTGCTGTGGCTGCCCTGCAGCGTACGCTCGTCCCCCGGTTCTCGGAACTTCTTTTCGATCATGTCCCATATAGAGACCTTGATCGTAGCGCCAGACGGGTACTCGTTGGGATTCTTGTCCTCCTCAATCCCGTCGGGGCGCAGCCCTTCGCCGGGCCTGTCCGGGCGGGTCCAGACCCTCCAGCGCTTCTGGTGGAAGCGGTAGGCGTATCCTTCTACCCGCAGCCAGTCTTCCACTGCCTGCAGGCGGTCGGCGCCCATATCCTCGCGGAGCTCGAAGCTCCCGGGCATGCCGCCTTCGCACTGGGGGTTGCTGTGGCGGTAGTGCTGCCCCCACACCAACCCACGCAGTAGGTACACAGCATGGGGGTGGGGCAGCAGCCACGTCTTGTCCGCCTCCTGCGAGTTCACCATCAGCGCTCACTCCCGTCGATGGATTAGTCCTTGGGGTGGCTGTTGAAGCGGTTGTTGCGGTCCACTGTATCTACAGGGCTGGGACCCACACACCCGATGGTGGTTGTGGAGGTGGGTGATGCAGCTGGGAGTGCGGCCGGTACTGGTCGGCCGCAGGAACTCGCTGACGTCGGAGTTCCGGTCGCTACACCTCCTTCACGGACTCTGCGCTGTTGCTGACGCTCGGGGCGATGCTCCGGGCTGCGCTGCAAAGCCCGTGGTGCTCGGGGTTCAGGCGGCCCCGAGTGGCACGCAAGAGATGGGTAACCCCGCGGCGGTGAAACGCTTTTGACACGGTCCCGTGGGGGGCCTGGCCACGGGACGCTGCGGCAGACACGCACAAGCAAGCAGGCAGGCAAAGCACTGCGCTCACAGGGGCATCCTCATGCTCATGTCATGTGACAAAGCGTTTCAGGATCCTTGCCAGTCTGAAACAAGGGAACAAAAGTATGTACAGAAACACATCAGGATATGTACACATGGGGTTAAGACTGGACTGGGGTAAAGGCATCACAGGACAATAAACATTCAGTCCCAACTCATATCCCAATCCCACGTCCGACCCTCTCACCACTGCTTTGGGCTCAAACACAACCCATGCCCTACTCAGTCCGGACCCTGAAACTCTGCCAATGGCGGAGGCTGTTCCGCCCAGCCACAGGCCAGTTCCTGGGAACCGACGGGCTCCAGGGCCAACCGACGGTGGCCCCCCATGCTCCCTTAATGGCAGGTCCCAACTTTTCTCTGAGCGAGAGATGAGGCCCCGCCATCATCCCCTAGGAGTTGGTAGCTGAAAATGGGCTGTTTCAGCCCAAACTGATATTAGCTTGGAAAGCTCTAAAATTGACCCCTCGTCCGGACCATCCAGAGGTGGGGACGCAGCAACCGACTCTATGCCCCTCAAGTATGAACTCTCTGGAGCCCTGACCCAACCTGGCTTCCTCTGAGTCCCCAGCATCAGGGCGCCACGGTTTCGCCCTGTGGGGTCATGATGCCAATATCATCAAAATTGGAGTCATTCCCACGAGTGGCTTGCTCGGCCAGGGCAGGTCCAATCGCTCACAGGATAGGAGCAGGGACCTCGGACCTATATCTCAGTGCACGACATTGAATTGGGTCCGGGCTCCCTATAGGCAAAGAGACATGGGGCCGCCAATTGACCTCACAGGGGGCTGAAATTGGGCTCCCAAAAAGGAGTCATTTTTGCTGCTCAAAATGAGCTAAAATCGAGGGTATCCTCAATGGTATATCTCCACGGTGGCTTGGAGATCGGATCTGCCATTCCATATGCCATCCACTAGGAGTCTAGCAGGGACTCACACTTACTTGGCTCTCCAAGATCTCCATAACGCTGGGCATGGTGACGATCCAAACTGGGTCCACGACTGCCAAAATGGCAAAATAAGCCATCTCGGGCGACCGTCCTGGGTAGGAAGTCTTGGCGATCTTGTCGCACCAAGGCTTAGTTCACAGCCCTTGACACCCCCTCTGGTCCCATGCCTTGGGATTTGGCCTGCTGTCACACTGGCCGCTTACTGTTCACCGAGGCGATGGTCACACGGATGGAGCAGAAAGCAGCGTGCGGTGCAAAGGGGGGGAAAATGGATCGCACCAAAAGTTGAATCACTCCGGATGAGCCGGAGGAGCAAATACAAAATTCAATAGCATTCAACCCTTGGTCATATGTACAAAAGTTACCCTTCCCTCCTGGCTAGGTCCCTTCCCCGTTGGGGATATGGTAGTTCCAATATGGCATACAATGGCAAAAACAGCGAAATTTGTCCAAAATGGCCCGCACTCATGATTCCATATCTCCATGGCCACGGCCAGGATCTTTCCAATCTAAGATGCCATAGACACATGGGTGTTAGGTCCCAATATATGCCACTTGCGAAGCCTTATGATCGCCTCTGGCTTTTTTCCCAATTGGGGGGAAAATTACACACAAATGGGGCAGAATGGCAACATACCCCAGATTGGGTGACTCACAACTCTCCTTTCAAGAGGGGAGGCCACATGGCGAAACACCCCATTCGATGCGGGTTTATGTGCCCTCTCTGAATCGCCCTTACCCGTGGTCAAGTGGGGCACGTAACCTCGGGCCGAACATTAAGGGGGAGAGGGGGTTTGTGGCAATTCTGGGCAAAACGGCCAAAATTCGCCAAAAGTGGTCACTCGAAAAATCGTATCTCAGTGTCACAAGAGATACGAGCCTTGGGGGCTTTGCATGGATGCAAACCGAAGCCTTGCTTCCCTTTTGCAACAAGGGTTGGGGTTCAAAGCGGTATGGAGACATTTTTAACACCTCAATCCTTGAAGTACACTATTTATGGGAAAAAGTGCATATATCGGCGATATTGACATGTACATATCTTAGGGTCATCGAGGAACAAAAATATGAGTAAACATTTTTGAAGTAGGCCCATAGTAGGTGCCCTCAAATATGCACACTATGGTTAGATTGTCTCCGCCCACTCATGTCATTAGTGTTTGCATATGAGGTTTGAGGTTTGATTTTGGGGGTACTAGACGCCTTTCGGCCCCGGGGGGCCACCTGGTCGGGCCAGGTGATATCCTCCCCACCGGGTCCTAGTGGGGGGCCCTCCAAGACGCACCTCCTGCCTGGTGGCGGAGTCCCCCAGGTTCACAGGGGTCGGAGCCCCGTCCCTCCCGAGCTTCCCCGTTTCGCCACTCCCCGGTCAGTGCATCAATTCGCAGCCATGGCTGCGGGCGCTTACCCACCTCGTCGCCCCCCTAATGTGTGGTCGCCCGGGGTGCCGGCGCCGCCGGGCCCGTGCTACTGGCTTGTCGCCAGTGGGACCCCCTTGGGCTGGCGCGGAGGCTGCCTAGCCTAGGGGTTGGGGCATGGCGCAGTGCGCCACTACTGCCTTTGCAGTTGCAGTGCCCCGTCCGTGTGTGCGCGGCGCTCGCGGCCGGTTTTGGGGGTCTCGGGCCGGTACCCGGTGTTGTGTCTCTCCCGTTTCCCCCGTCCCGCCCCGCGTGTCCCACGCTGCGTGTGGCGGGTCGCCTGTCCGGGTGTCCCTTACCCTCGCTCACTGGTACGCCATTCCACGCGGTCTGTGCGTTCTGCGAGCTCGGTCCAATTGCCCTTCCGGTAGTCCCCGCGTGCCCTTTGCGTGTGTGTGCGCTCGCGCTCCTGCGGCGTCCGCTCCCCCCCCCCTGGGTGGTGTGGCGTGCGCACCTCGCGCGGTCCCGGCACTGGGCGCTGGTAGGGCCGTTCCACGTGGTCTGTGCCCCTCCGCGTGTCCTGCCCTGGTCCGATGCTCCGTCTGGCATGCTTTGGGGGGGGCGGTCCGGCCCCGGTTCCCCCCTACCTGGCTTGGGGCGTCTGTTCCGAGGGGTGTCTGAGGTAAGGCGCTCCTCCTCCGACAACTGCCCGCCCATTGGGCGGGCTGTTGGGGTCAGCTACCCACGTGCTGTGGACACGGGTGTGTGGGTGTGGGGGGCCAACACTGTCCCCTTGGCCTGCATGCCCTGTGGGGGCTGCGTGCCGCGGGGTTGGTGTGGTGGGAGGCCTTCTCCGGCGGGGGGCGGCCTGCCACTGTTGTGAGGGGCGTCTGCTGTCAGGCGCTGTCCCTCCCCCGACCGCCCGTCCTCTGGGGCGGGCACCCAGGGTACCGTGACCCGTGTGTTCGGGGTGCGGTTGGTGCAAGCGTGGGGACCCTGCACCGGTTCCACAGCGTTGCTCGCTGTGGGGGTGGCGGAAGGGCGACCCCGGGGGGGGGTGCCTTCCACCGTCGTGAGGGGCGTCTGAGGTCAGGCGATCTGCCTCCGCCAACTGCCCGCCGGTGGGGCGGGCTGTTGGGGTCCGCCACCCACGTGCTGTGGGCGCGGCTGTGTGGATGTGGGGGCCCTACACTGTTCCCTTGGCCTGCATGCCCTGTGGGGGCTGCCTGCCGCAGGGGTGGTGGGGGGCTGTCCCCGGGGGGGGCTGGCCTGCCACCGTTGTGAGGGGCGTCTGGTGTCAGGCGCTGTCCCTCCCCCGGCCGCCCGTCCTCGCAACTGCCTAACCGAGCCAGAACCCAAGCACAAATCAAACCCGAGCCATACCCCGAAACCGCTAACCCTTGACCCCTAACAAAGCCCGCCGAGGGAACAACGTAACCACAGCCCACACCGACAGCCCACACAGCTGCCTAACCAGCCAGCTCCAGAAGCAAAGAGACACCACACCAAACCCACCCTGACCCAAGCCCGTGTACATCAGGACGCGCGAGCCGCACCCCTGGGGCGCGACCGCCGCCACAGCACCGACGACACACGCCAGAGGACACAACGCTATTGCACCGCCGCACCAGCTGCCCATGCCTGTGCCTGCAGTGTACGCGCGCCCCTGTTTTTCTCTTTTTTTTTTTTTCCCCCAAAAAAAAAAAAGTAAAAAAAAAAAAAAACAAGAAAAAAAAACGAAAATTAGGGGGGGGGGAAGAGGGACACAACCACCCATGGCACACGCGCACCGCACACAGCACGCGCACCGGTGAACAGGAGCCCAGTGGCCCAGGACACCACACATGCAACACAACACACCGAGCGAGCACACCGGTGAACAGGAGCCAGCCGGCCCAGGACACCGCAGACGCACCACAGCAAACCGCGCGGGCACACCGGTGAACAGGAGCCCAGCGGCCCAGGACACTGCACACACATAGGGCGGCCGAGGGACAGGAAAGAACCAATACCCCATGGGTCGGACGCACTGGGGCGACCCAGCCGACCTACGAGGCCAGTGGCAGGAGCGGTACTCCAAGGCCACTGGTCCGAGCCCGGCCAGGCTGCATCAGGGACCATGGCAAACGTCACCCGGAGCCATGGAAGCAACCGGTGACAGGCGAGCCGGTACACAGTCCAGGAGGGGGTCACCTGCCAAGCAGAGTGGCCCCGCAACTCAAGCCACAAGAGTGAGGCGGTCGTACCGTAGACAAGCGGGAGCAATACCCCTTGTGGTGAGAGATACTCCACACGGCTCGGCAGCCCCCCAGAGCTGCCGCCCAAAGGAGGGGGCATGTGGCCCTACCCATGGACACATGTGGGGACACCCTCCCACCTGGGACACATGGACCGGGTGGCCGCGACAATGCCTTCCCAAGCACATGCGGGAGCGGCTCAAGAGGCACCTGACATAGGGCAGTGGGAGGGACAGGACGTCCCCTTAGTAAGACCTTCTTCCTGCAATGTCAAAGGAGGCATCCCGAGCTCCCGAAGATACCTACCTACCTACCTCTGGGGCGGGCGGCCGGGGTTCCGTGACCCGTGTGTCCCGGGTGCGGTCGGTGCGGGCGTGGGGACCCAGCACCGGCCCCACAGCGTGCGCCCTTGCGTGCCGGCGTTGCTCGCTGTGGGGGTGCCGGAAGGGCGTCCCCGGGGGGGGTGCCTTCCACCGTTGTGAGGGGCGTCTGAGGTCAGGCGCTCCCCCTCCCCCGACTGCCCGCCCACTGTGCGGGCCGTTGGGGTCCGCCACCCACGTGCTCTGGACGCGGCTATGTGGGTGTGGGGGCCCAACACTGTCCTCCTGGCCTGCATGCCCTGTGGGGGCTGCGTGCCGTGGTCGTGGGGGGGGGCCTTCCCCGGGGGGGGTGGCCTGCCACCGTTGTGAGGGGCATCTGGTGTCAGGCGCTGTCCCTCCCCCGGCCGCCCGTCCTCTGGGGCGGGCGGCCGGGGTTCCGCGACCCGTGTGTCCTGGGTGCAGTCGGGTCCGGCCCCACGGCGCGCGCCCTTGCGGGCCGGCGTTGCGTGCCGTGGGGGTGGCGGAAGGGCGTCCCCGGGGGGGATTGCCGTCTGCTGTTGTGAGGGGCGTCTGGGGTCAGGCGCTCCTCCTCCCCCGGCTGCCCGCCCTCTTGGCGGGCTGCCGGGGCCCACTACCCACTGGCTGTGGTGCAGAGGGGTGCGGGCGTGGGGACCCGTCACCAACCCCACAGCGCGCGCTCTTGCGAGCTGGCTTTGCGCGCTGTGGGGGCAGCAAAGGCGCCCGGGGGGGGCGCCTCCTGCCTGGGTGTGGGGCGTCCGGGGTCGGGCGCTCTCCCGTTCTCTGGCCTGGCTGCCGGGGCCCACTACCCACTTGCTGTGGCTGCGGGGGGCCGCGGGCGTGGGGACCCGTCACCAACCCCACAGCGCGCGCTCCTGCGTGCTGTGGGGGCGGCATGAGGGTGCCCGGGGAGGGCGCCTCTTGCCTCAGTGTGGGGCGTCCGGGGTCGGGCGCTCTCCCAGTCCCGACTGCCCGCCCTCTGAACGGGCTGCCGGGGCCCACTACCCACTGGCTGTGGGTGCGGGGGGGCCCGGGCGTGGGGACCCCGCACCAACCCCACAGCGCGCCCAGTGGGGGTTCCTCCTGCCTTGGTGTGGGGCGTCCGGGGTCGGGCGCTCTCCCACCCCCGACTGCCCGCCCTCTGGGCGGGCTGCTGGGGCCCACTACCCACTGGCTGTGGGTGCGGGGGGCCGCTGGCGTGGGGAACCGTCACCAACCTCACAGCGCGCGCTCTTGCGAGCTGTGGGGGCGGCACGAGGGCGCCCGGGGGGGGCGCCTCTTGCCTGGGTGTGGGGCGTCCGGGCCCGGGCGCTCTCCCAACCCCGACTCCCCGCCCTCTGGGCGGGCTGCTGGGGCCCACTAGCCACTGGCTGTGGGTGCGGGGGGGTGCGGGTGTGGGGACCCGTCACCAACCCCACGGCGTGCGCTCTTGCGAGCTGGCTTTGCGCGCTGTGGGGGGGGCACAAGGGCGCCCGGGGGGGGCGCCTCCTGCTTGGGTGTGGGCCGTCCGGGGTCGGGCGCTCTCCCACCCCCCCCTGGCTGCCCTCTGGGCGGGCTGCCGGGGCCCACTAGCCACTGGCTGTCGGTTCGGAGGGGTGCGGGCGTGGGGACCCGTCACCAACCCCACAGCGCAAGCTCTTGCGTGCTGTGGGGGCGGCAAGAGGGTGCCAGGGGGGGGCGCCTCTTGCCTTGGTGTGGGGGTTCCGGGGTCGGGCACTCTCCCACCCCCGACTGCCCGCCCTCTGGGTGGGCTGCCGGGGCCCACTACCCACTGGCTGTGGGTGCAGGGGGGGTGCGGGCGTGGGGACCCGTCACCAACCCCACAGCGCGTCCTCTTGCGAGCTGGCTTTGCGTGCTGTGGGGGGGGCACAAGGAAGCCCGGGGGGGGCACCTCCTGCTTGAGTGTGGGCCGTCCGGGGTCGGGCGCTCTCCCGATCCCAACTGCCCGCCCTCTCGGCGGGCTGCCGGGGCCCACTACCCACTGGCTGTGGGTGCGGGCGGATGCGGGCGTGGGTACCCGCCACCAACCCCACAGCGCGCTCTCTTGCGTGCTGTGGGGGCGGCATGAGGGTGCCCGGGGGGGGCGCCTCTTGCCTTGGTGTGGGGCGTCCAGAGTCGGGCGGTCTCCCACCTCCGACTGCCCGCCCTCTGGGCGGGCTGCCGGGGCCCACTACCCACTGGCTGTGGGTGCTGGGGGGTGCGGGCGTGGGGACCCGTCACCAACCCCACAGCGCGCGCTCTTGCGGGCTGGCTTTGCGCGCTGTTGGAGCGGCACGAGGGCGCCCGGGGGGGGGCGCCTCCTGCCTGTGTGCAAGGCGTCCGGGGTCGGGCGCTCTCCCACTCCCAACTGCCCGCCCTCTGGGGTGGCTGCAGGGGCCCACTACCCACTGGCTGTGGGTGCGGGGGGATGCGGGCGTGGGGACCCGTCACCAACCCCACAGCGCGCGCTCTTGCGAGCTGGCTTTGCGCGCTGTGGGGGCGGCACGAGGGCGCCCAGGGGGGGGTGCCTCCTGCCTTGGTGTGGGGCGTCCGGGGTCGGGCGCTCTCCCACCCCCGACTGCCCGCCCTCTGGGCGGGCTGCTGGGGCACACTACCCACTGGCTGTGGGTGCGGGGGGCCGCTGGCGTGGGGAACCGTCACCAACCTCACAGCGCGCGCTCTTGCGAGCTGTGGGGGCGGCACGAGGGCGCCCGGGGGGGGCGCCTCTTGCCTGGGTGTGGGGCGTCCGGGCCCGGGCGCTCTCCCACCCCCGACTGCCCGCCCTCTGGGTGGGCTGCCGGGGCCCACTACCCACTGGCTGTGGGTGCGGGGGGGTGCGGGCGTGGGGACCCGTCACCAACCCCACAGCGCGCTCTTGCGCGCTGTGGGGGGGGCACATAGGCGCCCGGGGGGGGGCGCCTCCTGCTTGGGTGTGGGCTGTCCGGGGTCGGGCGCTCTCCCATTCCCAAATGCCCGCCCTCTGGGCGGGCTGCCGGGGCCCACTACCCACTGGCTGTGGGTGCGGGGGGATGCGGGCGTGGGTACCCGCCACCAACCCCACAGCGCGCTCTCTTGCGTGCTGTGGGGGCTGCATGAGGGTGCCCGGGGGGGGCGCCTCTTGCCTTGGTGTGGGGCGTCCAGGGTCGGGCGGTCTCCCACCTCCGACTGCGCGCCCTCTGGGCGGGCTGCCGGGGCCCACTACCCACTGGCTGTGTGTGCTGGGGGGTGCGGGCGTGGGGACCCGTCACCAACCCCACAGCGCGCGCTCTTGCGAGCTGGCTTTGCGCGCTGTTGGGGCGGCACGAGGGCGCCCGGGGGGGGTGCCTCCTGCCTGGGTGTGGGGCGTCCGGGGTTGGGCGCTCTCCCACCCCCGACTGCCCGCCCTCTGCGCGGGCTGCTGGGGCCCACTACCCACTGGCTGTGGGTGCGGGGGGGTGCTGGCGTGCGGACCCGTCACCAACCTAACAGCGCGCGCTCTTGCGAGCTGTGGGGGTGGCACGAGGGCGCCCGGGGGGGGCGCCTCCTGCCTGGGTGTGGGGCGTCCGGGCCCAGGCGCTCTCCCATCCCCGACTGCCCGCCCTCTGGGCGGGCTGCCGGGGCCCACTACCCACTGGCTGTGGGTGCTGGGGGGTGCGGGCGTGGGGACCCGTCACCAACCCCACAGCGCGCGCTCTTGCGAGCTGGCTTTGCGCGCTGTGGGGGCGGCACGAGGGTGCCCGGGGGGGGCGCTTCCTGCCTGGGTGTGGGGCGTCCGGGGTCGGGCGCTCTCCCATCCCCGACTGCCCGCCCTCTGGGCGGGCTGCTGGGGCCCACTACCCACTGGCTGTGGGTGCGGGGGGGGTGCGGGCGTGGGGACCCGTCACCAACCCCACAGCGCGCTCTTGCGCGCTGTGGGGGCGGCATCAGGGTGCCCGGGGAGGGCGCCTCTTGCCTGCTTGTGGGGCGTCCGGGGTTGGGTGCTCTCCCACTCCCGACTGGCCGCCCTCTGGGCGGGCTGCCGGGGCCCACTACCCACTGGCTGTGGGTGCGGGGGGGTGCGGGCGTGGGGACCAGTCACCAACCCCACAGCACGCTCTCTTGCGTGCTGTGAGGGCGGCATCAGGGTGCCCGGGGGGGGCGCCTCTTGCCTGCTTGTGGGGCGTCCGGGGTTGGGTGCTCTCCCACCCCTGACTGGCCGCCCTCTGGGCGGGCTGCCGGGGCCCACTACCCACTGGCTGTGGGTACGGGGGGGTGCTGGCGTGGGGACCCGTCACCAACCCCACAGCGCGCGCTCTTGCGAGCTGTGGGGGCGGCACGAGGGCGCCCGTGGGGGACGCCTCCTGCCTGGGTGTGGGGCGTCCGGGTTCAGGCACTCTCCCACCCCTGACTGCCCGCCCTCTGGGCGGGCTGCCGGGGCCCACTACCCACTGGCTGTGGATGCAGGGAGGTGCCGGCGTGGGGACCTGTCGGCAACCCCACATCGCGCGCTCTTGCGAGCTGGCTTTGCGCGCTATGGGGGCGGCACGAGGGTGCCCGGGGGGGGCGCCTCCTGCCTGGGTGTGGGGCGTCCGGGGTCGGGCGCTCTCCCACCCCCGACTGCCCGCCCTCTGGGCGGGCTGCTGGGGCCCACTACCCACTGGCTGTGGGTGCGGGGGGGTGCGGGCGTGGGGACCCGTCACCAACCCCACAGCGCGCTCTTGCGTGCTGTGGGGGCGGCATGAGGGTGCCCGGGGGGGGCGCCTCTTGCCTGCTTGTAGGGCGTCCGGGGTTCGGTGCTCGCCCACCCCCGACTGGCCGCCCTCTGGGCGGGCTGCCGGGGCCCACTACCCACTGGCTGTGGGTGCGGGGGGATGCGGGCGTGGGGACCCGTCACCAACCCCACAGCGCGCTCTCTTGCATGCTGTGGGGGCGGCATGAGGGTGCCCGGGGGGGGCACCTCTTGCCTGGGTGTGGGGTGTCCGCGGTCGGGCGCTCTCCCACTCCCGACAGCCCGCCTTCTGGGCGGGCTGCCGGGGCCCACTACCCACTGGCTGTGGGTGCGGGGGGGTGCGGGCGTGGGGACCCGTCACCAACCCCACAGCGCGCTCTTGCGCGCTGTGGGGGGGGCACATAGGCGCCCGGGGGGGGGCGCCTCCTGCTTGGGTGTGGGCTGTCCGGGGTCGGGCGCTCTCCCATTCCCAAATGCCCGCCCTCTGGGCGGGCTGCCGGGGCCCACTACCCACTGGCTGTGGGTGCGGGGGGATGCGGGCGTGGGTACCCGCCACCAACCCCACAGCGCGCTCTCTTGCGTGCTGTGGGGGCTGCATGAGGGTGCCCGGGGGGGGCGCCTCTTGCCTTGGTGTGGGGCGTCCAGGGTCGGGCGGTCTCCCACCTCCGACTGCGCGCCCTCTGGGCGGGCTGCCGGGGCCCACTACCCACTGGCTGTGTGTGCTGGGGGGTGCGGGCGTGGGGACCCGTCACCAACCCCACAGCGCGCGCTCTTGCGAGCTGGCTTTGCGCGCTGTTGGGGCGGCACGAGGGCGCCCGGGGGGGGTGCCTCCTGCCTGGGTGTGGGGCGTCCGGGGTTGGGCGCTCTCCCACCCCCGACTGCCCGCCCTCTGCGCGGGCTGCTGGGGCCCACTACCCACTGGCTGTGGGTGCGGGGGGGTGCTGGCGTGGGGACCCGTCACCAACCCAACAGCGCGCGCTCTTGCGAGCTGTGGGGGTGGCACGAGGGCGCCCGGGGGGGGCGCCTCCTGCCTGGGTGTGGGGCGTCCGGGCCCAGGCGCTCTCCCATCCCCGACTGCCCGCCCTCTGGGCGGGCTGCCGGGGCCCACTACCCACTGGCTGTGGGTGCTGGGGGGTGCGGGCGTGGGGACCCGTCACCAACCCCACAGCGCGCGCTCTTGCGAGCTGGCTTTGCGCGCTGTGGGGGCGGCACGAGGGTGCCCGGGGGGGGCGCTTCCTGCCTGGGTGTGGGGCGTCCGGGGTCGGGCGCTCTCCCATCCCCGACTGCCCGCCCTCTGGGCGGGCTGCTGGGGCCCACTACCCACTGGCTGTGGGTGCGGGGGGGGTGCGGGCGTGGGGACCCGTCACCAACCCCACAGCGCGCTCTTGCGCGCTGTGGGGGCGGCATCAGGGTGCCCGGGGAGGGCGCCTCTTGCCTGCTTGTGGGGCGTCCGGGGTTGGGTGCTCTCCCACTCCCGACTGGCCGCCCTCTGGGCGGGCTGCCGGGGCCCACTACCCACTGGCTGTGGGTGCGGGGGGGTGCGGGCGTGGGGACCAGTCACCAACCCCACAGCACGCTCTCTTGCGTGCTGTGAGGGCGGCATCAGGGTGCCCGGGGGGGGCGCCTCTTGCCTGCTTGTGGGGCGTCCGGGGTTGGGTGCTCTCCCACCCCTGACTGGCCGCCCTCTGGGCGGGCTGCCGGGGCCCACTACCCACTGGCTGTGGGTACGGGGGGGTGCTGGCGTGGGGACCCGTCACCAACCCCACAGCGCGCGCTCTTGCGAGCTGTGGGGGCGGCACGAGGGCGCCCGTGGGGGACGCCTCCTGCCTGGGTGTGGGGCGTCCGGGTTCAGGCACTCTCCCACCCCTGACTGCCCGCCCTCTGGGCGGGCTGCCGGGGCCCACTACCCACTGGCTGTGGATGCAGGGAGGTGCCGGCGTGGGGACCTGTCGGCAACCCCACATCGCGCGCTCTTGCGAGCTGGCTTTGCGCGCTATGGGGGCGGCACGAGGGTGCCCGGGGGGGGCGCCTCCTGCCTGGGTGTGGGGCGTCCGGGGTCGGGCGCTCTCCCACCCCCGACTGCCCGCCCTCTGGGCGGGCTGCTGGGGCCCACTACCCACTGGCTGTGGGTGCGGGGGGGTGCGGGCGTGGGGACCCGTCACCAACCCCACAGCGCGCTCTTGCGTGCTGTGGGGGCGGCATGAGGGTGCCCGGGGGGGGCGCCTCTTGCCTGCTTGTAGGGCGTCCGGGGTTCGGTGCTCGCCCACCCCCGACTGGCCGCCCTCTGGGCGGGCTGCCGGGGCCCACTACCCACTGGCTGTGGGTGCGGGGGGATGCGGGCGTGGGGACCCGTCACCAACCCCACAGCGCGCTCTCTTGCATGCTGTGGGGGCGGCATGAGGGTGCCCGGGGGGGGCACCTCTTGCCTGGGTGTGGGGTGTCCGCGGTCGGGCGCTCTCCCACTCCCGACAGCCCGCCTTCTGGGCGGGCTGCCGGGGCCCACTACCCACTGGCTGTGGGTGCGGGGGGATGCGGGCGGGGGGACCCGTCACCAACCCCACAGCGGGCGCTGTTGCGAGCTGGCTTTGCGCGCTGTGGGGGCGGCACGAGGGCGCCCGGGGAGGGCACCTCCTGCCTGGGTGTGGGGCGTCCGGGTTCGGGCGCTCTCCCACCCCCGACTGCCCGCCCTCTGGGCGGGCTGCCGGGGCCCACTACCCACTGGCTGTGGGTGCGGGGGGGTGCGGGCGTGGGGACCCGCCACCAACCCCACAGCGCGCGCTCTTGCGAGCTGGCTTTGCGCGCTGTGGGGGCGGCACGAGGGCTCCCGGGGGTGGCGCTCTCCCACCCCCAACTGCCTGCCTACTGGGCGGGCTGCTGGGGCCCACTACCCACTGGCTGTGGGTGCGGGGCAATGCGGGCGTGGGGACCCGTCACCAACCCCACAGCGCGCGCTCTTGCGTGCTGTGGGGGCGGCATGAGGGTGCCCGGGGGGGGCGCCTCCTGCCTGCGTGCGGGGCGTCCGGGGTCGGGTGCTCTCCCAACCCCGACTGCCCGCCCTGTGGGCGGGGTGCCGGGCCCCACTACCCACTGGCTGCTGGTGCGGGGGGGTGCGGGCTTGGGGACCCGTCACTAACCCCACAGCGCGCTCTCTTGCGTGCTGTGGGGGCGGCATGAGGGTGCCCGGGGGGGGCGCCCCTTGCCTGGGTGTGGGGCGTCTGGAGTTGGGCGCTCTCCCACCCCCGACTGCCCGCCCTCTGGGCGGGCTGCCGGGGCCCACTACCCACTGGCTGTGGGTGCGGGGGGATGCGAGCGTGGGGACCCGTCACCAACCCCACAGCGCGCGCTATCGCGTCCTGTGGGGGCGGCATGAGGGTGCCCGGGGGCGCGCCTCTTGCCTGTGTGTGGGGCCTCCGGGGTCGGGCGCTCTCCTGCCCGCGACTGCCCGCCCTCTGGGCGGGCTGCCGGGGCCCACTACCCAGTGGCTGTGGGTGCGGGGGGATGCGGGTGTGGGGACCCGTCACCAACCCGACAGCGCGCGCTCCTGCGTGCTGTCGGGGCGCCATGAGGGTGCCCGGGGGGGGCGCCTCTTGCCTGGGTGTGGGGCGTCTGGGGTCGGGCGCTCTCCCACCCCCGACTGCCCGCCCTCTGGGCGGGCTTCCGGGGCCCACTACCCACTGGCTTTGGGTGTGGGGGGCTGCGGGCGTGGGGACCCGTCATTAACCCCAGAGCGCGCGCTCTTGCGAGCTGGCTTTGCGCGCTGTGGGGGCAGCACGAGGGCGCCCGGGGGGGGGACCTCCTGCCTGGGTGTGGGGCGTCCGGGGTCGGGCGCTCTCCCACCTCCGACCACCCGTCCTCTCGAGCGTGCGGCCGGGGCCCGCTTCCCACTGGCTGTGGGTGCGGTGTGCGGGCGTGGGGGCCCGGCTGTCCTTGGTACCTTGTCCCGTGCCGCGGTTCGTCGTGTGTTGTGCGCGCTTCCAGGGTTTGCGGCAGCCGGTGGCTGTTTTGGCTTGGCACCTGTCCTCGTGCCGCGGTTGTGACCGGCGGCGTGCCTCTCTGGCGTGCCTCATGGCCGCTCCTCATCCAGTCCGGTCGCTCTCGGTGCTCTGGTCGGCTTTCCCGTCGCCGTGGTGCCTTCCCCCATCCCGGGGGCTGTCGCCCCCGGCTTTACTGGGTGGCTGCGCAGGGCACGTTGAGGCCGGCCGGGAAACGGGCTCATTGTGCCTGCCGCTGGCCCCATCCGGGGCAAGGGCGCTGGGCGCGCTCTGTGTCGTACCCGTTCAGGGCCCCACGATGGGGTTGTCCCTGGCGGGTCCCTCCGGCTTCGGTCTTGGGCTGCGTGCGCTGCGGTGGTTTGGCGTGTGTGGACCCGGTCACTAACGCGTCCGGTTTCCTGTACCGTCCGTCTTGCGACGGGGGACTCGGCCGGTGCACCAGGGCTGTTTCGTGTGGACGCCGACACCGCCCCGTTCTGGTCGGAGGACGCCACGCCTGGGTTCCGCGCTGCCTAAAACATCCCTGTTGCCCGCTTCCCTATACAAAGCGATATGCCCACGTGAAAAGGGCATGGATAAAATACATAGGGGGGGAATGAGGGGTTCCGTCAAACCTCATGGTCCTTGAGAACCATGAGTTCGAGCGATCGACAGAAAAGCTTGCGCGCTGATTTTCTCTCAGATGCAACGGCGAAAAATTCTGGTGAACACATCAGATGAAAGTACAATGGAAACCCACTAAATCCAGCCCTTAAGTTCCTTTAGAACCTCAAAGGTACTCGAAAAAAACTTTTGTTGTTTTTTTCCCTTGGTTTCTTGTTTTTTCTTTTTCCGTTTTTTTTTCCCCTTCTTCTTTTGCCGGTTGTGCGGTGCGGGGCGGATTTGTGTGTCTTGGGCCGTCGGGTGTGCCTCGGTGGTGCTGTCCCTGTCGTTGCTCTGTGTGCGCTGGCAGGTGTTGTGTGGTGTTGGCTGTTCGGCTGGGCTGTCCTCTGCTGTCTCCTGGTGGGTCTGGGTGTCATGCTTCGGTGGTGCTGTCCTTGTCTGGCCGCGTGGCTCGCCGCCCTGTGTGGTGTGGTGTGGCGTGGTTTGCATATGAGCGCGTGTGCAATGAGGCAGTTTGGCACGCGTGCTCACAAGGCGACGTTATATAAAATAGAAGACAAGGTTGCAAAAATCAACCAAGCCATCCACGATGTTTCTCGTCGTCTCTGGTTTACATATTGTCTTGGTTCAAGGCTCAACCTGCCAGAGGCTTCGAGTACCAGCCTCAATGGATCGGCCATTTTGGCCTAATTTTCGACCAAAATTTGCCCACTTTCAAAGAATGACTTCTGGTACGCATTGAATTGCGTGGAGCCATCATTGAGTTGGCGACAAGAACGAAAAATGTCTAGGGCCCTACGTCTTGTGAGCATTGTGTTCGGTTATTAACATGCATGCTCACAAGGCCACAAAGTTAGCGTTTGCGCACGCAAACGACTTGGGTTTACAAAACCCATACGCTGCCTAAAACATCCCTGTTGCCCGCTTCTCTATACAAAGCGATATGCCCACGTGAAAGGGGCATGGATGAGAGACATAGGGGGGGAATGAATGGGTTCCGTCAAACCTCATGGTCCTTGAGAACCATGAGTTCGAGCGATCGACAGAAAAGCTTGCGCGCTGATTTTCTCTCAGACGCAACGACGAAAAATTCTGGTGAACACACCAGATGAAAGTACAAGAAAAACCCTCTAAATCCAGCACTTAAGTTCCTTTAGAACCTCAAAGGTACTCGAGAAAAATCCCTCACAAAACTCGCCACAGATAAGCGACGAAAGCGCGCAAAAAGGCGACAACAGGCAGCGACTTCACAGCAATTAGAAATCGCGGTAGAAATCGGGTATTTCACTGATTTCTAACAAAGAATCGGCCAAGACAGTGAAATTATGTTAATTCTACATCAATTTAATGGTTAGGGATCGGATTCCAGATCTTGCGGATTAGACAACAGGGATATCTCGCTGACAGCCGGTGTCAACCGCTTCTGCACGGGTGTGACAGCTCACAGGCCTCTGGGCCATGGGCCATAGGTTCTGGGTACCGCTTCAGTAGGTGGGCTGTGGGGTGGGTGTGGTCGCGTGCTATGAGGTGCTTCGGGGTCACAACATGCGCTCTGGGAGTCGTGAGGGACCATTGGTAGGTCTCCGACGGTCATGTGGTGCTTCCGTGTGCGCCTTTTGCCCCGTGGTGGATGACGGGTCTGCGTGGGTTTGGCTTCGTTCGGGGCCAGTAGTAGGGTTAGCGGTGGGACTGGGCCCGTCACCGGGGGGACAGGTTCGTGTTTCGAGCCGTTCGGTGCGTAGGGTGGTGTCACTGCGATGGGACGGGGGTGCTGCTTTTCAAAGTCCCAGTATGCTGCCTTCATGTCTTTGCTTCCAGGCAGAGTGTGCCCCGCTGCTCGTGCCGTCTGTGTGGGGTACTGGCCGTAGAGGCGGTATTGAGGCCATGCGGGAAGTTGTAGAAAGGACCTGTGGTGTGCCCCGCTGCGGTGAAGGACCTGCATTTGGGGGAGGGTGACGTATACTACGGTGATTGAGGCCCCCATGAGGTCTATGGTGTTAATGGTGCCTTTGGGGTGATGGTTGAGGTCCCCGCAGAGGACCGCCAGGGGTCCTTCCTCCGGGCATGTGTGGTTGGTGAGTATGGCGTGGTGCGGAGAAGGGAGGAGAATCTGCAGGTGGTTCCGAAAGCGCGTGTTCATTTAGTGGGCATGCCAAGTTGGTGGAGTATCCAGCATCGGCATGTGTTGCGGGCCCGTTGTGCGGCTTTGAGGCCGATTGTGGCGACTTCGCGGACTTCCGCTGAGGGGTTGTTGGTCATGTGGTGAAGGAGGACGGCGGTGTGTCTGGTGTAGGCTGCTCTCACCTCGTCCCCTATGCCGTCCTCATAGTGGGGCCATGCCGCCCGGATTGCGCGAGCCGGTATGGAGGTGAGCCAGCCCCCGTGTGCTGCCCATGCCTTGGTGACGATGCGTGTTGCTGGCTGGAGGGCGGTGGTGGGCAGTGTCAGGTGGAGTGCCTGGAAGCCTACGAAGGCGTTCAAGACCCCGCTGAGGTAGTACACCAGGCTCTGGTGGGATAGGGAGAGGGCCTTGGTGGACGGGGACGCAAATCTGGGGAGATCGGCCGGTTGTGACTGCAACGAGGGAGGGAGGGTGGCATCCTCAGGGTTGGCGGTCTGGATCACCCCCTGGTGGATGGTGGTTTCCACGACTTGCATGGGGGGCCCTTGTGGCCCTAGGGTTGGGGCTGTGGCAGATGCCTTGATCAAGGCCACCGCCTTTGTGGGGTGGACGATGAGGTTGTTGCGGGAGAGGTAGGAGATATTCACGTCCAGTAAGTCGTTGGCTTGCTGGCTGACTGTTGGTCCGGGGTCTGGTTGGTGGGGTGTGTGCGACCGTGAGGTTGGTGTCGTCCACGAAGCCAACCAGCGGGGAGAGGATGGGGTAGGGTGCGTAGGCCGGGTAATCCTGTTCGGTTCTGAGGGGTAGGGGGAGTGTCATGAGGAGGTACAGGAAGGGGCCTTCCGCTCCTCCTTCGGGGACCCCGCTGCCTGGCTCCAAGAAGGGGCTGAGGCCTGCTCTGGTACGGACTGTGTATTTGCGTGTGTGGATGTAGTCTGAGGCGCAGTTGTAGAAGGGGAGGCCCATGTGTTTCCACACCCCCTCCCGAAGGATCCAGGGGGTGTTTGGGAAGGCTCCCTTGATGTCGAGCGAGGCGATGATGAGGTCTACCGGGTCCATGTCGGCGATGGTGTCCTGGAGAAAAATGGCCTCGTGTGGGGACCGGCCCGGGATCGCCCCCCAGAGGCTGGCGGGTATGTGGGGGTCCAGGTGGGGGCGGATGCGGCAGAGGAGGATGGTCTGGACAATCTTGACCTCCATGACTGCACAGACTATGGGGCGCCAGTTGTCCGGGTTGGCCCAGTCCCCTTTTTTGTAGAGGGGGCGGACGACTTTTGCCCAGTCTGGTGGCAGGAGAGTTTGCCCCGTGACGATGTCCCAGAGGCGGTGGGCGAGGATGCAGAGGAGATGGGTTAGGAGATGGTAGTATGCCTCCGCAGGGAGGCCGTCGTAGCCTGGGGTTTTGTGTTGCCGGAGACTGTGGATGGACTTCCGGCCTTCGTTGATGGTGAAGCGGCGCTTTTCTAGTTGCCTCATCTGAGGGAGGCGGTCGACTTTCCCCTGGGTATCCGTGTCCAATGTATTTTTGGTGGGTGTGTGTTGATGGAGGAAGCTGTCTTGGGTGCCTTTGAGCACGGTGGCTGGGTCGTTGGTGAGGGAGCTGTCCTCCTGCCGCACCATGGTGATGGTGCGGTGGCCGGTGTCGGTCATGGCGTAGTTGAGGTGGCGGATGGCCTTGTAGGGGAGTTCATGTTGCGCATACCGTTCGTGCTCTGGGGCGATGCGCTGTTGCCTGTGGATGTGCCTCTGTTGCAGGTCTGCCCTGATGCGGTCTATCTGCGTCCTGAAGTGGTGGATGTGGCGGCGGGTTTGGGGGGTGTCGGCGTGGAGGAGGATCGCCAGTTGTTGCTTTGCATGCCGGAAGACATTAAGCATGTCCCCAAGGGCTGTGGGCGGCCGGTTGTCCTCAGCGTGGGGCTGCTGCTGGAAACCGCAGGCGACGGCGGCTGTGCGCATGGCTTTGAGTAGGTCGCCGGGGTCCGGTTGGTTGTGCCAGGCGCGGTCTATGGCCCTGTGATATTGGGACCAGGCTTGTTTGTCGTGCAGTGGGCGCATTTTCAGGAAGGGTGGTAGGCCTTGGTCCACATCCTCTGCGGGGCTGGAGGGGAGGTTGCGGATGGTGAGGCGGATATGCAGGGGGCTATGGCCCGTGGGTCCCAGCGGGAGGAGCCCGTATTGGGCCTCTGCCCGGATGATGGTGGTGGGGTCGCCATAGCATACGTCGAAGCGGGAGGGGTCGGCTTCCGTTTGGTTGGGGCCTTCCCCACCGGACGTGGGATGGTTGGCCTTCGAGGTTGGCGGTCAGGTCCGCGAGCCCCAGTATTCTGATGGTGTCGCGGACTGCATGGTCCTGGGGTGTGCTGCCCTCCTCGGTCCTCTCGGGTGGGAGCGGCGTTCATGTCGCCGATGATGATTGTAGGGGCGAGCATCGCCATCTGGCGGTATGCTTCGGTGAGGGCTTGGAGGAAGGGTTCGATGGCATTGCCGAAGGGAACGTTGGCGATGATGACCTTGAGTTGCCATCAGTCTCTGACGACCTCGTAGACACTTAGTCTCCCCGAGATGCTGAGGTGGTGGACGAGGTGGACGTGGATGCCGGCCCGGGCATATAGGGGGGTCCCCTTGTGCCAGTATCATTTGTACGCTTTCTGGTCTGGGGTATATATGGGGGTGGTTTCTGGAGGGTCGTCGTGTTGTAGGCCTTGTTCTTGGAAAGTGAGGATGCTGGGAACCCACTCCGCCCCCTGTGCTATCGGGAGCTCCTGGAGGGCGGCTGTGGCGTCCTTGCAATTTGTGATGGCAGGGTGGTTGAGGTCGAGGAGGTTGACGGCGGCCTCGGTGGAGGCGGGCTGGAGATGTGGGGGCTTGCGCCCTCGGCCCTTGCCCCCTCAGGGAGGGGGATTGGGGCTCGGGGAATTTCGGATCGAAACAATGCGTCGATCGAAATGTCAAACAATGAACGAATGTACCTGCCAACGTGCGGTCGGAGCATCGCTCCTTCGTCCCACAGAATGTCCGCTGTGTGCTGCAGGTTCCGCCATCTGTCCTCCTAATGTTATGGCCCGTATTGGCGTATCTGCCTGCTGCAGCTCCTGTTGCAGCTGCTGTTGCATTAGAGCCAACAACTGCTGCAAACCTCTGATTTGATCTGTAGTCAGATGCATGGTTCTGTGTGACAAGACGGATCCAAATTTGCTTACCTGTGACCAATCTGCACCGCTTCTTTGTGTTGTTGACATGTTGACAACATGACGAAGAAGGTGTAATAGCTCCAAGTCCAGCCAAGGACACCGGCAATAAGCCAAGGCAAGAAGAGTCACTGCCACAAATGCGAGGAACCTTCTTCGCATGCATTGTCCCAATATGCTTGGTACCAAAGGGAGGGAATCTGCCATGTCACTGAAACCCCCAATATGCGTTTAAGCCAAGGGATATCAACACCCAAATAGACTTTGCATGGCAACCATCTGTCCTTGAAATATACGGTCCGGTGTCTAATCAAGCTTCCAATCCTCTGAGCAAGAGAGAGAGAATGAGAATCAGAAGTTAATTAGAATCTAATCAGAAGCTTCAATCGACAGAAAAAGCTTCGATCGAAACAAAAGCTTCCATCGACACATTCATTCGAAAGAACGAGGCAAACCCTAATATTTCTTTTCCACAGAGACTGTAGGGCATCCAGGTGTTTTTCATGACATCCAGCAACCCTAAAAGGCCAGCAGTGGCTCAAAGTACGGGTCAGATGCCCGTGTTTCCACAGAGCAGCACTCCGGCCAGGAAACAATGAGGGGATGGGGACACCTGTTTTCTCTTGGTACTGAATCAGTTTCCTGTTGGTGTATCAGACCAGTGACTCGTACTTGTTCATACTCAAACTCAACTCAGAAATGAGGCAAACAGCATCTTTGGGGCGACAGATCTCAGATTTCAAGGTTTGCATGGTTGCATTCTCAAACCCGATCATAAAGGGTGTAAAACAGCTTTTTTTGCCAATGTGTTGGCTCTGAAGAATTCTTCCAGAATACAGGCTCCAAGCTCAGAATATGGTGTTTCTCCACCACATTGCTGTTTCAGGAACTTATAAACCTCCATTGAGAAAAAGGGCCTATGTAGTATAGAAGTGCAATGGAGAAACAGGAAAATGAGGAATGAAACGAAAAAAGAAGAAAGCGACATACTTCGGTAGTAAAAATGGTGAATGTGCAATGTGATTGCGGCGGTTGGGCGAGTTGAGGCGGTTAGTCAACGTTTCCTAACAAGAAAGCCAATTCTTAAAAGTCCTTGAAATATACGGTCCGGTGTATAATCAAGCGTCGAATCCTCTGAGCAAGAGAGAGAGAATGAGAATCAAAAGTTAATTAGAATCTAATTAGAAGCTTCAATCGACAGAAAAAGCTTCGATCGAAACAAAAGCTTCCATCGACACATTCATTCGAAAGAAGGAAGCACACCCTAATATTTCTTTTCCACAGAGACTGTAGGGCATCCAGGTGTTTTTCATGACATCCAGCAACCCTAAAAGGCCAGCAGTGGCTCAAAGTACGGGTCAGATGCCCGTGATTCAACAGAGCAGCACTCCGGCCAGGAAACAATGAGGGGATGGGGACACCTGTTTTCTCTTGGTACTGAATCAGTTTCCTGTTGGTGTATCAGACCAGTGACTCGTACTTGTTCATACTCAAACTCAACTCAGAAATGTGGCAAACAGCATCTTTGGGGGGACAGATCTCAGATTTCAAGGTTTGCATGGTTGCATTCTCAAACGCGATCATAAACGGTGTAAAGCAGCTTTTTTTGCCAATGTGTTGGCTCTGAAGAATTCTTCCAGAATACAGGCTCCAAGCTCAGAATATGGTGTTTCTCCACCACATTGCTGTTTCAGGAAGTTATAAACGTCCATTGAGAAAAAGGGCCTATGTAGTATAGAAGTGCAATGGAAAAACAGGAAAATGAGGAATGAAACGAAAATAGAAGAAAGCGACATACTTCGGTAGTAAAAATGGTGAATGTGCAATGTGATTGCGGTGGTTGGGCGAGTTGAGGCGGTTAGTCAACGTTTCCTAACAAGAAAGCCAATTCTTAAAAAAACCAAAAGTGACCATGTAATTAGAAGTTTCAATCGAAAGAAAAAGCTTCGATCGCAACTCAAATTCCGATTGTGCGCGCTCTGTCTGTACCCCGCCAATCCTGGCAGGGGTTTGTGGTCGCTGTGTCTTGGTTTGGCCTTTGGCTTTCACCCCGCCAATCCTGGCTGGGGCCGCGGGGTGTGTGTGTTTGTGTGCGCGCACCGCCTCTACCCCGCCGATCCTAGTTGGGGTGTGCGCTGTGGATGTGTGTGCTTGGGTTCGGGCCGGCTGCGCCCCGCCATTCCTTGCTGGGGTGTTGGGGTGTGTGTGTTTGTGTGCGCGCTCTGCCTGTACCCCGCCATTCCTGGCTGGGGTGTACCGTGTGGGTGTGTGTGCTTGGGTTAGGGTCCGCTACGCCCCGCCGTTCCTGGCTTGGATGTTGGGTTGTGTGTGTTTGTCTGCGCGCTCTGCCTGTACCCCGCGGGTCCCTGCTGGGTGTCCGGTGTGGACGTGTATGCTTGCACTTTGGTCGGCTGCGCCCCGCCATTCCTGGCTGGGATGTTGGGTTGTGCAAACTTGTGTCCGCGCTCCGCCTGTGCCCCGCCAATCCTGGCGCTGGTTTGTGGGGCGTGTGTCTGGGTTCGGGTCTTGGCTATCACCCCGCCAATCCTGGCTGGCGTGTTCAGGTGTGTGTATTTGTGTGCAGTTTTTCGCTGTACCCCGCCACTCCTGGCTGGGTTGTGCAGTGTGGGTGTGTGCGCTTGGGTGCGAGTTTCGGCTGCGCGCCGCCGTTCCTGGGTGGGTTTTTGAGGTTTGTGTGTCTTTCTGCGCGTTCCGCCTGTACCCCGCCAGTTCTGGCCGGGTTGTGCGGTGTGGGTGTGTCGATTCAGTTTTTGGGTATCAGCCCGCCTATCCAGGCGGGGCTGCTCGGGTGTGTGTAATTGTTCGCGCGCTCCGCCTGTACCCCGCCCATCCTAGCTGCAGTGTGGGAAGCGGGTGTGTGTGCTTGTTTTTGTGTCGCCTGCGCCCCGCCATTCCTCGCTGGGGTGTTGGGGTGTGTGTGTTCATGTGCGCACTCTGCCTGTACCCTGCCTATCCTGGCTGGGGTTCGTGGTGCCTGTGTCGCAAATCTGGTTTTGGCTTTCAGCCTGCCAATCCTGGCTCGGGTGTTCCGGTGCGTGTGTTTGTTGGCGCGTTCTGCCTGCTGCCCCCCAGTTCAGGCTGGGGTGCGCGGCGTTGGTGTGGGTTAGGATTTGGGTTTTGGCTGCGCCCCGCCATTCTTAGTTTGGGCGTTGGGGTGTGTGTGTTGGTGTGCGCGTTCTGCCTGCACCCGCCTTTCCTGGCTGGGGTTTGTGGTGTGTGAATTGGGTTTCGCCTGGCACCCTCTCATGTACCTAGGTTCGTTGCGTGACAAGGCAGTGACTTTCTCCTACTCTCCGCTGGAATACTATTTAATCAAGCTAGTAGGACCAGGGGAAAAGGCTCACATAACCCTCCGGTTACCTTCAAAAAAAACTTAAGCCGCATATGACTTTCTCATTGCATCAAAGGAGCTCATCAGACTGTAGGTACCCTTGAGAAACAGCGTAATGTACCTTGCAGGATGTCCCTACGAAGGGGCATTCCTCAAAAGCCGCCAGCGTGTCGCAAAAGCGTTTGGCAAAAACTTGGGATTAGTGGGGTTTCAACTCAGGACCTCCTCCCTAGGGTATATATGCTTGTCCACTAGGGTACAGTCAAATGCTCTAATGTGACCGGCCATCGCTGTATAAACAGCGTTTTAGTAAAGGTCCTGACCAAGGGCCAGAGCGAAGCAATACTCCTGATGCAGTGTGCAAAACTCCAGGAGGTGAAAGAAAATGCAAAATGTAACCAACAAGGTGTGAATCCTGTGGTTTAGCGAAGAGATTAGCGATTAAAAAGTCAAATCGCTAAAGGTGGACGAAAACAGATTAAAAATGGTCGTCTTTCCTCTGACACTTAAATTCGCAGACAAGCGCAACTCAGCCACATTCACAAAGGGAGCTGCAGAAGCTCAAACGGCTCTAGCAAAACAAGGTATGAGCCGTGGTTTTTAAAGCTTTTGAAAGAAAGTTTTGCACAGTTCCATCAAACAGTTTATAACCATTAGGAAAAAGAAAACAACAAATAGCCACACAACATAGCAGGCGGACAACCCGCCTGTCAGTTATGTTACTGTCATGACACACATATGCATTGTGTTCGTGTTGTTTGTTTCGTTAAAACGCTAGGGTTGTCACTGCTGCTCTCCTTGGTGGTGTAGGTTCTCACCTTCCGTGCTCTGCACAGTTGAGATAGTGAATCAGAGATAAGCCAAACGAATGAAGCACACAGCAGGCACGTAGGGTTGAAGTAAGCGCTGTGCTCGCGATGCATGTGCCTAATCCGGGCATTCACACGTCGTGGCGCTTTCCCTGTGTAACGATTCCCTCCCTCCTTCTCTTCACAGGTTTGAAAGAAAGGGCTTGTGAGTGTTTGCTTTCGCCGTAGCATTATAGTAAGGTTACTTAAAATGGCGGGCTTTGTTTTGTGCTGTGCAGTTGCCGTTCAATCCCCTCCTTGTCCTGCGGGTGAGCAAAGGAAGAAGTGCAATACACACGATGCATCAATTGTTTAGGGTTGTGGTGAGTCGCTGTAGGGTTGCTAATGTTGTTCCTGCGCTCGTTGTGTCGCAGCATTCACACGATGCATGGTGAGTAAGGTGAGTAAGCTGAGGAGGAACTCACCTTCTGGTTGCGTTTGCTCGTGATTGGTGAAATGGTAGGATAAATTAGTTTGTGTCTCCACACCTCCCTTTTTCAAATCCTGCATGATGCGTTAAAGGGCTGTAGGCCACGCACTCTGCACACGGTAAACCTCATGTTAGGTTACCCAGGGCTGTGCCCTACATTCTGTAAGAGAACGGGCGGAGTCCTTGAAGCTTGCTTGTTTGATAGAATAAGTTTGGAGAGAGTGTATCATTTTCAGGTTGAAGACCCGTATCATACGGCGAGGTCTGTTAGGTCTGCGAATGTGTACCTCTCAGGTGGAGTAGGGAAGGATGAAATGGTGCAGCAGCGTATTTTTTTCGCTGATCTAAAAAGGGCGCTGATCACACAATCAACAACGCACCTCAGCAAAAAAAGGCGAGGATCGTACGTGTTCATCATGAACGACGCTTACTGCACACTGTGCGCACAACACACAAGTGCACTTCCTCCAAGCCCTGTCAGAGAAACACGCGAGGGCGTCTCCGTCAGGCCACAGCAGCCTACTGGCGCTGTGTCTGCTTGTTCCTTCACAGGGGGCAAAATGGGGCCCGTGACCTCATTGGCACAGCCATCCAGTAGTGTGTGTAGGGGTTAGGGTCAGTAACCCTGGTAGGGACTGAGTGCGGTTGTGCTCACCCTGCCTTCGAAGGCTGGTGCTGGCATTAGTTGGTCCAGTGTAGTGGTGTGGCGTGCTCCGCGTGCTTTTGTTGGCGGGCAGGGGAGTGTGTCAGCTTTTGGCCTCTAGAAGGACGGGCGTTTTGCATGCCCTTAGCACACGTGGCCGACCCCTCCCTCTTTAGCAGGTAGGGCTTTTGCCGTTTACCCCAAAGGTTAGGCGCCAGCACAGAAATTGGGCGGCATAGGAGTGGTACGAGTAGCTGACTAGGACCTTCGGTCCTACATCAGTGAAGGCCGATGATGGCAGCCACGCTTGGGAGAGAAGTGGTACACACACAGACGTACGTAGCACATTTAGGGGTATGGCAACGCCACCAGGACAGGTAGATCCCCAGGGGTCTGGACCAGTTAGAGGTCCTAACTGTGGGCAGGCCTGTCCCCAAGGAGGGTGGACACACCTTGCCTTCAACACCTTGCTTGCCGTTCCTCCCTCGGGTAGGAAGCCACCGCTCTTTGTTGGCTCTCCAAGGTGATCACATTAGGGCATATCCCATGCAACATGTTGTCAACGGGGCACTCACTCGCTTGGTGGCTTCAGACCTAATAAGCGGCCATCTGGCTCACGCTGGTGACGACAGTCATGGGAGTGCAGGGCACAACCAGAGCAGGAGCACGGCTCCAAAAGCAGCGGATGTGTAGGTATTTGGAGAGCCGAACCCGAATGAGTTTGCGAGTTACTACACTCACTGAAACAGAAGCTCTACTGGAGTCCTAAGCCTGTCCTGGCACACACTGATTGGGCCTCTCTGTCAGCACAAGAGTGCTCACCGCCCCTTGGAAGTTAACGAAAAGTGGGTGTTGCGAGTAGAGGGCCCCAACTGTGAGATTGGAAGGGACGGGCTCTGTTCACGTAGGCCGGCGTATTCAGGTGATCCACGGTTCGGGTGGTCGTATGGAGGGGGGCAAGCCAGACCTAGGCCAGCGCGTGGGCGCGTTCTTGGTACTACACTGTGCGGATTAATGTATGGCGAGGGGCTGTGGCAATAGGACTCACCGACCATTGGGCTGCAAACAAGATAAGCGGCCTGGTGGTGGTCCGATGATCCCATGTGTTGCTTTGCTCGTTGAGGGGGAAGTGTACCTCTAGGAGAAGGTTATACTCCTGCAGGACTGGCCCAAAGGAGACCTCGCACGGGGAGAGGGGATGCCTGGGGTATACCAATGCCTCCTTAAGCTTGCAACCTCCTCAGTTCGGTTAGGAACAATACATAGATAGGCTCGTTCGACGTGTGCGCGTGTGTCTGTGACTGGCGCTTCTTAGCCTGAGGCTTCAGCGCAGATCGATTTCGTTTAAAAACGCCTGTTGACGGCTGTTTTCACGCATTTTTGCCTTTTTCCACTAATTCTGTGTATTTTGCGGTATAACATGGTGAATGATAAAAAATGAGTCGCCATCTTCAGCCATGCCACCGCCTCCAGCTCCCCTGGCTAGAGCGCACTCCATGGTTGCTGAAAAAACGAGCTCCTGCTGCGTTTTGCCCAAAGCTCTCTCCAGCAGAGCACGGCCGTTGAAAACGTCTGCAGCTGCATCTATAGTTCCAAACAAGTCTTCCATCATTGCACGCCTTCAAGGTGACCCGCCCCTGCCTCCGTTCTTGCACCCACCTCTCCCAAAAACTACCATGCCTACCGTGCAACCGAATGAGGAGAGCACTGCATCTCACTCAGCCGCGCAAGGCGCTTCTTGTGTACTGAAAAAAAAGGATGATCAAAAAAATACCTCCCCAAGCCCTCGTCACGATGGCCCACCGGATGCCATTGCGCCGAAGAGAAAAAAGAACAGTGAATCGTTGGAGCCTCCATGCAACACGCCCACACTTGTGGAGCAAGATCCCTTCAATGCACAGGAGCAAAGCCGTGCTCCTATGGATACGGGCTCACTCGGTGCTTCTGGCGAAGATGCAATTGATGTTGATAGTGAAGAAAAAGACTCTCCCGCCATGCGATGCATTACTAACCCAGTACAAGACTTCCCATCGACGAACGCTTTCAACCGCGTTGATCGCCTAGGGTCATCCCTTGCAATGCACAAAGATTCAAAACCAATGCCACTGCCAAGCGCCCCACTTTCGCTTGACGGCCACCCTGCTTCTTTAGAGCGTCATGACGCCGCTTCGGTTGATTCCAAAGACTCCACGACAAGCAAGGCAAAAGCCAATGACATGACACCGCATAAGGTCTTGCGAAGTGCCTTTGGCCCGCCCGCCCCTTTGAGCGTTGCCCCTTCCGCATCTTCTCAGTGCGGCGACGGCAAAATATCTCCGGTTGCAAGCATGAGTTTTACCCCTTTGCCTTCCAACCCTATAAAACGTGCCAAGTTGTTCTTGCAGCACGGGCGCTCCCTAATGGATTCCCGGAAGCAAGAGACCTAACGGCGGAAGTTAACGCCACCAAATTGGCCGTGCGTGGACAATCTAGGTTCTCAAGGATCAACTCAGTGTCAAGCAACCCCCCGGTATACCTAGATAGCACACCGCTACCACCCGCTGACTTGTTACGGCCCTTGACTCCCCCACCCCAAATTTTGCTAAGCGGTGACGGGCTGCCATACCCAGGTGTTCTGTGCACTCTATCGGTTGCCGACATCCACGGCCTTGATCGGTCGAAATCCTATTATCCTTTTTATTACTACCAGCCTTCCCACCGTTACAAGATGAAGGGCCATCTTTGGGCCACAAAACATATGTCAAAAATGTCGTCAACATGCTTCGCGACGCAAAGAAGCAGAAGAAGGCCACCACAGTGTGGTTGGCCTATGCGTCACGATTGAATGTGGCCGATGCTGAACTCGCCACTCTCCTGCATAGACGCATTGACCTCATTCCATCACTGCCTTCTTTATCTTTGTCAATTGTGTGCCCAGTGATGCACCTAGCGTATCATCACACCGAATCCCGCGGCATCATGGACTCTCCGTCACCACATGATATGCCCCTCATCAGCTCACCTCATCCTGAATCCCCAAGGGTCATGTACCAAACGTCGTGGAATTCTACCGTCACACACATAGTGACGACACCCACCCCAAAACACCTCTCTTCACACCCACACAGTCCCTATTCCAAATCTGCCTCGACGTCCCAACTGAAATCATCCGCACAATAGATGGGCAAGAAACCAAATGGAACATTGGTGCGTCACTCCCACTAATGTTGCTCATCAATGGACTGTTGCCAGGGGACTCGTCCACCATCCTCCACAACCTCTCCCCCCATCATGAAAGCCCACTGGCCCGTCGCTGTTTCATCCCCCCCCGGAGGGCTATACAGTGTATGGTTTTCACGTGCCGACGGATGTCCTCGCTAAACATTATGAGAAGCAGTTGGCACTCGCCGACATGGACATCCGGTTTGGCCTCTTACACTCGTCCATCAAAGAAGCTCTGGTGATAGTCACTCACCAGCCCCCATTCAAAAAGGGCGCGCTGCGACATAGCAAAATGCCTGCAAAAGAGATCAGCACAGCGAAAGAAATGAACACCCATTTCTCCAAAAAACTGGAATTAGACGTCTTTCTCAACAAATATGACCTGCTGGTCTTGCTGAAAGAAGAAATCCTCCTGCATCCCACCATACAGGAAATTGACAGGTCGGGTTATATGCTGGTCATATCTGCAGTCACCAAGCAGCGGACCGATCTTCGTGACATCAAGGACCTATGGCCTTGACTTGACTGATAGCATTTCACAGCGACTTGAGGAAACTGAGTCTCTCATCCCTTCCTCTGCCAGCGCTCAATGAATCCAACCTAGCAGCGCTTGCCCCAATGGCCCCACTCAACCTACCCGAATTTGTAGGACATTTGCGCACTGATGACGCACCGAAGTCGCCAGTCCCATCAATGTCTGGGATCGAACACAATGATGAGCAAATGACCTCACAAGTCAAGCGTGTTCAAGAGACGGTTCCTTTTACCCTTCCCATCCCTAGATATCCCCCCTTCACCGCTCCACCGCCGCACCACCTTCTTACAGCTTTACGTCGATGCCCAGTTCTGTATGAGATTCTCCTCCGTCATCCGCGCAGAGTAGTGAGCACCCATGATGAGCTGAAAATGTGCATCCGCGGTCTATTCTCTCCCTCTGCCCCCTGCGTGCGCCTGGCTTGGAACCTCGCTGTTGCGGTCCACGAATCCAAGTTCTGCATCTACCGTCATCACCGCAATGTCATCATAACCCTGCTGTACGCGACACTGATGCAACTGGCTGGAGCTCTGCTCCCTGGTCGTCCACAACCCGTCAGCATCAATGCACGCAAGACCCCATTACCTGACATACCCTGCCCATCCCTGCTCCCCTGCCCCCAAGCTGATCGCGATGCAGACACGCCTCTGCGAGCTGACCAACCCAACAGCACCCCACCTACACCTGCACAGACAGCCACCCGCCAACCGCCCCCTGAAATTTGCCACGTGGTCTCCAGGACTGGCTCAGCCCTCATGCACGCCTCCCTGAATGTTGGGCGACCAGACATCACCGGGAATTTCTTCTGCCACCTACTTTCTGGTTTCCAGCCACTCCCCCATCCCATATGCCTCCAGGAGTTCAAACCCTCGCCGACTGCACACATCCGAGACTTCGGGCGGGTTGCCCTCCATTCGGGCTTCCATCTGCTCCACAACTTTCCCCCCTCGTAAGACGGAGTTGCCATAACCGTACAGACATCAATCTCCCCCGAAGCCCCCCCCCTCCACGTCCATATCCCACGAGTACTCGTCTCTGTTGAAATTCATCTGCACCCCAAGCCACTGGTACCGCCCGTGCACCTTGCCTATTTTTATGGCCCCCACACCCTAAAAGAGAAAAGTGTGTGCGAGCCATACCTTGACGCCATGATTCGTGACTCCTACCTCATCATGGTTGATTGCAACGGCACCACACATGCGCCCCCCATGACAACCCTGCACGTTAATGTCTGGTCCTGGCTTGCTGCTCAGGAGAAAGCGGGTTCCCTGGTCGAGGTATTAGTACCGCACACCGACAGTGTCCTGTACACCAGAGTGCGGCGCTTCGCTGTCACGAAAAGTTACATTGACCGTGCATACGGCACACGACTGTATCATAATTTCTTTGAGGGTTCCTTGGCTCGGGTAATTGACTTCTCCTCCGTCCATGGCGCCTCTGACTATGACCCTGTAGCTGTCTCCACTATCCTGTGGACCACGCCACACCTCCTTGAGACACTGCTGTGCGCAATGGAACAGACGAGATGTCCAGCTATACCGGGCCCTCGTCTCCCGTGCATTGCAGTACGTCGAGGCGCCTGAGTCGTCACGAGATGTGGAGGGCTGCTACAGCAGGATCTTCGGGGAGCACGCTGGCTGCAATGCCCCGGGTCAATGCCTCTCGCCCCCTGACCACACACCCCACACCAGATGTCTCTGACTGGTATCAATTAGTCAAGCAGCTGGCGCGCCAAGCAAAACGACGCTCAAAAACCTTTTTTCGACGTGTCAAACATACACTCCTCAAACCCCCGTCCTCATCTAGCCTCCCCGTACCCACACGCAAAAAACAGAGGATTCTTCAAGGAAGCTCTCCCTGGTGCAGGTCGGCTGCTGAGCACATCCCGTGGTCGCCCACACTCCCCGATGTACCCCATCGACCGTCCCTGAACTGTGTTCCCTAGCACGCTCTGCGCGCAAAACGTCCCCAGGTCCAGACAGAGTACCACCATACCTCCTGTCCATCCTCGCGGACGCCTGCTTCTCCCTCGTGCACCGATGCCTCTCTCTCTGCTACGAGGCGGGCCACATTTCCCATGCCAGGCTAACCTCAGAGACGCTGTGCATCTACAAAGGGAAGGGCCCCTGGCGCGACCCCGACAGATGGCGCCACATTGCCATGAGCAATAGTATCTACCGCCTGCTCAGGTGCTGGACCCACATGCGCCTGTACCCCCTCCTCTCCCCCCATAAAAATACTGATCAGTTCGGAGGTCGGCGCGGTGTGTCCGCAGCACACGCTACCCGAGTCTTCCTTAACGCCCTTTACACAGGCACCAAGTGGGAGGCCACATACGCCTTCGACATGTACCACGCCCTTGACAGTCCGCCAAAAATCCTAATTAGCGAGGTCTTGGAACGCATGGTGACACCACTCAAGCTACTGCGCCTAATCCAAACGGTGCTTGAGCATGGATCCACATTCATCCGAGGCAGCCCTGACGAGGCTTTTCGAACAACAAATGGCGTGAAAAAAGGGTTCCCTCTCAGCTGCTTCCTGTTTGTCCTGATTTTTGAGATTCCCCCCGTGACGAGGCTTTTCGAACGACAAAGGGCGTGAAAAAAGGGTGCCCCCTCAGCTGCTTCCTGTTTGTCCTGATTTTTGAGATCCCCCCCAGGTACCTCCAGTTCCAGGGACTCACCGCCACTGCCTATGTAGACGATGTGTCCACACCCATCACGCATGGCAACGGGGATTTAACTGCGTCTCAGGTACAGCGGGGACTAAACCTGATTGGGTGCCAACTCGATGTAGCCAAGAGGGAATGTCTACCCCTCTTGCGCCCCCCCCCTAATGCCACCCTCGCTGCCCAGTTACGCTCAACCCCCTGATCCTGTGCAGGATAGCCCCATCGTCTGGACCGCACAGCCCTGTGTGTCCCTGCCTGAATGGGCGGACACTACCGAGCACTCCATGCTGCAGGTATCCCACCTTATGCACCTCGGCCACCCACTGGCAGCCTATATGGCCCAGACAACGGGTTAGAAGATAATTTTTGACGAGCTCCCCAATCAGTTGGCTGACCTCAATGCACATCCTGTCCAGACGCTTGATAGAGTGCCCCTAATCCACACAGTGGTCCTGCCCTGCCTCTTGTACCGTTGCGAATGCTACCCCCTCACAAAAAACGCAGCCACATGAACTCTCCTCAGCGCCGGAACGTTTCGTTTTTGCGGTCTCCGGGCTACCCTCGCTCGTGGCCAAGATAACTCTGTATACCCAACGCTTCAGGGGGCTTGGACTTGGATGCCTGCTGTTCTTGTACCCCACTCCTGTCCTTGACTCCCTGCACAGGAATACCCTGCTTGATAAGTTACGGCTGACCTCCCCCTGGGGCATATCTCTGCGTGCTCTTTTCGGCGGAGCCCTCCCCCTGTTGAAAACCCCGCACACATCGAGCATGCTCCCCCTCATCATCTCCTGGACGTCCAAGAAGGCGCTACGAGGCGCCACTGAAATTGCCTGAGTGGCGGGGCTAGTATCATATGTAGTGCCCAATTCTGACCCTTCACCTGACTATAACTATACCGACGGCAGCCGCATCGGGTCCCCCCCAGCGTGCACGGTGTACTTGCTCACTGCTCCCCCTGCCACCTCCTCATCAGCGCCTGGCTTTCCTCCTGGCCAAAGCCTGCAATAGTTGCCAGATGGTGCAGCACAGCGCTCCACCGCGACCTGCGCATCGCTGGACGACTCGCTGTACCATGCTCCCCCTATCAGCACCTCCTGCTGTCCTTGGGTGGGTCACGGGCTGTGTAGCATTTGATTTGTCACTACCAAAAACATGCAGTGGACGCCGTCAGACTTGCCCTTGCTGATGACGTCCCCACCACCTACTCTGAACCCAACCCATTGCACTCGCGCGACTGGCTCCACTCGTCCCGCCCTTTATAGATGCGTTGCTGCTCATTCTGATATGCCACGCCCTCCCTTTTTCAGGTCTGAAGTCAGCGCTGCACCAATTCTCTGCCCTAAGGTAAGTGGGAGACCGCCATCAGGGCCCTCCACATATCTCAGGCAATGACACAGTGCACACTGCAGCCCATATTTTTACCTGCCTGTTCAGCCTTTTCCTGTGTGTACCCCTGTCATCTGTTTTGCTTATGTCTTTTTCTATTTTTGAACGGACTAGTGTCGAGTCGGCCCGTCCCTAGCACTCCGACACCCACACTAATGCCCTGGATGGGGACATCCCTGTTACCTCCCCCCCCCGCTGCGTATGTATGCGTGACCGGAGCCTGCAATGGTAGCTGCCAGTACCCTGGGCACCCCCATTGATGCCCATCACCCCTGGGGATGCCAACGGGGCGACTGCCCACGGGGATACAACCTCTGTTTTTATCATTGCACCTTGCACTGCCCTTCACTCTACGGCGGAACGCCGGTTTGCCTTCCCACCAACCGACCCGCTGACCCATGACTTGCAATGTGGGTCACAAATCTGTATAATGGGCTGGCCTTCCTACCCTGCGGACAGTTGAACTGCGAACCGGGTATCTCGAAAAGGAATACATAGATAGGCACAAGGACATTCGTTTTTCTTCTTACACTGCGACAAGGTCTCAGCGCGGATTAGTAGCTGTCCCTCATTGTTCTCAACAAGGTAGGAACAGAATATGGGGTTGGTACCTCCGTCAGGTTGGATGAAGGCAAAGATGGGTTCCCAGGTGGCCTCAGAAACGCCACAACCTTCCCAAATGTTGAGGAATCTCCAACCCTGTGTATATTTGTGGCTGGCAAAACTGCCACACCGTAGTATCCAACGACTGCCGTCTCTTCAGCAGTCATCTCCTCCAGTTTGTCAGCCTCTTGAGGTGAAGCAGCGTTCTGCAGGTCTGTTTCTTTGACCTCTTTATCGCTTAGGCGCCACTGATCCCAGGAGAAGTCGTCGGAAGAGTTGTTGTGCCTCAACTGTTTAGGGGCACATAGTAATTCACCTACTAGACGTGGACGGCACCTGACATGGATCCTAGATCCATCTATCCTGATGATACGGTCCTGCAGGCAGTTACGAGGCCAGGAGGGTAGTTGTGAGTGGTGAACCAAAACAAGAACACCAACCTTAGAACTGCCAGGTCACCGTAGGCACTTTACTCGGCTCAGTTCACTCTCACGAATGTGTCTCAGGTTAGTTCCTGCCTGGTTAGCCATAGACTGCTTGTGTTCCAGCCAATCCCCAATGGGGCTGTTGAAGTCCTCAGGAAAGGGGGTGCTGAAGAATCATGCAGGTCGTCATCCATGAAACAGTTTCTGGGGCTGAAAGCTGTAGAGGAGCTCCTCTGAGAGATCATGGTTCGCACAGCCCACGGCAGTGGCCGTACCCAATTCTTGGTACGTTCCTGTTTCATCTGGATTCTCAGGTTCTGTTACACCAGACTGTTCTGTCTCTGGCAAAGAGGGTTAGACGTATGGGTATAGGGCATATGTGTGGTCACCTGAATGTTGAGTGCGTTCTGTACACGTTTGTACGCTCCTGTGTCACTACGGAGGCCTACATCTGCATCAGAGCGCATCTCTTTAGGTGCTCCGTATGGCTCGAATCATTGTTCGATCAACATTTTCACAGTCTGATCCCCTGCAATTTTCTTACTGCAAGGAAACACACGGCTGAAGCCTGACAGGACACAGGTCACAACTGGGCAGCTATCATAGCCACCATCAACAATAGGCTCAATATGAGTCCTCGGTTCAGTCAAGGTTAGACAGGAGTCGATACACTGCCGGAAGAAGTCCAGCTGGACGTCCATGCGTACGGAATCCTCTTTGGCAAGAGCCTCAGAGCTCTCACCAGTAAGCGCATCGACGTTGTTGCGCAATATATAGTCAGACAGTTCGTTTTTTTTAGCAGAAATATGGTGGACGATTAGCCTGAACTGGCTGAGGTATCTCCACCATCGTTTCAGTTTCGCCTTCTCTGGTGGTGGGCCCTTCTGGAAGGACTTCACCGGTTCTTGGTCACATAGCCAGACAATAGGGTTAGATCCCAATAGTCAGGATTCTGAAGAGGGCATCAACATACTGGCCAGGAGTTCCTGGTCGTAGGTGCTGTAATTGGAACGAGCCTGGTTCTCTTTACAATTCAAGTGACCAAGTGGTACCAGTCGCCACTCACTGGAGGGATAGTTGTGTTTCAGAGAAACATCACGGTGGAAAGCTGGTGTGCGCTAATGGCAATGGGTTAGCTCTACAGGGTTAAGCTCTTGTCATTGGTAAATCGTTCGGCCCTCCCCTGCATGTGGGGCAGCTGAGGATGGAGTACATCAGGGCGCCGGAGAGGGGGCCAGTCATCTTGGTTGGAGACTTCAACTACGATCCTCGGAGGAGGGGCGCGGAGACGAGGGTGGACCGCGAGATGCGGAAGTTTGTGGAGGAAATGAGGCTGCAAAATGTGTCATACAGTGGAGCGCTGGGCCCCTCACACTACCTGGCACCGGAAGGCAGCGCGCCGTCGCGGATAGACGCCGTGTACGCAGACCCCAGCTGGGTCAAGGGGGTGACGGCGGGATACATGGTTGGGCCGGAACGAGTGCAGGACAGGAAGGGGCATTGCCCCATGATGGTGACAGTGGACGTGAAGGTGGGGGAGCCCGGGGACGAACAGGAGGATGAGCAGGGGTCAGACGAGGAAGGCGTCAGCCTGCCGCCAATGGTGAAGTGGCCGGAGGAGGGGGACGAGGGGTGGCAACAGTGGGGGCAGCGGGTACACGCCGAAATGAGGCAGGGGAACCA
The DNA here is from genome assembly GCA_964036045.1 of Eutreptiella sp. 'Long Island Sound 2002'. Taxonomy (NCBI): domain Eukaryota; phylum Euglenozoa; class Euglenophyceae; order Eutreptiales; family Eutreptiaceae; genus Eutreptiella; species Eutreptiella sp. 'Long Island Sound 2002'. The sequence continues at coordinate 102,122,795 of OZ038382.1, read as the reverse complement.
CGTGCATCAAGCCATGAGGAGGGCAGCGCGGATATGCGGGTATACCAAGCAAGGGGGGGAGTCGCAGGCACAGCCCAAGCTGCAAAGGCTGGTGGCCACCCTGAGGAAACGGCAGCACGAGGAGGTCGAGGCAAGGGCGCGGGAAGGAGGGGCAGAGTGGCAAGCGGAGGTGACACAGGCGAAGAAGAGGGTGCGAACAGCGAGGAGGGCTGTAGAGGAGGAACACGAGAGGATATACCAGAAAGTGGTGGCGGAGCATGAGCGGTACATGGAAGGGGCGGTGCCGTATAAGTCGCTACGGTACATCAGAGAGCTCGCTGAGGCTGCAAAACCACAGAAAATCCGGGCGGTAAGACTGCAGTGTGGCAGGGTCACGGGCAACAAAAAGGAAGTGCTGCAGGAGGTGGCGCAGAGTTTCAGGAGGCAGCACAACCAGGGGCAGCAGTCGCTCAGCGGGATCACACGGAGAATGGTAAGGGCGTTACCGCGGGTCTTCACGGCGGAGAAGAGCGAGGACATACACCGCAGCAGGGTGACGCTAGGGGAAATTAAGGAGGCAGTGAAGGCTCTCAAAGGGAAAAAGAGCCCCGGAGTGGACAAGCTGGTGGCGGAGGCATACCAGCACTTAGAGGCGCCGGAGCTGGATGGTCTATCAGGGAGGGTCACAGAGGTGTTGCGCACAGGCGAGCCCCCAAGGGAATGGGGGGGCACGGTGAGGCCCCTGTACAAGAAGGGAAATCATCTCAGGCCGGGGAACTGGAGACCAATATGCTGTGCCGTCACAGAGGGCATTCTGGTCTGGATGGTGATCTTCGGGAGGATACAGCGGCGGCTGTATGCAGCGGGGGTCATACCGGACAATATGTGAGGGTCTGTGCCGGGTGGGTCCACACAGGAAGCAAGCTTCCTGTACGATATATACCTCGATGATGAGGACCTACAGGCGTTCATGGCGTCTGTGGACGTGAAGGGGGCGTTCCCCAACACGCCGCATAGGCTCATAGAGGAGGTGTGGCGACAGCTAGGACTCCCATATGGTGACTTCGTGGAAAGGTACCTGCGCTCAAGGAGGTACACGGTTGCCACGGGGAGGCGGTGTACCGAGTGGGTAACCCCAGGCAGCGGGGTGCCACAAGGCGGGGTGGAGGGCCCATTCCTGTACTTGCTGGCCATGCTCCCCCTGATGAGTTGGATAGCGCGGGAATATCCACAACTGGCGAGCGCACCACACACGTCGCCGGCGCAGGCGTATGTGGATGATGCGGTACCCATGGCGCGGGATGAAAAGGCCCAACAGGTGGTGCAGGACATGATGCAGAGGTACGGGAGGGATAACCACCTTGTCTGGGGCGCGGAGAAGTCGGCGGTTGGGAGGAGGGGTGGAGAGTATAGGACGGACAACCAACGGGCAGTGTACAGAGGCGTGAGAGAACTTGGCATTGAGGATGGGGTTCAAGAGTATGGCATCGGGAGGCACAGAGTGTACTGCCACTACCCGTGGGAGGTGGTGCGCATACTGGAGCCCACGGAGGAGAGAGTGGTGCCATTTCTGGACGGGTCCGGGGTGGAAGGACAGCCGCCCATGGCGGGGGCAGCGGCAGTAAGGGTCAAGGGGGTGGGACAGGTGACGGAGAGTGTGGTGGAAAAGATTGTGTACCGAGCAGCGTCCCATGGAGAGGTCCAGGCGGTGGCGGACGTGGTTGGGGAGATGAGGGAGGACGTACGGGAAGTGTGGATGGTGGTGGACGCGAAGGCGGACATGGCGTCCCTCAGGAGACTGGCCACAGCCGGTGCACGTGCTAGCTCAAGTACGAGGGGGTCCGGAGGTGGTAGAGCTGAACGAGTACTTGGAGGGCAAGGTGGGACAGCGGGTCCACTACCCCAATGTGCTGAGGCCGGAATCGCTGCCCAAAAGGCTGCAGACCAGAAGGCTGCAGGCAATCACGGGGCAGGTGCCGGTGCGGGAAACAATCATGAGGTGGTACAGACATAAGGGTATGGACCTCCCGGAGGAGTACGTGAAATGCCACTGTGGCCAAGGGCAAGAAACATACGAGCACTTCATGCCGTGTGAACAGTATAAGGGGATCGAGGAACCACTGGTTGGGGATCAGGACATCCCGTTGCTCAATAAGGGTGCGAGAGGCAGAAGCGCGGTGAGAGGGCTGGGGAAGGAAGGGCACTGCAAGGGACTGTGGCACATAGTGATAGTGAAACCGCTGTGGCGGGCACTCCAGGAGCATACAGTGGCACCGGAGGCCATGGCACACGGGCTGTTGCGGCGTATGGTGGAACATCTCCAGGAGCGCATGGCGTGCAGAGAGACGCAGTTGGAGGTGCGGGCGAAAGACATGCGTGATCCAGTCACCAAACGGGTGGAGATGGCGTTGATCAGGTACAACCCAAAGATCACGGAGATGGAAGTACGGAGTCGGCCAGATTGGCGGCCAAGGCGGTCAGGGGGAGAGACGGGAATGGAGGACAGACGGGAGAAGAGCAGAGGGACCGCCTGATGGCACGCAGACAAAGGAGAATCCGGCAGATTTGAGGGCAGGACAGGTGTACGATTTCACCGCGCAGGGGGGCGTCTGTAAGGGGACCGGAGGGAAACGGGCAGCAGAGGCACCCGTTGCATGGACTGAAGCGTACGGGACTGGGCACACTGAGTCATAGGGCAGAGCAAGAAGCGGGCCAGGGGGGAGCAGAATGGGGTGATATGACGAGGGGAAAGCGAAGCGGGGACGAGGACGACGGCAGTGCAGACCCGAACAAGGCCGATGGCCACCAGGCGAAGTCCTCAGATCACGGGGGAGAAGATGTGGAAGAGAAGCCGCAGGTGTACCCGGAGCTCCACACGCGTAGGGCGCACGAACAGAGGGGTAAAGGGCGTGGGTGGTGGGGCAAGCGGCAACAGGGCGCAGGGCTCAGGCACGATTCCATGTGCAGCGCAATGTCCCACAAGCCTGACCCGCAGCCCAGCCAGCCACCGGCAGTGAGGGCAGAGGTTGCCCGCATGCAGGCGGGCGCAGCCCCGCAGCCCCCCTCGCTGGCGTCCTCGGCGACGTCTGCGGACGTATCATCGCCCTCGTCCCCGGCGAGCCCGGAGACGGTCAGGAGGGAAGGGCCTGGGGCGACAGGGCGGCAGAGGGGGGAAGGAGCCGTGGTGGGGAAGGGAGAGGGAGGGGAAAAGAGAGGACAGGCGGAGGCGGGGAGGGGCAGGGCAGAGGGGGTGGCGGCAGGGGCTGAGGGGCAAGGGGAGGGGCAGGGGTAAAGGGCGGCGGAAGGGCCACGGGCGGACCCGTTCAACGTCGTAGATGTGATGGCGGGCATGGATATGAGGAGGAGGGAGTGGAGGAGTCAGAGGGAGTCGGTAGTCGCCAACATCCTCGAGGTGTCGGAGGATGAGGGGGAGGGGGCGGGGAGGATGGCGGTGGAGGGAGGACCAGGACAGCCGTCTGCGCCCAATGTGCCGGCAGCTGCCATGAAATCCATCCTCCCAGAGGTGCGGAGGCAGGAGGAAGGCAAGGGCGGCCGAGGGCAGCTAGAGGCAAGAGTGGCAGGGAGCGGAGACAGCAGCGTAAGCGCCGGAGGGAGAGGGCGGACGGGCAAGGGAGGGAAAGGGCAGGAAGGGACGTCAGGGGCTGTGCACGCAAAGGGACACCTGGGAGGAAAGGGGGGAAAATGGAGTGGACGGGGGCAACAGTGGCCGCAGCCCCAACGCTTGTTCAGGCAGTCGCCGCCGAGGTCGCCCCCCCCCGGGTCAGTGCGGCGGTAAGGGCGGAGGATGAGTGTAACAAGGAGAGGGAGGTGCGCCGCCAGCACGTGAAGCACCAGCGCTGTCGCCGCCAGACCCCCAGAGCAGGGACTGGACACCATCTACCAGTTCGAGATGGAGCAGGGGAGGACAGGGATGAGGGGGGGGCAGGCGGAGCAGAGCAGCGCAGCGGTGCAGGGCAGTTGTGCGGGACAGGTAGAAGGCGGCAAGGGCAAGCAGGGGAAAGGAGCGAGGCAACAAGGGCTGCAGGGGAAGGGACAGGGGAGGGCGGGACTCCACAGACTAGGCGGCAAGGGACGCGGGGCGATGGGGCGACAAGGCAAGGGGCAGGGGAAGGGGAGTGGCAATGGGTACATGGGCTCGCCGGTGTTCCCAGGGAAGGGATTGGGATGGTGGGGAGCTGTAGTCCCGCCAGCCGTCCCACCAAACGTCCCACCATTCCCGCCGCAGCCATACCCGGCGATGGGGATGGTGTACCCGCCACTGCCGGTGTACCCGGGGATGCAGCCACAGGCGCACATGCAGCAGCACCAGCAGGCCGGTAGGACAGCGTTGGGGGCGCAGGAAGGGAAGGGAGAAGAGCGCAGGAGGGCGTGGGAGAGGTTAGGGGAGGCAGAGAGGAGCCTGCGGGAGAGGGAGGCCAGGGTCAAGGGTGAAGTGGGCAGGGCGGAGGAGGGGAGGACGGAAGGGACCGACAGGCTGCAGGGAGGGGAAGCACAGGCAGTGGAGGAGCTACCAATGACGTGGGCGGACCTTCGGAGAGGGCAGGAGGGGGTTGAGAGGACGGAAAGGGAGGGAGGACGACAAGAGGAGGGAAGGGGGCGGGAGGGTACCCCGCTGGTGCCGTCCCGACAGCCGGCTATCCCACTGCAGCAGGAGGGAGAGATGCAGGAGAGGGCATGGAGGCGGATCAGGGGGGAGGCGGCGAGGCTGGCGGACAGGGACAGGGAGGTGGCGGCGCGGGAGCGCAGGGTGCGGGAAGAGGAGGAGGCGGTGGCCCGGGGGGCCCACCGGGTCCTCCCGAATCCGGAGGAGGACACCCCCTCCACGAATGTGGAGGGGCGGTCGCCGTCAGGGAAAAGGGCCAGGGAGGAGGACGAGGAGGCGGGGCAGAAAAGGGGGAAGCGGCACAGGGGGGAGGAGCGGGGGGCAGGAGAGGCAGAGGGGGCGCCGCGGCCGGCCAGCCCCAGTCCAGAGCCGACGCTGACGAGCTCGGACTCAGAGTCCCGGCCGCCGCGGCAGTATGCGCCGCCGCCGGTGCGGAGGGGACCCTGGACGGTTGCGGGGTGGACCGAGGGGGGAGTGGCGGAGCTGGCCCGCTACGTGAAGTGGGCGGGCAATACGAGGGGAAGGCGGGACAAGAGGGGGCCCCGCCCCTTCAGTGGTCGGCAGGGCAGGGAGGCCGAGGGATAGGGGGCCAGAGATGGATGAGGGGCGGGGAGGAGGATGCTGGGAGCGGCGCTCCCGGGGGTGCGCCTGGACTGTCCCCAGGAGAAGGGGAAGAAGCCCAGGGTTCAGATGCTGCGAGAGCTATTGCAGCGGGAAGGGCGGTACGGTGGCGACGCGTAGGGCCGGGCAGGAGCATAAACGGGAAGCGCTAGGGGCCGGGGGCGAGGGGCGTGCAGAGGGACGGGCAGATGGGATGCGGGGAGGCGGACGCGGGGGGTCAGCGGAGGTGGAGGAGGGTGAGGAGGGGATGTGACAGACACGAGGGGAGGGGGAAGGGAGCGGAGAGGTGCAGGTGCGCAGGGGAGGGCAGGGACACGGCTGAAAGTGTAGGGGGATGTGGTGATGGCGGACGCGGACAAAAACCCCAAGCGGGGAGCACAGGGCCAGCGGCGGGGGAGAGGGGAAATGGGGCGGCAGAGTACGGGGGCGCAGGCGAGTGCGGTAAGAGCAACCGGGCAGCGGGACGCGAGACGTATCGTGGGTACGGCGAGCAGTGTGGCACAGAACGAGAAACACACGGGATGCAGTATCGGAATGTGGTACAGTGACGGAGCAGAGCGCAAGGTCGTGACTGGCGAGAACGGCCGGCGATGGCGTGGAGCAGCGCTGTGCCCTTCGGGTGCAGCACGGTGCCAGGGCTCTGACTTGCAGGAGAGGCATACGGGCAGACGCATCAAATATTCCGACACGTTGGTGCGAGGGTCTTGGCTGATGGTGTGATCGGAGAGATTGCTGGGATGGGCAGGTGGCAGTGCAGGTGTACCTGAGTCCGGTGCAGTGGAGCCACGTCTCGGTGGCGCCCCTGTGGACTGGCAGCCGGAGTGTGCGGAATATCTGCCGACTTGTTACATGGCGGCAAAGCTCTCTGCATGACAGGATGGTGCTGCATTGAAAACATTGAACTTACGCGCGCCCTGCTCTGAGGGGCTGACCATGCCAGGCCTTGATGGCCGCCGGCGCCATGGGACACCTGCGAGGTGCAGCGAGGTGTGAACGCTTGGTGACCGCGCCGGGTCCGAATGAGGGCGCTGGTCCGCAGCTGGTCTATGCGGCTGGGCTCCACAGTGCAAATGCAGTGAAGGGAATTCGACAAGCGTCTCCCTGACGTTCTCTCTGTGTTCTTTCGGCACATGCGGTGGCTCATGGTGCGTAGGAGACCAACGGCCATGCCAGTCCTCGGGCAGGGCCACAGTCCAGTCCGCAGATACACCCCCCCCCTCCCCACACTGGGCACAAGGCAAACGGGATGGGGTGAGAGACGGGGACCGAGGGAGCACTAGAGTGGGGGAGACCCCAGGGAAAAGGGTAGGGGGGAGGGGGAGGGGCAGGGGTAGAGCACGCGGGTGGCACACACAAGTGACAGCGCGGCTCAGACAGGGAGGGCAGATGTACAGGCAGGGTCGACAGCGAGAAAGAGAATGGGAGGGGAGACAGGCGAGAGAGGGGGCGCAGGGCAGCGAGACAGGGGTAGCACGGAGAAGAGCAACGGGCACACGCAGGGCGCGCGGGAGCAGCGGGGAGCGCGAACACGGAACAAAAAAAAAGCAGAACAGGGGGACACACAGGAAGGACACATAGAGGAGGCAGGGCGCGGGAGGTGGGGGGAACAGGGGGCCAACAAGGTTTGAGGTTTGAGGTTTGATTTTGCGGGTACTAGACGTCTTTCGGCCCTGGGCAGCCACCTGGTCGGGCCAGGTGATATCCTCCCTACCGGGTCTTAGTGGGGGGCCCTCCAAGACGCACCTCCTGCCTGGTGGCGGAGTCCCCCGGGTTCACAGGGCTCGGAGCCCCGTCCTTCCCCGGCTTCCCCGTTTCGCCACTCCCCGGTCAGGGGGCAAACAAAGGCACAAAGGAACACAATGTCGATCGCAGAGAAGCACCATGCCGATGACCCGCATTGAGCCGTACCGGCCGCCCCCCCGACCATCAGGGTACTGATGGAGGGGCGGCCGGCGTGAGAGGATGACGCGGGAGTCCCCCCGAAGGGGTGTCTGGGGAGGCCGCCCAGGTCGGCCTACAGGTCGGAAGACAGGGCAGAAGCTCAGAGGCGCGCGAGATACAACCATGGCGCGGGGACGACCAGCGGCGAGCACACGGAGGAGGAGAACAACACTAAGAGGGCGGGCAGGAGACAGAGGGGAGGGGAGGGTGGAGAGGAGAGACAGAAGATACAGCGCGGGCTAAAAGGCTGGGTCGCGAGGGAGGGGCGCTCACCTGGCATGGCCGGGGACCGCCAAGGACCGCGCCACAGGATGGCGCTGGGACTGGAAGAGAGCACCGGGTGGAACCGAGACAGATGGCGATGCAGTGTTGTTGTGCGTGCATGCAGAGAGGAGGGAACCACGCGGAAAAAAGCGCGGCGAAAGAAAGAAAACAAAAACGCGGACAACACCCCGCAGCAAAACAAGGAGACGGGACAGAAACGGAAGTGTGGCTAGGGCCACGCGACGGCCCCAGGGGACTAGGACAGCATGGGAGGCGGCACAGGAGTGGGGGGCGGGGGCGGGAGGGGAGCGACCCGTGCTAGGCGCACAAAACAGTCCCCGGATGGATGAGGATCCAGTGGGCCCGCGCCACAGGGTTGCTGGCAGCCCTGTGGGGTATAGACACAAGATGAGAAATGGGATGGGGCTATACAACAGCCCAGAGGAGTAGGCCGGGGCCGCGGCACAGGGGAAATGGGCGGGAAGGGAGCGACCCGTGCTAGGCGCACGAAGCGGTCCCCAGATGGATGAGGATCCAGTGGGCCCGCGCCACAGGGTTGCTGGCGACCCGGTGGGATATAAACACGGGATAATGGGACAAGGGGACGGGGCGGGGAAGGGCGTGTGGCTAGGGCCGCACAACCGCCCGACGGGGTAGAGAGTCCATGGGATGCTGGGAACGGGCCGATGCCGGGATCAGGCAAAGGGAAATGGGTCATGGGATTGGCAGGGAGACCAAAAGCGCCAAGCAACAGCCCCATGGGATTGGAAAACCAGTCGCCATGGAGTGGTGAACCATGGGCCAACTATGGGGAACCTGACCACGGGAAGTCGGGAAAATGCCCTGAAATCCAGAACGGCCGTGAGGTGTCCGCAGGGGTGAGGGTTGACCTTGAGATCCCCGGGTCAATGGCCTGAGTACACGTAGGTTCACGTGTGAGCGGGACCAGGGGAAACGTGGAAAGGGTCGCCCCCTGGCCTCCAGCCGTGGATGGACGACACCCAAGTGCATCCGGGAGCCGAGTGGGTACTCCAATCCGTGAGGGATGGGGAGTGGTGGAATGTGGTTGACAGAGAAAAATGCTCCGCTGTCGGCGAGGGCTATCCACAGGAAACCCGCCTGCAGGCGCCCAATAGGCTGTGCTAGGGGGGGAAGGCCGGGGGATCCTTCAAAGGGTGACCAGAAGGAGCTGAAACCGTGAGGGCAGCGACTGAAGGGAGCCTACTGCCGGTCATGCCCCGAGGGAACCTGGTTGAAGTTCTCGGCCGTGAGGTGAGACAGGGGTTGCCAGGGGAGCTGATGGTGGAGGGCTCTCCTTCCCGCCAGAGGCGGCCACCATGTAAAACAAAAACGGAGATGTCAGATGAGGCTGCGGACGCGGCCGCCCTTACTTACTTACTTACTTCCCCTGCATTACTTGCATCAGTGATCAGCATGATCTCACCCTTAGGGCGAGGTACCCCCAGGGAATTGGAGGAGGCAATTTTCTTCTTCAACTCATGGAAACACTCCTTCTCTTTGGCGGACCACCTCCAGGGAGTAGGTTTCTCCATTAGGTCTGTGAGAGGGGCAGAGGTGTAGGTAGAATTGTGGATGTGGCGTCTACAGATGTTACAGGCGCCCACAAAGCTCCTCAAGTCATTTAGATCCTTCCTAGGGTCATCGCAAGTCTGCATGTCATGTAGGGGCTGCATCTTATACACGGCTGGTTTCCACCAGCCATACCCTACATGGAACCCCAAGTACTCCTTCTCCTCTTTCATAAACTCGCATTTTTCAACTTTGATACGCAGATGATTCTCCTGGCAAACAGTGAAAACCTCACACAGGAGGAGGACATGGTCCCCTTGGATATTGGTAGCCAACCTCAAATCATCTATGTGAGCCTCGATCTCAGCCGCTCGTGAAATCCACTCTTGTACTAGAGGCCTGGGCCTCAGTATATACAAAATTTTGTTCTTTCAGGTCCTTGAAGAGTGCTGTGGCGTTGGCTACCGCAAAAGGCATAACCTTCCCTTTCAATACACGAGTCTCATGGGTTATAAACGCCAGCAGTTCCTGAGGTGCGGCGGTTTGGTCAACCTGCCAGAAACCACCGCGCTTGTCCATTTTCGTCTTGTACCTGCTTTTCTCAATGCGCTCAAGGGTGTTTTCAATGTTAGGAATACTTCTCGAGTGGTTCTGGGCTTTCTTATTAACTTCCCCGTAGTCAACAACCAGTCACAGGGCAGTTGATCCGGGTTTAGAAACCAGGAAACAGGGACTGCAATGATGGGGGTAGTCCCCCTTCTTATATTCTTCCACGAGGCCAGCATCAATACATTCCTGTATCTGGCGCTCAAATTCTTCAACCTGTTCCTGAGGAGCGGGGCAGGGACGGCGTCTCACGCGCGTTTTCTGAAACTCGGGTTTGAGTTTCAGGTCCATCTGGATGAGTTTTTCGCATGAAAGAGGGGGAGGCAAGGCACGATCACCTCCTCATAGGTGCAGTTTGTTCACTCGAGGGTCAAGGCTCATACTCTCGCCTTTTTGTTGGAAATACTACTCATCATGGACGTTGGTCTTTCTACGTTCATCTTTTTTCTTCCGATCAGTTTCGGCCCCTGGCAAGCTGTTGTCCCACTCAGGGGGACATTGTTGACCGTAGTGCAGGGAGTACACCAGGGGTACCTCTGGGGCAGGCATCGTGTACAGCTCATCGTCCTCCTCAGACGAGATGGAGGATATCCGGGTCCGTCTGAGGTTTTGGAGTCGCTCCTGGCGCTCGATACCTTCAGCTCTCAGGTACAACGCTTTTCAGAGTTCCTGGGCGTCATGCTCTGACAGGGGCATGTTATTACACGCAGGCCACGCTAGAGCGCCAGTGTTCTGAGCTGCGGACTCTCCTGAGCATGTATGCTGCATGTGAAGCACAGGTTTCCCAACAGGGGAAGGGTGTTCTGAGGTTGACTCTACATCTACCTCCTCCAGCAATAGCTGGGCGGAGAAGGCACCATGTTTGAGATCAACACAGCTGGGGTCAACAGGAAGAATACAGCTGGCGATTTCAGACAGCTGATCGTCGGCATCCTCCGTCACAATAGCAGCTACCAGTTCGTCATCGTGGGATTCAGACCTTGTAAGTGTGGCTGGAGTGTGCTCAGGGGATCGTTTGTTGAGTTCCAAAAGGGTCGGACCACAATTTTATGCAATGACGTCTTTCAATAACACCTGGTCAAGATCACACGGAATTACAGGGTTGAGGGATCCATCAACGATGGATAAGAAACTGGTCCACTTCGGTGCCTGCATAGCGGTGTCTGAATCCTCAGGCACGTACATGGGACCATCGGGGAGTTGCACTCTTTTCACAGTCACCCGGTCCAGCAGTTGACGCCAATAGGTGTACTCACCTGAACAACCCCAGTCAAGGGTACACAGGACCCCCCTTCCTCCTTCGTAGGCAAATTCGATCAGAATCTTTGCGAGCAGAGAGAAGGGTGGGTTAGCATAAGGTAGGCCCATCGCTTTCCAGAAGAAGCGGAAGGCGTTATTCAAATGTTTAGAGCAAAACAACTGCATGGTGTGCTGGTGCTGGCTCGCGAACAATTCAACCTGGATGTCATCCAGAGATATCTGCAGGGCCGCCAGTGCATTTTCAAGGACGTGTCGGGCCAACTGGTAGTTTTCTGTACGTTAGTTTGTCCTTCCTGCGTAGCGCAGCCCGGACTCTGTTCGTCCCGAGAGCTACAAACGTACGGAGAAGAGGCCACTGCCGAAGACGCAGTGAAGAGCATAGGGACGTTGGAGAGACAGCATTGTCACCTGGGGTTTTTGCTCAGAAGATTGGTGCCAATGACGATGTCAAAGGCGTCAGTGTCCAACACTTCACTGATTCCTCGCCAAGACAAATAGACACATCGACAGCCCGAAGGAAATGAATGGTTCGTCCATCCCCTACTCTTATGGCCACAGTCTTAGTTGACCTCAAATTTTTTAGCAGGCGCCGGGCCACTATAAAGAGTGTTGCGCAGCTGTCAAGCACTGCCCGAATAACCTGATCCCCAATTTTCAAGAGGATTCAGAAAACCAAGTCATCCACTTCACAGCTGCCCCCCTACGCTCAGACAGGGAATTTCACCTCCAACCCCCCAGCCGTGAGCAATTTGGCCATCCAGGCCAATCTCTTCTTCTTGGAGTTAGAGTCCTCTGGGTTGCCGTTATTTTCCTGAGGGCGCTTCTTAGTGTCATTCTGGGTAGGAGAAGGAGAAGTAGCGGGCGCTCACGGGCGCCTCTGAGGGTTATGGATGGGGGTTCCATCGTTGCCACCCTTTCTTCCTCTCCCTTTACTTCCCATGTCTCAATTGTTCGGGGTTTTGGAGGGTATTTGGGGTTTCTGGCGTTCAGCCTCCTGGCGTTTCAGTTCATCAATCTCGCGCTTTTTAATGTGGCATTCCTCATTGTAGTGACAATTTTTGCCACAAAACCCACAGGTGATGGTACACCTGAAGTGATGCTAATGATTGACTAATTTTCCATCTTTAGTGTGCGGCTCTTTTTTCAGTTGCAGCACGCACCCACTGCGATGATCGCACTCAGGGTTATGACAAGGTCCCTCCTTATCATTGCAAATGTACAGTAGAAGAGTTGGGGTACAGCTGCTTCTGGGTTCACCTCATGCATGGCACGTAAGTTTTCCCCCCCCTTTACCTCCGGCCTTGTAAGGGTCAGAGGGGGCTTTCGACCCTCTCAACTCACCGAGATAAGGGGTGCCTCTTGAGGAATTTTTCCATATGGGGGTTGTTCTCTCTCTCCAGAGCCAGCTCCATGAGCAGGTCCACCAGATCATGGTACGTATGTGTATGCCGCTTCCTCTCGGAGGTAGACCTACAATCCTTCCAGGTACCAAGAGGGATCTTACCCACAGGCCCACGTTCTTACCCACGTTCATCCTGGAGAACAGATACTCCAGGTCGCACACAAATTCAGAGATGCGCGCAGCGGAAGGAAATTCAGGGAGCATAGCAAGCTGCTCTATCTGTGTGTGTACATTGATATCCATCTCATGGACGGGGAATGTTTTTTCCCGTCGTTGGAGAACCTCAGCCCACGTTGAACACGTTTTTACAATTTGTTAAACCTGTTTCTGCAGAAATTTCTTTTTACATGAACGCTTCAGAAGCGAACATTTGGTGGCCACATCCAAATGAGACTGGCCAGTCAGCAGGAGAAATTGTGCAAATTCCTCTGTCCATTCGGGCAGAAATTTTGGGTTGAACTCCGGCAGTTCCAGCTGGTTGTTCGCTTTGGCAATAGGCTTGCCACTCTTCCCAAGCCCTGAGGTTGACTCCAAAGGGGGGGGGGGGTAACATGCCAGCAAGTGGTGCTAGAGCTAGTTTTTTCTTCGGGGTCTCAGTCAGTGGGACATCCTGTAGCCCAGCAATGGGGACGGTTGTGGCACGAGGGTGAAAGGGACTGGGGCAACTGACCTTGGGTACTAGCCTGAAAGCCCTTGATCTTTTGAGATCATCGGCGAGTGAGGTCAAACATGGAGGGGCTGAGGTCATCGCCGGCTTGGTTAAGGGTTCACTGATACCCTGTTTGGCCTTTGCAGCCTCAGAGGGTGCTGTTACGTCCGGAGCTTTGGATCCAGATAGCACTTTGGCCAGTAGTTCTGCCGTATGGTTCAGAGCACCATAGGCTTGCCCTGCGGTATGAAAACTCCCCACTCCGGGGTGTGGATGTTCGTAGGCTGCACATATTTCTGGTGTCCTCGTTGTTGTGGGTGGTTCAACTCGCCAGGCAGGCTCTTTGCATGGTGAGGTAGCGAACGCAGGCCAGGGACTACCTCTCGGGCGTCTGGGCAGGGAAGCTGTGTTGGCCAGGTCGCTTGGGGGACCCGAGTAGTAGTACGAGTTCATGTCAGTCTCGGATGGAGATCCTATTGCTTCGATGTGCTCTTCACCATCCTCTCCTCATATCAACTGGTGATAGTCCCCGTGTAGCATGCACTCATCCATGCGCCTGTTCAGGTCATCCTGCTCTTCAACATAAGTAGACGACGGGGCAGGACAAGACGAGCGGGAGAGGGAGACTGCAACGCGCCTGCAACACAGGCCGCTGAGACCTCAGTGGTAAATGGTACTCCGGGCGCTCCTGGTTGTGGTGTAGGCCCCACTGCTTCACATTCGCCGGGCGCTTCTTCGTCCGCCCTTGTGTGATGTACTGGATATTCTTGACACCCAGAGGCGACCCTCAGTCTGGGCTCAATGAGGTTGAGCCCACTGCCCAGCTGTACAATCCTGATAGGGTATATTCTTGATGACATTGCCACTGATGGGAGGGACATGTTCTTCTGCTGGACTTGGATTTTGGATTGCGGATTGCGCAGTTTTGTTCAGGGTCGCTTGGAAAGGAACTCAAGGTACGCCTCTGCTACCGGAGCAAATATCTTCAATTAGTGCCCTAGAGGTTTTGATGAAGTCCTGCAGGTTTTGGAGTTGAAAGACGGGACCACAGCAGTAAGTAGAGCGTGGACAGGATAGGGATCGTATTGATGAATAGGTTCGAAATCCAGTGTATCACAGAAGGGCTGCAGATAGACCCTGCGTCATAACTACAAAGATTCAAACACAAATGGACAAGACAAATGATTGTTATATGGAAAACTGACATACGGGTGGCCTGAGAAACAGTCGCAAGCACCTCATGTGCACCCTTCGACATGCAATGGACTGGGATAGCAATCCGTGGCATGTAGGCTGGGCCACACACAGGATATGGCTTGGCCAGCATGGCAATGCAACTGAATTCAGAATCACTTAAAAGGTAGGCCCACAATACGTAGGTATCAAAATTGAGTGTACGGGTCCTGAGGTCGGAGACCACTAGGCTTAACCAACAAGGTCCAAGGCATGGAATGCCTATTTCATTTCGGTATTACTTGCATGAAGGAGGATACCTCTGCTCACTTGAGGCGTAGGGGTAAACTTCATGGCAGACTAGGGTTGAAACCCTAGTTACTCTGACAAATGCACTAAACCCCTCAAAGCGAGTAATCAAAATGATTAAGTGATACTCTTCATAACATCCCGAGGTTTAGGTGGGACTTGGACTGGATCATGTACCCCAAGAAAGACATGGAGGTGCTTTCTTCTTACTGCGTCTGGGCCCGAGGCATGGCTCACCTGCAGGTGGTCAGGGTCGGACCACCTCCCAGTCCACCTGGTCCTACCAGGCCTCCTCAGCGTGGCGGGGAAGGAGGAGGTACTCGCCTCCGACAGCTACACAGCCGGCCGCCTCCTCCCGTACGACCCCGACGTTGTACCCGTCCAACGCTGCCTGTGGACGGCGGTCATCAGAGCTCAGGAGCAACCCTCCCTGGCGCCCTACCTTGGCCCTGGCGAGCAGTACGCCTATGGGTCGATGCCTGCGGCGGCCGCGGTGTGTTTGGACAATAGCTAAACCAAGTAAAATCAATCCTTGCCACGTTTTCAAAAGACACTTCCCAATTGGCAGTCCTCAATGTAACACAGCAGCTGGACTCGGGCACAATAACCTTGAGTGAATCCCAAATCCGGACGCGTTTCGCTGTAAATTACAGCCTCATCAGCTGTCAAACAATGAATATGCACAGAATGTGTCCAAATTTATTCACAACCATCCATTCACTCAAATGAGGAACGATTCTACAAATCATACAGATTTGGGATTCACTAAAGGTTATTGTGCCCGAGTACAGCTGCCGTGTTACATTGAGGACTGCCAATTGGGAAGTGTCTTTTGAAAACGTGGCAGAGATTGATTTTACTTGGTTTAGCTATTGTCAAAACACATCGGAGCAACCCTCCCTGGCGCCCTACCTTGGCCCTGGCGAGCAGTACGCCTATGGGTCGATGCCTGCGGCGGCCGCGGACAAGGTGTAGGAAAGGTTTCTGCTTTGCTCACACTTGTGCTTGTTCCTTGTATTTGTTTTAGAAACGTCTTGCTGATTTTCCCCGAGTCAAAATGAAGCCCACACAAAGATAAAGTAGCGCCAGTCCAGGCACCGGATCAATCCAATCAAGATAAGTCCTTCCACAATCAAAAAATGTGTAACAAAGAGGGGCCGCAGATAGACAAATGTAGATCTAGATACAATGCTCCAATGGTTCATAAACAAATTAGATGATTTTATGTGAATGCTGGCATGACTCATGTCCCCTAGCTAGTACCAAGCACTTCATTTGCACTCTTTTGGATACAATGGAGCTGGTTAGGAATCTTGGGCAAAGAAGTTGGGTGAGACACAGGATATGGCTTGGCCAGCATGGCCAAGCAACTGAATTCAGAATCAGTTAAAAAGTAGAACCACAATAAGTGATAGAAACAATTGAGGATAGAGGTCCTGAGGTGGGGGACCACTAGGCTTAACCTCAAGGCCCTAGGCAAGAGGTGCCTACTTTGTTGTGGTATTACCTCCATGGAGGAAGATACCCCCCTTCAGTTGAGTGGTAGGGGTGAACTTCACGGGAGGCGAGGATTATAATCTTAGTTACTTCGAGAACGTCTACTCCAAGCTTCAAAAGAGTAATGAAAATGATTAAGTGTTAGTCTCATTATCAACTCAAGGTCTAGGGGGGGCTTGGACTGGATCACGCACCCCAAGAAGGACATGGCAGTGACTTTTTCTTACTCCTCCCTGGAGTACTAGTTGATCAAGCAAATAGCACCAAGGGAATCGGCTCAAATGTCCCTACAATTGCCTCAAAAAATGCATCGAACCAGCCAGTGAGACTCCCATCAACTCATAGAAGCTTACCACACTGCAGGTACCCTTGAAAAACAGTGTAATGTACCGTGATAGATGTCCCTTCGATGGGACATTCCTCTAAAGTCGCCAGCGTGCGGCGACAACGTTTGGTGCAAATTTTGGGAGTGATGGGGTTTGAACCCAGGACTACCTCCCTAGAGCACACATGCTTGCCAACTAGGGTACAGTCGAACGCTTTAATGCAGCGTTTCAGTAAACATCCTGACCAAGGGCCAGGGCGGATAAATACTCCCAATGGAGGGCACAAAACTTCAGGAGCTGAAAAAAATAGAGAATGAAACCAACAGGGAGTGCCTCCTGTGGTTTAGCGAAAGGGCTAGCAATTTAAGAAGTCAAATCGCTAAAAATTGACAAAAAAACGTTGGAAATCGTCGTTTCTAGTCCAAAGCTTAAAGTCGTAGACAAGCGCAACGGGAGAGCACTCCAAAAAGAAGGTGCACTAGCGCAAAAGGCTCTTAGATGAGAAGGTATGGGCCGTGCTTTTTAAAGCTTTTAAGAGAAATTTTTGCACAGATGCACCAACAAATTTATAAAAAATAGGAAAACGTAGTGCAGATACAACCACACAACAGAGCAGGTGGACAATCTGCCTCTCAGGTGTGTCAGTGTCATGACACACAAATGTATTGTGTTCGTGTTGTTAGTCTCGTTAAAACGCTAGGGTTGTCACCGCTGCGGTCGTTTCGGGTTTGGGCGTTGACACACGTCAACACAGGAATGAAAGGTATGTTAGATGAAGGGGGCACACAGCGCGCACGTAGGATTAGCGTATGCGCTGTGCGCGCGATGCATGTGCCTAATCTAGGCATCCACACGTCGTGGCGCTTTCCCTGTGCACTTATCCACCCTTTCTTTCTCTTCACAGGTCTAAAAGGAAATTGCTTGCTTCTGCCTGCCCCCCCGTAGCGTTATTATACGGGTGTTCTAAACGCTTAGGCTTTGTTTTGCGCAGTGCAGTTGCTCGTCATTCCCTCTCTTTCTCCTGTAGGAAGCAAGGTGAGAAGTGCATGCATGATACAGAAGATGCATTAATCGCTTAGGGTGGTTTATAATTCACCGCAGGTTTGCTCAAACGCTTAGGGTTGCCCTTGCGTTTGCTGTCCTTCGGCATTTGCATGATGCGTGGTGAGTAAGGTAAGTAAGCCCAGGAGGAACTCACCTCCCAGTTGATTTTCGTGATGATTGGTCAAATGGGGTTAAAGTTAGGAAAAACTATTGTTGATGTTTGCCTCTCTTTTCTGCATACACATGATGCATTAGAGGGCTGTGAGCCACGCGCCGTGCACACGGTAAACCCTTATTTAGGCTACCCAGGGCTCCGCCCTACGTTCTATGAGAGAACATATGGAGTCCTTAAGCTTGCTTGCTTGCAAGATGGTTAGAGGACAATGTATTACTTTCCGGCCTAAGACCTGTATGATACAGCGACGCTGGTTAGGTTCCTGAGCCGCTAACCGTCCTTCATTCGCCTTTGCTCTCAGGTGGCAAAAGGGGAAACGGTGAAGTGGTGCAGCAGCAGCTGCATTCGGCGACTTCCATTTTCCGCCCAAGCTAAAATGGGCGCAGATCACACAAACAAATTGGGTCAGTGGATGACTTCTTCATGTACAACCCTTACTTCACGCTGTGCACGCTGAGAGAGCACTCCTTTCCTCCGAGCATTGTCAGGAGAACGCGCGAGGGCGTCCCTGGCAGGCCACAGTTGCCCAGCGGCGCTTTGGTTGCTTGCAATTTCACAGGGCAGCCAATAGGGCTCATGACTTCTGTGCAATTGCAATGCAGTAGCGTGTGTGAGAGTTATGGTCAGCGAGCCTGGCAGGAACTGAGTGTGGCTGTGTTCACCATTCCTTCGAAGGCTCTTGCTGGCATTAGTGAGTGTAGTGTAGTGGTGTCACCTGCTCCGCGTTCTTTTTCCTGTGGGCAGCGAAGTGTGTTAGTTTTTGGCATTTGGAAAAACGGGCGTTTTATATGCCCTCAGCACACTTGGCCACCCCTTCCCTCTAGTAGGTAGAGCCTTTGCCGTCTTCCCCAAGACGTAGGCGCCAGCACAGAAATTGGGCACCATAGGAGTGGTAATAGAACCTGGTTGGGACCTTCAGTCCGACCCCAGCGAAGCCTGGTTGCCGGGAGCCACGCCAGGGAGCGAGGTGAGACACATACAGATGATACGTAGCACACTCAGGGGTATTGTAACACCGCCAAGAAGGGTAGAGCCCCATCGGTCTGGACCCCTTAGGGGTCCTAACATTGGGCCCGCTTGTTCCCAAGGAGGGAGGACACACCTGGCTTCACCACACCTTGCTTGTCTTTCCCCCCTGGACTAGAAAGGCACCGCTTTTCGTTGGCTCCCCAAGGTCATAACAATAGGGCATATCCCATGCAACACGTGGTCAACAAGGCAGAGACTGGTCGGGTGGCTGCAGACCTGACAAGCGGCCACCTGGTTCACGCTGGTAACGACAGGCATGGGACTGTAGGGCACAACCAGGGCAGGAGCAGGGCTCCAAAAGCAGCGGATGGGTAGGTGTCTGGGGCGCTGAACCCGATTGAGGGTGGGAGTTAGTATATTCAACGTACCTGCAGCTCTAAAGGAGTCCCGAGCCTGTCCTGGCACACACTGAGTAGGCCTAGCTGTCTGCACAAGAGTGCTCACGGCCCTTTGAAGGCTAAAAAACAGAGGCGGTTGCGAGTAAAGGGCCTCAACTGTGAGTCCCAATCTGGGGGGAATCTGTTCAGGTAGGCCGGCGTGTTCAGGTGACGCGCAGTTGAGGTGATCGTATGGAGGTCGGCACCCCGGATTGAACCAATCCCACGGGTACCTAGTCCAGCGGGTGGGCGCCTTCTTGGTACTACACTGTGCGGAGAATTTGTGGTGGGAGGCTGGAGCAATAGGACGTACTGACCATTGGGCTGCAAACAAGACAAGCGGCCTTGTTGTGTTCCGACGATCCTCAGTGTTGCTTCTCCCCTGGTGCGGGGGAGGTGTTCCTCCGGGGGGAGCCAATACTCCTGCAGGATTCGCCCGAAGGGGACTCTCAACCGGAGGAGGGGATGTCTTGGGTATACCACCGCCTCCTGAAGCTTGCAGCCTCCTCAGTTCGGTTGGGCACAATAAACAGAAAGGCACAAGGAGATTAGTTCTTCCGCTGGGACAGAGTCTCAGCACGGGTCAGTAGCTGTCCCTTGTTGGTCTCAACGAGGTAGGAAGGAAAAATATGGGGTTGATACTCCCATCCGTCTGTATCAAGGCAGACATAGGCTCCCAGGTTGCCTCAGATACCCCATATCCGTCCCACAGAGTAAGGAATTTCCAGCCCTGTTTATACTCGTGGCGGGCAATACGTGCAACCACGTGGTAGCAATCGACTGCCATCTCATCGGCAGTCATTTTTTCGAGTTCGTCTGCCTCCTCAGCGTTGGCAGCGTTCTCTAGGTCGATGCGCTCGACCTCTCTGTCAGACAGACGCCACTCGTCCCCGGACAGTTCGTTAGGCGAGTGATAATGTCTCAGCTGCTCAGGTGCACAAAGTAGCTCTCCACCTAGGCAGGGACTGCAGGTCACATGGATCCTGGATCCTTCTATCTTCATAATGTGTTAAGGCCAAAAGTAGGGGTCCTGCAGACAGTTGCGCGGCCATGTGGGGAATCGCCAATGGTGTACCAGCACAAGGTACCCTACCATCGAGGTTGCAGGACGTCTTGTCCGGTTACACCTAGTCATCTCACCTTCTCGAAGGTAATTCAGGGTAGCTCTAGCCAGGTCAGCCAGGTCCTGCCTACGCTCCAGCCAGTCCCCTACATGGCTCTTGTAGTCCTCTGGAAAAGGGGTTTCGAGGAACCACGCAGGACGCCCCCCATGGAACAGTTCGTGGGGGGTATAGCCACTTGAAGAACTCTCCTGAGAGTTCATGGTTAGGACAGCCCAGGGTAACAGATGTACCCAATCTTTGCAACGCCTGTGTTTCATCAGAATCCTCAGGTTCTACTGCAACACACGGTTCTGTGTCTCGCCCAGAGGGTTAGAAGTCTGAGTGTAGGGCACACCTGCGGTTACATGGACGTTCAGGGCGTCCAATACTCGCTTATACCATCCGGTATCACTCCGGATGCGTACGTCCTCCTCAGAGCGCACCTCCTTAGGTGCCCCATAGTGTTGGAACCATTGTTCAACCAAGGTTTTCACAGTCTGTTCCCCTGTGATCTTTTTGTTGCAGGGGAAGGCACGTGTGAAGCGGGTCAGGCCACAGGTGACAACCAAACAACTGTCATAACCACCAAACTTAGGCAAACCGTGGATGAAATCGACATCCAACAGAGAATTAGCACAGTAGGGGATAGGCAGACTGGAGACCTCTCCCCGGTCACGTGAGTCGCTCTGTTCGCTGGCGTGACAGCTACAGGAGTCCACCATGGACTGTGTATGAGCAAGTAGCTCAACACAGGTGAGTCGGCAGTAGAAACGCTCCCTGAAAAAGTCAACAGACCAGTTGCACCCTGAGTGCGCGGAGCTGAGATGGGCCGACTGTAGGCAACCATCCATTCGTGCCTCAGGCACAACTATACGGTCCTCATAATACAGATTTTGGTTGTCTTTATCCCACCGGTCGCCGTCTATCAGGCGTGCCTCTAGGCCATCACTGAGGGAGTTGAGTACGCATTTGTACTCAGCATGGTAGTCTCTCAGACTCCAGCCCTCCAGTACACCTGCAGTGCGCATGGATAGGTGCAGCTGGACGTCCACGTTCTGGAACGCCTCTTTGGCCAACGTCTTAGAGCTCGCACCTAAGAGGGCGTCGAAGTTGTTACGAGATATGTAGTCAGCCATCTCCTTCTTTCTACCCTGTATATGGTGGACAGTCAGCCTGAACTGACTGAGGTAGCTGCACCATCGCTTTCGTTTCCCTTTTTCAGGAGGGGGACCCTTCTGAAACGTTTCACAGGCTCTTGGTCACAGAGCCAGACGATAGGGTTAGTGCCAAGTAGACGGGACAGGGAAGAAACCACTAGCATCGCAGCCAGGAGTTCCTGGTCGTAGGTACTGTAGTTGGATTCTGCTTGATTGCAGTTCCAGTTCCAATGACCAAGAGGCACCAGACGCCATTCATTGGCAGGGTAGTCATGCTTCAGGGTTCCATCGCGGTTCAGACCTGAAGTTTGAAACTGGCAGTGAGACAACTCAGCGGGGCTAAGCTCCTGCCACTGGTATAGGGTACCACCCCCCCCTACATCACAGGCATCTGTGACGAGTATTATTTCGCCCTTAGGGCGGGGTACCCCCAGGTAGTTGGTAGGGGAAATTTTCATTTTCAACTCCTGGAGACAGGCCTCTTCCCTGTCGGTCAATCGCCAAGGGTTGATCTTGTTTATAAGGTCAGTCAGCGGGGCTGATGAATACGTAAATTTTTGTGGATACGGCGCCTGTAAAAATTGCAGGCACCAATTAACCTCCGTACGTTGTGCAGACCCTTCCTAGGGTCCTCACATATCTGCATGTCTTGCAGGGGTTGCATCTTAGATGCGGACCTTTGCCAACAGCCATACCCAACCTCAAAACCTATATACTCCATGACCTCACTCATGAACTCACATTTCTCCAGTTTGATGTGGAGATGGGTTTCCGGACAGACAGTGAAACACTCTTGTAGGAGGAGGATATGATCCCCCTGGGTATTAGTACCCAGGCTCACATCATGGATGTGTGCCTCCATCTGAGCCCCGAAGTAACCCAGTTCCCGTACAAGGGGTCTGCGTCTCAGGATATATAGCATTTTATTCATCAGCTCCTGAAAGAGAGCAGCGGCATTAGCGACACCGAAGGGCATGACCTTCCAGCAGAATACACAGCCTTTGGGGGTTCCTGGGCTGCTCGGATTAGGTGTACCTGCCAGAAGCCACTTGTCCATCTTAGTTTTGAGTCGGCATTTAGCTATTCGCTCAAGGGTGTCGTCCATGTTGGGCATACTCCCTGAGTGTTTCTGGGTCTTTTTGTTGACCTCTTCGTAGTCCACGAACAAGCGCATGGCAGTGGAGCCAGGTTTAGCCAATAGAAAACGAGGGCTACAATGGCGGGGATAGTCCCCGTGTTTCTATTCCTCGATGAGGCCAGCATCTATGCATTCCTGGATCTGGCGTTTGATCTGGTCGATCTGGTCTTGTTGGGCGGGGTACGGACGCCGTCTCACCACGCACCCTTCAAACCCGGGTTTGAGTTTGAGTTCCATCTGAACACGTTTTTTGCAGGACAGGGGTGGGGGCAACGCTCCAAAAACCTCCTGGTATTTCGGGATGAGCTTACTGAGACAGGAGTCTAGGTTCATGCCCCCCAGTTTCTCAACGGAATCCTCCTCAGCATGGAGGTTGCTCTTCCCTTTTTCCTGTTTCTTCTTACGCCCCATGGTTTCGGGGGGTAGTTCATCCCCCAAGTCCTGGCAACCCTGCTTGGCATGGTGAAGGGAGTATACCAGAGGTACCGCAGAATCGGGAAGAGTCATCTCTTCACAATCCTACTCGGACGATATAGATGTTTTCCAGGTCCTATTGAGGAGGTCCAGGAGGGTCCGTCGCTCAATACCCTCAGCCTTAGCCCATATAACCTGCTGGAGATCCTGTACATCGTACCAGGAAACGGGCATATTGATGGGTGAGGGTTTAGCGCCAGGTACCTGACCTGTAGGGCCATCTGTGGCGTGCAGGGAGGAAAGAAGGGTGGTCATGGGACCCCCCATTAGTGGACTCATCAAGGTCAACCTCATCCATAGGCAGCTGCGCTAGGAAAGCGCTGTGCTTCAGTGTCACCACCTCTGGGTCAACCGGGGGTATAGCACTGGCGATATCGCTTAGGCGGTCGTTAGCATCAGCCAAAGGTGCGGAGACTGTTGGAGTCTCCTGCTCATCAGAGCACTCACCACGCGTAGTAGTGACCGAACAGTTCTCGGATCTTGTGTTGAGATCCAGGAGGGTAAGGTCTCCGTTTTTGGTCATTAACTCCTTGCGTACCACCTGGTCGAGGTCACTCACTGGTACGAGGTTTGGAGAGCCATCCACGATGGACAAGAAACTGCTCCATTCAGGGGCAGTTATGGGCCCTCCTGCACGCCCTGAGGACGCCTCATTCGGCCGATGAGCCCCCGTACCTCAACCAGGCACTGACGACGTACTCAGGAGGGGTGTCCGAGCTGGACGCGGCGCTCCGTCTCCTACACCCGCCCGAAGAGTCGGATTTACCCGAATAGGTGAGGAGGAAAGAAGAGATGGCGAAGCAATAGCACTACACGAGACACATATATGGGCCAACTCCTTAAAACCGGTTTGTTTTCTCTGTTTTCTGCTCTTTTGGTGCCCTTTGCTACCTTTCATTGAAACGGGCACCCTCAAAATATACACAAAAATGGTATTATACATGCAAAATGAATTTTTGACCTCAAATACCCCCCATGGGGTTTGAACCCACACTCTACCAACCTTAGAGTTGTGTTTTTCCTCTAAGCTACGACCTGTCGTCGACGATCTCAGAGAAAACCGTAGTATAATAAAAAATTTGGAAAATCAGTACTCCTTACATGCTCCAACCACTATTAACCTCCCATGCTCTTAAAACCGTGGCAACCGACGACCCAAGTGTCAACTGCTTTTCACGGTGAGCGAAGAACTTAAGGGAGGGACAGGGTGGGCATATATGTGTCTTGTGTAGTGCTATTGCTTCGCCATCTCTTCTTTCCTCCTCACCTATTCGGGTAAATCCGAGCTGGCTCAGCTAGCACTACACAATCCCCATATATGGGCAACAGAACGGAAGAACTGAGCTCCCGTGAACTGAACCCTTATATAAGAATTAATTAATCGCCAGGCGCGAAGCGCGCGCCGCTTCTCCAGTCGCCAGATCAGGAGGGACCAGAACTTGCGTGATGCGCAACAGAGCTCTGGTCCTGTCGTAAAACTTCCTGAATGTATCGTAACAGGACCAATCACCCAATGCTGCCACCACATGCGGATCCACGCCAAGATAGATTAGTGCAGTTGCTGCTGCTCCTCGTCTAGAATGCGCGGAAAACGAATCCGTCTCCAGTTCCCCCAATTCCAGTAGGTGTTTCCTTAACCAGCGAGTAGTGAGACCGTTGATGGTATCAGACGATAAAGGCTTCCGTGGCTTTCGTAGGGACACAAAAATCTCAGAACCCTCGTAATCACCAGTAGCCTCCAAATAACGCGCTAAGCAGCGCTGCGGATCAATTGACGGTGGCGTAACATTGTGAATAGGATACCGTGCATAGTATCTCCTCCCTTTGCGCTTAGCAGAAATGAACCAAGGCTGAGCAGCGCGTTGGATATCCCTACGTGATCGCGCCAGATCAACGCCTCGGAACAAGGCAAAGAATCTCAAGGACGAAATGGCTTGCAAGCGCAGCTGAGCTTCCGTCTCCACAGGTTGCTGATGCATGACTTGTATAAGACGCCGTACATCATAGAAACGATGATAATGAGGAACACTGACGAACCAGTCACGTTTCAAGTTGCGTAGCATACCCTCGAAACGTAGTTGCGAAAAGCACGGGAATAAACACACTGCTGAATACGCCATACGCCCAGCACTTAAAGAATGCGTACGTGAAAACTTTAAAAGTTGCACCGCCACCGTCATCAGTGGGATTTGACCAAAGCGCTCCACCTTTAACAGTGGAGCAAGCGCCGCGTCTTGTAACAAGAACGTACCAAACATGTGCCACGCAGAATTGTAACGTTTCAAGGTGTCCTTCCCGATTTCATTGATGATAAGCGTCGCCTCTTCGTTGGTAGCTCCTCGCAATTGATAGTATTCACGCAAACATACGCCAAGGTCAACACGAAACGTGGTTGTGTCTCTGTGCCGTCTGGCATTTGCAACCGGAACTCCGACGTGTTCATTGCGAACTTCACGTGTTTCATCAATAGGTTCCACCAAACTTCGCGCGGCCTGTACGGCAGAGCCATGAGAACCTTCACCCCTGGTGACTCCAACACTTTGTTGACCAACTGAGGTATGTGCTTGAACGGCGGGAAGACCCACCCCGGTGAAAGTAAAGTTAGATTCTGGGAGAAGACATCGATTGCGTAAGCCCCCGGCTGAGGACACGGACTGACGAACTTGCTGCACACCGCATTGGAACTCCTTGACATCCAACCGATTTCCGGCTCAATCCAACTTTTGAACTCCTCCAGGATCCAAGTCAACACGTCCGACGGGAAGGTAGCCTCCGACGGTGTCCAACGAAGCCGAGACCAAATGTCCGCCGGATTCACCGAGCTGTGCACGTAAAACAGTTGAATCTCGATGCGATTGGCTTGTGTAAAATTCCACAGTTGGAGAATCAATGCGTTGAACCGCGGCTTGCGACCTCCCCACTTGCGGAGATACCAGTAAAGGACCATTGAGTCGGTGAAAAATCGCAGCGTGGTGTCCCTCAGCGCATACGCTTGAATCGTCAGTAGGGCTCCCCTGAACTCTTTGACGTTTATGTGTTCCTCTCGATTCAGGAACCAACCGAACGCTGCTTGGGCATTCCCTTGAAGGACTCCGCCCCACGCCAGATCCGACGTGACCCATGGAAACTACGAAGGTGCGTCCCTTCCACTGGTGTAACTCGTCCGCCAGATCCATCAACTGACGTGACACGCGCTCCGGGAGCGCCACGTCTGCCTCCCAGCCAGCCTGGACTGCCACTGCCACGTGCACCGCCAGGGCGTCGCTGAGGAGTCGGATATGGGGCATGGCGAACAACAAGGAACAGATTCTTCCAAGAACGGAGGCGCATCGCCTCACGGATGGTGTGTGACTGTGTGCCAGTCTGTTCACGTCCCTAAAAATTGCTTGTAGGCGCTTTGGAGGTACCGCGACGAATCCTTCCCTGAAGTTCAGCATAAAACCAAGCATTATAATTTCTTGAGACGGCTCCAAACATGATTTTGGGACATTGACCAATATACCCAACCGATGCAAAAGTTGTACCAAAAAACGTGTGTGTTCCAGACATTCACGGTAAGTGTTGCCAATGATGAGCCAATCGTCCAAGTAGACCCAAACGAGTGCTCCGCGTTCGCGCACGGCATTTAAAATTGGTTGCATGAGGCGTTGCCATTCCCGTGGTGCAACGTTTAATCCAAACGGCAACACGCACCACCTGTAAAATTCACCGTCGACGTAGACCCCCAAATAAGGTCGATCCCGCGGATGGATACCCATGTGAAAATAAGCACTTTTCAGGTCAATTTTGCAAGCATACTGACCGTGTCTCAAGAACGGTAAAATGCCCCACAGAGTGACCAAACGAAAATAGGTGGTCTGTACAAACTCGTTCACGTTCTTCAAATTGGTGATAGGTCGACGGCCTCCCTCAGGATGTGCCTCGTCTGACGCTTTGTCCACTGCGAACATACTTGCACAACACTTAATGTCTTTGCGCTCGACGCGTTCCATGCAACCCTGTTGCACTGCATCCAACACGTGTTTTACCAATTCAGGGTCGGTTACCTCTGCGTGGGAAGAACGAGGACGGAAGTCGTCGGTTGGCCGATCCGGATCAAAACCGTCAACCCAATCAAGCTGCAGCCCATTGCGAATCACTGACGCCGCGTATGTGTCCTTCAAAGTCTCCCATTCATGCAATTGTGCACGACAGCGCAAATAGAGTGGCATGTGGGGATGGATCGGCGGTGGCACGCACACGGCTGGTGCCAATAAATCCTCTACAGTCAAACTACTGCTGTGGTCGTTCATCTAACCTGTCGTTACGTGGCACAAATCTTTGGGTGAAACCCTTACCTTTGCCTTTGCCTCCTTTGCCAGATCCCCGTGGATCAAAACGACCTCGTGTTGAAAACGAACGGAAAGAACTACGATGCGAGTAAGGGGAGAAACGCGTGCCTCTCAGGTCTTTTTGTAATTTGTTGCGCGACTGAAGTAGTGACATGTCATCCTTCGAGAGTAACTCTGGTGCAATCGCAGGTTGTTCAAACCGTTTATCTACTGCCACTCGCCGGGAGCTTTGGATGCTGTAGTCCAACGCACCCAACATTGCAAACAAATGTTCACATAGTACCAATGAAACAGGTGCTTCCGGAGCTACCGTTGTGTCATCTTCGCGTGTTAAGACTACTCCCAGGACTCGCATGGCGTCCTTTACCTGTTGTTCCCAACGACGCTTCTCTGCGTCCGCTGGATGTTTGTGCGTTGGCGCGTTATTAACAGCTGCCCTATGGAATTCGTCGAACACTGGAAGGTGCTTCAACATCTTTTTTCTGCGAAACTCGTCTTGCAAAACCTTTCGCTCTTCCAGGAGTGCAGACAAGCGTGAAGGAAGCGACAGAACCTCATCGCGCCTCACGAACGTGGACTCCTTGTCCGACGCGGGGCCAGCGTGGTCCTTGGGACCGCTCAAAGTTTCGCATGCCAAGAAGACGTCTTCGCGATGCGACGACGTGCCTGTTCTGCCTATGTCGTCGCCCTTTAAGGTGAGTAAGGCATCACGAACCAAGGCCATCGTGTCTTTGACAGTGGCCAGTGTTTTCTTTCCTGTAAGTTTGGAATACAGTGACGCTGCCTGCCAAGGACTGAGACCACTCATTGCGCCTTCCTTTGCCAACTGTGCTGCATGTTCCAACGACTCAGAACTCAGGTTCCACGCCGAATCTGGCAGCTTCAGCACGAACTCGTGAAAATCCAGTGTCTCATTTTCTTCTGTCATTTTGTTAAAATTTATATCCTTAAAACATTTTGGATTGCATCAGAAATCAAAGCTCTGGGTACAGCAAATCACTAGTTGAACAACTCAGTGAGCGCGTGACCGGTTTTAAGAGCATGGGAGGTTAATAGTGGTTGGAGCATGTAAGGAGTACTGATTTTCCAAATTTTTTATTATACTACAGTTTTCTCTGAGATCGTCGACGACAGGTCGTAGCTTAGAGGAAAAACACAACTCTAAGGTTGGTAGAGTGTGGGTTCAAACCCCATGGGGGGTATTTGAGGTCAAAAATTCATTTTGCATGTAGAATACCATTTTTGTGTATATTTTGAGGGTGCCCGTTCCAATGAAAGGTAGCAAAGGGCACCAAAAGAGCAGAAAACAGAGAAAACAAACCGGTTTTAAGGAGTTGGCCCATATATGGGGATTGTGTAGTGCTAGCTGAGCCAGCGACCCAGAGGTGGGGGAAGTTGCGATATTCCTGGAGGGCGCGGGCGAGACCCCCCTCCCGCCCCGGCCAGACCAACCCGGAGTACGACGGGACGAGGCTGACGATCGCCGTACGCCATACTGTGCGACGCCTTCCCGCGGTGTCCCACCCTCCCGCAAGCTATTCATATGCCGCGCGGCTGAGCTTACCCGCTCCTGTCACCCCCCCTCTCCAGGACCAGGGGCGCCCACCACAGGGAAGAGACCTGCTGGCAGGAGCACCCGGGCACCCCCCTGCTCCTACTTGTCATCGCCACGCTCAGAGACCAGAAGCAGGTCCTGGTGGCCACCTCCGACTCACCCCCACGGGCCGGAGCACGGAGCGGCGCCCGTGCCCCGCCCGAACCTCCCGTTTGCCGAGGCCCCGGACGAAGTACACACCTGCCTGCAGTGCCGGGGGGTTACCGCCATCTTGCCCCTGGCACCACACGGCACCACCCACAGCACCCCACCGCTGCACCAGGGGACGGGAGGGGTGGTGAGGGACGCACGGCTGGGCCACACACACCATGCACCTGCCTGACAGTGCAGCTAGGATGTCAGACTCTAATGGCTCTTGCGGGCGGGACGACCGCCTCCACCGTCGGTCCCGGCCCCGCTCCCCCGTCTCTCCAGGATGCGGGGGGGAGACCCCCCCCGAGCTGGAGGAGCGGCACCTGGCGGAGGCCACAGTCCCGGCTGGGCCGCCGGTCAGGCAGCCCCAGGCGGCCCAACGCGGCCCCGAGCCCCGGCCCTCGAGCTCGCGCCGGCCGAGGCTGTCGCCCCTGCCGCACCGCCAGCTGGCGAGGCCCTGGACGCGTCGCCGAGCGGCCCGCAGGAAGCCGCCGCAGCCGCCAGGGCCAGCTCAACTGCGGCCCCTGCCACTCCACAGGTGTGCAACGCCCCACACGCGTTGCCAGGCCATCCGCGGCGGGCCACCACAGCCGCCCAAACCGCCCAGGCTGCGGCTCCCGCCACTCCATCGGCACCCGAGCCCGGGCCCGTGAGCCCAGAGTGCCTCGCCGGGCCAGCCGCGAGGAACCGCTGCAGACAGGAAGGAAAGCAGAAAGAGGTCCAATTACCGCCCCCAGATTAAGCCCAGCAACACCCACCTGAGACCCCCAAATCCACATCTGCTGAAGGGGCCCCCGGCACCCGGAGCTGCCTTTGCCGAGGGGCGGCTGCGGGAGCCAACCCTGCAGCGCCCAACGGCGGCCACCATCAAAATGCCGCATCCGCAGCGACGGGTGGTCCGGACAAGAACCAGAGGGGGCGGGGAGGGCGGTTGGGCGGGCCACAGAGCGCAGCAGGGGGGGCCGCAGCGAGGGGGGCTGAGGGCGCGGGGAGGTGCAGAACAGCGGTGAGAGGCGAGGGCGCAGGCAAAGGCAAGGGCAAGGGAACGGCAAGAGCGCGGGCGGCGCAGAAGCCCGGACAGTGCACTGCATCCGCCCCGGGATCCAGCGGATGCCGGCACACCAGGCCCACCACCACCACCCCCCAGCTCATCTACAACATCGATCCCCTCCTGGGAGCCCTGGTCCCCCCCCCAAAACCCATCCACCACCAGGACCCCATCCCTGCGGCACGGGGGCCGCGGAGCGAGCCTGCGCAGATCGCCAAGGCCCCAGTGGTGCAAGAATCCCGAGTGGAACTGACACAGATGGCCGCTGCCCAGGCCGTGCGGGAGCCCCTTGCGGAGCCGGCAAGGAGGGGCGACGGGGCTCCACAACGTGGCAGAGCTTGAGATGCCTGGGTGCGGGCGTGCGATGCCATCTCCGACTCCTTGGGGGGCCAGACTCTCCTGGCAGTGCTGGAGGCGTTGGTGGGGCTGAACTGGACCACCTCCGGGTACCGGAGGACCCGGTCGTTCGACGATGTGCTCCTGCAGCGGGACAGGCGGGAACCGGCACTTGCCTTCACAAAACGTTTGACCGCTTGGTTGGTTTCAGCTCCCGATGATTTTGCACCCAGGAAACCTTGACGATCTCAACAATGTGCAAAGCGGGGTATATGGCACCAAATCACAAATTTAAATCAATCAAATGAACATGTTTCGGGCTAGTCGCCCCTCCTCAGCTGTAAGAGTAGAGAAAGACAAACCATTGCAAAGCATCCCACCAAAGTAATGGGAATGACAGAAAAAAAAGATACAGCGAACAACAATCGAAACACAAATTAAATATCGGGAGCACAGGCCTTCCTCAGCGCGCGCGTGCGCCATCCATGAAATAATTTCCCCAAGTTAGGCGGCGGTTGCAACGTAGCAAATAATTGTACATCCGGAAGGAAAGACAAATTATTCACAAACCCTCTCACGACTCTCGAAAGAGAAATCGGGATGGCGCTGTGATGTGGGGCACGGAAGGCGTGTATCCTTGATCTTTTCTTTGCATGTGACTTCGGGTTGATGTACTTAGGCTTGTCATTCCAAGAAATCTTTGGCTTTGTGGTGAGGGAGGGGGGGTAGCCCCATCTAATGATTGCAGCTCTCTGTCGCTCCCAAGAAATCTTGTAGTAGCTCTCGTGCGAGCACAATCTCAAAAAACAGATGCACTCCCCCCCCAACCAACCTTCCTTGACACTCCTTGGGGTGTTGGAGTGCCAAGGAATGTAGAGGGCCGAATGTGTGGGTTTCCAGTACACACTGTGCCTAAGTGGGTGTAGGGTGATAAACAATACATCCAAGAAAGGAACGTGTGCCACCGCCCCTCTTTGTAGGATGTCAAAAGTCAGGTTTGGGGGATAAATTGACTTCAAAAGGGAGTCCAAAGAGGGCCCCATATTTTTTGGATGGAACATAAGACCATCGTCGATGAATCTCATGAGTTTGATTGATGGGTGTATATGTAGCTTTAGTCTTTCATAAAACCGAAGTACTAACGTACTCCATGTTGGTGCAGCATTAGTCCCCATCGCCCATCCCGTCAATTGTTGAAATATCCCCACCCCCGGATTTTCGAAAATGCAGTGTGTATACACCACATTTAGCAATAGTTCACCAATGGTCAACGACTCGGTGTACTCAATACTTAGAAATGGGAAATGGACACAATGTGTTTCCCATCTCTCGCTCCCCAACGGACTGAAAAGAAATCTCAAAAGAGAGACCTCACCATCGGTCAGATCCTGGGTCAACTCAGGGGTGGATTCGAACCACCCCTTGTAGAATGCAAAGGCATCATGAACATTCGTCCATGTCACATCAGTGTACATTGAATGAAAATCAAACGATGTGACCGCATAGTCGTTCCAATTGTGTACTTGACTAAGTGTATGTACTCGGCTCACCAAGTCACACGAATCACGTAATCGGGTTGACATCTCATCATTGGTACGATCAAGCTTCAACAAAATTGTCCCTGCCACACCTAACACAACCGAAGCTGTCGTAGTGGCCCATGTGTGTAGGCCTACTACCGGTCTTCCTTTCCATCGTCTTTGGCATATCGTGGTTGATTTATGCGTCTTACATGAGAAAAAGAACACACCAAGAACCGAACTCGCTTGACAGGCCAAATACGATGAAAAAATCTCCAACAACCGTCCTGACAGCATAGATAACATGAGTGCATGCAGGTGTGCTTGCCATAAATTGGATTGGACCGTCCAATACGACTTCGTCACTTCATCTTTCCCTAAAAATTTGTATACGTTCCGTCCACCAATTGTGGAATTCATGTGACCTTCAGCTTCCTTAATGTACACCTTTAACGGCATTAGGACGGCCAAGCCATCCTTGTCTGACTTGACGATCACATTATCCCTAAGGAAACTTTCAAGTTGATAATATTTCAATGAAACACCTCTATGAACTAAACCTCTCGAGTAATGGTGTTGGATTGAATTCAAAACACGATTCTTTGAGTCCAATATCATGTTTTCAACGACAAATGCCTTGGAGCCACATCCTTCTATGATTTTATCATTGAGCATGGTACCCTTGGATCTAAAGAAATGAGGATAAGGTAGAACATCAGACAAATCCACTTCCGGTGGATGCAACATATAATGAATATCGCAAACGAGGACACATCGCAATTCGGTGTACGCACTTGAGAGTCGACTCATTAGCACCTTCAAAAATGAAAG
Source organism: Eutreptiella sp. 'Long Island Sound 2002' (assembly GCA_964036045.1). Taxonomy (NCBI): domain Eukaryota; phylum Euglenozoa; class Euglenophyceae; order Eutreptiales; family Eutreptiaceae; genus Eutreptiella; species Eutreptiella sp. 'Long Island Sound 2002'. Next base: position 102,090,304 of record OZ038382.1, on the reverse strand, counting down.
GGGTTGTGGAGAAGGAACGAATTCTAAACCAAACGCCAATAGCTTATACAAATGATCCGGTATCTCGTGTACGGGCGCGCCATCAAGTGTTCTAAACGTTGATGTATTTACCGTTTTGACTTGCCATCTTTTTTGTCTCCGCCATTTGGATTTTCTTTCCTTGGTCTTCGCCTTGGATTCATCGGTTTCCTCTTTTTGGGGCCCTTGTTTCCGGCGCTTTCGCGCTTCCTCTTGTGACTCGCACTTGATTTCGTGGATCCCGTGGAAGCGCTCGATGCACTTGAACTCCTTTTGGCTTCGCGTTTTTTCTTTGTTTTGTTGTCTCCGGCGGCGTCTTTGGTGGTATCCTTGCGCCGCCCGCTTGTGTTAGGCATAACAAGTCTCATCGCATTCATGAGAATCTCCACTCGTTCATTCATAATCTTTTGGTCCGCGAGGGCTTTTTGTTGCATCTCGGAAGTTTGTGAAGCATGCTCTTTCAAGGCGTTATCAACTTGATCCCTCACCTTCTTGTTGGAGATCTCCGCATTCTTCTCTACCGTTCTCCTTGCTTGCCACTCTTCCCAACCTTGATATTTTCTCTCAAAACTTGTCACCGTGACTTGTTTGGCGATCGCCACATTTTGAATGGGTCTTCGTTTATTATGATATTCCTTTATGGCTTCATCAAAGAAATCATTCCCATCGTCCATCATTACATCATCGGATGGTAACGAGAAGGTGTAGTGACATACTCCAACATAATACTTATCATATTCTTTCTTGAGCGTTTCGAACGTCTCATCCGCCTTCTTTTTGGCGCCCTCCACATCTTTGTTGATGTACTCGATCTTCTTCGTAAATTGTGCCACATATATTTCTTTTTGTTTGTCCTCCTCTATGATGGTTAATACTTTCTCATTCCCATTTCGGAATACGGATTTTTCGGCTTGGAATCCGTTCGCCAATAGCCATTTCAATTTTTTCTTGGAGCATAACTTGGATTGGTAGGCTTGGAAGGCTTGTGCTCGCAAGAGAGCTACTGCATAATTTCTTGGGAGCGACTGAGAGGTGCAATCATTAGATGGGGCTACCCCCCCTCCCTCACCACAAAGCCAAAGTTTTCTTGGAATGACAAGCCTAAGTACATCAACCCGAAGTCACATGCAAAGAAAAGATCAAGGATACACGCCTTCCGTGCCCCACATCACAGCGCCATCCTGATTTCTTTTTCGAGAGTCGTGAGAGGGTTTGTGAATAATTTGTCTTTCCTTCTGGATGTACAATTATTTGCTACGTTGCAACCGCCGCCTAACTTCGGGAAATCATTTCATGGATGGCGCACGCGCGCGCTGAGGAAGGCCTGTGCTCCCGATATTTAATTTGTGTTTCGATTGTTGTTCGCTGTATCTACTTTTTCTGTCATTCCCATTACTTTGGTGGGATGCTTTGCAATGGTTTGTCTTTCTCTACTCTTACAGCTGAGGAGGGGCGACTAGCCCGAAACATGTTCATTTGATTGATTTAAATTTGTGATTTGGTGCCATATACCCCGCTTTGCACATTGTTGAGATCGTCAGGGTTTCCTTGGTGCAAAATCATCGGGAGGTGAAACCAACCAAGCGGTCAAACATTTTGTGAAGGTCGTTCGACGATGTGCTCCTGCAGCGGGAGAGGGGGGGACCGGCACTTGCCCCTGGGAGCTTTGATAGCCCGGGGGGACCATGAGGGGATCCCTCAGGCCATTAAGTGGGCAGGGCTGCCGGACCGAGAACCGGCTCTGCCTGCCTTCCTGGAGGGCGGGGGTGCTATGCGTCACGGACGCAGCGGCCAATGAGTGGCTGCCCCAAGCACTGCGAGAAGCCCTCATCCAGGGGCGCTACCGCCTGCGTAACTTGCGCGCGCCGCAACCCCAACCGCCGGAGAAACCCAGGCCCTGGTAATTGCGCCAGCAAGTGTGGTCCCCCGCAGAGCGGAGTAAGAGAGCGCCGCAGCCACTGAGCACTGCTCGAAAGCCCTGAGCCAGAGAGGAGCGGAACACGGCGCCCACCCGAAGTCCCCTAACCCAGGCCTTTGACCTCTGACAGCGGGCACAGGGAGGGGGGGGGGCGTACCCCCGCCTGGTCCGGGACAAACCCAATGCACAAGTGCGGGACGCAGATAACCCCCGCAGCCCGGCGCCGGCCAGACCCAAGCATGCAGTCCCCCCCACAGCTCACACGCCAGGAGATTCGAGGGGGGAAGGGGACATGGCACTCTCCGAGGCTGCAGCCCCTGTCCCTGGCTGGCGCATCCACCACGTGTAGGGACACGGCCAAGCCGCAAAGAACAGGGGCTTGGGTGCAGGGATGAAACGGTCGCAGCCGCCCTGGCATGCACAAAGGCAGTGCGCACCCGGCGTGCCTCCTGCCGGCAGTCACCGGCGTCCAGGCGACAAGAGAGGTCCCCCCCGAACCTCTCCGGCCCCTCTGTCCCCCCTTACCGCACGAAGGCTGCCTAGAGGTCGCCCAGAAAAGATGGCCGGTACCCTCCGTACCAGGCCGTGGCCCCCTGTGGCCCCTTGCGCGGAACATGCCAAGTCCCAGTGAGATGGCGCACTCGCCCTTCATGCGTCTACGCTGGGCGACCAGGGGGGACGACGGTGACGCCGTGCCACCCCTCCAATACTTTGCCACCCCTAGACCGACTGTAACCCTCTGCATCACCGTGCCACGACGAGGCGCACCGCAGCTCGCCCGGCCTGCCTGTCCGAGGGGGGCTGCAGGATTGAAGACCCGGCCATGATGCCGTGATGCATGGTGCAACAGTGTGATGAACAATGTGCCAGCGGCGCGCAACGCGGCGGCGTAGGCGAGCGAGGGGCCCCTCCTGCCATTCTGACCCCCTGGCCCCCCCAACCCCGGCAAGCGCGGACATCACCGAGCCATGCCCGCGGAGAGCGCAGGAAGGGAGGCCCAGGCCACTGCGCACTAACGCCCGCCTGACCGATATCCGCCGCCCCGGGCCCGCGGCCCTTGAAAGCAGTGGGCTGTGCCACTGCCAGTGGCGCGGCGCAGGGAGACCACTGAACCACCCCCCCTCACAAGAGCACCCGCCGGACCCCGACTGCCACAACGGGGTGCGCAGAAAGACCCCCCATCCGGGAAAGGGGGGACCACTACCCCCCCAGAGTAGGCCACCAGACCTGCACGACACTGCGCGCCACTGCGCCACACCGCAGGGCACACACATCGCATAACATCGGCAACACCAGCCTGCCCGCCCGTCTGCTTCCGCGACAGGCATCGCCCACAATGTTTTGCGCTGGACCACGCGGACCAGCTGGACGGTGGAGGTCGCCGTGCCATCTGACGCCACCGGCGACGTCACGGTCCACCTTGCCCTGAGCGGCTTCCTGCCCTCCTTGTGGCTGTTTTGCACCAGGACGCCCACGCGCCCCGCCTTTTGGTGGAGCGCCCTGTCGCGGCCGCATGTACCCTATCGCGGCAGCTGGCCGCGGGGAGATCCGAGGCGTCGGAGGGGGGGACGGCGGGGCCGCCTGCCAGGGAGGGTCCAATAGGCGGGCCAGGGTGCAGACTGCCGGCGGGAGGGGCTTGCCTGCAGACCCCCGTGGTGGTCCGCCGTGGACTGACTCGGCACCAGGCCAGCCACCGCCGCACGCCAGCTGAGAGAAGCAGGAGGCCCCGCAAGTGTGCTGACCAGCTGAACCCTGCAACGGAGCCTTGCCCCCCAGCTGACTGGATGGCCGTCACAAGTGGCAAAAGGGGGGCACCATCTCCTGCCGTGGGGTACCGGGCAGGTCTAACCCACCTATGATTTTATGCGCCACAAAAAAAACGGAAAAAAAAAATTAAAAAAAAATTTTAAAAAATTTCTTTCTGAAAAAAAACTTTTTTGAACAATAATTTTGACCTAAAATGTGAAAAAAATCCAATTGTGTTGTTGTTGCCAACCTAAATTACATGAAATGAAATCCTTCTGCGCTTTTGCCAAGCATATCAGAATGAGTAACGTTTTTTAAAGATGTCACGAAGAAATGTTAATGTTGTTCTTGCAAAAACTGACCCACAACACTATGAAAAGAAGCGTAGCCGTGTCCTCCTTATCGCGGATCAATCCTGCAGAAATAGCCCTGGCATTTGGTGGGCAACAGCCACCCTACGAATCCATTCATGTTGCCCAATGTGATGTGCAACCTCCCCCCAAAATCGGCAAAGACATCCCAACAAATCGTAGAACAGGCTGTGCACAGTGCCCACTTCAGGTACTGCTCGACCATGCGCCCTGTGACCAGCGCATGCCGCACCGCGCGCGCTCACGGGCCGGCGAAGATCCTGGGGCCCTGCCGATCTGGAGGCCCGCACGATAGATGCCAGACGAACGCCCAGGGACCCCGCAGATGGGCAGACGCAGGCGACGTATTGCACACCGCCAAAGGGGGGGACAGCAGGCCGGGGGAGACCCACAGGGTGACGAGGTGGGGACATTGGGCCAACAGCAATTCTCCCCCCCCTTCTCCCCCCGCCCCCACGGCCTCACGCCCCTGGGGCTCATCGGCCACCTCCACGCAACGTGGGCCGGTCGCCTACAGAGAACCGGGTGAGCGATGACAGTGAACAAGCCACGAGACGCCCCCCTCGGGCGAGACACGGGAGCAAACGGACGCAAACCGGAGCAGTATGGAGGCAGTACGCTCTAACGCCGCAGAGCAGCAGGAAGAAACCATCCTGCTGCCCCTGAAGGGATGACAGGGGGACAGCTGAGCCGCCCCCTCCGCAGGCTACGCACCGCAGCGCGAGGCCAGACACCGAGGCGTCACCGGGGCCCCCCAACCCCTGCCCCCAACAGCCTGCGCGGAGCCCGGAGGACATCAGAGTGCTGCCACGCCGCCTGAGGCGCCACACGGCGGCCAGGCCGAGCAGCCCCCTGCCGATCAGGAACCGGCCGGCCCACCGCCAGCGCAAACCCCCCGTCGCCCCCCCCCCCCTAGCCCCCCGGGACAACCCCGACCACACGGACCGACTCTTGTGAGGACACGCAACGGAACAGCCAACAGGGAGGCATGGGCCCCAGCCAGCCCCCCCACGCTAGGCAAGCGGGGCATAGAACTCGGGCGGGAAACGGGGAGGGGCAAGGACCACTTGGGAAGGCCCTGCTGGCGCCCCACAAGGGACCTTACGAGGCGCGCGCGCAACAGAGCAAGTGGGGGGGGAAGCGAACACCGTTGGAGCGCACGTGCACAGCCACACAACGGTAACGCGGCGCGCCCCGGAAGGGCAACCTGACGAAGCTCGCGGAACCCGCAGACCATCAGGAATGGCGTACCAGCAGCCGAGGACAAGGGACACCCAGAAGGGGCAACCCGCTACACGCACTGCGGGGGGCACGAGGGAGGGGGGAGAAGAGACCGGGAACCAGCTTCGGCGCCGCCCCCCTCTGACCATCCAGAAGCGCCGCGTACACACCAACAGGGCACTGCAGCCGCCAAGGTAGTAGTGATGCAACCCATCACGCATCAGCCCTGCGGCTAGGAAGCCTCCAAGCCAGCCCATGGGGCTGCCACTGGCGAGAAGCCAGTAGAACGGGCCCCGCGGTACCGACACCCCGGGCGACCATGCATTAGGGGGGCGATGTAGTGGGTAAGCCCCTGCAACCAAGTTGCTAAGTAACACACTGACCGGGAAGGTGCCAAATGGGGAATCCGGTGAGGGACACGGCTCTGAGCCCCGTGAACCCAGGGGGCTCCAGCACCAGGCAGGAGGTGTTTCATGAAGGGTCCATACTAGGCCCCAGAGGAGAGAATATCACCTTGCGCAACCAGGTGCCCCCCCTGGACCGAAAGGCGTCTACTACTCGAAAACTCAAGCCTCAAAACTCAAACGGCTTTACAATGTTCTTTGTGAGTCTGGCGGAAAGCAGCAGTCAGTGTGAGTGGTTGTATGTCGGCCTTAGGTGAGGTGAGCGGCTTCTGAGAGTTTGTATCCATCATTTGAATTTCAAAAATGCGTAAGTCCGATGCCATGGAGATTTCCGAGGCGGAAGTTGATGGGGTGGCAGGAACGGTGGACAATGGTGATGACTTGCTTTTCGAGAAAGAATTTGAATGATATCCCTTGGCTCGTGAGACAGGTGTTAAAATGGGGTCTCTAGTTCTCTTCGAACATGCGTTTTTTGTACGTAAAAGAATTTCCGGAGGGGGGACGCGTTGGGGTGGGTGATTTGCGGTTGGGGTCGCAGGTGGTAGAGTTTTTTGGAGGTTTAGGAGCAGGTGTAAGTCTAGGATTTGGACTTGCAGCTGGTGGAGTGGCGTTTATGACGGGTTCGCTTTGGGATCTGAGTGAAATGGATTCAGGGTGAGGGTCGTTGGTAGTGAGGTTGGAGGCACTTCGAGGTGAGGAACCTGATTCTGTGTTGGAAGACTGAGCTTTGCCATCATCCTCCATGCTGGTGGTAGTGGTGTCTGGGGCGGTGACATCAGATGGACTAAATGTGTTCATGGAGGGGAGGGCAAGCGATTTGGACCACTCTGTAGTTGTTGTGTGCTGCCACTGTTCTGACGCATAGCAAGAGTTTGGTGCCTTTCGGGGGCGCTCTTTAAACTGGGGTCCTCTTGAAGCAGCACATACCATTTGCCTTGAAAAGCGAGCTTATTCATAGGGTGAGGAGCTGTGGCATGGATGTGGTTGAACTGTTTTGCACGTGCTAAAGACGGGGTAGTGGGTTGGGTGTAGGAAGCGATGAGTTTTTTGAGGCATCGTCCCATATTTTGATGAACATCAACCGGAAGAAAAGAGGGAAAGCAGCTAAGGAACGCGGCGTTACACATGATGTCCTGGACTGACGTGCACAGGGGGGCGTTCAAAAGAACTTCGTTCTCTTGAACCGGCGGCCAGTTGCAAGTTTATTGAGCGGAGTTGGAAGGTGCTTCGGGTTTGGGTTCAACAGTGGCGTCTCCAAAGGGTTGCAGGCGAGTAGAGCTCTATAAATTGCCTGGGACTCTTTGTGGTTGCTGTGCTTTTGAAAGACGCCATTGCAAGATTAACCGAAACCCCAATCGAGAATGCATTGCGTGATAGAACATGTTTAAGGAATCCTGGGTGGGCGGTGCCAGTTAAATCATTGAAGAGCACCAGATAAATTCATCATACAAAGACTTAGGGTCTTTCGTGGGCTGGAGGATCATACAAGAGTCAGTGGAGCATTCAAGCATGGAGAAAAAAAACGTTGGCGGGCCGTCGGTGATGGGGTACATTTTCTGGAATTGCTGGGCAAACCGGTCACAGTCATCTGGAGAGTTGATGTCCACATCCAATGGGCACCATCTTCCAAGAGGGATGGGCTTTTTTGTCAAAGAAATCTTTTGATGCAGTCGTCTGCGGAGGCCATGGAGGTCGTGTCGAGGATTTTGATCTTGTGGAAAAATTTACTGATGAAACAAAAACAGCTTCTAGCCCAATGTATAGTCTGAGGCGTTTCCCTTCAAGGTTGGGAAACAATAACTCATAAGAAACGCCCACAGGAAGAGGGGAGCTACGATGATTGCTTTTGGGTTCTTTGAGATATTGAAGGGCTTCTTTGGTTGAAGGAAGGGAAGAGAGAAGTTGAGATACCAGGTCATCGCAGAGATTCCAATGTTAATCGTTATCAGAGTTGACTTGTAAAATGAGGAGTCTACTTCGGAGTGGTTCATCCCTGAAATGGAAGGATACGTGATCATTTCCTTCTTCTTTGAACAGAGGTCCAATGCGGGCGGTTGTTTGGATCGAAGACATGAATGGTGCGAGTTTGGTCCTTTCGTAATGTCCCACAAGGGGACATCCGACTGGATTAAGGAATGATCAAGCAGCGGTAGGACAATGAGTCCACGTAACCCGGAGCCTCTTTTTGCGGTGGGGAGGTGGTTTGGTGCAATGCATTGAGTTGTGAGGTAGATTGAAGGAAAGCGGGCTCTACCTTGACACGGTGTGAATGAATTTGAGCCAGCAGTTGAAGGTGGTAGGCCAGGAAAATCTTGAATGTCCGCGAGATTCTCGGCAAAGAAAATGAATTTGTAAGGTGAGGGGAAGGGGATGTCGTTGAGGGTTTCACGGAGGAATGTGGGTTTTTTGAAAACAGAATATTAGTCCAAAGAAAGTATCTTTCTTACCATTTGTGCCATTGTGTGCCTTTTTTCGGACAGCCTAAAACAAGAAGAAAAAGAAATTTATGATTTCAGTGGAAAATGATGTGCTTTTAGCAGAAATTGGCCTATAAATACATTTTGCTTTCCCCTTGTTTTTTGGATCAACAAGGTCTGCAGAACAAATGATTGCAACATCATTTTCTGTTCTGCATGTTCATCGCATACCTAAAAAAATGATTATTGATCGAATTCTATGCGCGAGGCCTCGCGCAATCAAGACCAAGGACCATTAAAACAGAAGCACGGCGGATTAAATATCAACGCAAAACATATGCAACATGTGGTTCAAGGGCTGCCCCATGCGCGAGGCCTCGCGCATAACTTACTAAACGAAAAGCCTCACCCGATTTTCCTTTGGAAAGACGGCTTCAGGGTCGAGTGGTCTTACTACTTACTCCAAGGTCTGATATTTGATTTGCACTGCCTGAAAAAAGAGGTATAGGTTGTGACCTTCAAGGTCTGGGACTGCATTGAATTCATATTTTCTTTGCACATTTTACTTTGGTCTATACTCAACAACGGAATGATCAATTTTTCTTCAGCCAAAGCTACAAAGGGGGTCCCTGTCCAGCTCAGCGTCATCTATTGAGTGGACAGGCTTCATGTGTTACCGATGATACTCCTTTTTTTGTTTGACACTCCCCATAACTTGTGGCAGGTGTGCATCATGAGCAATGCTGAAGGATGCACCCTGTGAAACACCTCCAACATATGTGCTCCTTTTGTTAGGAATGCAACAACATTGGATACGATTTCTTGAGTCATCAATTACATTTGCAAGGCTTGTTTCGAGCGCTGAATGTCCGCCCGCGTAAACATATTGTACAATGTGATCAAGTCAAGGGTGCCTGTAATGTCACTCCAGTGTAGGCGCCTGCTGGATTCCTCAATTCTACCATCATTACCTGACTTTGGAGGGGCAATGGACTGCTCCTTGCGCGAGGCCTCGCGCAATGAACAGTCCATTGCCCCAAAAGAAGCATTTTATGGACCCATCAGGACCAGGGAAAGCCCGAAATAAGGGTTCTTTTGGCGTTCCAAAAATGGCTTGATTTTTTGCAAGCCAAGGAATGGTTCTTTCGATGTTTTTTGAGGCCGTGTATTTTGGGCACTTTTTGTCGTTTTATACCATGCAACTTGAGCCGCTTAAGAGACAGTTGCCACACCACTGACCACGCGCACCAAAGCAGCGCCGCACCGACCACAACCAAATGCGGGCACCCGGGAGGGCAAGGAGCAACAGGTACCACCACAAACAGCACCTGCCCCAGGGAACCGGCCCACACACGCCGCCAGCAACACCACGGGGAAGTCAAGCCACCACCACCATCACATCCACCAGCCAACAGCACCGCGTCCAGCCCACACCACAAGCACGCCCCGAGTGTCTGGCGCCTGCCCCCCGTACCCAACACCACACCCCCGGCCAAACCCACCACCACCTGGCCACGCATGCCAAGGAACCCATCAGCACACCCGGCTGCACTGCCTGGACACCAAGCCACCACTACCGCGAAGCACACCAATCCAAACCGCCATGCACCCGGCGACACCGAATCTGACAAGGGCACACCCAGTACGCATGCCATTCGAACCACAGACCACCAGCCACGCCGAGCACCGCGCTACTGACTGAAGGGGTATGGGGTGCTTCACCCATACCCGCTGCACAGCCTGTGGCGCTCTTCGCCAGGCCAGATCAGGAATTTTCCTGTCGATGCTACGGCATCTTGATTTCTGTGGGATTTCTGTAAAATACCCCAGAAATCGTCATATTACGTCTTTTCTGGACTGGCGACGACAGTCGTCGCCTGCGCGACGCAGCTCCAGAACGAGAATTTCAATCTCGATTTCTAAAGATTTTAGGCAATTTTATTATTGTTTTATCGTTTTTAGGAATAAAAGATTATAGCGTGACCTTTTTCGCGGCGTTCCGCGAAGGTCCATTTTTGCGAAAAAAGGCGCGTTCACGCATTTTTCAAAAAATGCTGAGGCGAATCCAGGAATCGCTCAGACGCCTATGGCGTAGCCCAACAGTGAACCTTTTCATATGTAGGTTGAATTGGCACAGAAACGCGTCGCGTCGCTTACGCTACGCGTTGGGGGGAGACGCGCAAAATGAGTGTTTTTGACTCAAAAATCACTTTATTTTGTTGTTTTTCGCCCAGAGACCACTGGTTGGCCCAGTTTGGGCAGGATCTCAGTGGAGATCCTGATGGCGACGCCTCGTAGCCGTCAGATTTTCCGATGGCGGCGACGCCGTCGCCTTCATTTCGTCCTCTTTTTTATGCTATTTTATAGTATAGAATTGATACACATACATTGTACATGTCAACGCATTTATTTTGCATATTTATTTTACATATACCTTCTCTTTGTTCATAGACGCCAGATTGTGTCCGCGGACGCTCCCCATGGGGCGAGCAAGGATTTCAAGACCATTTACGCAACTCCAATGGTATCGAAGTTTGGAATAGACTTCATGTAGTACTTGGAGAGGTTGGGGTGATGGGTTGAAGGATTTTCAATTTTTACAATTTTTCTGTGGACGCACGGAACATCACCCCCGCCGAAAATGCTTCAAAATGGTCTTGCCGCTGTCCGCGTGGTTCACTGGAGGACCTGTCGATGAGCTCCCACAACGTCGAGGTCTGTACCTGCTGCCTGGTGTTCGACAACTCCCTCAGCGCAACAGACTGCAGCCTAAGGTATTGCCCTGGTGGAAATACAGTGCAAGAAGGGACGCCTGGGCCAAGACTGGCCCCCAAGGCAACAGCAGCGACGACGACAGCCCTGAGATCAGCTCCAGGAGCTCCTGCGACGACGACGACGATCCCAGCAGAGATCTGGGGTGCTTCCCCCCAGACCCAGCAGCAGCTTGACAAGTGGAAGGACTTCTATGATGGTTGATCCGTGAAGCGAAGACAGCATGCGGCGCGGAAGGCGCTGCTCGTCCACCAGTAACCAAATCCGGCGCGTTGATTCGTCGCCTTGGGTTGGATGACCCTCAGGGAGGTCCCTTCCTAAATAGGCGTGGGGCGCCTTGGGTATGACCCTAAACCCCCCAAATTAGGTGCGTTAATTCGTCACCTTGGGTTGGGAATCGACCCTAAACTGGCACGGGTTGCCTTGGGCAGGAAATGGCCCTAAATTCAGGCTCGGTGGAAGGCCTTGCCTTGGGTTTGACCCTAAATAATTTTTTCCGAATTTTCCGAATTTATTGAATTATTGATTTCCATGCCCATGGAGAAAAAGGGCCAATATGTGCACCTAAGTGCCATCAGTCAGGGCGGAAGGCCCTGCAGCGCCCCTGGTCTGGTCACCAGAGGCTACGAGGAGTGCCAGGGACCAGTGTTGTCGCCTGAGGGGCAATTGCCCTATGAATGTTTCAAGATCAAAAAAAAAAAAAAAAAAAAAAAAAAAATTTTAATTTTTTTTACATGTGTGTGGGGCTCCCCCCCCATGTAAATTACTCACGAAGCCCCCCCCCCCCACTGTTCTGATGAATCAGTATTGAAACCAGGACACTGCAGGGGTCAGAGCGCCTCCTTGGCCTTGCCTTCCTTTGGATATAGGCAAGGCTTTTAAGGAGGGGGGTGAAGCGGTATGGGGTGCTTCACCCATACCCGCTGCACAGCCTGTGGCGCTCTTCGCCAGGCCAGATCAGGAATTTTCCTGTCGATGCTACGGCATCTTGATTTCTGTGGGATTTCTGTAAAATACCCCAGAAATCGTCATATTACGTCTTTTCTGGACTGGCGACGACAGTCGTCGCCTGCGCGACGCAGCTCCAGAACGAGAATTTAAATCTCGATTTCTAAAGATTTTAGGCAATTTTATTATTGTTTTATCGTTTTTAGGAATAAAAGATTATAGCGTGACCTTTTTCGCGGCGTTCCGCGAAGGTCCATTTTTGCGAAAAAAGGCGCGTTCACGCATTTTTCAAAAAATGCTGAGGCGAATCCAGGAATCGCTCAGACGCCTATGGCGTAGCCCAACAGTGGGCCTTTTCATATGTAGGTTGAATTGGCACAGAAACGCGTCGCGTCGCTTACGCTACGCGTTGGGGGGAGACGCGCAAAATGAGTGTTTTTGACTCAAAAATCACTTTATTTTGTTGTTTTTCGCCCAGAAACCACTGGTTGGCCCAGTTTGGGCAGGATCTCAGTGGAGATCCTGATGGCGACGCCTCGTAGCCGTCAGATTTTCCGATGGCGGCGACGCCGTCGCCTTCATTTCGTCCTCTTTTTTATGCTATTTTATAGTATAGAATTGATACACATACATTGTACATGTCAACGCATTTATTTTGCATATTTATTTTACATATACCTTCTCTTTGTTCATAGACGCCAGATTGTGTCCGCGGACGCTCCCCATGGGGCGAGCAAGGATTCCAAGACCATTTACGCAACTCCAATGGTATCGAAGTTTGGAATAGACTTCATGTAGTACTTGGAGAGGTTGGGGTGATGGGTTGAAGGATTTTCAATTTTTACAATTTTTCTGTGGACGCACGGAACATCACCCCCGCCGAAAATGCTTCATGACCACACCCGCCAGCCCCCAAAAACCAACCCACACACAACAACAGCCAAACCGCTGCCCCGAACATGATGCACACCAAACGCTGACTGACACACGCACTTGCATCCACCCACACCACCCGGGCACCCAGCGCACCGGCCACACCACCAGCACCACAGCCAGCAGCAATCGCACCATCACCTGTATCCCGTGGGTCACAGCAGCTCACACAGGACCCAGACCACCACTACGGACGATTGCCGACCGGCAGCAGCCCCCCACCGCTGCCCTAGTAAACAGAGGCCACCGGCCGCCTGGGAACCAGGACACATACAAAAAACCCCAAGAACAACAGCGACCGAACCGGCATCCCCAACAATGCCCATGCCCAGGATCCCGCCGACACACACAGCCACAACCAACGTGCCACACCACGACGTCCATGACAACACCGGCACCCACACGTACCCACGCCCAGACCCACTGCCGCAGACACCGACAGCCACTGCAGCCCACGCACATACCAACACGACCCCCTCTCCCCGCACCAGCCAATGATGGCGCACAGATAAACACAGTCACCCACTCCCACCGAGCTGGCGGCCCCATTCAGGGACCCCGGGAGCCGCCACACACGCGACGCTGCGGACCGCCCCGCACAGACTCCACCGCCTGCAACCACGACCAACGGCACACCACGGACACAGACAAACACACCCAGACCCTACGTCCGCGACCCCCACCCAGATGTGTCCCCACAGGGCAATACCGACACCCAACAGGCCACCCAAGCCCACGCCACCAGCCAAACCGCACGCAGCCCATCCGACCACCCCACGACCCAGGGCACCCTGTTCGCCTGCCCACACACCAAGTCACACTCACACTCATGGAAAGAAGTGGAGGGAGCAAGGAGTAAGAGAACCGCGAGGGGAGCAGAGGGGAGACAAGCGGAGGAAACCAGACCCCAGAGGGACAGAGAAGGCAGCGCCGACAACGCCAACACACGCGTGCAGCTCCCCCCCCCCCCCCAGCTGCCCTAACCCTGCATGTGCCACGTCTTTCCAGGAACCGCCAAGCTCAAGACCGCACCCCCAAGATCGCCGCGATCCACCACAAGGACAAACCACCGAGGATAGCGCATGACACGCCACCGAAGACCCCACGAACAACACAGCCACACGCCCCACAGTCCCTGCAGCCTGCCGCACGACCCATAGAGGCCCGCACACAGGTTGCATACACCAAAACCCCAGGCGCACCGACCGGTGGAACACCATGTCCAAGCAACACACAACCATACCCTCCTGGTTGCGGCATGCCAGCCCCACCACAGGAGCCGAGCACAGACCACAGACCTGGGGCCACCACGAAACACAACAGAGAGACACAAGGGAGGATTCGTCTTGCGTCATAACACCAACCACAGGGCTAATGGCGAAGCCACAGCCCACAGTAACCAGGCCTTTGGTGCATTTTGGAGCAGGGTCACACCCCCTGAGTTACTGTACATATGGCTGCTGTCCTTCGATGAACTTCGGCTCGCCATGAACGCTCACTTGCCCGTGGTTAGGCCGCTTTTGTGTTATGCTCGCCGGGGGGCAACCCCCATGCACCAAAGAAAAAAAAAGACAAGGGAGGAACCACCCATTGCAGCGGCCTATTCTCCGACCCCCCAGCACCCACTGCCAACCGATGACCTACCACCGGCCAACACCAAACCCAGGCCCAAGCCCCCCCCCCCAGACGCCACCCCCCAGACGCAAGCACCCCATCGGGGCGACATGATGCCGCTAACACCACAACAAACCGACCCGCGGACCCCACAGACGCGGCGGCCCGCGCCCAGCGCACAGACAGCGCTCCCCACGCCGCCGAGCCGCCTGACCGGTGGACCATCACAACCAGCCGCCACGCAACCACACCCCGCTGGTTGCGGCACTCTAATCCCACGCAACCGACCCCAGGGAACCTCGAGCCCCACGCCACAGGGATTTTGAACGGCCCATGGACCGAGGAACACCGGGGGGAACACCAGGCGATCGCAAGGGACTGGCCCACACCGCAGGACGACTAAACTCGAGCAGCCACCGACCCCACATGGGCCGCACACCCTATACCAGCCAACGAACCAGCACAGACCGTTACGAAGTCCAGGCGCAGTACGCCCCCCCCCCGGGGAAGGCAAACACACGACCCAACACCACCACACCTCGTCGAACCGCCCCCCCACAATTTCACGCACCTCACCGCGGAGACCACACGCCCATGACACCAGGCCTGATAATCCCGGCGACCCCACAGTCCACTAACGCAGGGGCATAACCGCACCAAGCCAATGCCACAAAGCACACACCCCCCACCAGGGGACCTACCCCCGGGGACCCCGCACGCCACACACCAATTAGGCGCTTACCGCCAGCCACAGCGCATACCACGGCCGGAAACCAATTCACCGGCCAAGAGAGCCCCGAACGAACAACCATGCGCTGCAACAACGCGAGACCACACCCTCCTCCACGAAACAACACATGATCCCACAGCCGCCGCCGCACATACCCCTGAAGCGGGTTTGGCACACCCGCCACCCCACAAGGCAACACCCCAACATACAACCACCCACCATGGCCCCAGGGTCCTGGACATCCACAGCCTACAGGAGTTGGAGCTCCAAAACACAGAGGAAGCGGAACAGCACGGGAACCAAGCCGCGCCGGAACCCAAGCCCCTACCGAACGACCCCACGGACCCTGACAGTGCCGGCTCCCCACATAGCACCTCACCACAGCCTTCAGGCCCGAGAGCAGGCACCCCGGACACACCTGTCCAATGCCCTACGGGGCCACAACCTGACCCAAAAGGCCAGCAAGGGCCCCAACGAGTACCGAGCATCCCTCGAGCACAACCTGCCCGACATCACAGGGCAATGGCACCGAGTGTACGAGGCCACCCCCCCTCCGGGCACACCCACACAAGAATGGGAGGAGGAGCACGCTGTCGACGTCATGGACATGACGGCGTACATGGACAACATGGAAGACCCAGACCAAGACGTCATCCTCGGCCTCCTTGCCTGCCACAGCTGGAAGCGGAGCCACCAGGTCACCCTCCACAGGCCACAGAGTGAACCCCTCCATTGATCCCTAGAGCAGAAGGCAAAGTGGAGCACAGTCCTCCAGCTCACACCCGAAGGCTCCCACATCCTCACACACATGACCACCACACCACCAACGTCACGCGAGGGCGCCGCATGTTAACCCTGCACGTGGAAGAAAATCATCCCGGGCTCCACAGCGCTCACATACCCAGGGCTCTGAGACGCGGAGGCTTATGCACACACACCCCTCCAGCAAGCATCTCTTCCTTACCCTTAAAAGAGAGGCTGTCATCGAAAACATCCACACGACAGAGGCGGAGGACTAAGTGACGGCCAACGCAGACACTGCAGTGGGGTTACATAGGTGGGTAGGTAGGTGCACTGGGTCGTGGAGAGGCGCCTCATGGTTCCCCCTGGTGTCGCCCCTGTGACGAACAGGAAGAGGCTCCGCGCGTGAAGAGGGGAGGCGGCTTACATCTCGCTAGACCTGACTGTTGGCACATCGGGAGGGCTGATCGCCGCCAGCGTGACGTGCTTGTCTCGCCAGGAGGTTGTGCCTCCGTGATTGCACACGTCCCCTCCTTTGGGCGGAACCCTAGAGGTTCACCGGACCTCCTGGCGTATCCCGTTCCCAAGGCATGCAAGCACGTCCTTGGTACTAGGGTTCTGAGGCGCTTGGGTGTCGCACGCTCCGCCTCCAGTCCCAAAGCAGCGCAGGCCTTAGGATGCAGCCTTACCCCCGGTCTCTGGATCTCGTTTGGCCGGGGCACCTGCATGGCACTGGCTGCCACAGTGCCCGGGCTGTGGGCACTGGGTTTCCTACTGTTGTGCGGCGTTTGTGTTTGGGTCCGGGTTGCGGTTGGGTGTGGGTTTTGTTAACCCCGCAAGTCCTGGCTGGGGTTTTGGGTGGGTGTGTTTCGGCACGGTTTGTGGTGTTGTCCCTCTTTTGCCTGCTGTTTGTGGTGTTCGTGGTTGGGCTGAGGTTTCGGTCTGCATATGGGACGTGTGTGGTTGCGTGCGGGCTCCGCTTGCCCCCCGCCATTTCCGGTTCTGGTGTGCGGTGTGGGCGTGCGTGCTGGGGTTTGGGTTTCGGCTGCACCTCGTCTCTCCTTGGGGGGATGTTGGGGTGTGTGTGTGCTCGTGCGCCCGTCCTGCGTGGTCTCCTGCACTTCCTGGTTGGGGTTGCTGTGCGGGGGTGCGTGTTTGTGCGCGTGCCCCGCTTGTTCCCCCCCTTTCCTGGCTGGGGTGCGGTGTGTTGGCGTGCGTGCTGGGCCCGGGTCTTGGCTGTGCCCCGCTCATTTTGCTGGTCTGTCGGGGTGTGTTTTTTGCGCTTTTTTCTTTGCGTGTTTTTGGTTTGGCTTTGTGGTGTCGGTTGCTGGGTGTCCCTGTCCCGGGCCTTGTGGTCCCTGTCCCCCCATCCCCTTTCTTTCGGGCTGGGCTGCTGGCTCTTTTTTTTTTCGTGGTGTGTGTCTGCATGTTTTTGTGTTTCTTTTTTCCCGTTGGGCCCCTGTTCCTGGCTTGGCGTTGCCGGTTTTGGCTGGGTGGTCCCCCTGTGCCTCTTTGGGGGTCCTGTCTTCGGTGCCTTCTGAATGGGGGGTTTGGCCGCCTCTTGTGGTGTTGGCGGGTGGTGTGGTGGCTGTCGGCAGTTTTTGCGCCCCCCGCCCTTACCCCCCCCTGTTTTCTTTTGGGGGGGGGCCTGCCTGTTCCTCCCTCTGCCTTCCCTGGGCTGGCACACGCATTGGCCCGCATTCAGTGTGGTCTTTGGGGCTGCTGTTGGCGGTTGCGTTCTGCTTGGCCATGTTCCGGCCCCATGGGTCGGGTGGGCTATGTACATGTTGGGCTCGGCGCCCCTTCCTGCTGGGTTAGGTCCTGGCTCTGCTGGCTGGGCGTCCCTGCCAAGCGGCTGCTTGTGGCTCTGGGTTAGGGGGCTCGTGTCCTTTCCCCTCTGCGGTGCCAGTTTTAACCTTCTGGGTGGTCCGCCACCGTTGTTGCCGGGCGTGCGGTGGCCCCGTGTGTGGCCCGCGGTGCCGGTGTGTGGCGTGCTGGTGCGGCGCCTCCCGGGGTGTGCGGTGGCTTGCTTCGGTTAGTCCTTCAGGTTAGGGTCAGTCGTGCCCTCTTGTGCCGCTCTGTGCCACGTCGCGTCGCGTCGTGCTGTGGCGCGTTGCACTGTGGCGCGCTGTGGTGCGGTGTGCCGTGGTCTCGCGTTGTGCCGTGGTGGATCAGTGGAGGTAAGCTTGGCCTGTGTCGTGGTGCGGAGTGCGGGCCGGAGTGTGGCTGGCTGGTGGCTGGAGGGTGCGGTCTGGTGTGGGTGTCTCGCTGGGTCCGTGCTGTTGGGGCCTGGGCGTGCTGCTCGGGCTGGTGGGTCGGGTAGGCGTCCGTGGAGTTGCCCTCCCTGGGGGCCTGCGCCTTGGTCCCGTGTCCTCTGGGGGTCCCGGTCCCTAGCCCTGGTCGCTGTGGCCGTGCCTTCGTCCTCTTCTGGTGCCTCTGAGGTGGCCCTTGTGGCCGCCGGGGTCGTCGCCTGGCGGTGAGGGCGTGGTGGTGCGCCGCGCGGCGGCGTTCCCTGTGGCTTCGTCTGTGGTCGTGGCCCGTTCTCCCCGTGTAGGTGTGTCCTCCATCCCCCGTGTGGCTTCCGCTGGCCCGTGGGTGTGCGCTGGTGTGATCTGTACGGCGTCCGATGCTTGCTTCGGCGGTGTGTGTTGGGGGATGCGCCCCCGGGAGTCGTGTGGCGCTCGGTGGGGGTCCGGCGGCGCTGGTCCCCCCCTCGTGGTATGCCCTTCCTCGGTGTGGGTCGTGGCGTTTGCCTTGCTGCCCTTTTCCTCCATGCCTCGGTCCCCGCTCCTGCCCCTTCCTGGTTCTTGGGTGGTTTCCTGCCCCCATGTTGTGTCTCTTCCGGCGCCCTGTCCCTATTGGTGCCTGCCCTCACTTGCGGCCCCTCCGTGCCCTCTTGCCTGAGTGCCCCTCGCTGTCCGTTGCCCTCCCCTTGCCCTTGTCCTTCCTCTTCCTGGTGTGGTGGTGGCGGGCTGGGGAGGGGGCGCCGATGGCCCAGGCCTGGGGGTCGGTGCCCTGGAGCCATTTGCGGAGGGCTTGGGGGGTGTAGGAGGGGCGGAGGCCTTGGACCGCATCGCGGAGGAGGGCCTCCCATGCCGCTTGCGGCATGATGGCCTCCGGGGCGGCCTCGTTGGGGTCGGTTGGGGTGCGGGTGCGCATCTCCTCGAAGGTGTGAACCATGTGCACCCCTTCTCGCATTTGCGCTCCCCCGGCCCACTTCACCCAGCGGCAGAGCTCCTGCAAAGCGGGGGCAGACCACCAGGCGAGGTGGGCGGGGGCCTGGGGGGGGGAGGGGTCCGTGCCCGGGGTCCTGGAGCGGCGGGGGGAGGACGTGGACCTGTGGTGGTTGTTAGGCTGGCCGTGCCTGGGGGAGCGGGAGCGGCGGTGTTGGGGCCTTGGGGTGGAGGACGGGTACGGGCGGAGGGGGGAACGGGAGGGGGAGGTGGACATGGGGCGGCGGTGCGGCGCTTGGTGGCGCCTGGGGGAGCGGGAGTGGTTGTGGCGGGGGCTGGGGGTGGTGGATGGGTATGGGCGGCCGGGGGAACGGGGAGCCCAGTGGGGCCTGTGGGGGGAGGGGGAGGTGGACGTGGGGCGGCGGTGGCGTGCCGGGCGGCGCCGGGGGGAGCGTGAGCGGTGGTGGCGGGGGCTGGGGCTGGGGGTCGTGTACGGCCGGAGGGGGGAGGGGGAGGTGGACATGGGGCGGCGACGGCACTCGTGGAGGCGCCAGGGGGAGCGGGAGCGGCCGGAGCGCGGTCCCGCTGGGTCGTGGTGGCACCTGGGGGAGCGGGAGCGGCGCGACTGGGTGGTTGAGGCTTGGTGGCGGTGTGGGAAGTGTGGGCGCCATGGGCGATTGTGCCGTGCGGGGGGGGGGGGGCGGGAGCGCCGCCGTTTGCGGGACCGGGCCTCATCGCCCGGATCGGGCCAGTCAGGAAGCGTCGGGGGGTCCTGGGGGGCCTCGTGTGGTGCCGCCTGGTACTGGGGGCGGGGGGTCCCCCGTCGTCCATGGATCCGTTACGTAGGGGTGTGGTGGCGGCAGCAGCTGTTGGTATGGGTCGAGTGACTATCCCCGGCGGGGTTGGGCCCGCGGGGGCCCTTCGGCGTGGACGTGGTGGCCGGGGGGATACGGTTCCTGGTACGGGGGGGGTGGCTGGTACGGGGGGGGTGGCCCCTGGTGGTAGGTGGGGTATGCAGGTGGAGCGCTCGGTGGCTGCCATCCCATTCGCTGGTGCTGTTCGTGCACGGGGGGTTGTGGCCTGGTTCGGTAGGGTGGTGTGCAGTGGTAGTGGTGGGGGTGGTGTTGGTGGTGGTGGTGAAGGGGCCGCTGGTGGTGGTGGCGTTGGTAGTGGTGGGGTCGGTGAGGCGGGTAATGCCCTTCGGACCCCTTGTGGGTATTCCGGTCCCCCTTGTGGGGGTGGGGGGTCGGGCATCGTGCGCAGCCCCTGGGGCTGTACTATGTGGTGGGCAGGGGGGGCGGGTCGGGGGCCGGGCTTGCCGGTGACGGTGGTCGAGGGGTCCCACGTCCCTTGGTCGGTTTGGCCGGCGGTGCTGGTGGTTTTTTTCGGGGGGATGGAGGACAGGGCGCTTGGTGATTGGGATGTTGACGAGGGTTTGGACGGGGTCGTGTTGGGTGGCTGCCTGTGCGGTGGTGGAGGCTGCCGGTGGGAGGGGGGCGTGCATTGTGGTGGGTGGGGGGTCCTGGCTTGGGTTAGGGTTTGGGTTAGGGCGGTGTTGGTTGGGTTTGTGTTGTTGCGTTTGTGGTGTTGTGTGTGCTCGCTTGGGCGCGGGTTTGGGTTTGGGGTCGGGTCTGGGGTTGGGGTCTTGTTCCAGGTTGAGGAGGACCTCTGTCCGGAGGTGTGAGGGCGCCGATGTCGGGTCGGGGGTCTTCCTGGTGCGTTGCCGGGGTGCCTAAGTCGCCTGTGTGGGGGTCGGGGGGTCGGTGCGTGCGGCCGCGGCTTTGCCTTTTGCCGTGGCCTTGACGATGAGGGCGGCGGGGAGGGGGGGGTCGGAGGATGAGGTGGAGGAGTTGGTTGAGGATTAGGATGAGGAGGAGGTGGTGGACGCGGATTGGGCTGTGATGCGGGCGGGCTTGTGGGCGGCGGCTTCTGCCGCGGCCACGGCGGGAAGGATGGAGGGCATGTCCTCGGGCTGTAGGTTGGGAGGGGCAACTGGGGGGGCCCGGTCGTGACCTGGCGGCCCGGCGGGCCGATCTGGTTGGCAGCGGTGGGGGAGGGAGGCGCGGGGCTGTGGCCTTCTCCTTCCGGGCTTGGGTGGGCCGGGGTCCTGCAATGTGTGATGTTGTGTGGGTTGGCGTCCGCGGGGGGGAACAGTTTGCGTGGGCTGCACTCAGGGCCCGGGAGGGGTGGGCCTTGGTCTTCTGGGGTGTGTGCGGGGGGCGTGTGAGGGCCACTGGGTGGGATGGGCGTGCCACGGGGCGCAGGGCTCCTCTCGGCAGGTGTGTGCGGGTTGTCGAGTGTGGGGGGTGGTGAGGGGTGTCCGGCGGGTGGGTGTGTGGCGGGCGTGTTCTGGTGTTCGGGCGGGTGGGGGAGGCCCGTGTCGCGGGGCCAGGGGGCGCGCCCGATGGTGGGCGTTTGTGGGTCTCCGGATGAGCAGCGAGAGGCGAGGGGCATGGGCGGGGATTGTGCGGTGGGTTATGTTGTGTCGGTGTATGTGTCCGCTCGCCGCGGCGCGCTTGCGTGGTCAGTTGTAGGCCGGGCGGTTCGGAGGAGAAGCTTGCCATCTTCTGCTGCCGCGGCAAGGATTTCGCAGAGGAGCTTGCGTATCTGGTGGACCTCCTGGTCAGTGGTGGGAAGGGGGTATGCTAGCTTTGGGCTGAGATCCACGTGGCTGAGGACACTGTGGATGACGTGGTACCCGCAGGTGAGGGATTGCTGCGGTCTGGGGGGGGAGGGGTTTGGCTGCCTGTCCGGGCCCGCCTTGATTTTTGTGTGGGCGGTTGGGATGGCCCCGTGGGTGGCCAGCGGCGCTGGATCCAGTGGGTCAGGCAGAGCACGGCCAGTCCCAGGTGGTAACCCGCCTTCCCTGAGGTGGTTTGGGCCAGGGCGCGGGCTGGGGGCTTGTCTCCTGGCTGGGGGACGCCCCTGAGGACCCTCTGCTGGTGCTGGGGCGAGCATGGTGTCTGTTCCCTTGACGAGCCATTGCAGGCCTGGGGACGTAGCCGTAGCGGCTATCATGTAGTAGTGACCTCGCTCGAGGACTGTAACCCAGACCTGCGGCGGGGGGTGGTCACTGTCTGTAGTCGGGGGGGGGAGGTCGTCGTCTGGGATGCGGAGGCCTGTTCCCACTGCTCCGGGCAGTTCGGGTCCGCTTGGTGGTCCTTCTCCGCTGGGGCCCGTCGTAGGCGTACGGTGGCTCGACGAGTGACGTTGATGTCGGTGTCGTGTGTCAGGGCCTGGCCCCACTCGATGGGGGGGATCCAGACGTGCTGACCCTGGGTGTGTTTGCGGGCTCGCCAGAGTACGAGGTCTACGATGGACTCGTGGAGGCCGTTGCCTGGGGTCGTCAGGTCCCGGAGGGCTTTGACGGTGAGCTTGGTCCAGTCCTCTTGTAGGCGGTACCAGCCCAGGGGGGTGGTCCCGGCCCTGCCTTGGAGGGTTGCTTGGAGGAGGTCGGGGTCCCTGATGGTGGCCGGTGTGAGGGGGGGGTGCCCCGGGTCCGGGGGGGGTGGGCTGGATGGATTGCCGAGGTCTTGCGCGTTTATGTCGACGTATGGTTGGCTCTGGCTGGGCCCGGCCGGGCTGGGCGGTGCCGGGTGGCTTCTTGGGTGAGAGATGGGCTTCAGGGCGCTGTGGTGGTGTCTTGGAAGCCTGTGGATGGGGATGGGGGGCGCGTGCGGGGCGCGGAGTGGGTTAGCGGACGTCTGGGTCATGCACGGCATGCTAATGGATGAGACGCTGCATGTGTTCTTTGGTGGTGGGGTCGGTGAGTTGCTCCGTGTGTGTTAACAGGAGGTGTTTGCGGTGTACCATTTGGGCCGCTGCTCTGCAGACTGCTTCTAGCTGGAGGTGCGCTGCTGCCTCCATGGGGCTTTCTGTGTGTTTGGTGACGTGTCGGTGCAGGGCCTGTGTCACCGCCCCTCTCATGGTGGCTTCTTTGACCAGGGGATCCCGGAAGGGGTGTCTGGTGGCCTGGTGTGCGTGGCTGTGGGTTGGCAATCGTAGGGTTTCCGCCGGGGACCAGCCCACTAGCGTGTCCCTGCCTGTATGGAGGGGGCATTTCGTGAAGGGTTCCCACTCCTTCGGGGTGGTGTCGTCGCACGGGGCTTGGATGTGCTTGGGGGCGAGCTATCTGGCGAACCTGTTGAGGAATGGTAGTTGCTCCCTGAGGAGCTGGATGCGTCGTTTTTGGAGGTGGGCTGGGACGTTTGCTGGGCGCAGTGCTGAGTGGTAGAGGGGGATTTGCAGTCTGTCCTTGAGCTCCTGGATGTGCGCCCCGCTGTCTGCGTCGCCGAGCACGCGGGCGAGATGTTGGATGGGGTTGGGGTAATGCCATGCCCTGTCCCGGGAGGAATAGGGGGCGTCCTCTGCTACCCAGTCCGGGGTCTGATGGGGCTTGGGTACGGGGGCTGTGTGTTTGAGGTGTGTGTTGTTTTGGCCGAGGTCAGGGATCTGGAGGGTTGGTAGGTGCGTTGTGTGCTTGTGTACTGCCTGGTTATCGACCTTACCATTTCCGTATTGGTGTCTGTGGGACTCTTGTTTCAGGATGTGGAGTTGGACGTAGGGGGGAAGGCTGCGAAGGGCTTTCCAGAGCAGCAGTGCCTGGGTGCCCAGGCTCGTCGTGGTGGCTTTGTGAAGTGGTTGCCTTGCTATGCAGAGGAGCAGGTGTGTGTAGACAGTGGCGTCTACCACGAACCAGACCGGGACGATGTGCGGGAGGTGGGCGCGTAGGTGGGCCGCGATCTCGGCGATGGCGGTGGCGGTGTGGGTTAGCTGCAGGGTGGCTCCCCCAGTGAGGGGGTGAGGGCGGATTCGCCTGAGGCGTCGGTGAAAAAGAGCCCGTCCGCTGGTGATGGTTGTGGGAGGGGGCATGGGTTCATGTGCAGGTAGGCGTATATGGCAAGGCCCGTGGCGAGGTGGCCTACTGGGGTTGTGGGCTGCAGGATGGGGGTGGCGTACACCCCCATACCTTTGGAGATGATCTGTTTCGCTTGGGGGGACCTGGCTATGAGTCCCTGCTCCCGCTGTCCCTGTGTGAGGTGGGAGTAGATGTAGTGGAGGATGTAGGCTGTGTCTGGGTTTAGGTCGTGGCATGTGAGGGTTTGCGTTCGGTGCTCCGGTGTGTGGCAGGAGTGGTGCAGCGGATAGTAGGGGTGCTCGTGCTTGCCTGTTCTGCCTGGTTCGTACATGATGTAACTGATGGCGACCCCTGCCGGGTCGGGGCGGGGCCAGGCGGGTGTAGTGGTGAAGAGCCATTTGGGCGCGTGGTCGGGGTTCCACGCTACCGTGGAGTTGGTGTCGGTGCGGTGGAACCATGGGGCTACCCATGCGTAGGCCTGTGGTGGTAGATGGGTTGTGGGCTGGGTGTTGTGGCGTGCAATGAGGTGTAGTACGGGCCATGGTGTGGTTGGTACCTCGGGGTCACAGGCCCAACATGTGCGTGGCATGCTCTGGGAGTCATGGGGGACTCGTGGTAGGTCTTGGGCGGTCATGTGGTGTTTCGGTATGCGCCATTTTGCCCCGTGGTGGACGACGGTGGTCTGCGTGGGTTTGGCTTCATTCGGGGCCAGTAGTAGGGTTAGTGGTGGGATTGGCCCGTCACCGGGGGCACAGGTTCGTGTTTCCAGCCGGTGGGTGCGTAGGGCGGTGTCGCTGGGATGGGTCGGGGGTGTTGCTTTTTGGAATCTTGGTAGGCTGCTCGCATGTCTTTGCTTCGCGGCAGAGTGTGTCCCGCTGCTCGTGCCATCTGCGTGAGGTACTGGTGGAAGAGGCGGTACTGAGGCCATTCGGGAGGCTGTAGAAAGGGGGTGTGGTGTGCCCCGCTGTGGTGCAGGACCCACATTTGGGGGAGGGTGACGTATACCACTGTGATGGAGGCCCCGACAAGGTCTATGGTGTCGATGGTGCGCTTGGGCTGATTGTGGAGGTCCCCGCGGAGGACCGCTAGAGGCCCTTCCTCTGGGCACGTGTGGTTGGTGAGTATGGCGTGGTGTGGGGATTGGAGGAGAAGCTGCAGGTGGTTCCACAGGCGCGTGTTCATGTCGGTGGGCATGCCTGTCTGGTGGAGTACCCAGCGCGGGCATGTGTTCCGGGCCTGTTGTGGGGCTTGGAGGCGGATTGTGGTGACCTCGCGGACCTCTGGTGAGTGGTTGTGGGTCATGCGGTGAAGGAGGAGGGCGGTGTGTCTGGTGTAGGCCGCTTTCACCTCGTCCCCTATGGCGTCCCCATAGTGGGGCCATGCCGCTCGGATGGCGCGGGTGGGTATGGAGGTGGGCCAGCCCCCGTGTGCTGCCCATGCCTTGGTCACGGCGCGTGTGGCCGGCTGGAGGGCGGTGGTGGGGTGTCTCAGGTGGAGTGCTTGGAAGCCTATTGAGGCGTTCAAGACCCCGCCGAGGTAGTACGCCAGGGTCTGGTGCGACAGGGGAGAGGGCCTTGGTGGTCGAGGACGCATATCTGGGGAGATGGGCGAGGTGTGATTGCAACTTGGGAGGGAGGGTGGCGTCCTCAGTGTTGGCGGCCTGGATTACCCCCAGGTGGGTGGTTGTTGTCACGACTTGCATGGGGGGCCCTTTTGACCCTAGGATGGGGGGTGTGGCAGACCCCTTGATCATGGCCACTCACTTTGAGGGGTGGACGATGAGGTTGTTGTCGGAGAGGTAGGAGACAGTCACGTCCAGTAAGTCATTGGCCTGTTGGGTGACCGTTGGCCCGGGGTCCGGGGCATGGGGTTCGTGTGGGGTGTGCGCGACCGTGAGGTTGGTGTCGACCGCGAAGCCCACCAGGGGGAAGGGGAGGGGTTAGGGTGCATAGGCTGGGTAATCCTGCTCGATTGCGAGGGCCAGGGGGAGCTTCACGGGAAGGTACAGGAAGGGGCCTTCTGCCCCTCCTTCGGGGACACCGCTGCCTGGCTCCAGGAAGTGGGTGAGGCCTGCTCCAGTGCGGACCATGTATTTGCGGGTGCGGATGTAGCCGGAGGCGAGGTTGTAGAAGGGGAGGCCCAGGCGTTTCCACACCGCTTCTAGAAAGAGCCAGGGGTTGTTCAGAAAGGCTCCTTTGACGTCGAGGGAGGCGATGATGAGGTCCACCGGGTCCATGTCGGCGATGGTGTCCTGGAGGAAGATGGCCTCGTGTGGCAACCGGCCTGGGATGGCCCCCCGGAGGCTGGCTGGTATGTGGGGGTCCAGGTGGGGGCGGATGCAGCGTAGGAGGATGGTCCAGACGATTCTGACCTCCGTGACTGCACAGACTATGGGGCGCCAGTTGTCCGGGTTTGCCCAGTCCCCTTTTTTGTAGAGGGGGCGGACAACGTTTGCCCAGTCTGGTGGCAGGGGGGTCTGCCCCGTGACGATGTCCCAGAGACGGTGGGCTGGGATGCGGAGGAGGTGGGCGGGGAGGTGGTAGTATGCCTCCGCAGGCAGGCCGTCGTAGCCTGGGGTTTTGTTTTGCCGGAGACTGTGGATGGCCTTCCGGACTTTGTTGATGGTGAAGGGGCGCTTTTCCAGTTGCCTCCTCTGGGCGTGGTTGAAGACCCGAGGGAGGCAGTCGATTTTGGCCTGGGTGTCTGGGTCCAGTGTGTCTTCGGTGGGCGTGTGTTGCCAGAGGAAGCTGTCTTGGGTGGCTTGGAGCACTGTGGCTTGGTCGTTGGTGAGGGAGCCGTCCTCCTGCCGGAAGGTGGTGATCTTGCGGTGGCCAGTGTCGGTCATTGCGTCATTGAGATGGCGGATGGCCTTGTAGGGGAGTTCATGTTGCGCATACCGCTCGTGTTCCTGGGCGATGCGCTGTTGCCTGTGGATGTGCCACCGCTGCTGGTCTGCCCTGATGTGGGCTATCTGCGTCCTGCAGTGGTGTATCTGGCGGCGTGTTCTGGGAGTGCAGGTGTGGGTGAGGGTCGCCAGTTGTTGCTTCGCATGCCAGAGGTCATGGAGCATGTCCCCTAGGGCCGTGCGTGGTTGGTGGTCGTCAGTGTGGGGGTGTTGCTGAAGGTTGCAGGCGACGGCGGCTGTGCGCATGGCTGTGAGTAGGTCAGTGGGGTCTGGTTGGATGCGCCAGGCTTGGTCTATGGCCCTGTGATATTGGGACCAGGCATGCTTGTCATGCGGTGGGGGCATCTTCAGGGGGGCTGGTAGGCCTTGGTCCGCATCCTCTGGGGGGCTGGGGAGAAGGTTGGGGATGGTGGGGCGGATGTGCAGGGGGCTATGGCCTGTGGGTCCCAGCGGCAGGGGTCCATATCGGGCCTCTGCCCGGATGATGGTGGTGGAATCGCCATAGCATACGTCGATGCGGGATGGGGCGGCATCTGTTTGGTGGGGGAAGTGGGATGGTTGGCCTTCGAGGTTGGCAGTCAGGTGGACGAGCCCCAGCATTTTGATGGTGTCGCGGACTGCATGGTCCTGGGTTGTGGCCTGTCCCCCTCGGTCCGCCGGGCAGGGCGCGGCGTTCATGTCGCCGATGATGATTGTGGGGGCGAGCATGGCAATCTGGCGGTATGCCTCGGCCAGGGCTTGGAAGAAGGGTTCCGTGGCATCGCCGAGGGGGACGTGGGCGTTGATGAAGTTGAGTTGCCATCCGTCCCCTGACGACCTCATAGACACCTAGCCTCCCTGGGATGCTGAGTTGGTGGACGAGGTGGACGTGGATGCCCGTTCGGGCGTACAGGGGGGTCCCCTTGTGCCAGTAGCATTTGTACGCTGTCCGGTCCGGGGTATATATGGGGGTGGTTTCTGGGGGGTCGTCGCGTTGTAGGCCTTGTTCCTGGAAGGCGAGGATGTGGGGAACCCGACCCGGCCCCTGTGCCATCGGGAGCTCCTGGAGGGCGGTTGTGGCGTCCTTGGAGTATGTGACAGCCGGGTGGTTGAGGTCGAGGAGGTTGACGTCGGCCTCGGTGGGGGCGGGCCGGGGCTGTTGAGGCTTGTGCCCTCAGCCTTTGCCCCGTCAGGGAGGGGGACTGGGGCTCGGGGACTTTTTGCCGGTTGGTGGGCGCTTGGGTAGGCGCGGCGGGGGGGGGGCTTGGCTCGACTCCGGGGAAAGCCCCCAAGTGTATTCCGTGCCTCTGTGGGCCTTGTTCCCGTCGGTGCCAAGCCGGATGGGGTGGGCGCTGGTGAGTTCCAGGGTGTGGCCTTCTGGCTTGTCCGGGGCGCTGCTGCCTTGGTCTAGCTCCTTGAGGCGGTGCCAGACCACCCGGATCTGTGGCCCCCCGTTGTCCCCCGGGTCGCGGAGGCGGTACTGGATCGTGCCCTCACACCAGTGCCAGTCGCCTGTGTGGTCGTTGCGGAAGGGCTGCTGGACCTTCGCGCCCTTTTGGAATCCTGGGTACGCCCCAGGCGGGGGCGGTGCTGGTGGCGGGAGGGAGGATTATGAGGATGCCTGGTCCGGGTGGGGTGGTGGTAATGATGGGAGGGATGATGACGAGGATGCTTCGTCCGGGTTTGCCGGGTGGGTCGGGTGGGGTGCGGGGGGTCGAGAGGTCGCTGCTTTTCCGGCTTGGTTGGGGGCGGGTGCGCCCTCTTTTTGTCTCGCTCGCTTGCGTGGGACTGGAGGTAGCGGGGCTGGGGGGGCGTGGGGTTTGAAGAAGGGGTGCGTTGCTTGCTGGCCCGTATCCCTCAGTTGGGGTTCTGCCGGCGTTTGCATGTTCGCTTTCGCGTGGCTGCGCATGAGGTCGGCGAGCTTGCGCACGGTCTCCGGGGGATCTGATGGCCATGGCAGTGCGGCCGGGGTGTCGTCGAAGGGGTGGCGAAGGTGGTAGTTCCTCATGGCCTTGGCCTGCATGACCCAGGCCTCCCTGGGTTCCGGTGTGTCTGGGCCATTGGGGGAGCCTTGAGCCCAGTAGAGTGCTGTGTGGAGGGCTTCCCAGGGGGTGCCTTTGCGGCCTGTGAGGGTGGTGGCCTGGAGGAGTCGCTGCCGGCCCCGTGGGGGGTCTTCCAGGTGTATTTCCGGGGTATAGGCCTGGGCCGCCATTAGGACTCCGTGTGCCCAGTGGAGGACCCACCATTGGGAGTCCGCTTTGAGGATGTGGATGGCGGGTTGTTGGGGGCGCGTGTCCAGGGTGTCCCACGATGCGATGGCTATTTCTATCCTGGAGGGGTGGAGGTGTGGGGTGGCCCTGCGGCTTAGGGGTTGATCGATGCGGAAGGAGGTGACGGGACCTTTGGGGCCCTGCGTGGTGGGGGCATCGCTGGGATGGTTGTGGGGTCCCAGTGGCGTTCGTGAGCGGCGAGGGTGTATAGGGCGGCGGTGATGATGTGGTGGGGTTGCCCCTCCAGGACGATGTGGCGCTCTGTGCCGAAGTCTTTTGGTAGGAGGGCTGCAGGGGTGGACAGTGATGTGGGCTAGGGCGCGTTGGTGGGCCTTTTTTCCCCCGTCTGGCGCCTGCGTCCGTTTGTCCCCCGGGATGTGCTGGTGTTGGTGTTTTGGTGGGGGCGGTCCCAGGGCAAGGGATTCT
Source organism: Eutreptiella sp. 'Long Island Sound 2002' (assembly GCA_964036045.1). Lineage (NCBI taxonomy): Eukaryota > Euglenozoa > Euglenophyceae > Eutreptiales > Eutreptiaceae > Eutreptiella > Eutreptiella sp. 'Long Island Sound 2002'. Next base: position 102,060,860 of record OZ038382.1, on the reverse strand, counting down.
ACTCCGTGGAGGGGGATGGCATGTTCCCTGGACCTGTTGGGCAGGATGTATATGCCCGGGTCTCCCGGTACGGTGCCCAGGTACACGTTGCCCGTCATGGTAGGGGCCGGCAGCGGTTGGCGCAGGGGCGAGGTGCATGGGGTGGAGCAGGGCGGGTCATGGTGCTCACAGCGCGGGTGGTCGGGGCCGTACGGGTTGACGTGTACGGCGAAGGGTCCGACGGCGCGCTGGAGTTTGTGGGGTTGGATGTTGTGGAGGCGCGCCACCGCCTGTGTGTGGGAGCGCCCTTCGCTGATCCACACGGCGTCTGCCCGCGACGCCGCTGGGCTCAGGCAGTCTGTGATGATGCCTGTGATCGTGCGGTTGTTGGTGGCATCTGACACTCTGGCGGGGGGGGGTGCTGATGCGGGGGTTGGTGTGGTCGTCTTTGAGGGTGCGGGCCTTGCGCCTTGCATCATGTCGGTGCTGGGCCTCCTGGGCGGGGGTGTGCATACCTGTGTGTTTGGGCTTACTGTTGGGGCGGTCTGCTGTGTGGAAGGGCATGGGCCAGGAGGGGGCGTGCTGGAGGGTGGGGTGTGGGAGGTCCCCCCGCGTTGCCCATGTGTACAGGGTCGCCGCGGCGGCCCCTTCCGCCTGTAGGGTGTATCGCTCGTCGTGTCGGCGACGGGTGACGAGGACGTTGGGGGCCGTCAGTTCATACACCTGTGTGGTGTGGGGGAGGTGGCAGGTGACGGTGATCTTGGCCGCGTCGTTCTTGCGGGTGGTGGTGTGGGGGATGATGTAGTGGTTCGCCCATTCGTCCTGGGGTGTGTGTTCTGTCGTGTCCAGCTTGAGTGGGGGGTAGAGCGGCTTCGGTGTTTGGGGCTTTTCTTGGGCCTTCGCGTGGGGCGCCACTTTGGTTTCCACCAGGTATTGTGGGCACCAGGTTTCCGGGGCCCCTACCTGTGTGGCTGCTGCTGCTGCAGGTTGGAGGAGGGCGGCTGTGTTGGTGTCTAGAGGGGGGGGGCCTGGTTGGGGGGTGAGGGTGTACTGGTCTTGGTATGCCCACCAAATGGTGTAGCCTCGTTGGATGTTGCGGTGCGAGGTTCGGGTCTGGGCTTGCTGGATGGATAGGGCGGTCTTGATGTCTTCCGCTGCTTGTGGCTTTATGGGTGTGGCGTACGCCCATAATGCCGGGGTGTGTATGCCGTGTGGTGCTTGGCCTACTCTCCGTATCGGGTGTAGGGTGTGGTGGTTGCTGGTGAGCCCTAGGTGTTCTTGGAGGAGCTACCCCCTGGATGTCCTCCCACCGTTGCTTCCAGGTGTGTGTGTGGTTGTTGGGGGTGGGGTAGGTGATGACGATGGCTTGCAATGGGGCGGGGCCTGGATGTACCGCCATAGGTGCCGACGATGCTTGCGGGGGTATGTGGACGGCGTGGGCGGGGGCTGCTGTTAGGGGGTCTCCCTCCGTTAGTGTGATTGTGGCATCCCCTTGGACGGTGAGGAGGAGGTGGTGGCAGCCCGTTGGTGGTGCCCGGGTGGTGGTGGGCTCGGTGATCGAGTGGAGGCGGATGGCCTGGAGCCCCGGTGTGATTTCGTTCCATCGGAGTGTGCCGTTGTGGACCGCCCATTCCCGTGGCAGGTCTCAAAAGCCGTTGCGGTGTGGGGTGGTGCGATGCTGTGGGGGGAGCTCCATTTTGGTATCAGGGTGGGTGAGGGGCTCTGTGCCGAGGTTTTCTTGTGTCGTTGGTGGTGATGGTGCAAGGGGCATCTCTTCGTCCAGTTGTTGTGGGGCTTTCGCCTCCTGCAGTTCTGCGCTGATGGTGGCGAAGACATCTTGGAGGGTGGGGGAGGCGGGGGGGTGGGGTGCCGGATCGTTCCAGGTGATGTGGTACTCCTCCGGATTCTCGCGGCTTTGCTGTACGGTGATGGCGGCGGTGGCGTCGTCTTCAGGTGTCCATCGGTGTGGATTGCGGTGGGGGCGCCCTAGGTGTTACTCGGTGCCGGGGTTGTGGTGGTGGTAGTAGGGGTGTTGTAGGTGACTGCACCTCGGCACGTTGTTGGTGGGGTTGGTGGTGCTGTGGATATTGCCGTTGGTGTGGGCAGTGTTGGTATTGCCGACGGTGAGGGTGTCACGATTGTGGTTGGCGTGTCTCGTGGTGGTCCGATGGCGTGGGTGTTGTTGGTGTTGGTGCTGGGCGCCGCCTGGGTTTGGGTGGTCGGCGGTTCCGGGCGTTCGGCTCGTTGGTGTTTGGCTGGCTTGTGGTCCTGGTGGTGCCGGCTGTCTCTGGTGTTGGGTTATTTCCTTCGGCTGTCCTTGGGTCTGTAGTGCTACGTGTTGCATCAGTTGTGGTCGAGGATGTCGATGCTGTGGGTGGGTGGCGGTGTCGCCGTGTTGCCGCTGTCAGTGGTGCTTGTGGTGGTGTTGGTGAGGGCGCCGCCAGGGAAGCTGTGGGTGTTGGCGTTGTAGGGCGTTGCAGGTGATGCCCTGGTGGATGGTGGTGTTCTGACGGTGGGGGCGGGACCTCGCCACTCCCGGCAGAGGTTCCCATGGGCGTTGCTGGCAGGTGTGTTGGCCCTGGCCCCCTTGGTGTCGTTGTTGCCGATGGTGTTGTACCGGTTGGTGTCGCCGTGGTGGCTGTCGTTGACGCTCCGAGTTGCTGTTGGTGACGTCGCACTGTCGATGGTGCCGTCGGTGATGCCGGTGGTGAGGTCGTTGCGGGCGTTGCTATGGTTTACGGCCTCTCTGATGTTGTTGATGCTGCTGGTGGTTGGTGTGGGTCTGTGTGTGGGTTGTCAGTGGCCTGTGTTTGGGGGTGGGCTTTGGCTGGTTCCTGTGGCTCTGTCTGGGAGGGTGTGCAGTAGGTGGCGTGGGCTGCTGGTGATGCTGTTGGTGGGGGTGGTGCTGGCGATGCCCCAGGAGGGGGTGTGTAAAGAATGTTCCTACCAGGACCGGCCCCTGCTGTACCCCTTCCACCATCCCCTGTCACTCCTATGGTCCTGCTTCTCACCAGGTTCTGCATGATCTTGCCCTATCCTTGGCTCCTTCACACAAATCCTGATCCCTTGCAATAACCAACTCCGAAGTACAATAGCTCAAATCCAAACAATTCACACTGAGGGCTTCCAAGGGTGTTTGAGGTCCCGCGTTGACACTCAACAAATCCTCCAAACACGCCGGTCGTCTCACAGTGCACACGGAGACACATAGTATGACTCCACATACCTTCCTACAAACCGGGATATAAAACATGGGCGTGAGCATAGCGAGGCACATACCATCCATATAACACATACCCTTAAAAGTGGCTTCCCCAATGTTATGCCATGCCCCTCCATGGACGTAACTTCACGTCCAAAATACGTAGGAACCCAAGAAAAATTCCTATGCAACACCAACACTCGTGCGGTAAACTCGAAACCCATATTAAAATATTCGGTATCCTGGTCCAGCAATTGTAGAGCACTTTCTACCCTCTTGACCATGATCCTTTTTGACCACAAGCAGGTGCGCTTACAAAGCGCGTTTGGCATTTCCTCAATCAAGTTGAAACCAAGGCGATTCCAGCCCATATCTCAGAGTTGAAATTCCTCGCAGTGAGCCGGAGATTTGATCTTTCAAAGTGGCCTCAGGAATCATTTTTGTTTCGCCTATATCTCCAAGAAAAATGAAGGAGACAGCAAGAGAAAGGTTGATTCCTGATCGGGGAAAAATGTAGGACCACTCGAACTTCACCATATTCAGTGCGGCCACCTCGGAATTAGAAATCCGATTCTGAATGTCTGAAAAAATCGGATTAATTTTGCGATTGTATAACATGAAAATTGCAGAAGCAACGAACCCTTTTCTGATGAAATTTAACCATTCATCGGGGTTTCCGCTAAAATATCTGGAAATAACAGTTAACCAATTGGTTACCGCAAAATCGTGAGCCAACTGCCAGTCGCTGATAGATTGACAATCAGAACGGATTGCTGAAAAATTACGGAAACATTATGATAAAAAAGCCCTGTTGATTCCTGATATTTTGATATATAAATCTCAGCCGGCGGCGCCTCGGTATTGAATATGGCCGCTCGTAGCTGGAATGACCAAGCCCATCACACTATCACATCAGGTTAGGTCAGGTGGATGGGAGAGTATGATATCAGCAGCCAATGGCGGCTTGCCAGCCCATAGATACACACCCCAAGTGACCCAAAGATGGCCACGGGGGTCCAAACCTGCTTCACCTCCCTTCTCAGAGCGTTGTATCCGCTCGGAAGTCATTCAAGAGAGGACGGGAGGACCCTAATGGGCTCCAACCCCCCTCGCCATGTCCCAAGGAAACATGGAGGCCCCACATACGGTGTAAGCGTCCCCCATGCCCCAACAGAGGGGTGAGGACACTCATAGTCGGTGCCCTACGCCATATCCGGTATCCTCTTGATCTACAACATGGACCAAGGGGATAAAAGATAGAGAAAATGTTGTCGACCAGTCTAAATACGTATACCACAATGAAATATATATGTGGAGACCGAGTAAGGGGGGTATATGGCCGATCAAGGCCCAAAAATCCTCGGATGTACGCCCTCACCTGTCCCCCAAGCACATAGACAAACATATATGCCAGGGGGGGTCCATTACGGTGCTTTAGCAGCCACCAAATGGACCAACACGTCCTTGACATCCGAAGAAATGTTCTTTTTCTTTAGATGATCCATCCAGACCGTAGTATACCTCGGAACGAAACTGCTCAGGGGCTCCCACGAATCTCTGGATGCAGCAAATCCCTTCCAACGGACCTTATATGGCCTCCCCTCGGATGCCCCTGGGTCTGGCTTGTCCAGCAGGATCTTCTCGGCGGTCAAGTCGTCGTCCTCACCCTCGTCATCCGAGTCCACATCGCCGGCTGTGAACTCGAAGGTGACAGGACGTCCGCTGGGGTCTGGTGCTCGGCGACGAAACTGGGTGTGGTCGCGGTCAAGGATCTTGTTATCCCCCACACCAACCGCATACACATCCTGCCCGACCTTCTGAACGATTACCCCCGGCACATATCAAGACGCCTGCCGATGCCTCCACCCATACCGTATCTCTGAGGGCATACTTCTGGACTTTTCCCTGCTTGAAATACTTGGCCCTCTTCTCATGCTCGTCCTGCAGTGCTTTGCACACCTTGGCCGCCGTGTCGTCCGCCTCAGCCAGCATAGCACTCGCATCCCGGGCTACCTTGCCATGGTTCAACCACGGGAGAGTGCGTGACGCTCGATCCCGTAGGAACAGGATACGATGGGGCGACAGTCCAGTGGGCCCCGGAAGGTCGTGGTACACCTGGAGAACTCTCCACAACGAATTATACCGATTCCGGACCGGTTCGTCAATGTGCAACTGGCGGAACTTCTCCAACATCTGCCGGCGGGACACCTCAGCCCGGCCGTTCGACCGGCTGTGGTACGCCACGGTCTTGGCGTGCCGAATCCGCATGTGCTTGCACATCGTCTTGAACCACGTCTCCACAATTTGACTGCCCCGATCGCTGCAGATGACAGCTGGGACATCAAAAATCGTAAGCCAATGCCTGATCATGGCGTTGGCGACGGTCTTGGCCTGCAGCCCCACTCCATGCTTGTACTTCTTGTCCTTCTTCTTGGACTTCTTGCCGGGGACCGCCACGATATACCCGCTGTGCCTATCCACCGCCAGGATGACACAGTCGTAGGTCTCTCCTTCCACGGAGACCTCGGGCATGGCGAATACATCCATGGCCACGGACCGCATAGGGGCCTCTAGTATAGCCGTATACACCGGGTTGCCAGCTGTGGAGTGGTTGGGGCTCTTCGTTGCCTGACACATGGCGCAGTCGCTGCAGTACTTGTCCAGCATGGCGTACAAAGCGCGTTTGGCATTTCCTCAATCAAGTTGAAACCAAGGCGATTCCAGCCCATATCTCAGAGTTGAAATTCCTCGCAGTGAGCCGGAGATATGATCTTTCAAAGTGGCCTCAGGAATCATTTTTGTTTCGCCTATATCTCCAAGAAAAATGAAGGAGACAGCAAGAGAAAGGTTGATTCCTGATCGGGGAAAAATGTAGGACCACTCGAACTTCACCATATTCAGTGCGGCCACCTCAGAATTAGGAATCCGATTCTGAATGTCTGAAAAAATCGGATTAATTTTGCGATTGTATAACATGAAAATTGCAGAAGCAACGAACCCTTTTCTGATGAAATTTAACCATTCATCGGGGTTTCCGCTAAAATATCTGGAAATAACAGTTAACCAATTGGTTACCGCAAAATCGTGAGCCAACTGCCAGTCGCTGATAGATTGACAATCAGAACGGATTGCTGAAAAATTACGGAAACATTATGATAAAAAAGCCCTGTTGATTCCTGATATTTTGATATATAAATCTCAGCCGGCGGCGCCTCGGTATTGAATATGGCCGCTCGTAGCTGGAATGACCAAGCCTATCACACTATCACATCAGGTTAGGTCAGGTGGATGGGAGAGTATGATATCAGCAGCCAATGGCGGCTTGCCAGCCCATAGATACACACCCCAAGTGACCCAAAGATGGCCACGGGGGTCCAAACCTGCTTCACCTCCCTTCTCAGAGCGTTGTATCCGCTCGGAAGTCATTCAAGAGAGGACGGGAGGACCCTAATGGGCTCCAACCCCCCTCGCCATGTCCCAAGGAAACATGGAGGCCCCACATACGGTGTAAGCGTCCCCCATGCCCCAACAGAGGGGTGAGGACACTCATAGTCGGTGCCCTACGCCATATCCGGTATCCTCTTGATCTACAACATGGACCAAGGGGATAAAAGATAGAGAAAATGTTGTCGACCAGTCTAAATACGTATACCACAATGAAATATATATGTGGAGACCGAGTAAGGGGGGTATATGGCCGATCAAGGCCCAAAAATCCTCGGATGTACGCCCTCACCTGTCCCCCAAGCACATAGACAAACATATATGCCAGGGGGGGTCCATTACGGTGCTTTAGCAGCCACCAAATGGACCAACACGTCCTTGACATCCGAAGAAATGTTCTTTTTCTTTAGATAATCCATCCAGACCGTAGTATACCTCGGAACGAAACTGCTCAGGGGCTCCCACGAATCTCTGGATGCAGCAAATCCCTTCCAACGGACCTTATATGGCCTCCCCTCGGATGCCCCTGGGTCTGGCTTGTCCATCAGGATCTTCTCGGCGGTCAAGTCGTCGTCCTCACCCTCGTCATCCGAGTCCACATCGCCGGCTGTGAACTCGAAGGTGACAGGACGTCCGCTGGGGTCTGGTGCTCGGCGACGAAACTGGGTGTGGTCGCGGTCAAGGATCTTGTTATCCCCCACACCAACCGCATACACATCCTGCCCGACCTTCTGAACGATTACCCCCGGCACATATCAAGACGCCTGCCGATGCCTCCACCCATACCGTATCTCTGAGGGCATACTTCTGGACTTTTCCCTGCTTGAAATACTTGGCCCTCTTCTCATGCTCGTCCTGCAGTGCTTTGCACACCTTGGCCGCCGTGTCGTCCGCCTCAGCCAGCATAGCACTCGCATCCCGGGCTACCTTGCCATGGTTCAACCACGGGAGAGTGCGTGACACTCGATCCCGTAGGAACAGGATACGATGGGGCGACAGTCCAGTGGGCCCCGGAAGGTCGTGGTACACCTGGAGAACTCTCCACAACGAATTATACCGATTCCGGACCGGTTCGTCAATGTGCAACTGGCGGAACTTCTCGAACATCTGCCAGATGGACACCTCAGCCCAGCCGTTCGACCGGCTGTGGTACGCCACGGTCTTGGCGTGCCGAATCCGCATGTGCTTGCACATCGTCTTGAACCACGTCTCCACAATTTGACTGCCCCGATCGCTGCAGATGACAGCTGGGACATCAAAAATCGTAAGCCAATGCCTGATCATGGCGTTGGCGACGGTCTTGGCCTGCAGCCCCACTCCATGCTTGTACTTCTTGTCCTTCTTCTTGGACTTCTTGCCGGGGACCGCCACGATATACCCGCTGTGCCTATCCACCGCCAGGATGACACAGTCGTAGGTCTCTCCTTCCACGGAGACCTCGGGCATGGCGAATACATCCATGGCCACGGACCGCATAGGGGCCTCTAGTATAGCCGTATACACCGGGTTGCCAGCTGTGGAGTGGTTGGGGCTCTTCGTTGCCTGACACATGGCGCAGTCGCTGCAGTACTTGTCCAGCATGGCGTAGTACCCCGGTGGGAACTTGAAACGCCATACCAGGTCCTGCTGCATCTTGTTCTGACCAGGATGCATGAGCTGGGCGTTATGCCAGTGGTCAATGAGCCTCTCCATTTGGTTCTCAGGGACCAATAGCTGGTCCTTGAGGAATAATTTCTCCCCATCCTCGGTCAAGCCCTCAGGCCATTCGTCGTCCGACGGGGCGCTCACGGCATTCCAGTACCTGCTCCAGTGTTCGGATGCCGCATAGTCATCCGACCAGTCTTCTGTCAGCACCGACCTGACTACCTCTACGGTCCAGGGTCTCCTCACGAATGGCTTGGACTCGGGCGCTCCGGAAGTTGGCCAGGTCTGTACAGTTTGCCATCACCACAAAGCACTTGACCCCCTCTTGCTCCATGGCCTTTCCCATCTCGATGATGCGCTTGGCCTCCTTAGTCTCCTTGGCGTCCCCATGGCTGGATATGTCCATCCATGCTTTGCCAGCGGGATAGGCCCATCGACTGAGGCAATCTGCCACAGTGTTGTCCTTCCCCGGGACATATACGACGCTGAGGTCGAACTGGGCGAACGTCTCATGCCATCGGGCCCTCCTTGCTGCCGGTCCCGGGGGGGTGTCGACGTGCTCCTTGTGCCAGCTCTGTAAGGACTGATGGTCCGTACAAACCACCACTGGTTGTAATCCGATGTGGCCAGACCACTTCCTGAGCGCACAAACAATGGCGTACGTCTCCTTCTCCCTCGCGGTCCAGGTTCGACGTTGGCCCTCCGCCAGGATGCGGCTCGTAAACGCCACGGGTACGTGCGAACCGTCATCCCGGACCTGCTCGAGGACTGCCCCTACAGCATAGTCCGAGGCGTCCGTCTGTAGCACGAATCCCTTGTTCGGGTCAACCAGGAATAGCCCCAGCTGCCCTAGGAGTCGCTCCTTCAGGCAGCTGAACGCATCTTCGGCCTCAGGGGTCCAGGCAAGCTTCTTCTTGCTCCCCTGCCGGACATGGAACTTGCCCACCTGCAGCATCTTGTGCAGCGGGCCCGATAGTTCCGCATACATCCGGACATAGCTCGAATAGAGAAGCAGCGGGCCCGATAGTTCCGCATACATCCGGACATAGCTCGAAGTGTGAGGCTTTGGTGGGCTTGCACACCATGTTGTGCTTGTCCAGCTCGCTGAGCACTCGGCGCAGATCCTTCTCATGCGCTTCGATGAGCTCGTCCTCAGTCATGTCTTCCGTGCCGGACCCGATGTCATCCACAAAGGGGTCGACACAGTCTCGGACAGGACTGAGTGGGTCCTCCATCATGCGCTGGAAAGCGGAGTTGCCATTCTTGGCGCCCATAGGCACCACTTTCCACTGCATGGGCCCCAGCGGCGTCAACATCGTTTTGCAGGGCCTGGAGTCCGGGTGTAGCGGCATCTGATGATAGCCGTGTTTCAGGTCTAACACGGTGAAGATCCGCTCTTTTTGTTATTTTTGGAGGATGGTGTCGATCAGAGGAAGCGAGTACGAGTGGTGCTGGATTTGCTCGTTCAAACCTCTGTAATCAACCAACAACCTCCACTCGCCCTTCTCTTTCTTGGGCACAATAAAGGCTGGGCTGGCCCACTCACTGTCGGAGGGTCCGACCCAGCCCCGCTCAATAAACTCGGCAAACAACTTCTTCATGGCCTCGGCCCGATCGCCCTGAAGTTGGTACTCCCGATGACGATAGATCTTGGGGTTCGGCTTCAGCTTGATCCTCGCTGTGCCAAACCCCCCACGATCTAGAGGGTTCCTGTTGGTGACGCCACTGAATAGCCCCGGATAGGCATTTATCAGCCTCTCCTTTAGCTCGGCGACCTTCGGGTTCTCCTGGGCCTCTTCAGCCGCTTGCCTCGGTATCGATACAACCGCCTGCACTGCAGTATAGGCCACTTTTGAGTCCGAGGCCGACTTCTCCTCGTCCGATATGCCGTCCTCATCGTCGTGGGGCGCGTTTCCCACCGATAATCTTCGGAAATTTGCGGCATCGGCCTGGTTCTTGTCGCTACCGGCCCCCATTCTTGGAAAATCCCACGTCGGAGGGTCCGACCCAACCGGACGATCATATTGGTCCGCGATGTGATCCATGACCCTCGCCAGGAACTCATCATTCTCGTACTTGCCGGTGACCAACATCTTGTCATCCCACCAATGCGGAGATGTGACCACTGCTTGCCCCTTCTTGGCTGCCACACGGGCGTGCATCTCCATCCGCATGTAGTTGATGACGTGGTCGATCTCGGCGTGGGACAGGACATCAATGCCATTCATTGGCTGATCTGTCCCTTCCTTGGGCTGAAACATGACCCGCATGGGCACCGCCTCAACCCTACGGATTAATGCTTCATCAGCTGTGGGCTCGGGTTGCGCCCCATCCACCAGGAAAGCCTTGGTACCTCACGCTTGACCCGGGGAGGGCATTGATAAACCCTTGGCGTCGATGAACAACTCCATTCTGGCCCGAATGACATCTTGTTCAGGGTGATGGAATCCAGCTTCGACTTGAGACGTTCCAGCGGACATGGGGTGGATCCTATGCCGGTTATGACCAGGATCCCCTTCGACCTATCTGCGCTGATCTTCTCCACCGTACGTCTGGTATTTTCCAGGGAGCCATGCCAATACATGGGCCCCCACTCCTTCAAACCCCAATGCCTGTGCCAGGCTGAGTCTCCTTGATGCCAATGCCTCCTACACTTCCTCAAAAGTGGGGCATCCACGGAAGCGAAGACATCCGTCTCGGGCGCTTCGGCTCGCAGCGTCTGAATCATCCTGGCATGCACCTGCGGCGCAATTCCATATTCCGTGAGCTGAACTGCGCGGTCTCCTCTGGACTTGGCACCCACAGCTTGCACCGCTTGGGAAATACGATCCTCTTCCTCAGCATTCAGTTGGGATGATCCGCATGCATAGTCCTCACAGCCATGTAAGGCATTCATCATCCTCCCGGACCAGCGTTGCACGATGGGGAAGGGCTCCAATGGCGTTTCCCACCATGAAGTCATACCCCATGATAATATCCCAATCTGTAATGTCGGCCACATAGAAGTTCCCGGATAGAGTGCTTCTCTTTACCAAATCAGGGCCGTCCAAGCGCTCATGCTCACAGAACTCCATACTGATAGTGGCCTAATGGCTGCCACCACCCATAATCTCTGCATTGGCCACCGTCAGGCGTACCGGTCTACGGCTGGGCTGCAGGGATTCCTCCTTGAACAACCCTATCCGGACCAGGCTCACCTGGGCACCCGTATCCACCAAAACATCCACCACCAACTCCTCTTGTCCGCACCGTACACGCACCTTCAAGTGCAACTACCGCTCGTCGCCATGCGGTGTATGGACGACCCTCACAGCATGCAACTCTAGCACATCAGGGTCCATCAGGACTTCTAGGGTACGGTCACGGATGGTGTAGATCCTGGGCTGGTCCTGCCCATCCACGGGGCTCTCTGTGGTCGCTCCTTCTTTCTTGCCACGTCCCTTGCCCACATTCACTTCCCTTGGTAGGGCGCTCCGGGGGTTGGGAGTGAGGAGACTCAGTGGTTTTGACTCTTCTGGAGCCTTCTTTGGCACCCAATGTGCCTTCACTTTCTCTAGGATTCCACTCATTTTCGGAGGAGAGGCCTCCGGGGTCCCAGTCCCGTGGGGGCTCCCCTAGACGTGGCCTGCCGCAGCTCCCTCCTGCTGCGATCCATCCAGACTTTGTCCGCCACGTTGCTCGGCTTTGAGTTCCTCCAACGTCCTCAACATGTCCTCAGCAACCTCCTCGATCGACCTCACGCGTCGGTCTGGGCCGGGTCCTCCACTATAGCCTTTTCCTCTGCCTTTCCCCTGGCCCTTTCTTTGGCCTTCTCCACTGTCTTCGCCCTTTGCCTTCCAATCGGCAATTCGTTGCTGCTTGGGCTTCTTGTTGGGACGGGCGGCGAAGTAGGCCTTCTTGTCCGCCTCATATACCTTTTAATGCCGGTGGTCATGTGCATGGTTGTTCCCCTTGCCGTAGCAGACCCAGCAACAGTCGTGCTGTGATCTGTACTCGCAGAACGAGAGCGGCGGGTTCCCGATCCTCCGCGGTTCCTTGCGGTTCTTGTTGAACCTTGGTCCAGGCGGTTCCACCTGGACCTGTCCTGCCCATGCTCCTTCATATTCTGCGCTACGAACGCGAAGAAGTCGGCTTCTTCATGATCCTCTCGGGTGGTCACGGTCCAGAGATCTTGGCCGCTTCCACTCCCTTCTTCCGCGGTGCCGACCGTGTCCTCCTTGACCTCTCGGTGTTGGCGATCTTCCTGATGACCTCGATGTCCATGGCCCAGTCGATCCTGCACGTGGGCCTCGTTCTTGGCGTTGAGCTTCAGCTCCACCGTGATGTACTTCACGATCTCGTCCAGGCTCATGCGGGCGATGATGACCTGCATCCTCAGCGGCTCTCCGCGCCTCCACTCCGCGTTGTTGATGCGCAACAGCCTTTGCCCCATGGTGTCGCCGAATACCTCCACGTAGACGGCGTTCTTCAACCCAAACATTCGGCTGGGCTCGCCAAGGTTTCGCCGGAAAAACTCCATTATTCCGGCCTGGGTGTCCTCCGATGCCATGATCCGTACGGCCACGCGCTTCTTTGCTCTCTTCTTCTCCTCGTCCTCCACCTTCTTCTTCCAGTGGCCGGGGAGGACGTCCTTGAGCAGGTGTCGGATCTCGCTCGACTCATTCCAGCCCTCCACCAGCTTGAGGCTTCTTCGGTACTTGCGGATGTACTGATTCCATTCCCGCACCCCCAACTCCCCGCGCTCCAGCGGCAGCGGAATGGACCACAAATCCTCCAACTTCTGGTTGGGGGCGTCCACTCGATTCTCGTCCTCCAGCTGCTGGAGGCAGGCCTGCTCCGTCTGGATCAATCGCTCGCGGATCTGATCCCTGAGCTCCTCCTGAAGCGGTATGGGGTGCTTCACCCATACCCGCTGCCCAGCCTGTGGCGCTCTTCGCCAGGCCAGATCAGGAATTTTCCTGTGGATGCTACGGCATCCTGATTTCTGTGGGATTTCTGTAAAATACCCCAGAAATCGACATTTTACGTCTTTTTGGGCTGGCGACGACAGTCGTCGCCTGCGCGACGCAGCTCCAGAACGAGGATTTATTCCTCGATTTCTAAAGATTTTAGGCAATTTTATTATTGTTTTATCGTTTTTAGAACTAAAAGATTATAGCGTGACCTTTTTCGCGGCGTTCCGCGAAGGTCCATTTTTGCGAAAAGTGGCGCGTTCACGCATTTTTCAAAAAATGCTGAGGCGATTCCAGGAATCGCTCAGACGCCTATGGCGTAGCCCAACAGTGGGCCTTTTCATATGTAGGTTGAATTGGCGCAGAAACGCGTCGCGTCGCTTACGCTACGCGTTTAGGGGAGACGCGCAAAATGAGTGTTTTTGACTGAAAAATCATTTTATTTCATTGTTTTTCGCCCAAAAACCACTGGTTGGCCCAGTTTGGGCAGGATCTCAGTTGAGATCCTGATGGCGACGCCTCGTAGCCGTCAGATTTTCTGATGGCGGCGACGCCGTCGCCTTCATTTCGTCTTCTTTTTTATGCTATTTTATAGTATAGAATTGTTACATGTACATATTACTTGTCTACATATACATTGTCTACATATACCTTCATCTCCTTGCCCAGGACGCCAGATTGTGTCATGGCCGAGGCAAGGATCACAGAATCCTTTGGACAATCGTGAATGCAAGTGGAAGACTTCGCCTTCATGGGTTTGGGGTTTGAGGTGTGCATGCCGAAGGGAAGCTTCGAGGTCGCCCCCTCCCCCCAAATATCCTTCAAAAGGATTCTGCCGACGCCAAGGCCACCAAGGGCGTGTGACGGCCTGCGGACGGCGACGACGCCCAGACTGCAGGAGTACGCGGATCGCTGATCGCTGTTCGCTGAAGTGCTGCAGGAGCTAAGGTCAAGGGCATCAACGCGATGAAGGACTCCGACGATGGATAAGACCATGGCTTCCCCATGGACCCTATGGAGCCCCCAAGTCCAGCTCGACGCAGCTGGGCGACGACCACAGCGACGACGACGACGTCTGCGAAGTGCACAAGAAGGCGCGTTAATTCGTCGCCTTGGGTTGGTCGATTCGGTCCCACCCTAAATAGGCGTGGGGCGCCTTGGGTAGGAAATGACCCTAAATCCCCCAAATTAGGTGCGTTAATTCGTCACCTTGGGTTGGGAATCGACCCTAAACTGGCACGGGTTGCCTTGGGCAGGAAATGGCCCTAAATTCAGGCTCGGTGGAAGGCCTTGCCTTGGGTTTGACCCTAAATAATTTTTTCCGAATTTATTGAATTATTGATTTCCATGCCCATGGAGAAAAAGGGCCCATATGTGCGCCTAAGCGCCATCAGTCAGGGCGGAAGGCCCTGCAGCGCCCCTGGTCTGGTCACCAGAGGCTACGAGGAGTGCCAGGGACCAGTGTTGTCGCCTGAGGGGCAAATGCCCTATGAATATTTCAAGATCAAGAAAAAAAAAAAAAAAAAAAAATTTAATTTTTTTTTTACATGTGTGTGGTGCTCCCCCCCATGTAAATTACTCACGAAGCCCCCCCCCCCCCCACTGTTCTGATGAATCAGTATTGAAACCAGGACACTGCAGGGGTCAGAGCGCCTCCTTGGCCTTGCCTTCCTTTGGATATAGGCAAGGCTTCTAAGGAGGGGGGTGAAGCGGTATGGGGTGCTTCACCCATACCCGCTGCCCAGCCTGTGGCGCTCTTCGCCAGGCCAGATCAGGAATTTTCCTGTGGATGCTACGGCATCCTGATTTCTGTGGGATTTCTGTAAAATACCCCAGAAATCGACATTTTACGTCTTTTTGGGCTGGCGACGACAGTCGTCGCCTGCGCGACGCAGCTCCAGAACGAGGATTTATTCCTCGATTTCTAAAGATTTTAGGCAATTTTATTATTGTTTTATCGTTTTTAGAACTAAAAGATTATAGCGTGACCTTTTTCGCGGCGTTCCGCGAAGGTCCATTTTTGCGAAAAGTGGCGCGTTCACGCATTTTTCAAAAAATGCTGAGGCGATTCCAGGAATCGCTCAGACGCCTATGGCGTAGCCCAACAGTGGGCCTTTTCATATGTAGGTTGAATTGGCGCAGAAACGCGTCGCGTCGCTTACGCTACACGTTGGGGGGAGACGTGCAAAATGAGTGTTTTTGACTCAAAAATCATTTTATTTCATTGTTTTTCGCCCAAAAACCACTGGTTGGCCCAGTTTGGGCAGGATCTCAGTGGAGATCCTGATGGCGACGCCTCGTAGCCGTCAGATTTTCTGATGGCGGCGACGCCGTCGCCTTCATTTCGTCTTCTTTTTTATGCTATTTTATAGTATAGAATTGTTACATGTACATATTACTTGTCTACATATACATTCTCTACATATACCTTCATCTCCTTGCCCAGGACGCCAGATTGTGTCATGGCCGAGGCAAGGATCACAGAATCCTTTGGACAATCGTGAATGCAAGTGGAAGACTTCGCCTTCATGGGTTTGGGGTTCGAGGTGTGCATGCCGAAGGGAAGCTTCGAGGTCGCCCCCTCCCCCCAAATATCCTTCACTCCTTCAGCTCCTGGCCCAGCCTGTGTGGGAATGTCCAACATACCCACTTATCCCTTGGTGCTCCCTTCATCTCGCCTACGACCTCCTCGGTGAAGTCCTCCCAATCCAGGATGAAGTCATCCAGGTCGGCGGGGTTGCCATCGTAGTAGGGGATTTTGATTCCCCTGAGGTCGTCAATCCTGATGGCGTCTCCGACATCCGCAGCCACCACTCCACGGAGACGGATACCACCTGTGGCCGGGGGATGTGAGTACACTCCCCGTACATCCCTCTCCTCCATGGAGTGCGGTCCAGTTGGGCCTGAACCCATGGGGTTTGGGATGCGGGAAGGACTTGCTCCACCGGCTGTCCATATACCCGTAGTGGGGTCCTTCACCGACAGGTTTCCGCCTGGATGGCCCCGACAATGTCCGTCGGCCCTTCCCATGGTTCGCCCCTGCATTATCTGGATCTCCTCTTCCGAATAAACTGCATGGGCAGTTGTAGCGGTCGGTTGATCCTGGACGGCATGGGACATCTGTACCGTCAGGCTGCTCAGGTCCGTAATTGCGTGCTCTTCCCGCATGGACCCAGCCGGTGCCGTATGCTCCCCGAGCATTATGGATTCGCTGAACATGGGAACAAACGGCAGCGCACCTTGGTCAACACACGGAGGCGCGTAAAGTGCCTCTGCAGGGCCGCCCATGGGTTTCTCCATGGCGCTCCTGAGGGTCTTAACCCACTCGGCCACCTCTGCCGTTGCCGGCCATGCCGGGAGCTCCGGACCCGAGGCGAGGGGTTGTAACTCCTCTATCCTTCTCATGTCCTCCACCAGGTGGAGGAGGCTGTCCACCACCCGCTGCTGCTTCTGCAGGGCCATCTCCAGCCTCTCCCGGTACCGGTCCTGCTCCGCTCGCAGCTCTGCCATGTCCCTCTCCGCTTCTGACTGATCATGCAGGATCCCCGCGATGTCCTCCTCTAGGCCGTCCTTCTGGTTGTCCAGGCGGTCGAGGTGCTGCACGATGGCGTCCATCCCCATGTTTGGGCTCTTGCTGATGAGGAAGGATACATGCTCGCAGTGGCACTCAACGTGCTCTCCACCTGATCCGGCGCATCCCACGGTTCCCGGTGCCTCGGACTCCTCCGCCATGGGTGAGTCGCCTATGTTATCCCGCTTTGGCTCCGTGTGCCGGGCCACAGGCGCCGTTCTGGCTCTGGTAGGACTCTGCAACGCCTCGGCGTCATGCTCCAGGCCAGGTTTTGGGGCTCTGTGCGCCCTTGTGGGCGGTCTGGCCATCTCCTCCGACCCTGAAGGGAAAGCAGTCCGATAGCCATCGGAATGCCCCTCGGAATCTGCAGCGGCCCACAGCCTGACCGGGCTGGGATTCGTCTCTGTCGCCCTGGCGTCCGCCGCGGGTTTTGAGGACCTGCGCTTCCGGTAACGCCGGGCCCTGCTGTTGCTGCAAGTCTCCTCCAACTCCTCTGCAGCGGCGCGGAGATTGCAAGCCTTGCAGCATTGCCTTTCACACATGGAGGCCAGGTCCTCCATGTCTAGCCCATCTCCTACAAGGGCTCTCCGTCCTGAGCATCTTTGCTCTTCTCGCGCTTCCAAGACCGGCGTCGACTCGACAGACTCCACGATCAGCACCCTTGAACAAGGCTCATGAGGGCCCAAGTCCCCGGTGCGGCGGTAGGGGGCAGGTAAACCTCTACTACCATAAAGAAGGTCCCTACCAGGACCGGCCCCTGCTGTACCCCTTCCACCATTTCCTGTCACTCCTATGGTCCTGCTTCTCACCAGGTTCTGCATGATCTTGCCCTATCCTGCACAATTTTCCACAAAAATAGTAAAATATGGCTCCTTCACACAAATCCTGATCCCTTGCAATAACCAACTCCCAAGTACAATAGCTCAAATCCAAATAATACAGATTGAGGGCTTCGAAGGGTGTTTGAGGTCCCGCGTTCACACTCAACTCCTTTCAACACACCAGTCGTTTCACGGTGCACACGGAGATACGGGCGTTGGGCATGTACATAGAATTGCACCAATAGAATAATGGAAAAGCCCTGAAATTGTCATATGAACACCAATCAAGCAAAGCTGGGGAAAGAGGTAAACATACACAGTCACAGCCTTAGACCCCTCATTCCCTGGACTCAGGACCTTCCCTTGACTCGCCAACATGATGCCCTGAACCAGGTCAGATAAGATGGCTAAATGCCATGTGTCAAAAGTCACTACACAAACCCCAACAATGTGTTCACCCCCAAGCCTCTAAATCGTAGCCCAATGGGGGAGGTGGCGTGTCATGTCTTAGAGTGGCACTCAGGACCAAGCCCTACCCTGACATTAACCTGGTTGGACTTGGAGTCGATTGGCCTTGGAGAATTGCCCCATGCGGATGACCTCACAACATAGCAAAATTTGGCAAATCACACCATAGTGCTGAAAATTTAATTATATACTCAAAACTGCATACAGCAAGTATTCAAATGCTCCATGCATGTGTCAAACCGGAGCGTAATATACAGGGGTGATGTAGACCAAGGATTCATGCCCAAGAATATCCCAATATTGGCTCCCAAACTCTTCCAGACATACACATGCCATGCTTCACAAGTCAACTCACAAATTTGAGACCTAATTTTGTGAGGCCTCGTGTGCCACGCCAAGGTGACCACGTGATTCAGCATATGGTGAGGTGCAACACCAAAGCATATGCCAACATATAAGTAGCTTACCATAGTTCACAGATCTCTAGGCACCTTACTGTTAGCCGACCAGTTGAGCACATAGAATACAAAAATGAGCATAAAATGAGGTCAACAACATGCAAATATTGCCAAATTCAAAGTAATCACAATACTATATAACTTCGCTCACCCATGGTATCAACATATGGTTCAAGACACTATTGCTGGGAATCATTTGCAAACAATCCCCTCACTTGGATCCCCAAATGGACGCATCAGGACACCTTCAAACCTCATCTGTACATGCACCATGAAAATGAGAAAGTTGGAAATGGCGAATATGGGTCGCTCGGTAGAGCTTCCCACGTGCACTATATGTGCGGTAGACTTAGTCTAGCGCAATGGAGCTCACCATTGGGACATCGGCGAAGCCCTTGCTACGTATGACTCCACATATCTTCCTACAAATGGAGATATATAACATGGGCGTGTGCATAGCGAAGCACATACCATCCATATAACACATACCCTTAAAAGTGGCTCCCACCATGGTATGCCATGCCCCTCCATGGACATAACTTCACGTTAAAAATACGTAGGAAGCCGAAGAAAATTTCTATGCAACACCAACACTCGTGCAGTACACTCGAAACCCATATTAAAACATTCGGTATCATGGTCCAAGAGGTGTAAAGCACTTTCTACCCCCTTGATCATGATCCTTTGATACCACACGCAGGTGTGCATACCAAGGGTGTTTGGCGCTTCCTGAATCAAGTTGAGACCGAAGCGATTCCAGCCCATATCTCAAATTTGGAATTCCTCGCAGTGAGCTGGAGATATGAGACTTCAAAGTGGCCTCACGAATCAATTTTGTTTCGCCTATATCTCCAAGAAAAATGAAGGAGACAGCAAGAGAAAGGTTCATTCGTGATCGGGGAAAAATGTAGGACCACTTGGAATACACCATATCCAGTGCGGCGACCTCGAAATCGAAAATCTGATTCTGAATGTCTGAAAAAATCGAATTAATTTTGCGAGTGTATAACATGACAATTGCGGAAGCAACGAACCCCTTACCAATCCAATTCAACCCTTCATCCGGGTTTTCAGCTAAAAAATCTGGAAATAACAGTTAACCAATTGGTTACCGCAAAATCGTGAGCCAACTGCCAGTTGCTGATACATTGACAATCAGAACGGTTAGCTGAAAAATTACGGAAACATTTTGATAAAAAGAACCTGTTGATTCCTGATATTTTGATATATAAATCTCAGCCGGCGGCGCCTCAGTATGTAATATGGCCGCTCATAGCTGGAATGGCCAAGCCTATCACACTATCACATCAGGTTAGGTCAGGTGGATGGGAGAGCATGATATCAGCCAATGGCGGCTTGCCAGCCCATAGATACACACCCCAAGTGACCCAAAGATGGCCACGGGGGTTCGAACCGGCTTCACGTGGGCGAGGGTGGTGTTGCTTGCGCCAGTGGTGTGGGTGCTGCTGTAGTTGTTGATCGTTCTGTGCGTGTGTTCTTGCCTCCTCTGGCTGGGGCTTGGTGGTTTGTTGGTTCACTGGTTGTGGTGGCTTTGGTTTCCTCTGGTGGCGGAAGTTGCCGGTGGCGACGCTGATGCTGGGGTGATGCTGGCGATGGTGTGTTTGATGCCGATGGCTTCGGTGATGTGGGCGTTGTATCCGGTGTTGGCGTGCGTAGGTATCGTAGGCAATGGTGAGGACGGCAGTGACGCCGGTGATGGTGATGGTGAGGGTGTTGTGTTGGCTTGATTGTTGGTGGTTTTGGTGTTTCCGATGATGTGGATGCTGTTTGGGGTGGTTCTGGGTGCAGGTCGGTGGGTGACGCGGGTGTAACGCCTTGGGTGTAGCATGGTTGTTGGGTGGTTTCTTGTGTTGGTTGGATGTTGGCGAGGGTGTCTCAGGTGTCGTGCTGGGTGCTGGGGTTGCTGGTGTTGCCGACGGCGTCTCTGTTGGTTCCGAGTGTTTCCGCTGGTGGCGGTGTTGTGGCGTTTCATTTGGGTGTTGGTGGCAGTGCAAATGTGGGTGTCACAGTTACTGGTCCTGGGTTTGGGCGTGGTTGGTCTGGTGTTGCTGGGTGTGGGCGCTGGCCACTCCTGGCTGAGGGCTTGATGGGTGGCGCTGGTGGCGTTTGTTCGCCAGCCGTGCTGGCGTCTTTGGTGACGCCGATGGTGGGGGTGCCCTAGGTGTTACTCGGTGCCTGGGTCGTGGTGGTGGTGGTAGAGGTGTTGTAGGTGACAGCACCTTGGCCCGTCGTTGGTGGGGTTGGTGGTGGTGTGGATGGTGCTGTGGGTGTTGGCGG
The DNA here is from genome assembly GCA_964036045.1 of Eutreptiella sp. 'Long Island Sound 2002'. Lineage (NCBI taxonomy): Eukaryota > Euglenozoa > Euglenophyceae > Eutreptiales > Eutreptiaceae > Eutreptiella > Eutreptiella sp. 'Long Island Sound 2002'. The sequence continues at coordinate 102,040,023 of OZ038382.1, read as the reverse complement.
CGCTGGTGTTGCCGACGATGGGGATGTCATAGGTGATACTTGGTGGTTGGCGGCTCTCGTGGTGGTCTGATGGCGTCGGTGTAGTTGGTGTTGGTGCTGGGCGCGGCCTGTGTTTGGGTGGTCGGCGGTTCCAGGCGTGCCACTCGTGTCTGGTGGTTGTTTGGTTTGTGGTCCTGGTGGGCTGGTGCCGGTTGTCTCTGGTATTTGGGAGGTTGGGGCTGTGAGTGGTTGGCGGTGTCGCTGTGTTGCCGCTGTCGGTGGTGCTGGTGACGGTGTTGGTGAGGGCGCCGCCGTCAGAGCTGTGGGTGATGTCGAAGGCGAGGGCGTTGTAGGTGATGCCCTGGTGGACGGTGGTGTTCTGACGGTGGGGCTCGGACCTCGCCACTTCTGGCTGAGGTTCCCATGGGCGTCGCTGGCTGGCGTGTTGGCCCCCTTGGTGTCGTTGATGTCGATGGTGTTGTACCGGGTGGTGTCGCCGTGGTGGCTGTCGTTGACGCTCTGGGTTGTTGTTGCTGAGGTCGCAATGTCGGTGGCGGTGTCGGTGATGCCGGTGGTGAGGTCGTTGCGGGCGTTGCTATGGTTTACGGCGTCTCTGATGTTGCTGATGCTGCTGGTGGTTGGTGTGGGTCTGTGTGTGGGTGGTCAGTGGCCTGTGTTCGGGGATGGGCGCTGGCTGGTTTCTGTGGCTCTGTCTGGGAGGGTGTGCATTAGGTGGTGTGGGCTGCGGGTGATGCTGTTGGTGAGGGTGGTGCAGGCGATGCCCTGGGTGGTGTCGTGGTTGAGGGTGGTGTTGATGGCGCCGCTGGTGTGGGTGTAGCTGGTGACTGCGTGGTGGATGGCGCCCTGTGGTTGCTTTGGTGGCGAGGTTGCTGTTGTTGATGGTTCTGGGCGTGTGCCCTCGCCTCCTCTGGCCGGGGCTTGGTGGTTTGTTGGTTCACCGGTTGTGGTGGCTTTGGCTTCCTCTGCAGGCGGAGGTTGCCGGTGGCGACGCTGATGGTGGGTTGATGCTGGTGATGATGTGTTTGATGCCGTTAGCTTTGGTGTTGTAGGTGTTGTATCCGGTGTTGGTGTGCGTAGGTTTCTTAGGCGATGGTGCCGGCGGTGATGGTGTTGGTGAGGGTATTGTGCTGGCCTGATTGTTGGTGGTGTTTGTGTTTCTGATGGTGTGGATGCTGCTGGCGGTGGTTCTGGGTGCAGGTATGTTGGGTGGCGCGGGTGCGGTCGTTGGTCAGTGTTGGGTGGCTTCTTGTGTTGGTTTGTTGTTGGTGAGGGGGTCTTATGTGTTCTGCTGGGTGCTGGGGTCGCTGGTGTTGCCGACGGTGTCTCTGTTGGTTCCCGTTGTTTCCGCTGGTGAGGGTGTTGTGGCGTCCGTTTTTGGTGTTCGTGGCGGTGCTGGTGTGGGTGTCGCAGTTTCTGGTCCCGGGTTTGGGCGTGGTTGGTTGGCTGTTGCTGGCTGTGGGCGCTCGCCACTCCTGGCTGAGGGCTTGGTGGGTCCACCTTTGTGTCCTGGCGGTGTTTCTGGCAACCCTGCAGCTCCCCTGGTGGGGGGTTGCTGGGTTGCTGGGTTTTCGTGTGTTGCGTGCGTTTGTGGTGCGGGCTGTGCTCGTGCTTTGGTGTGTGGTGTGCGTTTGTGGGGCTCGTGTCGGTGGTGGTTGTGGCGGTGTGTGTTGTGTGCATGCGGGGGCGTGTGTGCGGTGTGTTGGTGGTGCGTTTGGGTGCCTGTCCTCGCCTTTCTGGGCTTGGTTTGGCGGCTCTGTGTGGGTGTGGGGGCTGTGTGTCGTGGCCCCCCTCTCGTCTCAGCTGTGGAGTTTTGGTGTGGGTCCCCGCCCCCCCTGGCTGGGGTCTGTTGGTGGTGTGTCCCCCCGCCGCCCCCTTTGCGTGCCCTCCCCCCTCTGTCTCTTTGCCGCGTCGCCTGGGGCGGTGTTGCCCTGGTGCCGTGCCCGGGCCTTCCCGGCTGTGGTGGGTGGGGGGGGGTCCTTGTCGTCGGCTCGCGTCCCTTCCCCTGGTGTTTCCCCTTGGGGGGGCCGATGCTTGCACTCCCCGTCAGGGTGTAACTCTGTTGTACGGGCCGTCCATTTGTACCCGCTCGGTACAAATGGACCTGCTCCGTAGCCAGGTACTCGCGCCGTTCCCCACATCGGGGTCGGGTACACTGTGGGTCGCAGGGGAGTCCTTGCGGGATAGGCGTGTATCTTGCCTGCCCCGGTGGACGGTGTGCCCTACCAGCAGCCCCTCGCTGGGCCCGAACCGCAGTACGTGCCGTGGGGAGTGCTCTTGGTCAGGCCCATTGGTCACCCCCCCAGGCCGGTGCCACCGCGGGCCGCCGACCAACGGTCCAGGGCATATCTCACCTTATTGCATGTGCTACGCTGGGGCCGATACGGTCACCGGGGGGGGGGCCCAAACCCCTGAGATTGGTTCCCTCGCCTGCGTCTCCCGTGGGCCCTGTTCGTCCCGCCCCCCTTTTCGCTGTGTGGTTTTCCGTCACCCCCGGGAGAAGTGGTGGTAATGGGGGGCGCTTTTTGCTAGCCCTGGCGGTGTTGCTTGTGTGCGTGTCCCCACCTCCCCTGGTTGTGGTTCGCCGCCGGTGTGTGTGTTTGTGGCGCGGTGCGTGCGCGCGCGGTGTCTGTGTTGGTGTGTGTGTCGTGCGTTTGTGGTGGCGTGGGTGTGGGTGTGTCTTCCGTGTGTGTTGGTGTGTGTGTTTGTGTGTGTGGGTGTGTGGCTTGGCCCGGCTGGCGCTTGCTGCCGGTGTGGGTTTTGGTGTGGTTGGTGTTTGCCGTGGTTGGTCCATCGTCACTCCTGGCGGACGTTCCTGAGTGCGATTTCCCGCCACTTCTGGCGGGGTTTCCCTGTCGGCGGTGGTGGGTGCTCCTTGCCACTCCTGGCTGAGGGCCCTTGGTGCGGTTCCCCGCCACTCCTGGCTGGGGTCCGCTGGCGGCGGTGGTGTGTGGTCGCTTGCCACTCCTGGCTGCTGGTCCCGGTCGCGGTTCCCCGCCACTCCTGGCTGGCGAGTCCGCTGATGGCGGTGTTGGGTTCGCCCCTGCCACTCCTGGCTGTGGGCCTCAGGGGCGGCTCCCCGCCACTCCTGGCTGGGGTCCGCCGGCCGCGGCGGTGGGTGTGTCCGCGGGTGGGGGTTTCCTGTGTTGTGTGTGCTTGTGGCGTGGTGTGTGCGTGTGGTGCCTGAGCTGGTGTGTGTGGTGTGGTGTGTGTTCGTGGTGTCTGTGTTGGTTGTGGTGTGGGCGTGGTGGGTGCGCCTTCCGCGTGTGTTTGTGTGTGTGTTTGTGTTTGCGTGTGTGGTGTGTTGGTGGCGTGCGGGGTGGTGCGGTGTGGTGTGTTGGTGGGGGTGTGGCTGGTGTGTGGTCTGGTTGGTCCCTCGCCACTCCTGGCGGAGGTTCCTGTGTGCTACTTGCCGCCACTCCTGCCTGGTTTTTGCTGCCGGTGGTGGTGGGCGTTCCTCGCCACTCCTGGCTGAGGGTCTCGGGGGCGGCTCCCCGCCACTCCTGGCTGGGGTCCGCCGGCCACGGCGGTAGGTGTTTCCGCGGGTGGGGGTTTCCTGTGTTGTGTGTGCTTGTGGCGCGGCACGCACTGGTGTGTGCGCTGTGTGTTTGTGGCTGTGGTGTGGGTGTGGGTTTGTCTTCCGTGTGTGCTGGCGTGTGTGTGGCGGCGTGTGGCGTTTGATTTCCCTGGCTGGGGCTTGCTGCTGGTATTAGTGTGGGTGGGGGTGTGTTTGGTGTGTGGGCGGTCCCTCGCCACTCCTGGCGGAGGTTCTTGCGTGCGTTTCCCCGCCACGTCTGGCTGGGTTTCGCTGCCGGTGGTGGTGGGTGTTCCTCGCCACTCCTGGCTGAAGGCCCCGGGTGCGGTCCCTTGCCACTCCTGGCTGGGGTCCGCGGGCGGTGGTGGTGTGTGGTTGCTTTCCCCTTTTGGTTGTGGTTCTGGTTACAGTTCCCCCCCACTCCTGACTGGGGTCCGCCGGCCGCGGGGGTGGCCGTTTGCGTGGGGTTGGGTGGGGGTTTCTTGTGGTGTGTGTGTTTGTGGCGCGGTGCCTGCGCGCGTGGTGTCTGTGCTGGAGTGTGTGTCGTGCTTTCGTGGTGGCGTGGCTGTGGGTGTGTCTTCCGTGTGTGTTGGTGTATGTGTGTGTATGTGGGTGGGTGTGTGGCTGGGGCCGGCTGGGGCTTGCCGCTGGTGTGGGTGTCGGTGTGGTTGGTGTGTGGCGTGGTTGGTCCCTCGCCACTCCTGGCGGAGGTTCCGGAGTGCAATTTCCCGCCACTCCTGCCTGGGTTTCGCTGTCGGCGGTTGTGGGTGCTCCTCGCCACTCCTGGCTGAGGGCCCCGGGTGCGGTTCCCCGCCACTCTTGGCTGGGGTCCGCTGGTGGCGGTGGTGTTTGGTTGCTTGCCACTCCTGGCTGCGGGTCCCGGTCGCGGTTCCCCGCCACTCCTGGCTGGGGGGTCTGCTCGTGGCGGGTTGGGTGGGCCCCTGCCAGTCCTGGCTGAGGGTCTCAGGGGCGGCTCCCCGCCACTCCTGGCTGGGGTCCGCCGGCCGCGGCGGTGGGTGTTTCCGCGGATGGGGATTCCCCTTGTTGTGTGTGCTTGTGGCGCGGCGTGTGCGTGTGGTGCCTGTGCTGGTGTGTGTGGTGTGTGTTCGTGGTGTCTGTGTTGGTGGTGGTGTAGGCGTGGTGGGTGCGCCTTCCGCGTGTGTTTGTGTCTGTGCGTGTGTGTGCGTGTGTGGTGTGTTGGTGGCGTGCGGTGTGGTGCGGTGTGGTGTGTTGGTGGGGTTGTGGCTGGTGTCTGGTGTGGTTGGTCCCTAGCCACTCCTGGCGGAGGTTCATGTGTGCTACTCCCCGCCACTCCTGCCTGGTTTTTGCTGCCGGTGGTGGTGGGCGTTCCTCGCCACTCCTGGCTGAGGGTCCCGGGTGCGGTTCTCCGCCACTCCTGCCTGGGGTCTGCCTGCGGTGGTGGTGTGCGGCTCCCCGCCACTCCTGACTGGGGCCTGCCGGTTGTGGTGGTGTGTTTCGCGGGTGATGGTGTCCCTTTTTGTGTTTGTTTGTGGTGTGTGTGGCTGTGCGTGGTGGCCGTGCTGTGTTGTGTGTTGCGTGTTTGTGGTGTCTAAGTTGTTGGTGATGTGGTGTGGTGGTGCGGTGGGTGTGTCTTCCGCGTGTGATGGTGTGCGTGGTTGCGTGTGTGTGGTGTGCCGGTGGTCTGCGGTTTGGTGTCCCCGCCCCTTTTGGTTGGCGCTTGCGGCTGGTGTTTGTGTCATTGTGGTTGGTGTGTGGTGTGGGTCCCCCGCCACTTCTGGCTGAGGGACGTGGGTGCTGCGCCCCCCCACTCCTGGCTGGGGTCCGCCGCTGTGCGGTGGTGGTTGGCCCTCTGCCACTCCTGGCCGTGGGGCCTGGTTGCGGGGCCCCGCCACTCCTGGCTGGAGTCTTCCGCCGGGTGCCGTGGTCGGTCCCTCGCCACTCCTGGCCGTGGGCCGTGGGCGTGGTTCCCCGCCACTCCTAGCTGGGGTCCACTGGTCGTCGTGGTGGGGGCCCTGGGTGCCCTTCTCCTTGATCTTGGTGTGTGGATGTGTGCTGTGTGGCCCTTCGTGTTGGTGTGGGTGGCGTGGGGGGGGTCGTGCCCGGTGTGGCTGCCGTGTGTGTGTGTGTGTGTGTGCTTGCGGTGTGTGGTTGGTGGGGTGTGTCATACCTTGGTTGGTTCTCGTCGTCGGTCCGCATGGTCGTGTTCAAGAAGCAGAAGAAGAAAAGCAATAAAAGAGGTCCTGTAGACGTGTAGCAGAAAAGCGTGGTATGCGTGACGCGAAGAACGTACCTCTCTATTTGTCCCACCGTGCTTTCTTCCCCTGTAGAGAGAGAGCGTGTGCAGGTCTTTGGGGGGTTGGTTGATTGTTTTTGCGTCTTGTGCCGTGTGTCTCCCGCCCTTTTTTTTTCTGTAGCGTCTTCAATAACATACCTCTTTGCCTTGCTTTTCCCCTATAGAGAGGGCGTGGAAGGCGCCTTTGTGTTTTCTTTTCTTTTTCGTAACATACTTGTCATACCTTCCGTAGCGTCTTGTTGTCATCCCCTATAGAGAAGGTGTGTGCTTGTTTGTCGGTGGGATGGGGGTGAGGTTTCATACCATGTTTCTCTTTTGTCTTGTCTCTGTCTTCTTGTATCTTGCGGCCTTGTGTACGTTTGTGTCTTCGTGTGCGGTCCGTCCCTTTGGCACCCTCCCTCGCTTTCTTAACATACTTGTTCGCCATACCATTGTTTCCCTGTGGTTCGTGGCCATCCCCTATAGTGAGAGCGTGAGCGTGTTTGCGGGCGGGGCGGGGTGGGGCTTCATACCATGTTTCTCCTTGCTATTGTCTCCGTCGTCCTGTACCTTGCGGTCTTGTGTATGTGTGTGCGTGTGTGCGTGGTCTGTCCCTTTTGGCGCCCGCCTTCGCATTCTTAACATACTTGCTCGCCAAACCATTGTTTCCCCGTGGTTCGTGGGCATCGTCTATAGCGAGAGCGTGTGCACGTTGTGTGGGTGGGGCGGGGGTGGGGTTTCATACCATGTTTCTCTTTGACGTTGTCTCCGTTTTCTTTCACTCTGCGGCCTTGTGTACGTTTGGGTATTTGTGTGTGGTACGATCCCTTGGCGCCCTCTTCCGTATTTCTAACATACTTGTTCGCCTTTTCATTGTTTCCCAATGGTCCGTGGCCGCCCCATACCTTTTGCGCTTTTTTTTTCTTCGTCGTGTATCTCGCGGTGCTTGGAGCCTATGGAGGAATATTGGGGATATATAGTTGTGGTTTGTGTTTGTGGGCATGCCTTATGACGTGCGTGGTGGTTCGTTGTTCTTTTTTACGTGCGACGTTGTCCCTTGGGCGCCCTCCTTCACAATATACTTGGTTTTTTCATCTACGCATGTGTAGCGGGGGATATCATATGTAGGATGTATGGGGCCCTAACATACTTGTTTGTCATACCTTTGGTTTCCCGTGATCCGTTGTCGTGCTTTCTTTGTTTGTGGTTTGGTGTTTCTCCTTTTGTTTTGTTTCCTTCTTCTTTTTTTTTTGACGCGCATAAGCCGCCTAGCTCCTATGGCACGCACGTTCCTAGGTGGTTTGGAGCACGCAATGTTCAATTTCTTTGTCGTCGCGGGTCGTTTGTTCTTGGTGTTCTGTGTGTGTCTTGATTTCGACGACCTCGCCAACCAGTGGCGTAAAGTTTATGGTGGGGTTTCTGAGGTCGGAAAAAACGCAGTGGGGTTACATACCCAGGAACACACCACAGGCGCATCCGCAGTGCCAGGGTTGCACCCCTGGCAAGTGGTCATCATACACCTGCCCGCAGGGGCACACACGGCAGAGGCCCGGCAAGGTTGGACAAACAGGTGGGTACTCGTGGGTACCAACCTGCATGAAGGGCTGCAAAAGCCCTCCCTCGCAAGCCACATCCTACAGCTGTCCCCTACCACGACCCAATCCCACATTAAGACAGCTGCCCCCCCCAGGATCTGGACCTACACGCTCAGCAACCACCGCGGGGCAGAAGAGGCCCTCAAAACCACCAACTCCAGCCACCAAGGCCTCGTGCACACATTTCATGATCACACGCAGAAAGGCTCTACCCTATGGTGGCAGCAGCCCGCGCCAGACAGGGGCCTCCAACCACGGGCCGACAAACCGGGCCTCGGCCTGGAGCCTACAGGGATCGTCCACGCCGTTGTCACCATGGCCAAGCAGGATGGGGGCGCCAAGCCAATGGGCGCCAGCCATCATCAAAGAGGCGGGGGCATTCACACACTTCAGGGGACGCCCCATGCATCGACCCCTGCCAGACCTCAACCTCCCTACCCACAATGAGTGGGCTGTCCACATCCTTGTGCCCCGGAACACCGCATCCAAAGCAGGGGACACGACAGCCCGCGTCACCAAACAGCTTACCAGCAGCACGGTCCACTATGACAGACAAACACCGAAGATCATCATCACCCACATCACAGGGCACAACAACTACTACCTCCACACAACACATGAGCGCCCCCCAATCAACATCTACACCTTCACCACCTACCTCGACCTCAAGCAACCGCGACGCCACCCAAGGCCAGAGTGGGGGTATTTGCTACACTTCGCCCCAGCTCCACGCAAAAGGCCCACCCAGCACGCGCCGCCTCCGGCCGACAGCAGCGCCCTCCAAGCGGCCTGCACACGAGCCGCTGCACAACACCACAATAACCTACTCCCACACATTAGCCCTAGGCCCTCCGTCACCGAGTCCACCGAGATAAACACAGTGAACCTACTAGCCCGAGGGCTGCGCCCTTAAATGGCGCTAGAGGACACCCTCTGGATATACCATGGGGCAGGCTGCACAGCAAGGTTGGCTGACCCCCACCACAGACGACGCGTGGTAGGGCCCTTCACCATATACGCAGTACTGCACCCCATTACAGCCCAGTGCACCCAGTGCTACCCCCCATGTGTGTACCCATGCGCGGGCGCCCTGCAACAGCCCCTGCCTACCCCACCTACAGAGGGAGCATACTCCTGGACACTATACCCGGAGACAAAAACCCTTACCTCCTACCGGCAGCAGACTGCCACCACACCATACCACCCCATCTCATCCAATACCTGGCAGCCGGACCGCCCCATTTCCTGAGGCGTTCCCCCATGCCTCGTCCGACAGGCGCCTGCCAGATGAGCCGACACACGCCAACAAGGGACCAAAATGAGGCATCGCGCTCCTCACCCTAAAAGCAGAAGCCACCATCCCCCGATACCTGGAAGGAGAAAACCACCACGTCGTGGAAGGGCTGATGAAACACGTCCTGATCACGACCATGTACGCTACGGCGGCCGCCGCCCGCCTCTGGGAGGACCGCCCCTCTCCACCTTTAGCATAGGCGGCACATGACGCATCGAGCCCGGGACCTACCGCCAACGACATCCACCACATCCTCCTCGTGCGAGCGCCCCGAAAAGCCCACCCCGTAGTCCGCTCTGTCCAGCTCGTTGGCTGGGACGCAGTCGACGCAACCCCGGCCACAACAGAGGTACATATCCTCAAGCACCGTGACACCTGGTGGACGGTAGAATGGGACGACGACGGCGACCTCAGGCGGGCGACAGGGCAAACCCCGACCGCGTACAACTCGCAGCCCGTGTCCCCCCCACCCCAGAGGCGGCCTGAGAACCGCTGCACAACGCCCTCTACTAGGCACAGGGTGCGCCAAGGGGCCCCATCCCTGAGGATCGAGAAAGTATGAATAGCTTTCACTGATGAAGTTTTTGATGTGTTTGTTTTGTATTCTGCTTCTGCTTGCTTCCCCTGCTTCTCGATGATGCCCTGCTTTCCACTTGCCAATGTTTATGGTGAATAGAAAGGATAGCCCAAAGGCTCCCAAGTTCCCAGAATGCAAAGGGATGAAATGCAGGATGAAATCCACAACATGAAGGGCTGCAGTCAATGGAGAAACGATAGACAATGTATTTACAGAAGCGAACTTCACAAGGAACACAGATTTAGAAACGATAATTGGAAAACTGCCCAGATGGGCACTCTCTTTGATTATAGTGCCATCTAGAGAAGTGCATTCTTCATCTTTGGTCCAATAGGTGCTGAGGTGGCATGGCATGTGGCGCTGAGGTCACTGCGATGTCACATGGCGCCGTCCTACTTAGCTAGGCTGACTGGGTATTGAACCCAGGACCTCTCAATAAGAGGTGCACCAGCCCCCTACTGTGCAGACCACTAGGACAGCTAAGCATTCATGAGAAAATATAGAAAAATGTATAGGCTCTGGACTCAGAGCAGCACCTCAGTCGCTCAGGAAAATGGTTTTTATTTCACATCTGTTTTGGGATCAGGGGTCCACACAACATCCTGGATCTACTGTTTGGTTTCATAGGTGGAAATGCTTTGTCAGCCCTTTTTTGGTTAGGCCGGTACTAAGATAAAAATGTTGTATGCCTCTAGGCATCTCTTAAACAATTAAGGCATACCCCTAGGCATGGAAAGAAACTTTTTCTTACTCCCCCCTTGTGGTGTGGTGGCCACCACCGTCACATTTTAAGGAAAGAGGGGGATTTTTTGTCGCCTCCTCATTGTTTCAGCAACTTCCTTGAAATCACCTATAACCTCCGTCACACTGAGAAAGGGGCGCTGAGCGAGGGCAGACACCAGTTTTTGCCTTGTCGTTACAATCTCTGACAGTCCCCACTGCACTTAATAGCGTCCCTGGCGAGACTGTGGCTTGGTAGGGAGTTCGAATGGGCATGCAAAGTCATGTAATCATGCCTCCCTCCCTCCAAGTGGCAAAACGCAGAACCCAACGCAAGACATGGTCCGGGCTTGTGCTCTGGGTCTCTCATGTACCTGCAGGCTGTACCTTTCGAGTCCTTAGTGCCGCATTGGGCGTTGTGATAATTTATTGCCCCATTAATGGGGTCTTGGGATCCTGGACACTCTTTCTTGAGACTGTGGTTCAGCCAGAACGCGGCCTACTTCGCTTCGCCACTCAGGGATATCTGAACCGAAGAGATGCAAAGGAAGAGGGCCTGATTGCTGATCAACGATCGACGATACACCAAAATCTGTCAAATGACGGCCTAGAACTTTTCTGAGGGTACAAACCTGTCCAGAATCCTCATGTGCATTTGATATACATTTGGGTGCCTTTTTGTTCATCACAGGATCTTTTGAATTCCTGGATTCATACGCAGAAAGAAGCGGCGCGTAGGGGCACGTCTTAATTCACGGCCGGAAGAGACAGAAGAAAAAAAGATTATAACAGTATGTCACGTAGTTAGCACGAAATGACGAAACATACACAAAATCATGAAGGTAGTAATTCGGCCCTTGCGTATAGGAAAATTCGGAAAACAAAAATTCGCCAATTCAACGAAGAGCATAAAACAACAGGTGTTTCGTGGCTTCAGGTATTGCTTGCACAGTGTCTGCCTCGTGTGTTCGATGATTAGGCATACACACTCGCGTGCAGTAGCAACACATGAGATAGACGGATAGATTACAGTATGTCAGGGCGATTCGAACATACACACAAGTGCATACTCGCTTCGTTTCGCTTGTGTTCGTTTTCTCCTCCAACCTGCTTTCGTTATTCAGCGGTAGGTAAGGAGAGTAAGCCCAGGAGGGGCCACCCCGTGGTTTAGTCAGTGATTTAGCACCAAGATTGGAGTGGATGGATTGAGAGGCGATTGACAAAGATAGGTGATTAGGCGCAGATACCGAACCCGTGCATGGATATGACGCATTAAAGGGTAGGCCACGCGGGGTGCGCTCCGCATAACCCTTGTTTAGGTTACCCTGGGGCTCCGCCGTACGTTGTTTAAGAGAACAGGCAGAGTCTCATAAGCTTGTCTGCTTGATAGGGCAGTTGGGATACATCGTATTATTTTCCTGTTGAAGACCCGTATAATACAGCGAGGCAGGTCAGGTTTCTCCGCTCCAAACTGTCCTGCATCTGCCTCTGTTCTCAGGTGGGAAGGGTACACTGCGATTGGTGCAGTTGGTGGGCCAGCGAATCAGGGCGCAGAACACACAATCAACAGGGCCCTCTGCCAGGAAAGGCAAGGAAAGAACGTGTTCTTCATGAACGACCCGTACTCACGCTGTGCACGCAAACAGACCACTCCTTCCCTCCAAGCCCTAGCAGGGAAACGTGTAGTGAGGTTCCTGTTAGGCCACAGCTGCTTAGTAGCGCTGTGTTCTCTTGCATTTTCACAGGTGGGCCACTAGGGCCTGAGCCTCACTCATGAACACCACCCAGTAGTGTGTGTGTGTAGGTGTGGCAGGCCTCCGTGACGGTTTGAGCACCTCTGTGTTTGCTCATCCTTCCAAGGTTGGTGCCACTAGAGTGTAGAGGACCTGTAGGGAGGGTGTCATTGTCCCGCCTGTTTCATGAAGTTTTATCAGGGTTTTTGGTGGGCAGTGGCAGTGGTAGTCCGGGTTTCGGCCGCTTAGCAAACAGGCGTTCTCATGCCTCGTAACTTTTTGGCCACCCCTCTTCTGTAGTAGGCAGGTAGATAGACAAAACCAATACCTTGGCGTTAGCGCTGGGTATTCCTCAAGGCTGCTGGTGCAAACACAGAAACTAGGCACCTAGGGGCGGAAAGACGTGGGGCTCACCCCCTGGCACGGTGTAAAGACATCCACCGCGTTCAGCAGGGTTGGACACTTGGGTAAAATTAGAACACCACTTCAGCAGCTTGCTCTTAGGCCCTCAGGCTCAGCACACTCACACATACATAGGCAGGTATAGGAAGAGTTCAGTCCCTAGTCGTCTTCTGCGAGGCAAGTGTTTCAGCGAGCCTTAGCAACTCTATTAGGTTTTTTTTGGACGGGTAGTCAGCCAGAAGGGAGTTCAGGTGTCCCTCAGGGAGTACAAAGGCAGAAAAAGATTCCCAGGTTGCTTCCTTGACACCAAACCCTCCTTGGTGGTAGCAGTGTCGGTGGATGGACTTCACCATGTAGAAGCCTTCCTTGGCCATCTCTTTGGCCTTAATGTCGGGAAGGTCTCCTTTTACTTCAATGGGGCTAGCAGCGCCCTGTAGGTCGAGAGCGGCAATCTCCTGGTCGTTCAGTTCCCACTTATCCCCCCAGACGTCCTCAGGGTCGTAGTAGTGCTTCAGCTGCTGGGCAGCGCACACGAGGGTCCCCTCTAATCAGGGAGAACACCGCACAGTGATGCGGTGACAATCCACGGTCGGAATCTTGTAGGGCCCAAAGTACGGGTCATCACTGGTCGAACATGACCAGGCAGGTAGCGGACTGTGGTGCACCAACACCAAGTTACCCCCTTGGTAGGATGCAGGCACTCGGTGTCTGTTCTTCTTGTTCCACTGTCGCTCCCTTACTCTTTGGAGCATTGCTTTGGCCTAGTCGACCTTGTCTTGTTGCTCCTTCATCCATTTCCCACCGTAGAGTAGGAATCCTCAGGCGAGGAAGCGTGTAGGAACCACGCCGGGTGCCCCATGCAGAGTTCACGGGGTGAAAAGCCAGTTGCTGAACTCTCTTGGGAGTTCATCATCAGAGATATGACGGGGATTAGTCTCATCTGGTCCTTGGTGCGTCCAGCTTTGCACCATATCCTGACGTTATCCTTGAGAACTCGGATCTGTCATTCACATAGGATGTTACTCGTCTTAGTGTAGGGTATCTCCGTGGACACGTGGACAATGAGGGACCTCAGGACTCTCTTGTACCAGCCAGTGTCTGAGCGTACTCTGATGTCCTCGTTAGAATGGATCTCTTTTGTTGCCCCATAGACACAGAACCACTCTTCGAGGAGTATGTGGATGGTCTCCTCACCAGTGATGTGTTCAGTGCATGGCAACACTCGGGTAAACCTGGTCATCCCACAGGCTACCACTAGGGAGAAGTCATAGCCCCCAAACTTCAGCATCTCTGTGTAATCCAGGTAGAGTACACTGTTGGCACAGTCTGGGATGGGAGAGATTGAGTGGAGACCTCTGTCTCTGATATCCCCAGGTTTACAGGACCTGCACGGGCACTTGTCCACGATCGGCTAGAGGGCTTTCCGTAGTTGATCAGAACTCCACGTAGAGTGGAACCACTTCTTGACCAGCTTCAAGGTAGGGTCAGCCCAAACATGACCACTAGACTGATGGGTCCACTTGAGAAGTGCCGGGATACGGTCGCTGGGCACGGCTATCTGGTCCTCATGCCAGAGGCATTTGTACATATCCCCAAAATCCTTCGGGTACTCGACTTGTTCGAGTCCATCTAGAGGACCTATCGTGGTCATGTTCAGGTCAAGGTGTACATCCATACGGCTGCACGCCTCCTTGACTAGCTCCTCAGAAATGGCACCAATCATGTCGTCGAAGTTGTTGCCGCTGATGTAGTCCGTACTCTCGTTCTTGACGTCCTAGATATCGTTCACTGAGAGCCATAGCTGGCTCAGGTAGGTCAACCAGCGTCTGAGCTTAGCTCTCTCGGGTGGGGGTCCCTTCTAGAAGGTGCGGACTGCTTCTTGATCACACAGCCAATGTACTGGGCTGCTCCTCAACCGTCGGCACTGAGACGATAGCACCAGCATACCTGCGAGCAGCTCCTGCTCATAAGTAGAGTAATTACCCCAGGCCTGGTTCAATTTCCAGTTCCAATTGCCAAGGGGAACCAGGACCCATTTATCCTCCCGGTAGCTGTGCTTCAGGGCTCCATCTCGGTTCAGTCCATCAGTACCCCATCAGGATATGGCCGGTTTGAAGTCCCCCTTCTCTGGTGCTTGCCACTGGAACAAAGTTCTGCCCCCGCCAACATTGCTGGCGTCCGTAACGAGGCTAATTTCACCTTGTACCTTAGGCACGCCCAAGCATTGTGGATTAGCCACTTTGACCTTGAGCTCGTCAAACACTTTTTCCTCTTGAGGGCCCTGGGGCCAAGTACTGCTCTTGATAAGGTCCGTCAGGATGGCGCTGGTATAGGTGAAATTCTTTATGTGGCGCATGCATTCCTCTGAGAGTTCATCTTCTTCACGAGTCCTCACATGGGCACCCCACACGCTCTTCATGAACTTCAGATCCACCCCTCGTTGCCAGGTAGTTATCTTGTGTTCCAGGTCCTATCAGCTGGGAAACATCTCCCATAGACCCTTGTTTCAATGGCCATGAGCTGCGCGCAGGTCTAGCGTAACATACCCTCTTCGCCACGACTCTCCTCTCGGAGTCCACAGAGTCTCTCAACCTGGATCCGGGGTCCAACTCCGCGTTCAATGGCTCCTCTCCCATCAGGGACATTAGGAGTTTCTGTGGGGAAGCGTACTCGACGTTCTTTGCCAACTCCACGCAGGTCTGGACGAATAAGGGGTCATGGTCCGCTTCGTCATCGAAGTATATTGAGCTGGGTAGCCCGGATAGCCCACACTTTGAGACTACATGAGGATTAGGTACATAGCAGGGGAGTTTGGGGGCAACAGCGTCCAACACGACGTACTCATCTCCCCCAGGAGTAGTCTCCACGGCGTCTTGAGGCCGGAGTCGGTCTTTCAGGACATCCAGGGTGTAGCCGCTGCTCGCAGGGTCCAGATCCTCCCACAATACTGGGGCCAGGCTCCCGTCCACGACGCTCAGCATACTCCCCCATCCTGGTTTTCCAATAGGCGTCTCTCTGCCCAGAGGCAGTACATGTTGTCCTCTGGCAGCTGCATGGAGGACAGCGTCAGCTTCTCCAATACAGTACCCCAGTGCTCTTTTCCCCCATGGGCTCCCCCATCATTCGAACACAAGACCATGCAGGAACGTTCCAGGGCCACCTAGGTCAAGACCTTCCCCAGTTTACTGGACCTGGGGTTCCCTTAGGCCATCCCGAAAGAGGGCCAGAACAATTTGTAGCAGCAATTTTGCTCTCTGCTACTGTAGACGTCCAGGACGCGCTGCTTGTCACTGGTGAACAGCTCCACGTTCAGGTCTTCCCTGGAGTATCCCACTCCTTTGGAATTTATTCGAGGAAACCCCGGAGGAGCTGATAGTCCTTCCTTTTGGAGGCGGCCATCATGGCAGAGGGCTCCTTCTTGCATACCCTCAGGTAGCCCGATGTGTGTTCAGACTGCTCCAGCGGTACAGGTTCCCGTTTGTCACCATGGTCCACGTGAAGACATAGGGTGCTTGCAGCGTGAGGGATAGAATCTGAGGGAGCTCGGCGAAGAAGTTGGTCCCCAGAACGAGGTCAAAATCCTCAGTATGCTTCACAAAAAAGCGGTGGGCAATGCTACTAGATCCCATAGGCAGGTCGACCACTCAGTCCCCACAACTGTGCAACACGTGGCCATCCCACATGTGGATTATTGCGGTAGGCATGATGTCCTTCACGTCCCCACGAGGTAACATTTTCTTGGCACAATTGATACAGTGGCCCCAGAATCCAATACCCCAAGGTATTCTCTTCCAGCAAGATGGATACGTACCCAGAACACCAGGTCTGTAGATCCCCCAGAGTGTCCCTGTCAGAACTCCGCTGGACAGGTCACATCAAACCCCTCCTTGCGCAGTTTTGGCGCCATCCGCAAGAAGCGGGAACGTTTGCGGAAGTGAGACTCGTCCCCATTGTCTTTGCCACGCTCAGCCCCTTGATCTTGTTGCGCTTGCGTCTGGGAACGAGTCGTAGGCCCCAGGTTTTGCTGCCCTCCAGAGGGCTCTGCATCGGTCCCCGCTGGCGTAGTGTTGTGGTTTCCCCTGGAACTGTCCTGGTTCTTGTCCTCATTCTTCTTGTCAGGGCCTCTGCGTCCTCCACCTTTGCCTTACTCTTGACATTTACCCTTGCCTCATCCTTGAGCCTTGAGGCTTGCCCTTCTCGCCATTGCTCTTGTTCTTCAGCTTGGCGCACAAGCGCTGCTTGTGGTGGCACCCATCCTCGTAGTGCTTGCGCTTGCCACAGAAGGCACAGGTGATGGTGCACCTGTAGTAGTCGGGCACTTTACCGCTTCCGCCGGTGTTGGTCTCCTGCTTCTTGCCCTGGACCAGGAAGCACTGGTGCTGGTCGCAGTCTGTGGCATGCACGAGGCCGCCCTGCTCGTCTCTTGCGTCACACCACAAGAGGTATTGTACATTGCACATGTAGCGAGCATTCTTAGGGGTAGTCCTCTGTCAAGGTCGAGGTCCTTGATACCCAAGATCATGGTTCTCGGAGTTGCCTCCTCCGGGGCGGTAGGCGTTGAGGTGCTGGTCACTCCCCTTCTCCAGCGCCAGCTCCAACAGAAGTACCCACAAGTCCTCGTAGGTGAGGATTCTTGCCTTGCGCTCCGCCATAGCCGGACACTCATCCCAAACGTCTCGAGGGATACTCCCACAATACTGGGGCCAGGCTCCCGTCCACGATGCTTAGCATACTGCCCCATCCTGGTTTTCCAATAGGCGTCTTTCTGCCCAGAGGCACGTACATGCTGTCCCCTGGCAGCTGGGTCGAGGTCAGCGCCAGCTTCTCCAATACAGTACCCCAGTACTCATTTCCCCCATGGGCTCCCTAAGTCATACCAACACCAGACCATGCAGGAACGCTCCAGGGCAACTGAGGTTGCGCATTTATGGCGCCCTCCGCATGAAGCGGGAAATTTTACGGAAGTTATACTCGTCCCCATGGTCGTTGCCACGGTTAGCTCCTCAATATTGTTGCACTTGCGTCTGGGAACGAGTCTTGGGCCCCAGGGTTTTGCTGCCCTCCAGAAGGCTCTGCATCAGTCCCCCCTGGCGTAGTGTTGGGGTTTCCCCCGGAACTGTCCCTGTTCCTGTCCTCGTTCTTCTTGTCAGGGCCTCTGCATCCTCCACCTTTGCCTTGGTCTTGGCATTTACCTTCGCCTCGTCCTTGAGGCTTCCCCTTGCCCATCTCGCCATTGCTCTTGTTCTTCAGCTTGGCCCACAAGCGCTGCTTCCGGTAGCACTGATCCCCGTAGTGCTTGTGCTTGCCACAGAAGGCACAGGTGATGATGCACCTGTAGTGGCCGGGCATGCTAGCCTTCCCGCTGGTGTTGGTCTCCTGCTTCTTGCCTTGGACCAGGAAGCACTGGTGCTGGTCGCAGTCAGTGGCATCAACGAGGCCGCTCTGCTCGTCTGTTGCGTCACACCACAAGAGCTCTTGTACACTGCTCATGTAGCGAGCATTCTTAGGGGTAGTCCTCTATTCAGGTCGAGGTCCTTGATACCCAAGATGGTCGTTCTCAGAGTTGCCTCCTCCGGGGCGGTAGGCGTTGAGGTGCTGGTCACTCTCCTTCTCTAGCGCAAGCTCCAACAGAAGTACGCACAAGTCCTCCTAGATGCGGGTTCTTGCCTTGCGCTCCGCCGTAACCCGACACTCATCCCACACGTCTCAAGGGATCTTGGCCACCAACCAGAAAAGCAGCTCATCCCTGCCGTAAGATCCAGGCGTCAGTCGTCCTACCCAATGGTCAAACTCGGCCAGTAGTTCAGAGAGGCGTGCAGCCTTGGAGTTGTTAGGCAACATGGGCAGATTCTGGATGTCCGTCCGGATGGATAGGTCAGTCTCCTCAGCTGCCGCTCAAGGGCAATTAACAAATCGGCGAACGTGGCGCACTTAGTCACGATCTGCATGACTTGCTTCTCGTTGTAATTGGTCTTGCATCATTGCAAGAGTAAGTCACACTTCACCCGCCCACTAGCGTGTGTCTGGCCGGTCATCCTCAGAAACCGACCAAAACTCTCCCAGAACTCGCTGAGGTCCTTCCCAGTGAGCTCAGGCAGATTCACCACAATCTCTGAGGTGGCAATAGCCTTGGCCTCCTTGGAGCCGCGCCTCTCGTGGCACCTGCTCTTCCACCCCTTCCTCTTCTTTTTGTCACTTGGGTTCTTGGGGTCCTCAGGATCATCGTCCTCAGGGGGTGAAGCTGACGATAGGGATGGCGGTTCATCGTCCGAAGGGTCACCGCCCAACTCACTGGAACCCTAGGGCTCGACATCAACCATAGACCTCAAGGATGCCAGCCCGAGCCGGTCAAGGTCAGCACGTGTGGAATTCTCCACATGGCTGTAGGGCGGTTGTGCCGTACTTGGCACGAAGGGGCTTCTTGGAACAGCTGCAGGGGTCGGCATAGGTCGGCATCTCACATTCACCCGGGGTATGGGTTTGGCTGGCGACCAGGTGGCTGGCCTGTACTTGGTGTGGGGAAGCTTCGACAGAATATTAGTCGGAAGACAGTATCTTTCTCACCATTTGTGCCACTTTGTGCCTTTGTCTGAACAACCACAAACAGAAAAAACTTACTATTTCAGTGGAAAACGATGTCCTTGTAGCAGAAATTAACCAATGAATGCGTTTTGTGCTCCCTGTGTTTGTGGCATGAACATGGTCTGCACAACAAATGATTCCAACATCAATTTGCTCCCTTTTGGTGACGGCGGGCTGTTGCATTTGTGCTGATGCGGCCTGGGGGTTGTCCGCGTGGGTGCGCGACAGGTTGTAGATGGCAGTGGGGACCAGTCCCCTGCGAACAGCCTCGAACAGCTCCGTTTGCCGGATGATGGTGGTGAGCTTTTGGGCCATTGGGGACCGTGTCGGCGATCCGGCGTGCTGTGTGATAGTGTGGGCTGGGCTCCAGTCTGTGAGGGTGTCGAGCCCCCCTTGCAGGAGGCAGGTCTTGAAGTGGTCCCAGGTCTCGTCCTCTGTGTGGTCGCAGACGCATTTGGTGTACCCTGCGGGGATGGGGATGGAGCGGCGTGTGTACCATCAGTAGTGTCTGGTGAGGAGTGGTAGCTGCTCGAGGGCGAGTTGGGGCCGGGGCCTTTGCAGGTATGCTGGAAGGCTATCCGGGGGCAGGGCTGCGTAGTAGAGGGGGGTATGCACAGAGTCCTCGAGGCTTTGTAGGAGCTCGGTGTTCTCAGGGAGGCGTAGTGTGGTGGCAAATTGTTGGATAGGTGTGGGGTAGTGATACTGTTTGTTTCTTTGCCTGTATGGTGTGTTCTCGGGTACCCAATGCGGGGGCTGTGTCAACGAGGGTATTCAGGGCAGGTGCTAGTGGTGGCTGTGGCGTGTGTCGTCCAGTTGTACGTGTTGGAGCTCCGGAGCGTAGTTTGTTTTCCGGCGTTTGACATGCTTATCTGCGCGTCCATTGCCGTACGTGTAGCAGTGGGACTGCTGCTCAATGATGTGCAGGGCGTCCTAGGGATGCATGCTTCTCTTAGTTAGCTCAAGTTGCATGGTATAAAACAACAGAAAGTACCAGAAATCGAGGGCCTCAAAAAACAGACAAAGAACCATTCTTTGGCTTACAAAAAATCAGGCCGTTTCTGAAACACCAAAACAAAATCTTATGTTGGTAATTTTCACCCCTGTTCGTCCCAATGGCTCCAAAAAATGTATTTTCTTGGGGCAATCGACTGTTCTATGCGCGAGGCCTCACGCATAGAACAGTGCATTGCCACTTAAAAACCACGTAATGATGGTAGAAGTTGTGAATCAAGCAGGCAGGTACACTGGAGTGACATCACAGGTATCTTTGACTTGATCGCATTGTACCATATGTTTATGCGGGCGGACACTCAGCGCTCTACACAGACCTTGCAAATGTCATTGATGATTTACGAAATCATTTTTAATGTTGTTGGCTTCCCAACAAAAGGAGCACATATGTTGGAGGTCTTGCACAGAGTGCATCCTTCAGCATTGCTGATGATGGACACGTGGCTGCAACTTTGGGAAGTGTGGAGCAAGAACAATCAGTGGTGGCACATTAAGCACGTCCACTCCACATATGATGTTGAGCTTGACAGCGACAATCCTTGTAGGTTTAGCTGAGGAATCATTGATCTTCCCGCTGTCCACTATCAATCCAAGTAAATTCTGCATAAAGAAACAAATTCACCATGCGTGGTACTTTATGTGGCGGGTTTCTGGGCCACAAAAATCAATTATGCCACGTTTAGAATGCAATGTACTGCAAACCACACCAGTAATCAAGATGTAGTTGAATACCTGGAGAAGGTAGATGCCCTGGAAGAAGCAGACTGCTAAGCGCAGGGGCTGAGAAAGCCCAAGAAGAGTTTTTGCGCCTGGGGGGTTGCGGGCTTCTGGGAAGATTCATTGAACTAATGACAATTTACGTACTCGTTGCATCACTGAGTTTTGTTAACGAGTGCTATCAGATGAGAACGCATTAGAATTGTACAAAAATCCTCTGGGCTTTTTTATGCGCGAGGCCTCGCGCATGAGAACTGCAACGCAAACGAAAAGTCAGAACCTATAAATCCTACTTGGGCAGTGCAAATCAAAAATCACACCGTCAGGTGGATGGCAAGATCACTCGACCCTGAAGGCGTCCTCCCAAAGGAAAATGAATTCATTGAGGTTTCTGTTAGATCAAATTATGCTCGAGGTCTTGCGCATGGGGCAACCCTCCAACTACATGTTTCATTTGCTTTGCACTGGTTTCCAATCCTGTATGTTTCTGTTTTGATGTTCTTTCGTCTTGCATGCGAGAGGCCTTGCGCACAGAATTTCATCAATAATGCCTTTCTTCAGGTATGCAATGAACACGTACCTCAGGTACCACACCAACATGTATCTACAACACGCAGCCACCTTGGCCCCAACAGACCAGACCCAGCTGCTCAAACTCCTGTTCCACCGACCATAACACCCCCTCCAAGGACCTACCGACCGGTGCAGGACCCCCCTGCAGCCCGCTCACCGTCAACCACACACAACACCCCGGTGGCACGCACAAGTAACACAGGCACCACCCGCAGGCCGGCCAGCATGCGCACAACGCAAGCCCCTATGCCCCCACGCCATCATCCGTCCACAGGTGCCGCCAACCGTCATCCACCGCATGCCCCCTCTGCGTACGCCTATGGCTGCCACAGACGACCCTGCCCTGTAACCCGAGCCGATGGGGCTGCCTAGGAGCCGCACAGCGCCTTGCCCCCTGCCCGCACTGCGAAGAACTCAACCCCCACCACCGCACGCTGCCCGCTACCCCGCCACAACCCCCCCCGCCAGCCCACCTTCCGGGACTACTTGGGAGGACAGGAGAACGAGGAGGGCGTGCGAGGAGTGGCGACTGCGGCCACGGGCGCCTCGTCGGCGGCTGCCACGGCAGCGAAGGAGAGCGAGGAGGGCACGCCAGGGGCTGCAGCCGCGACCCCAGCGGGCCGCGACACCGCCTCGGCCGGCCACGCCGCGGCCCCCAGCACGCCGCGCAAGCGGGGGAAGAACCCCGCACGGGCCGCGGACGCCTCGCCGGCGGCTGCCGCAGCAGCAGCAGTGGGCAGGGAGAGCGCGAAGTACCGCGCCCACGCCAACCCCACCCACACCCACACCAGCCCCCCCAAGCCGTTCCCCCCCAAGCCCTTCCCCCCGGGGCGGGAGCGGCACGTCCGCCCCCTGACGCGCGAGCGCTCGCCGCCAGGCGTCACGCTGCCGCAGCTGCAAAGGCAGTGGGACGCCCGGCGAGTGGTCCAGGAAGGGCGCAGCAGCGGGGGGGAGCAGAGCGCAGGCAGCGGACGGCGCGACTCGGGGCAGGGGGCTGGGAAGGGGCCAGGGCACGGGAGGGGCGCGCAGGGGCGCGGGCAGGGAGCTCAGGTGCAGGGGGCAGGGCGAGGGGAGGTGGGAGAGCGAGCGGGCCAGGGCGTGGGGGACGGGAGGCGGGACCCGCGACACGGGCAGGGGGCTGGAAAGGGGCCCAGGGGCAAGGGCAAGGGCGCCGTGGGCCCCAAGGGACAGGCTGGACGGGGCATGGGAGCCCAGGGGGGA
Organism: Eutreptiella sp. 'Long Island Sound 2002'; assembly: GCA_964036045.1. Lineage (NCBI taxonomy): Eukaryota > Euglenozoa > Euglenophyceae > Eutreptiales > Eutreptiaceae > Eutreptiella > Eutreptiella sp. 'Long Island Sound 2002'. Next base: position 102,017,812 of record OZ038382.1, on the reverse strand, counting down.
GGACGGGGCGAAGGGAGGGGGGCAGAGGGCGGGGCGCCCCCGCAGCCGGACGTGCAGCCGGTGAGGTGCATCCCCCCCGGCATCCACAAATGCCGGCACACCACACCCACCACCACCACCACCACCACCACCACCACCTCTACAACATCGACCGTGACGCCGGCGAGCTCGTCCCCCCCCAACCCCCACGACACCAGCACCATCAAGCCCCCCCCGCGCCGAGGGCGGAGCCGGCGCGGATGGCCTCGGCGGAGGGGGGACGGGGCGCGGCATCGGCGCCGCAGGCGCAGGGGCAGCGAGGGGGGCCGGCACGGGGGGCGGAGGAGGGCCGGCCATGGGACCGGGACTGGGGCGCGGTCCCGGACCCTCTGGGGGAGGAGACCCTCCCCCTGGTGGGGGAGGTGTACGGGTGGTTGTGCTGGGCCAACCAGGGGACCTCCCTTTGATGCCGTGCTCCTCTGGAGGGACGGGGGAAACCGAGAGGTACCCCCGGGGGGGTGGGCAGCCCCAGAGGACCATGAGAGGGTCCTCAGGTCAGTGATCTGGGCGGCGTGGCCCGACAGGGAGCCGACGTGGCCGGCCTTCCTGGAAGGGGGAGTGGTGCTCCGCATCACGGATGCGGACGCCAACAACTGGCTCCCCCGGGCTTTGCACAGCGCCCTCGCCCACTGGCGCTACCGCCGGCACAACCCGCCGCCGCAGCAGCCCCAGCCCCCACACAAGCGGCGGCGCAGGTGAAGGCCCAGACGGCGGGAGAGCTGGGGGGGGGGCTGGGCCCCCCGGCCCACGCCCCCCCGACGGTGCGGCACGACGCAAGAGGGCGCGCCACCTCCCGCGGGAGGGAGTGCGGAGACAACGAGCGCGGGGGGGAACCTGCTGCCCCGCAGCCCGCTAACCACTGACCGCTAACCCTCACGGCCACCCCCGACCGGCCGGCGCCGCGCGACAACGGCCGGGGGATGAGGGGCCCCAGCGAGGGCCTGCGCGAGAATCCGGCTCTCGGTAGAGGGGGGCGGGGGAGGGGCGCGACCCCCCTGGCCGATGGCTGGCCCCCGGGGCCAGGACTGCCATGCCGCCCCCCCACCCTGGCCGACAGGAGGCATCGCCAGGGGACCAACGGGCCCCCCCCACTCCCCCCCCCCCCCTCTTGGTCCGTTGGCAAAACCGACCAAGGGAAAGGGAAGGGAAGGAGTGTGGTAAGGCCGATGGGCACGGTGGCCTACAGAGGGAAAGGCCAAGGGAAGGGAAGGGGGAGGGGAGAGGGAAGGTTAGGGCAAGGAGGAAGAGGAAGGTCAAAGGGTGGTGAGAAGCTGATGGGCACCACCGCCTATGGAGGGAAAGGGTCCAAGGGAAGGGCAGCGAATGGCGATCGGCCAGTAGGCGCCGCCAGCTGCAGACGAGATCATCACACCATGGCGTCATGCCAAAACCCCCCCCCTCCCCAGCCCCCTCACTCAGCTTTTATGGCACACACTCCCACACCACCCACCCTGGATAAGACAGGAGACTCTGAATTGCCACTCTGGCCCCCCTGACCCATGCTAGCCCTGTGAGATACCCATGCTTCTTCCTTTCTCTTAATTGACCCTGAGGAACACACTCACTGGCCCCAACCCTGGCTTTTTTTGATCGCTGCCATAATCCCCCTGGACCACCAACCCATACCCAGCGGCAGCCCGTGCACCCAGGGTTTTGCAAAGCCTTTGGGTTTCAGCCACGCAACCCCAGCACACATCCATCGTGTGCCCCCCCCCCCCCGCCCTCCCACACAGGCCCGGGAGCGGGCGGGGGTGCGGCCCCCCCAACCCCCCCCTCCCCGCACCCACCTCAGCTGGGGAGCCACAGGCGCGGCCCTCCGCCCCCCCAGGGCCGTGGGGGCGCCCCCTCCCTCAGGAGGAACGGCGACGCCGTAAGATCAACGGCGGCTGGACCTGCTCCCGCGAACCCACACCAGCGTGCAGGAGCAACGCGCACAACAGAACGGGAAGGAGGCCGCGCCCCACATGACCCTCCCGTAACCACAGCCCACTCCGAGGTGACAGAGGGGGGGGTCAGGTCAGCTGGGCCTCCCGGGGGAGCGGTCCACGGGCCGCCCCTCACCCCCCCCCACCCCGGGGCGGCACTTCAGCCCCGACCGCACGCGTGCGCCGAAAGGGAGCGCGCCGGCGACACAGAGAGGGCCAGAAAGGAGTACCGCAGGCCGCCGCCCGGAGCGAGAGCAGGGAGGCCGCGGCGCGACACCCCCCCCCCCCCCGCCCCCCCACCAGCCCGCCAGCCGCGGGGGCCCCGGCCCCCACCCCCCGAGGCAGGGGGGATGGGCCCCCCCCGCCCGAGAGGGGAGCCGGAGTGTGACCCGCCCCCCAGCCCCAGCCGCCGGCTCACATGGGGGCCGCGAAGAACAAGCGGGCCCACGCCTGCGCACCGGGACGCCGCACAGATCGTACCCAGAGAAGCCGGGTGAGCACGAACCGGAGTGGTATGGGGGGCCACGCCCCCCATGGACAGCACAACGCCGGTGACGCCCGCTTTGTTGCCTGCCCAGGAAAGGCAGAGGGACGGAAAGAGGCAGAGCAACCCCCCGCCCTACGGGCCCCGCCCCGGCCGCACAGCCGGACGAAACGGCGCACGCCCCCCCCCCCCCTCAGCCCGCCCCCCAGCATAAGAACACCATGGACCCGCCCCGCGGCGCGCAGCCCCCACAGGGACAGAGCAGGGCCCCCACACCCGCACGCCCGCGCCCACAACGCGGACCCCGACAGCCCACCCAGTGGACGGGCAGTCGGGGGAGGAGGAGCACAAGACCCCAGACGCCCCACGCAACGGTCGAAGGCACCCCCCCTGGGGACGCCCTGCCGCCGCCCCCACAACCCCAAGCCAAGTAGGGGGGAACCGGGACCGGACTGCCCCCCCCCAAGCACGCCAGACGGAGCAAGGGACCGGGGCAGGACACGCGGAGGGGCACGGACCACGTGGAACGGCCCTACCAGCGCCCAGTGCCGGGATCACGCGAGATGCGCGCGCCACACCACCCAGCGGGGGGGGGAGCGGACACCGCGAGAGCGTGAGCGCACACACACAAAAGGGACACGCGGGGACTACCGGAAGGGCAACCGGACCGAGCGCGCGGAACGCACAGACCGCATGGAATGGCGTACCAGCGAGCGAGGGTAAGGGACACCCGGACGGGACGGCCCGCCACACGCAGCGCGAAACACGCGGGGCGGGGAGGGGGAAACGAAAGAGACACGACGCCAGGTGCCAGCCCGAACCCCCCCGAACCAGCCGCGAGCGCCGCGCACACACAGACGGGGCACTGCGCCCGCCAAGGCAGTAGTGGCGCACAGCGCCACGCCCCAACCCCTAGGCTTGGGTCCCACTGGCGACAAGCCAGTAGCACGGGCCCGGCGGCGCCGGCGCCCCGGGCGACCACGCATTAGGGGGGCGACGCAGTGGGTAAGCGCCCGCAGCCACGGCTGCGAATTGATGCACTGACCGGGGAGTGGCGAAACGGGGACGCCGGGGAAGGACGGGGCTCCGAGCTCTGTGAACCCGGGGGTCTCCGCCACCAAGCAGGAGGTGCGTCTTGGAGGGCCCCTCACTAGGACCCGGTGGGGAGGATATCACCTGGCCCGACCAGGTGCCCCCCCGGGGCCGAAAGGCGTCTAGTACCCGCAAAATCAAACCTCAAACCTCAAACCTACTTGGGAGGACAGTTCGCGGCAGACCCGGCGGACAACACAAGTGCCATTGCCATGGCCACGGGTGACACATCCCTGCCCCCCCATAGCCCAACCCTACGCCTCAGCGGGGGCGGCCTGAAGTTGGCAGCATGCCACATCCTCCTTGCCCTCTACCCCAATGACCGCGGCCTCTGCGGGACCCACACCTCCAAGCCCCCCACTCAGTATACCCGGCACCGTAGGCGTTGGCAGAGACGGCATCGGAGGAGTTGGCCGACTACCTCGGGCGTGCCTTCCGCCGGTTCAACAACACTTTCGGCCGGCAGAAAGGAACACCCTACCCCTTCAATAAACTCCTCTACCCTGCACAAACACCCCCTCCCACCTAGCTGGGGCCCCCTGAGGGCTGGGCGTCCTTTTGGGTTGACCACTCAACCGCCCCAGCTAAGTTGCCGCCAGACACATTGAACCTGTGGACCAACGCGCCTATGTCAGGGACCTTGAGTCATGCCTCAGAGAGGCGCATCGCTCGCACACCCACGCCCGGTCACCCCCAAGCAGACAAGGGGGACCACCTGCCTTCGGCACCCGCAATGACAAGAAGGCCAAAACGGGCCAAGGGTCACGCCAACGCGCCCACCAAAAGGGCGCGATGCCCCAACCGGGACTCGGACCAAGCTGCACCGCACCACCCAGCTTTCAGGGCCCAAACACCCACCGCCACCATCGTACCGCAGCGCCCCGGCCCTGCACCAACATCAGCCCGGCGCAGACCGCACAGGGACCGCCGCGCTCACAAATGCACGCGGCACACGGGCCGCCACTCGCGCAGGGGACGGGAACATGTCACCACCAGCAGCACCAGCACGCCCCCGCCAACCCAGACCGCAGCCTTCCGGTCCTCATTACCACAGCCAACCCCACCTGCTACATCATTACCACACCCCAGCCCAACCAGGGTCCGCAGGCCACCCACCCCACGCGGCGCACCGGACCGCACCACACCATCACGTGTACCCCGGACACACCTGGCACCACCACCAGCACATGCCAACATACCCACAGGTGTCATGGGGCCACACGCGGCTGGCACATCCTCACCACCACCACGACATGGCCCAGCACAACCTGTTGCCCCCATAGCAGGGGCCCACGATATTGTGGCCGCCATACGCCCCGATAGGCCGACAAGGGGCCATGCACGCGCACAATCAGCACCGAGGCGAGCACATGCCACCGCTGGAGACGCACGGGGTACCCCACCACCACCAACAGCCCCCCGAGCGGCAGCCCTGGCACCGCCCACCAAAAGCCTCCCACCGCCGATGAGCCGCAGTCCCAGCCCTTATCCCAGGCAGCTATCTCCCGGCCCGACACCACGGCCAGCCAGGGGCCGCGTATCCCGCCCGAGGGACACACATACCACGCACAAGACCAAGCGAGGCAACCTGATGCCGAAACTAAACAACAGGGACCCCCAGCCCCCCCCCCCAGGCAGTGACAGCCCCACACGCCCTCCCCCCGCCCCCCTTCCCCGCTGCGACAAAGAAGAGAAGGAGCGAGGACAGACCATCACATACCAGAGGTTCCACTGCAGCACGAAATACCTCTTCCAATTAATGTATGCGTACATCGTACAGGGCCGACCTGACGCAGGCCTCCTACGCCTCGGTCAGCAGGCCCAGACAATCATCACCCCAGGGATAGGCGTATACCCAAACGCGCTGCTTCAGCCCACACAAATCACCACAAGAACCGCCCAGGAAAACCCCGTAGACATGCATCACCCCACAGCAATTGCCCGCCTACCCGTGCCCAGCAACACCAACATCATCATCTTAACTGACACATCGGGCACCCACCAGCGCACCCAACGGCCGGCTGTGCCTCCGTACGCATCACCTGTCGTGCGAATGGACTCCAGGTAGAGCACCACTCCGGGGCCCGCATCTTCGGGAGTCCTCCCTAGCCGACCTGCGCACCCTGGCGAACACCTTCAGCGCCACACCAGGGCCGACCACAGCCCAGCCCAGCAACATCTGGGTAGTCGTAGACGCCACGGTCGACGTTCACCTCACAAAAGTGCCTCGCAGAACTACCCCTCTACAAGGCGCTCGATTCCGGCCTCACCACACAGGAAATTCGGGCTCTGCATGCCTCTCAGAAACTTAGGCGGCGCAAGTTGCATCATCGAAATCACACCAAATCCACCCAATCTGGACGATGCAATAGAATAATTGTTCACGGGCTCTGTTTTTTGAAAACAGAATATTAGTCGGAAGACAGTATCTTTCTCACCATTTGTGCCACTTTGTGTATTTTTCTGAACAACCACAAACAGAAAAAACTTACTATTTCATTCGAAAACGATGTCCTTGTAGCAGAAAATAACCAATGAATGCGTTTTGTGCTCCCTGTGTTTGTGGCATGAACATGGTCTGCACAACAAATGATTCCAACATCAATTTGCTCCCTTCTGGTGACGGCGGGCTGTTGCATGTGGGCTGCTGCGGCCTGGGGGTTGTCCGCGTGGGTGCACGACAGGTTGTAGATGGCAGTGGGGACCAGTCCCCTGCGAACAGCCTCGAGCAGCTCGGTTTGCCGGATGATGGTGGTGACCTTTTGGGCCATTGGGGACCGTGTCGGCGATCCGGCGTGCTGTGTGATAGTGTCGGCTGGGCTCCAGTCTGTGAGGGTGTCGAGCCCCCCTTGCAGGAGGCAGGTCTTGAAGTGGTCCCAGGTCTCGTCGTCTGTGTGGTCGCAGACGCATTTGGTGTACCCTGCGGGGATGGGGATGGAGCGGCGTGTGTACCATCAGTAGTGTCTGGTGAGGAGTGGTAGCTGCTCGAGGGCGAGTTGGGGCCGGGGCTTTTGCAGGTATGCTGGAAGGCTATCCGGGGGCAGGGCTGCGTAGTAGGGGGGGGTATGCACAGAGTCCTCGAGGCTTTGTAGGAGCTCGGTGTTCTCAGGGAGGCGTAGTGTGGTGGCAAATTGTTGGATAGGTGTGGGGTAGTGATACTGTTTGTTTCTTTGCCTGTATGGTGTGTTCTCGGGTACCCAATGCGGGAGCTGTGTCAACGAGGGTATTCAGGGCAGGTGGTAGTGGTGGCTGTGGCGTGTGTCGTCCAGTCGTACGTGTTGGAGCTCCGGAGCGTGGTTTTCATTCCGGCGTTTGACATGCTTATCTGCGCGTCCATTGCCGTACGTGTAGCAGTGGGAATGCTGCTCAATGATGTGCAGGGCGTCCTAGGGATGCATGCTTCTCTTAGTTAGCTCAAGTTGCATGGTATAAAACAACAGAAAGTACCAGAAATCGAGGTCCTCAAAAAACAGACAAAGAACCATTCTTTGGCTTACAAAAAATCAGGCCGTTTCTGAAACACCAAAACAAAATCTTATGTTGGTAATTTTCACCCCTGTTCGTCCCAATGGCTCCAAAAAATGTATTTTCTTGAGGCAATGGACTGTTCTATGCGCGAGGCCTCACGCATAGAACAGTGCATTGCCACTTAAAAACCACGTAATGATGGTAGAAGTTGTGAATCAAGCAGGCAGGTACACCGGAGTGACATCACAGGCATCCTTGACTTGATCACATTGTACCATATGTTTATGCGGGCGGACACTCAGCGCTCTACACAGGCCTTGCAAATGTCATTGATGATTTACGAAATCATTTCTAATGTTGTTGTCTTCCCAACAAAAGGAGCACATATGTTGGAGGTCTTGCACAGAGTGCATCCTTCAGCATTGCTGATGATGGACACGTGGCTGCAACTATGGGAAGTGTGGAGCAAGAACAATCATTAGTGGCACATCAAGTACGTCCACTCCACATATGATGTTGAGCTTGACAGCGACGTTCCTTGTAGGTTATGCTGAGGAATCATTGATCTTCCCGCTGTCCACTATCAATCCAAGTAAATTCTGCATAAAAAAACAAATTCACCATGCGTGGTACTTTATGTGGCGGGTTTCTGGGCCACAACAATCAATAATGCCACGATTAGAATGCAATGTACTGCAAACCACACCAGTAATCAAGATGTAGTTGAATACCTGGAGAAGGTAGATGCCCTGGGGCAAGCAGACTGCTAAGCGCAGGGGCTGAGAAAGCCCAAGAAGAGTTTTTGCGCCTGGGGGGTTGCGGGCTTCTGGGAAGATTCATTGAACTAATGACAATTTAGGTACTCGTTGCATCACTGAGGTTTGTGAATGAGTGCTATCCGATGAGAACGCATCAGAATTGTACAAAAAATATTTCTTCTGGGCTTTTTTATGCGCGAGGCCTCGCGCATGAGAACTGCAACGCAGTGCCAGAACGAGAAGTGAGAACCTATAAATCTTACTTGGGCAGTGCAAATCAAAAATCACACCGTCAGGTGGATGGCAAGATCACTCGACCCTGAAGCCGTCTTCCCAAAGGAAAATGAATTCATTGGAATTTCTGTTAGATCAAATTATGCTCGTGGTCTCGCGCATGGGGCAACCCTCCAACTACATGTTTCATTTGCTTTGCACTGGTTTCCAATCCTGTATGTTTCTGTTTTGATGTTCTTTCGTCTTGCATGCGAGAGGCCTTGCGCACAGAATTTCATCAATAATGCCTTTCTTCAGGTATGCAATGAACACGTACCTCAGGTACCACACCAACATGTATCTACAACACGCAGCCACCTTGGCCCCAACAGACCAGACCCAGCTGCTCAAACTCCTGTTCTACCGACCACAAAACCCCCTCCAAGGACCTACCACCCGGTGCGGGACCCCCCTGCAGCCCGCTCACCGTCAACCACACACAACACCTTGGTGGCACGCACAAGTAACACAGGCACCACCCGCAGGCCGGCCAGCCTGCGCACAACGCAAGCCCCTATGCCCCCACGCCACCATCCGTCCACAGGTGCCGCCAACCGCCATCCACCGCATGCCCCCTCTGCGTACGCCTATGGCTGCCACAGACGGCCCTGCCCTGCAACCCGAGCCGATGGGGCTGCCTAGGAGCCGCACAGCGCCTTGCCCCCTGCCCGCACTGCGGGGAACTCAACCCCCACCACCGCACGCTGCCCGCGACCCCGCCACAACCCCCCCCCCCGCCAGCCCAGCTTCCGGGACTACTTGGGAGGACAGTTTCGGATTTACCCGAATAGGTGAGGAGGAAAGAAGAGATGGCGAAGCAATAGCACTACACAAGACACATATATGGGCCAACTCCTTAAAACCGGTTTGTTTTCTCTGTTTTCTGCTCATTTGGTGCCCTTTGCTACCTTTCATTGAAACGGGCACCCTCGAAATATACACAAAAATGGTATTATACATGAAAAATGAACTTTTGACCTCAAATACCCCCCATGGGGTTTGAACCCACACTCTACCAACCTTAGAGTTGTGTTTTTCCTCTAAGCTACGACCTGTCGTCGACGATCTCAGAGAAAACCGTAGTATAATAAAAAATTTGGAAAATCAGTACTCCTTACATGCTCCAACCACTATTAACCTCCCATGCTCTTAAAACCGTGGCAACCGACGACCCAAGTGTCAACTGCTTTTCACGGTGAGCGAAGAACTTAAGGGAGGGACAGGGTGGGCATATATGTGTCTTGTGTAGTGCTATTGCTTCGCCATCTCTTCTTTCCTCCTCACCTATTCGGGTAAATCCGAGCTGGCTCAGCTAGCACTACACAATCCCCATATATGGGCAACAGAACGGAAGAACTGAGCTCCCGTGAACTGAACCTTATATAAGAATTAATTAATCGCCAGGCGCGAAGCGCGCGCCGCTTCCCCAGTCGCCAGATCAGGAGGGACCAGAACTTGCGTGATGCGCAACAGAGCTCTGGTCCTGTCGTAAAACTTCCTGAATGTATCGTAACAGGACCAATCACCCAATGCCGCTACCACATGCGGATCCACGCCAAGATAGATTAGTGCAGTTGCTGCTGCTCCTCGTGTAGAATGCGCGGAAAACGAATCCGTCTCCAGTTCCCCCAATTCCAGTAGGTGTTTCCTTAACCAGCGAGTAGTGAGACCGTTGATGGTATCAGACGATAAAGGCTTCCGTGGCTTTCGTAGGGACACAAAAATCTCAGAACCCTCGTAATCACCAGTAGCTTCCAAATAACGCGCTAAGCAGCGCTGCGGATCAATTGACGGTGGCGTAACATTGTGAATAGGATAACGTGCATAGTATCTCCTCCCTTTGCGCTTAGCAGAAATGAACCAAGGCTGAGCAGCGCGTTGGATATCCCTACGTGATCGCGCCAGATCAACGCCTCGGAACAAGGCAAAGAATCTCAAGGACAAAATGGCTTGCAAGCGCAGCTGAGCTTCCGTCTCCACAGGTTGCTGATGCATGACTTGTATAAGACGCCGTACATCATAGAAACGATGATAATGAGGAACACTGACGAACCAGTCACGTTTCAAGTTGCGTAGCATACCCTCGAAACGTAGTTGCGAAAAGCACGGGAATAAACACACTGCTGAATACGCCATACGCCCAGCACTTAAAGAATGCGTGCGTGAAAACTTTAAAAGTTGCACCGCCACCGTCATCAGTGGGATTTGACCAAAGCGCTCCACCTTTAACAGTGGAGCAAGCGCCGCGTCTTGTAACAAGAACGTACCAAACATGTGCCACGCAGAATTGTAACGTTTCAAGGTGTCCTTCCCGATTTCATTGATGATGAGCGTCGCCTCTTCGTTGGTAGCTCCTCGCAATTGATAGTATTCACGCAAACATACGCCAAGGTCAACACGAAACGTGGTTGTGTCTCTGTGCCGTCTGGCATTTGCAACCGGAACTCCGACGTGTTCACTGCGAACTTCACGTGTTTCATCAATAGGTTCCACCAAACTTCGCGCGGCCTGTACGGCAGAGCCATGAGAACCTCCACCCCTGGTGACTCCAACACTTGGTTGACCAACTGAGGTATGTGCTTGAACGGCGGGAAGACCCACCCCGGTGAAAGTAAAGTTAGATTCTGGGAGAAGACATCGATGGCGTAAGCCCCCGGCTGAGGACACGGACTGACGAACTTGCTGCACACCGCATTGGAACTCCTTGACATCCAATCGATTTCCGGCTGAATCCAACTTTTGAACTCCTCCAGGATCCAAGTCAACACGTCCGACGGGAAGGTAGCCTCCGACGGTGTCCAACGTAGCCGAGACCAAACGTCCGCCGGATTTACCGAGGTGTGCACGTAAAACGGTTGAATCTCGATGCGATTGGCTTGTGTAAAATTCCACAGTTGGAGAATCAATGCGTTGAACCGCGGCTTGCGACCTCCCCACTTGCGGAGATACCAGTAAAGGACCATTGAGTCGGTGAAAAATCGCAGCGTGGTGTCCCTCAGCGCATACGCTTGAATCGTCAGTAGGGCTCCCCTGAACTCTTTGACGTTTATGTGTTCCTCTCGATTCAGGAACCAACCGAACGCTGCTTGGGCATTCCCTTGAAGGACTCCGCCCCACGCCAGATCCGACGCGTCCGAGTACATGTCCCTGACGTGACCCATGGAAACTACGAAGGTGCGTCCCTTCCACTGGTGTAACTCGTCCGCCAGATCCATCAACTGACGTGACACGCGCTCCGGGAGCGCCACGTCTGCCTCCCAGCCAGCCTGGACTGCCACCGCCACGTGCACCGCCAGGGCGTCGCTGAGGAGTCGGATATGGGGCATGGCGAACAACAAGGAACGGATTCTTCCAAGAACGGAGGCGCATCGCCTCACTGATGGTGTGTGACTGTGTGCCAGTCTGTTCACGTCCCGAAAAATTGCTTGTAGGCGCTTTGGAGGTACCGCGACGAATCCTTCCCTGAAGTTCAGCATAAAACCAAGCATTATAATTTCTTGCGACGGCTCCAAACATGATTTTGGGACATTGACCAATATACCCAACCGATGCAAAAGTTGTACCAAAAAACGTGTGTGTTCCAGACATTCACGGTAAGTATTGCCAATGATGAGCCAATCGTCCAAGTAGACCCAAACGAGTGCTCCGCGTTCACGCACGGTATTTAAAATTGGTTGCATGAGGCGTTGCCATTCCCGTGGTGCAACGTTTAATCCAAACGGCAAAACGCACCACCTGTAAAATTCACCGTCGACGTAGACCCCCAAATAAGGTCGATCCCGCGGATGGATACCCATGTGAAAATAAGCACTTTTCAGGTCAATTTTGCAAGCATACTGACCGGGTCTCAAGAACGGTAAAATGCCCCACAGAGTGACCAAACGAAAATAGGTGGTCTGTACAAACTGGTTCACGTTCTTCAAATTGGTGATAGGTCGACGGCCTCCCTCAGGATGTGCCTCGTCTGACGCTTTGTCCACTGCGAACATACTTGCACAACACTTAATGTCTTTGCGCTCGACGCATTCCATGCAACCCTGTTGCACTGCATCCAAAACGTGTTTTACCAATTCAGGGTCGGTTACCTCTGCGTGGGAAGAACGAGGACGGAAGTCGTCGGTTGGTCGATCCGGATCAAAACCGTCAACCCAATCAAGCTGCAGCCCATTGCGAATCACTGACGCCGCGTATGTGTCCTTCAACGTTTCCCATTCATGCAATTGTGCACGACAGCGCAAATAGAGTGGCAGGTGGGGGTGGATCGGCGGTGGCACGCACACGGCTGGTGCCAATAAATCCTCTACAGTCAAGCTACTGCTGTGGTCGTTCATCTAACTTGTCGTTACGTGGCACAAATCTTTGGGTGAAACCCTTACCTTTGCCTCTGCCTCCTTTGCCAGATCTCCGTGGATCAAAACGACCTCGTGTTGAAAACGAACGGAAAGAACTACGATGCGAGTAAGGGGAGAAACGCGTGCCTCTCAGGTCTTTTTGTAATTTGTTGCGCGACTGAAGTAGTGACATGTCATCCTTCGAGAGTAACTCTGGTGCAATCGCAGGTTGTTCAAACCGTTTATCTACTGCCACTCGCCGGGAGCTTTGGATGCTGTAGTCCAACGCACCCAACATTGCAAACAAATGTTCACATAGTACCAATGAAACAGGTGCTTCCGGAGCTACCGTTGTGTCATCTTCGCGTGTTAAGACTACTCCCAGGACTCGCATGGCGTCTTTTACCTGTTGTTCCCAACGACGCTTCTCTGCGTCCGCTGGATGTTTGTGCGTTGGCGCGTTATTAACAGCTGCCCTATGGAACTCGTCGAACACTGGCAAGTGCTTCAACATCTTTTTTCTGCGAAACTCGTCTTGCAAAACCTTTCGCTCTTCCAGGAGTGCAGACAAGCGTGAAGGAAGCGACAGAACCTCATCGCGCCACACGAACGTGGACTCCTTGTCCGACGCGGGGCCAGCGTGGTCCTTGGGACCGCTCAAAGTTTCGCATGCCAAGAAGACGTCTTCGCGATGCGACGACGTTCCTGTTCTGCCAATGTCGTCGCCCTTTAAGGTGAGTAAGGCATCACGAACCAAGGCCATCGTGTCTTTGACAGTGGCCAGTGTTTTCTTTCCTGTAAGTTTGGAATACAGTGACGCTGCCTGCCAAGGACTGAGACCACTCATTGCGCCTTCCTTTGCCAACTGTGCTGCATGTTCCAACGACTCAGAACTCAGGTTCCACGCCGAATCCGGCAATTTCAGCACGAACTCGTGAAAATCCAGTGTCTCATTTTCTTCTGTCATTTTGTTAAAATTTATATCCTTAAAACATTTTGGATTGCATCAGAAATCAAAGCTCTGGGTACAGCAAATCACTAGTTGAACAACTCAGTGAGCGCGTGACCGGTTTTAAGAGCATGGGAGGTTAATAGTGGTTGGAGCATGTAAGGAGTACTGATTTTCCAAATTTTTTATTATACTACGGTTTTCTCTGAGATCGTCGACGACAGGTCGTAGCTTAGAGGAAAAACACAACTCTAAGGTTGGTAGAGTGTGGGTTCAAACCCCATGGGGGGTATTTGAGGTCAAAAGTTCATTTTTCATGTATAATACCATTTTTGTGTATATTTCGAGGGTGCCCGTTTCAATGAAAGGTAGCAAAGGGCACCAAATGAGCAGAAAACAGAGAAAACAAACCGGTTTTAAGGAGTTGGCCCATATATGGGGATTGTGTAGTGCTAGCTGAGCCAGCCGCGGCAGACCCGGCGGACAACACAAGTGCCATTGCCATGGCCACGGGTGACACATCCCTGCCCCCCCATAGCCCACCCCTACGCCTCAGCGGGGGCGGCCTGAAGTTGGCAGCATGCCACATCCTCCTTGCCCTCTACCCCAATGACCGCGGCCTCTGCGGGACCCACACCTCCAAGCCCCCCACTCAGTATACCCGGCACCGTAGGCGTCGGCAGAGACGGCATCGGAGGAGTTGGCCGACTACCTCGGGCGTGCCTTCCGCCGGTTCAACAACACTTTCGGCCGGCCGAAAGGAACACCCTACCCCTTCAAGGAACTCCTCTACCCTGCACAAACACCCCCTCCCACCTAGCTGAGGCCCCCTGAGGGCTGGGCGTCCTTTTGGGACGACCACTCAACCGCCCCAGCTAAGTTGCCGCCAGACACATTGAACCCGTGGACCAACGCGCCTATGTCAGGGACCTTGAGTCATGCCTCAGAGAGGCGCATCGCTCGCACACCCACGCCCGGTCAGCCAGAAGCAGACAAGGGGGACCACCTGCCTTCGGCACCCGCAATGACAAGAAGGCCAAAACGGGCCAAGGGTCACGCCAACGCGCCCACCAAAAGGGCGCGATGCCCCAACCGGGACTCGGACCAAGCTGCACCGCACCACCCCGCTTTCAGGGCCCGAACACCCACCGCCACCATCGTACCGCAGCGCCCCGGCCCTGCACCAACATCAGCCCGGCGCAGACCGCACAGGGACCGCCGCGCTCACAAATGCACGCGGCACACCGGCCGCCACTCGCGCAGGGGACGGGAACATGTCACCACCAGCAGCACCAGCACGCCCACGCCAACCCAGACCGCAGCCTTCCGGTCCTCATTACCACAGTTAACCCCACCAGCTCCATCATCACCACACCCCAGCCCAACCGGGGTCCGCAGGCAACCCACCCCACGCGGCGCACCGGACTGAACCACACCATCACGTGTACCCCGGACACACCTGGCACCACCACCAGCACATGCCAACATACCCACAGGTGTCATGGGGCCACACGCGGCTGGCACACCCTCACCACCAGCACGACATGGCCCAGCACAACCTGTTGCCCCCATACCAGGGGCCCACGATATTGTGGCCGCCATACGCCCCGATAGGCCCACAAGGGGCCATGGACGCGCACAATCAGCACCGAGGCGAGCACATGCCACCGCTGGAGACGCACGGGGTACCCCACCAACACCAACAGCCCCCCGAGCGGCAGCCCCGGCACCGCCCACCAAAAGCCTCCCACCGCCGATGAGCCGCAGTCCCAGCCCTTATCCCAGGCAGCCATCTCCCTGCCCGACACCACGGCCAGCCAGGGGCCACGTATCCCGCCCGAGGGACACACATACCACCCACAAGACCAAGCGAGACACCCTGATGCCCAAACTAAACAACAGGGACCCCAAGCCCCCCCCTCCAGGCAGTGACAGCCCCACACGCCCTCCCCCCGCCCCCCTTCCCCAAGCCCTGCGCACCGACCTGCCACAGGCAGGCATCCACCGGTCTGCACAGCCACCGCCCCCCGCCAACTCGCCTGTCCGCAAACCCCCCCTCCCGCGACCACCAGGGGACAGCACAATGCCAGACCCCGCAGACAGCACCGGCACCCCCCCCTCCCCGGCCACGCCGCCGCCCTCACCACACGCCGCCCCACCAGCTGCCGCACCAACCGCGCCTCCCGCCACCTTCGTCCTCCACAGCCCCACCCGCGGTACAGCAGCACCTCCAGCCTGTGGCCGGGCACCGGGAGGTGCTACTGCTCCGCACCTCGGGCACCACCAAGACCGTCCAGGCGGCCACCCTCGTCAAGGCGGCCTGCCTGGGCCAAGGCGTCGGAGACTGCCTCTTTGACGCCCTACTCGACGTCGCCCGACAGAAGCCCCCCGCTCGCCACCCCCAACAGCCAACGCCCCCCCCCCCTCCCCACCGGGAGACCGCGTCCCGGTGGCCTCTGTTGACTGGGGGCGGCACCTTGTCCGAGAACCCCAGCCGGAGCGGATGACCTCCACGGGCCGCACCCCCTACTACGAGCGCAACATGGCCCAGCCGTGGCCCAGCGCCTCCCCAGCCGACACCATGGCATGGGAAAGGAGGACGTGGGTCGACCACGTGGCGTCCCTGATCAACTTCAGGGACCACGTGCAGCCCGACATTCCCACACCAACCAATCGCCAGCCGGCCCCCTCCACGTACATGACCCTCATGTACAACCGCCACTACACCCTCTTCGCCACCAACTACAACGCTACAACGGACAACTCGGTGGTCCACGGCACCGACTCCCTCCTCCCCGCCGAATACACCCCCCCCCCCCCTGCACAGCCCAGGCCCCCACAAGTACACCAGGGTGGACGAGCCTGACGGCCCCCACATCAGGGGCACGTTGAGGCACAGGTCCCTGGACACGCTGCTCTCCGTCCGCAGCGGCAACCAGGGCCTTGGCACGGCGATGCACTGCCTTACGAAATGTACCCAACGGTCCTGGCAAGTGCCCACCCACCGATGGACGTGAGAGGTCACCCTCCAGCCCCAGCAGAGGGAGGCCCCCCTTAACCGCACGGGAGGCACCCTTCCACACCCCAGCACCATGCAGCTCTGCCCCTTCATGGTGGTGGCCCGCTTCATGACCCTGCTGTGGGATGAGGAAACCCCCACCCAATACTACCCCCACCTCACAGAGGTGGATATGCCCGGCATCCTGCGTGCCTTCTTTGGAACCCTCCACTGCCTCCAGCAGTCATACCCACAGGTATTAGACCTAATGTGGACCCTTCCCCCGGGCAGGTCAGTAACCCGCACATCCAAGACACCTCCACGACACCACCACACACCACACTTGACACAGCCCAGGGCACCGGCACCTGCACGGACACAAGACACCAGGAAAAGCGCGTGCACACACCTGACGGCTGATCCCACACCCTAACCCTCATTGCCCACAGGACCAGGCAGCCAGCACCCCCGTCCCCAACGTCCGTCTCCTCCGCCTCCGCATCCTCGCCATCCACCCCCTCCACCCCTCCGACCAACGCCTCCTGCCCGGACTCCACGACGTCCACCACCACAACCACCTTGTCCACCTCCACCTGCACACCCTCACCCAGCAGACGGCCCGCCAGACCGCAGGCAACGCAAGCCCTGAAATCCATCAGTGCCGCAATCGCCCCAACTGCCGCCAAGGCCCCCGGTGCCCCACGTCCCGCTACCGGCAAGGCGGGGCGGCAATGCACCCCACTGAAGCCCGCAGCCGCAGCCCAGCCGAAGCTCAAACCTGCCACCACGCCACAGCCCAAAGCCTAGCCGCCGGCCAAGCCCACCACCAACCAGCAACCCAAACCCACCGCCGCACCAGAACCCCAACCCGCCGTCAAACCCAAGCCCTATCCCAAGGCCCGGCACCAAGCCGGCAGCGCAGGCCCAGTCCCCCGCGGACGTTCTCTGCGACCTCCAGCCTCTGCCACCAGGGGCCCGGCAACAGCAGCGTCCAGCACAACGCCTCCCAACCATCACCCACGCTGCCGCCACCACCTTCATGGCGGAATGTGCCGCGGCAGGGGAGTGACGCACCTCATTCCACACAACCCAAAACCCGCACCCCAAACCCACAAGCAACCTCCCCCCCCAGCCCGCGCCGGAACAACACCAAGGGCAGCCAGTGGCGCCCCGACCCCCTCACCAGCCCCTGGTGGCTGCCCACGTCCAGTGGATGGCCCGCTACCACCGCCGCAATAGGCCTCAACCGAACCGCGAGGCAGAGTCTGTGTCCACGTGTCCAGGTGTCCGCGTTTGCCCGCGCCCTGCCCACTCCTCGCGCTCCCCGTCAGCGCAGGACTACGCGGACTCCCCGGGGCCCAACGCCGCTGCCAATCCCCTCGACCCCACCGCGCGCATCCGAGCCCGTGCGCAAGCCACCGGCCACAGACCCGCCCATGGACCGTGGTGGGAGCGGCAGACCCACATGCCGCTGTGGGAGCTGCGGAAAAAGGCTCGGGCGCAGCCCCCCCTCGAGGGCCTGGTCCGCCAGCCCCGCAGGGAGTCCACTGAGAACCGGCCGCTCCGGCCAGCGGGATGATCGATGCTGCAGGACGCAAGGGAAGCCATGCTGGCCGATGTGCTCCATCCCCAGGGAGTCCACCTCCGCCAGCTCCGCGCGACCCAGGACCACCCGCATGTCCTCAGGCCCCTGCCAGTGACCATCCAGGCGACGCCAAAGGAAGGAAAGTGCCTGAGTACATCAACCCAAGCCCACTCCCACACACAGACACCCCCTTGCCGGCCCCGCAAGCGCCAACTCACGGATACCGGCAGCACCAGCACCGCCCGGACCCGCAGCGGCCCGTGAACCCCGCGCGCCACACTGCATGACGCGCCTGACCCACAGGCTGGCAGCGCCCCCGCGTAATGCCACGGGGGTCACTTCCTGGGCAACACCCGGGTCACGCGCCGACAACGCTCCCTGCCGCCGCAGGCTGCCAAACCCGGAAGGCCCAACTCCTGGCCGCGAACCAACCCGGCCCGCCGGCCACAAGGCACCCCGAGCCGCCGCGGCCCGCACCCGACCCAACCAAGCGCGACCACGCCGGTGGTGCCCAACCGGCCGACGACAGTGCCCCAAACGACCGACCGCACCAGCCGGAACCCAGCATGGCCCAATGCCCACGCCCTGCCTCAACAACCGCAGTGACCCACCCATGGGCCCCGCCGAACACCGCCACTGAGCAACACGCGGGGCCCCACCCAGAGGCTGTTGGACGCCAAGGCGCACACTGATGAGCACTCACCACGCCCGACAGTGCCTAGCCGATGCCCCAAAACCACAAAGTCCGCCCTACCCGCAAAAACCACCTGATCCGCAAGTCACGCCCACCAGCCCCACCCGCAGCTTAACCGAGACAGCAGCCGCTGGACGCCAACACAAACGCCGACGAACACTAACTACGGCCTACAGCGCCTAACCGTCAGAGCGCCGCCCATTGAACATGAAAGAAAGCCGGGACTCACACCTGCAGCCATCAAATGTGACCAATCCGCCATAACCACCTGACTTGCGAGTCGCACCCCAAAGCCCTGCCAGAGGATTAACCGAGACGCAAAGAGACACCCAGCCAGACCCACACTAACACGCGCCCGTGTACATTTTGACACGCTAGCCGCACCTTTTTGGCGCGACCGCGGGGAAGACACCAGCAACACACATCACCACAAGGAACACAGCACTGCTGCACCGCTGCTCCAGCTACCCATGCCTCTGCCTGTAGTGTTCGCGCGTCCTGCACCGCTTTGCCTCTCTTTTCAAAGAAGCAAAAATGGGTGCGGGACCCCAACAAAGCTACCAGCATCACCCGCGTACCGAGGACAAAGGGCACACCCGTGATGGCGCCAAGTGGCCACAGACACTGCGCACAAAACGCACGGAACGCGCACATCTGTGGACAAGCGCTAAGGGGCCCCAGACACCGCCTGCGTGTACGCACCTAGGGCGGTGAAAGGACAGGGCACAACGCACCATACCCCCAAGGGTCCGTCTCATTTGGACAACCCAGCCGACCTACCAGGCCAGTAGCAGAAGCGGTACTCCAAGGCCGCTCGTCCGAGCCCAGCCAGGCCGCATCGGGGACCATGGCAAACGTTACCCAAAGCCATGGAAACAACCGGTGACAGGCGAGCCGGCACACAGTCCAGGAGGGGGTCGCCTGCCAAGCATCGGGGCCCCGCAGCCCACGCCACAGGGGTGGGGCGGACGTACCGCACACTTGCGGGAGAAATACCCCCTGTGCTGAGAGATACTCCACATGGCTGGGCGGCTACCCAGAGCTGCCTCTCAAAGGAGGAAGCATGTGACCCTACCCACGGACACATGTGGGGACACCCTGTAATGAGTGTGGGCACGCGCGAGCGCAGCGACAGGCCGACAGGTTTCGGGCGGAGAAGACACAGAATCAGAAGATCAGAAGATCAGAAGTTCCGTCTGGTGAGGTACTAAGTTTTCAGTGTTTGTTTGTCATTTGTTTTTTAGATGATGAAACAGCGTTTTTTCTGAACCATCCAGTACCTCAACTATTATTTCAGCAACGGAGCTTGTGGCTGTGGATTTACCATCGTTGGGATAACAATTTTCTATTATCAAAATGAATCCGGACTGTGTATGCTTGAATGGTAAAAAGAATCTGTTCTGCAGGGAATGTAGAGAAGTTGATTGGGCGGCCCAATCTGATGCAGATAACACCGGGGACATTATAGTTCAGAAAATCTTGTTTGCCGAAAGCACACATCCCTCCCAGATGACAGATGGAGTGTGTACAATGTTTCAGGGAACCGAGTTCACATCGCCAATTCATCAAGACGACTGTCCAAGATCACCAAGGCCCTTTGCCGATTCCTCTGGTTTCGCCGATCGCAGTGAGTGCTCTATGCGTTCCGCGCGATTCGAGCTAGCGATGTTGGAGGCGCAAACACAATCGCAGCTAGAAGTGTAGTTTGCCGCTTTTGCCTTTTTTACTTGCTCCAGTGTTCATATGCAGAAACCATTATGGAAACATCAGGTGCTAGTGAGCAGGTTCAATGACGGCCTTTCAAGACTTCAGTGGAGTGAAGTGTGCAGGAGTTGCAACGTTTAGTGTATGGCCCAACGAGTCGAAAGAATCGAGCAGCTCTGCATCGTGTTTTCTGATCAGCAACGCGCTGTATGTATGTTACAGGACCAAGTCAAGGATTTCCAAGAAGGTTTACAGAAGTTGCGTGATCTGAAGGAAGTTGTTGACAGCAAGAGAAATTCACAGGGAGGCCTAATGCAGCTGAAGCCATTACGAAGTTGGAGTCAAGAACTGATGGAGAAGCAACAAGCTTTACGAGACCTGCAGCCAGGTATGCGCTTCGACGGCGCAACAGCGCAACGGACCAGTGAATGCAGAGCGCAAACATGGACCACGAAAACGCCGCTGCATGACTGCTCGCGTAGATTGAGAGCTGATAATGAGAACCGAAGCAATAGCGAGGAGAGTCAAACCTCCAAGAGACGGCGAAGACGGCGTGGTAGGGGTAGGCGAAGAATTGGTCAAGCGCTGAAGGTATTGATGAGCGCTCTGACCGGAGTTCCAGATTTCTGGTGGGCCAGAACTACATCAACATGCTGAAGGTTTGTAAATACTTTGGTCTGAGCAGTGCTCTCAATGCACTGGTGAACTCTCAGTGTCACCAATTCACTAAGGTCATTGGAATTTTTTTTCACCGGTGCATGTTTATTGTTGCACAGGGTCTTCATACAGGGTTTTCCGTAGTGTTGGTTTTTTCGGGCAGATTTTTTTTGAGTCCTGCGATGCAAGCAGGCCCCACTTCGTATGATCCTTCGTACCATCTGGGCTTTTATGTGGCTTTGTTGTAACCCCCCCTGCAGCAAGGTTTTCATATAAAGCCCTGCCTTTGGAGCAGGCCCCATTTCATGGGTTTTGCTTTACCTTATTGGCAACGTCTGCTTCATTTTTCTCAAGTGCTGCATTTCCACACTGTTATGCCTTGTAGTGGGTATACACTGTTTTATTTTTTCAGTGGGAATGGCACATCCCAACCTCCAAGGGTGTATGCGTAATGCGTTGCAGGCGTGGTTCCTGTTTGGGAACCAAACGGATAGCAGTGTCGGTTTTTCGGATAATGCATATATACGCGCATCCCCGCACACATTGTAATTTTCTATCAGCTTGTCACATACATTTTCTTTCAAAAGCAAAAACAAAATAGGTGTACAGGAAGCTTAGGAAGGGGGTGTAATTTATGCGGACGCGCGCGAGCGCAGCGACAGGCAGACAGGTGGCGCGCGGAGAAGACACAGCATCAGAAGATCAGAAGATCAGAAGTTCTGTCTTGTGAGGTACTGATTTTTCAGTGTTTGTTTGTCATTTGTTTATAGATGATGAAACAGCGTATTTTCTGAACCATCCAGTACTCCAACTATTGTCCGAGCAACCGAGTTTGTGCCTGTGGATTTACCATCGTTGGGATAACAAATTTCTATTAGAAAAAGGGATCCGGACCGTTTATGCTTCAACAGGAAAGAGAAACCCATCTGCAACACATTTAGAAACGTTGATTGGGCAGCGCAGTCTGATGCAGATATCACCAGAAACATTACACATCGTCCCACCTGGGACACCTCAAACGGGTGGTCGCGACACTGCCTTCCGAAGCACCTGCGACAGCGGCTCCTGAGGCACGTTGTCTAAGGCAGTGAGAGGGACAGGACGTCCCCTGGGTAAACCCTTCTTCCTGCATTGTCAAAGGAGGCATCCCGAGCTCCCGAAGATACCTACTTACCTAGCTACCTGGAGGTCGGCTGGCGGTCCAAGGGTTATTTGGCACTCAAATGGTTCATAAAAGAGTTTTTTTCCTTTTTCAAATACTTTTGAGCGATCTCTAGCTCGTTCGGTTCTGGTGGTTCGGGTGAACATGGCGAGACATGGTGTCCAGGAAAAGGGTTCAGGGACCGCTGATTGCTTGCTGGTGGTGGTACTGTTGCTCCTCCTTCTCTAATGTGTTGCTCACCTTTGGACTCTAAGGAGGAGTGGAAAGCCTCGCCAAGGTCACTCTACCTCAGTCATCAACACTTGTGACTGGGACCCAGTTGGGTCTTACTTCTGCTGAGTGCATGGAACGTCACCGTGAAAGGACGGCTGCTTGCTGTGGAGCAGTTCCACCAAGGTCATCACGACTGTCCCCAAACATGGCTCAAAACAGACCACTATGTGGCATCACAGCATGGCACACACGTTACCGAACACCCAATTGCACTAGTCTGATGGCCCAGGTGCTAAGAAAGAGCAACGGCCCTAAGTGGAGAAATTTACTTCGCAAAGCGGCGATCGTCCCCAGCTTTCAGGACGACTGTCCTCAAAACAGCCCGAAAAACCGCAAGCTTTGGCCACTAAGACGGCAAAGCAACTAGCTTGACAACTCGACATGCAACCAAACCTGTTTGTGGTGATGCGCATTAGCTCCAGGCGTTTTAGAGCAATTGGAGTGCCGATTTTGAGACGCGTTGTCCACAAAAAGGAATTGAGGACCGCCTGTTGTGTGCAGCCGCTCCTGTTGCTGCTGCCAAAATGTTTTGCTTACGGTTGAACCTTAAGAAGGGGTGCAAAACCTGGGCAGCGTAACCCCAGCTCGGTAAGTAACAATGACACTAGAACCAGAGTGGGTTCTATTGCTGACTTTATGAGCTTACAGGTGGCTTTGCGCAACGCATTGAAAATCACCTTAAAAAAGAGCTTGCTTTGAAGATGTACTTCCACAATTAGGATGATCGTCCTGAAACATGGCTCAAAGACCGCGCGTTCTCATCCCAAATTGGACCACCGTGTGGCACCACAGCATGGTACAAGCGTCACTGAACACCCTTTTGCCGTCATTTCATAGCTCAATCGCTATTCAAGAACAGGGGCCTTCATTGAAAGCATCGACTCGGCACACCGTTGATCGTGCTCTTTTTGGACTCTAAACCTCAGAAAGCAAGGGCAAGACGGCGAGAACCGGCACGGGATTTGCTTGTGGTGATGCACGTTTGCTCTCCTGTCAGTTTGAGTCACTTCCATGCCGGTTTTGATCCAGCCTGTCATTGCTAGAAATTTTGGATCAGCTGTTGCTGCTTGCTGCCAGCTCTTGCATACTAAGTCATAAACGCCCCCTTTCCATCCCTAATCGACGACTTGAAGACACCACGGTGTTTAAGGCGCCGTCTTCATTACCCAGTTGCAAGTATTTGATTGATTAATCATTGTGGATGAACAACGGCGTCAGCTGGAATTGCCTACTGGACAAACCACCCATCATCCTCAGTTTTCAAGACGACCATCGTACGCTTTAGGGAGGACCGTGCTGAAAACGGCCCAAAAATGGCGCTTCTTGGGCACAAAAGCCAACCATGGAACGAGCTAGACAGCTCATAGGGGTATGCAACATATTTCTGGTGGTGATTGTGTGTTTTGTGGTCCTTCTGTGCTACTTGGATGCCGGTTTTGAGTCACGGTGTCGTGGCAAAGACTTTCGGACCGCCCGTCTGTGGTTGGTCACGTCCCTGTTTGCTTGGCTAGTTCTCGGCATCTTTCCTTGGTGTCGCGGGTTTTCTTCTCTGCGTCAAAGAAGGGGAAGGCTGTCGTGAAGTCGTGCACGCCCTTGGACAGTAACACAAGCAAGCTGCAAAAACGTCCATGAGGATCACTTGGATGTGTGGAGGGCACTCAGTGGCGGATGTACACGACAATGATGGGGAAGGAAGCAGATGCAACCAAAATCAGAAGAGCAGCACATGTGGGGGACCTTATATGACAAATGAACCACAACACGTCATCAAGCACACAGGGCCTGAGGGGTCAGAATTGGGGTGTTGGGAAGAGGGAAGGTCGGTTGAGTCCCTGTCCCTGTTGCCACTCCGACCCTCAAACCTATTCAAGGGGTGGTGTCACCGAAATCTTGGTGCTGAAAAAACAAAAATAGACAAACGTGGGGTTACTCCCATGGACGGCCCTGGCAACCAAGGCTGAGCCTACAGCTCATGGGCAAGGAAGTGGGACCTGAGACTCATATCTAAACGCAACATTTAACGTATGCCCGGCCTCCTTATGGGCCTTGAGATATGGGGCTCCCAATGGACCTATTGATGTGCTGAAATTTGGGTTCCAAAGGGAGTGATTTGGCACACCCCAAAATGAGCCCAAAATGCACGTATTCCCCCGGGTATTCCCCCATGATGGCGTGGAGACGGGCCTCAGCAGTCTGTGTGAGACCGTATGGGCATTCAATGTGGGCTCACAGGTACTTGATTCTCAGAGATATTTGTGACACATAGCATGGTGGCCGTCTGAGATGAGTCCAGAAGCGCCAAAATGGCCTAAATGGCCACATTCTCTCTGAGATGACTGCCTGTGAGTGGGCACGTTGGTCAGCGCATGTGGCATGTGAGTTGTGAGGATCAACATGCATAAGCAACATACCTGATACGGTCCATTGCTCCATGCGTCTGGCGGACACAGGGGGGGCTGAACATAGTGTACGTCGCGAAGAGTATGGAACACGGTCTACTGGCGAAAAATACGCACACTCATGGCCGTAACAAATGTGGTACACAGGTACATGTCCAACTTGGACCGCGGTCTGCTACAAATTTGCAGACAAATTCTATGTGTCCAACATACCTTTTGGGCGTGGACCCAACCCCACTGCATTTGAAAAAGGCAGGGTCAACAAGTAAGCCCATGATTTGGGGTTGGCCCAAATTGCCCACAAGATGACCTCGATGTGTCCGGCCCAAGAGGAAGTATTGGCCGGTTCCAAGATTTTTGGGCACCAAAGTATATATCTTCATAATATACTTGACTCACGATGTCCATTGAGCGCAACATGGAGATATAAGATCCTCAACTGCCATCATGAGGGCCAAAAGGTAGTAAAATTGATGCAAAACATCGAGAAAGGACGAAATTTCCAAAAATAGTGAGTTCAAAACCTCCGGCTTGGATTCAGTAGTGGGCAGCTTTCCTTACACACCATGTGTTGACCACAACAATGACCTGTGATTCCACGCATAGGCTCCACTTTGGTTGCTTCAGAAGGTTACATATCCTGCTCCCCAAGTGAGCACATGAAAAAATGGAAAATTGCAAAACACGCCTTGCTTGCACCGCATTGCTTCAGGGGTGCTGTCCATGTGCCTTCGGGCTAGGGTTAGACCTACCAGTGTTGCATTGAGTTGAGAAGAAGGGCTCCCTCTAATATGGGGTCCATTAACAGGTTTGTCTTGTAGTGGTATACCTGCCAAATGGAGACATGAAATGACCCCATATATGCACTACAACCCTAGCGAAGTCTCATATACCCAACCTAGTGGCTCAGGACCAAAGTGTGCCTATATTCCTAAATAACCTTCGCCCATGAACTCACGGGCAAGTTCTTGGATTAGAATTTGCTTCCTCTCGTAAGGCCACTTTTTGGTTTGCACGCACAATATATGGTGAGGTGAATTACAATGAGCCATATGCACTCTTTGAGCCTGTCAACTGGTATGCTCCGAGTGTGACGGTGTGCAAAGAGGAAGGTTATACCAAGTCAACCTATTTTCCCATCTACTGGGTTGCCAAGTGCATGAGATCGGCCAATTTTTGGAAATCAGCAAAAATGTATACCCCTTTGGTAATTATGAGCTCGCTTCCAATAGCCCAATTATGAGGTTGCTAGGGGCAAACCCTCAGCAACAGTGCCTATGAGGCGCGCCGGGCTGCCCTTTGGAGCTTGAATGCGCCAATCTCTTGTTATAATAGTTTGTGGGGCGAAAGCGCGTTCCCGGATTTTTCTTCACGCTGGACCACATGGGGGAAGGGCGCGGTTGCCGCGAGCAGTACCCTACTGCGGGTTCTGCCCAGAGACGTAACCCATGCTTGACGAAAGTCTGACATTCCTCTCCTTCGGGCGGATGATACGTGAAGGAGGGTCCCATCGAACATCCTCATCAACCTCCGGATTCCCGGGCCCAGCAGCCTGGAAGCACGCCAAAGGCCCTGTCCTGCAGGCACCCCCACCTGGGTTGGTTTTCAGTAGGCGTGAGACCACTCAAATAAGCACGTGCTACGGGACTCGCATGCCGTGACGCGTGCTCACGCCTCCTGACTCGGTTGAGCTTGCGCTCTTGCGGGGGGGCGGGGGCTCCGTGCTGTTTGTCAATGTTAGTTGATTGGTTGCGTAATGGTAGGGTTCCGGTGTTCTGTTTTATCCGTGGGTATGGTGGTCGGCGGGTGTGGTGCATCACGGTGTGACCTACCCGTTTGATCCCGTTCGCGTCTCGACCCGTGCATGCCTGGCTGGTTTAGTGTTGGCCGGCTTGCGTGTGGTCTGTTTATGGTCAGGTTGCGGCTGCAGCTGCAGTGTGGTTCGTGTGCGGTGGTCTTGGCCGCCTCATGGTCCGTTTGGTTAGCAGGGGTTCCGTTGTGCTGCTGATGGTGGCTGTATAGCCGGATGTTGTTCTTGTAGCTGGTTCGTTTGCGTCGCCGCTGGTTAGTGGCGTCTTGGGTCATTGCATTGCAGCGTAGTGTAGTGTGCTTATGTTGGTCGGCCGGTTGTGTACTGGTTGATTTGTGGTGTTCCGTTGTGTCCGTGGGCACGGTCGTTAGCCGGTGTGGCACGCCATGGTGTGGCCCACCCGTTTGACGCCGTTCGTGTTTCAACCCATGCACGCTGCTGGTTTACTCTTGGCAGGCTCGCGTGTGGTCTGTTTATGGTCAGGTTGCGGCTGCAGCTGCGGTGTCGTCAGTGCGCGGTGGTCTTGGCCGCTCTTTGGTCGGCTTGGGTAGCGTGGGTTCCGTTGCTCTGCTACCCGATGTAGCATGTGTAGCCGGTTTGTTCGTGCAGGCGCTGGTTAGTCGTGTCTTGGTCCGTCCAATTGCAGTGTAGTCTAGTGTGGCAATGGTAGTTGGTCGGTTGCATATTGGTAGAGTTGGGGTGTGCTGTTGTGCTTGTTGGTGTGGTGGTCGGCGGGCGCGGCGCATCACCGTGTGGCCGCTGCGGCTGATTTGCCTGGGTTCCCCGTGTGTTTCGCCGGCCGCGTAGGTTGTTAAGTGCTGCCTGGCTTCCGGTCCTGAACCCTCTGTGACCCAAGCTGGGAAAAGGTCTGAAAATTGGTATGACATGCCCTGCCCCGCCCTGGAGCCAGCGTTACATGCACAACCCGTCATCTTCTACATCGTAGTGCCCTTCGGCTTTCCTTTCGCCCTCGCTTGTGCCGATCGTATGTACATCCCCGTCGGTGCCAAAGCCCCTTCAGTTCGCTATCCTTGTCGGTGCATCCCCGTGGTCCCTATACATAACCACATTCGTGTTACAACTTGATGGCAACGAGGGCTACAAGCTTTTTTTTGGATGCAATGCCTCTTCAAAGGCCATCTAACAATAGAGCATTGCCCTTGTATGGGTGCCGTGTTTCTTTGGAGCGCACAAAGGCCGTTTGTAGCCGTTTTTAGTGTCAAAAGGGGGGAAAAAGGATGAAAATTGCCTATACTCTTACGGCTTGGGGGGGGCAGGGGACCAGAAATGTGCTCAGGATGTCGAGTATGCTTAGTTACGCAACCCCATATGCTCAGGTCCTGCGTATCGTGGAAGGTACGCCCCAAATTGACCAAACAAAACATTTACGCTCGCGTCGCTGCCGCTGAATTGCGAATGAATCTGCGATAACAGGAAAGGCTTGGTGAGTGCGATGGCAGATCAGAAATGCATTCTCCAAAAGATTCGAATTTGCAAAAATCGACTTCGCAGTCATGTAGCGATTTCCATGCTGTTTGCAACAATGCCCAGATATTGAGTTATGTGACAAAATGAGATTCAAAATCATAGGTGATGGGAGTAAAGAAGGTCCCTACCAGGACCGGCCCCCGCTGTGCCCCTCCGGCCTGTTACCCCTGCTGATTTACTCCGGATCAACGATTGCATTACTCAAATTCCAAGGTCCAAAATCCAGAAATATAGAAAATAAAATCGTCCTTCAACCCTGAATAGCAACCAGATCCCACAAATACAGCAATAACCCGATACACAATCCCATCCACGATGCGGGCTTCCGTTCAGCACACCGGTCTTCCCACGGTGGCGGGCATGTACAAGAATTGCACCAAGGAAGAAAGCCCTGAAATTGGCATATGACCACAAATAAAGCAAAGTTGGGGAAAGAGGTAAACATACACATTCACAGCCATAAACCCCTCATTCCCTGGACTCAAGACCTTCCCT
Source organism: Eutreptiella sp. 'Long Island Sound 2002' (assembly GCA_964036045.1). Lineage (NCBI taxonomy): Eukaryota > Euglenozoa > Euglenophyceae > Eutreptiales > Eutreptiaceae > Eutreptiella > Eutreptiella sp. 'Long Island Sound 2002'. Next base: position 101,989,228 of record OZ038382.1, on the reverse strand, counting down.
TGACTCACCAACATATTGCCCTGAACCAGGTCAAATGAGATGGCAGAATGCCATGTGTCACAAGTCACTACACAAGCCCGGAAGATGTGTTCACTCCCAAGCCTCTAAATCCTAGTCCAAAAGGGGAGGTGGCATGTCATGGCCTAGTGTGGCACTCAGGACCATGCCCTACCCTGATATGACCTTGGTTGGACTTGGAGTCGAATGGGCTTGGAGAACTGCCCCAGGATGATGACCTCACAACATGGCAAAATCAGGCAAATCACACCATTATGCCCAAAAGTCAATTATATACTCAAAAATGCATACGGCAAATATCCAAATGCTCCATGCACGTGTCAAACCGGGGAATAATATACAAGGGTGATATAGACCAAAGGGCAATGCCCATCAATATTCCATCATTGGCCCCGAGACCTCTCCGGTTATGTACATGGCATGCTTCACAAGTCAGCTCATGACTTTGCGACCTAATTTCGTGAGGCCTCGTGTGCCAAGCCAAAGTGACCACGTAATCCGGCATATGGTGAGGTGCAACACCGAAGCATATGCCAACATATAAGCAACATATCATACTTCACAGATCTCTAGGCACTTTACTGTTAGCCGACCAGTTGAGCACATAAAACACAAAAATGGGCATAAAATGAGGTCAAAAACATGAAAATATGTCCAAATACAAAGTTGTCATGATAGTATATCTCTATGCTCACCCATGATATCCGCTCATGGTTCAATACACAAATGATTGAAACCATTTACGAACAATTCCCCCACTTGGATCCCCTATCGAGCGCATGGAGATACCTTCGCCACCCATATCTACATGCCCCATGAAAATGGGAGTGCACTCATGGATCTCTTTGCCAAACATACCATGAGCAATCCATACGCGGTAGACTTAGTCTAGCGCTTTGAAATCCACAATTCGGACATGGGCAAAGCCCTTGTCACGTGTGGTTGCCCATCTCTTCGGCCACACGAAGATATATAACATGGGCGTGAGCATATCGAAGCACATACCATGCATATAACACATACCCTCCAAAAGTGGCTCCCAGCATGGTATGCAATGCCCCTCCATGGCCATAACTTCACGTTAAAAATACGTAGGAACCCAAGGAAAGTATCTTTGCAACCCCAACACTCATGCGGTACACTCGAAAGACGCAATAAAATATTCGGTTGCACAGTCCAAGAGTGATATATCACTTTCTACCCTCTTGACCATCATCCCTTGCTATACCGGGCATGTGTACACAACAAAGGCGTTTGATGCTTTCTAAATTAAGTTGACACCGAGGCGCTTGCAACCCAACCTTCCTTATTCTCTTTCCTCACACTCGCGCGTAGATATGGCCCTTCGAAGTGGTCCCACGATTCAATTTTGTTTCCCTTATATCTCCAAGTCAAGTGGGTGGCAAGTATAAGGGAAACCTGATTCGGACATAGGAAAAGGAGTATGACAATCCGAAGAGAACCAAATCAAGTGCGGCAATGTGGAAGTCGAAAATCCGATTTCGACATCGCGAAAAATTGAGAATAAAATTTCGAATGCATATTTAGAAAACTGCGGAAGCAACGAACCCCTTACCGATGAAATCTGACCCTTCATCGGGGTTTCCGCCAAAATATCTGGAAATAACAGTTAACGAATCGGTTCACGCAAAATCGCGAGCCAACTGACAGTCGCCGATACATTGACCATCAGAACGGAAGGCTGAAAAATTACGGAAACATTATGATAAAAAAACCCTGTTGATTCCTGATACTCTAATATATAAATCTCCGCTGGCGGCGCCTCGGTACTGAATATGGCCGCTCATAGCCGGAATGGCCAAACCTATCACACTATCACATCGGGTTAGGTCAGGTGGATGGGAGAGTGTGATATCAGCCAATGGCGGCTTGCTGGCACATAGATACACACCCCAAGTGACCCCAAGATGGCCACGGGGGTCCGAACCGGCTTCAGGAGCCCTGGGGTGCTCTGCCTGCGTGGTGGTGCGGTGTTCGTGCTCCCGTCCGCTTGCCAGTCACCTTGGCTTGGTTCGCTGTGTTCCGTGCCGTGCTGTGCTTTGCGGCTCTGGTGGTGTGTGCGGCGGTGTCTCAGGGTGGTTGCCGGAGATCAGGGTGGTTTGGCCTCTAGCGTGGCCTGACGGTTCTCTGGGCCCCCCGTCGTCGTCGCCGCCACAAGTGTTCTGTGATCGAGCGCCCTGGTGATCAACGTTCTCGGAGGCCACGCGCATTGGTGCTGGTGTCACATTCGTCCCTGATGACAGAGCAACAAAGGTAAACAGGTCTTCCCCCAGCTGTTGGCCTCCCCACCTGCTGTAGTTGTTGCTCACCACTTGCAGCCCGAATTGCGACATTTTTGTCGAAATGTTTGTTACGCATCGTTTTCACGTGCTTGAATAAAAATCTGATTCAGAAAGGTGCGCGGTGCCAGCGCCCGCGCCACTGCCGGCGCTGCCGGCAGATTAATTGCCCTTCAACCGCGGTTCAGTGCTTCAGCCACACCCCTGCTGAGGTCAACCGGGTTAAACCGCGGAAAACCACTGTGGGCCGTACCTGATCCAAATGAGCAGGTAGGGTGATGACCGAGCAAACCGACCCAGGATATGAAACATCGACCCCATCGCTCAGTCACTCATGGGGAGGAAGGGAGGTGCGTCATGTTTTTTTAGGAGCACACACATCCGTCACCTGCAAGTCGATGTTGCGGCGCCTGAATGATCTGATGACACACTGGTTGCAGCATGGCACCGACCCCGACGCCGGTTGTGAGGAGTCCTGCCTTTGCCCGAAACCTTCCCATTCACGTGTTACTGTGGGCAGCCTGTCCTCGGGTGGCGCTACGGCGGACTGCAACCAAGTTGCCAGGCAAAGCACTGCGCTGACAAGGGTATCCTTATAGAACAAAGCATTCTAGGATCCTTGCCACTCTGGAACAAAAGGATTTGTATGTACAACAACACATCAGGGCATGTACACACAGGCGGATTAAGCCAATGACTCGGGTAAGGGCGCCTCAGGGTATTCGACACTCAGTCCCATATCATATTCCATACCCACGTCCAACTTACCTTGTGGCACGCAGGTGCGGGAGTACAAAAACAACCCACCCACCTGCTGAGATTTCACCCTAGAACCTTGCCAAGGAGGGAGAGCCCCGACAATCCACAGGCGTGTCCCCAGTAGCCAATGGGCTTCCTGGCTCATATGCAGTGGCTGCCCGTGGTTCTCTGATGCCTTGTCCCAACTTTGTTCTGAGTTTGAGATATGTTCCCGCGGATATCCCCTAGGAGTTGGGTGCTGAAAATGGGCTGTTTCACCCAATCCTGACTTTCGCTCGAAAGCGTCAGACATTGACCCCTTCCTCAGACCATAGGAGGGCAGGAGCGAGGCAATCAGCCCTGTAAACCTTGAGCACATACTGCCTAAAGACTCGATGCAATCTGCTTCCCTCAGATTCCCCGGCGTCCTGGAGCCACACGGTCGCCATGTGGGGACAGGACGCCGAAATTGGCAAAATTGGTCGCCTTGGGTGGCCGACCAGGGTAGGTTCTGGAGGGCAGCCGGCCGGGCCAAGCCTCAAAATAGCTCCCTTGACTCTCCCTCTGACCCTGTGCAATGGGGTCTGGCTTGCTTTCACGCTGGCTGCTTACTCTGCTCCCGGGGGATGGTCACGCGAGCGGGCACAACAAACAGGGCAGAATTTCGGGACATGGGCAGCACCGTAAGTTGCATATCTCCGGCTGCGCCGGTGTGGCAAATACAAAGCCTAGGGCAGTTGACCCTTGTTCATATGGTGCAAGAATCACCCCATTTTTGCAGCTAGGTCCCTTGCCCCATGGGGATATGGTGTTTGCAATGGGGCCCTAAACGGCTAAAACAGTGATATTTGGCCGGAACGGCCCACACTCACGATCTCCATGGCCATCGCGAGCAATAATTTAAGCAAAATTGCTCTACACAAATGGGACTTAGGTTCCGATGTATGCCCCATACCAGCCCTGGAGGCTGCCTCCAGCTATGTTTCTCTTAGCAGAAATACGCCAGACGAAAACTGGCAAACAGCAACATATCCCATATTTGGTCAATCATGGATCTCCCATCCCGAGGCGAGGATACTAGGGGACATAGTCTATTTGACCCGGGTTCTTGTAGCCTTTTTAACCGGGCGCTCACAACCCGAGGGCTGAAATGAGGGGTGGAAGGAGTTGGGGACCAATGTGGTCCCAAGAGGGTTGGTCGTTCCAAAAGCCATCACTCCAAAGCTTTTGTCCCCGGTTCCCAAAAGAAATGGGCCTTGGCCTTTTGCATGGAAGTAACCCAAAGCTTTAAGTCCCTTTAACAACAAGAGTTCGGGTTCCAATCATAAGAAAAGCATTTTGAAACACTTTCATCCTTGGAGCAAACGCAAAGTTGGAAAAGCGCCAAAATGCCAATATTGGGACACATACACCCATCGGACACCAAAGACATATAATATGGCATATGGCTAAATTGCAAAGACGATGGTAAGTGTTTACAAACATGCTTACTATGGGTGAAATCATTCCTTGGATCCAAAGTCCATTGTGCATGCATGATGGGGGAGTATGCTCAGCGTGGTGGACGGAAGTCTTACCTCCATTCCCTGGGAGGATCTGTACCCAACTCTGGTCCAGGCTATACAACGAGAAAGCGACGGACTCGCCTTGGGCCACTCGAAGGATCGCCTACGAAATCAAGATGCTGTTGAGACTACACCCGGAGGAGATGAGTACGTCCTGACTGACACCAACGCCCCCAACTCTCCCTGTCATGTACCTGTTCCTGATGGAATCTCTGAGTGTGGACTATCTGAGCTACCTAGCTCTATCCACTCAGAAGACGAAACTGAGCACGACGCCTTCTTCTTGCAGACCTGTGTGGAAGAAGTGGAGAACGCCGAGTACGTCGCCCCACTAAAACCCCTACTCTCCATGAGGGTGGAAGACCCCGTGGACGAGGAGCTGGACCCTCGATCCAGGCTCAGGGAGTATGTGGATTCCAAGAGGAAGTTGGTGGCGAAAAAGCTATGCTACGCAAAGCCTACCTGCAGCTCATGGCCACTGAAGCAGGGACGTATGGGAGACCTATCCCAATTGAAGGAGGACCTCGAACAGAAGATCACCACCTGGCAAAGAGAGGTAGATCTTAAGCTCATGAAGAGCGTGTGGGGCGCCCATGTGAGGACCCCAGAGGAAGACGACCTCTCGGAGGAATGTGTATGTGAACCCCCTCGAGCGTGCCTATGTTGCCATCGTCCACCAGAGATGGTTCAACAAGACCTTCTATATGCCTACCAAGGGCTGAAGGACACTACCACAGGCGAAGAGTCGGTGGAGGACCACCTCCCGGCGTCTATTACTCAGGGGGCAAGCAACTTACACTCTGACGAGGACATGGAGGACAGGATCAAGGTGTTGGACATGCGGGTACAGAAGCTTATAAGGACCTATCTGGAGGTGTTCAGAGAACTACCCCCTCCAGCCTCATGTGACAAGCTGGTACAGATGGACCTCAAGCTGAAACCCGAGTTCGTGGGTCACAAGATCCGGAGGAGACCCTATCCAGCTCCTAAAGAGCAGGCCGATGAGATCGAGCGACAGATACAAGAATGTATCGACGCTGACCTCGTCCTGGAGTACAAGGACGGGGACTACCCCCTACACTGCAGCCCCTGTTTCCTGGTGGCTAAACCTGGGTCTACAGCCAAACGGCTGGTAGTGGACTATGGAGAGCTGAACAAGAAGACGCTGAACCACTCAGGGTCCATTCCCAATATGGAGTCTCCCATGGAAAAGATAGCCTCCTGCCGCTACAAGACCAAGATGGACAAGAGGAGCGGATTCTGGCAAGTGGACCCCACGCCCAACGCACAGGAACGACTGGCCTTCATCACCCCTCATGGGAGGGTGTTCAAGTGGAAGGTCATGCCGTTTGGCGTGGCTAACGCACCCGCTCTATTTCAAGAGCTGATGAACAAGATCTTGTCCATCCTACGAAGGAGACCTAAGGTGCAGGAGCTCATATCCCGTGGTGCCCAGATGGAGGCTCACATCGACGATGTATGCCTCGGGACTAATACCCAGGAGGATCACCTAATCCTCTTGGGTGAGTTCTTTGCGGTCTGCCAGGAGAACCACACACGACTCAAGCTAGAGAAGTGTGAGTTCATGCAGGAGACCATGCAGTACCTGGGCTTTGAAGTTGGCTATGGGTGGTGGACCCCAGCGGCCTCTAAGGCCGAACCCCTGATGGATGCCAAGGTACAACACGAAGACCCCAAGAAAGAACTTCATGATGTGCGCAGTTTCATTGGGGCGTGCAACTTCTATCGCCGCCACATCAAAAACTTCACCTACACCAGCGCCGTTCTGACGGACTTGATCAAGAAGAGTACTACTTGGCGCTGGGGCCCACAAGAGCAACAAGCGTTTGACGAGCTCAAGGACAAGATAGCCAACGCTAAGTGCTTGGGCGTGCCTAGGGCACAGGGGGGGATTATCCTGGTGACCGACGCCAGCATTGTGGGCGGTGGTGGAACGTTGTTCCAATGGCAAGCACTAGAGAAGGAGGAGTTCGACTCGGCCATTTCCAAATGGGGGACGGAAGGTCTCAACCGAGATGGAACCCTCAAGCACAGCTACCCTGACGACAAGTGGGTCCTAGTACCTCTGGGCCACTGGAACTGGAAGTGGAACCAGGCCAGGGGGAACTGCTCCACCTATGAGCAGGAATGGCTCGCGGGTATGCTGGTGCTATCCTGACAAGCACGACTGTTGGGGAGTAACCCTGTGGTCTGGCTGTGCGACCAAGAACCGGTCCGCAGTTTCCAGAAGGGTCCCCCACCCGAGAAGGCCAAGCTACGGCGCTGGTGGACCTACCTCAGTCAACTACGGCTGACGGTACACCATATCCAGGGAGTGAAGAACGAGTGTGCCGACTACATCAGCCGCAACAACTTCGACGCCCTGATTGGTGCCCGGTCTGAAGCGCTGGCTAAGGAGGCGTTCAGACGTATGGACGTCCACTTGGACCTCAACATGACGATGATACGCCCCCTGGATGGACTCCAACAATCGGAGTACCTGAAGGAGTTCGGGGATATCTACAAGCGCCTGGAGAAACGCCTTGAACCCCTCCTCGTCAACCAAGACTAGTGGAAGAGGGACAAGAGCTACCTATGGCACGAGGACTGTATTGTGGTGCCTAGTGACCGAGTCCCAGCGCTGCTGAAGTGGACCCATGAGTCCAACGTTCATGTGGGTGCTGACCGCACCCTGAGGCTGTCCAAGCAGTGGTTCCACACTACGTGGACTGACGACCAACTGCGGAAAACCGTCCAGCCTATCGTAGACAAGTGCCCGTGCAGGTCCTGTAAACCAGGGGATATCAGGGACAGAGGTCTCTACTCGACCCTACGCATCCCTCACTGTGCTAACAGTGTTCTATACGTGGACTACACGGAGATGCCGGAGTTTGGGGGCTATGACTTCGCCCTCGTGGTAACCTGGGGGTTGACCAGGTTTACCAGGGTGTTCCCATGTACCAAGCACATTACCGGGGAGGAGACTATCAAGATACTCTTGGAGGAGTGGTTTTGTGTCTATGGGGCGCCCAAGGAGATCAACTCCGATGAGGACGTACAAATACGCTCAGATACTGGCTGGTACAAGAGGGTCCTGAGATCCCTCAATCTCCAGGTGTCTATGGGGACTCCCTACCCTCACACGAGCAACCCACTATATGAACGAAAGATCCGTGTCCTCAAGGAGAACGTAAGGATATGGTGCAAAACTGAACGCACCAGAAACTGGGTGAGACTACTCCCCGTCATATCCTTGATGATGAACTCCCAAGAGAGTTCAGCTACTGGGTACTCGCCCCATGAGCTATTCCTAGGGCGCCCGGCATGGTTCCTACATGCCCCCTATCCAGAGGACACCCATTCTCCTGTGGGTGAATGGGTCCAAGAGCAACAGGCGAAGGTGGACAAGGCCAAGGCTATGCTCCAGAGAGTGAGGGAGCGTCAGTGGAACAAGAAGAACAAGCACCGAGTACCGGCCACCTACCAAGAGGGGGACTGGGTGCTGGTGCACCACAGTCGACTACCCGCCTGGCCACGCTCTACCAGCGATGACCCATACTTCGGGCCGTACAAGATTCTATCTGTGGATGGACACCGTATCACCGTGCGGTGTTCTCCCCGTCTAGGGGGGACCCTGGTGTGCGCTGCTCAACACCTGAAGCGCTACTATGATCCTGAAGACCTCTGTGGGGGGGAGTGGGAGCTGAACGACGAGGAAATCGCCGCTCTGGACCTACAAGGGGCTGCCAGCCCTATGGAAGTTGAAGGTGAACTCCCCGACATGAACGCCGAGGAGATGGCTAAGGAGGGCTTCTACCTGGTGAAGTCTGTCCTACGCCACCGCTCTCGCCAGGGTTGGCGCTTCCTCACCCTCTGGGAAGGGTTTGGAGTCGAAGAGGCCACCTGGGAGCCTTTCTCTGCATTTGTTCTACCTGAGGGACGCCTAAACTCAGTTCTGGTGGACTACTTGTCCCACAACAACCTTGGTGAGTTGCTGAGGCTCGCTGAGACGCTTGCCTCCAAGACTAAAGCTAGGGACTGAACCTTACCCTTACCTGCCAAAGCGTATGTGTGAGTGTGCTAGTCCTAAGGTCCTGAGAGCAAGCCGCAGAAGTGGTGTCCTAATTATACCCAAATCTGCACGCTTGCTAAACCTGGAGGGTTGGCTTATTGATGCCACGGGGTACGCCCCGGGTCTCCCCTCCCCTAAGCGCCCAATTTCTGTGCTGGCGCAAAACCTTTGGGGAATACCCAGCGTACTAATCCAGGTATTGTTTTCCCTACCTATCTGTCTACTACAGGAAGGGGTGGCCAAAAGCTATGAAGGCATGAAAACGCCGTTTTGCTAAATGGCCAAAACACTGACCTAACCATCGCCACAGCCCACCAACCCTGCTAAAAGTGCAGGAAACGGGTGGGACAGTGACACACGCACTACAGGTCCTACACACCCTACAGTGGCACCATCCTGGTGGGCGAGCACTGGGGCAACTGGCTCAAGCCCCCACCCAGGACTACCACTCCTACACGCACACTCTACTTGGTGTTGTTGAGGAACATGTCGTGGGTCCTAGCGACCCTCCTGTGAAGAAGACAAGAGAACACAGCGCTGCTAAGCAACTATGGCCTAACAGCGGACGCCACAACGCGTTTCCCCTGCTAGGGCTTGGAGGGAAGAGGTGCTCTTGCGTGCACGGCGCAGATGTCGATGGAGTCGGACTCCCTGCTCTGCCACAGGCAGAGGGGAGTTACTTGTTCGAGTGATCTGCGCCCTTGTTTAGCAGGGCATGAAAAAAATGGTATGCTGCTGGAGCAATCACCCTACCTGCCCACCTGTAAAGCAAAGGCAAATGAAGGGTTGTTTGCGGCGGAGGAACCAAGCCACACTCCCCGTATTATACGGTTCTCAGTCCGACCTATAATACACTGTCCGCAAACGCGCTGAGAGATCAGCTACCCTGTCAAGCAAGCAAGCGTTAAGGGACTCCTCGGGTTCTCTTAAAGAACGTACCGAGGAGCCCCTGGGTAGCCCAAACAAGGTTTACCGTGCGCACTTCGCGTGGCCTACCCTTTAATGCGTGTGTGAATGCGCGAGCATGCACGTGTAGCGTGGGCAAACCTGCCCATCTCAACCACAATCACAAACTCCACCAGGGGGTGGCCCCGCCTGGGCTCACTCACCTTACCTACCGCTGGAGAGAGAGAGCAAGTGAGGGGCGCACGCGAAGGACGTTGCTATGCACTTGTGTGTATGTCGAATCACCCTGATCTGACCACCAATCATCTGCAATATTTCTAATCAATCCCTCTATCGCGTCCTATCGTTGTTAGCGCTGCTACAAGACTCGTTCACGGAGACACGAGACGAGCAATGTGTATGCGGCATACGAGACGAGCATACCTGTAGTTTATACCTGATTCATTGAAGTCTCCTCGTTGATTTTCGAATTCTCGAATTTTGGATACTTCTATTAGTGTGGGTGGAATCTGTATGTTTATTTATTAATGTGTGTAACGTCATTATCAAGACTACGTGAGACATACGTTTATAATTCCATTATTTCTCCATTTTCCAGCGCTTCGCTAGGAGCCGCTCCTGCGCGCCGCCTTTTTATGCGTATGAATTTCTGGATTTAAAAAAACTAGAGATGACTCCAATTTTAATAAAAATGTGCTTCTGATGCACAATTGGATTCTGCTCAGGTGTGTCGTCTTAGAAAGATTCTAGGCCGTCATTTGACGGATTTTGGTGTCGTCGCTTCGTTTCTGCTTGGATTTGTCCATAATTCTCCCATTCGTGCCTCTGCAGATACCCACTCGCAGCTTCGCTGAGTAGGCCGTGTTCGGGCCGAAACGCAGCAGCCTGGAGAGACTGAGCAGAACCCAAGACCCCACCAAGGGGCAATTTCAATTTCTTCACGACTCCCTTCGCCCTAAGACAGGTCACAGGTCGCCAGCAGGTTTACGAGAACCCATGCGAGTGTGTATATTGTGTCATGCGTTGGGTTTGTGTCGCGCTGCGTCTTGGAGGGAGGGACGCACATGCACATGTTTTGGCATGCTCCCAAACTAACCCAACCAAGCCACAGGAGCCCCGGCATCGCCATGAGCGCTGAGTCTCCTGTAGGAAATGTTACAAACAGAGCAGCAAAAGAGCGCCAGCCATGGTGAGCGCCCATTTTTCTGTGTGAGGGATACTATAGGTATTTTAAAGTAGATGTGGAAACCAAGGAAAGGCGAAGAAAAATTCCCTTTTTCCTAAAATGCGACAGTGGTGGCCACCACAGCACAAGGGGGGAGTAAGAAAAAGTGCTTTTCCAATGCTTTGAGGCATACTCTAGTTATATTAGAGATGCACTGAGCATCCATGCATTTCTATCTTAGTATTGGTCCCACCAAAAGTGGTGATAACACATTTTGACCTATGGAACCAAACACCCAATCAGGATATGGAGTGGACCCCTTAATCCCCTTTTAATCTGAGGCAAATCATCTTTGCCTGAGTTGACTGAGAACTGACATATCCAAGGCAGAGCCTATGAATTTATCTATGTTTTTCCATGAATTCTTAGCTATCCTAGCGGTATGCACCCTAGGGGGCTGGGCACCTCTTTTTGAGACGTCCTGGGTTCAATTCCTGGTCAGCCTTGCTAAGTAGGAAGATGCCATGTGACATGGTAGTGACCTCATCGCCACATGCCCTGCCACCTCAGCACATATGGGACCCAAAACAAAGAGTGCACATCTCCTGAGATGGCACCATGGAGATAGAGTGACCATGGGGCAGTTTTCCAACTGTTTTCCAAAACATTTCAGCTATCTTTGTGAATATGCATTCCGATTTGACCTGAGTTGCAGTTTCTGTGAATATCCTATCATCTTTCACTGATTACACTGCAGCCCTTCATGCTTTGATCCTGATTATCTTCTCCTTGCACACCTCTGGCTTGGGTTATCGTGGATTGACTCTATTTCTGCAAACAAAAGGTTTTCATCTTCCAAAACAAGCAGCAGGAAACCCTACACCAGCAGCAAGCAGCAGGAGATACAAAAACACAGTGCTGAAACCACTATGAACTTTTCTAAATGAGATGAAACCAAAACAATGAAAGAGGATCCTATTCATCATGCTCATATATGTTCCTATTATGTGAACAGTATGTTGCCACGTGCGCCCACTGGAACTAATCAACGATAAATATACTTTGCATGCATGAATGCAATGAATGCATGCTCGAGTTAACAGTATTGCGGCAATTGAAAAATAAGACAAAACAGCCGGAAAATAATCAGTCATCTCTTGACCTTGATAAATCAAACATTATCCCCATACCTCAATTCAGACTCTTGTCGCGGCGCGAAAGCTGCCCAACAATCAATGAAGTACAGATCTGTCTGTACATATCAGTACGGTACCACAGTCCATCTGTATCTGTATCTGTATCTGGATCTGTATGTACAGTGCAACGCTGTTGCCGTGACGGTAGCGCCAGCAGGGAAAAAGGAGGACTTCACACTGGAAGTGGGTGTGTCTACGCGGCGCTGGTCTACAAAGTGCAACAGATCCCCCTGACAAGACATACCAGACCGTACAGACAGCTGACTGAGGACTGACAGGTGAACACCTGGCTGGACTCAGGAACTGAAATCTGACTAACTAACTGTCATCTGATATCTTCGGACAAACTGACATAAGGCGAGGGGTATCCCTAAAAATGCTGATGATCACAGAATGACGGCAGACCCCAAAACCTCAGAGTATGGCTGCAGGCGGTCAACCTTCACTTCATGCAGGGAGCGGATGATCTAGTTGATCACGTTGCCGTTATCGTGCTTGCCCATGTCTGGTCAAGCTCACCCAACTCAAACTGCATGTAGTCAGCCGGCTCCGCAAGGCCAAGAGGATCCACAGCAGGGCTACCAGGCCTGGAGCAGTACGACCATCCGTCAACCTGGTCCAGGTACTCACTCACAAAATGGCAGCTGGGTTGGTCACTCGAGTCCCAAGGCAAGACCTCTGGAAGCTCTCAGGAACCTTGGCATCTGGAATACCCAAGGAAAAACACCCGGAACCACGAGAAGCAACCCGGGGCAATCCACAGACCTACGTAGCAAAATATCAGCTACCTGCCCCTAAAAACAAGAAGGCAGTAAGCTGTCAAGAACATACCCAAGGCAGGGGATACACACCTGCTCAAACACGCCGAAAGCAGGGATAACACAGGCAAAAGGCTCTGGAACACAGAGCTGTCCTACCTTTCAGCGATCTACACCAGGTCCCGGTCGCAGGGTCTCCAGTGAACAAAGAAACGGCTGCCTTCAGTGAGATACGGCTCAGGTGACCCGGGGCCTGGAACAGAACACTGAGGAAGGTGGCCTCATTCACAAACCCTGACACCCCTGCCAAACTGGTCTCAATGAAAATGATGGTGCCCTACTCTACACCCTTGAGATGCTGCCAGCCCAATCAGTTGACTTCGGCCTCCCCGCGGCACCAGCAGCAGCCTTGCTCCACGTGTACCTCAAAAGTGACTGTTGGCTCACCATACTCTCTGTGGGCTGCCCCTGCACTACTTTCAGCAACGCGGCATCACCAGCCACCAGCAGGGCAGCTGCTCCCATGAAGGGCTGCTCAGGCGCTCTGGGTTTCACCTGCTTTGGACAGGGGAATGGTTCCTTGCGCAGCATCAGCGGCTTCCTAGGAAGACGTTCTGCAGAGGGGTCAGCACCATACCTGGTGACAGAAACCTGGCTCGCAGAGCACACTGTGGCACAGCCACTGGGGAATACAGACCTTGGGCAGGGTTGACAATGCCAAGAAGGATGAAACAAAAGAAACCCCTGCCTAGGACGAGCGCAGTGCGTACAAGAACTGAAGAATGGTCCTGAACCTTCAGTTGTAGATGTGCTCGATGACCATAGTCTGTGGCAACAGTACCTCGAAAAGAAAAATGGACACTCAAAAGGTCTCACGAACTTAAAGCTGCAGGACGGATAATGGTTACCTCAGACACGAGAGCTAAACACAGAGGTAAAATGTATGCGAATTCAGGGAACATAAAGCTTCCCAAAACGTTCTCAATTGGAAAATACATCCATATGGAAACAGACTCTTTTCACGCCCCAATGGTGACTGTCTGGCACTCAAGTGCGGGGTTTGGCTTTTACAGACCCTCAGCCTACAAACCAAGTACCGCCGCACCTCTTCGGTACAGTGCATATTAACCTACAGGTCACTACTGCTGATCATCCGCAGAAGGTTTGCTAGGGGCAGGTGGGTTATACTGAGTTGCCTGGAGACCGTTGGCTGAATACATCACGGGCAGAGTCATGCCCCCCGTTGTGCAGTGGTCATGACTGCATGCACACGTTCCGTAAAGGGGTTATTTTCTCCCTATACTTCTACAAGGTCAGTATGTCTCCTCTTGACGTTGCCCTAGCCCATCCCTATCATTCTGCTAGAAAGAATGACTTACCTGCACATCAGAGAGCCGGGCTCTCCAGGAAATCAGTTACAAGGCCGCTGAGTGCGGCCAACGTACCTCTATGTTTTCACATACACTCTACCTCAGATTCACTACAGGCTGCTACTCAGTCTGGCTGCTACTCAGTCGTGCTCTCACAGCGCTATAACAGGACTACCTGCAGTAGGCTGTCTGGCAGGCCTAACGGTTTGTCTGTCTGGCTGACTAAGGCGAAGCTGTAGCAATACAGTAAAGGGATCTATGTGCACTAGACTGCAGAGGTTACTCACCTAAAGGCGGTTCCTGTGATACTCAGGGTTACTCGTATAGTACTCCTGAAATTATACGCAGTATAGCATCACAGGCTACAACATCACTGTTGCTACACACACGGGTGTCCTGTACTGGCGTTACAGCCAATATATCCAGGTACATAGTAGGCTGTCTTCACTCACCTAGTGGTTGTAAACACATGTAACTTAGCTGGTGCTTAGTATGGCCACAACGCTCACACTGTAAGGGTACTTGTCCCCCCAGGGTCACGGAGACTCATTACCGGGTAATCAAGTACTTCAGCTACACACACTAGTCAGTCGCAATTGCAGAATGGTGGCGACAGTGATCCCCTCCGGAGCCTGTCTCATGTACACTATGCCTGTGCCTTCAAGCTGGCCTTCAGGGAATTACAAAAAAAGGTCATATTCCAGCAACCACTGGGCAGATTCATACACAGCTCCTTCAGTGGTAACAGCAGACTAGCTCATACACCTCGGAACTGCCCTACCACCCATCTGCCCATTGTACAGACAGTACCACTACAGGATCTAGAACAGAGTGATCCAGAATAAAATTGCAAACTGCCACCAAAGTGGCAAAACGGTATCTCCTGTGCACACTAAAGGGTGAGGGCGCACACATGCACAGACCAAAAGGTTTCTTACCTACACTCCATCCCGTAGGCAACTCAGGGATTCCTGTCACGCTCAGATAAACAAACCTTTCCCAATGCAATATCAATCTAACCCATATAGCAGGGGCGTTGCCAGGGCCTCCCACTACTTACCGAGGGCCAACGTGCCCATGGTTGGGGGAAAAAATAGAAAAATGGTGAGTGACGCTGAGGACAGAAAAACACTTGTCACTACTTCGGGTAGGGCTTTCCGCCACGCGGCACAAGGACATACCCGAGGTTACATCAAAACTGCCATTAGCATTCTTAGAAGGGGCTACTCAAAATCCGCCCTGCCCACACAGCTAGGCCTAAGGTGGGCAAGAAAAACGTCTCCTCTGTAAGAAGCATCAATTCAAGGAGCCAAGCAAACGAAGGGGCCTCCCCCATACAATACCCGTTCAGAGTTAGAAATAAATTGCCTCCTCCCGAATGCCATAGCTGAGCTGGTCAGAGGGAAGACACTATACTGAAAAATGTCATAGTGCAGTGTTGCAGCACCAGACTGCAGACTTTTGACTCCAAGAGCTCAGACCTTCTTAAGGTGCCACTGCGATAAATTAGTGCCCTTGCGACTGACACTCCAGGTGAACACTGGGCATATAAAAGTAGAACTAACCGTGTAGCTGCTCTTATATTCCTGGATACCTGCAGTAGACAAAACTATTACCCTAGTCCTCGGAGTACCTAGGGGTATTACAATCAAACCTACAGTTCATCTCTCGCATACGAACCAGTATACTCAGTCACCTGTAGGGTATTACTGACCTCTGAACTTCCAGCACAGTCAACTGTCAAACTACTTGTATCATACTAGGCAGTCACCAGCTATACTCGTACCAGACGAAGGATACCAGTACCGTACAGACAGGTAGGTTGGTAGGTATCTTCTGGAGCTCGGGATGCCACCTTTGACAGTGCAGGAAGAAGGTCTTACCAGGGGGACATCCTGTCCCTCCGACTGCCCTAGGTCAGGTGCCTCTTAAGCCGCTCCCGCAGGTGCTTGGGAAGGCAGTGTTGCGGCCACCCAGTCCAGGTGTCCCAGGTGGAACGGTGTCCCCACATGTGTCCATGGGTAGGGCCACATGCCCCCTCCTTTCGGCGGCAGCTCTGGGGGCTGCCCTGCCGTGTGGAGTATCTCTCACCACAAGGGGTATTGCTCCCGCTTGTCTACGGTACGACCGCCTCACTCTTGTGGCTTGAGTTGCGGGGCCGCTCCGCTGGGCAGGCAACCCCCCCCTGGACTGTGTAACGGCTCGCCTGTCACCGGCTGCTTCCATATCTCCGGGTGACGTTTGCCATGGTCCCCGATGCAGACTGGCCGGGCTCAGACCAGTGGCCTTGGAGTACCGCTCCTGCCACTGGCCCGGTGGGTCGGCTGGGTCGCCCCGGCGTGTCCGACCCATGGGGTGTTGGTTCTTTCCTGTCCCTCGGCCGCCCTACGTGTGTGCGGTGTCCTGGGCCACTTGGCTCCTGTTCACCACTGTGCCCGCTCGGTGCGTTGTGGTGTGTTTGCGGTGTCCAGGGCGACTTGGCTCCTGTTCACCGGTGCGCACATTCGGTGCGTTGCTTTGCTTGTGCGGTGTCCTGGGCCACTTGACCCCTGTTCACCAGTGTGCTCGCGTGGTTTGTCGGGTTGCGTGTGCGGTGTCCCGGACTGCTTGACTCCTGCTCACCGGTGCGCCCGCTCGGTGTGTTGTGTTGTGTGTGGGGTGTCCTGGGTCACTTTGCTCCTGTTCACCGGTGTGTCCGCTTGGTGTGCTGCTTTGTGTGTGTGGTGTCCTGGGCCACTTGGCTCCTGTTCACCGGTGTGCCCGCTCGGTGCGTTGCGTTGCGTCTGCGGTGTCCAGGGCCACTTGGCTCCTGTTCACCAGTGCGCCCGTTCGGTGCGTTGCTTTGCTTGTGCGGTGTCCTGGGCCTCTTGGCTCCTGTTCACTGGTGTGCTGGCGTGGTATGTCGTGTTGCGTGTGCGATGTCCTGGGCCACTTGGCTCTTGTACACCGGTGCGCCCCCTCGGTGTTTTGTATTGTGTGTGGGGTGTCCTGGGTCACTTGGCTCCGGTTCAGCGGTGTGTCCGCTTGGTGTGCTGCTTTGTGTGTGCGGTGTACTGAGCTATTTGGCTCCCCTTCACCAGTGTGCCTGGCCGTGGTGTCCCATCCCTTTGTTGTCCTTGGTGCTTTTGCCTGCGCGGTGTCCTGGCCCATGTGGCGCCTGTTCACCGGCGTGCGCGCTGAGTGCAATGTGCGTGTGCCGTTGGTGGTTGTGTCTCTCTTCCCCCTTTCCTAATTTTTTTTTCTTTTTTCTTGCCTTCTCGTCTCCTTCTTTTTTTTCTGGAAAAAATAGACAGAACAATATATTTTTTCAAAATTTTTTACAAAGAAGGAGCCGCGCGTACACTGCAGGCACAAGCATGGGCAACTGGTGCAGTGGTGTAATAGTGTCGTGTTCTCTGGCGTGTGTCGTCGGTGCGTTGGCTACCGCGCCCCAGGGGTGCGGCTCGCGCGTCCTGATGTACACGGGTATGGGTCGTTGGCGTGTGCGTTGGCGTCCTTCGGCTTCCGGTTTGTTTGGTGTCTTCCGGGCGGGGCCTGGTGTGGCGCCCCGCGGTGGTGGCTGGTTGGGCTGGTTGGGCAACGGTGTTAGGTGGCGGCGCCGCTGGCGGGGGGGTCAGGCGTGTCGTGTTGTGTGGCGCGCTGGGCTCCTGGGGTGCTGTAGGTGCCGCCAGCGTCGGTGCGCCGGCGCTTGTGGGGTGGCGAGGGGGTGTGTGTGTGCTGGGTTGGGCTTTGGGTGATGTCCCACAGGCAGATGCCGTCTCGCTGCGTCTCCTGGAGGGTCTCCTGCAGGCGGTTGAGGAGATACGGGTGGTCCTGGGGCGCGGGGAGGTTGCAGGGGTGGACTCCCAGGGGGTGGAGCGCATCGACCAGCATGGCTTCCCATGCGGCCTGCGGCATCCACCCCCCCTGCCTGCTGGAGGCGGCTGTTCTCCACCGACCCCTTGCGGGGCCGGTGGACTAGGCCCTCGAGGAAGGGCTCTGTCCGGACCCACTTTCGCAGCTCCCAGAGCTGCGTGTGGGTCCAGCGCTGCCACCACTTTCCCTGGGCGGGGCCGCGGTCTTGGGCGGAGGAGTGGGCGTGGGTGGGTGTGATGGGGTCCTGGGGACTGGTGGCGGTGGCGGGCCCTGGGGGATTCCTCGTAGTCCTGTTCCGTGGGGGTGCGCGGGGAGTGGGGGCACGGGCAGATGCGGAGTCGCGGGTATGCGTGCACGGTCTCTGCCTAGGGGTTGGGTTGGGACTTTCAGTGGCGGCGGTAGCGGGGCATTTGCTGTATGTGGGCTGACATCGAGTGTTGGTAGGGGGGGACCGTGGCGTCGATCTCGTCCGGTCGGGGGTGGTCCGTGGGCCTGGGGTGCGGGTTTTCAGAGGTGGCGGGACGAGCTGCGTCGTGCTTCGGCCGCGGCGCGCTCCGCCATGAAGGTGGTGGCGGCGGCGTCGGTGACGGCGGGGGGGCGCCGTGCTGGGTGCTGCTGCCTCCGGGCCTAGGACGGCTGGGGCCGAATGTCATAGAGGACGTCCTCGGAGGGTCGGGCTCGCGCTGCCGTCGTGGCGCCAGGCTTGGGCTTGGGTTTGGGAATGGCTGCCGGTTGCAGTGGTGGCACGCTGACGGGTTTGGGTGGCTGTTTGGCGGCGGTCTCGGGTTTCGGCTGGGTTGCAGGTGCGGGTGCTGGATGAGGACGTGGTGGTGGTGGTGGATGAGGTGGTCGTGGTGGTCGAGGTTGTGGAGTCAGAGGCGGAGGAGAGGGCTGTGGCAGACGGCGGAGGGCCCTGGGCTTCAGGGGGGGGCGTAGGATGCTGGGTCCTGCAAGTAGCGAGAACGAGGGTGCGGGTTCTGGCACCGGGCATGTGCGCGCGCTTTCCCCGGTGACCTGTGCGTGCTGGTGCTGGTGTGGTGGCGTTGTCTCGGCTCTGCGGGCACCTGGGTTACCCAGGGGGCGTCCATACTTGCTCCAGGACGTGCAGGTGCGTTTGCTGGAGGTAGTCGAGGGTGCGGAAGAAGCATCGATGGATGCCGGGCATGTCCTCCTCCGTGAGGTGGGGGTAGTTTTGGGTGGGGGTGTCTGGGCCCGGCCACAGCAGCGCCATGAGGCGGGCCGCCATTATGTACGGGCAGAGCTGCGGGGTGGTCGGGCGTGGGGGGGTGGGTCCCCTGCGGTTCAGGGGGGCTTCCCTCTGCTGGGGGCACAGCGTGACCCTCCACAGCCATCGGTCCGTGGGGACCCCCCAGGTCCGTTGGGTCCACTTGGCAAGGCAATACATCGCCCTACCAAGGCCCTGGCTGCCGCTGCGGATGGAGAGCAGGGATTTGCGTTCCCACGTGCCCCAGATGTGGGGGTCGTCCAGCTCGTTCCCCCTGGCGTACGTGTCGAGGCCTGGGTTGTGCGGGGGGGGGGCATAGTCGGCGGGGAGGAGGGAGTCGGTGCCGTGCACCACCCAGTGGTCAGTTGGTGCGTGGTAGTGGGTGGTGGAGAGGGTGTAGTGCAGATTGTACATGGGAGTCATGTACATGGAGGGGGCTGGCTGCTGGTCGTCGGGGGTGGGGATGTCCCCCGGGACGTGGTGCCCGAAGTTGCTCAGGGAGGCCATCCGGGCTACCCATGTTTCCCGCTCCCACCCTTTGGTGTTGCTGGCGGTGGCGCTGGGTGGGTGGTGGGCCATGTTGGGCTCGCGGTAGCGGGTGCGGCCCTGGGTGTTCCCCCGCTCCGGCACGGGGTGTCCGACTAGGTGCCCTCCCCAGTCGATGGGGGGCACCCAGACTCAGTTCCCCGTGGGGGGCGCGCTCTCGCTGTCTGGGGTGGGGCGTGGGGGGCGGTCGTGTCGGGCGACGTGGAGGAAGGCGTCGAAGAGGAAGTCTCAAACGCCTTGCTCCAGGGTGGCCACCTGTCCCAGGGTGATCGCCCGGATGCGCTGGGTGGTGCCGGAGGTGTGGAGGCGCAGCACCTCCTGGTCCCCGAGTCCACGGAGGTGCTGCTGTACCGCTGCAGGGTTCCGTAGGGCGTAGGGTTCGGCCGGTGCGGCAGCTGGTGTTGCGGGGTGTGATGGGGGGGGTGGTGTTGGTGGGGGGGGTTGGTCGTCGTTGTCGCGTGTGGGGTCGGGTGATGGGGTTTCTTGTGGCAGTCGCAGGAGGAGCAACTCGCGGTGGCGTGTGTCGGCTGGGGCATCGACATCAATTGGCTGGTGCTGGCCGCCGTGTGTTGCGTCCGTGGCCTGGTCTCGGGGGGGGGGCTGGGGGGGGTGTTGTGGGGGTGGCACTGTTGGTGGTGGGGGGGGCGGGGGTGGATGTTGTGCTGGCTGGGGGTCTGGGCGCTCTTGGCAGTTGTGCAGGTGTTGTGTGTGTGCGCCGTGCGGTCCTTGCGGTTCCTGGCTGGTTGTCGTGCCGTGGTGTGGGTGGGAGGCAGCCGCATGGGCGTCCCGGTGGGGCTGTGGTCCGTATGTTATGGGTGGCTGCTGGTGGATGGTGCTCGCTGGTATGAGGTGTGGATGAAGGGGCTGCTGGAGGTGGTGGGGCGCTCCTACTAGGTCCTGGTGTTGTTGGTGTGCGTGCGCGGCTCCCCACGGGTCCATTGGGGTGTACCGTGGCTCGTGTGTTGTGGGCCCGTCTAGTGGGGGCGGGGGTTGGTTCTGGGCCGCGTGGTCGTGGTGTGTAGGCTGGTGGTGCCATGGCCCCTGGCTCTGCGCGTATGGTGGTCCTAGCATGGTGTGGACGTGTGCCGGCGGTGGTGGTGAAGCGGTAGCGGGAGGGCCTCCCGACCGCTACCCGCGGTGGCTCGCACGCGCGCTGAATAGCGCAATTTCTGACGTAAAATGAGATTAAGACAGCTACAGAACATCAGCAAGAATTGCCGTTTTTTATGTGCAAAAAGCAGTTCTTTATACCAAATTTCCGTTGTTGTGCCCCATTTTGTAATTATTCGCGAGTTTTCCCGTGTTTTCACAGCCATCTATGTAGATTTCGAAGGCCTGTGGCCAACGCCTTAGAACATATTAAGCAACTTAAGTCGACTCACGAAATGTTCGATTCTTGCAGAAATTGCAGTGCTTTGCAAGGGGTCCACGAAAACGCTTCGAAACTGTTCTAACAACCCCGTACAGGGACAGCCGCCAGCCGCAGCGCCCAGCAGCGTCAAGCAGCGGCGCTAACAGGCGCTGAAACCAGAAGGCGCTGAGCGCAGCGCCAGTTGTCACCGCAATGTGGCCGTCAGCCGCAGAAAGCGGCCAGAGAAGAGGCAGCAAGTGCCTCCGCAGCGTCCTGGATGAGCAGCAGCGACAGCAGCGACGTCAGGACGTCGAGACCACAAAATGGCGGCCACAACCTGGACAGCTACAGCGACGAGTCAGACTGGAGTCCCAGTCCAAGGCCAAGTTCGAGTCGCAGTCCCGCGTTCGAGCAACAGAGGTATGGCCCTTCCAGCCGTCAACCCTATGGTCGTGGTAACCAGTACGGCAGCAGCACCGGCTGTCCCAAGAGCGGCAGTACCAGCCGCAATCTGGATTACCTAACCGCCACCCAGCCGTCGAAAGAGAACTTTTCCGCAAGCCGGACCATCATCAAGCAGCGTGGGAGCGCCAACCAGCATCCTGGAGAACGCCGGAGCGCCAATCAGCGCTCCACTGAAGACAAGGTCCAAGCCGTGGTCACGCAGACCGTGGTCAGGCGTCGAGGGAGCGCGTACCTGCGCCCCAGAAAGCGCCGGAGTACCGACCAGTACCCCAACGTGGAGGAGAGATCACCAGAAATCCACGCAACCCCAGTCCAAGTCAGTTAAGCTCGGAGCTCGCCATCGTACCAACCGAGACCTTTGAGTTGAAGGCCTGGGCCGCAGAGATGACGGCGTGGGCGAGGAATGCAGCAGCGGAGATCCGGACCCTGAAGTCAGAGGTGGAGAGTCTGCAAGAGCGAGTGCGCCGCCTGGAGAGGACATCCAAGACGAAGTCCGCTGTGGGCGAAGCGAAGAGAAAGGTGGAAGTCGTGGAGGAGTTCCAGTCGCCGAAGAAGACAGCGACCGCCGGCAGAGGGACCAACCAAGACAGTTGAACGCAGACGCCGGGCAGTGGCAGCCGTCGTTGGAGACGGTGATAATTTAAAATTCCGTTTGTTGGAGAGGGTGCAGTCTTGGCACACCCACCCCTCCGCCTTTGGGCAAGTCCAGTCTTGTCAGCCTTGTCGTGGTGAGAGCTCAGTATTGTCAGCCTCCACCACTGAGTATATATATGGGACATAAGACCCATGTATATATGAGGGACCCCAGTCCCCGGCACACGCACCCGCACCTGTTCAGTACAGTGCACGGTGCCTGGGTAAGGCACGAACTGATGTGAGTGTGAGTACTGAATTATAGTGCCTTACGTGTGTGTCTGTCCTGTTGCTTTGTTTTTGAAAGCATGGGGGTTTTCGGGAAACTGGAAACGTTTACCAGGTTTTCAAAACAAACGGGGCAAGTCATCCTTGGCCTTTTCCTTTCCTAGTGTGGCAAAATAGGCAGGTTTTTGCCTGAGGGTAGTATTGGTGCTCCCCACCGGACACCTAGGAAGAGGCAACCTCTGGGGCTTGTTTTTCCCCTTGGGGGATAAACAAACCTTTAAGGACCGCTACTCGCAGTGGCTCGCACGCGCGCTGAATAACGTATTTTATGACGTAAAATGGTATTACGAAGGCTACAGAACAACAGCGAGAATTGCCGTTTTTATGTCAAAATAGCAGTTTTTAATACTAAATTTCCGTTGTTGTGCCCCATTTTGTAATTATTCGCGAGATTCCACTGTTTTCCAGTGTTTTCACAAGTATCTATGTAGATTTGGAAGGCCTGTGGCTAACGCCTTAGAACAGTTTAAGCAACTTAAGTCGACTCACGAAATGTTCGATTCTTGCAGAAATTGCGGTGCTTTGCAAGGGGCCCACGAAAACGCTTCAGTGGCTGACTGGGCTGCAGGGTTTGGGTGCTGCGGTACGGTGGTTGTGGTGGGTGCTGGTGGGGGCGGTGCTGTTGGTGTGCCCCGGGGGTCTCGGCGTGGGGTGGTGCGGTGCGGCTGGACCCGGGCCCTGGTCGGGGTGTCGCGCCCCGCCGGCGGGCGCGCTGGCGGGCCCCCTGACCTGTCTTGGTCTTCTTTGCCTGGTGGGTGTCGGGGGCGGGTGAACCCCCCTGTCCCCGTGGGGGCGACGAGGAGCGGGTGTGCCAGCGGTGCGCCTCTCGGAGGCGCGCCTCGAGGCTTCTGAAGTAGGCGAGCTCGTTCGTGAGGCCCATTCGCGTGGCGGTGACCTCATCAGAGGCCGCCAGGTGGGGGTCTCGAAAGGACAGCCAGCCCTCCGGGCGCCCCAGCTGCGTGGGGTGGGGGTGGTGTGTTGGGTAGAGGAGTGCGCTGAGTGGGTAGGGTGTTCCTTTCAGTCGGCCGAGGGTGGTGTTGAACCGGCGGCAAGTGATTCGGAGGTAGGCTGCTATCCCCTCTGGTGCGGTGTCCGCCAACGCTTCTGGCGTCAGAACTGCTGCTTCGGGGGCCGGGAGCTGTGGGTCTGAGGGGTGTAGGTCACGGTGGTAGAGGTATAGGGCGAGGAGGACGTGGCGGGCCGCCACCTTCAAGCCGCCCCCGCTTTTGCGCAAGGGTGGGCTGTGGGGGGGCAGGGTTGCGCTGCCCGTGGCCACAGCTATGGTCGATGCGTGGTCCGCCGCGTCCGCCACGTAGTACCCTCCCAGGTGGTCCCAGAGGGTGTCGGTGAGTGGCCTGAAGAGGCGGGGATGGCTGGCGGGGGGGGGGGTGCGGCTGGGGCCGCGGGCCGCTCGCGGTGGTGGGGGTTGAGGTCCCCGCATTTGGGGCAGTGGGTGAGGCAGTGCGCGGCCCCCAGGCAGACCCAGTGGTCTGGGTTGCAGGGTAGGGCGGACTGTGGTAGCCGCTGGCATACGCAGAGGGGGCATGCGGTGGCTGGCGGCTGGTGGTACCTGTGGACGGACGGTGGCGTGGGGGGATGGGGGCTGGCGGCACGCGCATGCTGGTGGGCATGCGTGTGGTGCCTGTGGTGCCCGTGTTTGCCGTGCCAGTGTTGTGCTTGGTGGATGGTGTGTAGGCGTGGTGGGGGTCCCATGTTGGTGTGTCATGGGGTAGGTTCTCATGGTTGGTAGAACAGAAGTTTGAGGAGGTGGGCTTGGTCTGTTTGTGGTAGGGTTGCTGCATGCTGCAGGTACCTCTGCTGTCTTGGTAATGGCCGTCCGTTGCATGTGCGCCGCCCTGGCTTGGGGGTCCTCCGCGTGGGTGCGTAGCAAGGTGTAGACGGCCGTGGGGATGAGTCCCATGCGGACTGCCTCGAGTACCTCCTCTGCTTGAGGACGGTGGCGAGTTGCCGGGTTGCTGGGGACCGCATCGGCCATCAGGGGTGCTGTGCGATGGTGTGGGTTGGGTTCCAGTTTGTGAGGGTGTCCAGTCCTCGGTACAGGGGGCACCCCTTGAAGTGGTCCCAGGTTGCTTCTTCCGCGTGGCCACAGATGCATTTGGTGTTTCTTGCGGGGACGTGGATCGAGCGGCGTGCGTACCATCGGTGGTATCTGGTGAGGAGGGGAAGCTGTTCGAGGGCGAGTTGCAGTCAGGGTGTTTGTAGGTGTGCTGGGAGGCTGTCCGGGCGTAGGGCGGAGTTGTAGAGGGGGCTGTGGACGGAGTCTTCGAGGCGTCGGAGGAGTTTGGTGTTCGCCGGGTTGCCTAGTGTGGTGGCTGGCTGCTGGATGGGTGTGGGTTAGTGGTACTGCTTGTCTCGTTCCGTGTACGGCGCGTCCTCGGGCATCCATTGGGGGGGTTGTGTGGCCCAGGGTATCGGGGGTAGGTGTTGCAGGTGGCTGTGGTGTGGGGTATCCAGTCGTACATGTTCGAGCCCTGGGGTGTGGCTGGTGCTCTGGTGTTTGGCATGGGTGTCTGCGCGTACGTTGCCGTATGTGTAGCGGTGTGATTCCTGTTTGACGATGTGTAGGGCGTCCTGGGGGTGCATGCCCCTGAAGGCCATCCATAGTCCTAACGCCTGTGTGGTGAGGCCAGATTCGAGCGCCCTGTGGAGGGGCATGTCCAGGAATCGCCTGGTGAGGTTGATGTCGACCGTTGCGTCCACGACTACCCAGATGTTGCGGGGCTGGATCGTTGCGGGTGGTGGTGTGGCGATGCCGGCGTCCGCCAGGGTGCGCAGTTCGCCGTGGGAGGACACGCCGAAGATGGTGGCCCCGGTGTGGTGTACCACGTGGAGGCCGTCCGCGCGTCAGGTGATGCGTACGGAGGCGCAACCAACCGTGGGGGTGCGTTGCTGGGTGCCAGATGCATCAGTGAAGTAGATGATGTCGGTGTTGCTGGGTATGGGTAGGCGGGCAATTGCCGTGGGGTGATAGACGTAGACGGGGTTCCCTTGGGCGGTTCTGGTGGTGATTTGCGTGGGTTGCAGTAGCAGGCGCTGCATAGACGCCTATCCCCTGGGTGATGATGGCCGGGGCACGCGGGGTGAGGCGGAGGAAGCCTCTGTCCGGGCGCCCCTGGGTGATATACGCGTACATCAGGTTGAAGAGGTATCCCGTATTGGGGTGGAACTTCTGGCACGTGATGGTCTGTCGCTGTTCGTTGTCGTCTTTGTCACCGCTGAGGGTGGGGCATTTGTGCTGTATGGGGCGCATGGGTGCCTCCTGGAGGTCCTGCGCGGTGTGGGTCGCAGCGGTCGTACTCCATGGCCATGCTGTCTGGGTCTGCTTGCTCGTTGGTGAATGTCCACATCGCCGTGGGCGTTCCAGGCCAGGCTACGTGTGCTGGGTGGTCTGGGGGTACCGTGTGAAACCAGTGGGATAGCCATGCCTGCTGGTCGGCGGTGGCGGCGGCGGTGGGGGTGTGGTAGTGGGTGGAGATGAGGTGTAGCAGGGGCCACGGAGTGTCAAGGGCTGCCGGGCCCCAGTGCCAGCACGTGCGCGGTATGCTCTGGTCACTGTGTCTGACCGGTGGTACATCGGTCTCCGAGGCATTGTGCTTGAGGATGGACCAGGGGGTATGGTGTCGCTGGACAGTGCGGGAACCTTTTTTCCGGCTGTTTGGCGCCAGTAGCAGAATGGTGGGTGGTGTCCAGCCTTCGGCTGACGGGGTAAGCTCCTCCTGCGTTGTGTTGCCGTCGTCTGGGGCCTCGTTCTCGCTCAGGCGGGGTCGGGGCTGCTGGCGCTGGAAGGCCTTGTACACCTTGTCGATGTCCTTGGGCCCCGGCATGCCGCGCCCTGCCTTCGTAGCGCATGCGCGGAGGTACGCCTGGAAGACGCGACGTGCTGGCCATTGCAGGTCTGAAGAAAACGGGGCGTGGTGGGCGTCGCATTGGGCCATGATCTTCATCTGCGTTGGGGTGATGCAAACTATGTCGATGGTGGCTCCCACGAGGCGCAGGTTGTCCACCTAGCCCGCCGGGTGTCAGTTGATGTCAGTGTGCGTGGCGAAGAGTGGCCCCTGCTGATCGCAGTGGTGGTTTGTCAAGATGGCGTGCCTGTGGTGCGGTAGGAGGAACTGCAGCTGGGCCCAGATGTTGGTGCCCACGGTGGTGTGGACACCGTGTTGTGCCAGTATCCACCGGGGGCAGGTGTTGTCGGCCATTTGGGCTTCTCTTATGCGTATGGCTGCCGCTTTGTGAATTTCGGGTTGGTGGTTGTGTGTCACCTTGTGTAGGAGGTGGGCTGCGTGTTTGGCATAGGCCATGTCGGCTAGGGCGCCTGCATTGTCCCCGTAGTAGCGCCAGTGGGCCATCATGGCCTCCTTGGGGAAAGACGTGGGCCAGCCTCCGTGTTGCGCCCATGCCTTCGTCACTTGCTGTCGGGCGTGGTGTAGGGTGTCTTGGGGCCGTGGGAGGTGCAGGGCTTGGTACCCGATGGCTGCGTTGAGCACCGCTTCCATGAGGTGTGCCAGGCCCTGCGTGGACAGGAGATCCCCCCTGGCAAGTTGGGGTAGCCGGACGAGGCGCCCTTCCAGCTTGCTTGGGAGTGTGATGTGGTGGTGTCGCGTGGCCTGTGTGACTCCCAGGTGGACTGTGGTGTCCTCCAGGTGTAGGGGTTCACCTTTCCGAATGTGGGGGGTGGGAGTCCCGATGTCGGCTAGCCTGACCGATTTGCGGGGGTGCACCAGGAGCTGGTGGGCGTCCAGGTAGGTTGTGGTGAGTTGAAGAATGGCGGACGCTTGCTCGGTGGTCGTTGGTAGCCCTGCGTTCTCAGGCACGCGGTGGCGGGTGGCCGTAGTTAGGAGGTTGTCGTCCGCGAAGTTAATGAGGGGGGACCGTAGTGGGTATGGGGCGTACCCCGGGTATATCCGTGCTAGCTCGAATGCCAGCGGTAGGGTGACGGGAAGGTAGAGGAAGGGGCCCTCGGCGCCACCTTGGGGGACCCCGCTGTCTGTGCCAGTCCAGGGGCTGAGGCCGGCGGCTCTGATGAAGCGTAGAGCCGGGTCTGGATGTACCCGTTCACGCAGGATAGGAATGGGAGGCCCATGGCATCCCATACCTCCGTGAGGAGCCGGTGTGGGGCATGGGGGAACGCGCCTTGGACGTCGAGGGAGGCGACGATCATCTCGTAAGGGCTCATGTCCAGCGCGGCGTCCTGGAGGAAGATGGCCTCATGGGGGGACCTGCCGGCCATGGCCCCCCACATGCTGGCGGGCACGTGGGCGAAGACTGCCGGTGCGATGTGGCCCAGGATGAGCGTCCACACCAGCTTGACCTCAGTGGTGGCGCAGACTATGGGCCGCCAGTTCCCTGGCTGCGCCCAGTCCCCCTTCTTGTAGAGGGGGCTGACCAGGTTGGCCCACTCAGGGGGGATGGGCGTGGTGCCCGTGACGATGTCCCACAGGCGGGCTGCCAGGCGGCGCTTGATGGGCAGGGTGAGGTGTTGGTACGCCTCGGCCGGTAAACCGACGACGCCGGGCACAACCCCCTTTTTGAGGCGGTCCAGGGCGCGTTGCAGTTCTTAGATGCTGAAGGGGTCGTGTTCGATGGCGCGCCGCTGTTCCCGGTTGAGAACCCTGGGCACATGCTCGCGGATGGTGTTTCGGGTATGGGGGTCGGGGTCGGGGAGGGCGTCCCCGTGTTGTGCCTGGAAGCTGTCCCAGACTGCCTGGAGGACGGCGTCGGGGTCCTTGGTGAGGCCCCCCTCGGGGGTGCGCACCACGTGGATGGTACGTCGCCCCGTGTCTTCCAGGATGCGGCTGACGTACCGCGGGGACTTGTACGGCGTGTCGTTTCTGCCGTATCCTTTGCGTTCCTGGGCTGCGGCCACTATGTGGTGGGCGTGCCGTTTCTTGAAGCTGGTGGCGGTGGGTGGTGAGGAGCGCGCGGAGGTGGCTGTCCCGTTCTCGTGCTTTTGGTGTGCTGGGGCGCAGCAGGGTGGCGAGTTCCTCTTTCGTGGTCCAGTTGTCATGGACGAGCTGTTGGAGGGTGAGGTCCGGTGGTGTTCCTGTGTGGCTGGTGTCACGCTCCATGCCGCATGCTAGTGCCGCCCGGCGCATGGCGGTGGTGAGTGATGGTGCATCTGGGCGGCGCAGGATGGCGTGTAGGGCCCTGTTATACCTGTGCCAGGCGCCGTGGTCGTTCTCGACTGGGAACTGTAGTGTCAGTGGGAGGGTGTTGTCTGGCAGGGTGGCCGCAGGTGGGGGTAGGTTGGGGATGACGAGGTCGATGTAAAGGGGTCGGTGGCCCGTGCCCCGCGGGCGGGAGGTCCCCGCAGATTGCCTCGTGGACGCGTACTGTGGTTGGGTCCCCGTAGCACGTGTCGATGCGCGAGGGGTAGATGCCGGCTTGGTGGGGGTACTCGGAGGGTGTGCTGGCGAGCCCTGCTGTGAGGTCGGTGAGGCCCAATTGGTGCATGGCGTCCTGGACGGCTATGTCAGTCGCTATGGGTGGGCCGGTGCGGTCGTCGTCGGTGGGGGCGGCGTTTAGGTCTCCTATTATGATGGTGGGTGCCAGGAGGGAGAGGCGGCGGTACGCCAGGCTCAGGGCGTCCGGGAAGTCCTTGTTCCCCTCTCCGAATGGGACGTGCGTGAGTAGCACGTTTGGCTGCCATCCGGGCCCCACGCACTCGTACGCCCCGAGGCGACCGTCCACTCCGAGGTTGGGGTGGGCATGCACCGTGACCGACGTCTTGTGGTAGAGGGGCACCCCTTGTTGCCAGTGGGCGTGGTATTGGTTCCCTTCCGGGTCCAGGATTGGTGCCGGTTCGGGCTGGTCCGCTCTGCGGGGGGCGTGCTCCAGGAACCCCAGGAGGTCTGCGCCTTTGGGTTGTGGCCCTGGAATGGCTTGTAGTGTGGCGGCCTTGGTGGGGTCGTAGGTGACCGCTGGCTCGTTGAGGACGTTGATGCGGATGTGGGCTTCCGTAGGCGCAGGTCTTCGGGGACCGGTAGTCGTGGGGGCGGGCCGTGTCCGGCCCGGGCCCCGTCAGGTGTCGAGGAGGTCGATGACACTGAGCTGCAGGTGCCTTGCGGTTTCGCTTCTGGGGCTGGGGTAGGGGCCATGCATTGTGGACCTCGCCTGTGTACTCGGTGCCTGTGAGGTGCTCCATGTCGGGGGTGCAGAGCTGCATGGGGACCATCTCACGACCGTTTCGGTGTTGCCAGGGTTCAATGGTGTGCCCCACCTGCTTGTCGCTGGGGGTTGCTGGTTCCCACTTGACTTGGATTCTGACCCCTTGGTGGTCCCCGGTGACGCGGTACCGGTGCTTGACCTCACCTGCGGCCCATATCCACTCAGAGGGGCCCGCGGCTGTGGCGTACTCGGAGTGCAGCTGCACCCGGGTGCCGATGGCGTACTCGGGATACAGGGCGGCGGCTTCCTCTTCGGTCCAGCTCTTCGGCTTGGCTTTTGGTTTGGGCGCAGGTTTGGCCTGTGCGGGGGCCTTGCGCTTCTTCGCACCCGGGCCGCGCCGTGCATTGGGCTGTCCCGGTTGGGGGGGTGCGCCCTGGGGCTGCTGTACAGGCGCGTGGCCCGGTGCAAATACGGGGTGCTCGCGGGTGGCTGGGACGTCGGGTTTGGACGTGGGGACGGCGTCCTTCAGCTGGAACACCTGCTTGGTCATGAGGCCAAGCACTTCCTCGGCCTCCCGTAGGGTGTCGGGCGGGTCTGTGGGCCTGGTGAGGAGCCGGTGCCCGGTGCCTGTCCTGTGGCGGCGCTTGTGGGCCGTGTAGCGGGTGGCGTGGCGTGTCCACGCTTGGGTGCGTTCCGGGGGGAGGGGGCCCCCTGGCGCCCCCTGCGCCCAGTGTGGGGCGTAGTGCAGCGCTTCCCAGGTTGCTTCTGGGGTGTGGCGGACGCAGGCAGTGAGTTGCAAGCGGTCCCCTCCGCGTGGTGGGGGCGGGACCTTGTCGTCGGGGGTGTGTGCCGTTGCCCGTCTGACCTTGCCGTGGTCGTCCCATTCCACTGTCCACCAGATGTCCCGGTGTTTGAGGATGTGGACCTCTGTGGTGGCCGGGGGGGCGTCCATGGCGTCCCACCTGACGAGCTGGATGGGGCGGACCTGGGGGTCGGTCTTTGGGGGCGCTCGGTTGCTGAGGATGCGGTGGACGTCCTCTGCGGTAGGGCCTGCGTCGGGGGCGTCCTGCGCTGCCTCGGCTAGAGGTGGGGAGGGGCGGTCCTCCCAGAGGCGGGAGGCTGACGCCGCGGCGTACATGGCTGCGATCAGGACGTGCTCCGTCAGCCCTTCCACCATGAGGTGGTTTTCCTCTCCAGGTCTCGGGGGATGGTTGCCTCGGCCTTTAGGGTGAGGAGTGCGATGGCGCGTTTGGGTCCAGGCGTGGCATGCGTCAGCTCATCTGGCGGGCGTCCGTCGGATCGGGTGTGGGGGGGGCGTTTCTGGAAGGGGGATGGTCCCACCGCCCGGTGCTCGACAAGGTGTAGCGGTATGGCGTGGTGGCGGTCTGCCGCGGGCGAGAGGTAGGGGTGTGGGTCTCCGGGTATAGTGCCGAGGTATATGCCCCCCCTGTAGGTAGGGGTGGGCAGAGGTTCTTGCAGAGCGCCCGCGCATGGTTGCGCGCACCGGGGGTTGCAGTGGGTGCACTGGGCCGTTATGGGGTGTGGTACCGCGTACACGGTGAGGGGCCCACCACGCGCTGGATGTGGCAGGGGATGATGGTGCGCAGGTCCGCCAGTCGTGCCGTGCGGCTTTCGCCATAGTATACCGGGAAGGTGTCCTCCAGTGCAATTTTGGGGCGTAGCTTGCGGGCCAGTAGGTTCAAGGTGCTTGTCTGGGTGGCTTCGTTGACGGTGCTCGGTCCAGCGTTGATGCGTGGGAGCAGGTGGTTTTGATGGTTTGCCGCAGGCTGTCTGCGGGCCGCGTGGAGGGCGGTGCTGTCGGCTGGAGGGGGTGCGTGGTGGGCGGGCCTTTTCCGCGGGGTCGGGGCAACGTGTAGTGGATGCTTCCACGCTGGACGCGGGTGGTGTCGCGGCGGCTGGAGGCCAGGGTAGGTGGTGAAGGTGTATATGTGATCAGGGAGCGCTCATGCGTGGCGTGGAGGTAGTAGTTGTCGCGGTCCGTGTTTTGGGTGACGACGACGTTGGGCGTCGGTATGTCGTAGTTGACTGCGGTATTGGGGAGCTGTTTGTTTACGCGTGCCGTCGCGTCCCCCGTTTTGGGCGCGGTGTCGTGGGGCATGAGGATGTGGACGGCCCACGCATCGTGGGCAGGGAGGTCCAGATCTGGTGGGGGTGGATGAATGGGGCGTCCCCGGAAGTGTGCGAAAGCTGGGTTGTGGCGTGCCGCCGCTTCTTTGATGATGGACGGTGCCCATTGGGGTGGCGCCCAAACCTGCTGGGCCATGGAGGTCCGGGCCGATGCCAGGCTGGTCTGCTGGTGGTTGTAGGCCCCCTTCTGGTGCCGGGTGGTGCCACCATAGAGTGTAGCCCTTCTGCGTGTTATCCTGGGGGGTGTGCACGAGGCCCTGGTGGTTGGAGATGGCGGTCTTGAGGGCTTCCGCTGCTGCGCGGTTGAGGGTGCGCGTGTAGGGCCAGACCCCGGTGGGGGGGGCTGCCCTGGTGTGGGATTCGGCCGTGGTGGGGGCCCGCTCGAGGGTGTGACTGGTGAGGGAGGGCTTGTGCAGCCCATCGTGCAGGGAGGCGCACACGTGTGACCACCTGTCGGCCAATCCCTGTTGTGCGTCGCCCGTGTCTGTCCCTGTGGGTAGGTGCACGATGATCACGTGCCAGGGGTGGGACCCTGGTACCATGGTGGTGTGGTGTGTTTGTTGGCGTGTAACCACACTGCGGTGTCTGCGTTCGCCCGTACGTAGTCCTCCCCTTTCCGCTGTGTGGACGTTTTCAATGGCGGCCTCTCCTTCCAGGGTGAGGAGGAGGTGTGCGCCAGGGGCCTGCGTGTGCGCCTCCGTGTCCTGGAGCCACAGGTACGTG
This sequence comes from Eutreptiella sp. 'Long Island Sound 2002', assembly GCA_964036045.1. NCBI lineage: Eukaryota > Euglenozoa > Euglenophyceae > Eutreptiales > Eutreptiaceae > Eutreptiella > Eutreptiella sp. 'Long Island Sound 2002'. Next base: position 101,956,778 of record OZ038382.1, on the reverse strand, counting down.
AGCACCACGGCGCCGGAAAGGATTTTCCGCTACATGAAGGTGCCCTCGGGTGATGCCCACTGCAGGGGCAGTGTGCGGCATCCCCGCGAGTCGCTGGTGGCATGGTAGTCGTGGGGGAGGTGACACTTGGTGAGCCGGTTCGGCAGGTGTTCGTTGGTGGCTGTGGGGGGGTCCCAGTTACATTCCTCCGGGGGGGGTGCGTCCCCGTCGTCCTCCTTGGGTTTGGCCAGCGGCAGCGCCTGTGCAGCGGGTGTGGTGTCGGGTAACTCGCTGTGTCTGAGGATGTAGAAGCCCTCGGGGGTGAGCTGGAGGACGATGTCCCACTTCGCCATCTGTTCCGGGAACCACTGGTGGGGTCCGCTGTGCGGCCGGTGGAGGGTGACTTGATGGCCCCATCTCCAGCTGTGGTAGGCGAGGAGGCTTAGGATGGTGTCTTGCTCCGGGTCCTCCACGCTCTCCACGTACGCCGTCATGTCAGTGATGTTGATGGCGTACTCTTCCTCCAATTCTTGTGTGGCGGCGCCCGGAGATGGGGGGGTAGTGGGGTACCCGTGGAGCCCCGGCCCCGTGACGTCGGGCAGGTCGCGCTCCAGGGGCGCCCGGTACTCGGCAGGGCCCTTGCTGGCTTCGTGGGTGGGGTGGTGGCACCGCAGGGCATTCGACAGGTGTGTCCAGGGCGCCCGCTCGCGGGGTGGGGGTCGTGGGGGGGCATTTTGCGGGCTGGGGTGGCCGGGGTCCACGGGGTCGCTTGTTGCGGGCTCGGGGTCCGGCGGGGTTAGGTCCATATGCTGTTCCGTGTCCTCCGTGTGTTGGAGCTCCAGCTCTAGCAGGCTGTCGATGTCCAGGGCGTGCTGGGGTGCTGCTTCGTGGTGCAACGGGTGTGTTATGTTAGTGCTCCGGGTATCCGCATCTGCCGGTGCGGGGCCGTGCGCTGGTGCCCGGGGAAGTGCGTGGTTTGGCCCGGTTGTGGTGTGCGCCTGCTCGTTGGTGGCTGTGCCAGCCGGCGGTGTCGCCCCTGGGCCCGGTTGGGGTTGTGGCTGGTGGTGGGTGTCGAACTGGCGTGTGGTGTGTGGGGTTTCCAGGGGCGGTGCCGGTGGGTGGGGGGGGGGGTGCGGAGCCGGCGTGGCGTGGCGTCGTTCCTGTGTTGGTGGGCTGTTGTGTTTCATGTCCTCGGGTGGGGGAGGGGGGTGCGGTGTGGCATGGTGGTGCTGGGCTGCCTGGTGGCCTTCCTGGTTGGGGGGGGGGGGCGTGTCCAAGTCTGGTGGGTCGGGTGGTCGCTCGTGGCTGGTCCTCGGGCGGTGTGGGGCGGCCCTGTGCGGTCTCCTGATCGTCCCTCTGGTAAGTTTCAGTACGTAGGCCGTGTGGGTTCGTTGTGGTGTGGGGCTTTGGGTCCCCTGGGAGGGGGTTTGTGGGATTGGAGTGTCGCAACCAGGCGTGTGTGGTCGCGTAGTGCTTGTGGGTGTCGGCTCACCGGTGAGTGGACCCAGTGGTGCAGGGAGCGCTGTGTATGAGCCACACGCGGGCTGCCACGTTTGCGGGGTCTGCGGGTCGGTGGGTCGCGGTGTCATGGGCGTGTTGTGGCCCCGGTGCGGTGTCCGTCGGTGGGGAGTGGTGGTGCGTGGCTGGAGTGTACTGTCTCCATGGTGGGGGGGGGGCTGTGGGCTCGGGTGTGGGCTGGGTCCGTGGTAGGCTACCGGCTGGCAGCGGCTGCCGGGGCCTCACTGTGGGTGGGTCTTCCGCGGTGTCTCCTTGGCCCCTGGTCGGCTGGCTGAGGGGGGTACTTGGGGTGTACCGCATCCATGGGGGCACCACCGTGTGTTGGCGTGCCGTAGTGGGTTGTGGGGGTGGGGCGTGTGTCGGTGTCGTCCGTGTGGTCGGCGGCAGTGTGTCGTGTGTCGTCCTCGGCGGCTCCTCTTGGTGGTCCGTTGTGGCGGTGCGTGGGGGGTGGTCTTGGGCTTGGCAGTTCTTGGGAGGGCGCGGGACATGTGGGGTGGACAGTTGGGGGGGGGCGCGCGTGCGTGTGGATTCGTGTGTTCGCCCGCTGCTCCCTCTGCGGTTTCTTCCTTAGCTTGTCCCTTGCGCTGCCTCTCTTTGTGCGTGTTCGTTTTTTTTTGGGGGGGGGGAGGGTGCGTGTGGTTGGGCGTTTTCGGCGCTGGGCGTGGGCGTGGGTGCGTGCCGGTGCTGGTGTTGGTGTGGGTGTGGGTGTCGTGAGGGATGGGTGGCTGTTGCGCTGTAGGGCCCCCGTGTGTGTGTCGGCCCTCAGGCATCCGGTGGCCTCTGGTCTCCGAGGCGCCGGTCCGTGGGTCGCCGGCGGCGGGTGACTGGCGGCAGTGGTGGCGTGGTGCTTGTGTGGGTGGTCGCGGCTCCTGGGTAGCACCTGGGTGGCGTGGCCAGACGTGGGCGTGCGTGTGGGTGTGTTCATGGCGTGGGCCGGTTGGGCGGTGGGCACCCCACTTCTCGTTGCGGGACGGCCAGTGTGGGCGTGGCTGGTTTGCGTGGGTGGGATGGGGGGATGGCGTCGAAGGCGAGGTGGGTTGGGTTGGGGCATTGTGGGCGATGCAGTGGGTGGTGGAGATGCTGGTGATGTTTAGGGGGGGGGCTGCTGCAGGCGATTCGGCAGGTTCTGTGGCTGATGTGGGTGCTGCAGGCGATGCGTACGGCCGATGGTAACGGTGTCGTAGGCGACGGGGCGGGTGCTGGGGGGGGGCGGCGGTTCTTGTGGTCGCCGTAGGCGATGCAACGGGCGGTGGCGTCGCTGGTGATGTCGGCGGGTGCTGCAGGTCACGTCCATGGCGAGGGCGCTGCGAGTGACGGTATGGGTAATGGCGCTGTTGACGGGGGGTGTTGCAGGTGGTGTGCCGACTGGTGGCGCTGCTGGTACTGCCTGTGCGTAGGGCGTCGCCAGGGATGCTGTGAGTGGTGGTGTCGTCGGTGGTGCTGATGCTGAGGGTGACGCAGGCGATGCACCGGGTAACGGTGGGGCCGGTGTGTGTCGTAGGTGATGGGTTGAGAACGGGTGGTGGGGGGCCGGAGAGGGGGCTGCCGTGGGTGCTACGGGTGATAGTGGCTTTGGTGATGCCGTCGGTGGGGGTGTCGCAGGTGATGGATCGGGTGACGGTGTTGTTGGTGATGTCGATGGTTGGGGGGGGCAGTTGGTGGGGTTGTTGGCGTCGGCGGCGAGGGTGTTGCGGATGCAACAGCTGATGGTGAAGGTGCTGTAGGCGGCACAGTGGGCGGCACTGTGGGTGATTCTGATGGTGAGGGTGTTGCTGGTGATGCAATGGGTGTTGGCGTCGTTGACGACGCCGGTGGTGAGGGCGCTGCTTGCGTCTCTGACGACAGTGAGGGTGCAGCGGTGCATCCCGGGCGTCGCTGGCGGTGTTGATGGTGGGGGCGTCGTAGGTGACGGAGAATGTGGGGGTTCATCGGGCAACTGTGAGACCGGTAATGCCGACGGGGAGGGGATGATGTGGGTGTTGAGAGGGCTGCAGAGGGAGAGCGCCGCGGGCGACGTCGCCCCTGAGGGCGCTGTGGGTGTTGGGGTGGGCGCTGTTGGCAGTGTCAGCGGTGTCGCCAGTGGCGGAACGGGCGTCGGTGACGCTGGTGTTGTTGATGGTGAGGGTGTTGCGGGTGGTTCCGTTGGTGGCGGAGTCACCGGCGCTGCCGATGGTGATGGTGCTGCGGGTCGCGTCGATTGTGAGGGTGCTGCTTCCTGTGGTGGTGGGGCTGGTGTGCGCTACTGGTGGTGTAACGGTCCAGGTGGTGGTGAGGCCAGGGGCGCCGTCGTGAGGGTTGCCAGCAGTGCAGCGGGTGATGGGGGGGCTGCAGGTGGTGTAATTGGCGGTGGTGCCTTTGGTGACGCCGGTGGCGAGGGTGCCGCAGGTGATGGACCAGGTGACGTTGGTGATGGCGATGGTGAGCGGGCGATGGTGATGTTGGCGTTGCCGATGGGGAGGGGGTGTTGCATTGGACGCAACGGGTGGTGGCTGTGGGCTATGCACCGGGTGGTGATGGTGCTGGTGGTGTCGTCGGCGAGGTTGTCGCAGGGAGGTGATTCAACAGGTGATGGTGTCACGGGCGATGTTAGTGGTGAGGGTGTCGCTGGCGGTGCCAGTGGTGGGGGTGTTGCAGGTGCTGTGGTGCCGTGCGTGATGCAACAGGTGATGGCGTCATTGGTGATGTCGCGGGTGGTGCAGGTCTGTAGGCGACACCACGGGTGCTGTCCCGTGTCACGCGGTGGTTGGTGTCTCTAGCGCTGCTTACGGTGAGGGCACCACGGGTGCCATATACTGTAATCGTGGATGGTGTCGCTGGTGGTGCCGGTGGTGATTGTAGGTGCCACAACGGCCGTTGGGGGTGCCGCAGGTAACGTGGTGGGTGATGGTGTCGCTGGCGATGTCGATGGTGACCGTCCTGCAGGCGATAAGGGTGCAAGTGAGGCACCGGGTGAATGGTGGTGCTCCTGGCGACGGGGTCTGGAGTGCTGCCGATGGGGAGGGTGTTGTTGGTGATGCCTTGGGTGCCGGTGAGGGGCTGGTAGGGAGGAGAGGGCGATAGTGCGGTCGTGCGTGATGGTGGGCTCTCTGGTGTCTCCGGTGTAGGTGAGGCTGGTGACACGGTCCACTCCCTCTAGAAGGCTGGGACCAAGACGCCCGATGGTGGCTGTTGAGGCAGGTGACGCGTCCACTCTGTCGTGCTTGGTGTGTGTGACCAGTGCCGGGTACCTTTGGTGCGCTTGTTGGCGTGGGTGTGTTGACGGCGGTGGTTTGTCTGCCTGTGTGCCCGTGGAGCTGGTGCCGGCATTGGGCGGTTGCCTGTGGGTGTGGCGGTGGTGGTGGGGGTCAGTGCGCTGGGCGCTTGGTGGGCGTGGTTGAGTGCGGGTACGCGTGTTGGTGTGTACTTGGTGCCGGTTGCGGGGGGTCTGTGGGCGGCGGCTGTGCTGTTGCCGTGCGTGTGGCGGTTTGTGTTGTCTGGTGGAGCGTGGCTGGTGTGTGCTTTGCTCAGATGGTGTGGGGCCTGGTCGGCGTGGGTGGTGTCGGTGTGGGTGTTTGGGGTTTTTGTGCTGCTTGTGGGTGCGTCGTGCGCGCGGTGTGGTCGGGTGTGATGGTGGTGTTGCTGGCGATGTCGATGGTGATGGTGCTGCAGGTGATAAGGGTGGGACGGTGATGTTGGCGGTTACTGGTGTGGGTGCTGTGGGTGATGTTGAATGTGAGGGTGTTGCAGGTGTGGCACTGGGTGGATGGTGGTGTGCCTGATGACGGCGTCGTGAGTGCTGTCGGGGGGGAGGGTGTTGTAGGTGATGCTTTGGGTGCCGCTGTTGAGAGGCTGGCGGAGAGGAGAGGGCGGTAGTGCGGCCGGGCGAGATGGTAGGTTCTTCGGTGTGGGTGGTCAGCGGGAGGTGGGCGCGGCTGGTGGTGTGGTGCTCGGTGTGTGTGGCCAGTGCTGGGTAGCTTAGGTGTGCCTGTTGGTGCGGGTGTGTTGATAGCGGTGGTTTGTCCGCCTGTCTGCCCGTGGAGTTGGTGCCGGCGTTTGGCGGCTGCCTGTGTGCGCGACCGGGTGCCGTTGTGTGTGGCGGTGGTGGTGGAAGTCGGTGCGCCGGGGGCTTGGTGGGCTTGGTTGGGTGCGCGTGCGCGTATGGACGTGTGCTTGGTGTGGGCTGCGGGGGGTCTGCGGGGGGCGGGCGCGTTGTTGCCCTGCATGTGGCGGCCAGTGTTGTCTGGTGGTGCGTGGCTGGTGTATGCTCTGCGTGGACAGTGCTGGTGTGGGTGTTTGGGGCTGGGTGCTGGATGTGGGCGCTTCGTCTGCGCGGCGTGGTCAGGCGTGTTGGTGGGCTCTCCAACGTGTGTGGCCGGCTGGTGGTCGGTGTGGTCCGGTCGGTGTGGGCTGGGTGGTGGTGGTTGTTGCTTCTGAAGTGTCGTGCTACATTGCATTTCTATCCTCCTGACTGCACACAAGAGTTACAGGTAATCGCAGGAGTCGGTGCAATTGTTCAAACATACATGGGGGAGCTGTTAGATGACTGGCTCGAAGATGATAGCAACCTGGAGCAGTGGTCATCCGGCAAGCTTCCAGCTTGGGAGAGACGTGTCCTCGTGACAAATTTGCTGGGTGAGGCCTGCGAGTAGTTGTGTAATAATTTTACCATTGACACAATGATCCATAAAGTTGGCACCTTACTAACCGTAGGTGGGTCTCGTGCTGCAGAAATGATTATTCAGGGTGCACCCAGGTACACCTTCTGTGCAGGGGATGCAGGGGAGCACGAGGGGGTGAGTGACAGTGAGAGTAACATTGGCAGCTGCCTTTCTGAGGAAGACGACCCTGAGGATGGTGAGGATGAGGTCTCAGGATCAGGTTCAGAAAAGGGAACGGACGGGGCTAGCTCTGGTGGTTCAAGTTCTGTAGAACAGGCAGCCGATGTTATGATTGATTGCAAAGATGGTTTCCTCTGTCTGTCAGCTTGGACACTGATTCCCATGTGCCCTGATTTCTGGCCTCTGCAGCCCAAAAAAACTGAAGTACCGACTGGTTTATAGATATGACAGCACCATGTGGTGCAGTGCAGTTCTGAAGAAGTATGGGTCACGGCCTGGGTACTACACAGTGCAGTATGATGTGGATGGTGTGCAGTGCTACCATCAGCTTGATTCTTAGAGGCATGGCACTGACCAAACCTTGGGTTTTTGTCACAACAGAATGGGAGCGTTCTCAGTTTTATGTGCTATGTTTTTTCTTGCTCAATGCAGGGTTTGTTGACAGGTGGGCATGGAGTACCTCAGTGAAGCTGTTTTAGCAGAAGTAATTTTGTAAACCTTTTTTCTTATGGCAGTGTCTCGGAAAGAACAGGACAGGTATCGGAAACCAAGTGCAAACAGTGATGTTTCTTTGCAGGATAAAGATATTGCAAGGTTTTGTGATGGCAGGGTTTCTCAAAAACAGGGCACGCCGGGAACGAGGAATCAATGGGCGAACTTCAGCCTGTCAATTTTTTAGGCAGCAGGCATGGAATTCCACGCTAGGTTCCTGAGAAGTAGTTTTCATCTAAGTCAGTCCGACCCGTAAATGCTCCAAGAGATGCAGATGGTTGGCTGACATGGGTCAACTGTGGATTCGTGTGGCGTATAGCCTGGTGTTGCAACCAGAACGACAGATCAGGTCAACGACAAACAGCCAACCACAACCAAGACACAGACAGGCAGACCAACTGACTGACTGTCCGACTGCAGGATGGCAGAAACGTGGGAGACACCCATCCATCAGGGGTCACTCGCTGACTTGAAAATAAATAAACAGTCTCAAAGCTACACTACACAATCACTGTGAAATCTCTCCCCCCACAGAAGAAGCCAATGTCCTTGGGGGGGTTGGCGCGGCATACATCTCGTGACGGAGGGCATTCGCGCACAGCTACCCACGCCCAAACAAACACTGGCTAGCATACGTTGACACCAGCAAACATTTGCCAGCAGGGTGAGACCGACACCATCAGAGGGTCGTCTGAATCATCCCCCTGGCCTCAAATCAGCAGGACCTGTAGTTGCCACCACAGGTCTGACAGCGGGGGTAGCAGTGTAACTGCATCACACTGACAGCAGTACACGAGTAATAAGTCTGTGCACCAAAACACCTTGAATACAACCATGCATCAGCACACGGCGGACATGACAAGGGACACTGTGTATCCTATAGTCTAGCTCGATAGTGTTCACCTCACAGTATGTATTCACAAGGGTCTTAATTACTGGTTACCTAAAATTCAGCATTTAAATCTGTCCGCTTAGTCAATCAGGAAACATTAGTACATCTTGGTCATAGTGATGCGGTAGCGGCCGGGTCTCCCCAGCGCAACCGCGGAAGTCTCCGCGGGCGCAAAATGACCTCATCAGAGGCGTCGTCGCAGATTGGGAAATGAAGGCTAGAATAGCGATTTATATAATTTTTCGCGATAATTTCATCAATTTGTCTTCTGCGCCTTTTCAGGGACCATGTAGCCAGGACTAATCCTGCGATGCGGCGAAAATCCTGGAAAGATTTGTATAAAAGGTGGTCAAATGGACTCTCAACGCGAACAAAATCGGGAAGATAACACCGCTGACCGGAGTCATGGTTGAAGCCTGATTTTTGTGCTGTGTTGCATTTTTCAGGGTCTTCAAGGGCCAACGCGGCGGGCCCCACCCTACCGCTTCAAAATCTTTCCACAACACTGCCGCACGCCGCGGAGAAGACAACGGCCGCCAGTCGCTCACAAGGAGAACGGCTGCCAGCCGCTCAAGAGGAGACGGCCGCCAGCCGTTCAAGAGGAGACGGCCACGAGCCGCTCAAGAGGAGACGGCCGCCAGCCGTTCAAGAGGAGACGGCCACCAGCCGTTGAGAAGTCGACGGCCTCCAGCTGTTGAGAAGGAGACAGCCGCCAGCTGCTCAAGTGGAGACGGCCGCCAGCCGTTGAGAAGGTGACGGCCGCCCGCCGCTCAAGACAAGACAGCGTCAAGCCGTCTGCGCCGAGGAGGGCAGCCATCAGCCGCCCGCAGTGGAGGAGTTAGAGGACGGCCGTCAGCCGCCCGCAGTGGAGGAGTGGGCGGACGGTCAACAGCCGTTTGTCAAAAGAAGAGGGGCTACAATGAGCAGCTCATCGGACTCGGGACCTGCTAGGCCAAGAGCAAACTCCCCATGGAGTTCAGGCAGCAGTGACCTTGAAGGTCATCTTGAAATTACGTTTCTTGACGGCACAAAATAGAGCTCCAGCAAGTCCTCAACCCCTGTCACGGGTGAACGACGGACAAGAGCCAAGACCCCAATGATGCCAGCCAGAGGGCTGGTTCGGTGGTACCAACCGGCGTATCGAAGTCCAAGTGACCCGTGGGGGCAGCAGCAAAGAGAAGAACCGCGTGCCACCATAGGAATGCAGGAGCCCCGAGCAATGCAAGCGAATCTGCGGGAGAGGGAGAGACATGCAGCCATGGTTCCGCGGGAGCAAGTGCCTGCAGACTCACCAAGGCGGCAACTGACCTTTGAAAGCGCCAGACACCAGGGTCAGCGAAGAGCGGCACATCAACCGCAACTCGAGCAAAGGACCGTAAGGGAATCCACAGCCAGGCAGCAACGAGGCTACCGACCTCACCATGGTGACGGGCGCCAAGATGGTACCAGGAGTGCGCCGTGGAGGAGTCACACAACCCAGCAGCATGTTCCTTTGACAGAACGAGCAGCAACGAATGAACGGGCAGCGCAGCCAATGGAAGAGCGAGTCAAGAGACTAGAGAATGTGGTCTTCCTCCGAGTGCCCGCACTGCAGGCGGAGGTCGAACGCCTGAAGGGCGTCCTCAAGCTTCAAATGGAACAAACGGGAGGACGGACGACATGGGCATCCAAACAAAAGATGACCATGGGCAGTCAAACGCCTAGTCCAAGCAGTCGCTGATGGCGGCGTTGAGCTGTAACGGCACCTCTTAAAGGGGGTAGCAGAAGGGCAGCATGAACCTGCATAATTATTATATTGTATTTGAGTGCTCGCAGTTTTCCTTCTTTGGTGGAGCACCACTTAGTTGGGCGCAGTCTTGACACACCCACTCCCTTGGGAGCAAGTCCAGTCTTGTTGGACTTGCCGTGGTCAGAGCCCAGTCTTGTCAGGCTCCACCAACTGCGTATATATGTGGGACTTGAAACCAATGTATATATGGGGGAGCTCAGCCCCTGGCACACGCACCCGCACTTGTACAGTACAGTGCACGGTGCCTGGGTAAGGCCCGAACTGACACAGCACCATGGATCTTATGCTGAGTTACAGTGCTGTGTGCGTGCCTGTCCTGTTGCTTGGTTTTTGAAAGCATGGAGGTTTTCGGGAAACTGAAAACTTTTGCCAGGTTTTCAGAGCAAACGCGGCAGGCCACCCAACGCCTTTTTCTTTTTCCTAGTGTGTCAAAGTAGGCAGATTTTTGCCTAAGGGTAGTATTGGTGCTCCCCACCGGAGACCTAGGGTAAGGCCACCCCCGGGAGTTGTTTTTCCCCCTGGGGGATAAACAAACCTTTTGGGTCCAAAAGAGGAAGGTGACCTAGCGGAGACTTCCTCCAGGGCACTCCAGTGCGGAGTTGCAAGCCTCCTAGAGGGTTGCAACTCTCTGAAGGAGAGGAGTGATGCGGTAGCGGGTGGGTCTCCCCAGCGTGAACGCAGAAGTCTCCGCGGGCGCAAAATGACCTCATCAGAGGCGTCGTCCCAGATTCGGAAATAAAAGGCTAGAATACCAATTTTCAAAATGTTTCGCGATAATTTCATAAATTTGCCTTCTGCGCCTTTTCAGGGACCATGTAGCCAGGACTAATCCTGCGATGCGGCAAAAATCCTGGAACGATTTGTATAAAAAGTGGTCAAAGGGACTCCCAAAGCGAACGAAATCGAGAAGATAACACCGCTGACCGCAGTCATGGCTGAAGCCTGATTTTTGTGCTCTGTTGCATTTTTCAGGGTCTTCAGGGGTCAAAGCGGCGGGCCCCAGCCTACCGCTTCAATACTATGTTACATCACAAGGAGTTCCCATTTCGATAGGGTATTCCCTATCTCACAGATCAGGTCACCTCCTCTGCGTATCACTCCTAGGTAAACGTACATCTAATACACTGTAACTACATCATCCTAGGCTGCAGCGGAGTTTTCTCCATCAACATTGACTCACTCCTCAGGTTCTGTTCTACAGAATTATGCTCGCTGGGTGATCTACACCCCCGTGGTAATACCAGTTGCTCTGGTCACACTTGGTGATACACACGGATCCACTCTGGCCTATGAGGCGGACACATGTGCAGGTCGACTCCCTACATAGACATCAAAAACCTTTTATACTTCCAGTTAACCTAGAAACACCGCCAGTACAGTCGCTCAGAACTACATAGAAGCCTGAACACCCTGCCTCACGGCCGGCCGCTGCTGGGTTTTGATGGGCCAGGCGGACTCCCGAATCAGGAGGACCAGCGCCAGCACGCCGCTCTCCGTCAGGCACAGCCCTGTCTGGTACATGTTGCAGGAGAGGAGCACAAGCACGCACACAAGGTTGTTCAGGATGGGGATACAGGGTTCAACTGAAGGAAGCCTGGGCACCCCTCAGGGTTCAGCTCACGTATTCACCCCCTTGACGCGCCTCGCAGAGCGTAACAGGGCCAGGGGCCTTGCGTCAGGAGGCGGTGTCTGCCTTAGAAGGCACGAACATTAACCTGTGCGCCAAAATGGCAGCTGCGGGCACTTGGCAAATACCTGCCAGACGAGGACCTCCCTGAATACTACCCCACCGAATTCATTACAGACCTATAACAGTACAAGACAGGGCACACAGTACCCACAGAAGATTCGATTCCTACAGTATGCTCTTGAAGTTCTTTGGGTAGGTTCTCCTGTGTATCCCGTAACGATAAATGGGGACAGAAGCAGGAGTGAGAGGAGAATAGGTTCGGAAGCAGGCACACTTGTTTCATTGGCGCCCAAGTGAAGCGCCCACGCAAGCACCGTGTGTATAAGGGGGGAGGGTGCCTCCTTGCACAGAAAATGCTTGCAGGAGAGCTGATTTTTCCTAACCCCCCCCCGCCCCTCTGGCTTGGTGTTACCAATCCTAGGGGAACGAAATTCCCTTTAACAGGCTTGCCGAAATTTGGAGCCCGAAAATGAGGGCAAAGGGCCCCAAAAATGCTTTTCGCCACAACATAGGCAGGGCCTGGCCGGGCTGCCTGGGCTAACGCACAGGAGTTCCTGGCTGACGCCCAGTCCCCTGGGGTTCTCGGAGTAGTCGATGCTGTCCTCGGGGGGACACAAGTGCACTTGGCACTTGCTGGCTGGGTTGCCCTCTTGTTGTCGATGGGGCCTCAGGCCTTCATGTCCCTCTTGCCGGTGGTGCTGGCCATTGCCCAGCAGGCGAGGGAGGACAGAGCAAGAGCGTTCTGACAAGGCTGCTGAACCAAGAAAGACATCACCCGCACCGGCTCGACGACGTCGAAGGCTGCCAAGCGGACGTAGCGCTGACAGTAGGACCTGCGGCTCTCGTTGACCCCTTGCAAGATCTGGCTGGCGTCAGCACAGCTGAACATGGCTGACGTCAGTGCAGCGGAACAAGGCTAGCCTCACTGCGGCCGAACATGGTAAGCTTCCACATGGTCCAGTACTGGTCGTAGGACTAACCGGCTGCTGAGCCAGTGAACCAAACAGTGTTGTCGTTGGACACGAGGCTGCTCTCCTGAGCAAAGAACTCCATGCAAGGACAGAGACCATTGGTGCTGATCAATTGCACGTGCTTGGCAATCAGGGAATTGGTCAACTCAGGCAAATGAGAGGAAGTCTCGCACTTCTTGTTTTGGGGTGCCTGCCGAAACAAGCACCGTGCTCTGTCCAGTGCTGAATCAAAACACCTCTCAATCGTAAATGGATGGCCAGTAGCTCCTCCTAAGGCCAACCCTTTTCGGTATGCATGAGAAAAAGGTAATTGCACTCCGGGGGCCTCAATGAACGAGAAAGCACAATCGATAACCAAACCCACCAACACGGCGTCGTGCCTGCTGTGTGCGGTCCGCAACCTCATCAACCACAACCCGCTGAACAGGAGCGGCCCCGGCGGGGGCGTCAGTGGTCTGAGCCTGTGCACCATGAACAGCTGGGTTTGGGCAGCAGTAGGCAGTGTCACAGAGTACGGGCTGGGTGGTGGAGGGGCACCACCAGTCATGATCATAACATGCCCAGCAACAACACGTCATAAGAGCTCCAAAGGCAGTAAGTAAGTAAGTAAGTAAGGGCGACCGCGTTCGCAGCCTCATCTGACATCTCTTCGTTTGTTTTACATGGTGGCCGCCTCTGGCGGGAAGGAGAGCTCTCCACCATCAGTTCCCCTGGCGACCCCTGTCTCACCTCACGGCCGAGAACTTCAACCAGGTTCCCTTGAGGCATGACCGGTGGTAGGCTCCCTTCAGTCGCTGCCCTCACGGTTTCAGCTCCTTCCGGTCACCCTTTGAAGGATCCCCCGGCCTTCCCCCCTGGCACAGCCTATTGGGCGCCTGCAGGCGGGTTTCCTGTGGATAGCCCTTGCCGACAGCGGAGTATTTCTCACTGTCAACCACATTCCACCACTCCCCATCCCTCACGGGTTGGAGTACCCACTCGGCTCCCGGATGCACTTGGGTGTCATCCATCCACGGCTGAAGGCCAGGGGGCGACCCTTTCCACGTTCCCCCTGGTCCCGCTCACGCGTGAACCTACGTGTACTCAGGCCATTGACCCAGGGATCTCAAGGTCAACCCTCACCCCTGCGGACACGTCACGGCCGTCCCGGAGTTCAGGGCATTCTCCTGACCTCCCGTGGTCAGGTTCCCCATGGTTGGCCCATGGTTCACCACTCCATGGCGACTGGTTTCCCAATCTCACGGGGCTGTTGCTTGGCCCTTTCGGTCTCCCTGCCCATCCCATGTCCCATTCTCCTTTGCCACATCCTGGCACCGGCCCGTTCCCAGCGTCCCACCGACTCCCTACCCCGTCGGGCGGTTGTGCAGCCCTAGCCACACGCCCTTCCCCGCCCCGTCCCCTTGTCGCATCATCCCGTGTTTATGCCCCACCGGGTCGCCAGCAACCCTGTGACGAGGGCCCACTGGATCCTCTTCCATCCGGGGACCGCTTTGTGCGCCTAGCACGGGTCGCTCCCTTCCCGCCCCCGTCCCTTTCCCCTTTGCCGCGGCCCCGGCCTAATCCTCTGGGCTGTTGTGCGGCCCCATCCCATCCCTCATCCCGTGTTTATACCCCAGCGGGCCGCCAGCAACCCTGTGGCGCGGGCCGACTGGATCCTCATCCATCCGGGGACCGTTTCGTGCGCCTAGCACGGGTCACTCCCTTCCCGCCCTTTTCCCCTGTGCCGCGGGCCCGGCCCAATTCCCTGGGCTGTTGTGCGGCCCCATCCCATCCCTCATCCCGTGTTTGTACCCCACCGGGCCGCCAGCAACCCCATGGCGCGGGCCCACTGGATCCTCATCCATCCGGGGACCGTTTTGTGCGCCTAGCACGGGTCGCTACCCTCCCGCCCCCGCCCCTCTCTCATGTGCCGCCTCCCATGCTCCAAGGGCAGCCTTCTTCCATCTGTTCTGTGGCGTGCCTGCCTCCCATCAGGGCGGAGGGGGGCGTTCGATCTCGAAGGGACCTCGACTTTATCATCACGGTTATGAGAACACAATGACTGCACGAGAAACATCAGTTCGAAAGGGCGGACGAGTGACAAAACAGATCATGTACATTAATACCAAGTCACTATAGACAAGTAGACTGATGGGACGTGGTAAGAAAATTCACTGGTATGACAGCGTACTCAACGTTGGCTGTATAACTAGACGAAGTACAAACGTCGTACGACTGTAGGCATACATTATTACTAAAAGCCATACAATCCACAAATAGTCCTAGACCAGTGAATATGGCGTCTCAGAGCCTACTAGGTATAGGGGGCTGTATCTTACCTTAAGATCTAGGTATGCGGTAGTAAAGCTAGCTACTTGTGTATCATCGCAAGAACTGGGTATACACAACTCCAAAACATCAAATCAAGACTTGCAAACGGGTACTCATTTGGAGACTCTAGTAAAACTGACAGACTCACAGTTTGCACGCAGTGTTCACGAGTACTAACACACTCGTCGGCTCTAGGCTTGTTGATACTCACCTACGCAGGAGTACACGCAAAGAATGCTCATAGTCACATGCATGCACATGAGTGAACTCAAACTCATCCAGACACGAGTGTACTTGACACGTGCTTGCACGTATCCACGCACGCACCGAGTAGTGACAATCCAGCTCATTTTCTCACACCCGTGCTCTACACGAACAATTAAACACCAAACGTGCTCAAATTAGCGCAAATACCCACCCATCTGCGCGTTAACGCATGCTTTCAAGTTAGGCAAATACCAGGCAGACATTCAAATAAAATTGCTGTGACCAGCGATACACTCAATCGAGGTATACGGCCCAAGCAATGTTGGCGGTGGTGGTAGGCCACCATCCCAATTGGCAAAGGTAAAAACTACAAAATTTTGGGCAGAACACTTGTTCATAACATCCAAAGACGAGTGGTAATGGTGGTCCGTGGTCTTTGGCAAGCAAGCAGTAGCGCACCCTGCAGAGAAAGAAAACCGAGGTGCAGAAATGTACACAAGTCAAAACGTACACGAACGAACACCAATGTGTGCATACAAAACCATCCATGCATAAACTTTCAACCCACAAATTGGCACGTGCAATGGCAAAGGTGCAAGAAGACATGCATACTAGCACATAGGAAAACAAGCACAAACGCGTGCTAACGTGCAATCCACATGCATGCATCATGGATAAAGGGCAAATGGATTGTCATAATGATTTTTTTGGGAGTTCAAGAAATCAAGCAAGCTTGCCTTGACACGGACAACAAAATTTCTACCACTTTCCTTTACAAAGTTCTTCCTCACAAGAGTGGCATCATGGTGCCCAATTCATTCATCTTTGACTGGTTCTCCGTGAGATCTCTCACATCCATACCCTCATCGGTGTACCAATGCAAAAGCGCCTTGCGGAGAAACAACACAGTAACCGCTAATGCACGTGATTGAATTTTTCAACGATGGCGGTATTTTTTCCGACGAAGGTGACATACATCTTCAAAACCTTTTTGATGGGATGTTGAAGTCATCCGTCCTTCATCCTCTTAGCCAAGGCGCTCTTTCATCATTTGATCCATTATGCCGTACAGGGGGACACCGCGAGGCTGGTATAAAAGCAAGACCACACAAGATGAGAAACATCTAACTAAACGACGTTTTCATGGGATGAAATTTCCCAAAACTTTTAAACTCCCTATAGGGTAAGCAAAACACACACACAAGACACTTGGGGCATTGGGACCCCACGTGAGGTTGATAAAGGGCATGTTCGGGGTGGTCTTGTGTATTGTACGTGCCCAAGAGGAAGCACCTCAATGGTTCTTCGGGAGCGCCCAAGAGGAAGCACTTGGGATGCAAAAACAACAAACACTAACATTGCAAGACAGTTTCCCTTTGCTGGAAAGGTGAGCATTTCCGGAGTCGGCGCAGGAAAGTCCTGAGTTTCGAGGAAATGCCTTAAAACTAGCCATGCCTCCGCTACCAGAAAGATGAAATGGGTTGTGACTCCATTTCCTCTAAGGTGTGTTCGTAGATTTATGTTTTCGATATTTATATATCTGGAAATTGGTTATGTTTCACATAACTAGAAATACGCTAAACAAAAGAAATATCACATAAAAGAAAGATTGGAAAATGGGCTCATAAAACTCTATAATTTTTCGTAGGGGTGCACACGAGCAAAACTTAATCTAAAACGATTCCTCCATCGTTATTTTGTCGAAGAAACATTTCAATCCAAAATGTTCCTATCCTCTTCCCAGCTAATCGATACCAAAGGCAAACAAGAGCAAAGGCAAAACAAGGAAATCACAAAGGAAGTGTACTCTCACTCGTTCGTGATAAGGTTCATGGTCCCCGCCTGCCACCCCAATCAGGACAGGTGGCATTATACTCCCCTGACTGGGTGGTTTTACCATGTCTAAAAGACAAGAGGAGAAAATGATTGTAATAATGGATTGACACCGGCAAGTGCAATAAAACCAAAGCAATGAAAGAGGATCCTATTCACCATGCTCATATATTTATCTATCATGTGAACAGCACGTTGCTACGTGCGCCAACTGGAACTAATCAACCATGAATACACCTTGCATGCATGAATGCCATGAATGCATGCTCGAGTTACCAACATTGCGGCAATTGAAAAATAAAACAAAATAGGCGTAACCTAATCAGTCATCTCTTGACCTCGATAAATCATACAGTATCTCCATACGTCCGTTCAGACTCTGGTCGCGGCGCGAAAGCAGCGCAACAATCAATGAACTACAGATCTGTCTGTACATATCAGTACAGTACCACAGTCCATCTGTGTCTGTATCTGTATCTGCATCTGTATGTACAGTGCAACGCTGTTGCTGTGACGGTAGCGCCCTTAAAGAAAACGGAGGTTAAGGAGGTTTTTCTTACCATCTCCGTACTTCTCCTTCAGTCTGGCCCTCAATGCCTGGATCTTCGGGCACTCATCCGACTCCGCCATGGCTTTGCCGGGCACCTGGACTACAGAACTTACTTTTGGGGTGTCATTCCCACTCAACTTTGGCTCTGAGGGTCTTTCTGAGTGGCCCATTGGCATATCTCGGGCCTTGCCTCGGAACACATCACCGTAGATGGCTGGGTTCCCGCCAATTGGCTTGTCCTGGTTTGACATGTCGTCCAGCACCGACCTTACGAAGGTATTCTTGTCATAGGAACAAGATACGATGGCGTCCACTTCCCACCAGGCTTTGTCCTGGCCTTTTTTCTCTCGCTGGCTTACCCAATCATGAAAGGATGGATCCATATACCCCTGAACCAGATCCAGCTCCTCATCAGAGAGAAAGTATTCCGGTTCTCCCACGTCAACGGGGGAGAGTGCGAAGCACTGCCGCCAGGGCTCCGTCATCACACGGCTGACACACAGGAAGTCAGTGGCGTCGGCCTGCTCCAGGCCCCTGTCCATGTCATGGAATTCGGTTGGCCATCTCTCGGGTGGCATGGCCTGTACCCTGGCATCCTGATAGACACTGTCTCCACCCGGTAGGACGACCTTGTTGGAGGTCATCTTTGTCAAATAGACCACCCAATATCGGGTACCTTCCTCCTCGGTACACCCCGGGGGACAACCAGCACTGCATTTGAACAGTCCTTGCAGATCTTCGCCTTCGAATATCCACTCGGGGACATTGCATCTACATCAGATCCTTGATGCGGACCCCAGGGTCCCGGGCGCTCTAGTACTTCGCACACATCCGGGGATTGGCAGAGGTACCTGACGTAGGTAGGTAGGTATCTTCCAGAGCTTGGAATGCCTTCTTGGACAGTGCAGGAAGAAGGTCTTACCAAAAGGACGTCCTGTCCCTCCCCCTGCCTTAGTTCAGGTGCCCTTGAAGCCGCTCCCGCAGGTGCTTGGGGGGGCAGTGTTGCAGCCAACTGGTCGAGGTGTCCCAGTTGGGAGGGTATCGCCATATGCGTCCATGGGTAGGGCCACATGTCCCCTGCTTTGAACAGCAGCTCTGTGGCGCTGCCCAGCTGTTTGGAGCATCTCTCACCACAGGGAGTATTGCTCCCGCAGCTCTATGGTACGTCCGCCCCAGCCCTGTGGCTTGAGTTGCGGGGCCCCGCTGCTTGGCATGCGACCGCCTCCTGGACTGTGTACCGGCTCGCCTGTCACCAGTTGCTTCCATGGCTCAGGGTGATGTTTGCCATGGTCCCCGATGCAGCCTAGCCGTGCCTGGACCAGCGGTCTTGGGGTACTGCCCCTGCTGCTGGCCCGGTGTGGCCGCTGTGTCACCCAAGTGCGTCCAAGCCATAGGGTGTGGTTTTTTGTTACCTGTCCTTCAGCCGCGCTGGGTGCGCACGTGTTTGCGTTGTCCAGTGCCCCTTGGCACTTCTTCACCGGTGTGCACGCCCACCGTGTTTTTGTGTGCGGTGTTTGTGGCTATTTGGCGCTTGTCGACCGGTGTGCGCACCTGGTGTGTTTGGTGTGCGCTGACCATGTCCACTTGGCGCTTGTTCACCGGTATGCGCGCTTGGTGTGTGTTGTGTGTGGTGTCCAGGTGGCATTTCTTCACCGGTGTGCGCGCCCGGTGTTTCGGATGTGCGGTGTCCTTGGCCACTTGGCCCTTGTTCACCGGTGCTTGCGCCTGGTGCGTTGTGTGTGCGATGTCTTTGAGCACTTGGCACTTGTGCGCGCCTGGTGTGTTCCATGTGCTGTGTCCGAGGCCATCTGGCGCTTGTTCACTGATGTGCGTGCCCGATTTTTTTGCGTGTGCGGTGTCCTTGACCCCTTGGCTCTTGTTCACCGGTCCGTGCGCGCAGCGTGTTACTGTGTGCGGTCCCACTGGCAACTTGGCGGCTCGTCGACCAGTGTGCGCGCTTGGTATGTTGTGTGTGCGGTGTTCTTGGCCACTTGGCGCTTGTTCACCAGTGTCGGCGTATGATGTGTTCTGTGTGCGGTGTCTGTGGTTCCTCAGCGCTTGTTCACCGCTGTGCACACATGGTGTGTTGTTTCCGTGGTGTCCTCCGCCACTTGGTGCTTGTTCACCGGTGTGCGCGCCTGGTGTGTTCTGTGCTTGGTGTCCTTGACGACTTGACGCTTGCTCACCGGTGTGTGCGCCTGGTGTTTTGCGTGTGCGATGTCCTGGGCCCCTTGGCGCTTGTTCATTGTTGTGCGTGCAGGACTTGTTCCGTGCGCGCTGTCCGTGGTCCCTTGGCGCTTGTGAAGCAAGGCGCGCGCATAGTGAGTTGTCTGTGCGGTGTCCTTGGCCACTCGGCGCTCGTTCACCGGTGTGCGCTGCCGGTGTATTCTGTGTGCAGTGTCCGTGGCCACTTCGCACTTGTTCACAGGTGTACACGCCTGGTGTGTTCTGTGTGCGGTGTCAAGCGCTATTTGGCGCTTGTGCACTGCTGCGTGCGCCCGGTTTTTTGCGTCCGCGGTGTCCTTAGCCCTCTTTGCGCTTGCTCAACGGTGTGCGCGCGTGCTTTGTTGTGTGTGCGGTGTCTGTTGGCACGTGGCGCTTGTTCACCGGTGCCGGCGCCCGTTGTTTTGGTGGTGCGATGTCGTTGGCCACTTGGCGCTTGTTCACGGGTGCGTGCGCTTGGTGCCTTTGGTGTGCAATGTCCTTGGCCACTTGGCGCTTGTTCACCGCTGTGCGCGCCTGGTGTATTCTGTGTGCGGTGTCCATGGCCACTTGGTGCTTGTCCACCGGTGCGAGCGCTGGGAGTTTGCGTGTGCGGTGTCTTTGGCCCCTTGGCGCTGGTTCACGGCTGCGCGCGCGGCGTGTTCTGTGTGCGGTGTCCGTGGCCACTTAGCGGCTTGTCCACTGGTGTGCACGCTTGTTATGTTGTGTGAGCGGTGTCCCTGGCGACTTGGCGCTCGTTCACCGGTCTGTCTGCATGAGTTGTTGTGTGTGCGGTGTCCTAGGCCACTTGGCGCTTGTCCGCTGCTAAGTGTTTGTAGGTGTTGTGTGTGCGGTGTTCTTGGCCACTTGGCGGTTGTTCACCGGTGTGCGTGCCTGGTGTGTTGTGTTTGCGGTGTCTTTGGCCACTTCGCGCTTTCCTACGGGTGTGTGCGGTGACCCTGGCCCCTTGTCGCTTGTTCACCGGTGTGTGGGCCTGGTGTGTTCCGTGTGCAGTGTCCGTGGCCACTTGGCACTTCTTCAGCGGTGTGCATGCTTGGTGTGCTGCATGTGCGGTGTCCTTTGCAACTTGGCTCTTGTGTGTGCGCGGCTTGTTTGTTGTATGGTCTGCTGCTGCGTGTTGCGCTTTTGTGTGTCAGCTGTGGTTCCTCTGTGCACTCGGCGTGCTCGCGAGCCCTATGCTCTCTTTTTTTGTGGCATATGATCCTTGGGGTGGTCGTGGTTCCTTGGCACCTGGTCCTCTGCCGTGGTTGTGGCCAGCAGCGTGCCTCTCTTGCTTGCCTCGTGCCCCGCGTTGGTGCGCCGCGCCTCATTCGGTCTGGTTGCTCTCGCTGTGCTGATCAGATTGCCCGTCGTTGTGGTGCCGTCGCCTACCAGGGGCTCGCGCCCCTGGTTTCATTGGACAGCTGTCTGGGTCACGTGGAGGCCGGCCGAGAACCGGGCTCATGGTGCCTGCCGCTAGCCCCCGCCGCTTGAGCGCTGGGCTCGCTCCACGTGGTACCCGTTCGGGGCCCTGTGTCGGATTGTCCCTGGTAGGTCCCTCAGGTATCGGTCTCGGGCTGCGTGCGCTGTGGTGGTTTTGCGCATGTTGACCCGGTCACTCACACGTCCTGTTTCCTGTACCGTCCGTCCTTCCGCGGGGGACTCGGCCGGTGCACCGGCACTGTCTCGTGTGAACGCCGACACCTTCTCTTTCGGGGCGGAGGACGCCACACCCGGGTCCCCGCGTGTGTATGTTTGTGGGTGGCTACTCGCCTGTCCGAGCGTCCTTGCCGGGTTTTCTCCGGGCCGGCCTCCCGCGTGTGTGTGGTTGTTTTCGCCCGTCCGGGCGTCATGGTCCAGTCCAGAAGGCCGGTTTATCTGGCGTGTTCTGGTGCGCCTCACTGTTCCTGTTGCTGTTTGGTTTCCTTTCGGCCCCCTCTGGGCTGTGTGTGCCCTTGTTGTTGTTTTTTCTTTGCCCTAATGTTCTCCGCCTTTCTGTTGTTTCCGGCCCTGGGTGCCCTGGGCCTCGGTGCTTTGTGGCTGCCTGCCCCCCCCTCCTCTGTTCTTTGCCCGCTGTTCGGTTGTTTCTGCCCCTCAGTGCCCCTTGCCTTGGCAAAGTTTGGTTGGGTTTCGTTTTCCTCCCCCCATTGCGGCCTTTTGTGTGGTGTGTGCGCTTTGCGCTGGTGCTGTGCCGCCGCCCCCCGCCCCGCCCCCTGCGGCAGTTGCTCCTGGTGTTCTGTGCTGTCACGCGTCTGGTGGAGTGGCTCCGCGGTCAGGTGTGGGCTGTTTTGTGTGGTATGCGGTGCTTTCCTATGCTCTGCTGTGCTCTGCTGTGCTGGTATGCGGGTGCCTTGCTGTTTGTTGTGCTGTCATGTTGTGTTGTTGGTTTCGTTTCTGGCCGTCTCCCGTTGGCGTTGACTGCGCTGTTTCCGTTGTTGTTGTGCAGTGCCCTGCTGCGCTGTGCTGATGTGTGCAGTGTTTTGTCCTGTGTGTGCTGCCTTTGTGTGTTGTTGTGTGCTGTGGTGTTGCCTTTGGTGCTGTGTGGTGTCGCGGTGCGCTGTGTTGTCTGGTCGTGTGGTCCGCTGCGTCGTGCTGCGTTGTCTTGGTTTTGTCGGGTTGTCCAGCTCTGCCCCCTGCCCCCCCTGCTGCTGCCCTTGGTATTGGGCTGGGCCCTGCATCCTGTCGTGTTGTGCGGTGTATTGCTGTGTGCGTGGTGCTGTGCTGCGCTGTGCTAGTGTCCTTGTGTCGTGCTGTTCGGTGCCCCTTTTGGCTGTACCCTGTCTGGTGTCTCGTGCAGTGGCGCGCTGCTGTGTGCTGGGCTTTTTCCTTCGGCGTTCTGTGGTGCGGTGGTGTTAGGCTGTTGTGTGGTGCGGTGTGTTATGGTGCCCTACTGCCTTGTGTTGTGTCCTGTGGTGGTGTGCTGCCTTGTGGTGCTGTGCTGTCAGGCTCTGCTTTCCTTTCTTCCTTGCTGCTTGTGGCTTTTCCCTTTTGCCTTTAAAGCCCACTGCTGTTTCTCTCTACCTTTCAAAATATTTTTGAAAAACGAAAAATTCAATTGTTTCTTGCTGTGCAGCCCTGCTTCCCCGTGTTCTGTCATGCGGTGCTGTGCTGTGCTGCCTTGTCTTGCTGCTCTCCTGTGCTGTGTGATGCCTGGTGGTGGTGTGCTGTGTGGTCCATATGCCTTGGTGTTCCTTCCCTCCCTGCTGGCATGCACTAAACGACACTGTCATGTCCTGAATTATTTACCCCTGTGTGAACCCGCGTCATTCTCCGTGCCCACTTGCATGTTGGCGTTGGTGATGCTGGTGGTGGCGACCTTGTTGATGTTGATCTTGGTTCTCGTTGTTGTGGATTTTGAGTCTTGGACTGGATACCACGTAATTGGCGCCTGCAGCGAAATGGAGGCAGCAGCGTCGCGGCTGGAGCACAAGTCGGAGGGCAAGGCACCTGGAGAATAAAAGAGCGCGAAAGGGAGCGAGTGCAGGCACGTGGCGTGTTAGGGGTTTTTTTGCCTTTTACGCGTATACGGCGTGTTAGTCATTGAGGGGCACCATGTTATGTTCCTATTTGCGTTACCGCGCTTACGGCGCAGTTTTTTTGTCCATTTAAGGTGAACGTTTTTCCCTCACCATTTTACGTGTTTGGCCTCGGGCTTTTTGGCCTGAGCATTTTTTATGCTAAATAGCTCGAATTTCAGTTATTGAGAAAAGTTTTTGGTCGTGTTTTTCTCATCTCTGTTTATCAGTCTCGTGGCACGCGCCAGCGCGCGCGACGATGGACGCTGAACACGGAGGTACCTGAGGAGAAAGCATCCAGGGGCACATCGGATGCTCCCGGAAAAGCGACGACTCGGTTTGCCACTTCCAGCTTTACGCCGTACTCTTGGTAAGCCAGCCCCGCAGGCGCGGTCCCCAGTCAGGCAACTTCGAGCTGATGGCGCTCATGATGGATCCATTGGCAGTCCACATGGGGTTCAGGTGACCATAGCCACGAGAGTTGGTCATCCTGGTCACACAGGGTCACAGAAGTTTGAGGCGCGAAAACTCCCGGGTCCGTCTCCATTCTGACTTTGCACCCGATGTTCTGGGCGTCATATAAGTTGGTCTTGAGGAGAATTTCTGTGCCGAGGTTGGGGCAGCTCAGCTCACAGTCATTCACAAATTGCAGCGCAATCTCGGCTCCTCTCATACCTCCCACCATGTACTGGCCGTTGCCTACCTTAAGCCTGACAGGCCTCCGACCCGTGGTAAGAGACTCTCGCGGAAGTAGGCCAGCCCCAGCTACACTGACCTGGGCGCCTGTGTCAACCAGCACGTTGCAGACCCTCTGCACTCCCCCGCATAAGGCATGGATCTTCACGTGAAGCTGTCGCTTACGGCCAACCCGGCGAACGGCGTGCAAGCTCACACCCTCAGGCCTTTCCAGAACCTCAATCAACGACTGGTGCAGGTCCTAGGTAATGGGCTCTGACAGCCCATCTGCAGCCTCAGAAAGATCTTGGAGCACGTCAAAAACATTTTTGGTCGCAAAAGATGACCGGGTGCAAGGGTTGGTGCTTTCACCGGGGAGCTTGGTCGGACACGACGATCCACCTCGGGCACATAGCCTTCTAGCACTCCCCCTCACCTAGCCATGGTGACGGTTCTTCCTCTCCATTGTCCTCCCCTGCCCTCTGCTCGGAAAGACATCCAGGGGAGTCGATGATTCCTGACGTGTATGGCACGACATTTACCACAGCATCATCCTGACCCGCCCTAGCTGGGGCCCTTGGCTGCAGGGGCTCCGCTAAGAGGGGTTGTTGGTTGGGGTGTTCTCCTCCGCGGTGACCTCATCCACTCTGTCAGCTTTCTCCCACCAGCTGCCTTTGCCATTCTTGTCCTTGTCGTTTTGCTTGTCCTCGTTAGGAGCCCAGGCTCTCTTGATTTCCTGAATCGCCTTCGCGAGCTTGCTGCCAACCATCATCCGGGTGGAGAGCTCATCCTTGGACACCTCCAACTTGGTCTCCCGGACGTTGGCGGACGCACGCTTCTTTGACCTGTCTGCCTCCTAGTACGCCTCCGTGTGGGCCTTGTGTAACACCTTGTGGGTAGGGCATGTCCGGCGGTCGTGTGGGAACCTTCCAATCACTCTCCCTGGGTTGGGGTAATTCTGAAGTCCTCCTTTCGCTCTCATTCACCTCCGTCGATGTCCCACTCCATGTCCCCCTCAGGGAGCCCATCCTTCAGCGCTCCGTACCGGCCACACGCCGGTGGCGCTTGTTCCGGGGCGCCTCGGGCGCTTGGGATGAGCAGGGGTGCTGAGTGGGTCGCAGTGTCTGCGATAATTTGCACTCAGCCACTCATTGTTATGGTTTTGAGCAGCACCAGCACATGGGAATGCGCGATTGCGCGTACGTGCGATCGCGCACTGCAAACTGCGAATACATATGAAACGTCAAAATCCCAGTTGCTGTGAGCGAAATGTGTATGATATTTCAGAATTTTTAGACAGGGTTTTGTCTTGAATTTTTGGATTGGGTATGATTTGGTGCTCCGCCTAAAGATCCTGGGCAAAGGGGTTTTAGTCGTATTTTGGGATTTTCGAGAACGCGGGCAGTTCCCGAGTCAAACCACCACAAGTGGTAGCCAGTTAGGAGGCGGGGAGATCAGTATTGTCGACCTCTGCGTTACAATCCTCCACGCCATCTTTGATTTCAACCTGAAACGGAGCAAACTTTTGATGACGCCGCTATGCTGCACTTTATTCGAGATTGCCTGTTTTGATCTAACTCGCTCTTGCACCACGAGTTATGGCAAGTCGAGAAGCGAGTGGTTTCCATGCATGTGTCACGATCTTCGCAGTTTACAATCAGCCCTAGCAGAGGTCGAGGCCAAGCACGTCGATGTGGAGCAACGCATCGATGCCTTGCAAATATCAGCAGCAAACACTACTGCAGCGACTGAGCACAGAATCCACACCCTGCAGTGTTCAACGGAGAACGCCACAAGAGCAGCAGTGAGTGAACTACAACGACTGGAAAATGAAGTTTCACATTGCTACGGCCTCCTCAACGAGTTTGCGCATTTTTTGAACCAGCAGCAGTCCCCGAACCCGCACCAGCCTTCCAAAAAACAGCCGCTATTGAAGCACTCCCAGCTTCCATCGCAACAACCTCAGCCACAACCACCTTCTTCGAGTTACCCACTACATGCACCATCGAACAACCAACTGCCACAACATTTTCCACCGCAACAACGACCTCTACAAGCACCTCCGTTTGATCAATCGATCGATGTGTTGAATCCAATGAACTCCATGGATTCTCGCGCTCCAGCATTCGAGATCCTACGTCGCCGAGTGGAACGTCTACGCAAATTGATTCGATTGTTTTCTGGCAAGGCGGGATCAGAAGAGCTTCGAACTTGGAAGGACGACCTTATGCGAGCGTTCAGCCTGTGGCACATCAATTCACCACTCGATCAAGTCACCGCCATACCGTTGCTCCTCGAAGGCGACGCTATCGACTATGATCATACCTTGATGAAACAGGTACAAGATGATTGGTTTGAGCTTATGC
Source organism: Eutreptiella sp. 'Long Island Sound 2002' (assembly GCA_964036045.1). NCBI lineage: Eukaryota > Euglenozoa > Euglenophyceae > Eutreptiales > Eutreptiaceae > Eutreptiella > Eutreptiella sp. 'Long Island Sound 2002'. The sequence goes on along the minus strand of OZ038382.1, from coordinate 101,930,972 downwards.
GTGTGTTGGGTGGGCACTTCCATTGTACATCCCACGAACCAGTGTACCTGTTGGGGATCTTGACGCTGCGAGAAAGCGAGTTCCCTTGACATGCGGACTACGTGAAAGAGTTTTAGGACCTGTTTCATCAAGTCGGAGGTCAACACCAGTGGCCTTCAGATGGGTTTCCCTGTTGACTCTCCATTTGTTGAAGGGTTGTTGAACGACGCCGTTTGTCGACAGTACATCGTTGAAGTTCGTTCAAAATGGTGTTCAGGGACACCATTTGGCTTCGACACGCTTGTGGAGACCATTGCCGAAGCTTACATTGCAGCCGGCTATCAACTGGAGGAAGTTCAGAACGCGTCAGGACCGATGGGAGATACCACACGTGTTGCACTTCCGAGACCTCTATCTATGGTGGTTCCGCCAACTTCGACTTCAATAATGTTTTTTTTCGAATCCTACCCCAATGCCACACATCAATGCCAATGCCGACTCCAAGTGCAGCTCGGTTGGCTTCCGCAGTGCCAGAGCCGATGAATGTCGACACAATCGTTGAGCTTTGAGAACAGGTGCATGCATGCATCGGAGAGCGTCAGGATGATCAATTGAATCGTCAGGATAAACGACAAACTGGGCGTTGCTACAACTCTGGCGAGCAAGGACACCTAGCCCGCGATTCCCAAAAGAATCGACCACCTTCTCGGGAAGGAGAGCATATAGGGCAAGATCAGGCACGCCTCGAAGAGATCTAAGTGGATACAGTAAGGGACCATTTCAATCACGCTCCAAGAGTAAAGAGCGGCCCATGTCGGCGTGAAAAGCATTTTCCAAGACCTGGTGGCGGACGTCCTCGAGAAGAGTTGAACCCCACCATCAGTATCAACAAGCCCGAAAAGAATTCAACACTGGGGATGGTCAACGTCAAAAGAACCGAACCTGAACATCCACTCTTTCGACTGCAGCGTGGAATATCTGGTTGACTGTGGAGCAAACAGTCACTTCATGTCGATGCAGACAACAAAGAGGGCGCAACTTTCCCTCGACAAACTGACACAGCCAGGACACAGTATAACCACCGGAGGTGTCCAAGTAGAATTACGATAATACACGAGAGCTTATGTTTGAGTCCGGGAGTTCGTATTTCGACGCCACTTCAAGGGTCTGGAGATTCTGCGGGATGTGGTGCTCTGGGTACCATGGCTTTCAAGCTATAACCCGACTGTCGACTGGGAGGAGTGGTATGCAGACATACGACATGGTTCAACTTCATACAGATTGTCGTTTGATGAGTCAAGGGATTCCACCCAGTTACAGGTAGGTAGGTAGGTATCTTCGGGAGCTCGGGATGCCCCCTTTGACAGTGCAGGAAGAGAGTAACCAAGGGGACGTCCTGTCCCTCCCACTACCCTAGGTCAGGTGCCTCCTAAGCCGCTCCTGCAGGTGCTTGGGAAGGCAGTGTCGCGGCCACCCGGTCCAGGTGTCCCAGGTGGGAGGGTGTCCCCACATGTGTCCATGGGTAGGGTCACATGCCCCCTCCTTTGGGCGGCAGCTCTGGGAGCTGCCCAGCCGTGCGGAGTATCTCTCACCACAAGGGGTATTGCTCCCGCTTGTCTACGGTATGACCGCCTCACCCTTGTGGCTTGAGTTGCGGACCGCTCCGCTGGGCAGGCGACCCCCTCCTGGACTGTGTACCGGCTCGCCTGTCACCGGTTGCTTCCATGGCTCCGGGTGACGTTTGCCATGGTCCCCGATGCAGCCTGGCCGGGCTCGGACCAGTGGCCTTGGCGTACCGCTCCTGCAACTGGCCCGGTGGGTCGGCTGGGTCGCCCCAGCGTGTCTGACCAATGGGGTGTTGGTTCTTTCCTGTCCCTCGGCCGCCCTACGTGTGTGCGGTGTCCTGGGCCACTTGGCTCATGTTCACCGGTGTGCCTGCTCGGTGCGTTGTGTTGTGTCTGCGGTGTCCGGGGCCACTTCGCTCCTGTTCACCGTTGCCCCCGTTCGGTGCGTTCCTTTGCTTGTGCGGTATCCTTGGCCCCTTGGCTCCTGTTCACCGGTGTGCTCGCAAGGTTTGTCGTGTTGCGTGTGCGGTGTCCTGGGCCACTTAACTCCTGTTCACCGGTGCGCCCGCTCGGTGTGTTGTGTTGTGTGCGGGGTGTCCTGGGTCACTTGGCTCCTGTTCACCAGTGTGGTCGCTTGGTGTGCTGCTTTGTGTGTGCGGTGTCCTGGGCCACTTCGCTCCTGTTTACCGGTGTGCCCGCTCGGTGCGTTGCTTTGCGTCTGCAGTGTCCAGGGCCACTTGGCTCCTGTTCCTCGGTGCGCCAGCTCGGTGCGTTGCTTTGCTTGTGCGGTGTCCAGGGCCACTTGGCTCCTGTTCACCGGTGTGCTCGTGTGGTTTGTCGTGTTGCGTGTGCGGTGTCCTGGGCCCCTTGGCTCCCGTTCACTGGTGCGCCCGCTCGGTGTGTTGTGTTGTGTGTGGTCTGTCCTCGGTCACTTGGCTCCTGTTCACCGGTGTATCCGCTTGGTGTGCTGCTTTGTGTGTGTGGTGTCCTGGGTCATTTGGCTCCTGTTCACTGGTGTGCCTGGCCGCGGTGTCCCATCCCTTTGTTGTCCTTGGTGCTTGTGTGTGCGCAGTGTCCTGGCCCAGGTGGCGCCTGTTCACCGGCGTGCCCGCTGTGTGCGGTGTGCTGTTGGTGGTTGTGTCTCTCTTCCTCCCTCCCTAATGTTTTTTTTCTTGCCTTCTCGTCTCTTTTTTTTTGTTTTTTTGGAAAGAATAGACAAAACAAATTTTTTCTTAAGTTTTTTACGAGAAAGGGGGCGCGCGTACACTGCAGGCACAAGCATGGGCAACTGGTGCAGTGGTGCAATAGTGTCGTGTTCTCTGGCGTGTGTCGTCGGTGCTTTGGCGGCCGCGCCCCAGGGGTGCGGCTCGCGCGTCTTGATGTACACGGGTATGGGTCAGGGTGGGTTTGGTTTGGTGCCTCTTTGCTTTGGGTGCTGGCTGGTGAGGTGGTCGTGTGGGCTGTCGGTGTGGGCTGTGGCTACGTTGCTCCCTCGGCGGGCCTGGTTAGGAGTCAAGGGTTAGCGGTTTTCGAGTGTGGCTCGGGTTGGATTCGTGTTAGAGCTTTGTCTGGGTTAGACGGTTGTGACAGTTGCGGGCTTGGGTTCGGTGTTCATTGGGCGTAGCGGTGCCCGTTGGCGTGTGCGTCCGCGTCCTTCGGCTTCCGGTCTGTTTTATGTCTTCCGGGCGGGGCCTGGTGTGGCGCCCCGCGGTGGTAGCTGGTTGGGCTGGTTGGGCAACGGGGTTAGGTGGCGGCGCCGCTGGCTGGGGGGTCAGGCGCGTCGTGTTGTGTGGCACGCTGGGCTCCTGGGGTGCTGTGGGTGCCGCTGACGTTGGTGCACCGGCGCTTGTGGGGTGGCGAGGGGGTGTGTGTGTGCAGGGTTGGGCTTTGGGTGATGTCCCACAGGCGGATGCCGTCTCGCTGCGTCTCCTGGAGGGTCTCCCGCAGGTGCTTGAGGACATACGGGTGGTCCTAAAGCGCGGGAAGGTTGCGGGGGTGGACTCCCAGGAGGTGGAGCGCATTGGCCAGCATGGCTTCTGATGCAGCCTGCGGCATCCACCCCCCCGCCGGTTGGAGGTGGCTGTTCTCCACCGACCCTTTGCGGAGCCGGTGGACCAGGCCCTCGAGGGACAGCTCTGTCCGGACCCACTTTCGGAGCTCCCAGAGCTGCGTGTGGGTTCAGCGCTGCCACCACTGTCCCTGGGCGGGGCCGCGGTCTTGGGCGGAGGAGTGGGCGTGGGTGGGTGTGATGGGGTCGTGGGGACTGGTGGTGGTGGAGGGCCCTGGGGATTCCTCGTAGTCCTGTTCCGTGGGGGTGCGCGGGGAGTGGGGGCTCGAACGGATACGGACTCCCGGGTATGGGCGCAGGGTCTCCGCCTCGGGGTCGGGTTGGGACTCGCGGTGGCGGCAATAGCGGGGCATGTGCTGTATGTGGGCTGACATCGAGTGTTGGTAGGGGGGCAGGGACGCTGCTGGTGGACCATGGCGTCGATCAGGTCCGGTCGGGGGTGGTCCCTGGGCTTGGGGTGCGGGTTTTGAGAGGTGGCGGTTTGAGGTGCGCTGTGCTTCAGCCGCGGCGCGCTCCGCCATGAAGGTGGTGGCGGCGGCGTCAGTGACGGCGGGGGGGCGCCGTGCTGGGTGCTGCTGCCTCCAGGCCTGGGACGGCTGTGGCCGAATGTCGTAGAGGACGTCCTGGGGGGGTCGGGCTCGCGCTGCTGTCGTGGCGCCGGGCTTGAGCTTGGGTTCCGGCTTGGCTGCGGGTTGCGGTCGTGGCGCACTGACGGGTTTGGCTGGCTGTTTGACGGCTGTCTTGGGTTTCAGCTGGGTTGCGGGTGCTGGCCTCGTCGGGGCGTGGGCCTTGGCCGCGGTGGGGTTGCTTGCGGTGGAGACGGGTTTGGGGGCCCGTCTGGGAGGTTTCCCCCGTTCCTTGGGGGGTGGAGTGCTGGATGAGGAGGTGGTGGTGGTGGTGAATCAGGTGGTTGTGGTGGTGGAGGTTGTGGAGTCGGTGGCGGAGGGGAGGGCTGTGCGAGACGGCGGAGGGCCCTGGGCTTCAGGGGCAGGCGTAGGATGCTGGGTCCTGCAAGTAGCGATAACGAGGGTGCGGGTTCGGGCACCGGCCGTGTGCGCGCGCTTTTTTTCTGGTGACCTGTGCGTGCTGGTGCTGGTGTGGTGGCGTTGTCTCGGCTGTGCGGGCATGTGGGTTGTCCGGGGGGTGTCCATACTTGCTCCAGGACGTGCGGGTGCGTTTGCTGGAGGTAGTCGAGGGAGAAAGATGTCCTTGATTTATGGCCTGGATATTTTGATGAAATCCTGAAGTTTTTGTAGTTGAAGACCCAAACCAAAGCAGCAAGTAGAGCAAGAACACGATGTGGATCGAATCAATGATTGGTTTTGGAATCCAGTGTAACACAGAAGAGCTGCAGATAGACAACGCAGGTTTTTACACAAAGATTCAATCACAAATGGATAATACAAAAGATTTGGTATGAAAATTGGTCTGACTCAGGCCTCGAAGATAGCATTAGGCACTTCATGTGCACTCTTTTGGGTGAAATGGTTCTGGTTAGGAATGTGGGGCATAGATGTCAGGCCAACGCAGAAAATGACTTGGCCAAGCAACTGAATTCAGAAACAGTTACAAAGTAGGACCACAATAAGTGGTAGAAACAATTGAGTATAGGGGTCTTGGGGTGGGTGACCACTAGGCTTAACCTCCAAGGCCTAAAGCATGTATTGCCTATTTGTTTTTGGTATATCCTCCATGAAGGAAGGTACCTCCGCTCAGTTGAGTGGTAGGGGTGAACTTCATGGGGGGCTAGGGTCAGAACCCTAGTTACTTTCAGAAAGTGTACTTTGGGCTTCAAAAGAGAGATAAAAATACTTAAGTTAGTCTTAGCATCAACAAAAGGGTTTTAAGGGGGGCTTGGCCTGGATCAAGCCCTCGAAGAAATACATGGCAGTGACTTTCTCTTACTCCCCCCTGGAGTACTAGTTAGCTAAGCTAGTAGGACCAGAAGAGATGGCTCAAATCTTCCCAAAATTACCTCAGAAAATGCATTAAACCTACCAAAAACATCCTCATCAGTTCAAAGAAGCCTATCACACTGTAGGTACCCTCAAAAAACAGTGTAATGCACCCTGAATGATGTCCCTTCGATGGGGCATTCCTCAAAAGTCGCCAGCGTGCGACGAAAGCGTTTGGAAAAGGTTTGGGGGTACTGGGGTTTGAACCCAGGACTCCCTCCCTAGAGCACATATGCTTGCCCACTAGGGTACAGTCGAACGCTCTAATACGGACGGCTAGCGCTGTATAAACAACGTTTTAGTAAACGTCCTGACCAAGGGCCAGGGCGGAGAATTACTCCCAATGGAGGACACAAATCTCCAGGAGCTGAAAAAAAAAGAAAACGTAACTAATAGGGAGTGATTCCTGCGGTCTAGCGGAGGGGGTTGCGATTATGCAAGTGAAATTGTTAAAAATCGACGAAATCACGCGGGAAATCATCATTTTTACATATAACTCAAAGTTGCAGATAAGCGCAAAGGAAGCAGACTTCAAAGACAAGGTTGCGCAAGCGTAAACGTTTTTTGAAAGAGAAGGTATGAGCCGTAGTTTTTAGAGTTCTAAAGGAAATTTTTGCAGAGTTGCATCAAAATGTTCATAAACTTCAGAGAAGAGTATTCAAATTCAACCCACACCACAGAGCAGGTCAACAACCCACCTCTCAGGTATGCCAGTGTCATCTCACACGCACGCATTGCGTTCATGTTGGTTGCTTCGTAAAGACGTTAGGGTTGTCAACGCTGGGTTCGTTTGGGGTTCGGGTGTTCCTCTCTTGTGCTCTGCACAGATCAAAACAGGAATGAAAGGTATGCGATGCGAATGGAGCGCGCAGCGCGCACGTAGGGTTAGAATATGCGCTGTGCTCGCGATGCATGTGCCAAATCGAGGCATTCACACGCTGTGACGCTTTCCCTGTACCCTAATTCATCCTTGTTCTCTCTTCACAGGTTGAAAAAAAGAACGTGTTTGTTCGTGTGCAGCCGCAGAACTAAGGTAGGGTTGCCTAAAACGCTTAGGCTTGTTTAAAACTCGCAATAGGGTTGTTTTGTGTTCGCTTCACTTCGGCATTCACACTATGCATGGTGAGTCAGGTAGGTTAGCCCGGGAGGAGCTCACCTCCTGGTAGAGTCAGTGTGGTTATGGTTCAGCCTCCCTTCCCTGCGTGCACATGATGCATTAAAGGGTAGGCCACGAGAAATGCGCACGGTAAACCTTGTTTAGGTTACCCAGGGGCTTCTCTGTACGTTTTTTAAGAGAACCTGAGGAGTCCCTTAAAGGGTGCTTGCTTGACAGGGCGTGTTTGAGGACAGTGTATTATAGGTCACACTGAGAAGCGTATAATACGTGGAGTGTGGCTTGGTTCCTCAGCCGCAAACACCCCTTCATTTGCCTCTGTTGTAGAGGTGGGTGAGGTCGAGGGTATGCCAGTGTCATCTCACACGCACGCATTGCGTTCATGTTGGTTGCTTCGTAAAGACGTTAGGGTTGTCAACGCTGGGTTCGTTTGGGGTTCGGGTGTTCCTCTCTTGTGCTCTGCACAGATCAAAACAGGAATGAAAGGTATGCGATGCGAATGGAGCGCGCAGCGCGCACGTAGGGTTAGAATATGCGCTGTGCTCGCGATGCATGTGCCAAATCGAGGCATTCACACGCTGTGACGCTTTCCCTGTACCCTAATTCATCCTTGTTCTCTCTTCACAGGTTGAAAAAAAGAACGTGTTTGTTCGTGTGCAGCCGCAGAACTAAGGTAGGGTTGCCTAAAACGCTTAGGCTTGTTTAAAACTCGCAATAGGGTTGTTTTGTGTTCGCTTCACTTCGGCATTCACACTATGCATGGTGAGTCAGGTAGGTTAGCCCGGGAGGAGCTCACCTCCTGGTAGAGTCAGTGTGGTTATGGTTCAGCCTCCCTTCCCTGCGTGCACATGATGCATTAAAGGGTAGGCCACGAGAAATGCGCACGGTAAACCTTGTTTAGGTTACCCAGGGGCTTCTCGGTACGTTTTTTAAGAGAACCTGAGGAGTCCCTTAAAGGGTGCTTGCTTGACAGGGCGTGTTTGAGGACAGTGTATTATAGGTCACACTGAGAAGCGTATAATACGTGGAGTGTGGCTTGGTTCCTCAGCCGCAAACACCCCTTCATTTGCCTCTGTTGTAGAGGTGGGTGAGGTCGAGGGTGATTGGTGCACGCAGCAGCTGCCTTCGGCGGCTAAACATTTTTCTGCCCCAGCCAAACAGGGGCGCTGATCACACAATCAATTGAATGTGCCCCAGCCAAGAGTGGCGTGGGCAGTTCGACTCCATCGACATCCGCGCTGTGCACGCAACAAGAGCACGCCTTCTCTCCAGGCCCTAGCAGGCGAAACGCGTTGTGGCGTCCCCTGTTACGCCACAGTTGCTTAGCAGCGCCGTGTTCACTTGTCCTCTTCACAGGAGGGTCATTAGGACCCGAGACATCTTTGACAGCAGCACCCAGTAGCGTGTGTAGGGGTTAGGGTCAGCAGGCCTGGCAGGGGTTGAGTGCAAGTTATGAGTGCTCACCCTGCCTTCGAAGGCCGGTGCTGGCGTTAGTGAGTGTAGTGTAGTGGTGTCTCCTGTCCCGCGTGCGTTTCCTCGTGGGCAGGGGAGTGCGTTAGCTTTTGGCCTGTAGCAAAAATGGGCGTTTTGTATGCCCTAAGCACCCTTGACCACCCCTGCCCTCTAGTAGGTAGGGCTTTTGCCGTCTTCCCCGACAGATAGGCGCGAGCACAGAAATTGGGCGCCATAGGAGTGGCAATAGTACCTGATTAGGACCTTCGGTCCGACGTCAGCGAAGCCCGGTCTCCGGGAGCCACGCCAGGGAGAGAAGTGAGGCACACACAGACATACGTAGCACACATAGGGGTATGGTAAACCCTGTAAGGAAGGGTAGAACCCCATGGGTCTGGACCAGTCAGGGGTCCTAACTGTGGGCTCGCTTGTCCCCAAGGAGGGAAGACACACCTTGCCTCATAACACCTTGCTTGTCATTCCCCCCTGGTGTAGTAAGCCACCGTTCTTCGTTGGCTCCCCAAGGGCATTACATCAGGGCAGTACCCATGGAACACATGGTCAACAAGGCATACACTCACGCTGGAAACCATAGGCATGGGTCGGCAGGGCACAGACAGGGTCAGTGCAGTGCTCAGCACCTGTCAGTAGACTGACACAGGGAAATTAGTTTCGCTTCTTACGCTGGGACATAGTCTAATCACGGGTTAGGAGCTGCCCCTCGTTGTTCTCAACGAGGTAGGTGCGGAGGATAGGGTTGATACTCCCGTCTGGTTGTATGAAGGCTGACATGGGTTCCCAGGTCGCCTCAGATACCCCAAAGCCATCCCACAGGGTTAGGAATTTCCAGCCCTGTTTATACTTGTGGCGAGCAATACCTGCAACCACGTATTAACCATCGACTGCCACCTCATCGGCAGTCATCTCTTTGAGTTCGTCTGCCTCCTCTGGACTGGCAGCGTTCTCTAGGTCTATACGCTCGACCTCCCTGTCGCTGAGGCGCCACTCATCCCAAAACGAGTCGTCAGGGGAGTGATAGTGCCTCAACTGCTTAGGTGCACACAGCAGCTCACCACCTAGACGTGGACTGCACCTGACATGAATTCTGGATCCATCTATCCTGATGATACGATAGGGTCCAAAGTAAGGGTCCTGTAGGCAGTTACGTGGCCAGGAGGGTAGGCTTGAAAGGTGTACCAAAACAAGGTCACCAACCTTGAAGCTGGCAGGTCGACGTAGGCGGTTCTGTCGGCTCAGTTCACGGTCACGAATGTGTCTCAGGTTAGTCCCAGCCTGGTTAGCCAGAGACTGCTTGTGTTCCAGCCAATCTCCCACAGGACTCTTGAAGTCCTCAGGAAAGGGGGATTTGAAGAACCAAGCAGGTCGTCCTCCATGGAACAGTTCGTCGGGGGCGAAACCCGTAGAAGAGCTCCGCTGTGAGTTCATGGTCAGCACTGCCCAGGGCACCAGGCGTATCCAGTCCTTGGTACGCTCCTGTTTCATCAGGATTCTTAGGTTTTGCTCCACCACACGGTTCTGTCTCTCACAGAAAGGGTTAGACGTGTGGGTATAGGGCACACCTAGGGTTACCTCCACGTTGAGGGCATTTAGCACTCGTTTGTACCACCCAGTGTCACTGCGGATGCGTGCATCCTCGTCGGAGTGCACCTGCTTAGGTGCCCCATAGGGTTCGAACCATTGTTCGACCAACATTTTCACAGTCTGCTCACCTGTGATTTTCTTATTGCAAGGGAACACACAGGTGAAGCGAGATAGACCACAGGTGACCACGAGGCAGCTATCATAGCCGCCGAAGCATGGTAGGCCGTGGATGAAATCCACGTAGAGAAGAGAGTTAGCACAATAGGGTCTGGGTAAGCTGGAGATCAGGCCCCTATCCCTACTGTCGCTCTGCTTGCTGGCATGACAGCCACAAGCATCCACAATGGTCTGCATACGCAACCTCAGTTCAGTCAGGGTTAGACTAGAGTAGAAACACTCACGGAAGAAGTTCACTGAGCGATTAGCGCCAGTGTGACCAGAACTGAGATGGGACCACTGTAAGCACCCATCCAGTCGTGCCTCAGGCACCACAATTCGGTCCTCGTAGAAGAGGTACTGATTGTTTTTATACCACTGGTGCCCGTCAACGACACGGGGTTTGAGACCAGTGCTGAGGGTTTGGAGAATTTCTTCATACTCTCACTGATAGTCGGTTAAACTCCAACCCTCCAGGATTCCAGCAGTGCGCATGGACAGGTCAAGCTGGAACTCCATACGCTGGAAGGCCTCTGTGGCGAGCGCCTCAGAGCTCTCACCAATAAGCGCATCGAAGTTGTTGCGCGATATATAGTCAGACAGTTCATTCCTTATCCCGGATATATGGTGCACTGTCAGCCTGAACCGGCTCAGGTACGTCCACCACCGCTTTAGCTTAGCTTTCTCTGGTGGTGGGCCCTTCTGTAAAGACTTCACAGGCTCCTGGTCACACAGCCAGACAATAGGGTTAGATCCCAGGAGTCGGGATTGTGACGAAAACACCAACATACCGGCCAGGAGTTCCTGGTCATAGGTGCTGTAATTGGAACGCGCTTGGTTGGATTTCCAATTCCAGTGTCCCAGTGGCACCAGTCGCCACTCACTGGTAGGCTAGTCATGTTTCAACGAACCATCATGGTTCAGTCCACTGGTACGATAATGGCAGTGGGATAGTTCAGCGGGGTTAAGCTCCTGCCATTGGTAGATCGTACCACCCCCCCCTACATCACTGGCATCAGTGATCGGGACTATCTCGCCCTCAGGGCGGGGTACTCCCAGGCAGTTGGAGGAGGCAATCTTCTTCTTCAATTCCTGGAAACACTATTCCTCTCCGGAGGTCCACCTCAAGGGAGTAGGTTTCTTGATTAGGTCAGTGAGGGGTGCAGAGGAGTAAGTAAAATTTGGATGTGACGCCGAAAGAAATTACAGGCGCCCGCAAAACTCCTCACATCGTGTAGACCCTTCTTAGGGTCATCGCCAATCTGCATGTCCTGTAGGGGCTGCATCTTAGACGCAGCTGCCCTCCACCAGCCATACCCCACGTCGAAACCCAAACACTCCATCTCCTCTTTCATAAACTCACATTTTTCGAGTTTGATTCGGAGATGGTTTTCTTGACAAACAATGAAACGTTCACGGGGGAGAAGGACATGGTCCTCTTTGGTATTAGTACCCAAACTCACGTCGTCGATGTGAGCTTCCATTTCTGCACCCCGAGAGATCAACTCCTGTACTAGAGGCCTGCGCCTCAGTATGTACAAAATTTTGTTCATAAGCTCCTGGAAGAGCGCTGGGGCATTAGCCACCCCGAAAGGCATAACCTTCCACTTAAAGAGACGGCCGTTAGGGGTTATAAAAGCCAACAGCTCCCGAGCTGCGGCGGTTAGGTCCACCTGCCAGAAACCAGAGCATCTGTCCATTTTGGTCTTGTACCTGCATTTGGCAATACGCTCCAGGGTGTTTTCCATGTTAGGAATACTCCCTGAGTGGTTCTGGGTTTTCTTGTCGACCTCACCATAGTCTACAACCAGACGTAGGGCAGTTGACCCTGGTTTGGCAACAAGGAAACAGGGACGCAGTGAGGGGGGTAGTCCCCCTGCTTATACTCTTCAACGAGGCCAGCATCAATGCATTCCTGGATCTGGCGCTCGTTTTCTTCAACCTGAACCTGTGGAGCGGGATAGGGACGACGCCTCACTCGTGTCTTTTGAAATTCAGGTTTCAGTTTCAGGTCCATCTGGACCAGTTTTTTACAAGAGAGGGGAGGCGGCAAGGCGCCGAACACCTCCTCAAAGGTTATCAGCAGTTTCTTCAGGCGGGGGTCAAGGTTAAGACTCTCGAGTTTCAGAAGGAAATCCTCCTCAGCATGGAGGTTGCTCTTTCCATGTTCGTTCTTTTTCTGCCAATCAGCAGTTTCGGCAGGCACAGAACCATCGTCCCACTCAGGGGGACATTGCTGCCCATAGTGCAGAGAATACACTAGACGTATCTCAGGATCAGGCAGCGTATAGGACTCATCGTCCTCCTCAGACCAGATGGAGGATTTCCAGGTCTGTCTGAGGTATTGCAGCCGCTTTTGGCGCTCAATACCTTTGGCCTTCAGGTACAACAGCCGCCGGAGTTCCTGAGTGTCATGCTCAGACAATGGCATGTTATTAGCAGCAGGCCGCGCCAGAGCATCAGCACTCCGGGCCACGGGTTCACCTGTGTGCATAGGCTGCATGTGTAGCACTGGCTTCCCTACAGGGGAAGCGGGTTCAGAGGTTGACTCTAGATTTACCTCCTCCAGCAACAGCTGGGCGAGGAAGGCGTTGTGTTTTAGGTCAATACAGCTGGGATCAACTGAAGGAAAAGTGCTGGCGATCTGAGACAGTTGGTTGTCAGCATCCTCTTTTACAGCTGCAGGTTCCAGATAGTCATCGGGAGACTCACACCCTGTAAGTGTGGCAGATAGGTGCTCAGGAGATCGATTTTTGAGATCAAAAAGGGTAAGGCCACGATTTTCGGCCATGACCTCTTTCAGTAGCACCTGGTCTAGGTCACACAGGGGTACAGGATTGAGAGATCCATCAACCATGGACAGGAAACTGGCCCACTCAGGGGCCTGCATAGCTGTGTCTGAGTCCTCAGGCACATAGATAGGGCCGTCGGGGAGTTGCACTTTTCCCACGGTCATTCGATCTAGCATACAGCACCAGTAAGCATGTCAACCAGAGCAGCCCCAGTCAGGGGTGCCCATGACAACCCTTCCTCCCTCATAAGCGATTTTGGCCAGAACCTTCGCGAGCAGGGAGAAGGGAGGGTTAGCATACGCTAGGCCCATTGCTTTCCAGAAGAAACGGAAAGCATTGTTCAAATGTTTCGAGCAGTACAACTGCATGATGTGCTGTTGTTGGCTCGCAAACCATTCCACCTGGATCTCATCCAGGTTTACCTGAAGGGCCGCCAGTCCATTCTCAAAAACGTGACGGGCCAATTGGTAGTTTTCAGTACGATATTTAGTCTTGGATGCCTAGCGCAGCCCAGACTCTTTTCGTCCTGACAGCTCCAAGAGTACGGAGAATAGCCCACTGCCAGTCGCAGTGCAAAGGATAGGGGCGCTGGACAGACAGCATTTTTACCTGGGGGATTCTTCGTAGGAAGTCGGTATCAATGACAATGTCAAAGGCGTCGGTGTCCAGCACTCTGCAGTGTTGGGTCACGGTTTCGTCGCCCAGGCATATAGTCACATTGACCCCCCCAAAGGAATGGATGGTACGCCCATCCCCTACTCTTAGGGCCACGGTCTTATTTTTCCTGAAAGTCTTTAGCAGGCGCCGGGCCACTATGGAAAGTGTTGCACCGCTGTCAAGCACCGCTCGAAAAACCTCTTCCCTGATTTTCACGAGGATCCAGAAAACCAAGTCCTCCTCTTCGGAGCGGCCCCCCTACTCCTCATCAGGGAACTTGACATCCACCCTTCCAGCAATGAGGGACCTGGCCATCCAGGCCAAGCGCCTCTTCTTGGGGTTATTCCTCTCAGGGGTAGCGTTATCCCCTTAGGGGCGCTTTTTAGGATCACCTGCGACAGGAGCGGGTGTAGCAGCAGGAGTGGGTGTAGCAACGGGCGCTGATGAGTGCCTCTGGGGGTTAGGGGGTCCATTTTTGCCACCCCCCTTGCCACCTCCTTTACCACCTTTATTCCCATTTGGGGGGTTTCTCGTGGGTGTTTGGGTCTTCTGGCGTTCGGCCTCCTGACGCTTGAGATTATCACTCTCGCGTTTCTTGATGTGACATTCGCTGACGACGCTTGCCACAATACCCACAGGTGATGGTACACCTAGAATGGTCCTGATCGGTCACAGGTTTCCCATCCTTCGTATGCTGCTGTCGTTTCATCTGCAGCATACAGCCACTGCAGAGATCGCAGTCAGAGGGATGACAAGGTCCCCCCTTGTCATTGACAGGTTTGCAGTAGAACAGGGGGGGTGTACCTGCATCAGGTCAAACCTCATTCATGGCACGTAGGTTACCCCTCCCTTTACCACCTCCCTGGTTGGGGTTAGTGGGATTTTTAGGCCCTTTCCCTTCACCACGTTCGGGGGTAGGGGTACCACCTCGACCCAAATGCTTCTTGAGGAATGTCTCCATGTGGGAGTCATTCTCTCTCTCAAGAGCTAGCTCAATCAGGAGGTCCACCAGTTCATCGTACGAGTGGGTCCTGCTCTTCCTCTCAGAGGTAGAGCGGCAATCATCCCACATACGTTGGGGGATCTTACTCATGAGCCACAGGTGGGGCTCGGTGGCTCCGTAGGAGCCCACGTTCATCCTCGAAAACATGTACTCCAAGTCGCACACATATTCAGAAATTCGCGCACCGGATGGAAACTCAGGGAGCATAGGTAGCTCCTTTATCTGTGTTGGCACACTGAGGTCAGTCTCATAGACTGGGAATGTTTTCTCCAACCTCAGGAGTACCTCTGCCCAGGTGAAACAGGTTTTCACAATCTGTTTCACCTGTTTTTGCAAAAATTTCTTTTTGCATGAGCGTTTCAACAGTGAGCATTTGGTGGCCACATCCACATGGGATTTGCCAGTCAGCAAAAGGAACTCAACAAATTCTTCTGCCCATTCGGGCAGATTTGTGGGGTCAAACTCCAGCAGTTCCAGCTGGATGTTCGCCTGGGCAATAGGTCTGCCCGTCTTCCCACACCCCGGAGTTAGGCCTGAAGGCGACACGCCGGCAAGAGGTGCCAGGGCTGACAGCCCTCTTTTCTCAATCTCTGTGACAGGCAGGTCCTGTAGTTCAGCCATGGGCACTGTCCTGGCACGCGGGTGAAAGAGGCTGGGGCAGGTGACCTTAGGCAACAGCCTTGAAACCCTTGATCTCTTAAGATCCTTGGCCAGGGTACTCAGTACGGGAGAGAGGGAGGACAACTCTGGTTTGGGTAAGGGTTCTGCAATACCCAGTTTTGCCTTAATGGCCTCCGATAGGGCCGTCACATCTGGATCCTCTGATCCAGACAGGAGTTTGGCCAGCAGTTCGGCCGTATGGTCCAGGGTACCGTAGGTTGGCCTTGGATGATGTTGTTCCTCAACTCGAGTCGGGCCCACTTCGGGAGCCCTTGGGGTTGGACAACATGCTCTTGGATACTCGGGTTTCGGTCTTTGAGGCATGGCGGTCCCCCGCCCAAAGCATTGCACCAAAGCAGCCTAACCATGGGCAAAATGAGCGTTCATGGTGAGCCGAAGTTCTTCGAAGGACAGCCGCGGTATTTACAAACCTAGTCAGGGTGAAAACACTGCATGAACTGCACCATGGGCCTGAAAAGGTTAAAATACTAGTGGAGGCCATTTCGGTGAAAGATGCAAAGGGATATATAGCCTATACCAAGGCAAAATAATGGCCCATGGA
Source organism: Eutreptiella sp. 'Long Island Sound 2002' (assembly GCA_964036045.1). Taxonomy (NCBI): domain Eukaryota; phylum Euglenozoa; class Euglenophyceae; order Eutreptiales; family Eutreptiaceae; genus Eutreptiella; species Eutreptiella sp. 'Long Island Sound 2002'. Next base: position 101,915,407 of record OZ038382.1, on the reverse strand, counting down.
TTCGCAGAGGGAGTAGGGGTCGGAGGTGAGGTTGTTGTTGGTATCGTATAGGGCCATGGGTGTGGTGGAGCGGGGGGTTAAGATGTTATTGAGAGATTTTCTTATTTTCCGTCCTTTAATGAGAGAGTGATGGAGACGTTTTTGGGATTGACGTTTTTTCTTTTCAGTCCATTTGTCCAGGGTGTGTTGAAGTGTTTTGGCTTGCTCGGAGGTTAAAGTGGTGGAGGGTTGGATGTTGTTGAGTTGGTGAGTGAAGGCCTTTTCAATATTGGTAGGTTTGTGGGGATGATGCTGGTTGGTGACCAACTTGTAGGAGTTGACAAGAGAGCAGAGGACGTTGTTCTTCGATGGGAGAGTTTAAAATGGAGGTCATGTTATTTCGGGTCCATGTGTCCAGGGAGTGGAGGCGTTGGAGAAATTTGCTGTGTTCTTCTTTGTTGAGTTTTCTGTAGTAGATGTCAGCGTGGGGAATGTCGTAGATGTTTAACGGATTGGTAGGTATGTTAATGGTGGAGGTGACAGGGTAGTGATCGGAGTTATTGATGGTGGTGTTGATAAAGGTATTTTGTGGATTGAAGATGGAAATGCAGGAGGAAGAAGCGATAATGAGATCGATGCGAGACTGGGAGTCGGGTAGGCGTTTGTTACGGGGCCTTGTCCACTGGCGGAGATGGGGGTTTTGGGACCGAACAAGGTCATGTAGCCGGAGGGTAGTGTCTGGGGTTGGGGGGTGTAGTTGATCATAGAGCCAAGGCCAGGATTTTGGATGTTTGATGTTGGCGGTGTCTAAGTGTGGTTGTAGGTGAGTGTTCATGTCTCCAATGAGGAGGTGAATGGGTTCCTTTTGCTGGAGAGTGGTGATGACGTGTGCGAGGCGTTGTTGATGTGATTGGATGTGGGTTTTATAAATATTGAAGATTCGAAATGTGGGGTATCCCGGTAGGGTGATGTCTATGGTAGTGAGACAACCGTGAATGTTAGTGTGGTGGGTTTTGCGGCAAAAGGGAGCGAGGTGTTTGTGGACGATTATGGCAGTGCCGTTTGTTTTGTCGGGGGCATAGTTTTCGAAGGTGGTGAGGCCAAGGGAGTTGTCAAGGGTAATGCTGGAGGGAATTTCCTGAAGACATAGGATGTCTGTTCCTTTGTTAAAGTGGTGGAGGGCGGTGGCTTGGATGTCGTGCATGTTTTTGGCAGTGTTGTGAGTTGTGATCTGTAATGTGGTGTTAGAGAGTACTGGGTGATGGTGTTTGGTGGTGTTTGGATGGTGAGGAAGAAAAATGAAGGGGGGTTTGGTGGTGTTGTTGTTGTCACCATTAGGCTCGGTGTTGGGATCGCCGGCGATTGGGTCGGGGGGGTGGTGGTGGGGTAGTGAGAGTGATAGTGATGTGATTGTGAGCGTGGGTGTGTTCGTGGTGTTAGATCGGGTTGTTGGTGAACACGAGAGGGAATGAAACATCAATGTGGGGGACATAAACCCAGAATCCGTTAAAGTGTAAGAGTCTCCATGATGTCAAAGCGCTCGTGCTCGGGAGGGGAGGCATGAGAATAAGAGAACCTTGGATTTTTGGGCGCAATTCATGAGGCACACGAATCAAATTCTTGTTAACTTGTGATAGTCTCCTTGATGTCGAAGCGCTTGTGCTCGGGAGGGGAGGCATGGGTTCTCGGATTTTTGGGACCAAATCGTTTGAGACCAGTTCATGAGGGACATACATCCAAATTTTGTTAACGTGTGAGAGTCTCCTTGTTGTCAAAGTGCTCGTGATCGGGAGAGGAGGCATGGGAACAGGCAAGCTCAATGAAGATGAAGTATTCGATGATGTCATCGTAATCCAGGCGAAAAGTGGAGCGGTGGTGGCGGAGTGGTGATCGATGAGTGTAGAGTAAGGTGGACTGATGATTTGTGTCGTGTGAATGTGGTGCAGGGTGCAGGGTGGTGTGTTAGTGTTTGTGCGGTGGTGATGTGCAAGTGCGAGTGAAGGAGAACCTTGTCGTTCCTTAGAGAGCTTCTTTGATTGATTCATTCTTGGAAATTGATTCGTTCTTGGAAATTGAAATGGATTGTTTTCCTGAACATGCGGGTTGAGAGGTTGGTGGGGAAAGAGAGTGATGGGAGTAGCTGCGAGACAGGTTGGAGGCGCGATGAGGGCAAAGGACGAGTCGTGGCGAGTGTTGAAGAAGTTGTGAGTAAAACAACGGAAGCGAGTGCAAAATTTAAATGACGGATGTTGTGAAACATACTGAGACTTGTAGAAACTAGAATGAGAGCAGTGAAGGGGACGTTTGGATCGACACACAATAAAAGCATTTATGTCGATAAGAGATTCGATTGGAGTTGGTGGAAGTGGAGAGCTCGAGGCCGATATCGCAATTGAGTGATGAGAGAAAGCATGGGTGCGGGGGAGTATGGGAGGGGAGAACCTGGTTGAAGTAGAGATTCGCGAATGGGTTCTGAGATTCACATGATAACCTTTGAGAAGGTGGAGAGAAAGATGCGTGGAGGGAAGGAGACGTGGGGTCTCACTTTCGCTTTGTGTATTTAGCATTGGGAAGTTTATTGGTGAGAAGTTGATTTTTATGACTCTTGGCACCCAAGTCAGCTCTGAGCTGTTCGATGACAGACCGTTCATGGATGTGCTCTTGGTCGGTGGTGAGGCGCTTGTTGTGAATTAGAGATTGTTTCTTTTGGAGATTGATGTTCTGACCTTGAGAAAAATTGATCCCTGTGATTTCTTGACCATGTGCAATGATTGGAGAGTCGTCGTTGGTGTAGGTGATCTCGTAATGGAGTGATGTTCCAATTGACATGGACGAGAAATGGAGTGGAATGATTTTTTCGATTCCGCCGAAGATAGCCGCTGCTTTGGCGAGGGAAATGTGGGTGGTTGCGGCTGGTGCTTCGGCGACTACGGCCTTGGAAGAGGTGAGGACGTGCTTTTTGGGTTGAGAGTTGGCTTGCTGAATGCGGGGGTTGGGAGTGTATTTCCCATTGGGGTATAGCAAGACAAGACCTGCATCCCAAAGCAGTCCGTTCAACCAATGGAGTCGGCCTATTTCTGAGTTGCTGGGTGAAGGGATGCATTCGGAGTCTACGTGGAAGAGAATGGAATATTTGGTTCGGACCATCGCGAATTTCAAAAATTCATCAATTCTTGGGATGCTCGTTAGTTGGTTGAGGAGTTCAAGTGGTGGAACGGCAGGGTGTCCTCTACGAAGCGTGGCAACAAAAGTGTCGGGGTGGGTGGCAAGATCAAAGGGGAATGCAATGATTGTTGATGATTGAGATGTGAGAGGGTGTTGTTGTTGGAGTGTGGTTGCTAGTTCCTCGACCTCTTCCGTGTGACAATCTATGTCGAAACGGAAGTACTCGTGGTCTTGGTCACCTTGAGGGTGTTTGGAGATGGGGGAAGGGCGTTTGTGGAAAGCCGCTCGTTGAAAATCAGCCGTTGAGGAGGCAATTGATGCCTCTTCATGCATTTTGCCTTGGAGTGTCCTATTGATGAGGTCGTAGGCACTTTCCCGGCTACCATCGTTGAGTTGCTTTCTCAAGATGTCAACTCTTAATCGGGTGGTGGCGGGGTCCTTTGGGGAGCGTGGTGGAGGTTGGTAAGAGTATGTTTTGGATGTGTCAATGGTGATGATCATCATGCCGGTGGTGTTGTTGAATGTGGCTTGTTTGATGGGAGTTGAAGAAAGGATGTTGTTGTTGTCATGAATGAAAGGTTTGTAAGTGTCGATGTAGGAAATGTTGTCTAGGTATCTTATGAACTTTTGCAAAATTGGGCGGTAGTCCCATATGATGGTGTCGGCGGGGGAGAGGCTTGCGTCGAGTACCGGAAGAAATATTTTTCCTTTCAAGAAAATTTGTTTGGATGCGAGGTCGTGGACGGATTCAAAGAGGGTGAGGACGTGGTTGTAGGTATTGTGTTCGGCGTCTTGATCAAAAATGTCGGTGCAAAGTGGGGTGGCCAGAAGAGTGCGTGTGACGGATGTGGATAGGACAAGAGGGAGGTTGTCTTGGTCAAAACCATCTCCGCAAGAGATATATTTGGCGTGTTGGAGAGCCTCTTTTTGTTTTGTGGTCGAAGTGGAGAGGAGGGGGGTATAGGACTCTCCAAAAATGTGTTGTGTGTCGGTCATAAAAATGCCGACTTCAAAGCCTTCGGAAGAGTTCCACTCTTCGGCTATGATTTCCGGGGGAAGGGAGTGTTGGCGTGAAGAAAAGGCTTGTGTGTTGCCTTGTGGTGAAAAGTCGAAAATTTGTGGAGCCTTGTTGGAGTCTAGTAGTTTGCGAAGTGAGGTTTTGTCTGTGGGGATTTTGGATGAGGGAGTGGAGTATTTACCTTTGGGTGTTGAATCTTTAGGTGGGTTAAGGGTGGGAACAAGAGAAGAACTGGATGAGGGCGATGAGTGAGAAGGTTGGGATTGGGTTGAGCTTGAAGGAATACCCTGAGAGTTTGAAGGCCCACTATTACTTGGAGTCTTTTGTTTCCCATTTGGAGATGGTCTTTGAGAGCGTTGAGGAGTTCGATGTTTGTTCGGAGTCGTCGGATTTCCTTCGTGTTCTTGTGATTTCTTGGTTTTATTGGGGCTTTGTTGATCTTGTTCATCTTCTTTGGAAGGTTGTTGTACATTGACACGTTCCATTTCATTTTGAAATTGACCTTGGGTTCGTCGCCTTTCGTTTAATTGTTGATTACGTCGGGCTTGACCAATTTCGTTGCTTGTTTTCACCTCATTCTCGATGCGGTCAATGCGATCTTTAACATGGCCGCTCGCTTTTGGTCCTGCTCGTTCTTTTCCTTTGCCCATGCTGATTGAATATGATCACTGGTGATATTGGGGTTCACAGATGACTTGAAACGCGTCGTCTGGTATATGACTGTGGAATTCGGATCTCGGCGAAATCGACAGATGGTAAATCGGTGATCAGCGTGTTCAGCAGTTCATGCAGGAAATGATGAAGGTGAAAGCAAATTTCGGGAATTTATAGAAAGTGGCTTTTTGTAATTCTGAGCAGAAGGCTACCCGCACACCTTCGCTAGGAATCGCCACACGCAGTTTTTTTACTCGGGTTTCGGTTGTCTTTGCAGGGATGCTGTCTCGGCTCTGTCGGACGGAGGACCAGTGTGCGTGTAGGACCCTAGGTCTGTACGTGGTCTGGATCCGTGTACTGCCACGAATGGATTTGTAGTACTCCTCATGGAGGATGTATTCATGCATTTTCTTCCTCAGTCCCTCATACTCCTCAGGGCCTTCAATTGCTGTTGAGGATGAAGCCTGACAGTTGGATCGGGATACTGAGGCTGCTACACGTCTGTGGAGATGACTGAGTCTGTCTCCACCGTGGGCCGCTAAGGCCTCAGTGGTAAGGACTTTTCTTTCTCCCGCCCTTCTGCGTTCCCGATCTCCTTGGGACCCAGATGCGCCACTGAGATGTTGTGGAGCTCGGTAAGGTGGTTCACTCATAGGGTGGGCCATGCTGCCCATTTGCACTTGGACAGTTCTGATGGGCCAGGTCTTGACGCTGGGCGTGGACATGATGAACTTGTTGTTGAGCTTTGTGTGCTGCACTTCTTCTCAGGGTCGGTTCAAAAGGTCACAAGGGACTGTCTCTGCTACCAGAAAGATGTCCTTGATTTATGCCCTAGATATTTTGATGAAGTCCTGCAGGTTTTGTAGTTGAAAACCCAAACCAAAGCAGCAAGTAGAGCAAAAACAGGATGTGGATCGAATCAATGATTGGTTTTGCAATCCAGTGTAACACAGAAGGGCTGCAGATAGACAATGCAGGTTTACACACAAAGATTCAATCAAAAATGGATAATACAAAAGATTTTATATGAAAATTGGTCTAACTCAGGCCTCAAAGATAGCATTAGGCACTTCATGTGCACTCTTTTGGGTGAAATGGTGCTGGTTAGGAATGTGGGGCATAGATGTCAGGCCAACGCAGAAAATGACTTGGCCAAGCAACTGAATTCAGAAACAGTTACAAAGTAGGACCACAATAAGTGGTAGAAACAATTGAGTATAGGGGTCTTGGGGTGGGAGACCACTAGGCTTAACCTCCAAGGCCTAAAGCATGTAATGCCTATTTTCTTTCGCTATATCCTCGATGAAGGAAGGTACCTCCGCTCAGTTGAGTGGTAGGGGTGAACTTCATGGGGGGCTTGAGAAAGTGTACTTTGGGCTTCAAAACAGAGATAAAAATACTTAAGTTAGTCTTAGCATCAACAAAAGGGTTTTAAGGGGGGCTTGGCCTGGATCAATTACTGAGGGTGCGGAAGAAGCATCGCCGGATGCCGGACATGTCCTCCTCCGTGAGGTGGGGGTAGTTTTGGATGGGGGTGTCCGGGCCCGGCCACAGCAGCGCCATGAGGCGGGCTGCCACCATGTACAGGCAGAGCTGTGGGGTGGTGGGGCGTGTGGGAGGGGGTCCCCTGCGGTTCAGGGGGGCTTCCCTCTGCTGGGGACCCTCCACAGCCGGGGGTCCGTGGGGATCCCCGCGGTCTGTTGGGTCCACTTGGCAAGGCAATACATCACCCTATCAAGGCCCTGGCTGCCGCTGCGGATGGAGAGCAGCGTGTCCAGGGATTTGCGTTCCCACGTGCCCTAGATGTGGGGGTCGTCCGGCTCGTCCCCCCTGGCGTACGTGTCGAGGCCTGGGTCGTGCGGGGGGGGGGGCGTAGTCGGCGGGGAGGAGGGGGTCGGTGCCGTGCACCACCCAGTGGTCAGTTGGTGCATGGTAGTCGGTGGTGGAGAGGGTGTAGTGCAGATTGTACATGAGAGTCATGTACATGGAGGGGGCTGGCTGCCGGTCGTCTGGGCTGGGGATGTCCCCTGGGACGTGGTGCCGGAAGTTGCTCGGGGAGGCCATCCGGGCTATCCATGTTTCCCGCTCCCACTCTTTGGTGTTGCTCGGGGTGGTGCTGGGTGGGGGCTGGGCCATGTTGGGCTCGCGGTAGCGGTTGGGGCCCTGGGTGTTCTCCCGCTCCGGCACGGGGTGTCCGACTTGGTGTTGTCCCCAGTCGATGGGGGGCACCCAGACTCGGTTCCCCGTGGGAGGGGGCTCTCGCAGTCTGGGGTGGCGCGTGGGGGGCGGTCGTGTCGGGCGACGTGGAGGAAGGCGTCGAAGAGGAAGTCTCGGACGCCTTCCCCCAGGGTGGCTGCCTGGACCAGGGTGATCGCTCGGATGCGCTGGGTGGTGCCAGAGGAGTGGAGGCGCAGCACCTCCTGGTCCCCGAGTCCCCAGAGGTGCTGCCGTACCGCTGCGGGGTTGTGTAGGGCGTAGGGTTCGGCCGGTGCGGCGGCTGGTGGTGCGGGGTGTGATGGGGGGGTTGCTGTGGGTTTCGGGAGGGTGGTCGTCGTTGTTGCGTGTGGGGTCCGGTGATTGGGTTTTCTTGTGGCGGTCGAGGGAGGGGGGACTCCCTGTGGCGTGTGTTGGCGGGGGCATCGACATCAATTGGCTAGTGCTGGCTGCCGTGTGTTGCGTCCTTGGCCTGGTCTCGAGGGGGGGGCTTGGGGGGGGTGGTGTGGGAGTGGCACTGTTGGTGGTGGGGGGGGCGGGGGTGGGTGTTGTGCTGGCCTGGGGGTCTGGGCGCTCTTGTGGGTGGTGTGGGTATTGCGTGTGTGCGCCGTGCGGTCCTTGCGGTTCCTGGCTGGTTGTGGTGCTGTGGTGTGGGTGGGAGGCGGCCGCATGGGCGGCCGGGCTGGGGCTGTTGTCCGTATGTTATGGGTGGCTGTTGGTGGATGGTGCTCGCTTGTATGGGGTGTGGGTGGGGGGGCTGCTGGTGCTGGTCGGGCGCTCCTACTAGGCCCTGGTGTTGCTGGTGTGCGTGTGCAGCTCCCCGCGGGTCCATGGGGGTGTACCGTGGCTCGTGTGTCGTGGGCCCATGTAGTGGGGGCGGCGGGTGTTGCAGGACCGCGTGGTGGTGGTGTTGAGGGTGTGCTGGTTGTGTGTGGTACCCCGGCGTTGGTGGGTGTGGTGGTAGGGGCTGGTGGTGGTGAAATATGTGATGGTGTGGTGCGGTGATGTGTGCCATGTGGGGTGGGTGGTTCGTGGGGCCTCGTTGTGCTGGGGCGTGGTGGGGATGTAGCTGGAGGGGGTCGCTGTAGTATTCGGGCATCAGAGGGTAGGGGTTCGGAGGGACGGGGGCGTGGTGGTGGTGTTGGTGGTGCCATGTCTCCTGGCTCTGCGCGTATGGTGGTCCTGGCATGGGGTGGACCTGTGCGGGCGGTGGTGGCTGACTGGGCTGCAGGGTTTGGGTCCTGCGGTACGGTGGTGGTGGTGGGCGCTGGTGGGGGCGGTGCTGTTGGTGTGCCCCTGGGGCCTGGGCGTGGGGTGATGCGGTGTGGCTGGACCCGGGCCCTGGTCGGGGTGTCGCGCCCCGCTGGCGGGCTCGCTGGCGGGCCTCTGACCTGTCTTGGTCTTCTTGGCGTGGTGGGTGTCGGGGGCGGGTGAACCCCCCTGGCCCCGTGGCTGCGACGGGGAGCGGGTGTGCCAGCGGTGCGCCTCTCGGAGGCGCGCCTCGAGGCTTCTGACGTAGGCGCGCTGGTCTGTGAGGCCCATTCGCGTGGCGGTGGCCTCGTCGGAGGCGACCAGGTGGGCGTCCCGAAAGGACGCCCAGCCCTCTGGGGGCCTCAGCTGGGTGGGGTGGGGGTGGTGTGTCGGCTAGGGGAGTGCGCTGAGTGGGTAGGGTGTTCCTTTCTGTCGGCCGAGGGCGGTGTTGAACCGGCGGCAAGTGATTCGGAGGTAGGCTGCTATCTTCTCTGGTGCCGTGTCCGCCCACGCTTCTGGCGTCAGGACTGCTGCTTTGGGGGCCGGGGGCTGTGGGTCTGGGAGGTGTAGGTCACGGTGGTGGAGGTATAGGGCGAGGAGGACAAGCCGCCCCCGCTGTGGCGCAAGGTTTGGCTGTGGGGATGCAGGGGTGCGCTGCCCGTGGCCACGGCTATGGTCCATGTGTGGTCCGCCGCGTCCGCCACGTAGTACCCTCCCAGGTGGTACCGGAGGGTGTCGGTGAGCGGCCCGAAGAGGCTGGGGTGGCTGGCAGGGGGAGGTGCGGCTGGGGCCGCGGGCCGCTCGCGGTGGTGGGGGTTGAGGTCCCCGCAGTGGGGGCAGTGGATGAGGCGGTGCGCGGCCCCCAGGCAGACCCAGTGGTCCGGGTTGCCGGGTAGGGCTGTCTGTGGTAGCCGCTGGCGTACGCAGAGGGGGCATGCGGTGGCTGGCGGCTGGTGGTACCTGTGGGCGGATGGTGCCGTGAGGGGATGGGGGCTGGCGGCGGGCGCATGCCAGTGGGCGTGCGTGTGGTGCCTGTGGTGCCCGTGTGTGCCCTGCCAGTGTTGTGCTCGCTGGATGGTGTGTAGGCGTGGTGGGGGTCCCATTTTGGTGTGTCATGGGGTAGGTTCTCATGGTTGGTAGAACAGGAGTTGGAGGAGGTGGGCGTGGCCTGTTTGGGGTAGGGTTGCTGCATGCTGCAGGTACCTGTGGGTGCTGTATGTGAGCTGCTCCGCTGTCCTGGTAATGGCCGTTCGTTGCATGTGCGCCGCCGTGGCTTGGGGGTCCTCGGCGTCGGTGCGTAGCAAGGTGTAGAGGGCTGTGGGGACGAGTGCCCTGCGGACCGCCTCGAGTACCTCTGTCTGCTTGAGGACGGTAGCAAGTTGCTGGGTTGCCGGGGACAGCGTCGGCCATCAGGCGTGCTGTGCGATGGTGTGGGTTGGGTTCCAGTCTGTGAGGGTGTCCAGTGCTCGGTACAGGGGGCACCCCTTGAAGTGGTCCCAGGTTTCTTCTTCCGCGTGGCCACAGATGCATTTGGTGTATCTTGCGGGGACGTGGATCGAGCGGTGTGCGTACCATCGGTTGTATCGGGTGAGGAGGGGAAGCTGTTTGAGGGCGAGTTGGAGTCGGGGTTTTTGTAGGTGTGCCGGGAGGCTGTCTGGGCGTAGGGCGGAGTAGTAGAGGGGTGTGTGGACGGAGTCTTCGAGGCGTCGGAGGAGTTCGGTGTTCGCCGGGTGGCCCAGTGTGGTGGCCAGCTGCTGGATGGGTGTGGGGTAGTGGTACTGCTTGACTCGATCTGTGTACGGCGCGTCCTCGGGCATCCACTGGGGGGGTTGTGTGGCTGAGGGTATGGTGGATAGGTGTTGCAGGTGGCTGTGGTGTGCGGTATCTAGTCGTACATGTTCGAGCCCTGGGGTGTGGCTGGTGCTCTGGTGTTTGGCATGTGTGTCTGCGCGTCCCTTGCCTCATGTGTAGCGGTGTGATTCCTGTTTGACGATGTGTAGGGCGTCCCTGGGGGTGCATGCCCCTGAAGGCCATTCATAGTCCCACCGCCCGTGTGGTGAGGTCGGATTCGAGCGCCCTGTGGAGGGGCATGTCCGCGTGGCGTCCACGACTACCCAGATGTTGCGGGGCTGGATCGTTGCCAGTGGTGGTGTGGCGGTGACGGCGTCCGCCAGGGTGCGCAGTTCGTTGTGGGATGACGCCCCAAAGATGGTGGCTCCGGTGTGGTGTTCCAGGTGGAGGACGTCCGCGCGCCGGGTGATGCGTACGGAGACGCAACCGACCGTGGGGGTGCGTTGCTGGGTGCCGGATGCGTCAGTGAAGTAGATGATGTCGGTGTCGCTGGGTATGGGTAGGCGGGCAATTGCCGTGGGGTGATAGACGTAGACGGGGTTCCCTTGGGTGGTTCTGTGGTGATTTGCGTGGGTTGCAGTAGCAGCGCTGCATAGACGCCTATCCCCTGGGTGATGATGGCCTGGGCTCGCGGGGTGAGGCGGAGGAGGCCTCTGTCCGGGCGCCTCTGGGTGATATACGCGTACATCAGGTGGAAGAGGTATCCCATATTGGGGTGGAACTTCTGGCACGTGATGGTCTGTCGCCGCTCCTTGTTGTCTTTGTCGCCGCGGAGGGTGAGGCATTTGTGCTGTAGGGGGCGCATGGGTGCCTCCTGAGGTCCTGCGCGGTGTCTGGGTCTGCTCGCTCGTTGGTGAATGTCCACGTCGCCAAGGGCGTTCGAGTCCAGGCTACGTGTGCTGGGTGGTCTGGGGGTACCGTGTGAAACCAGGAAGAGAGCCATGCCTGCTAGTCGGCGGTGGCGGCGGCGGTGCGGGTGTGGTAGTGGGTGGAGATCAGGTGTAGCAGGGACCACGGAGTGTCAAGGGCTGCCGGGCCGCGGTGCCAGCACGTGCGCGGTATGCCCTGGTCACTGTGTCTGACCGGTGGTACATCGGTCTCCGAGGCGTTGTGCTTGGGGATCGACCAGGGGATATGGTGTCGCTGGACAGTGCGGGTAGCGTGTTTGTGGCTATTTGGCGCCAGTAGCAGGATGGTGGGTGGTGTCCAGCCTTCAGCTGACGGCATGGGAACCTCCTGTGTCGTGTTGCCGTTGTTTGGGGCCTTGTGCTCGCTCGGGCGGGGTCGGGAGTGCTGGCGTCGGAAAGCCTTGTACGCCGTGTAGATGTCCCTGGGCATGTCCCCGGCATGTCGCGCCCTGCCTTTGGAGCGCATGCGCCGAGGTACGCCTGGATGACGCGGCGTGCTGGTCGGAAAGGAACGGGGCGCGGTGGGCGTCGCACTGGGCCATGATCTTCATCTGCATTGGGGTGATGTAAACTATGGTGATGGTGGCTCCAACGAGGCGCAGGGTGTCCACCTCGCCCGCCGTGTGTCGGTGGATGTCGGTGTGCGTGGCAACGAGTGGCCCCTGCTGACCGCAGTGGTGGTTCTTCAGGATGGCGTGCGTGTGGTGCGGTAGGAGGAGCTGCAGCTCGGCCCAGATGCCGGTGCCCACGGAGGTGTGGACACCTTGTTGTGCCAGTATCCCCCGCCGGCACATGTTGCGGGCCATTTGCACTGCTTTTATGCGTATGGCTGCCGCTTCGCGAACCTCGGGTGGTGGTTGTGTGTCACCCTGTGTAGCAGGTGGGCTGCGTGTTTGGCATAGGCCATGTTGACTAGGGCGCCTGTATTGTCCCCATAGTAGCGCCAGTGGGCCATCATGGCCTCCTTGGGGAAAGACGTGGGCCAGCCTCCGTGTTGCGCCCATGCCTTCGTCACTTGCTGTCGAGCGTGGTGTAGGGCGTCTTTGGGGCGTGGGAGGTGCAGGGCTTGGTACCCAATGGCCGCGTTGAGCACCGCTTCCATGAAGTATGCCAGGCCCTGCGTGGACAGGAGGTCCCCCCTGGCAAGTTGGGGTAGCCGGGCGAGGCGCCCTTCCAGCTTGCTTGGGAGTGTGATGTGGTGGTGTTGCGTGCCCTGTGTGACTCCCAGGTGGACTGTGGTGTCCTCCAGGTGTAGGCGTTCACCTTTCCGGGGCTGGGAGTCCTGGTGTCGGCTAGCCCGACCGATTTGCGGGGGTGCACCAGGAGCTGGTGGGCGTTCAGGTAGGTTGTGGTGAGTTGGAGAATGGCGGTCGCTTGCTCCGTGGTCTTTGGTAGCCCAGCGTTCTCAGGGTTGCGGTGGCGGGTGGCCGTAGTTAGGAGGTTGTCGTCTGCGAAGTTGATGAGGGGGGACCGTAGTGGGTATGGGGCGTACCCCGGATATACCCGTGCTAGCTCGAATGCCAGCGGTAGGGTGACGAGGAGGTAGAGAAAGGGGCCCTTGGCGCCACCTTGGGGGACCCCGCTGTCTGTGCTGGTCCAGGGGGTGAGGCCTGCAGCTGTGATGATGGCGTAGAGCCGGGTCTGGATGTACCCGTTCATGAAAGATAGGAATGGGAGGCCCATGGCATCCCATAGCTCCGTGAGGAGCCGGTGTGGGGCATGGGGGAACGCGCCTTGGACGTCAAGGGAGGCAAGGATCATCTCCTAGGGGTTCATGTCCAGCGCGGTGTCCTGCAAGAAGATGGCCCCGTGGGGGGACCTGCCAGCCATGGCCCCCCACATGCTGGCGGGCACGTGGGCAAAGACCGCCGGTGCGATGCGGCCCAGGATGAGCGTCCACACCAGCTTGACCTCGCAGGTGGCGCAGACCATGGGCCGCCAGTTCCCTGGCTGCGCCCAGTCCCCCTTCTTGTAGAGGGGGTGGACCAGGTTGGCCCAATCAGGGGGGATGGGCGCGGTGCCCGTGACGATGTCTTACAGGCGGGCTCCGGGGCGGTGCTTGATGGGCAGGGTGAGGTGTTGGTACGCCTCGGCCGGTAATCTGTCGACGCCGGGCACCACCCCCGTTTTCAGGCGGTCCAGGGCGCGTTGCAGTTCTGAGATGCTGAGGGGGTCGTGTTCGATGGCACGCCACTGTTCCCGGTTGAAGACCCTGGGCACATGCTCGCGGATGGTGCTTCGGGTATGGGAGTCGGGGTCGGGGAGGGCGTCCCCGTGTCGTGCCTGGAAACTGTCCAGGAGTGCCTGGAGGAGGGCGTCAGGGTCGTTGGTGAGGCCCCCCTCCGGGGTGCGCACTGCGTGGATGGTACGTCGCCCCGTGTCTTCCAGGATGCGGCTGACGTACCACAGGGACTTGTACGGCGTGTCGTTTCTGCCGTATCTTTCGCGTTCCTGGGCTGCGGCGGCTATTGGGTGGGCGTGCCATTCCTGGAGCTGGTGGCGGGGGGTGGTGAGGAGCGCGCGGAGGTGGGTGTCTCGTTCTCGTGCCTCCCGTGTGCTGGGGCGCAGCAGGGTGGCGAGTTCCTCTTTCGTGGTCCAGATGTCATGGACGAGCTGTTGGAGGGTGCGGTCCGGTGGTGTTCCCGTGTTGCTGGTGTCGCGCTCCATGCCGCATGCTAGTGCCGCCCGGCGCATGGCGGTGGTGAGTGATGGTGAGTGATGGTGCATCCAGGCGGCACAGGATGGCGTGTAGGGCCCTGTTATACCTGTGCCAGGCGCCGTGGTCGTTCTCAGATGGGAAATGTACTGTGGGTTGGAGGGTGTCGTCTGGCAGGGTGGCCGCGGGTGGGGGTAGGTTGGGGATGAGGAGGTCGATGTAGAGGGGTCGTTGGCCCGTGCCCGCCGGCGGGAGGTCCCCGTAGGTTGCCTCATGGACGCGTACTGTGGTTGGGTCCCCGTAGCACGTGTCGATGCGGGAGGGGTGGGTGCAGGCTTGGTGGGAGTAATGGGAGGGTGTGCTGGCGAGCCCTGCGGTGAGGTCGGTGAGGCCTAGTTGATGCATGGCGTCCCCGATCGCTATGTCGGTGGCTGTGGGTGGGCCGGTGCTCGTCGTTGTCGCCGGGGGCGGTGTTTAAATCGCCTATGATGATGGTGGGTGCCAGGAGGGAGAGGCGGTTGGACGCCAGGCTCAGGGCGTCCAGGAGATCCTTGGTCTCCTCCCCGAATAGGACGTGCGTGGGTAGCACGTTTAGCTGCCATTCGGGCCCCACGCAATGGTACGCCCCCAGGCGACCGTCCACTCCGAGGTCGGGGTGGGCATGCACCGTGACCGACGTCTTGTGGTAGAGGGGCACCCCTCGCTGCCAGTGGGCGTGGTATTGGTTCCCCTCCAGGTCCGGGATTGGTGCCCGTTCGGGCTGGTCCGCTCTGCGGAGGGCGTGCCCCAGGAACCCCAGGAGGTCTGCGCCTTGGGGGTGTGGCCCTGGCATTGCTTGTAGTGTGGCGGCCTTGGTGGGGTCATAGGTGACCGCGGGGTCGTTGAGGACGTTGATGCGGGCCTGGGGTTCCGTAGGCCCTGGTTTTTCCGGGACCGGTAGTTGTGGGGGATGGCCGTGTCCGGTCCGGGCCCCGTCAGGCGTCGAGGAGGTGGATGACGCCTTGAGCTGCAGGTGCTTTGCGGTTTCGCTTCTGGGGCTGGGGTAGGGGCCATGCATTGTGGACCTCGCCTGTGTACTCGGTGCCTGTGAGGTGCTCCGTGTCGGGGGTGCAGAGCTGCAGGGGGACCATCTCACGACCGGTTCAGTCTCGCCAGAGTTCGATTGTGCGCCCCACCTGCTTGTCGTTGGGGCTGGCTGGGTCCCACTTGACGTGGATCTTGAACCTCTGGTGGTACCTGGTGACGCGGTACCGGTGCTTGACCTGCGGCCCATATCCACTTGGAGGGGCCCGCAGCCGTGGCGTACACGAAGGGTAGCTGCACCCGGGTGCGGATGGCGTACTCGGGATACAGGGCTGCGGCTTCCTCTTCGGTCCAGCTCTTCGGCTTGGCTTTTGGCTTGGAGGCGGGTTTGGCCTGGGCGGGAGCCTTGCGCTTCTTCGAACCCGGGCGGCGCCGTGCATTGGGCTATCCCCGGTGGGGGGGTGCGCCCTGGGGCTGCTGTACAGGCGCGTTGCCCAGTGCAAATACGGGGTGCTTGCGGGTGGCTGGGACGTCGGGTTTGGACGTGGGGAAGGCGTCCTTCGGCTGGAACACTTCCTTAGTCATGAGGCCAAGCACTTCCTCGGCCTTCCGTGGGGTGTCAGACGGGTCAGTGGGCCAGGTGAGGAGCCGGTGCCCGGTGCCTGTCCCGTGGCGGCGCATGTGGGCCGTCTAGCGGGTGGCGTGGCGTGTCCACACTGGGGTCCGTTCCGGGGGGAGGGGTCCCTCTGGCGCCCCCTGCGCCCAGTAGAGGGCGTAGTGCAGCACTTCACAGGCTGCTTCTGGGATGTGGGGGACGCGGGCGGCGTGTTGCAAGCAGTCCCCTCCGCGTGGTGGGGTGGGACCTCGTCGTCAGGGGTGTGTGCTGTTGCCCGTCAGACCTTGCCGTGGTCGTCCCATTCCCCTGTCCACCAGATGTCGCGGTGTTTGGGGATGTGGACCTCTGTGGTCGCTGGGGGGGCGTCCATGGCGTCCCAGCTGACGAGCTGGTTGGGGCGTACCTGGGGGTGGGTCTTTGGGGGCGCTCGGTTGCTGAGGATGCGGTGGACGTCCTCTGCGGTAGGGCCTGCATTGGGGGCGTCCTGCGCTGCCTGGGCTGGAGGTGGGGAGGGGTGGTCCTCCCAGAGGCGGGAGGCTGACGCCGCGGCGTACATGGTTGCAATCAGGACGTGCTCCGTCAGCCCTTCCACCATGAGGTGGTTCTCCCCCTCAAGGTCTCGGGGGATGGTGGCCTCCGCCTTTAGGGTGAGGAGTGCGATGGCGCGTTTGGGTCCAGGCGTGGCAGGCGTCGGCTCATCTGGCGGGCATCCGTCTGATCGGGTGTTGGGGGGGGCGTTTCTGCAAGGAGGATGGTCCCACCGCCAGGTGCTCGACAAGGTGTAGCAGTATGGCATGGTGGTGGTCTGCCGCGGGCAGGAGGTATGGGTGTGGGTCTCCGGGTATAGTGCCGAGGTATATGCCCCCCCCTGTAGGTAGGGGTGGGCAGGGGTTGTTGCAGAGCGCCCGCGCATGGTTGCGCGCACCGGGGGTTGCAGTGGGTGCACTGCGCCGTTATGGGGTGTGGTACCGGGTACACGGTGAAGGGCCCCACCGCGCGCTGGATGTGGCGGGGAATGATGGTGCGGAGGTCCGCCAGTCGTGCCGTGCGGCCTTTGCCATAGTATACCCAGAGTTTGTCCTCCAGTGCCATTTTGGGGCGTAGCTTGCGGGCCAGTAGGTTCAAGGTGCTTTTGTGGGTGGCTTCAGTGACGGTGCCGGGTCAAGCGTTGATGCGTGGGAGCAGGTGGTTTTGATGGTGTGCCGCGGCCCGTCTGCGGGTCGCGTGGAGGGCGGTGCTGTCGGCTGGAGGGGGTGCGTGGTGGGCGGGCCTTTTTGCGCGGGGTCGGGGCGACGTGTAGTGGATGCTTCCACGCTGGACGCGGGAAGTGTCGCGGCAGCTGGAGGCCAGGGTAGGTGGTGAAGGTGTATATGGTGATGGGGGAGCGCTCATGCGTGGCGTGGAGGTAGTAGTGGTCGCGGCCCGTGTTGTGGGTGACGACGACGTTGGGCGTTGGTATGTTGTAGTGGAGTGCGGTATTGGGGTGCTGTTTGGTGACGCGTGCCGTTGCGTTCCCGGTTCTGGGCGCGGTGTCCTCGGGCAGGAGGATTTGGCCGGCCTACGCATCGTGGGCAGGGAGGTCGAGGTCCGGTAGGGGTGGATGAATGGGGCGTCCCCAGAAGTGTGCGAAAGCTGGAATGTGGCGTGCCGCCGCTTCTTTGATGACAGACGGTGCCCATTGGGGTGGCGCCCAACCTGCTGCGCCATGGTGGCGACGGCACGGGCGACAGCTGTGAGGTCCGGGTCGATGCCAGGCTGGTCTGCCGCTGGTTGTAGGCCCCCTTCTGGTGCGGGGGGGTGCCACCATAGGGTGTAGCCCTTCTGCGTGTTATCGTGGGGGGTGTGCACGAGGCCCTGGTGGTTGGAGATGGCGGTCTTGAGGGCTTCCGCTGCTGCGCGGTGGAGGGTGCGCGTGTAGGCCCAGACCCAGGTGAACGGAGCCGCCCCGGTGTGGGATTCGGCCGTGGTGGGGGCCGGCTCGAGGGTGTGACTGGTGAGGGAGGGCCTGTGCAGCCCATCGTGCAGAGAGGCGCACACGTGTGCCCATCTTTCGGTCCATCCATGTCGGGCGTCGCCCGTGTCTGTCCCTGTGGGTAGGTGCACGATGATCACGTGCCAGGGGTGGGACCCTGGTACCATGGTTGGGGGTGTGGTGTGTTCGTGGGCGTGTAACCACACCGCGGTGTCTGCGTTCGCCCGTACGTAGTCCTCCTCTTCCGCTGTGTGGACGTTTTTGATGGCAGCCTCTCCTTCCAGGGTGAGGAGAAGGTGTGCACCAGGGGCCTGTGTGTGCATCTTGGTGTCCTGGAGCCACAGGTACGTGAGCGCCACGGCGCCAGGGAGGATTTCCCCCAACGTGAAGGTGCCCCCCAGAGATGCCGACTGGAGGGGGAGTGTGCGGCGTCCCCGCAAGTCGCTGGTGGCATGGTAGTCATGGGGGAGGTGACGCTTGGTGAGCCGGTGCGGCATGTTTTCGGTGGTGGCTGTGGGGGGGTCCCATTTACATTCCTCCCGGGGGGGTGCGTCCGCGTCGTCCTCCTGGGATTGGGCCAGCGGCAGCGCCTGTGCAGTGGGTGTGGTGTCGGGTAATCCGCTGTGTGTGAGGATGTAGAAGCCCTCGGGGGTGAGCTGGAGGACGATGTCCCACTTCGCAGTCTGTTCTGGGGACCACTGGTGGGGTCTGCTCTGCCGCCGGTGGAGGGTGACTTGATGGCCCCATCTCCAGCTGTGGTAGGCGAGGAGGCTGAGGATGGTGTCTTGCTCTGGGTCCTCCACGCTCTCCACGTACGCCGTCATGTCAGTGACGTCGATGGCGTACTCTTCCTCCCATTCTTTTGTGGGGGCGCCCGGAGATAGGGGGGTGGTGGTGTACCCGTCGAGCCCCGGCCCATTGACGTCGGGCAGGTCGCGCTTGAGGGACGCCCAGTACTCGGCAGGGCCCTTGCTGGCTTTGTTGGTGGGTTGATGGCGCTGCAGGGCGTTGGACAGGTGTGTCCAGGGCGCCTGCTCGCGGGACGGGGGTCGTGGGGGGGCATTTTGCGGGCCGGGTTGGCCGGGGTCCGCGGGGTCGCTTGTTGCGGGCTCGGGCTCCGGCGGGGTTAGGTCCATATGCTTTTCTGTGTCCTCCATGTGTTGGAGCTCCAGCTCTAGCAGGCTGTCGATGTCCAGGGCCATCGTGGGAGATCTGGGGTGCTGCTTTGTGGTGGCGCGGGTGTGTGATGTTAGTGCTCGGGGTATGTGCGGCTGCCGGTGCGGGGCTGTGCGCCGGTGCCCGGGGAAGTGCGTGGTTTGGCGTGGTTGTGGTGTGCGCCTGCTTGTTGGTGGCTGTCCGAGCCGGCGGTGTCGCCCCTGGGCGTGGTTCGGGTTGTGGCCGGTTGTGGGTGTGGAGCTGGCGTGTGGTGTGTGGGGTTTCCAGGGGCGGTGGCAGTGGGGGGGGGGGATGCGGAGCCGGCGTGGCGTGGTGTCGTTCCTATGTTGGTGAGCTGTGGTGTTTCATGTCCTCGGCTGGGGGAGGGGGGTACGGTGTGGCATGGTGGTGCTGGGCTGCGTGGTGGCCTTCCCGGTGGGGGGGGGGGGGGCGTGTCCAGGTCTGGTGGGGTGGGTGGTCGCTCGTTGCTGGTCCTCGGGCAGTGTGGGGCGGCCCTGTGCGGTCTCCTGGTCGTCCCTCCGGTGTGTTTCAGTATGTGGGCCGTGTGGGTTCGTTGTGGTGTGGGGCTTGGGGTCTCCTGGGGCGGGGTGTGTGGGATTGGAGTGTCGCAACCAGGGGGGTGTGGGCGCCTGGTGCTTTGGGGTGTCGGCCCGCCGGTGAGTGGGCCTAGTGGTGCAGGGAGCGCTGTGTATGGGCCACACGCGGGCTGCCAAGTTTGCGGGGTCTGCGGTTGGTGGGTCGCGGCGTCGTGGGCGTGTTGCGGCCCTGGTGCTGCGTGCGTGGGTGGGGAGTGGTGGTGCGTGGCTGGGGTGTACCGTCTCCATGGTCGGGGGGGGGCTGTGGGCTCGGGTGTGGGGTGGGTCCGTGGTAGGCTACCGGCTGGCAGCGGGTGCCAGGGCCTCACTGTGGGTGGGTCTTCCGCGGTGTCTCCTTGATGCGTGCCGTGGTGGCCCCTGGTCGGCTGGCCCAGGGGGGTTCTTGGGGTGTACCGCTTCCATGGGGGCACCACTGTGTGTTGCCGTGCCGTAGTGGGTTGTGGGGGTCGGGCGTGTGTCCGTGTCGTCCGTGTGGTCCGCGGTGGTGTGTCTTGTGTCGTCCTCGGCAGCTCCTCTTGGTGGTCCGTTGTGGCAGTGCGTGGGCGGTGGTCTTGGGCTTGGCGGTTCCTGGGAGGGCGCGGGACATGCGGGGTCGGAACGGTTGGGGGGGGGGGCGCGCGTGCGTGTGGGTTCATGTGTTCGCCCTCTGCTCCCCCTGCGGTTTCTTCCTGAGCTTGTCCCTTGCGCTGCCTCTTTTTCTGCGTGTCCGGTTTTTTTTTGCGGGGGGGGGGGTGCGTGTGGTTGGGCGTTTCCAGCGCTGGGCGTGGGCGTGGGTGTGTGCCGGTGCCGGTGTTGGTGTGGGTGTGGGTGTCGTGAGGGATGGGTGGCTGTTGCGCTCTAGGTCCCCTGTCTGTGCGTCGGCCCTCAGGCATTTGGTGGCTTCCGGTCTCCGGGGCGCTGGTCCAAGGGGGTTGCCGGCGGCGGGTGACTGGCGGCAGTGGTGTTGTGGTGCTTCTGTGGGTGGTTGTGGCTCCTGGTTAGCGCCTGGGTGGCGTGGCCGGACGCGGGCGTGCGTGTGGGTGTGTTCATGGCTTGGGCCGTTTGGGCGGTGGACACCCCACTGCTCGTTGCAGGACGGCCAGTGTGGGCGTGGCTGGTTTGCGTGGGTGGGATGGGGGGGGGTTTCGGGTATGTGTGCGTCGAACGCGTGGTGGGTTGGGTTGGGGCATTGTGGGCGATGCAGTGGGTGGTGGAGATGATGGTGATGCCTACAGCGGGGGGGTGCTGCAGGCGCCGCAACGGGTTTGTGTGGCTGATGTGGGTGCTGCAGGCGATGCGTTGGGCCGACGGTGACGGTGTCGTAGGCGACGGGGCGGGTGCTGGGGGGGGGCCGGCGGTTCTGGTGGTCGCTGTAGGCGGTGCAATGGGCGGTGGCGTTGCTGGTGATGTCGGCGGGTGCTGCAGGTGACGTTGATGGCGAGGGCGCTGCGGGTGACGGTATGGGTGAATGCGCTGTTGATGGGGGGTGTTGCAGGTGGTGTGACAGCTGGTGGCGCTGCTGGTACTGCCTGTGTGTAGGGCCTCGCCGGGGATGCTGTGGGTGTTTGTGTCGTCGGTGGTGCCGATGGCGAGGGTGACGCAGGCGATGCACCGGGTAACGGTGGGGCCGGTGTGTGTCGTAGGTGATGCGTCGGGAACGGGTGGTGGGGGGCCGGAGAGGGGGCTGCCGTGGGTGCTACGGGTGATGGTGGCGTTGGTGATGCCGGTGGTGGGGGTGTCGCTGGTGATGGGTCGAGTGACGGTGTTGTTGGTGATTTTGATGGTGGGGGGGGGTTGTTGGTGGGGTTGTTGGCGTCAGCAGCGAGGGTATTGCGGATGCAACTGCCGATGGTGAGGGTGCTGTAGGCGGCGCAGTGGGCGGCACTGTGGGTGATTCTGATGGTGAGGGTGTTGCCGGTGATACCATGGGTGTTGGCTTCGTTGACGATGCCGGTGGTGAGGGTGCTGCAGGCGTTTTCATGGGTGATGGCAATGTGGGCGTTTCTGTGGCGGGGGTGTCGTGGGTGATGCTACGGGTAGTGGGGCTGCTTGCGTCTCTGACAACGGTGAGGGTGCGGCGGTGCATTGAGGGCGTCGCTGGAGGTGTCGATTGTGGGGGCGTCGTAGGTGACGGAGAATGTGGGGGTTCATCAGGCGACTGTGAGACCGGTAATGCCAACGGTGGAGGGGTGGTGGGTGATGGGAGGGCTGCACAGGAAGAGCGCCGCGGGCAATGTCGCCGGTGAGGGCGCTGTGGGTGTTGCGGTGGGCGTTGTTGGCAGTGTCAGCGGTGTCGCCAGAGGCGGAACGGGCGTCGGTGACCCTGGTGTTGTTGATGGTGAGGGTGTGGCGGGTGGTTCCGTGGGTGGCAGAGTCACCGGCGGTGCCGATGGTGATGGCGCTTCCGATCCATCGATTTTGAGGGTGCTGCTTCCTGTGGTGGTGGAGCTGGTGTGCGCTACTGGTGGTGTAATGGTCCAGGTGGTGGTGAGGCCAGGGGCGCCGTCGTGAAGGTTGCCAGCGGTGCAGCAGGTGATGGGGGGCTTCAGGTGGTGTAATTGGCGGTGATGCCCTTGGTGACGCCGATGGCGAGGGTGCTGCAGGTGATGGACCGCGTGACGTTGGTGATGATGTTGGTGAGCGGGCGATGGTGATGTTGGCGTTGCCGATGGAGGGGGTTTTTGCATGCGACGCAACGGATGGTGGCTGTGGGCTATGCACCAGGTGGTGGTGGTGCTGGTGGTGTCGTCGGCAAGGGTGCTGCAGGGAGGTGATTCAACAGGTGATGGTGTTGCCGGCGACAGGTGATGGTTTCCCAGTTACAGTTGCACGGTGCTTCGAAGCTGGACCTCCTTTCGACACTTTCATCAAGTACCTTGAGAGTAAGCTCAGCTGGATGCCCTACACAAGCTGCCACATAACACACTGACCTACACTCGTCAACACGTGCCAGGGGCGATGCTGACGCACTCAATGAGTCCAAAACGGAAGATGGTATCACCGATGAGGAGTGCAGCGACATAGAAAGCGAGTACATCTTGTTGCCGAAGCTTAAGCGGGAGTTCCCTCGAGCTGATCTCACCGCTGATCAAGTGTTTCTGTGCTGCATGCCTCGACCCGCAGTGCGGCTCGATTAAATCCACAACATGTAGGGACCAGCGACCAAGACGGGCATGAGCCCGTTCGACGCAAGTTGCCTATTCAAAAACACCAATTGGCAGGTCTCTACGATTGGGAAAGAGCGGAGTTTGGAGACTTGCCTCCGCATGGACCTGGAAGCGACCACAGAATACGCCTCGATACCGATAACAATCGTCCGTGGGTACACCCTTACAAAATGGACCCCAGCCAATTGGATGAGCTTCAACAACAACTGGGCAAGCTGCAAAGATCTGGCCAAATTCGACCATCTTCAAGTCAATATGGAGCGGGTTGCCTGCTGGTGAGAAAAGGAAATGGTAAATGGCGTATATGCGTCGACTACCGAGCCTTGAATACTCAAACAGTTCGAGATCGATATCCTTTACCTTCGATTCAATCCATACTGGGTGCATTGGGGGGTTCTACGGTCTTCTCAAAGACCGATCTTGTCAGTGGGTTCCACAAGATTCCGATCCATGACAAACATATCGAAAAACTGCCTTCAACACGGAGTTTGGGCCTTCGAATGGGTTGTTATGCCGTTCGGCCTCTGCAATGCACCATTGACAATTCAGCGTGTTCTTAATGAAGTTGGTCGAGACCACTTGGGGACTTTTGTATTGGTGTATATCAATGACATCCTCATCTGAGGAACACCAATGACACCTCCATGTGGTGCATGAACTGCTGCAGCGACACCAGCTATTTCCCTGCATCGATAAATCAACGTTCTTCCGGCCTCCAGCCCCTTTTTGCGGATACATCATGGATAAAGATTGAGGATACATGGACCCGGAAATAATCAAGGTCATTTCAGGTTGGCCTGCGCTCACCACGGTCCATGAAGTTCGACAGTTTATCGGGTTGTGTGGATTTCACCAACAGTTTTTCGAAGGAATTCAGGCTGTAGCGGCTCCTTTAACCGCGATGCTTAAAGCAGATTTCGAATGGGAATGGACAGCTGTACACCAAGCTGCCTTCAACAAGCTGAAGCAAGCAATGGTCAATGCGACACATTCGAGTGCCACCGACCCCCGAGAGCCATACCGTCTGTACACGGATGCTTCGAAGGATTGCGTAGCAGCCACGCTGGCACAACGATGTGCGCATGGAAAATACAAGGGACATCTTCGACCTATTGCTTTTCTGTCGCGGAAAATGCAATCTGCTGAACCTGGATACTGCATCCAAGAACAAGAGTTGTTGGCCATTGTGATAGCCCTGAAGCAATGGTTTCACCTTCTTTGAGGACCACAGCAGGTACACCTGCACACCAACGACGAAAGTCTTCGCTATCTTGATACATGTCCTCGACCACTAACGCCACAACAGGCACGCTGATGCCCGTTCCCCGAGGAATACAACCTCACATTGTGGTATGTACGGGGTCTTGAGAATCCAGCAGCAGATGCCTGTTCCCGCCTGACGTCGCGACCATTGATGGACATCCAGAGTGGTACACGCACACGGGCCTTCGTGGTACCTTTGGTCGAGAACTGGGTTTGGCCTGAAGGAGAACCTGTCGATGAGTCCCTACACACGCTTGGAGACTCGTTCTTACAAGACGAAGTGTGGCCCCGGCCATACGACCACCTGTAGGGAAAGATCCTGATGTCGACATCGACGCTGAACTAGCACTCCAATTTGACACCGAACCAGCCGTCGAGCCAGAAGGACTGGAGTCATTGCCAACTGGGGAGGCGCCGGCCGAAGATTCACACCAGCCTGCAGCAGGCCTCCACGATGCTGGCAATGCAATACCAGACACGTCGGCTGACACCGATGATCTTCCCGAGGTGGACATGGACCGTTCCCGTCGACTTACCTTTCGACTTCGATATGCCCTGACTTTGACGAAGTTGATTTGCTGTGGACGCCACCGGGATGGTTCACTGCAGCCATTATCCTGACCCAAGATCAGCCCTATTACGCCGTACCTGTCGAGCCTTAAAAGCACACACCGTCGAGTCCACCGATATTATCAATGCAAGGATTTGACGTCGGCAGCAGTCTGGGCAGTGGCATATCGAGAAGACCTACATACGAGGGACATTTTTGAGATCGCTGTACGCAGCCCTACGCCAGGACACCAACTCCGAGATGGCAAGCTGTCTTTCGACGATGGTAGCTTCTTCCACTTGTCGACAGTGGGCAAACGTGTGCTTATGCCTCAAACGCTCGTAACCACCATTATGGCCATGTACGAGGAGTCCGAGTTATACGGCACTTCGGGAGTACTTCGCACCATGGTATTGATAAAAAGCGACTAAGTCTGTTCCCTTCTTCGACACTACGTGGAGCATTACATGTTGAGTTGCGATGTGTGTCAAGCGGCTAAGTCACGGCATGCCAGCACTGCCAGGCAGCCCAGACCCTTACCGGTGCCCATCACCAAATGGCTTAGCGTGTCCGTTCATTGGGTTTCGGGGCTGCCTACGACCACGCAAGGCCATGATGCCATCATGACTGTGGTCGACCAGTTTTCGAGACGTGGAATGTTCATCCCTTGGCGCAAGGACATGACGTCCGATGACCTCGTGGACGTGTTCATAAGCGAAGTGGCCCGACTCAAAGGATGCCCTCGACAAATTGTTTCTGATGGAGACAAACTGTTCCAGTCCGGAGGGTGGAAACAATTGGCACACCGTTTCAAAATTGAGATGCACCAGACGGTGGCCGACCACCCTCGAGGCAACGGCCTGGCGGAGCGAAGCAACCAGTCGATCTCCCAACGTCTGCGGACACAGGGCATCTTCGGCAACAACCAGTGGAATGTCGATCTTCTTTCCGCTGAGATTCAGTTCACCAACCTGACATCCATCAGTCTTCGACTGTCACTGTTCAAGATTGATGAGGGACGCATACCCCATCTTCCGTTGGATTTTCCTCGAATGGCATATCATGCACATGAACCTTCCACCTTGAATGATTACATGTATCGGACGGGACGTACCTTCCATTCTGAGCGCGCCATGCTCGTTCAGGAACGTGGACACCAAATGCATGTGGTCCTGCAAATGGACCGACAAGTTCGAGTGCCTGAGGTGGGGAACGATGGTGGGTGTTAGTACCTGAATATCGACACAAGGGAAAACTCCATGTTGTTTGGTGTCGCCCATACAAAGTCCTTGAGATGCTCAACTAGGGCGAAAACGTTAAACTGGACATCCCTGCCTCCTTGGACGCGTTGCGCGTTTTGAATTGCGACAGCACAAAGCCCTACATCCGTCGGGAGGGGCAACCACTGTGGGAATTTCAGATGACACCTGTCAAGACCGGAACTTTCCCATCAGCTCGTTAAAATTCTGGCTAGACGTTGAGTGGGATCCAAAGAGCGCCGCACATTCCTGTACTGGTGTGAATGGGATGATGACACGTGGTCTTGGGGAATCGAGTAAAGCTCTAGAGGAGGATCCAACTCACCCTGAGTTCCCTGGACTCCACCCTCAGTAACTTCACCTCCTTACAGCTTGATATTTTCGAAACCTCATGCGTGGGTCCAGATCCACTGCTGGAGCCCCAGACACACGTTCAACCTACGGTTCTGCCGCGAGGGCATTGCAAACTCCCCCTCAACCCCTATCCTCTCGAGCATCACCGTCGACAGTCATCGATGTTGACGAGGAGAATGCCGATGGCCACGAGGATGGCGACGCCGCATCAGCTCCAGTTGCATCGACTTCAGCTCACCGCTGTCGATCAGTTGCGTCGGCGCCAGCCCGGCCAAGCCGATCACTTGCACTTTTCCCAGCACAGGCGACCTACAGTCGATCAGCTTACGCGGGCAGCTCTATGGGGTAAAGGAGAAAACCCCCCGTCGACAGGAGGGAAAGGAGCTTCGAGTTACCTCGAAGTGCCTGAGTGGAAAGAATCATGGGTCGACCAATCATGGAGGGGAGAGCCGAATGCCTGCAAGAATGAATCATGGGTCAACCAATCATGGGATTCGAACGCCCCCGAAACGCAAGCCTGCACTCGAACCAATCAATCCACCTCCTAAATTGAAAAAGACCCCTACAGCGATGGCACCAAGTACGATGGCACCAACGAGGAAGATTTGTACGATATGGGGGACTGGTCTTATTCGAATCAGCCACCCAGCTACAATCAAGTCCATCGGCCGGAATTCCTGTGGCATGTGTACTACATGGAAGGCTACCAGAACTGGTTGGAAACCGTCGATGAACTCCAGCATCTGAGCGAACTCAGAATGAAGCAACCCTATCGATTTCGTACACACAAGGAGGATCTGCTCGCTCGAGAATATACCAAACTCAACACGAATGTGCTTGTCATTGCATCAGAAGTCACGAACAGTCATCGCCCTTTGAGCCAGCGACACGCAAATGTCGTGTCGAGGACAACTGCCTGCATCTACGACCAGCAAGAAGTTGTCGACAAAGACAGCTGGCGGTAAACAGCACCGTTTCCCTGTGAATCAATGCGAACCGCGCCTGACACATCTTTCGACGAAAGCGGAACCCCTGGCAGCGCACCAAGCTACCAATGGTATGCCGAGATCGATGTGGCCTGTCTGAATTTTCGTTAGGCCCTCGTTGACTGGAAAAATGCAATGAGGAACTGAACTTGAGGTTCACGAACAAGGTCGTTGAGGACGACCTCTCAAACCCAATCGCACGTCTGATTATTCCATCGCGAGATTTGCGGGATCGACGACCTGATCCATGTCGCCGACGGAATCGACCTGCTCTTCAAATACCGACGTTTCTCGACAGTAGCGAAGATGCGTTGATCGGCTCCATCTGCTATCTCGATTCCTGTGCTCATTCGAGACCTCATGAAAGTCTGCCAAACAAACGATTGCTCATTCCAAGAACGAGCACCCTTTCTCGCCTATAAGATTGACTTGCTCTTTCGACGACACCAACTTCAAGGCCTTCAAGATACCACTCAACTCGGGTACAAGAGGTACCAATATGCGCAAGTTCAAGCCCAGGACCTCATGTTCCAGCTGCAAGAATATCATCCATTGAGACAATCCACCGGTCCGTATCTCTACAATGTGGTCGCACGTGGGGCGCCAATCAATTTGGTCCAGCTGGCGACTATCTACCGGACCAGCCCTGGGCAAGTCAAAAACCACAACTTCGAAAAGGAAATCCAGAGGGTCGCACGTCTTCCACCGGCCAACGAAAGGTATATCCACCTTTTCCCTTTGGAAGATTGCACAGATCTGACTCGACGCCTTGGAACTTCGAAGTATCTCATGTCTGCCTTGGAGAGTCGATATGAAAAGAGAGAGTACTGGAGTCGAGAGGTCCCTTATTGAAGAGATGTTTATGTCGGCGAACGAAAGAAGCTCCAGTCTTGCGTTCGGCCGACACCGAAGCGTTCCGTTCAGATCTTGTCGACCTGCGATTCCTGCCGGCAGATTCAAACGCTTATCAACATCACTTTGATTTGCCGATGTTCAAGTACCTCACGCCAACTTCCCAGCTGCCCATCGACGGAACGTACACTGTCGAGACCAAGTGTTCCACGCTGTCATTGTCAACATCGCCTCGAGCCTTGTGACTGCAGAGGCGGTTCCATTCGACCTGCAGAATACTCTTGCCGATGGGCAGTATGTGCAACAATATCTCGGTCGACTGCAAGCCGATTCTCGAACAGACCCTCTCAAGATCATTGATCGAAATGCCCTCAGTCCTGGTGACGACGTCTCGCCACGATAATGGTATTTTGGAGGCTTTCGATCGCGGACACCCCATGGTGGCGAGTCCATACGCAAACTGGTCAGTTTTACCAAAGCTATGCCGCTCGTTCTGGTTCGACTTCGAAGTATCGATGGACTACTTGTCGACATGACACTCAGTGCTTCCAGACCACCCGTCGAACTGATCTGTCGAACCCTACCATCTGGTAACAGTCGAGCCTTTGGGAGTTTCTTACACCCAAGTAGCAAACACTGGGAGCGGGACATTTTTGAGCTTTTGCCCGTGAGCATGTCTTCGTATTCCAGTACAAGTGCCCTGTCAACGGCCGGCCCGGTGATCCCAACCTTGGATCGATCGATCATCGATCTGGAGTCCTGATCCAGGAACGCACCTTCGAGAGCAATATCTGTCAACACTACACCGGCCATGATGCTTTCAAGTTCATGGCTAGCGTCAAAACGCGGAGGGAAGTGCAAGAAGAATGTCTACTTCGCATGAATGAAATCTTCGACATTCCTGTGGGGTACGGACTGCTGATTCGACAGTCAGGCCGCCTGTTAATGGCGTTGACTGACTTAATATGCCCTGTGGATCTCACAGATGTACAGTCCTGTTGGCTGTTTGCTCACAGGACACTTAGACTCGATGGTTGTGTCCCTGCGTTATGGTATCTCCACGAGCTCACAGCCTTGCTGTGGATAGCGCCGTACCCTGGCGAGGCTTCTGCAGCTTCGACCAAGACGCCGTGGCAAAGTCAAACACGGCGCGTGCATAGGCGCCAATGACAGGTGTTCTCTGCACCCGACCCAGGCCTGTGGGTCTCCACCACTATTATGCTTCAGGAACAAACACATGTCGAGGTCCAGAAAAGAAGTATTTTTTGTGTCGATTGTTTGTACAGTATTCAACGTTGCAGCGCCCATCCAGATGAGTGAAACCTCTTCGAGGTCACAAGGGGAGGTGAAGTTATGGTTCCGAGCAGCAGCAGCAAAGCGAACACATAACCGCACAATCGTGCACTGCAGTCTGCGAATACATATGAAACATCGAGATGCCAGATGCTGTGAACGAAATGTGTATGACATTTCAATATATTTGAACAGGTTTTTTTTTTCTTCGAATTTGTGGATTGGGTACCATTTGGTGCTCTGCCTAAAGATCCTGCGCAAAGGGGTCTGTCGTATTTTGGAATTTTCGAGAACCACGGCAGTTCCCAAGTCAAATCACAACGTCATCCCGCTCCCCACGGCTGCCACATCTGGATGGCATGTGGTCGCTCGGACGGGCGCTGCCACGTGCGGACGGTGTGTGGTCGCCCTGATTGGCTTTGCCGGGGGCACAGGGTCTGCCTGGACCTGGTCCGGATCCCCAGCTATCGTCCAACAAGCCCAACTGGGAACGCGGCACGTCGCTCCCGGAAAGCCCCAGGCCCTCCAGCTTTTTCAGCCTCCTCTGCAGCTCGGTGACCACACCGCTCAGCTCCTTGGCCTCCCTCTTGGCAATGTGCAGCGCCTTCTTGGCCTCCGCGGCGACTGTCTGACTCTTGTTGGTCTCGGTCCTGTTGATCGAGACCTCGCGCTCCAAGACCTGGACCTTCCCCTTGAGGTACACGATCCACCTCCAGGTGCTCTGCGCGATGTCTGCTCCCGGTGATTCGGCCGGGGGCCCGCCGTCTCGGGCTCCTCCAGGCGGTCCTCTGCCCGGTGGTCTTCCGGATAGTCCTCCCCCTGGGGGTCCTCAGGGTGGTCGGCCATCCGGGGGTCGTCCATGCGGGGGTCCATGCGGGAGCCGAATGAGCCGGTTTCCATGTTGCCCCATGGGAATCCGGTCAGCGACGGGGGTTGGCATGGGGTGCATTCCCTATTGCGTTGGGGGGGTGGGAGGCCCTCTCATTCCGAACCCGGAGGGGTGCTGTTGCCTCCTCAGTCGCTGGCTCCGGCCACTCCCAGCCTGCAGCCCAAGAAATCTCGGACACGCCGGCGGTCCGGTCCATCTCCGTCGCTGCAGGTAACGTAGGCATCAGAGTCATGGGGCTACCCCTGTCTGGCTCTCAGGGCCGTTTTGGGGGTCTTCCACTTGCCCTTGCGGCGGTGACAGGGGGCTCGGCCACTGCCCTCCCTGCTCCACGCGTCATCCGCGTCCAGGTCTACCTTCATCATGGAGGCGGAGCCCCATTCGAGGAGCCTTGGAATGGTGTCCGTGAGAGACCCTCCCGGGGGCGCCTTGCGCTTGATCTTCTTCTTGGCATCGTCCATGGCTGCGACGGTGGCTTCAGTGGCTCGCCTTTAGGCCTCATCCCAAGCGCAGGAGGCCTCCTCCCAACGGATCCTTCCAACCAGGGACTTCACGCCTCCAAGGCCCTGATCTTGGCTTCAGGTTTCGCCCTCTCCTCGGCGACCTTCCTCCGAGCGGCTTCGATGGCCTCCCCCTTTGCGGCGTCTGTGTCAGCCTCGGCCAAGGCCTCCTGATGGGCAGTTTCCTGTGCTTCCTTTCTTGCCTTCTCTTCGGCTAGGGCTTCGTGGAGCGCCCTTCACCTCCGCCTCCTTCTTGGCAATAGCCTCATGGGCTTTTGGGCCTTCGCGAGCGGCCGCCGCTTCCTGCGCGGCTGCTGCCTCCTGGCACCTCTCCCAGGTAGCCGCTGCTTCCAGCGCGGCTGCAGCTGTGACCGCGGCTGTGATCGCCGCTACGGCCAAGGCCTGGATTGCCAGGCCCTGCTCCCACTCAGTCGCCTCCTGTTGGGCGATGAGGACGGCTTCCTCCGGGCCGGCATTCTGCATTCCGCGTCCCGTTCTTGGGCAACCCGGAATTTGCAGGGGACGCCGCAGAGGCGCTCGCAAGCGCGGACCACTTCGCCACGTCGAGGGGCGGATGGCCCTTCCCTGTGGGCCGGCTCCACATTGCTGCTCGGGCCTGATCAACTCAGACGCAGCGGACAGGGCTTTGCCCCAGATATTCCGGCAACACCGATGATGTCGCCCAGGGTTGCGGCACACAGATTGTGGCCCTGTTGGCCGTTTGGGGGGCACTCACCTCCCCAGCAGGCCTTTTCGCCTCAACGAGGTCGGAGCTGAAGGTGGGCAGCCGTCGGCTCTCACGCCAGACACGCCACCGCTTCCGCTGCAACTGGTACGCGTAGCCGAGGGCTTGGAGTTGAGCGTCTATCTCGTGAGTGTTTTGAGCCTCTTGGCGGATTGCCACGTACTGAGGGGCACGCACGCCATCCTCAGACCGGGACTGGCTGAACTCCCGACCCTCCTCGAACCACTCACGAGACCACAGATGATGGCCAGGTTCGGAAGCCGGCGCATGTTTGCAGGGCTGGAAATGGGCCTTGGTTGTTGTTGTTGTTGCAGAAGATGCAAGGACCTGTTGATGTCAGAGTCCTCCTGTTGTTGATGCAGATGCTGCAGGGACTAGTAGATGTTAAAGTCTCCCTGTTGTTGATGCAGTCGCTGCAGGGACTCGTAAATGTGGGAGTCTTCCTCTTGTCGATGCGGATGCTGCAGGAACTCGTTGTTGTCAGAGTCTTCCTCTGCACCCCGCGATGGTCTTGAGTTTCTTCGGGGTCGGGGTTCACGTTGAGCTCCTCAAAGGCCCCGATTGGCACGCTGGAACTGGGTACCTCAGCGGTGGTAGAACGCTTTTGACGCGCTACCGTGGGGGCTGTCACGGGTCACGCTGCCCCAGATACGCAAGCAAGCAGTCAGGCAAAGCATTGCCTTCACAAGGGCATCCTCATAGAGCAAATCGTTCTAGGATCCTTGCCACTGTGCAACAAAGCAAAAGTATGTACAACGACACATCAGGGTATGTACACACAGGTGGGATCAGCCGTTGACTGCGGTAGGGGTGCCCCAGGGCATTGGACACACCGTCCTATATCATATTCTACATTCAGGTCCCACCTCCCTTGTGGCACGCAGGTGCGTGGGTTTAAACACAACCCACAGACCTGCCCAGATTTGACCCTAGAACCCTGCCAAGGGAGGAGTGTCCCGACACGCCACCAGCATGTCCCTAGAAGCCAATCAGCTTCTCGGATTACTGACAGTGGCTCCCCATGCACATCGGATGACCATTCTCAACTCCTGTCTGAGACGGATATATGGTACCGCCAATATCCCTAGAAGTTTGGGCCTAAAAAGGGGCTGTTTCAGCGCAACCTGACAGTGGCTCCAAAAAATCCAATACTGACCGCTAGCTCGGGCCATATGAGGGGAGGGGCAAAGCAATCAATCCTGTACCCTTTGAGTGCATACTGCCTAAAGACTGTATGCATTTTTGGCTCCCTCAGATTCCCTGGGACCCTGGAGTCCTGGGGTCGCCATGTGGGGTTGGGCTGCCAAAATTGGCAGAATTGGGTGCCTTAGGCGGCCGACCAGGGTAGGAGTTTCGGAGGACCCCGCCAAGCCAAGCCTCAATGCACCACCCTTGATACTCTCTTTGACCCTGTGCGTTGGGGTTTGGCTTGCTGTCCCGCTGGCTGGCTTACTGTGCTCCGAGGGGATTGTCACCCGACGGGTCATAACACAGCCAAAAAGGCATAATTCGGGAACAGTGGCAGCACCGTATGTTGCATATTTGCGGCTGGGGCGGAGAAGCAAATACCAAAGCCTAGGGCAATTGACCCTTGGTCATATGCTACAAGAATCGCGTTCCTTCCTAGCTAGGTTCCTTGCGCGACGAAGATATGGAGTTTGCAACCTGGCCTGGAATGGCAAAAACGGCAATATTTGGCCGAAACAGCCCACACTCACGATCCCATATCTCCATGGCCATGGCGAGCAAACATCTCAGCAAAGGTGCTATACACACAAGGGACTTAGATCCTAGTATGTGCCCCATACCAGCCTCGGGGTTGCCTCTAGCTATTTTTCCTCTTGGCAGAAAAATGGCACACGAAGAATGGCAAGCAGCAACATACCCCATATTCGGTCACCCGTGGACCTCCCATCTCAAGGCGAGGATACATGGGGACATAGCCTATTCGAGGCGGCTTCCTGTACCCATTCGCAGTTGCCCTTAACCTTGCAAACCGGGCGCACACAACCCCGGGGCTGAAATGAGGGGGACAGTGACTTGCCGACCATTGTGGTTCAAAAGAGGGTTAGTTGTCCCTAACGTCATCACTCCAAAAATTGTATCTCAGGTTCTCAAGGAGGATGGGCTTTGGGCTTTTGCATGGAAAAAACCCAACGCCTTAACCACTTTTCACAACAAAGGTTCGCGTTCATAGCATAAGAAAAGCATTTTGAACACTTCCACCCTTGGAGCACACGGTACGTGGGAAAAGGGGCCAAAAAGCCAATATTGGGACACATACGCCCATCGAACATCAAAACCCATATAAGATGGTATATGGCTAAATTGGAGGATTCATAGTAATTTTTT
This sequence comes from Eutreptiella sp. 'Long Island Sound 2002', assembly GCA_964036045.1. NCBI lineage: Eukaryota > Euglenozoa > Euglenophyceae > Eutreptiales > Eutreptiaceae > Eutreptiella > Eutreptiella sp. 'Long Island Sound 2002'. Next base: position 101,882,142 of record OZ038382.1, on the reverse strand, counting down.
AGAAACATGCTTACCATGGGTCTCGTGATCCCTTGGATCCCAAGTCAATCGTAAATGCATATGGGTGCATGTGCAAAATGAAGAAGTGGCACGCGTGCTCACAAGGCAATATTATGTAAAATGATAGACAAGCTTCGAAAAATCAAACAAGCCATGTACAATGTTGTTCCTGGTCTCTACCTTCAATATTGGCTTGATTCAAGGACGGACCCACCATTGGCATTGACAGCAAGCCTTGGCGCCACGCCCATTTTGGCCAGCTTTTAGAGGAAATGTCATCCTTTCAAGCGACCATATTTTGGTATGCATTGAATTGCGTGGAGCGATCGTTGAGATAACTCCAAAATCGGAATAGGCCCTGGGCTTTTGGTCTTCTGAGCATTGTCTTGAGTTATTTATGTTCATGCTCACAAGTACACAAAGTTAGCGTTTGCGCATGATAAAAATTCCGGTCTTTCGCATCTTTAAATGCCCTAAAACACTCTTCTGACCCGCTTCTCCAAAGGAAGCAAAATGCCCATGTGAAGGGGGTATGAAAGGAAGGCACAGGAGGGAGATGTACAGTCCCCAATGAACTCATGGTCCTTGGTAACCAGGAGTTTGGTCACTTCATGGAAAAGGTTGCGCGTCCAGTTTCTCCCAGACCGGATGGCGAAAAATTCTGGTGAGTACACCAGATGAAAGTACGTGATAATCCCTACAGATCCAGCCCTGAATCTCCTTTCCATCCTGAAAGGTACAGGAGACAAGGTCAAAACTAAACTCGCCAAGGAACGTCGGCGCCAAACGGTGCGCAGGCAACGACGGGCAGCAATTTCACTGCGGCCATAAATGGGGTCAGCATAATCAATTTTGATCCATTTCCCGGAGGATTCGATAATCAGAATGAAGTTCTAAGAATTCCAGACCGATTCAATTGATTAGGGAGGTAGGAGCCGACACTGGTCCCATTCCGTTTCCCAAAGCACTGGAGAAAATGTGTCTCCACAGGAAGGACGGAGGATAGCCATGAGTGATAGACAGGATAGATATTCACTATTTGAGCCACAGGGTCCTGGGTACCGCTTCACCATTGCGTCTTGAACTTGTAGCCCCTGGGCAGACCCGGGGCCGGGCGGTACCCCACGACAATCAAGATGTTGTACTCGTGACGGGTTGTCCTCGTTCATCTCCAGGTCGGCATAGTTTAACGGGACGTGCTTGTCTCTGGGGTCCAGAATGCGCAGCTTCATCTGGGAATGATGCCGGTCTCTGTACAGGCGCTCCCCAACCTTGAGGGTATAAGTATCCTCGCCGAGACGCTTCTGGAACTCAGCAGAGACATAGTAGGTGGCTTGCTGGTGCTCACTGAGCTTGGAGGGGCACTCCCGCCACGCGGCATCGCCAACCTTGTACTTGGTGACTGGCGGCTTCTCCTGGCAGTGGTGGCGCTTTTTGTGCTCCTTTGTGAGCGCCTCAGTGACCATTGCCGCCATCACCTCCGCATTTGGCCATGAATTCCTCACAACGGTGTGCCTTCCCCGGGGTCGCCCACAGCAGACCCTGTTCCATCCGGTCCCTCACAAATAGGATCTGGTGGGAGGAGTATCTGGAGCGGGACGGCAGGTCCTGGTATGCCTGGATGGCACGCCACTTGCTGGTCCACAAGTTGCGGACGAGACGCTCGAGGTGCATCGTCTTCAGTTGCTGGAACATCTGGCGTCCGGCAACCTTGGCGCGGCAATTAGACTCGCTATCATAGGCCACGGTTCTGCTATGGTGTACGCCCATGGACTGACACATCCTGCGGCACCACGCGCCAGTGAAGTGACCCCCATTGTCAGTGTAGATGGCCTCGGGTTTGCCAAACACTGTGGGCTAGTGGCTGATCATCTAGCAGGCAACCACCAATGCTGTCAGGCCCTTGTCCCGCACGGGTACCGCCGCGAGGTATCTGCTCTGACAGTTAACGCAGAGGATGACACAGTCGTACACTTCTTTGCTGTGTAAGACGGGGGGCATGGCAAACTTGTAAACAACCACACTCTGAGTGGGTACGTCCAGCACGGGGGTTCCATCCGCGTTGCCGGCCCGAGCTAGGTGCCGTGGCTTGACCGCCTTGCACGCTTGACATGATCCAGAGACTCCCTTGAGTGCCTCACCAACAGCAACCCGAAGCGTCAACGACAGCCACCACGGCGACACCACCTGATACGACACCATCGGCGAAACGACACCAAGGGGGCCAGGGCCAACACACCGGCCAGCAACGCCCATGGGAACCTCCGCCAGGAGTGGCAAGGTCCCGCCCCCGCCGTCAGAACACCACCATCCACCAGGGCATCACCTACAACCCCCTACAACGCCAACACCCACAGCTTTCCCGGCGGTGCCCTCACCAACACCATCACCAGCACCACTGACAGCGGCAACACGGCGACACTGCCACCCACCCACAGTATCGACACTCTCGACCAGAACCGATGCAACACCTACCACTACAGACCCTAGGACAGCCGAAGGAAATAACCCAACACCAGAGACAACCGGCACCACCCGGACCACAAGCCGGCCAAACACCAGCCACGAGTGGCTCGCCCGGAACCGCCGACCACCCAAACGCAGGTGGCGCCCAGCACCAACACCAACAAAACCCACGCCATCCGACCACCACGAGACACGCCAACCACCACCGTGACACCCTCAATGTCGGCAACACCAACGCCGCCAACATCCACGGCACTGCCCGCACAACCACCAACCCCACGAGCAACGTGCAGAGGTGCTGTCACCTACAACACCCCTACCACCACCACCATGACCCTGGTACAGAGTAACACCTAGGGCGCCCCCTGGGACAACATCACCAAAGACGCCAGCACGGCTGGCGAACAAACGCCACCAGCGCAACCCACCGGGCCCCCAGCCAATGGTAGCAACAGCAACAGCACACACCGTCACGCCCACCGCATCGCCATCACCCGGAGCATCGTCAACATCAACCAGGGGTCCCGACCACCCAAGCAGCACAAAAAAAAGCAGCAGCACCACCACATCCACCACCCTCAGCACCAGCGACACCAGCGGCACCCTCCGCCAGGAATGGCAAGGAGAAGACACAACAACGCGGAGCCACCCAGCGTCCCTGGCGCCCTCACCATCGGAGCGCCACCACCAGCAACAACCCCCAACGCACCACCGTCACCGTCACCAACGCCACCGACCCCTGACACAACAACCACACAGCCCGCACCAACGGCACCAGCCGGACAGTCACCGACACCACTTGCACCAACCTCACCAGCGACAAAGCCCGGTCAACCACCTACGACCACGAACCGCAGGCACTCAAAACCAGAGCATCGCCGACAACACTCCCGGCAAACACCCGCGACGCCCTCAAGAACACCACCGAAAGCAGCACCGCCGACTGATAGCCACAACACCCCCACAAACCACCTGGATACGAGTCCCCCTTCCCACCAGCCCCCCACGAACAACAACGGCATCGCCCACACCCCCCACCATCTGCACAACCAGAGACATCATCACCACCACCAACCAAAATACCGACGAGGCAGCCCCACCAACGACCGACATCCCCACCATCGCTGCCACCAGCGCCACCACGACCAGTTACGCCACCCACCATCGGCGCCACCCACCAACGCCGCACCCTAAACCACACCTACACCCAAAACCTGCAGTAACACCAGCAGACACCCCGCCGGCGACATCACCCTCCGCCAGAAGAAGATGATCAGCACCAGCAGGAAAACCAGCCCCTAGCGCCCAAAAAAGCCCAAAGACCTCCCACATCTGGACCCACACCGACCAGCATCGCCTACGCAGACCCACCATCGGTGTCACCGACAGCCGGAAAGACACCAACCTCAATGAACTAACGACCACAACACTGCCGCCACCGCACCCACACCGTCAGCATCACTGCGAGAACACCCGGCCGGGCCGTCAATGGCACCGCCGCCCATGGCACCACCTGCACTCACCAGTGCCACCACCACCCCGCGCGAGGCCAGGAACCCCTGGCATCGCCAACAGCCTCAACGAACATCGACACCACCAACACCACTAGCGCCAGACGGGGACTACCCACAAACCAGGAACGGCTCCACCACCAACAACAAATACACCACCCGCGGCACCCCACCGTCGCCAACACCACCCTCAGCACCACGGCACCTATCACACCTCCACCACCAGCGGCAGCGTTGGCCACACCACCCATCATCTACAGCACCCTCGCCACCACCGCCACGTCCGGCCAACAAACGTTACGCCCCAAGGGCCAGAGACCACACTTCCACCATCGACACCACAGGCAACACCACATACGCCCCATACGTCACCCTCGCCATGCTGACCAACCATCACCCTCACCATCAGTGTCCAGGACATCAGAGGCACCAACACCACCGGCGACGATAACAGCGACAACAGCTGACCCACCAACTAACCACCATCAACTAGCCAAGCACCTACCTCATCTACGCTAACACCCATACCAACCTTGGCAATGGCACCGCCAGCGGCACAATCATCCACTCCGACACCCACACCACTCTCACCACCAACATCAGTACCACCCCCCAGGGTCAGGTTTCGCGGGGAACTGAACGGCAGAGCGAGCACGCCACCACCCGCACGCGTCGCCCACCCTATCGTACACCGCTCCGCAACACGCCCCCCCGCTTCCCCCGACAGGAATGTGCGCTGCAGCCCACTGCTGGGAAGACGACTACGACGTCCCCCCGCCCATTCGACACCTACTGGCTGCCAAGGCCCCGCGCCCACAGGCCCACCAGCATCCCACGAAACCGCAGGAGCCCAACCACCCCATGCCACCACGCTCCATATCACCCGCGTCCACCGCAGACCAGAACACGGAACACCAGCGAGAGGAGCCAGACCCGACCGCGTCGCCACGCCCCCATCGCCCCCCCCCCACAGGACATCTACGCGACACTGGCCACCACCCTAGCCCCCATGGACGCTGAGCAGTACTACCAGTCCATCCAACGAGACCTCACTGAGGACCACGCGACCCTCCAGGGGTGGAAGCAGGAGAAAAGGAACAACAACGAGTGGGGCACGGAGGAGGACCTTCTCTGGGAAGACACCTGGGACGGCGCCAAGGACGCCTTCCTCGAAGCAGCAGCCAAAACCTACCCCCGCCCGCCCGGGGACACTAGGCACAGCCTCGGCGCCCTCCTAGCATTCCACAGCTGGAAACACGGCCACACCATCACCCCCCCCCCCTCGACCACAATCCACAGCGATGGACACCTGAAGACGACGCCTACGCATCCATCACCGTACAGCAAAGTCTCAAGAACCCCGAGGAGTACCACATCACCTGGAACGATCCGGCACCCCACCCCCGCGCCTCCCCCACCCTCCCAGATGTCTTCGCCACCATCAGCGCAGAACTGCAGGAGGCGAAAGCCCCACAACAACCGGACGAAGAGATGCCCAAGGCACCATCACCACCAACCACACAAGAAACCCCCGCAAAGAGCCCCTCACCCACCCCAGCACCACAATGGGGCTCCCCCCACAGCACCGCACCACCCCGGACCGCAACGGGTTTCGAGACCTACCACGGGAATGGGCGGTCCACAACGGCACACTCAGATGGGACAAAATCACACCGGGGCTCCAGGCCATCCGCCTCCACTCAATCACCGAGCCCACCACCACCTGAAAACTACTGACGGGCCGCCACCACCTCCTCCTCACCGTCCAAGGGGATGCCACAATCACACCAACGGAGGGAAACCCCGTAACAGCAGCCCCAGCCCACGCCGTCCACATACCCCGGCAAGCATCGTCGGCACATATGGCGGTACATCCAGGCCCCGCCCCATGGCAAGCCATCGTCATCACCTACCCCACCCCCAACGACCACACACACACCTAGGAGCAACGGTGGGAGGACATCCGGGGGGACCTCCCCCAAGAACACCTAGGGCTCACGCGCACCCACCACACCCTACACCTGATACAAGGAGTAGGCCAAGCACCACATGGCATACACACCCCGGGACTATGGGCGTACGCCACACCCATGAACTCACAAGCAGCGGAGGACATCAAGACCGCCCTATTCATCCAGCAAGCCAAGACCCAGACCCCGCACCGCAACACCCAACGAGGCTACACCATTTGGTGGGCAGAGCAAGACCATGACACCCTCACCCCCCAACCAGGGGCCCCCCCTCTAGACACCAACACAACCGCCCTCCTCCAAGCCGCAGCAGCGGCAGCCACACAGGTAGGGGCCCCGGAAACCTGGGTCCCACAATACCTGGTCGAAGCCAAACTGGCGCCCCACGCGAAGGCCGAAGAAAAGCCCCCAACACCGAAGCCGCTCCAACCCCCACTCAAGCTGCACGCGACGGAACACACCCCCCAGGACGAATGGGGGACCCACTACATCATCCCCCACACCACCACCCGCAAGAACGAGGCCGCCAAGATCACCGTCACCCGCCACCCCCCCCACACCACACAGGTGTATGAGCTGACGGGCCCCAACGTCCTTGTCACCCGTCGCCGACACGACGTGCGATACACCATACAGGCGGAAGGGGCCGCCGCGGCCAACCTGTACACATGGGCAACACGGGGGGACCTCCCACACCCCACCCTCAACCACGCCCCCTCCTGGCCCACCCCCTTCCACACAGCAGACTGCCCCAACAAGAAGCCCAAACACACAGGTATGCACACCCCCGCCCAGGAGGCCCAGCACCGACACGATGCGAGGCGCAAGGCCCGCACCCTCCACGCCGACCACACCATCCCCCGCATCAGCGCCCCCCGAACCATAGTGTCAGATGCCACCCACAACCACACGATCACAGGCATCATCACGGACTGCCTGAACCCAGCGGCGTCGCACAGCGAAGGGCGCTCCCACACACGGGCGGTGGCGCCCCTCCACAACATCCAGGCCCACAAAATCCAGCGCGCCGTCGGACCCTTCGCCGTACACGTCAACCCGTACGGCATCGAAAACCCCCGGTGTGAGCACCATGACCCGCCCTGCTCCACCCCATGCACCTCGCCCCTGCGCCAACCGCTGCCGGCCCCCACCATCACGGGCAACATGTACCTGGGCACCGTACCAGGAGACCCGGGCATATACATCCTGCCCAACAGGTCCAGGGAACACGCCATTCCCCTGCACGGAGTAGAATCCCTCACCCTGGAACCGCCCCCACCAAAACACCAACAGCAGCACATCCCGGGGGACAAACGGACGCAGGCGCCAGACGGGGGAAAAAAGGCACACGAACGCGCCCTAGCCCACATCACCGTCCACCCCGCAGCCCACCTATCAAAGGACTTCGGCACGGAGCGCCACATCGTCCTGGAGGGGCAAGCCAAGCACATCATCACCGCCGCCCTATACACCCTCGCCGCCCACGAACACCACCGCGACCCGACAACCATCCCAGCGATGCCCCCACCACCGCAGGGCCCCAAAGATCCCGTCACCCCCTTCCACATCGATCAACTCTTAAGCCGCAGGGCCACCCCACAGCTCAACCCCTCCAGGAATAAAACTAACCATCGCATCGTGGGACACCCTGGACACGCCCCCCCAACAACCCGCCATCCACATCCTCAAAGCGGACGCCCAATGGTGGGTCCTCCACTGGGCACAGGGAGTCCTCATGGCAGCCCAGGCCTATACCCCGGAAAGGGACCCGGAAGACCCCCCACGGGGCCGGCAGCGACTCCTCCAGGCCATAACCTTCACCGGCCGCAAAGGCGCCTCGTGGGAAGCCCTCCACACAGCACTCTACTGGGCTCAAGGCTCCCCAAACGGCTGTGACACATCGCAACCAACGGCTGGCCTGGGTCATGCAGGCAAAGGCCATGACACATAGGATTTTATGACGTCCAAAAATCCCAAAACCTGAAGCATCAAAAAAACCACCCTTTTAAGTAATTCAGCATATTGTAAACTGTGTTTGAAGGCTCTGTGTGTCCATATAACAATCTCTTTTTGCATCCAGCACCCTCACAATAGGGGGGGGGGTCTTCAACTGCTTATCCGAGGCCGAAAAACTAGGAACTACCACCTTCACCACCCCTTCGACGACAGCCCGGCCGCACTGCCATGGCCATCCGATCCCCCGGAGACCGTGCGCAAGCTCGCCGACCTCATGCGCAGCCACCCGAAAGCGAACATGCAAACGCCGGCAGAACCCCCAATAAGAGATCCGGGCCGGCAGGCAACACACCCCTTAATCAAATTCCACGCCCCCCCAGCCCCACTACCTCCAGTCCCTCCCAAGCGAGCGAGACGAAAAAGGGGCGCACCCGCCCCCAACCAAGCCGGAAAAGCAGCGACCTCCCGACCCCCCGCGACCCAGCCGATCCACCCGGCAAACCCGGACCAAGCATCCTCATCATCCTCCCTCCCATCATTACCACCACCCCACCCGGACCAGGCATCCTCATCATGCTCCCTCCCGCCACCAGCACCGCCCCCGCCCGAGGCGTACCCAGGATTCGAAAAGGGCGGGATGGTCCAGCAGCCCTCCCCCAACGACCACACGGGCGACTGGATCTGGTGTGAGGGCACAATCCAGTACCGCCTCCGCGACCCGGGGACAACGGGGGGCCACAGATCCGGGTGGTCTGGCACCGCCAAAAGGGGCTAGACCAAGGCAGCAGCGCCCCAGACAAAGCAGAAGGCCACACCCTGGAGCTCACCAGCGCCCACCCCATCTGGCTCCGGACAGACGAGAACAAGGCCCACAGAGGCACCAAATACACTGGGGAGCTCCCCCCGAGTGGAGCCAAGGCCTCCCCCTGCCGCGCCTACACAAGCGCCCACCAACCTGCAAAATGTCCCCGCGCCCCAGTCCCCCTCCCTGACGGGGCAAGGGCCGAGGGCACAAGCCTCCACAGCCCCGGCCCGCTCCCGGCGAGGAAACCGTCAACCTCCTCGACCTCAACCACCCGGCCGTCACATACTCCAAGGACGCAACAACCGCCCTCCAGGAGCTCGCGATGGCACAGGGGCCGGGGTGGGTTCCCCACCTCCTCGCCTTCCAGGAACAAGGCCTACAACGCGACGAGCCCCCAGAAACCACCCCCATATATACCCCGGACCGGAAAGCGTACAAATGCTACTGGCACAAGGGGACCCCCCTGTACGCCCAAACCGACATCCACGTCCACCTCGTCCACCACCTCAGCATCCCAGGGAGGCTAGGTGTCTATGAGGTCATCAGGGATGGATGGCAACTCAACGTCATCAACGCCCACGTCCCCTTCGACGACGCCACAGAACCCTTCCTCCAAGCCCTGGCCGAGGCATACCGCCAGATGGCCATGCTCGCCCCCACAATCATCATCGGCGACATGAACGCCGCCCCCACCCCGGCGGACCAAGGGGGACAGGCCAAATCCCAGGACCATGCAGTCTGTGACACCATCGAAATGCTGGGGCTTGTGGACCTGATGGCCAACCTTGAAGGCCAACCATCCCACTTTTCCCACCAAACAGATGCCGCCCCATCCCGCATCGGCGTATGCTATGGCGACCCCACCACCATCATCCGGGCGGAGGCCCGGTATGGACCCCTCCCGCTGGGACGCACAGGCCATAGCCCCCTGCACATCCGACTCACCATCCCCAACCTTCCCGCAGCCCCCGAGATGATGCGGACCAAGGCCTACCAGCCCCCCTGAAGATGCCCCCACTGCATGACAAGGATGCCTGGTCCCAATATCACAGGGCCATAGACCGCGCCAGGCGCATCCAACCAGACCCCACCGACGTACTCACGGCCATGCGCACGGCTGCCGTCGCCTGCAGCTTCCAGCAACACCCCCACACTGACGACGACCAACCACCCACGGCCCTAGGGGACATGCTCCATGACCTCTGGTATGCGAAGCAACAACTGGCGACCCTCCTCCACACCGACACCCCCCAAACCCGCAGCCAGATACACCACTGCAGGACGCAGATAGCCCACATCAGGGCAGACCCGCAGCGGTGGCACATCCACAGGCAACAGCGCATCGCCCAGGAACACGAGCGGTATGCGCAACATGAACTCCCCTACAAGGCCATCCGCCACCTCAACGATGCCATGACCGACACCGGCCACCACACCATCACCACGGTCCGGCAGGCTGACAGCTCCCTAACCAGCGACCCAGCCACAGTGCTCCAAGCCACCCAAGACAGCTGCCTCCGGCAACACACGCCCACCCAAGACACACGGGACGCGGACACCCAGGCCAAAATCGACCAACTCCCTCGGGTCTTCAACCACGCCCAGAGGAGGCAACTGGAAAAGCGCCCCTTCACCATCCACAAAGTCCGGAAGGCCACCCACAGTCTCCGGCAACACAAAACCCCAGGCTACGACGGCCTACCTGCGGAGGCATACTACCACCTCCCCGCCCACCTCCTCCGCATCCTCGCCCACCGCCTCTGGGACATCGTCACGGGGCAGACCCCCCTGTCACCAGACTGGGCAAACGTTGTCCGCCCCCTCTACAAAAAAGGGGACTGGGCAAACCAGGACAACTGGCGACCCATAGTCTGTGCAGTCACGGAGGTCAAAATCGTCTGGACCATCCTCCTACGCCGCATCCGCCCCCACCTGGACCCCGGAATACCAGCCAGCCTCTGGGGGGCCATCCCAGGCCGGTCCCCACACGAGGCCATTTTCCTCCAGGACACCATCGCCGACATGGACCCCGTGGACCTCATCATTGCCTCCCTCGACGTCAAATGAGCCTTCCCGAACACCCCCTGGCTCCTTCTAGAAGCGGTGTCGAAACGCCTAGGCCTCCCCCTCTACGACTTCGCCTCCGGCTACATCCGCACCCGCAAATACACGCAAAGACACGGTCCGCACTGGAGCAGGCCTCACCCCCTTCATGGAGCCAGGCAGCGGGGTCCCCGAAGGTGGAGCAGAAGGCCCCTTCCTGTACCTTCTCGTGACGCTCCCCCTGGCCCGTGCAATCGAGCAGGATTACCCGGCCTACACACCCTACCCCCTCCTCTCCCCCCTGGTGGGCTTCACGGACGACACCAACCTCACGGTCGCACACATGCCACACGAACCCCATGCCCCGGACCCCGGGCCAGCGGTCACCCAACAGGCCAATGACTTACTGGACGTGACTATCTCCTACCTCTCCCACAACAACCTCATCGCCCGACCCACAAAGTCAGTGGCCATGATCAAGGGGTCTGCCACACCCCCCACCCTATGGCCAAAAGGGCCCCCCATGCAAGTCGTGACAACTACCACCCACCTGGGGGTAATCCAGGCCGCCAACCCTGAGGACGCCTCCCTCCCTCCCAAGTTGCAATCACACCTCACCCATCTCCCCAGATATATGTCCCCGACCACCAAGGCCCTCTCTCTGTCCCACCAGAGCGTGGCGTACACCCTCACCGGGGTCTTGAACGCCTCCATAGGCTTCCAAGCACTCCACCTGACACATCCCACCACCGCCCTCCAGCCAGCCACACGCGCCGTGACCAAGGCATGGGCAGCACACGGGGGCTGACCCACCTCCATACCCACCCACGCCATCCGAGCGGCATGGCCCCACTATGGGGACGCCATAGGGGACGAGGTGAAAGCGGCCTACACCAGACACATCGCCCTCCTCCTTCACTGCATGACCCACAACCACTCACCGGAGGTCCGCGAGGTCACCACAATCCGCCTCCAAGCCGCACAACGGGCCCGCAACGCATGCCCGCGCTGGGTACTCCACCAGACGGGCATGCCCACCAACATGAACACGCGCCTGTGGAACCACCTGCAGCTTCTCCTCCCGTCCCGACACCACGCCATACTAACCAACCACACATGCCCAGAGGAAGGGCCTCTGGCAGTCCTCTGCGAGGACCTCCACCATCACCCCACGGGCACCATCCGAAACATAGACCTTGTCGGGGCCTCCATCACCATAGTATACGTCACCCTCCCCCAAGTGCGGGTCCTGCACCACAGCGAGGCACACCTCACCTCCTTTCTACAGCTTCCCAAATGGCCTCAATACCGCCTCTTCCACAAGTACCTCACGCAGACTGCACAAGCAGCGGGACACACTCTCCCCGGAAGCAAAGACATGCGAGCAGCCTACCCAGATTTCAAAAAGCAGCACCCCCGACCCATCCCAGGGACACCGCCGTACGCACCCATGCGCTCGAAATGCGAACCTGTCACCCCGGTGACGGGCCCAGTCCGACCCCTACCCCTACTACTGGCCCCGAATGAAGCCAAACCCACGCAGACCACCGTCATCCACCACAGGGCAAAATGGCGCATACCGAAACACCACATGACCGCCCGAAACCTACCACGGGGCCCCCATGACTCGCAGAGCATGCCACGCACATGTTGGGCCTGTGACTCCCAGGCACCAACCACACCATGGCCCGTACTACACCTCATAGCACGCCACCACACCCACCCCACAACCCACCTACCACCACAGGCCTACGCATGGGTAGCCCCATGGTTCCACCGCACCGACACCAACCCCACGGTAGCGTGGAACCCCGACCACGCGCCCAAATGGCTCTTCACCACTATACCCACCTGGCCCCGCCCCGACCCGGCAGGGGTCGCGATCGGTTACAGCATGTACAAACCAGGCAGAACAGGCAAGCACGAGCACCCCTTCCATCCGCTCCACCACTCCTGCCACACACCGGAACACCGAACACAAACCCTCACATGCCACGACCTAAACCTAGAAACAGCCTACATCCTCCACTACATCAACTCCTACCTCACACAGGGACAGCCGGAGCAGGGACTCATAGCCATGTCCCCCCAAGCGAAACACATCATCTCCAAAGGAAGAGGGGTGTACGCCACCCCCATCCTGCAGCCCACAGCCGCAGTAGCCCACCTCACCACGGGCCTCGCCATATACACCTACCTGCCCATGAACCCATGCCGCCTCCAACAACCATCACCGGCGGACCGGCTCTTCTTCACCGACGCCTCAGGGGGGGCCACCCGGCAGCTAACCCACACCGGGGGACACTACCACATGGACCACCACACGGGCCACACCACCTACAGGGCTTCCTCCCACGGGGAGTTAGGGGCCATGGCCGACGCTATCGCCGAGATCGCGGCCCACCTACCCGCCCACCTCCCGCACATCGCCCGGGTCTGGTTCGTGGTAGACGCCACTGTCGACACACACCTGCTCCCCCGCACAGCAAGGCAACCACTTCACAGAGCCACCGCGACGAGCCTCGGCACCCAGGCACTGCTGCTCTGGAGAGCCCTTCGCAGCTTTCTCCCCTACATCCAACTCCACATCGTGAAACAAGAGTCCAACAGACACCAATACGGAAATGGTAAGGTCGACAACAAGGCACTACACCAGCGCACAACGCACCTACCAACCCTCCAGGTCCCTGACCTCGGCCGAAATCACACACACCTCCAACACATACCCCCCGTACCCGAGCCTCATCAGACCCCGGACTGGGTACCAGAGGACGCCCCCTATTCCTTCCACGACAGAGCATACAACTACCCCAACCCCATCCAACATCTTGCCCGCGTGCTCGGCGACACAGACAGCCGGGCGCACATCCAGGAGCTCCAGGACAGACTGCAAATCCCCCTCTACCACTCAGCACTGCGCCCAGGAAACGTCCCAGCCCACCTCCAAGAACGACGCATCCAGCTCCTCAGGGAGCAACTACCATTCGTCACCAGGGTCGCCAGATGGCTCGCCTGCAAGCACATCCACGTCCCCGAAGAACACACCCGTTGCCCGTGCGACCACACCAGCCCGGAGGACTAGGAACACTTCAAGAAAGATGTCCTTGATTAATGCCCTAGATTTTTTGATGAAATCCTGCAGGTTTTGAAGTTGAAAACCCAAACCAAAGCAGAAAGTAGAGCAAGAACAGAATGTGGATCGAATCAATGAATAGTTATGAAATCCAGTGTAACACAGAAGGGCTGCAGATAGACAAAGCAGGTGAGAACACATAGATTCAATCACAACTGGATAATACAAAAGATTTTATATGAAAACTGGTCCGACTCTTGCCTCCAAGATGGCATCAAGCACTTCATGTGCACTCTTTTGGGTGAAATGGTGCTGGTTAGGAATGTGGGGCATAGATGTCAGGCCAACACAGAAAATGACTTGGCCAAGCAACCGAATTCAGAAACAGTTAAAAGGTAGAACCACAATAAGTGGTAGAAACAATTGAGTATAGAGGTCTTGGGGTGGGAGACCAATAGGCTTAACCTCCAAGGCCTAAAGCATGAAATGCCTATTTTCTTTCAGTATATCCTCCATGAAGGAAGGTACCTCCGCTCAGTTGAGTGGTAGGGGTGAACTTCATGGGAGGGCTAGGGTTGCAACCCTAGTTACTCTGAGAAAGTGTACTTTAGGCTTCAAAAGAGAGATAAAAATACTTAAGTTAGTCTTAGCATCAACAGAAGGGTTTTAAGGAAGGCTTGGCCTGGATCAAGCCCTCCAAGAAAGACATGGCAGTGTCTTTTTTCTTACTCCCCCCTGGAGTACTAGTTAGCTAAGCTAGTAGGACCAAGGAAGAAGGCTCAAATATTCCCAAAATTACCTCAGAAAATGCATCAAACTTACCAAAAACAACCTCATTAGTTCATAGCAGCCTATCACACTGTAGGTACCCTCGAAAAACAGTGTAATGTACCGTGAATGATGTCCCTTCGATGGGGCATTCCTCAAAGGTCGCCGGCGTGCGACGAAAACGTTTGGTAAAGTTTTGGGGGTAGTGGGGTTCGAACCCAGGACTCCCTCCCTAGAGCACACGTGCTTGCCCACTAGGGTACAGTCGACCGCTCTGATGCGGACGGCGATCGCTGTATAAACAGCGTTTCAGTAAACGTCCTGACCAAGGGCCAGGGCGGAGCAATACTCCCAATGGAGGACACAAATCTCCAGGAGCTGAAAAAAATAGAAAATGTAACCAACAGGGAGTGATTTCTGCGGTTTAGCGAAAGAGGTAGCGATTTAACAAGTCAAATAGCTAAAAATAGACGAAATCACGCAAGAAATCGTCTTTTTTACATATAACTCAAAGTCGCAAACAAGCGCAAAGGAAGCGGACTTCAAAAACAAGGTTGCACAAGGGTAAACAGCTTTTGAAGAAGAAGGTATGAGCCGTAGTTTTAAAGTTCTAAAGGAAATTTTTGCACAGTGGCATCACAATTTTCATAAAGTTTAGAGAAAAGTATTCAAACTCAACCCACACCACAGAGCAGGTGGACAATCCACCTCTCAGGTATGCCAGTGTCATGTCACACGCATGCATTGCGTTTGTGTTGGTTGCTTCGTTAAAACATTAGGGTTGTCAACGCTGTGTTCGTTGGGGGTTCGGGCGCTCATCTCCTTTGCTCTGCATAGGTCAAAACAGGAATGAAAGGAATGCGATGCGAATGGAGCGCGCAGCGCGCATGTAGGGTTAGAGTATGTGCTGTGCTCGCAATGCATGTGCCTAATTGAGGCATTCACACGCTGTGACGCTTTCCCTGTACCCCAATTCATCCTTGTTCTCTCTTCACAGGTAAGAAAAGAAAGTGTTTGCTCCCGTGTAGCCGTAGCGTTAAAGTAGGGTTGCTTAAAACGCTTAGGCTTGTTTAAAACTCGCAATAGGGTTGTTTTGCGTTCGCTTCACTTCGGCATTCACACCATGCATGGTGAGTAAGGTAGGTAAGCCCAGGAGGAGCTGACGTCCTGGTTGAGTCAGTGTGGTCATGGTTCTGCCTCCATTCCTTGCATGCATGCACACCAGGCATTAAAGGGTAGGCCACGCGAGATGCGCACGGTAAACCTTGTCTAGGTTACCCAGGGGCTCCTCGGTACGTTCTCTAAGAGAACCTGAGGAGTCTCTTAAGCTTGCTTGCTTGCAACTGGGTTCAGGAACAGTGTATTATAGGGCACACTAAGAAGCGTATAATACTTGGAGTGTGTCTTGGTTCCTCAGTCTTGAACCTAGTTCCTTGGCCTCTGTTGTACAGGTGGGAGAGGTTCAGGGTGATTGGTGCACGCAGCAGCTGCCTTCGGCGGCAATCCCATTTTTCTGCCCCAGCTAAACAGGGGCGCTGATCACACAATCAATTGACTGCGCCTCAGCCAGGAGTGGCGTGGGCAGTTCGACTCCTCTGACATCCGCGCTGTGCACGCAACAAGAGCACCCCTTCCCACCAAGCCCTAACAGGGAAACGTGTTGTGACGTCCCTGTTAGGCCACAGTTGCGTAGCAGCGCTGTGTTCTCTTGTCTTCCTCACAGGAGGGTCAATAGGACCCGAGACCTCATTGACAGCAACACCAAGTAGCGTGTGTAGGGGTTAGGGTCAGCAGGCCTGGCGAGAGTTGAGTGCAGGTGATGAGTGCTCACCCTGCCTTCGAAGGCCGGTGCTGGCGTTAGTGAGTGTAGTGTAGTGGTGTCTCTTGTCCCGCGTGCTTTTCCTCCTGGGCAGGGGAGTGCGTTAGCTTTTGGCCCTTTAGCAAAAATGGGCGTTTTGTATGCCCTTAGCACACTTGGCCGACCCCCCCCCTCTAGTAGGTAGGGCTCCCGCCGTCTTCCCCCAAGGATAGGCGCCAGCACAGATGTTGGGCGCCATAGGAGTGGTAATAGTACCTGATTAGGACCTTCGGTCCGACGTCAGCGAAGCCCGGTCTCCGGGAGCGACGCCAGGGGGAAACGTGAGACACACACAGACATACATAGCACACATAGGGGTATGGTGAACCCCGTAAGGAAGGGTAGAACCCCATGGGTCTGGACCAGTCAGGGGTCCTAACTGTTGGCTTGCTCGTCCCCAGGGAGGGAAGACACACCTTGCCTCATAACACCTTGCTTGTCATTCCCCCCTGGTGTAGTAAGCCACCATTCTTCGGTGGCTCCCCAAGGTCATTACATCAGGGCAGTCCCCATGCAACACGTGGTCAACAAGGCATACGCTCGCTGGGTGGCTGCAATCCTGATAAGCGGCCACCTGGCCCACGCTGGAAACCACAGGCATGGGTCGGCAGGGCACAGACAGGGACAGTGCAGTCCTCAGTAAGCAGTAGTCTGTTAAAAACCAATGGCCTTCGGCCAGGGAGTGGTTGTCACGGGGGGCTAACGGTCCCGTCTTGCGATGCAATGCGGGGCAACTGTGACAACTGCTCTTACACCAATACACAGGCACGTCTGCAGAAGAGTGCTCACTGCACCTGTCAGTAGACTTACACAGGGAAATTAGTTCCCCTTTTTACGCTGAGACATAGTCTCAGCACGGGTTAGGAGCTGCCCCTCGTTGTTCTCAACGAGGTAGGTGCGGAAGATGGGGTTGATACTCCCGTCTGGTTGTATGAAGGCTGACATAGGTTCCCAGGTCTCCTCAGATAGGCCATAGCCATCCCACAGGGTTAAGAGATTTCGGGCCCTGATTATACTCGTGGCAAGCAATACCTGCAACCACGTGGTAACGATCGACTGCCATCTCATCCGCAGTCATCTCTTGGAGTTTGTCTGCCTCCTCTGGACCCGCAGCGTTCTCTAGGTCTATACGCTCGACCTCACTGTCGCTGAGGCGCCACTCATCCCAAGACAACTGTTTAGGTGCACACAGCAGTTCACCACATAGACGTGGACTGCACCTGACATGGATCCTGGATCCATCTATCCTGATGATACGATAGGGTCCAAAATAAGGGTCCTGTAGGCAGTTACGTGGCCAGGAGGGTAGGTGTGAATGATGTACCAAAACAAGGTCACCAACCTTGAAGCTGGCAGGTCGCCGTAGGCGGTTTTGTCGGCTTAGTTCACGGTCACGAATGTGTCTCAGGTTCGTCCCAGCCTGGTTAGCCAGAGACTGCTTGTGTTCCAGCCAATCTCCCACAGGGCTCTTGAAGTCCTCAGGAAAGGGGGTTTTGAAGAACCAAGCAGGTCGTCCTCCATGGAACAGTTCGTGGGGGGTGAAACCCGTAGAGGAGCTCCGCTGTGAGTTCATGGTCAGCACTGCCCAGGGCACTAGGCGTACCCAGTCCTTGGTACGCTCCTGTTTCATCAGGATTCTTAAGTTTTGCTCCACCACACGGTTCTGTGTCTCACAGAGAGGGTTAGACGTGTGGGTATAGGGCACACCCAGGGTTACCTGCACGTTGAGGGCATTTAGCACTCGTTTGTACCACCCAGTCCCACTGCGGATGCGTACATCCTCATCAGAGTGCACCTGCTTAGGTGCTCCATAGGGTTCGAACCATTGTTCGACCAACATTTTCACAGTGTGCTCACCTGTGATTTTCTTATTGCAAGGAAACACACGGGTGAAGCGAGATAGGCCACAGGTGACCACTAGGCAACTATCATAGCCGCCGAAGCGTGGTAGGCGGTGGATGAAATCCACGTAGAGAAGAGAGTTAGCACAATAGGGTATGGGTAAGCTGGAGATCAGGCCCCTATCCCTACTGTCGCTCTGCTTGCTGGCATGACAGCCACAAGCATCCACAATGGTCTGCATACGCGACCTCAGTTCAGTCAGCGTTAGACTAGAGTAGAAACACTCACGGAAGAAGTCCACTGAGCGATTAGCACCAGTGTAACCAGGACTGAGATGGGACCACTGTAGGCACCCATCCAGTCGTGCCTCAGGCACCACAATTCGGTCCTCGTAGAAGAGGTACTGATTGGTTTTATACCACTGGTGCCCGTCAATGACACGGGGTTCGAGACCAGTGCTGAGGGTTTGGAGATCTTCTTTGTACTCTGACTGATAGTCGGTTAGACTCCAACCCTCCAGGATTCTAGCAGTGCGCATGGACAGGTGAAGCTGGACATCCATACGCTGGAAAGCCTCTCTGGCGAGCGCCACAGAGCTCTCACCTATAAGCGCATCGAAGTTGTTGCGCGATATATAGTCAGACAGTTCATTCTTTATTTCGGGGATATGATGCACTGTCAGCCTGAACTGGCTCGGGTAAGTCCACCACTGTTTTAGCTTCGCTCTCTCTGGTGGTGGGCCCTTCTGAAAAGACTTCACAGGCTCCTGGTCACACAGCCAGACAATAGGGTTAGATCCCAGGAGTCGGGATTGTGACGAAAGCACCAACATACCGGCCAGGAGTTCCTGGTCATAGGTGCTGTAATTGGAACGAGCTTTGTTCCATTTCCAATTCCAGTGTCCCAGTGGCACCAGTCACCACCCACTGGTAGGATAGTCATGTTTCAACGAACCATCACGGTTCAGTCCACTGGTACGATAATGGCAGTGGGTTAGTTCAGCGGGGTTAAGCTCCTGCCATTGGTAGATCGTACCACCCCCCCCTACATCACTGGCATCAGTGATCAGGACTATCTCGCCCTTAGGGCGGGGTACTCCCAGGCAGTTGGAGGAGGCACTTTTCTTCTTCAACTCCTGGAAACACTCTTCAACTCTGGCGGTCCACCTCCAGGGAGTAGTTTTCTTGATTAGGTCAGTGAGGGGGGCAGAGGAGTAAGTAAAATTTTGGATGTGACGCCGAAAGAAATTACAGGCACCCACAAAACTCCTCACGTCGTGTAGACCCTTCTTAGGGTCATTGCGAATCTGCATGTCCTGTAGGGGCTGCATCTTAGACGCGACTGGTTTCCACCAACCATACCCCAAGTCGAAACGCAAATATTCCATCTCCTCTTTCATAAACTCACATTTATCGAGTTTGATTCAGAGATGGTTTTCTTGACAAACAATGAAAAATTCACGGAGGAGAAGGACATGGTCCTCTTGGGTATTCGTACCCAAACTCACGTCCTCAATGTGAGCCTCCATTTCTGCACTCCGAGAAATCAACTCCTGTACTAGAGGCCTGCGCCTCAGTATGTACAAAATTTTGTTCATTAGCTCTCCGAAGAGCGCTGGGACATTGGCCACCCCAGAAAGCAGTTAGGTCCACCTGCCAGAAACCAGAGCGTTTGTCCATTTTGGTCTTGTACCTGCATTTGGCAATACGCTCCAGGGTATTTTCCATGTTAGGAATACTCCCTGAGTGGTTCTGGTTTTTCTTGTTGACCTTACCATAGTCAACAACCAGTCGTAGGGCAGTCGACCCTGGTTTGGCAACCAGGAAACAGGGACTGCAATGATGGGGGTAGTCCCCCTTCTTATATTCTTCAACGAGGCCAGCATCAATACATTCCTGGATCTGGCGCTCGATTTTCTCAAACTGCTCCTGTAGAGCAGGATAGGGACGACGCCTCACTCGCGTCTCTTCAAATTCAGGTTTCAGTTTCAGGTCCATCCGGACCAGTTTTTCACAAGAAAGGGGAGGCAGCAAGGCGCCAAACACCTCCTAATAGGTTATCAGCAGTTTCTTCAGTCGGGGGTCAAGGTTAAGACTCTCGAGTTTCTGCAGGAAATCCTCCCCAGCATGAAGGTTGCTCTTTCCATGTTCTTTCTTTTTCTGCCGATCAGCAGTTTCGGCAGGCACAGAACCATCGTCCCACTCAGGGGGACATTGCTGCCCATGATGCAGAGAATACACTAGCGGTATCTCAGGATCAGGCAGCGTATAGGAATCATCGTCCTCCTCAGACCAGATGGAGGATTTCCAGGTCTGTCTGAGGTATTGCAGCCGCTCTTGGCGCTCAATACCTTCGGCAATCAGGTACAACAGCCGCCAGAGTTCCCGAGTGTCATGCTCAGACAATGGCATGTTATTAGAAGCAGGTCGCGCCAGAGCATCAGCACTCTGGGCCACGGGTTCACCTGTGTGCATAGGCTGCATGTGTAGCACTAGCTTCCCAACAGGGGAGGCGAGCTCAGGGGTTGACTCTAGATCTACCTCCTCTAGCAACAGCTGGGCTAGGAAGGCACTGTGTTTTAGGTCAATACAGCTGGCATCAACAGGAGGGATAGTGCTGGCGATCTCAGACAGCTGGTCGTCAGCATCCTCTTTTACAGCTGCAGGTTCCTGATAGTCATCGGGAGACTCACACCCTGTAAGTTCGGCAGATAGGTGCTCAGGAGATCGTTTTTTGAGATCAGAAAGGGTCAGGCCACGATTTTTGGCCATGACCTCTTTCAGTAGCACCTTGTCTAGGTCACACAGGGGTACAGGATTGAGAGATCCATCCACGATGGACCGGAAGCTGGCCCACTCAGGGGCCTGCATAGCTGTGTCTGAGTCCTCAGGCACATAGATAGGGCCGTCGGGGAGTTGCACTTTTCCCACGGTCATTCGATCTAGCATACACCGCCAGTAAGCATGTTCACCAGAGCAGCCCCAGTCAGGGGCGCACATGACAACCCTTCCTCCCTCATAAGCCATTTTGGTTAGAACCTTCGCGAGCAGGGAGAAGGGAGGGTTAGCATACACTAGGCCCATTGCTTTTCGGAAGAAACGGAAAGCATTGTTCAATTTTTTGGAGCAGTACAACTGCATGATGTGCTGTTGTTGGCTCGCAAACAATTCCACCTGGATCTCAACCAGGTTTACCTGAAGCGCCGCCAGTTCATTTTCAAGAACGTGACGGGCCAATTGGTAGTTTTCAGTACGATAGTTAGTCTTGGATGCGTAGCGCAGCCCAGACGCTTTTCGTCCTGACAGCTCCAAAGCTACGGAGAACAGCCCACTGCCAAAGTCGCAGTGCAAAGAATAGGGGCGCTGGAGAGACAGCATTTTTACCTGGGGGTTTCTTCGTAGGAAATCTGTACAAATGACGATGTCAAAGGCGTCGGTGTCCAGCACTCTGCAGTGTTGGGTCACGGTTTCGTCGCCCAGGCATATAGTCACATCGACCCCCCCCAAGGAATGGATGGTACCCCCATCCCCTACTCTTATGGCCACGGTCTTAGTTTTCTTGAAAATATTTAGCAGGCGCCGGGCCACTATGGAAGGCACTGCTCAGAAAACTCAATCCCTGATTTTCACGAGGATCCAGAAAACCAAGTCCTCCTCTTCTGAGCCGCCCCCCTACTCCTCATCAGGGAACTTGACATCCACCCCTGCAGCTATGAGGGACCTGGCCATCCAAGCCAAGCGCCTCTTCTTGGAGTTATTCCCCTCAGGGGTAGCGTTATCCCCCTGGGGGCGCTTCTTGGGATCACCTGCGGCAGAAGGGGGTGTAGCAGCAGGAGAGGGTGTAGCAACGGGTGCTGATGAACGCCTCTGGGGGTTAGGGGGTCCACTTTTGCCACCCCCCTTGCCACCTCCTTTACCACCTTTATCCCCATTCTGGGGGTCTTTGGTGGGTGTTTGGGTCTTCTGGCGTTCGGCCTCCTGACGCTTGAGTTTATCACTCTTGCATTTCTTTATGTGACATTCGTCTTCGTAGTGACGACGTTTGCCACAATAGCCACAGGTGATGGTACACCTGAAATGATCCTGATGGGTCACAGGTTTCCCATCCTTGGTATGCTGCTGTCGTTTCATCTGCTGCATACAGCTACTGCGTTGATCGCAGTCAGCGGCATGACAAGGCCCCTCCTTGTCATCGACAGGTTTGCAGTAGAACAAAGGGGGTGTACCTGCCTCAGGTTTAACCTCATTCATGGCACGTAGGTTACCCCTTCCTTTACCACCTCCCTGGTTGGCGTTAATGCGATTTTTAGCCCCTTTCCCTTCGCCACGTCCGGGGGTTGGGTTACCCCCTCGACCCGAGTGCTTCTTGAGGAATTTCTCCATGTGGCAGTCATTCTCCCTCTCAAGAGCTAGTTCAATCAGGAGGTCCACCAGTTCGTCCTACGAGTGGGTCCGACTCTTCCTCTCAGAGGTAGAGCGGCAATCATCCCACGTACGTTGGGTGATCTTACTCATGAGCCACAGGTGGGGTTCAGTGGCTCCGTAAGAGCCAACGTTCATCCGCGAAAACAGATACTCCAACTCGCACACGTATTCAGAGATTCGCGCAGCGGATGGAAACTCAGGGAACATAGGTAGCTCCTCTATCTGTGTGCGCACACTGAGGTCAGTCTCATAGACTGGGACCGTTTTCTCCAACCTCTGGAGTACCTCTGCCCAGGTGGAACAGGTTTCCACAATCTGTTTCACCTGTTTTTGCAAAAATTTCTTTTTGCATGAGCGTTTCAGCAGTGAGCATTTGGTGGCCACATCCACATGGGATTGGCCAGTCAGCAAAAGAAACTCAGCAAATTCTTCTGTCCATTCGGGCAGATTTTTTGGGTCGAACTCCGGCAGTTCCAGCTGGATGTTCGCCTGGGCAATAGGTCTGCCCGTCTTCCCACCCCCCGAAGTTAGGCCAGAAGGTGATACGCCGGCAAGAGGTGCCAGGACTGACACCCCTCTTTTCTCAGTCTCTGTCACAGGCACGTCCTGTAGTTCAGCCATGGGCACTGTCCTGGCACGGGGGTGAAAGGGGCTGGGGCAGGTGACCTTTGGCAACAGCCTTGAGCCCCTTGATCTCTTAAGATCTTCGGCCAGGGTACGCAGTGCAGGGGAGGGGGAGGACAACTCTGGCTCGGGTAAGGGTTCTGCAATAACCAGTTTCGCCTTAATGGCCTCCAATAGGGCCGTCACATCTGGATCTTCTGATCCAGACAGAAGTTTGGCCAGCAGTTCGGCCGTATGATCCAGGGCACCGTAGGTTGGCCTTGGATGATGTTGTCCCTCAACTCGAGTCGGGCCTACTTCGGGAGCCCTTGGGGTTGGACAACATGCTCTTGGATACTCAGGTCTGGGTCGTCTTGGCAGGGATGCTGTCTCGGCTCTGTCGGACGGAGGACCAGAGTGCGTGTAGGACCCTCGGTCTGTACGTGGTCTGGATCCGTGTACTGCCAATGGCTCCTCCCCATCTTCTCCACGAATGGATTTGTGGTACTCCTCATGGAGGATGTATTCATCCATTTTCTTCCTCAGTTCCTCGTACTCCTCAGGGCCTCCAATCGCTGTTGAGGATGATGCCGGACAGGCAGATCGGGAGACTGAGGCTGCTACGCGCCTGTGGAGATGATGAAGGCTGTCTCCACCGTTGGCCGCTTTTCTTTTTATCCGCCCTTCTGCGATCTGGATCTCCTTGGGACCCAGATGCGACACTGAGATGTGGTACTCGGTAAGGTGGTTCACTCATAGGGTGGGCCATGCCGCTTCTTTGTACTTGAACAGTTCTTATGGGCCTGGTCCTGACGCTTGGCGTGGACATGATGAACTTGTTGTTGCGCTTTGTGTGCTGCACTTCTTCTCAGGGTCGGTTCAAAAGGTCACAAGGGACTGTCTCTGCTACCTGAAAGGATGTCCTTGATTAATGCCCCAGATATTTTGATGAGATCCTGCAGGTTTTGAAGTTGAAAACCCAAACCAAAGCAGCAAGTAGAGCAAGAGCAGGATATGGATCGAATCAATGAATAGTTTTGAGATCCAGTGTAACACAGAAGGGCTGCAGATAGACAAAGCAGGTATAAACACATAGATTCAACCACAAATGTATAATACAAAAGATTTTATATGAAAACTGGTCTGACTCTTGCCTCCAAGATAGCATCAAGCACTTCATGTGGACTCTTTTGGGTGAAGTGGTGCTGGTTAGGAATGTGGGGCATAGATGTCAGGCCAACACAGAAAATGACTTGGCCAAGCAACCGAATTCAGCAACAGTTAAAACGTAGAACCACAATAAGTGGTAGAAACAATTGAGTATAGGGGTCTTGGGGTCGGAGACCACTAAGCTTAACCTCCAAGGCCTAAAGCATGAAATGCCCATTTTATTTCGGTATATCCTCCATGAAATAAGGTACCTCCGCTCAGTTGAGTGGTAGGGGTGATCTTCATGAGGGGGCTAGGGTTACAACCCTAGTTACTTTGAGAAAGTGTACTTTAGGCTTCGAAAGGGAGATAAAAATACTTAAGTTAGTCTTAGCATCAACAAAAGGGTTTTAAGGGGGGCTTGGCCTGGATCAAGCCCTCCAAGAAAGACATGGCAGTGACCTTTTTCTTACTCTTCAAGAAATGCCCCCTCCATACAGGCAGGGACACGCTAGTGGGCTGGTCCCCGGCGGAAACCCTACGACAACACGACGGATGGCCAACCCACAGCCACGCACACCAGGCCACCGAACACCTCTTCCGGGATCCCCTGGTCAAAGGAGCCACCATGAGAGGGGCGGTGACAGTGGCCCTGCACCGAAACCTCACCGGACACACGGAAAGCCCAATGGAGGCAGCAGCGCACCTCCAGCTAGAAGCAGTCCGCAGAGCAGCGGCCCAAATGGTACACCGCAAACACTTCCTGTTAACACACGCGGAGCAACTCGCCGACCCCACCGCCAGGGAACACATGCAGCGTCTCATCCATTACCATGCCGTGCATGACCCAGACGTCCGGCAACCTACTCCGCGCCCCGCACGCGCCCCCCATCACCATCCGCAGGCCTCCATGACACCACCACAGCGCCCGGAAGCCCATGTCTAACCCAAGAAGCCACCCGGCAGCACCCAGCCCGGCGGAGCCCAACCAGGGCCAACCATACGTCAACGTAGACGCGCAAGACCCCGGCAACCCATCCAGCCCACCCCCCCCGGACCCGGTGCACCCCCCCCTCAAAGCAAACCTCCAAGGCAGGGACCTGACCACCCCCCTGGGCTGGTACCCCCTACAAGAGGACTGGAACAAGCTCACCGTCAAAGCCCTCCGGGACCTGACCACCCCAGACAACGGCCTCCACGAGGCCATCGTGGACCTCGTACTCTGGCAAGCCCGCAAACACACCCAGGGCCAGCACGTCTGGATCCCCCCCATCAAGTGGGGCCAGGCCCTGACACATGACACTGACATCAACGTCACACGTCGAGGGACCGTACGCCTACGACGGGCCCCAGCAGAGAAGGACCACCCAGCAAACCCTCCATCGCCCAGAGCAGTGAGAACAGGCTACCGCACCAACCCGCGACACTGCCCTCTGCGCCTCCGGCCTCTGCACCCCAGACGATGACCTCCCCCCCCCCACCTACAGACAGTGACCACCCCCCGCCGGAGGTCTGGGTTACAGTCCTCGAGCGCGGGCACTACTACGTGATAGCACCTACGGCTACGTCCCCCGGCCCGTAATGGCTCGTCAAAGGGACAGACACCATGCTCGCCCTGGGGGCCGCCCCACCAGGGGCAGTAGGGGACCCCACCACCCAGCACAGGGTCCTCAGGGGCCTCTACCAGCCAGGGGACAAGCCCCCAGCCTGCGCCCCGGCCCAAATCACCTCAGGGAAGGCGGGCTACCACCTGGGAGTGGCCATGCTCTGCTTGACCCACTGGATGCAGCGCCGCTGGCCACCCACGGGGACCGTGCCCTGGATTTGGGCCATCCCCACCGCCCAAACACAAATCTAGGCGGGCCCGGACACGCGGCCAAACCACCCCCCCCAGACCGCAGCAATCCCTCACCTGCGGGTACCACGCCATCCACAGGGTCCTCAGCCGCATGGGTCTTAGCCCAGAGCTAGCACACCCCCTTCCCACCACTGACCAAGAGGTCCACCAGATACGCAAGCTCGTCTGCAAAATCCTTGCCGCGGCAGCAGAAGACGGCAAGCTTCTCCTCCAAACCGCCCGGCCTACAACTGACCACGCAAGCGCGCCGCGGCGAGCGGACACATACGCCGACACAACACACCCCACCGCACAATCCCCGCTCATGCCCCCTCCCTTCTCGCTGCTCGGCCGGTGACCCACACACGCCCACCCTCGCGTGCACCCCCGGGCTCCGCGACACGGGCCTACCCCACCCGCCCGAACACCAGCACACGCCCGCCACACACCCCTCACCACCCCCGACCCTCGACAACCTGCACAAACCCGCCGAGGAGAGCCCCGCGCCCCGCGGCACGCCCACCCCACCCAATGGCCCGCACAAGCCCCCCGCGCACAGCCCAGAAGTCCCAGGTTCACCCCCCCGGGCCCCTGAATGCAGCCCACGCGAACTGTTCATCCCCGCGGACGCCAACCAACACAACCTCACACATTGCAGAACCCCGGCCCAGCCAAGCCCGGAAGGAGAAGGCCACAGCCCTCCCCCGCCGCTGCCGACCAGATCGGCCTGCCGGGCTGCCAGGTCACGATTGGGCCCCCCGAGCTGCCCGCCTCCAACCTACAGCCCGAGGACATGCCCTCCATCCTCCCCGCCGTGGCCGCAGCAGACGCCGCCGCCCACAAGCCCGCCCGCATCACAGCCAAACCCACGTCTACCACCTCCTCCTCATCCTCAGCCTCATCCACCTCCTCCACCTCATCCTCCGACCCCCCCCTCCCCACCGCCCTCATCCCCAAGGCCACGGCAAAAGCCAAGGCCGCGGCCGCACGCACCGACCCCCCGACCCCCACACAGGCAACTCGGGCACCCCGACCCGACATCGGTGCCCTCACACCTCCGGACAGAGGTCCTCCTCAACCTGGAACCGGACCCCAACCTCAAACCCGACCCCAAACCCAAACCGGCGCCCAAGGGAGCACACACAACACCACAAACCCAACGACACAAACCCAACCGACACCGCCCTAACCCAAACCCTAACCCAAGCCAGGACCCCCCATCAACCACAATGCACGCCCCCCTCCCACCAGCAGCCACCGCCACGGCAGAGGCGGCCACCTAACACGACCCCGTCCAAACCCTCGTCAACATCCCCGTCACCAAGCGCCCCGTCATCCATCCCCCACAAACCACCACCCCCGCGGCCAAACCGACGCAGGGACGTGGGACCCCTCGCCTACCGTCACCGTCAAGCACGGCCCCCGATCCGCCCCCCCTGCCCACCACATAGTACAGCCCCAGGGGCTGCGCACGATGCCCAACCCCCCACCCCCACAAGGGGGAGCGGAATATCCACAAGGGGTCCAAGGGCCATACCCGCAACACCAACCCCACCACTACCGACGCCACCACCACCAGCGGCCCCACCACCACCACCACCAACACCATCCCCACCACTACCACTGCCCACCACCCTACCCCACCGGGCCACAACCCACCGTGCACGAACAGCACCAGCGAATGGGATGGCAGCCACCGAGCGCTCCACCCGCATACCCCACCTACCACCAGGGGCCACCCCCCCCCGTACCAGCCATCCCCCTGTACCAGGAACCGTATCCCCCGGGCGGCCACGTCCACGCCGAAAGCGCCCCGCGGGCCCAACCCCGCCAGGGACAGTCTACTCGACCAATACAAGCAGCCGCTGCCGCCACCACATCCCTACGTGGCGGATCCCTGGATGACGGGGGACCCCCCCGCCCCGTACCAGGCGGCACCACGCGAGGCCCCCCAGGACCCGCCAACCCCTCCTGACTGGCCCGACTGGAGCGATAAGGCCCGGTCCCGCAAACGGCGGCGCTCCCGCTCCCCCCCCGCACGGCACACTTGCCCCCGGCGCCCACACTCCCCACATCGCCACCGCGCCTCAACCACCCACTCGCGCCGCTTCCGCTCCCCCAGGCGCCACCACGACCCCCCGGGACCGCGCTCCGGCCGCTGCCGCTCCCCTGGGCGCCACCACGAGTGCCGCCGCCGCCCCATGTCCACCTCCCCCTCCCCCATCCGGCCGTGCACGACCCCCACCCCCAGCCCCCGCCACCAACGCTCCCGCTCCCCCCGGCGCCGCCAGGCACGCCACCGCCGCCCCATGTCGACCTCCCCCTCCCCCCACAGGCCCGGCCGGGCTCCCAGTTCCCCCCGCCGCCCATACCCATCCACCACCCCCAGCTCCCGCCACCCCCACTCCCGCTCCCCCAGGCGCCACCAAGCGCGCCACCGCCGCCCCATGTCCACCTCCCCCTCCCGTTCCCCCCTCCGCCCGTACCCGTCCTCCACCCCCAGCCCCCGCCACCGCCACTCCTGCTCCCCCAGGCACCGCCACCCCCACCACCACCGCAATTCCACGCCCCCCCCCCCCGCCGCTCCTGGACCCTGGACACGGACCCCTCCCCCCCCCAGGCCCCGGCCCACCTCGCCTGGTCGTCTGCCCCCGCTTTGCAGGAGCTTCGCCGCTGGGTGAAGTGGGCCGGGGGAGCGAAAAGGCGAGGAGGGGTGCACATGGTGCACAACTTCGAGGAGATGTGCACCCGCACCCCCGCCGACCCCAACGAAGCCGCCCCAGGGGGCCATCATGCCGCAAGCGGCATGGGAGGCCCTCCTCCAAGATGCGGTCCAGGGCCTCTGCCCCCCCTACACCCCCCAGGGCCCTCCGCCAATGGCTCCAGGCAACCCACCCCCAGGCCTGTGCCATCAGCGCCCCCTCCCCACCCCGCCACCACCACACCAGGAAGGGGAAGGACAAGGGCAAAGGGAGGGCAAGGGACAGCAAGGGGCACTCGAGCAAGAGGGCACAGAGGGGGCCCAAGTGAGGACAGGTACCCATAGGGACAGGGCGCCGGAGGAGACACAACATTGGGGCAGCAAACCACCCAAGAACCAGGAAGGGGCAGTAGCGGGGACCGAGGCACTGAGGAGAAGGGCACCACGGCAAACGCCATGACCCACACCCCGGAGGGGCATACCACGACAGGGGGACCAGCGCCACCCCACCCCCACCGAAAGCCGCACCACTCCCGGGGGCGCACCCCCCAACACGCACCGCCGAAGCAAGCATCAGACGCCGTACGGATCACACCAGCGCACACCCACCAGCCACCGGAAACCACACAGGAGATGGAGGGCACACCTACACGGGGAGAACGGGCCACACCCACAGAGGAAGCCGCAGGGAACGCCGCCGCGCGGCGCACCACCACGCCCTCACCGCCAGGCGACGACCCCGGCCACCACAAGGGCCACCTCACAGGCACCAGAAGAGGACGATGGCACCGCCACAGCGACCAGGGCTAGGGACCGAGACCCCCAGAGGACACGGGACCAAGGCACAGGCCCCCAGGGAGGGCAACCCCACGGACGCCTACCGGACCCACCAGCCAGAGCGGCACGCCCAGGCCCCCACACCGGCACCGCAGGCCACACACGGGGCCACCGCGCGCCCGGCAACAACGGTGGCGGACCACCCAGAAGGTTAAAACCGGCACCGCAGAGGAGAAGGGACACGGACAACCCCGGCCCCCTAACCCAGAGCCACACGCAGCCGCCTGGCGCAGCCGCCCAGCCGGCAGAGCCAGGACCTAAGAAAGGGCGCCAAGCCCAACGTGTACATAGCCCACCCGACCCATGGGGCCGGAACACGGCCAAGCAGAACGCAACTGCCAACAGCAGCCCGGAAGACCACACTGAATGCAGGCCAATGCGTGCGCCAGCCGAGGGAAGGCAGAGGGAGGAACAGGCAGCCCCCCCCCCCAAAAGAAAATAAGAAAAAAAACAAGGGGGGGGGGGGGCGGGGCGGGAGAACAGCCCGCAGCCACCAAACAGCCCGCCAACACCACAAGACGCGGCCGAACCCCCCACCCAGAAGGCACCGAAGACAGGACCCCCAAAGAGGCACAGGGGGACCACCCAGCCAAAACCGGCAACACCAAGCCAGGAACAGCGGCCCACCAGGAAGAGGGACACCGAAACATGCAGACACACACCACACTGGAAAAAAAAAAGAGCCAGCAGCCCAGCCCAACAGAAAGGGGATGGGGGGGCAGGGACCACAAGGCCTGGGACAGGGACAGCCAGCAACCGACACCACAAAGCCCAACCAAGACACGCCCAAAGAAAAAAGCGCAAAAAACACACCCCGACAACCCAACCAAGAAGGGCGGGGCACAGCCAAGACCCGGGCCCAGCACGCACGCCCACACACAGCCAGGGAGGGCGGGGAACAAGCGGGGCGCGCGTACAAACACGCACCCCCGCACAGCAACCCCAACCAGGAGGTGCAGGAGACCACGCGGGACGGGCGCACGAGCACACACACACCCAGACGCCCCCCCAAGGGGAGGCGGGGCGCAGCCGAAACCCAAACCCGAGCTCGCACGCCCACACCGCACACCGGAAACGGAAACGGCAGGGGGGCAAGCCGAGCGCGCACGCAACCACACACGTCCCATTAACAGGCCGAAATACAAGCCCAACCGCAAACATCGCAAACCCCAGCCGGCAAAAGAGGGGCAACACCACAAACCATGCCCAAACACACCCACCCCAGACCCAGTGTCCACAGCCCGGGCACTGAGGCAGCCCCTGCCATGGAGCTGACCCTGCCAAACGAGATCCGGAGACCGGGGGTAAGGCTGCATCCTAAGGCCTGCGCTGCTTTGGGACTCGAGGCGGAGCGTGCGACACCCAAGCGCCTCAGAACCCCAGTACTAAGAACGTGCATGCAGGCCTTGGGAAAGGGATACACCAGGAAGTCCGGTGAACCTCTATGGTTCTGCCCAAAGGAGGAGAAGACCTCAAGCACGGGGGCACACCCTCTCGGCGAGACAAGCACGTCACGCTGGCGGCGATCAGCCCTCCCGGTGTTGCCTGGGGCCGCTTTGTTCGGGGCCAACAGTCAGGTCTAGCGGGATGTAAGCCGCCTCCCCTAGTCACGCGCGGAGCCTCTTCCTGTTTGTCACAGGGGCGACGCCAGGGGGAACCATGGGGCGCCTCTCCACGACCGAGTGCACCTACCTACCTACCAACCCCCATTGAGTGCCTTGCACAATCCAGGAGGGAACCCGAAGCGCCCCTTCATGTCCAAGCATATCTTCTGCAGTTCCAGATGTAGGAGCTGCCGATCGTGCTGTTCCTTGACCACCTGGTACATGCGTGTCTTTGAGATCAGCATGTTCTCAAAAGCGAAGAGCTTCCTGTCATCGACACGGAGTCCTCTTGCCATGCCAGCTCAGATTCTGGCTTGGAGCTGACTTCCCAATGGATAGCCCAGAACTGTGACTGGGCGTAGTCCTCGTTTCATTCTTCGGCCAGACACGATGCCAGGGGGGTCGCTTCCGCGTTGCGGAGCAACGCCTCTGTGGCGGCTTGCCACTCGTGTGCCAGCAGGGTTTCCCGTCTGGGGAGGGCAAGGTAGGTAGGTATCTTCGGGAGCTCGGGATGCCTCCTTCGACAATGCAGGAAGAAGGTCTTACCAAGGGGACGTCCTGTCCCTCTCACTGCCCTAGTTCCGGTGCCTTTTAAGCTGCTCTCGCAGGTGCCTTTGAAGGCAGTGTTGCGGCCACCCAGTCAGGGTGTGCCAGGTGGAAGCTGTGCCGACATGTGTCCATGGGTAGGGCCACATGCTCCCTCGATTGGGCGGCAGCTCTTGGGGCTGCCCAGCAGGTTGGAGTATCTCTCACCACAGGGGGTATTACTTCCGCGAGTCTACGGTACGACCGCCTCACCCCTGTGGCGCGAGTTGCGCGGCCCCGCTGCTTGGCAGACGACCCCCTCCTGGACTGTGTACCGGCTCGCCTGTCACCAGTTGCTTCCATGGCTCCAGGTGACGTTTGCCATGGTCCCCAATGCAGCCTGGCCGGGCTCGGACCAGCGACTTTGGGGTACGGCTCCTGTTGCTGGCCCGGTGGGTCGGCTGGGTTGCCCGAGTGCGCCCGACCCACGGGGTGCGGTTTGTCGTTGCTCGTGCCTTGGTCGCCCTTGGTGCGCACGTGTGTGCAGCGTCCTGGGCAACTTGGCTTCTGTTCACCGGTGTGCCCGCTCGGTGTGCTGTCTTGCGTGTGCAGTGTCCTGGGCCACTTGCCTCCTGTTCACCGCTGTGCCCGCTTGGTGCCTTGTGTTGCGTGTGCGGTGTCCTGGCTGCTTGGCTCCTGTTCACCGGTGTCCCCGCTCGTTATGTTGTGTCGCGGTTGCGGTGTTCTGGGCCACTTGGCTGCTGATCACAGATGTGTTGGCTTCGTGTCTTGTGTTGTGTGTGTGCGGTGTCTTGGGCCACTGGGCTCCTGTTCACCTGTATGCCTGCTCTGTGGGTTGTGTTGCGTGTGCGGTGTCGTGGGCCACCTGGCTGCTGTTCACCGGTTTGCCCGCTCGTTGTGTTGCGTCACGTGTGCGGTGTCGTAGGCCCCTTGGCTCCTGTTCACCACTGTGTTGGCTCAGTGTTTAGCGTTGCCTGTGCAGTGTCCTGGGCCTCTTGGCTCCTGTTCACCGATGTGCTCGCTCGTTGCGTTGTACTGCGTTGCGTGTGTGCGGTGTCCGGGGCCAATTGGCTCCTGTTCACTGGTGTGCCCGGTCGGTGTGTTGTGTTGTGTGTGCGGTGTCCTGGGCCCCCTTGCTCCTGTTCAGTGGTGTGCTCGCTCCGTGGGTTGTGTTGTGTGCGCGGTGTCGTGGGTCGCTTGACTCCTGTTCCCTGGTGCGCTCGCTCGGTATCTTGTGTCGAGTGTGTGGTATTCTGGGCCACTTGGCTCCTGTTCACCGGTGTGCTCGCTCAGTCCGCTGTGTTGCACACACAGTGTCGTGGGCCACTTGGCTGTTGATCACCGGTGTGTTGGCTCACTGCTTCGTGTTGTCTGTGCATGTTCACCTGTGTGCCCGTTCGGTGTGTTGTGTCGCGTGGTTGTGTCGCTTGTGCGGTGTCCTGGGCTGGCTGGCTTCTGTTCACCAGCGTGCCGGCCCCTATGTTGTGTTGCGTGTGCGCTGTCCTGGGCCACTTGGCTCATGTTCACCAGTGCGCTGGCCCGCTGCGTTGTGTTGTGTGTGCGGTGGCCTGGGCCTCTTTACTCCTGTTCACCGGTCTGCTCGCTCCGTGCCTTGGGTTGCGTGTCTGTGGTGTCCTGGGCCACTTGGTTCCTGTTCACCGGTGTGCCCGATCGGTGTGTTGTGTTGTGTGTGCGGTGTCCTGGGCCCCCTGGCTCCTGTTCACCAGTGTGCCCGCTTGGTGTGTTCGGTTGTGTGTGCGGTGTCCCGGGCCACTTGGTTCCTGTTCACTGGTGTGCCCCCTCGGTGGGTTGTGTTGTGTGTGCGGTGTTGTGGGTCGCTTGACTCCTGTTCCCTGGTGCGCCCGCTCAGTGTCTTGTGTCAAGTGTGTAGTGTCCTGGGCCACTTGCCTCCTGTTCATCGGTGTGGTCGCTCAGTGCGCTGTGTTGCGCGCGCAGTGTCGCAAGCCACTTGGCTGTTGTTCCCCGGTGTGTTGGCTCGTTGCTTCCTGTTGTCTGTGCGGTGTCATGGGCCACTTGGCTCTTGTTCCCCTGTGTGCCCGTTCGGTGTGTTGTGTCGGGTGGTTGTGTCGCGTGGGCGGTGTACTGGGCTGGTTGGCTCCTGTTCACCGTTGTGCCCGCTTGCTGCGTTGCGTTCCGTGTCTGTGGTGTCCTGCGCAACTTGGCTCCTGTTCACTGCTGCGCCCACTCGGTGTGTTGTGTCATGTGCGCGGTGTCGTGGGCCACTTGCCTTCTTTTTACCGGTGTGCCCGCTCAGTGCGTTGCTCTCGGTGTGTGCGGTGTCCTAGGCCACTTGGCTCCTGTTCACCGGTGTGCCCACTCGGTGTGTGCTGTCGCATGTGCGGTGTCCTGGTACGCTTGGCTCCTGTTCACGGCTGTGCTCGCTCGGTGTGTTGTGTTGTGTGTGCGGTGTCCTAGGCCACCTGGCTCCTATTCACCGGTGTGCCCGCTTGGTGTGTTGTGTTGCGTGTGCAGTGTCCTGGAACGCTTGGCTCCTGTTCACCAGTGTGCTCGCTCGGTTTGTTGTGTTGTGTGTGCGGTGTCCTGGGCCACCTGGCTCCTGCTCACCGGTGTGCCTGCTTGGTGTGTTGTTTTGCTTGTGCGGTGTCCCGGGCCACTTGACTCCTGTTCACCGGTGTACACGCTCGGTGTCTTGCGTCACATGTGCGGTGTCCTAGGACGCTTGGCTCCTGTTCACCGGTGTGCTCGCTCGGTGCTTCCTGTTGTCTGTGCGGTGTCATGGGCCACTTGGCTCCTTTTCACCGGTGTGCCGACTCGGGTCGCTGTGTTGCATGTGCGGTGTCAGGGGCCACTTGGCTCCTGTTCACCGGTGTGTTGGCTCTGTGTTTTGTGCTGTGTGTTGTGTGTGTGGTGTTGCGTGTGCAGGGCTTCGCTGCGGGGCGAGCACTCGTCAATCAGGACGGCAGCTGTTCGTAGCCGACAGGGGCTGGGTACCCTCCTGGCGCGCACACGTCCATCCGGACAGCGGCTGTTTCGTAGCTGACGGGGGCTGGGTACGCTGCGAGGTGGGTACCTCCGGCAAAGGGGTCCAATCGGCGTTGCCGGCCTGAGCCCGGTGGGGCCGCTTGACCGCCGGGCACACTTGGCATAATCCAGAGACTCCCTTGAGTGCCTTGCACAATCGGAGAGGGAAAAGGAAGCGCCGCCTAATGTCCAAGCGCATCTTCTCCGGTCCCAGATGTAGTGACGCGTTCCCGTGGGGGGCCGGCCACGGGACGCTGCGGTGGACACGCGCAAGTGAGCAGGCAGGCAAAGCACTACGCTCACAGGGGCATCAATGCGCTCATGTCATGTGACAAAGCGCTTCAGGATCCTTGCCACTCTGCAACAAGGGAACGAAAGTATGTACAGCAACACATCAGGATATGTACACATGGGGTTAAGACTGGACTGGGGTAAGGGCATTAGAGAAAAAAAGACACTCAGTCCCAACTCATATCCCAATCCCAGGTCCGACCCTCTCAGTGGCTGGTGGGGGCGGGGGCTCAAACGCAACCCATGCCCTGCTCAGTCCGGACCCTGAAACCCTGCCAATAGGGGAGGTGTCCCGCCCAGCCACAGTCGAGTTCCTAGAAACCAAGATGGCTTCCCGGCCAACTGACAGTCGCTCCCCATGCTCCTCTAACAGCAGGTCCCAACTCCTCTCTGAGCCAGAGATATGGCCCCGCCATTATCACCCAGGAGTTGGTAGCTGAAAATGGGCTGTTTCAGCCCAAACTGAAATTAACTCAAAAATCCCCATGATTGACCCCTCGTCCGGACCCGCCAGAGGTAGGGACGAGGCAACTGACCCTATGCCCTTCGAGTACGAACTTCCCAGAGCCCTCACCCAACCTGGTTCCCTCTGAGGTCCCGGCATCGGGGCACCACGTGTTCGTCAAGTGGGGTCATGATGCCAATATCACCAAAGTTGGCCTCATTCCCACGTGTGGCTCGCCTGGCCAGGGCAAGGCCAATGGCTAACAGGGTAGGAGGCAGGACCTAGGACTTCTAACTGAGTGTACAATCTGAAGTTGGGTCCGGGCTCCCTATGGGCTTAGAGGAATGGTGCCGCCGATTGACCACACGGAAGGGGGAAATTGGGGTCCCAAAATGGGGTCATTTTGGCTGCCTGAAATGAGCCAAAATTTGGGGTTCACCCAATAGTATATCTCCACGCAGGCTTGGAGATTGGATCCGCCATTCCATACCCAATTCAGCAGGAGTCCAACGGAGACTCCCATGCCCTTGGCTTCCAAAGATCTCCATCACAGTCGGCGTGGTGACAATCCCAATTGGGTCCACAAATGCCGAAATGGCAAAATTGCCCACACTCACTTTGGGCTATCGCCTTAACGAATGTTGCTCCGCTTCGCCCACGTGGTGTGTGAACCATGGGGACCAATATACATAACACCCATGTCATATATGGTCCATTGGTCCATGCGTCCGGCGTGCACGGGTGGGCTCAACATAGTGCACGGCGGGCAGCAAAAGTGGAAAATTGCACAAAATGGTTGGGGCAAATGAGGCACATGCCCGACTTGGACCAGAGTGTGCCATAGGATTGGTATCAAGTCATGTATGTCCAACATATCTTTTGGGCGTCGCCCAACTCCTCCGTTTTTGGGAATGGCAGGGTCGCCAAGTGAGCCCATGATTTGGGATGGTCCCAAATCGCCAACATGGCGGCCACGGTATGCCAAGTCCACAATGAGTTATTCGCCGGGTCCAAGATATGTTGGGCACCGAAGTATGTACCCCCATAACATACTGAGGTCGTGATGTCAATTGAGCGCAACGTTGAGATGCACGGTCGCCACTTGACATCATGACGGGCCAAAAACGGCAAAAATGGTACAAAGACACACAAAGGTGCCTTGAAAGGTGCACAATTATATTATAATATCTTCAGATTGGATCGTGCAATCAACTAATCCTTCTACAGACAATGACCTGACACCAATGACCATCAATTCCACGTATGTGCTCCACTTGGGGCGCCTTGAAAGGTTACGAGCGCTACTTCCCAAGTGGGCACATGAAAATATGGAAAATTGCAAAACACACACCTTGCTCCCAACGCATCGCTTCGGGATCGCCACACAAGTTTCCCTTCACGGGGGTAAGGCTTGCAATCGATCGTAGGGAGTATGGAGAAGGGGCTTGCACAATAAGAGGTCCAATGGCGGGCTTGGCTTGGAGCGATGGACCCGCTAAATGGGCACGCAACACAACACAAGGCAAATAGGGAAGCACGTAGGTCCACTCGAAAGAGGTCAAATCAAGTGCGGGGATGTCGAAGTCGAAAATCCGATTTCGACATCCTGAAAAAGTCGGATTAAGGTTGCGAGTGTAGAATGTGAAAATTGCGGATGCATCAACGCAATTCCTGAAGACTTTAGAGCCTTCGTCATCGATAGCGTTAAAATTTCCATTATAAACAGTTAAACTGGCGGTTACGGTAAAGTCGCGATCCAACTGCCAGCAGTCAAAACAGTGAATATCAGAACGGAAGCGTAAAAATTGACGGAAACAATATGAAAAGAAAACCCTGTTGATTCCTGATATTCTGATATATAAATCTCCGCTGGCGGTGCATCGGTTGCCGATGCGGGGCTTTACGGCACGGAACACGCTCCCACCGGGCTCGCACCGGGCGTCAACGGGCGCCTTCCGTACATGGGGTTAGTGGACCGGAGACCGGTCTTCCCTTCCGTACTTGGAGTTAGTGGACCGGTGACCGGTTGTATGCCGTAACCTAGCCATGGGGTTCTGGGTACCGCTTCAGCCCCCTCCTTAGAGCAAACCCTGGGGGGGGCTCGATAACACCCAAGCATGGCAGCGGGTACCCAGGACCATATCCTGAAGGGGGGGTGCAACATCCTCACTTCAGGCTGATTCGCAGGTTAGGCTCCAAACTCCACAGCAAGACAGGTATAGTGCTGTAGGGCCTTGTAACTTCAAGTATAGTATCAAGTATCAAGTCCCGGGTCCTGGGGGCGATTGTTCGGCATCCAAAGGACCCGTTAACCCATACCAGGCGCACCGGGTGCCGGCTGCTACAGTCACCACCACAGTGGCAGTGGCATACACAGCCAACATAGGCGTCACACGACGACCGAGGTGGTCCCACAGGTCGAGAGCGACCACAAGGATCCATCAGGCCACCCCAAGCTTCCCAAGGCCCTGAAGTTGGGTCCGGGCTCCCTATGGGCTTAGAGGAATTGGGCCGCCGATTGACCACACGGAAGGGGGAAATTGGGGTCCCAAAATGGGGTCATTTTGGCTGCCTGAAATGAGCCAAAATTCGGGGTGCACCCAATAGTATATGTCCACGCAGGCTTGGAGATCGGATCCGCCATTCCATACGCAATCCGGCGGGAGTCCAACTCAGACTCCCATGCCCTTGGCTTCCAGAGATCTCCATGCCAGTCGGCGTGGTGACAATCCCAATTGGGTCCACAAATGCCGAAATGGCAAAATTGCCCACACTCACTTTGGGCTATCGCCTTAACGAATGTTGCTCAGCTTCGCCCACGTGGTGTGTGAACCATGGGGACCAATATACATAACACCCATGTCATATATGGTCCATTGGTCCATGCGTCCGGCGTGCACGGGTGGGCTCAACATAGTGCACGGCGGGCAGCAAAAGTGGAAAATTGCACAAAATGGTTGGGGCAAATGAGGCACATGCCCGACTTGGACCAGAGTGTGCCATAGGATTGGTATCAAGTCATGTATGTCCAACATATCTTTTGGGTGTCGCCCAACTCCTCCGGTATTGGGAATGGCAGGGTCGCCAAGTGAGCCCATGATTTGGGATGGTCCCAAATCGCCAACATGGCGGCCACGGTATGCCTTGTCCACAAGGGGTCTCTCGCCGGGTCCAAGATATGTTGGGCACCGAAGTATGTACCCTCATAACATACTGGGGTCGTGATGTCAATTGAGCGCAACGTTGAGATGCACGGTCGCCACTTGACATCATGACGGGCCAAAAACGGCAAAAATGGTACAAAGACACACAAAGGTGCCTTGAAAGGTGCACAATTATATTATAATATCTTCAGATTGGATCGTGCAATCAACTAATCCTTCTACACACAATGACCTGACACCAATGACCATCAATTCCACGTATGTGCTCCACTTGGGGCGCCTTGAAAGGTTACGAGCGCTACTTCCCAAGTGGGCACATGAAAATATGGAAAATTGCAAAACAGACACCTTGCTCCCAACGCATCGCTTCGGGATCGCCACACAAGTTTCCCTTCACGGGGGTAAGGCTTGCAATCGATCGTAGGGAGTATGGAGAAGGAGCTTGCACAATATGAGGTCCAATGGCGGGCTTGGCTTGGAGCGATGGACCCGCCAAATGGGCACGCAACACAACACAAGGCACATACTCAATATTGCCCAAAAAGGTAGCTCCCCCCACGATATGTCATGCCCCTCCAAGGGCAAAACTTTGTGTCAATTGCTCACAGGAACTCAATGAGAGTTCCTATGCAACACCAACACTCGCGCACTACACTCGAAAGTTATCCTAACGCACACAATATCATGGCCATAGAGTTACAACGCAAACTCTACCCTCTTGACCATGATCCATTACACTAGCGCGCACGTGTGGGGACGCAAAGGCATATGATGCTTCCTAAATTACGTCGGGAGTATTGTGAATACATCCCACCTTTTCGTTATTGTCATTCCTCGCAAGCAACACGAGATATGACCTTCACAAGTGGCCTCACGAATCAACTTTGTTTTGCCCATATCTTTAAGACAAATGGAGGGCAGGATATAAGGAAAGTTGATTCGTGCATAGGGAAGCACGTAGGTCCACTCGAAAGAGGTCAAATCAAGTGCGGGGATGTCGAAGTCGAAAATCCGATTTCGACATCCTGAAAAAGTCGGATTAAGGTTGCGAGTGTAGAATGTGAAAATTGCGGATGCATCAACGCAATTCCTGAAGACTTTAGAGCCTTCGTCATCGATAGCGTTAAAATCTCCATTAAGAACAGTTAAACTGGCAGTTACGGTAAAGTCGCGATCCAACTGCCAGCAGTCAAAACAGTGAATATCAGAACGGAAGCGTAAAAATTGACGGAAACAATATGAAAATAAAACCCTGTTGATTCCTGATATTCTGATATATAAATCTCCGCTGGCGGTGCATCGGTTGCCGATGCGGGGCTTTACGGCACCGGGCGTCAACGGGCGCCTTCCGTACATGGGGTTGGTGGACCGGATACCGGTCTTCCCTTCCGTACTTTGAGTTAGTGGACCGGTGACCGGTTGTATGCCGTAACCTAGCCATGGGGTTCTGGGTACCGCTTCACCCCCCTCCTTAGAGCAAACCCTGGGGGGGGCTCGATAACACCCAAGCATGGCAGCGGGTACCCAGGACCATATCCTGAAGGGGGGGTGCAACATCCTCACTTCAGGCTGATTCGCAGGTTAGGCTCCAAACTCCACAGCAAGACAGGTATAGTGCTGTAGGGCCTTGTAACTTCAAGTATAGTATCAAGTATCAAGTCCCGGGTCCTGGGGGCGATTGTTCGGCATCCAAAGGACCCGTTAACCCATACCAGGCGCACTGGGTGCCGGCTGCTACGGTCACCACCACAGTGGCAGTGGCATACACAGCCAACATAGGCGTCACACGACGACCGAGGTGGTCCCACAGGTCGAGAGCGACCACAAAGATCCATCAGGCTACCCGAAGCTTCCCAAGGCCCGCCGACTGGGGAGAGTCCCCACGGGTCCTTCCTCGGGCGCACCATGTCCATATCCATACGACGCGAGTCCAGAGTGATACAGCCGAACTCCTTAAAGGATTTTAAGGGAGCTCCTCCTTAAGGGATCGGGCATCAAGGCCGTCTTTTCCCTCGCCCTATTACCACGAAGGCCATACATGAGGGAGTCCTCATGCACTGTGGGCGGAGGCGTCGACTCCTCAAACCACCAGTTTCCCAGGCAGACTGACCGAGGTCAGGAGCACCGGAGGCCGCCATCCGACTGCAAGTGCGTCTGCGAATCGGTAAGCTCACACTGGGACTGACAGTGACGGACCGCTGGGAGTGTAGTCAGGCAACTGGGCTTCCCGCCTGGCGCCATCAGGATCTCCACACACAGCGAATAGGGCAACACGGTATCACGGGCACTCAAACAGAAGAATATGTAATTCGGTACTCGTCCAGGCTGGACCCTGTGTATAAACATGTACACGGCGACTCAGGGCGCCTCTGTATTGCGATCCGAATCCCCTCGGGGGGGAGAAAACAGTCCATCTGTCGGTGATGGGCTGACAATCGTAACATACAAATGCACATATCCTGGGGAGCAGAGAAGCAAAACAAGCGGGGTAAATAGGCGTGTAAACACACTCTAGACAGAGTGCCAAACCACGCCACGGTCAGGATAAGGCAAATGCAGGAGGGTGGACAGGATAACGCCTGAGTTCAGGCCATATATAGTCTCGAGACACACGTCGACTGGTCTGGATTCCGCAAGTGCCATGGAACCAGACCACACACCGAAAAATCGCAATGCCGATGACAGCGGCATCCGTTGCGCAACGTCGTATGGACTCAAGGCCCCAAGAGCTCGGAAAATATGAAGGTCAGTCGCCCTACCTGGTTTCCCAAGGATTCAGCAGGGGGGGGAGTGACGAATAGAAGAAGAGAGGGGCCATCCTCCTCTGGATTCAGCAGGGGGGGCTGTATATGGCCACTCTGATGGCACGTCACCGAAAGATGAGAGAGAGCAAGCAAGTAAGGGACGATCCGTCGACCTCACAAGCGCTCAAAACGCATCAGGGGAGAGCTCAGGGCGCTGATCAGGCACCCCTGGCTGCAATCGCCCGGGTGAGTGCTGCCAAGTCCGAAACATGGATCTTGGTCTTGTGCTTGCGGATGTACTCCATGAAGGGAGTATTGACCCGCGGCACGAACGAGGAGACCGATTCCCAGGTATCGTGGGACGGCCCATAGCCTCGCCAACGAACCTTGAACTCCAGACCTCCGGGTGCGGAGGCTTTCGGACGCTGAGCAAGGATCTTCTCGACTGTATAGTCGTCCTGCTCAGCATAGTCGTCGTCCGAATCAGCCTCATGTGCGGCATAGCTCAGGGACACATGTTGGCCACGGAGGTCGGGTTCCCGCACACGGAGTTGACTCTCGTGGCGTTCCCGGAACTGTCCGTGACCCACCTTGATGCGGTAGGTGTCCTCACCAATCCTGCGGACCACCTCGCCGGGTGTGAACCAGGTTTTGGTGCGGTGGGTGCCCATAGGGCGGGGTCTGATCACCCACACCGGGTCTCCCACCCTGAACTTCTGCGCTGTCGAGCTCGGGGCGGGCTTCTGACGCTCAGCATCCTCCTTCTCGAGATGCTGACGGATGTCCCGCGCCGTTTGCTCTTGTCGCGCGAAGAATTCATTGGCATCCATAGCCATGCTATCACCAGACAAGGGAAGTCCCCTACCCAGGGGGTCCCTGCCGAACAGAATCTGGTGAGGGGACAAACCGCCCGGAGTGGGGGTGTCGTGATGGGCCTTCAGAGCAGGCCACATCTCCTCAAACCAGTTCCGACGTGGATTGGTGATGTGGATCTTGCGCAGCTTCTCGAACAGCTGCCGTCCAGCCACTTCAGCACGGCCGTTAGACCGGCTGAGATAGGCAACGCTCTTGGCATGTCGTATTCTCATGAGGGAACACATAGCCTTGAACCAGCCACCAGTAAACTGGGGCCCTCGGTCACTGCAAATGGTGCGGGGGATGTCAAAGACGGTCAGCCAATGACGAATCATCATGACTGCCACTTCCTTGGCAAGCAACCCCTTTTTGCGTGCCGGAACAGCTACAACGTAGCCGCTGTGGCAGTCCACACAGAGAACCACACAGTCAAAGGTCTCCTTGCCAATGTGGACTTCGGGCATGGAGAAGACGTCCATGGCCACGCTCTCCATGGGCTCGTCAGGAACCGGGGTCCATTGGGGTTCCCCTTTGACGTTCCGGTTATCGGGATTGCAGGCCTGACAGACCGAGCAACCCTTCCTGACCTTCTTGATGGCGGTGTAGAGAACGATATGGTCGATCTCGAACCGACGCTGCATGTCAAGGGCTTGCTTCTTGACCCCTGGGTGCAGCATGTGGTGGTGCCAAGCTTCACACAGCTCGAGCACCTGGGACTCTGGTACTAGCAGCTTACCATTCCGGTAGAGCTTGCCATCTTCCTCAGTCAGCCCCTTTGACCACTTCTGCCCGTCATCAGGGTCGGTCACAGCCCTATACTCGGCCGCAAAGGCCTCTGACTTGGCGTAGTCGTCGGTCCAGTCGTCCTGGAGGCAAGACTCCGGGAAGAGGTGCTTGTCGGACTCAGCTCCATCAGGGGCGAGTGCTCTGACCGCTCTGCGCACCCTGGACGCGAGGGGGGCATCCGCAGCCATGACGACGAAGCATTTAGCACCCTCCTCCTCCATCAGGCGCTCCATTTCGATGATCCTCTTGGCTTCAGCGGTCTCAGCCTCATCGCCATGGGCGGAGATATCCGTCATGCCCTTGCTGGCGGGATAGGTCCACCTGCTGACACAGTCCGCCATGGTGTTATCCTTTCAAGGAATATACACAACCGTAAGGTCGAACTTGGCCAAGGTCTCATGCCATCTTGCCCGTCGGGAGGCGGGACCTGAGGGGGTGTCCACGTGCTCCTTGTGCCACGACTGCAGACTCTGATGGTCGGTGCAGACGGTGACGGGATGGAGGGCTATGTACCCAGCCCATTTCCTGAGAGCCATGACGATGGCATACGCCTCCTTTTCAGGGGGCGTCCACGTCCGTCTCTGGCCTTCCGCCAGGACTCTGCTCCAGAAGGCCACGGGCACGTGCCTCCCGTCGTCAAGCACTTGCTCCAACACAGCGCCAATGGCGTAGTCGGAAGCGTCGGTGCGCAGGACGAACCCTCGGTCGGGATCCACGAGGTGCAGACCCACTGCGGATAGCAGCGCCTGCTTCATCCCCTCAAAGGCACGGTCGGACTCAGCTGTCCAGACCAGAGCCTTCTTCGACACCTTCTTGGTCTCCTCTCGGTTGCCCTTGAGCATGGTCGTCATGGGGGCTGCATACTCGGCATACATTTTGGTATACCCCGAGTAGTAGTTGCAGAACCCAGATACGCCCGTAGCTCAGAGACCGTCATGGGCTTTTCCCAGTGCTCAATCGCAGCCACCTTGCCAGGTATGGGCTTCCGCTGCCCGTTCCCGACTACGTGGCCAGCGAAGACCACCTCGCTTACCGCAATGGTGGCCTTGTCACTGCTGCCCGTGATTTTGTGCCGAACCAGAAGGTCCAGCACTCGAGTGACGTCCCTCTCGTCTGCCTCCAGGAGCTCCTTGTAGCTCATGCTGGGGTCCCCGGACGCGATGATCACGTCGTCCACGA
This sequence comes from Eutreptiella sp. 'Long Island Sound 2002', assembly GCA_964036045.1. NCBI lineage: Eukaryota > Euglenozoa > Euglenophyceae > Eutreptiales > Eutreptiaceae > Eutreptiella > Eutreptiella sp. 'Long Island Sound 2002'. The sequence goes on along the minus strand of OZ038382.1, from coordinate 101,837,682 downwards.
AGGGATCCGCACAGTCGCGCACCGGCTCAAGCAGGTTCTCCAGCATCTGCTGAAAAGCCGCATTGCCGTTGGTAACGCCCATGGGCATCACCTTCCACTGGAGAGGTCCAAGTGGGGTGCTCATGGCTGTGCAGGCACGGGACTCCTCGGCGAGAGGCATCTGATAATAACCATGTTTCAGGTCAATCACCGTGAAGATCCTCCGCCGGTGTTGCTTTTGCAGCATGTCCTCAATGAGGGGCAGCGTATTGCTGTCGTGCTGCGTTTGGGCGTTCAGGCCGCGGTAGTCGACCACGAGCCGCCACTCACCGGCAACCTTCTTGGGGACGACGAAGCAGGGAGAGGCGCACTCGGAGTGGCACGGCTCAAGCCAGCCTCTCTGGATGAAGTCACGGAGGATCTTCTCCATGGCCTCTTTCCTCTCGCCCCTCAGGGCAAACTCCCGGTGCCGATACACACGGGGGTCCTGCTCGGGTCGTATCTTGGCCTCGGCATACGGCCCACGCACCGGTGGGGGAAACACAGGCTTACCGCTGAAGAAGGTATCACCATACTTCTGCTTCAGCCTGGCCCTCAATGCCTGAATCTTGGGGCAATCGTCGGACTCCGCCTTGGCTTTTCCGGGCACTTGAACCACGGAGCTTACTTGAGGGGTAGCTACTCAGCTCGTCTTCGGCTCTGGCGGTCTTCCCAGGGGGGCCCAAAGGGCCATCTCTGGTCTTGCCTCGGAATAGATCGCCGTAGGTGGGTGGGTTACCCCCGATTGGCTCGTCCTGGCTGGATAGGTGGTCCAGCACCCTCTGCACGAAGGTGTTCCCGTCATAGGAACCAGAGACGATCGAGTCCACTTCCCACCAGGCTTTGTCCTGGCCTTTGCCCTCACGCTGGTTTCCCCAGTCGTGAAAGGGCTGATCCATATACCCCTGAACCAGATCCCACTCCTCTTCAGTGAGGGGGTCTTCCGATTCCGATTCTTCGATGTCAACAGGGGGAACCGCAAAGCATTGCCGCCATGGCTCCGCTATGATGCGGTTGACACACACGAAGTCTGTGGCGTCGGCCTGATCAAGGCCCCCATCCACATAGTGGAATTCCGCTGGCCATCTCTGGGGTGGCATGGGCTGTCCCCTGGCGTCCTGATAGACACTCTCTCCAGCCGGTAGGACGACCTTGTTTAAGGTCATGTTGGTCAATGAGGCTACCCAATGTCGGGTACTTTCCTCCTCGGTGCATCCCATAGGAACAACCAGCACTGCCTTGGAGCGGTCCTTGCAAATCTTCGCTATCGCTCTTGGAATGTCCCAACGGGGGCAATGGATCCACATCAATCCCTGATGCGGACCCCAGTGCTTCTTCCACGCGGAGTCCTGTGCGCTCCAGTACTTCTCCCACACCCGCAGATGGGCGGAGGTTCCTGAAGAGAGCGCATCCAGGGCCAGAGCCGAAACTCCCAAGTCTGCGACAACTCGGCCCTCACGCTGGTTTCCCCAGTCGTGAAAGGGCTGATCCATATACCCCTGAACCAGATCCCACTCCTCTTCAGTGAGGGGGTCTTCCGATTCCGATTCTTCGATGTCAACAGGGGGAACCGCAAAGCATTGCCGCCATGGCTCCGCTATGATGCGGTTGACACACACGAAGTCTGTGGCGTCGGCCTGATCAAGGCCCCCATCCACATAGTGGAATTCCGTTGGCCATCTCTGGGGTGGCATGGGCTGTCCCCTGGCGTCCTGATAGACACTCTCTCAAGCCGGTAGGACGACCTTGTTTAAGGTCATGTTGGTCAATGAGGCTACCCAATGTCGGGTACTTTCCTCCTCGGTGCATCCCATAGGAACAACCAGCACTGCCTTGGAGCGGTCCTTGCAAATCTTCGCTATCGCTCTTGGAATGTCCCAACGGGGGCAATGGATCCACATCAATCCCTGATGCGGACCAATGTGCTTCTTCCACGCGGAGTCCTGTGCGCTCCAGTACTTCTCGCACACCCGCAGATGGGCGGAGGTTCCTGAAGAGAGCGCATCCAGGGCTAGAGCCGAAACTCCCAAGTCTGCGACAACTCGGCTCGCCACTTCCGGCCTTACGCCGTACTCCTGGTTTGCAGGACCTTTGGCTCAGTGTCCAGCGCGGCCACTTCGAGCTGATTGCGTTCGGGGTGGATCCATTGGCATTCCACATGGTGCTCAGGTGACGAAAGCCACGAGAGTTGGTCGTCCTGGTACAGGGTCATGGAGGCTTGGGCCGGGAGAACGCCGGAGTCCGTCTCCATCATGAAGTCGTATCCAACGATCATGTCCCAGTCCATCTCGGCCTCGTAGAAGCGACCGTGCAGGAGGATTTCTTTGATGAGGTCTGGGCGGCTCAGCTCACGATGGTTCACGAACTGCAGCCCAATGGCCGCTTCCTTCGTGCCTCCCACCATGTACTGGCCGTTCGCCACCTTCAGCCTGACAAGGTTTCCAGCTGTCGGTCAGACACTCTGGTGGAAGTAGGCCAGCCTTGACCAAGCTGACTTGAGCTCCCGTGTCGACCAACACGTCAAAAACCTTTTCCACTTCCCCGCATAAGGCACGGACCTTAAGATGCAACTGCCGCTCACGCCCGACACGGCGCACGGCGTGCAAACTCAGGATCTCCGGCCGTTCCAGAAGCTCAACAAGCGACTGGGTGCAGGTCGTGGACAATGGGCTCAGGCTGCCCATCTGCAGCTTCCAGCTGCGGTCCGGGGAATCCCCTGATACTCTCGGATAGATCCTGTAGTACATCAAACACATTCTTGGTCGCGAAGGACGGACGGGTGCAAGGGTTCGTGCCTTCACTTGCCCTCACCCCGCCTCCGCGACTGGGTGCCGGACCGGGCCTTCCGCCCGCGGCAGTCCCTTTGTGTTTATCGACTCCCGACTGGGATGGTTCGGCGCTTCCCACGTCACCATCCTGCGACCGCCCTAGCTGGGGCCCTTGGCTGCAGGGGCTCCGCTAGGGGGCGTCGGTTGTGGAAGAAGGGGTGTTCTCCTCCGAATCAACCTCGTTGACGCCCTTTCTCCTTCCCCCTTTCTTACCCTTGTTCTTGTCCTTGTCCTTGTTCTGGTCATTCTGGTTGTTCTCCTTGTTCTTGTTGTCCGACCTGGGGACCCAGTTCCCCTTGATCTCCTGGATCTCCTTGGCTAACTCGGTCCCCACCGACGACATCAGCTTGGCCAGCTCGTCCTTGTAGACCTCTACTTTGGCTTCCCGGACACCCGCGGGCGCACGCTTCTTCGACCCGTGCACCTTCTTGTAAGCCTCCGTGTCGGCCTTGTGGACGGGGCATGTTCGGTGGTCATGGTTGAAGCCTTTCTTCCTCCCATAACACACGAAACAGCCCTGGAGGTGAGCTCGTATGAACTCCCCAAAGGACAGCGGAGGGTCGCCAATGCGGCCAGGGTCCCTCTTCTCCTGCTTCCTCCAACCCTGCTGCAGGGGCTTCCAGTTTCCCGGTTTGCTCCCCGCGCTCAGGTTTTTGGCCACGAAGGCACAAACGGCCACTTCGGCGGGCTCATCGTCGTCGTCATCGTCGACGAGAGTCTCATCGCCGCCGGCTCCCGCTGGGTCCATAGCAGCTTCCCCTGCCAGGTCCCTCGCCAACGTAGTTGACGTCGCGGTCGCCGGGCCTCAACTCGCGGGTGTGGTGGAGGTTTCGGTACTCCTTGAGTACTTCCTCGCCAACCCACTCCAGGATCTCGTCGCAGCTCATCCGCGCCGAGATGGCCTGCAGACGGATCGTCTGGCCGCTCAACTCACACTCGTCAAGGCGCCACATCGCGGTCTTCTCGCGATCGCCCGAGACGGTGATGAGGAGAGCGTTCCGCAGGGAGTGCCGTTTGACATCCCGGGCCACGTTCTTCTCCGCCCAAGCCACCAAGTTCGTATGATACTCTTTGGGGAGCATCATCTTGACCGTGTGGTTGGACTTGGCCCTTTTGGATTCCTCCTTGGCGACCCTCTTGATCCATGCTTCCGGCAGCATGGAGAGCAGGCGAGCCTGCTTGTCACCCTCGTTCCAATCCTCCACGTTGCGGCGGAGGAGGGTGTATATCCCTCGGAAGTCTCGCCAATCTCGTAGGCGGATCTCCCGTCCATCATGCTCAAGCTTGATGGACTTCCAGCGCTTGGGAGCCACCTGCGGAGCGTCCACCCGCTCCTGCTCGTTGAGCCACTTCTTGGCTTCCTTGAATGTCTTGATTCTCCCCTCCTTGGTCGCCACGAAGTATAGCTCGCCGAGCACTTCCGGCAGGCGGTACCTGAACCGTCTGAAGACATATCTCTCCGCATCCGCGGGGGACAGGTCTTCAGTGACGGTCAGCCCCCAATCGTCCAGCTTCTCCAAGAAGCGGTCGAGGTTGAGGGGGTTGCCATCGTACATGGGGGGCTTGATGTCCTTCAAGTCTTCCCACACGGCGGCATCCGCGGCCTTAGAGACCATGAACGCCGGCCGCGAGGTCGACCGAGGTTCCCATCGGCCTCGCCCACGGACTCCGACGGCCGCCACATCCATCTCCTCCATGGAATCCCTGTGGCTACCCCGCGGTTCCCCCATGTACGCTGAACCTAGATGTTCACGCCGTACTCCTTCCATGTACGCATCCTCATCACGGCGCCGGCGGCTGGGTTCAGCGGCCTCCCGTCGTACACCACGCGGCGGGCTGATGTCGAACTCCTCCAGGTCCAGGTCCAGATCCTCACCTTTGCCGACATCCCACTCCACATCTCGTCTGGGGACCTCATCCCTGAGTCCACCATAACGTCCACCAGCCATTGGGATTGGCTCCGGGGCTGGTGCGGGGCGCCGGGGGCGTACCGGTGTCTGCGGTGGGGCACGGCGGCTGCGGTACTCCGCGCTGAGCCACTCATCACGCCAATCCTCACTGCCACTGCTGGGCGGCACGCGCTCGTTGCGGCGGCCCGCGCTGTGGTGAGAGGGGGCGGTGAGAGAGAGGCACTGGCGCTGGGGCGACTCCTGGGGACTCCGCCGGGGGCGTGGGGTCTGCCTGGACCCAGTCCGGGTCCCCAGCCGTCGTCCGACGAGCCAGACTCCAGGGGTGGGTGGTCGCTGCCGACGCTCCCACGGGCTTCCAGCGCGTCCAGCCTCTGCTGCAGGCCGCTGATGACCGTGTTCAGCTGCCTGGTCTCGGCCCTGGCGATGTCCAGCTCTTTCTGCGCGCGCGCGGCGACCTTGGAGATGCGAGCCATCTCGCCCTTGCCCGTGTCTACCTCGCACTCGAGGGAAAAGACCCTCCTGCGGAGGTACACAATCCACCGCCAGGTGGTATCAGGGTCGCCGTTCCCCGGTGGGTCGTCGGGGTCCCCAGGGGGTCCTCCAGGAGGGCCTCCGCCGGGTCCGCCCGGTCCAGGGGGTCCTCCCCCGCCCGGTGGTCCGCCTCCAGGGGGTCCACTTGGTGGGCGTCCTCCAGGGGGTCCTGATGGTCCTCCGCCAGGGGGTCCTGGTGGGTCTCCGCTGGGTCGCCTCGGTGGGTCCGAGGATGGGCGCTTCTTCGTGATGCTGAAGTCCATGTCGTCATCCTCGTCCATGTCGCCCCACCTGGGTGTCTCGGTCTCGGAAGACTCCGAGCTCCGGTAGGGAGGAGGGAGATCCTCATCCTCACCTTCCGGTTCCATGGGGACGTCTCCGCCTCCTCCGCCCGTCCAAGGCACCACTTGGCGATGTCGGCGGCCTCCTTCATCCCCGTCACTGGCGGTGAAGAAGGGGTCACTGTCGTGAGGGTGTCCACCTGCTGGCCTCCGCGGCCTCTCGGGGGTCTTCCCCTTGCCCTTCCTCCGTCGACGGGCGGTGGGGCCACTGCTCCCACTGCTGCCCGTGTCGGCCTCGTCCAGCGTCATCTTGGAAGAGGCGTCCCCTTCGAAAAGTTTTCGAAGGGTCTCCACTCGTGATCCTCCCGGGGGAGTCTCGCGGCGGAGTTTGGCCTCTGCCTCCTCCATTGCGGCGGCGGGGGCTGCGGCAGCCCGCACTTCGGCTTCCTCCCGAGCACGAGCCGCCTCGGCTTCCCGGGCCTGCTGCAGCCACGCCTTCTGCGCTTCCAACGCAGACAGCTCCGCCTCCGTCTTGGCCTTCTCCTCAGCGACCTTCCGTCGCGCGGCCTCGATGGCGTCTATCTTGGCGGCGTCCGCCTGGGCTTTGGCCGTCGCTTCGGCGTGGGCCCTTTCCTCCGCCTCCTTCTTTGCCCTCTCTTGGGCAAGCGCCTCTTCCAGCGCCCTCACCTCGGCCTCCCTGCAGGCAATGGCCTCCTGCGTCAGGCGGGCTTCCTCGTCGGCTGCCGCCAACTCACCGTTGACCTGGGCAGTTGCTGCCCCATGGGCGGCTACGGCCGTGAGTCCGGCCGCAATGGCCGCCACAGTCTGGGCGTGGATGGCCATGCCATGCGCCCACTCTGCAGCCTCCTCCTGGGCGATGCCGACGGCGCCCTCCACGGCAGCGCTGTGCTGCCTGGCCCGTTGCCGGGCAACCCGAAGGTTGCAGGGCACCCCACAGGCGCGCTCACAGGCGCGCGCCACGTCCCTGTCGGGAGCGACGCTGCTGCTGGAGCTGGCCTGGTCGGCCGGCATCCTCCCGCGGTGGGCCGACTCCACGTCGCTGCTGGGGCCTGCTGGGGCCTGCTGGGGCCTCAGGGGCAGCGGACGGGGCTTGGCCTTGGTCTGCCTGGCGACTTGGACGAAGTCGCCGAGGGTGGCGTGGCCGGGGTGATGACCACCATTGGCCCGTTGGGGACTCGGGGCTGGGGTTCCGCCCTTGGCGCCTTGGGCGGCTTCGGCGGCCAGGGACTCCTGGTACTCCCGCCACTTCCGGTCCCGCTTCCTGCCCTTGGCGGACCGCTTCTCCTTCCCCGGAGAGGCGCTGCTGCTGCCCTGCAGCCTGCGCTCGCTCCCCGGTTCCGGGAAGTTCTTCTCGATCATGTCCCACATGGAGACATTGATCGAGGCGCCGGACGGGTACTCGTTGGAGTCCTCGTCCTCCTCAATCCCGTCGGGGCGCAGCCCTTAGCCGGGCCTGTCCGGCCGGGTCCAGGTCCTCCAGCGCTTGCGGCGGAAGCGGTACTCGTACCCTTCCGCCCGCAGCCACTCCTCCACTGCCCGCAGGCGGTCCTCCCCCATGTCCTCGCGGAGCTCGAAGCTCCCGGGCATGCCGCCTTCGCACTGGGGGTGGCTGTGGCGGTAGTGCTGGTCCCAAACCAACCCACGCAGCAGGCGTGCTGCATGGGGGTGGGACCTCGGCCACGTCCTACCCGCTTCTTGCCAATTCACCATGGCAGCGGGGGCGTAGTTGGTCTTGAGGTCCTTGGTGTGCACTCGTTCCACTCAACGAACTGGTGGTGGTTGTTGAGGCGGGTGCTGCAGCACTGGGCTGGGACTGCGGCTGGTGCTGGTCAGCCGGTGGTTGTGGAGGTGGTTGACGCGGCCTTGCTGGTCGGCCGATGGGACTCGCTGTTGCAGGAGTCCTCGTCAGTCCACTTCCTTCACGGTCGCGGCGCGGTCAGGGCGATGCTCTGGACGGCGCTGCTGGCTCCGTGACGAAATCGGCGCTGTCGCTGGGTGGCGCTGCGAGCCGCTGCGCTGCGCTGCGAGCCGCTGCGCTGCGCTGCGAGCTGCGAGCTGCGCCGCGCTGCTCGGGGTTGGTGGCCATGAGTGGCACGCGAGGGCTGGGTAACCCCGCGGCGGTGAAACGCTTTTGACGCGTTTCCGTGGGGGGCCGGCCACGGGACGCTGCGGTGGACACGCGCAAGTGAGCAGGCAGGCAAAGCACTACGCTCACAGGGGCATCAATGCGCTCATGTCATGTGACAAAGCGCTTCAGGATCCTTGCCACTCTGCAACAAGGGAACGAAAGTATGTACAGCAACACATCAGGATATGTACACATGGGGTTAAGACTGGACTGGGGTAAGGGCATTACAAGACAATAGACACTTAGTCCCAATTCTCATCTCAATCCCAGGTTCGACCCTCTCAGTGGCTGGTGGGGGCGGGGGCTCAAACGCAACCCATGCCCTGCTCAGTCCGGACCCTGAAACCCTGCCTATAGGGGAGGTGTCGCGCCCAGCCACAGGCGAGTTCCTGGGGCCCGAGGTGCTCCCGGGCAGACTGACGGTAGCTGCCGATGCTCCTTCAACAGCTGGTCCTAACTGCACTCTGAGCCAGAGATATGGCCCCGCCATGATCACCCAGGAGTTGGTAGCTGAAAATGTGCTGTTTCAGCCGAAACTGAAATTAACTCAAAAAATCCCCATAGATGAACCCCCGTCCCGACCCGCCAGAGGTAGGGACGAGGCAACTGACCCTCTGCCCTTCGAGTACGAATTCCCTGGAGCCCTCACCCAACCTGGTTCCCTCTGAGGTCCCGGCATCAGGGCACCACGTGTTCGTCAAGTGGGGTCATGATGCCAATATCACCAAAATTGGCCTCATTCCCACGCGTGGCTCGCCCGGCCAGGGCAAGGCCAATGGCTCACAGGGTAGGAGGCAGGACCTGGAACTCATATCTGAGTGTACAACTTGAAGTTAGGTCCGGGCTCCTTATGGGCTTAGAGAAATGGGGCCGCTGATTGACCACACGGAAGGGGGAAATTGGGGTCCCAAAATGGGGTCATTTTGGCTGCCTGAAATGAGCCAAAATTCGGGGTGCACCCAATAGTATCTCTCCACGCCGGCTTGGAGATCGGATCCGCCATTCCATACACGATCGACCGGGAGTCCAACTCAGACTCCCATGCCCTTGGTACTCAAAGATCTTCATGCCACTCGGCGTGGTGACAATCCCAATTGGGTCCACAAATGCCGAAATGGCAAAACTGCCCACACTCACTTTGGGCTATCGCCTTAACGAATGTTGCTCCGCTTCGCCCACGTGGTGTGTGAACCATGGGGACCAATATACATAACACCCATGTCATATATGGTCCATTGGTCCATGCGTCCGGCGTGCACGGGTGGGCTCAACATAGTGCACGGCGGGCAGCAAAAGTGGAAAATTGCACAAAATGGCCAAAAATGCGCACACTCATGGTTGGGGCAAATGAGGCACATGCCCGACTTAGACCGGAGTGTGTCAGAGGATTGGTATCAAGTCATGTGTGTCCAACATATCTTTTGGGCGTCCCCCAACTCCTCCGGTTTTGGGAATCGCAGGGTCGCCAAGTGAGCCCATGATTTTGGATGGTCCCAAATCGCCAACATGGCGGCCACGGTATGCCAAGTCCACGGGGAGTTATTCGCCAGGTTCAAGATATGTTGGGCACCGAAGTATATACCCCCATAACATACTTGAGTCATGATGTCAATTGAGCGCAACGTTGAGATGCACGGTCGCCACTTGACATCATGACGGGCGAAAAACGGCAAAAATGGTACAAAGACACACAAAGGTGCCTTGAAAGGTGCACATCTATATTATAATATCTTCAGATTGGATCGTGCAATCAACTAATCCTTCTACACACAATGACCTGACACCAATGACCATCGATTCCACGTATGTGCTCCACTTGGGGCGCCTTGAAGGGTTACGAGCGCTACTTCCCAAGTGGGCACATGAAAATATGGAAAATTGCAAAACACACACCTTGCTCCCAACGCATCGCTTCGGGATCGCCACACAAGCTTCCCTTCACGAAGGTTAGGCTTGCAATTGATGGTAGGGAGTATGGAGAAGAGGCTTGCACAATATGAGGTCCAATGGCGGGCTTGGCTTGGAGCGATGGACCCGCCAAATGGGCACGCAACACAACACAAGGCACATACTCCATATTGCCCAAAAAAGGTAGCTCCCCCCACGATATGTCATGCCCCTCCAAGGGCATAACTTTGTGTCAATCGCTCATAGGAACTCAAGGAGAGTTTCTTTGCAACACCAACACTCGCGCGCTACACTCGAAAGTTATCTCAACGCACGCAATATCATGGCCATAGATTCACAACGCAAACTCTACCCTCTTGACCATGATCCATTACACTAGCGCGCACGTGTGGAGACGCAAGGCATATGATGCTTCCTAAATTACGTCAGGGGTATTGTGAATACATCCCACGTTTCCTTATTGTCATTCCTCGCAAGCAACACGAGATATGACCTTCACAAGTGGCCTCACGAATCAACTTTGTTTTGCCCATATCTTTAAGACAAATGGAGGGCAGGATAAAAGGAAAGTTGATTCGTGCATAGGGAAGCACGTAGGTCCACTCGAAAGAGGTCAAATCAAGTGCGGGGATGTCGAAGTCGAAAATCCGATTTCGACATCCTGAAAAATTCGGATTAAGGTTGCGAGTGTAGAATGTGAAAATTGCGGATGCATCAACGCAATTCCTGAAGACTTTAGAGCCTTCGTCATCGATAGCGTTAAAATTTCCATTATAAACAGTTAAACTGGCGGTTACGGTAAAGTCGCGATCCAACTGCCAGCAGTCAAAACAGTGAATATCAGAACGGAAGCGTAAAAATTGACGGAAACAATATGAAAAGAAAACCCTGTTGATTCCTGATATTCTGATATATAAATCTTCCCTGGCGGTGCATCAGTTGACGATGCGGGGCTTTACGGCACGGAACACGCTCCCGCCGGGCTCGCACCGGGCGTCAACGGGCGCCTTCCGTACATGGGGTGATTGGACCGGAGACCGGTCTTCCCTTCCGTACTTGGAGTTAGTGGACCGGTGACCGGTTGTATGCCGTAACCTAGCCATGGGGTTCTGGGTACTGCTTCAGTAGGGGCTGTGGATTGTGCCGTTCCTTGACCAGCTGGTACATGCGTGTCTCTAAGATCAGCATCTTGTCAAAAGCGAAGAGCTTCCTGTCATCGACACGGAGTCCTGTTGCTACGCCAGGTCAGATTCTGGCTTTGTGCTGGCTTCCCACTGGATAGCCCATAACTCTGACTTGGCGTAGTCCTCGTCCCATTCTTCAGCCGGACACGATGCCAGGGGGGTTTCTTTGGCGTGGCGGAGCAATGCCTCTGTGGCAGTTTGTCACTCCTATGCCAGCAGGGTTTCCCGTCTGGGGAGGGCAACTGTTCGCTCGCTGTGGGGTCCCTTTGCTGGCTGGGCAATGACGACGAAGCAACGAGCGTCCATGCGCTCCAAGCGCTCCCCCAGCTCAATTATGCGCTTGGCCTCGGCTGTCCTGGCTTCGTCTCCATGCATAGAGATGTCGAGCCGGCATTTGGAAGTTGGGCATACCCGGTGGCTTAGGCAATCTGCCATCGTACTGAGCTGGCCCGGCACACACACCACTGTTACGTCATACTTTGCAAGCGTCTCGCGCCACCGGTGACGGCGGCAGGACCTGACGGCGTGTCCACATGCTCCTTGTTCCAGGACTCCCGATAGTGGGTGCACACTGTCATTGGCTGGAGTCCGATGTGGCCAGCCCACTTCTGCAGCGCGCAGACGATGGCGTAAGCCTCCTTCGCTCGCAGCGTCAACGTCCGTCGCTGCACCGCGGCCAAAACTCGGGCTCAGGACGCCAAAGGAACATGGGTCCAATCCTCCTGGACCTGACCCCGGACGGCTCCAACCGCATAGTCTGACGCGTCATTCCGGTGCAAGAATGCCTTGTCATGATCCAGGAGGTGCGGCCCGAGGGGCTTGAGCAGGGCAGCCTTCATGTCGTCAACGGCTTTCTCTGACTGCGGGGTCCAGGCTCCGGCCTTTTTGCTCCCCTTTTTGCCATCCTCTTGGCCCACTTGCAACAGCTTGTTCAAGGGGGCAGCATGCCAGGCATACACATGGACGTACACGGAGTAAATGTTGAAGAACCCCAGGAACGCCGTCATCTAGGTGATTTTTTGGGGTCGTTCCAAGTGTAGCAGGGACGCCCGCTACCCAAGAATAGGGCGACGAATCACCTGGCCCACAACATTTCCTGCAACCTCCACCTCAGTGGCAAATAGAATCGCTTTGGCGCCCTTGCATGTGACCTGGTGCTTGCGGAGGACGTTGAGGACTAGGCAGACATCAACGAAGCAGGCTTCGATCAGCTCACCATCTGTCATCTCCGGCTCCCGCTGCCGACAATGATGTCGCCTACAAACGGATCTGCACAGTCCAGATCTCGGAGAAGATGCTCCGTCATGCGCTGGAACTGCGCGTTGCCGTTCTTCACCCCGTAAGTGGAGGTGCCGGAGCGCAGCCGCTTGGACATGGAGGAGGAGATGGACGTTGCAGCCGTGGTAACCCACGGGGGACGCGGGTGGGAACGTCTGCTTTCATGGTCTCCAAGGCTGCGGACCCCACCTTGTGGGAAGACCTGAAAGACATCAGGCCCCCCCTGTACGATGGGATCACCCTCAACATCGACCGATTCCTGGAGAAGCTGGACAGTTGGGAGATGACCCTCAGTGAAGACATGGATCCCGTCGTGGCAGAGAAATATGTCTTCAAGCGGTTGGGATGGCGCCTGCCGGAGGTGCTCCAAGAGCTGTACTTCGTGGCAGCCAAGGAGGGTAAGATCACGACCCTCAAAGAAGCCATAAAGTGGCTCAACAAGCAGGAGCAGGTGAACGCCCCTCAGGTTGCCGCCAAGAGGTGGAGAGCCAACAAGCTGCAGCATGATGGCAAGGAGACCCGCCTGCGGCACTGGCGGGACTTCCGAGGACAATACGTCCTGTTCTGCCGGAACATCGAGGACTGGAAGGAGTATGATGAGCAGTTTGCCTGGTCAGTCGCCTTGCAGACGCCTGGTTGAAGCGGGTCACAAAGGAGGAAGCGGAGAGGGCCAAGAGCAACCACACCGTCCAGATGATGCTCAACAAGGAGCACCACAAGAAGATGGTGACCTGCACAAGAGCCAAGGTGGCCCGAGACTTCAAGAGGCAGTCCCTGCTGAACGCCCTCCTCAACACCGTGTCAAGGGATCACGAGAAGGCAGCGATCTGGCGCCTGGACGAGTGTGGGGTGGGCGGCCAAACGATCCGTCTGCAGGCCATTCCGGCGCGGATGAGCTGTGACGACGTGCTGGAGTGGGTCGGGGAGGAGGTATTCAAAGACTACAAGAACCTCCCCCGCAACGGCAGGCTGCAGGGAGGAGACCGCAGCGTTTACCAAGTGGGCGCAGGGTCTGACGGGGAACCTGTCATAGACCCAGCGGGAGCCAAAGGCGGCGAGGGTCTTGATGATGATGACGACCAGGACGAACCAGCCAAGACCGCCGTCTGTGCCTTCGTGGCCAAGATTCTGCACAAGTGAAGCAACCGGAGAAGCTAGAAGCCCCTCCAGCAAGGTTGGAAACAGAGGGAGGAGAAGGAGCATCGCCGTGTTGGCGCTCCGCCACTGTCCTTACTGGGAGTTCATCCAAACTCAACCTCAGGGCTGCCCTGTCTGCTACGGGCGGAACTCCCCCTTCCAACATGATCACAGGACGTGCCCGATCCGCAAGGCCGACATGGAGGCGTACAAGAAGGCGCATGCAACAGAGAAGGGTACGTTCGCCAGCCTCCTGGAAGCCAAGGTGGAAGTGTCCAAGGACGAGCTCTCCAAGCTGATGATGGTCGGCACTGAACTCGCGAAGCAGATTCAGGAGATCAGAAGAGCTTGGGGACGTAAGCCGGACAACGACAAGGACAAGGACAGGAAGGGCAAGGGCAGGTGGAGGAACACAGGAGACGCGGTGAGCTGCCGCAGAGGAAGACACTCTGACCACCGACGCCACTTAGCGAAGCCCCTGCAGCCAAGGGCCCCAGCTAGGGCGGTCGCAGGGTCGTGCTGTGATCAATACCACGCCATCCATGTCGGGAACTGTCGATTCCCCCGGACATACGCCCGGCAGAATGCCGGGAGCAGAACCGGAGAGGAAGGACTGTTGCAATGTCTGCGTGGGGGCGAAAGCCAGTGTGAGGAACGCCCTAGGCGGACCCGCCTGTCCGACCAAGGTCCCCGGTGAAGGCACCAACCCTTACAACCAGTCAACGTTTGCAACTAAGAATGTGTTCCACGCACTGAAAGATCTTTCCTGGGGTATGGGAGGATCACCCGGCCTGCAGCTGGAGGCTGCGGATTGGCTGTCTGAGCCCATTACCCACAACATGCACCTGTCACTCATTGAGCTTCTTGAAAGGCCGGATATTCTAAGCTTGCACGCCGTGCGCCGGGTTGGTTGCGAACAGCAGCTTTACTTGAAGATCCATGTCTTAGGGGGCTCAAGTTGCATTGTATAAAAAGACTACAGAAAGTGCCCAAAATACAGGGCCTCGGAAAACATCAAAAGAACCATTCTCTGGCTTGCAAAAAATCAAGCCATTTTTGAAACACCAAAAGAACTCTTATGTAAAGAATTTTGGCCTTCTCTTGGTCCTGATGGGTCCAAGAAATATTTTTTTGGGGGCAATGGACTGTTCCCTGAGCGAGGCCTCGCGCAAGGAGCAGTCCATTGCCCCTTCAAAGTCAGGTAATGATGGTAGAACTGAGGAATCAAGCAGGCGCCTACACTGGAGTGACATTCCAGGCACCCTTGACGTGATCACATTGTACAATATGTTTAGGCGGGCGGACATTCAGCGCTCTAAACGAGCCTTGCAAATCTCATTGATGACTCAAGAAATTATTTCTAATATTGTTGCATTCCTAACAAAAGGAGCACATACGTGGGAGGTGTTGCACAGGGTCCATCCTTCAGCATTGCTCATGATGCACACCTGCCACAAGTTATGAGGAGTGTCAAGGAAAAGAGAGAGTATCACTGGTAACACATGAAGCATGTCCACTCAACAGATGACGCTGAGCTGGACAGGGACCCCCCTTGTAGCGTTGGCTGAAGAAAAATTGATCCTTTCGTGGTTGACTATAGATCAAAGTAAAATGTGCAAAGAAAATATGAATTTGCCATGCGTGGCACTTTTCTTAGCGTTTTTTTTTGTTTCTTTGAAAATGCATGTCCACCGTCCAACGCAGGAAGTCCGGATGCAGGAAGGGCCAGCCCATCACACAACATAGCCCAATCCAATGGGGTCAGGGTCGGTCAGAGGGGCTGCGGAGGGGCAAAGGAATGGGTGGTACAGTGCAAGAATAAAGCAAAAAATACAAAACTGGCGGCATGATGGCAATCGCCTCATCCAGGGGTTCTGGGGAATCGAGGGACATGTGAGGGTGCCAGGCACGCGGGCTGCAGCCACGGGAAAGCCCAGGGGAGGAGGGGGGGCAGGAACGGTGGGCAGCGAGACCAGGCAAGGCTGGTTTTCCCTTGCAAAAGATAGTCGATGGAGGGGGAGCGGGGGGAGGAAAAATCCTGACGTCCTCCTGGCAAATGGCCTTCCGGCACCTATCTCTTTTCCACTACTTCTGGCGCCAGATCGCCAGTGAGTGCATACGAGGTACTTTTCTAAGGCTACGGGCTATGGCCTTTCAGTGCCAGGCTGTCATAGCACAGCGTCGACCCACTGTGCACAGGGGGGGGGGGGCGAAGGGGAGAACCAGTCCGTGGGATACAAAAAAGGACACCACAGATGGAATGCAGGTGGCAGGCAAAAGACACTGTAGATGGGCTGGCGGACAACGCAGGAAGTCAAAACTGAGTAAGTACACGGCCCTGATGGCAACACCCGATTAGATTATGGCCAAGGAGTGGTGCTCAGCAGCGGGATACTCAGGCAGTCCTAAGAACCAAGCGAGGAATGTGTGGGGAGCAGAAGGCACGATGATCTCGTGGACCTAATGGTGAGGGTAGGGAACGGGGAAAGAAGGCGACACTTGTAGACGACTCGGCCGACGCTGACCAGGGTTGGTAGGCACATGGGCAGCGCATCGCCGAAAATTATATGCACGAATGCGCGTATCGTTATGGCCGCAAAAGGGTGAGGAGGCAAGTAACTCACCGATCTAGTGACAAAGGTGGGAAGGAAAGCGGCAGCGGCAGGCGATTTAGCAGCACCCTGACTGGAATCGGTGTGAGTGGCGTCGAAGGCAGACGGCCTGTGGAGTGATGAGTGGCATGGACGCTATGGGGGGGGGGGGGGAGGGGCACGCCAATGACAGTCACTGCTCCGGGGACACCCGCCAGTCAGCGATGTTAAACGGGCAGGGGGGACGAGGCGGGGGGAAGGGGGCGTTCGTGGCAAGCGCAATGTTGACCGCGTCGACGACCTTCTGTTGGAAGGACATCACTGCTTCCCGGGCGGCCCTTAGTCCTCCAAGGTTGGAAGAGAGGAAACGGTAGAGGGACTGGGGAATAGCCAGGCGTGCCATGATGCGCAAGTCCCCGCGATTGGCAGTGTCACGCCAGCTCCGTAAGAGAGGTGGTCGCTGTCAAGCTGTTAGCCATGCCTGGACGAGGGGGTGGGAGGGTGTACAGTGTGCGAGCACACCATGCAGACTTAAATTGTGGCGTGTGTGGCAGTGCGGGCAGGGGTCTTTGGGGAGGTCGTCCCTCCAGAAAGTGGCGTAGTGGCGATAGCCGGGCCTGAACTGGAGGCCAAAGAGCCACTTGTGCCAAGCGAGCCGTTTGTGACGGAGGGGACGCCAAGACAGGGGGTGGAAATGTGCATGTGAGTGGGAGGGGATGAGGTCGTGTGTCCAGACCTTGTGGGGGGGCAGGACTTTTTCGCCGGAGCGCATGACGTCCCACGATGTAGATGGGACCATGGGGGGGGGAAGGGGCAAGGCGGTACCGACTTTGGCGTAGGTGTCGGACACCTCGTTGAACTCATGCCCCACGTGTCCCTCTACCCACTCGAGGGTTTGGCCTCTGTTTAGGACCGAGGACCGTACTTTGTGGACCCAGAAGGCCTGCCAGACCGGACGCCGACAGCTATGCACCGCTGCTATGGCACCTTGGCAGTCCAGACGGATACGCTGACCATCGGGAGAGAGGGATGAGCCGAGGAGAACACCGACTAACTCGGCCTTGTAGGAGTTTGGCACTCCTGGGACGCGACAGACGGCGACAGTGCCGCCGGGGAGCACAGCAGAGGCGCCTGACGATGGGGCGTCGCCGAGTTTGCTACCGTCAGTGTAAGTGGCGTCGGGGGATGAGTGATGTGGGAGGAGATACACAGTCAACCCTGATATGGATAGAATAGAGATGGCATCGCGCAGGGTGGACTGCGCCCGCCACAACACGGGCAGGGGGGGGATGGGGGCGTCTCGGGGGAATCCCAGTTGGCCGACGGCCGACAGCAACAGGGCGTATGGAGAGAGGGGGAAGCTCGGCGGGGACGTGGAAAATTCAGGGAGCCCAGTATTCCGATGGAGGGCGTCCAGGACACGTGTGGGGTGGAGGACGGGGAAATAAGAGAGGCCGAGGCCGTGGCGGCGGTGTGTGTAGAGGGTTTTTTTGGTGACGAGAGGGGGCAGGCCAGTGACACCTAGGACGAACCTCTCGACAACGGAGGAAAGGTCGATCAACTGCGCAGGGGAGAGGGGCAGACATTCGGTACGGTATAGGAGTCTAGGGAGGATCATTGTATTGACTAAAAGAACCCGGTCCAGTACTTGAATGGGCTGCGCATGGAACTCTGCAATCTGTGCGCTGAGCTCGGCGCGGACGAGGTCAAAGGCCGACCTCAAGTCGAAGCGGGCAAAAAAGGGGGTGCCCCAAGTGCATCAGGTGTGGGACTACCTTAAACGGGTGTACTGTGCTCAGGGCCCACACCGGTGGCTCCGCTGCATGCACACTGGACCAAGGCGAAGAACCAGACACCTGAACGGGAGCAGTGGGGTGTAGGTACTTGGGGAGGGAGGGTACGGTAGGGGGTGGGGAGACGAGGGGAAGGCATTCACTGTTCAGTACGTTGCACTGGCAGGCTATGAGCGAGAGGGCCTCTTGAACAGTGATGGCGATCGCCTGGCTGTTCCCTGGGGGGACTGGGGCGCTGATGTCGTCCACGGACGCACAGAAAACTATGCGGCGACACGCAAGGTAGCGTAGGGGGATCTCGAAAACTACGACGAAAAGAAAACAGGAGAGAGGACAACCCTGCTTGACTCCATGGGTGGTGGTAAAAACCTCATCCGGGGCGCCCCTGATAAAGGTGGCTCCGTGCTCGAGTGCCAGGGAAATTATGCGCAGCAACTTGAGCGGAGTACCAAGTCTATCTAGGACTGTGCGGATGAGGTGTTTGGGGGGGCTGTCGAAGGCATGATAGACGTCGAAGGCTAAGATGGCTTCGAGTCCGTCATACTGTTCGATGTCATGCATAAAGGCGTGGGTGGCCTGTGCTGGGGAGTGTCCCTGTTTACCGCCAAATTGGCGTGGGTGTAGGTGGGGGGAGATGAGGGGGTATAGGGTGGCGTGGACCCATCGCATGAGGAGTCGGTAAATTGAATTACTCATCGCGATGGGGCGCCAACGGTCAGGATCCTGCCATTTCCCCTTTCCTTTAAAGAGGCAAAAGGTCTCTGAGACCAACCACTCACGGGGCAGGGTTCCGGACTCATAACACGTTACGAGGCATGAGTGGACCACAGAGAAGGCAGAGTCGGGCAAAATGTAAAGTAGGTAGGGGGGGACTCCGTCGGGTCCGGGGGATTTTTTCCGGGCTGCTTTGGCCAGGGAGCGGAGCTCGGGTAGTGTAGGTGGGGGGGGGGGTCGTGCAGACCCTCAACTCGACGAATGAGAGACGCTGCGTCCTCTGACCACGGGATATTGCCTGCAGTATGCGCTGGATTTTGCGGGTGGGGACAGGGAGGGTAGACTGGGCGGGGGGGGACAGGAGGGAATGTTTGACACGGCGGTAAAACAGCTTGGAGCGGAGCTTGGCTTGCTTGGCCAGCTGTTTCACCACAGACGCCCAATTGGTGTTACAGGGGTTGGGTTCACGGGCAGGGGCACGGGAGTCATTTACGACCCTCATGGCCTCGAGCAACTGTCGCGTCAGCGATTGATAAACCGTGTGTACAGATTCGGGGGTAACGGGGGAGTCGGCATGCGGCGACGGGGTGTCCATCTCACGCTGGAAGCGCTTGACGTCCCTGCGGTTCCATAGTGCACAGCGGGGGGGGGGGGGGTGGCACCGTCCAGAGGACGGTACTCACCACTACGGGGTCGTGGTCCTGTGCACCAGGCACTCCGGAGAAGTCTAGGACGGAAGCGGCCGATGGCTGAAAAAGGGCACAAAATTGTCGCGAGCCGTAAACCCGGTCAATATAGCTCTTGGAGCCTCCGTATCGGCGCACGCGTGTGTAAGGGGTATGCGGGGAGTGCGGGAGCAAGAGGTCACTCAGGGCAGAGGACTAATCTTTGGCGACAAGCCAGGGCCAAATATTTGGCTTAAGTGCCGTTGTGTGGGACGCCTCAGTGACTGCATTGAGATCCCCAAGCAGTATGAAGTTGCGGGATAATAGGGGGTCCAAGACAGGCTCGCAAGTGTGTTTATCCTTAATCCGGTGCGGGCCGTAAAAGGATGCCACCCGCACTGCAGGCACACTGGGGTCAGTGTGCAGGGACAGCTCAACAGAGATGAGAATTCCTTGTATGTGCACAGTGGGCAGGGGTTTCTGGGGGGATATGGAGGTGTGGACGAGCAGGGCTACACCGTTCCTGGAAGTTGGGGCAGAGATAACCATGTGGTAACCCCAGAAACGGGCAACTCGCTCGTGGTCAGTGGGGTGGGAGGTGGAACAGGGGCGGTACTCCTGAAACCCAAGGGCGTGGGGGAGGGGGCAGAATCCGCTGAGGAGGTGGCATAGTCTGTTGGGGGTTATTTCAGTGCCCCCTACATTCAGCGTGCCAAACGAGAGCGAGTCGTACGTGAGCCGTGAGGCGACGGGTGGGGACTGACTGTGGGATGGGTCGGCGAGCGGGGGCACACTTGGTGCGGCGGCATTGTCAGGGGCATCACTGAGCGAGACAAGATCAACAGAGTCGATTCGCTGCAACGAACTCCCTTCGTGCACTGAGGAGGGGTGAGGGTCAGGTGAAGCGGGGAGGGAAGGCAGGGGTGGGGGGGTGTCCAGTTTGAGAGGGGCCCACGGTGTTGAGCTAAAATTCGTGAGTGCAATGGCTGCAGCGCAAAAAACCGCAAACAGGCGCATGACACAAACGACGACGGCGTGGCTAAAGCGTCGGTTACAGAAAACAGAAATGGCCACTGCTACTGCGAGACCCCAGGACACGCGGGCATGCGGAGGGCTGGGCGAACATAAACTGAGCACAGTTAACCTCAGGTCCTCGTAGGTGTGCACTACCCGGCGCGGGTGGCGGACGAGTGTCTCCAGCGGGACGGGACATTGGTGTAATGCTGCAAGAGACGGAAGTAGCAGTGTGGTAGAGGGTGGATAATTAGGGGTGGGAGGAGAGAAACGAATCGTCGACTGGCGGAGATCCGGCTTCGTCCCGAGCTCGCTTGACTTGTGAGGTCATGCGCTCGTCATCCTGGTCGACCCCAGACATCGATGGGACTGGGGACTTCGGTGCATCATCAGTGCGCGAGGGTCCTACAAATTCTGGCAGGTTGAGTGGGGCCATTGGGGCGAGCGCTGCCAGGTTGGACTCGTTCAGCGCCTGCGGAGGAAGGGACGAGAGACTTAACTTTTGAAGACGCTGTCAAATGCTATCAGTCAAGTCAAGGCCAAAAGTCCCGGATGTCACGAAGATGGGTCCGGGCAAAGTGGCCCCGTAAGCCAAGTATGCTGACTCGTTTGATTGATATCTAACGAGTAAGAGGCCGGCTTGTTGGAAGAGTTGATGTGAGTGCACTGGGCCGAAAGTCGAGACTGACTTCAGAACGTCCGCCAGGGAAAAGGCTGGGGAGAATCGCACAAGGGCGTGCGGCGGTTCAACGGAGCGCACAACGTCTCTCGCGTGAATCCGCTGCTGGGTGACCGCGGATATGACCAGCATATCTCCCAGTTCCTCAATTTTCTGTATGGTGGGATGCAGAGGGATTTCTTCCTTCACCATGACCAGCAGGTCATATTTATCGAGGAAGACGGCGAATTCCAGTTTTTTGGAGAGATGAGGGTTCATTTCTATCGCGGTGCGGATTTCTTTTGCAGGCATCTTGCTGCGACGCGGCGCACCCTTTTTGAAGGGGGGCTGGTGAGTGACGATAACCGAAGCCTCTTTGATGGACGAGTGTAAGAGACCAAACCGGATGTCCATGTCAGCGAGTGCCAACTGTTCTTCATAAAATTTGGCAAGGACATCCATCGGCACGTGAAAGTCATACACTTTAAAGCCATCGGGGGGGGATGAAACCGCGACAGGCCAGTGGGCTTTGGTGATGCGGGGGGCGGAGAGGTTGTGGAGGATGGTGGACGAGTCATCTGGGGATAGCCCGTTAATGAGCAACATTAGCGGTACGGACCCACTAATGTTCCACTTGGTTTCTTGCCCATCTATGGTGCGGATGATTTCGGTTGGGACATCGACGCGTATTTGGAAAAGGGACTGTGTGGGTGTGAAGAGTGGCGTTTCGGGGCGGGTGTTGTCACTATGTGTGCGTGGGTAAAATTCCACGACGTTTGGTACGTGACCCTTGGGGATTTGGGATGAGGTGAGCTTGAAAATGATGAGGGACATATCATGCGGCGACGGGGAGTCCATGATGCCTCGGGATTCGGTGTGGCGGTAAGCCAGATGTATCACCGGGCAGGCTATTGACGAAAATAAAAAAGGCAGTGATGGAATGAGGTCGATGCGCCTGTCGAGGAGAGTGGCGAGCTCAGCATCGGCCACATTTGATCGTGACGTGTAGGCCAACCAAACTGTGGTGGCCTTGTTCTGCCTCTTTGCGTCGCGAAGCATGTTGACGACATTTTTGACATATGTTTTGTGGGCCAAAAAAGGCCCTTCATCTTGAAACGGAGAAAAGGCTGGGAGCAGTAAAAATGATACTAACCCGATTAGTTTCGACCAATCAAGGCCGTGGATGTCGGCAATCGATAGAGTGCGCAGAAAACCTGGGTAGGGCAGTCCGTCAGAACTTAGTAATATTTGGGGTGGGGGTGTCAAGGACCTCAACAAATCGGCGGGTGGCAGCGGGGTGCTATCTAGGTATAACGGGGGGTCACTTGACACTAGGTCAATTCTTGAGAACTTAGATTGTCCACGTACAGCCAATTTGTTGGCGTTAACGTCGGCCGTAAGGTCTCTCGCTTCCGGAAACCCATTGGGGAGCGCCCCGTGCGGCAAGAACAACTTAGCTCTTTTTAAAGGGTTGGAAGGCAATGGGGTAAAGCTCATGCTTGCAACTGGAGATATTCTGCCGTCGCCACATTGAGAAGATGCGGTATGGGCAACGCTCAAAGGGGCGGGCGGGGCAAAGGCACTTCGCAAGACCTTATGTGGTGTCATATCATCGGTTTTTGCCTTGCTTGCCGTGGAGCTTTGGGATTCAATCGAGGCGGCATCATGGCGATCTAAGGAAGCGAGATGGCTGTCAAGCGAACGTGGGGCGCTTGGCGGCGGCATAGGTTTAAAGGCTCTCTGCATTGCAAGGGACGACCCTAGGCGATCAACGCGGTTGTGTGGGTTTTTTGATGAGGTAGCTTGTACCGGGTTAGTCGTGCATGGTGTAGTGGGGGAGTCTTTTATTTTCGCTATCAACATCAATGGCATCCCATGTGCATTGAAGGGGTCTCGCTCCACAATAGTGGGTGTGTTGCACGGAGGCTCCAAGGATTCACTGCCCTTTTATTTCTTCGGCGCAATGTCATCCGGTGGACCATCGTGACGAGGGCTTAGAGAGGTATTTTTTTCATCAACCTTTTTTTTTGGTGCACAAGAAGCGCCTTGCGCAACGGACAGAGACGCCGTGTTCTCCTCGTCCGGTTGCACGGTAGGCATGGTAGTCTTTGGGAGAGGTGAGTGCAAGGATGGGGGCAGGGCCGGGTCACCTTGAAGGCGTGCAATGATGGAAGATTTGTTGGAGACTATAGGTGCGGCTTGAGACTTTTTCAACGGCCGCGCCCCGTTAGAGAGAGCTTTGGGTGGGATGGAGCGGGTGCTCGTTTTTTTAGCGACCGCAGAGTGCGCTCTAGCCACTGGGGCCGGAGGCGGTGGCATGGCTGAAGAGGACGACGCTTTTTTTTTATCATTCACCATATTATACCGCAAAACACACAGAATTCTTGGAAAAAAGCAAAAATGTGCGAAAGTAGCAGTCAACAGGCGTTTTTCAAACGAAATCGATCTGCGCTGAAGCCTCAGGCTAAGAAGCGCCAGTCACAGACACACGCGCGCACGTCGATGCACTCTCGCACTTTTTTTAGCGTTTGTTTGGGCCAAAAAAACTGATTTTTTGGAGAGTAAAATGCAATGTAGTGCAAACGACACCAATTCTCAAGATGATGTTGAATACCTGGAGAAAGAAGGTGCCCTCGGGGAAGCAGTCTGCCAAGCGCAGGGGCTGACCAAGCCTGAAAAGAGGTTTTCCGCCTCCGGGGGGGCAAGCCTCTGAAAAATTTCAATGACTCAACGACAATTTAGGTACTCGTTGCTTCAGTGAACGTTGTGCACAAGCGCTATCAGATGAGAAGCCATCACAATGGTACAAAGAATATATTTTCTGCGCCTTTTTTTGCGCGAGGCCTCGCGCAATGAGGAATGCAATGCAGTCCCAGAACTTGATAGTCACAACCTATACCTCTTTTTTCAAGCAGTGCAAGTCCAAAATCATACCGTGGGGTGGGTAGTAAGACCACTCAACCCTGAAGCCCTCTTTCCAAAGGAGAATGAATCAGGTGAGGTTTTTGGATTAGTAAGTTATGCGCGAGGCCTCGCGCATGGGACAGCCCTTGAACCACATGTTGCATATGCTTTGCATTGATATTTTATCCGCCATGCTTCTGTTTTAATGATCCTTGGTCCTGATTGCGCGAGGCCTCGCGCATAGAATTCGATCAATAAATCATTTTTCCAGGTATGCAATGAACATGCAGAACAAACAATGATGTTGCAATCATTTTTCCAGCAGACCATGTTCATCCAAAAAACAATGGGAACGCAAAATGTATTTATTGGCCAATTTCCGCTAAAAGCACATCATTTTCCACTGAAATCATAAGATTCATTTATTCTTTTACAGTTTTTTTTTGTTTTTGGCTGTCCGAAAAAAGGCACAAAATGGCACAATGGGAAGAAAGATACTTTCTTTGGACTAAATTTCTTTTTTCAAAAAACTGAGCCTGTAAAAAACATTTTTTTGCATGGTCCAAATTGGGTGCATTTGGTGTGATTTTGACCATGCAACTTGAGCCGCCTAAGCATGTGGGTTAGTGGAAAGGGTCTTCAACGTGTTGGTTGACACAGGCGCCCAGGTCAGTCTGGTCAAGGCTGGCCTACTTCTGCCAGACTGTCTTACCACCAGTCGGAGACCCGTCAGGCTGAACATAGCCAATGGCCAGTACACAGGGAAGGTACGAAGAAAGCCGCAATCCCGCTGCAATTTATGAACCATCGTGAACTGAGCCCCCCGGACCTCGGCAAGGGAATCCTCCTCAAGAAAACGTTCTACGAGGCCCAGTCGGACTGGGACATGATCGTTGACAGGGTTCATGATGGCGACCGACTCTGGCGTACTCCCAGCCCAGGCCTCTATCACCCTGTACCAGGAAGACCAACTCTCCCGGCTATCGTCACCGGAACACCACGTGGAGTGCCAATGGATCCACCCCGAGCGCCATCAGCTCAAAGTAGCCGCACTGGGGACCGGGCTTGCAGGGCCGACATACGAGGAGTATGGCGTTAAGCCGGAAGTGGCAGGCCGAGTGTCTGCTGATCTGGGAGCATCAGATTTTGCGTCTGGATGCCTTATCCTCAGGGACCTCCGCCCATCTTCGGGTATGTAAGAAGTACTGGAGCACCTAGGAGTCTGCATGGGGGAAGCTCTGGGGTCCGCATCATCGTCTGATGTGCATCCATTGTCCCAGAGTGCAGATCCCAAGGGCCGTTGCGAAGATCCGCAAGGACCGCTCCAAGGAAGTGTCTGTCGTCCCATTGGGTGTACCGAGGAGGAAGGTACCCAAAATTGGCTGGCCTCGCTGACCAACATGACCTTGAAAAAGGTCGTCCTACCGGCTCGAGAGAGTGTCTATCACTACGCCAAAGGACAGCTCATGCCACCCCAGAGACAGGCAATGGAATTCCACTATGTGGAAGGGGGCCTGGAACAGGCCGACGCCACGGACTGCATGTGTGTCAACGGTGTGATTGCGGAACCCTGGCGGCAATGCTCCGCTGTTTCCCCTGTTGACATTGGAGAATTGGGGGACCTCCTCTCTGATGAGGAGCTAGATCTGGTTCACCCTTTCATGACTGGGTAAGCCAGCAAGAGGAGAAAGCCCAGGACAGAGCCTGGTGGGACCATCGTCTCTGGTTCCTATGATGGGAATATTTTCGTGAGGAGTGTACTGGACCACATGTCCAGGCAGGACGAGCCAATTGGCGGGAACCCATTCACTTCTGGTGATCTGTTTCGCGGCAAGGCCGGAGATGGGCAGATGGGCCATTTGGGGAGACCGCAGAGCCAAAACCGAGTGGGGTCGCCACCCCTCAAGTAACCAAGGTGCCCGGCAAAGCCAAGGCGGAGTCTGAGGATTGCCCCAAGATCCAGGCATTGAGGGCCAGGCGGAAGCAGAAGTATGGGGACGCCTTCTTCAGTGGTGAGCCTGTGCTCCCACCGCCGGTGCGTGGACCATACGGCGAGGCCAAGATACGACTGAAGCCAGACCCCCGTGTGTACCCGCACCGGAAGTTCGCCCTGAGGGGCGAGAAGAAAGAGGCCATGGAGAAGATTCTCAGGGAGTTCATGGGCCGAGGTAGGTCGGCGCCCTGTCACTCCGAGTGGGCATCCCCCTGCTTTGTCGTCCCCAAGGAGGCGGCCGGGGAGTGGCGGCTGGTGGCTGACTACCGCGGCCCTAACGCCCAAGCGCAGCCTGACAGCTATTTAGGCGGCTCAAGTAGCAGGGTCAAAAACAACCGAAAAGGTGGGAAAATAACAGGTTTCAAAAGGCAGCAAATAACAATTGTTTTGATGGATACTTCTGGTCCGTCGCGAACCAGTATGACGAAATAAATATCTTTATAAGAATGACATGTCCCATGGACGGGACAGGCAAAATTATTGTTTTGTGACCATTCTTTGCGTGAGGCCTCACGCAAAGGCGTTCATTTGTGTCAGATTAATGTACTACAGCACAACGCATTAGGCGAGGTGTCGAAAAATCGAAACCTGTCGCATTTATACACGTAACTTAGTACCATTATCAAGATGGAGTGATAGAAATGGATCTACTAATGAATAAATCTCGATATTGCTACACCCCTGAGTCTTGAAATCTATAAATGTTCCGAAACAAACTGTAGTTTCAAGCGCGAGGCCTCGCGCATGGAATGGCGCATGAGAAACATTAAACTTTTGGTGATCTTTGCGCGAGGCCTCGCGCAATGGATGTCATAAGCACTCATAGAAACAGAAAATGGAACAGATCCACCAACTACACAGCATGTGCATTTGTTTGATGTGTCGCTGCTGCATGGGCGCCCATACAGGTCCCGCCGGCATCTCCAGTTTTCATACTGTGGTCACCGCTGACTTCACTGCCCAACAGCGATGGTAGCGCGCTGCAACTGGGTATCGCTATCAGGATTAACTAGTCAAATGTGGGACCACCAGACAGTTACATCAAACTGAAAGTAGTGCATGCGACAAGCAAATCATCAAATAATTGGTCGCGCAAAAACTGTGTGACAGGTTGATGTTTCAAAGCGAGAAAGTTCTTCAAATAGCGATTCTTACGCAGATACAGTTACGCAATTTTTTTCCACAGCAACAATGCCCCTGCGAAAAGAGTCGGACCTTGAGAAGACAGTGGCCTCAGCATCTGGAGTTTTCTGCGATGTCTACTCAGAGGAACCGGCGTATCACACAGCAGAAGAATTGTGGGAAGGGCTGAAACAGGGGGACGAGGGCGCGCGGTTGTTGTTTGTATTTTTTCTGCATCTGCGCAAAAATGAACGGACGCGTTGCAGCGTTGAAAAGGCAATCGCGGCAGAGGGTAAGAGATGGGTTGGTGTTTTGATAGGAGAGGTCTGGCGCCTTTGTTTGCTGATGCGCCACAGCGCAGTTCCATACCAGGGAAAACCAAAGTCAGTTGTTGCGATAGAGGGAAGTAAGGCGCAGCGTCGCATTTCAGCACGGTCACGTCTGACGCGATATAGCGCACCTTCAGTGAAGGAAAAGGCCGCAGTAAGGTTACAGACTACATGGACCAAAATACACCAGCAGCGGGTTGTCTTATGAATGGACAACTGGTACAACAAACAATTTACCACAAACTCTGACAAGAACGACAAAAGCCTTAACGCAACAGCATTTGCTGTTTTGCTACCGCAAAATGCACCCCGCTACTGGCATGGTCCTCCTAGCCTGTGTGTAAAGCGATGCAGGTTTTGTTAACACAATACTGTCCTATGTTACTACACCTAGGACACCTCATTAGGCAATGCAATTGGGCCGGGGAGACAGCCAACACGGGTGTCTTTGCTTCCAAGGGATTGCAGATCGTTATCTGTCTTTTGGACCGTTTGAACATGGGGGACACACTTTTAAACTACGAACGCACTGTTGTAACTGCGTTATTGTACCACACTGCATTGCAGACAGCCATGCCTGAACAGGCTTTTGCCGAAGACTTTTGTGAAAGTCTGCTCTCCAGCCTTGTGACAAAGAAAAGCCACAACAGGGGTGCAGTGACAATCGAAGACATTGACGATCTGTACCATCTAATCACTATCCGAAAAGAAGGTCAGAGGGTGAATGTCTGCAAACCCCCCAATTCCTTCGTCAATTTTGTGTGTCACCGGGTAACTGCTTACTTGAACGCAGGGCGTGTATATGTACCCGGGGTTAGATGGTGTGCGGAGCCTACTTGTACAATCCAGGCACATTGGCCGCGCAGGGGTGTACCCCACTTTCCACCGTCTGTTCTAATTGCAAAGGGTTCTAACCACTACAAACAGGTCCTTGTGTCTGTATTGTTAGTGCTGACGCAGCAGGGGCCGCTTGAGGCTGGTTTTAAGAGAAAATTGTCCGAGTTGATCCTCCAACGCAGTGTGTTGGAGGAGCAGAGAGAGGCTGACATGATGCAAAACGTTCGGAGAAGATTGGAGACCATGCAGTGATGCGCGAGGCCTCGCGCAAACAGCGTGAAACAACAGGTTGTTACACCTCCTCTCTTGCGCGACGCCTCGCGCAAGGTTGGTAGTAAAAAACCGTTGCGTGACCTTCCAGTTTTGCATTCTGAACCATACCGTACCCTTCTTCGCTAAAAACGGGTCACATATGCATTATTCTCGACGATTTTAACCCTTTTTAATGTTGCGTTTCGTGCAAAACAGGCTTTCTTCTTATCGCAGAATGGCATTCTCCGCCAGAAAAACAGCCGAGGAACAGGAAGATATCGACTATGACCCTGAAGAATCGGAATCGGATGCTGGAACACGAAAGAAGGGGCGGAAGAAGAAGGAAACACCAGATCCCGGCCTGACAATGGGTACAGACATCGAGGACCACCTGAAGCGGGATCGGAAGCAGGTGGAGGTTGAGCTGGACAACGTGAGAATCGACCAGGAGAAGACAAAAGAACAGATCAGACGGAAAGATGCGAAGTTACTGCAGAAGTGTATTGAGTCACTTGAAGCAGCACCGCCAACAGGCCCCACACACGTCGTTCCCTGGGAAGACATTGATATGTTACCAACCGACTGTTCGTTCTTCTTGTTGCGCGAGCCCTCGCGCACTGACGTGTCTCATATTTGCAGATGGCGATTATTGGTGTATATCTGGACAGCACAGCATGGAAGCGGTTGCAAAAATTCGGGGGAAGCGACACACAGCGTGTCTGGATCTGCAAAAGTGGCATACTACATGCACCGCCAATAATCTGAAGCCTGATACACTGTGGGCCTTCCGTGCAAAGCTGGCGGGACAAGCACAAGGAAGCGCACAAGACGTTCAGCCAATACCGCTGTATGAGGCAGCAGATAACCTCGTTCCATTGGTTGAAGATCAGCGGCGGTGAGGCCTACCTGACACGTACAACAATCTCAAGATCGCCATTGTGGATGCTATGCAGATGAGTGCCCTGTTTCCAACCGCTGAACTGAAGCAGCCTGGTCAATTTTTATGGTCATTAGACGTTGTTTCCATGCTGTTTGTTGCGCGAGGCCTCGCGCATAAAATTGTCATTTTCAGGACAGAACGTATAAATTGTGGACGAATTTCATGGCGTTTGCCTAGTATGCTGGTCCGGAAGCTGTGAAAGGTCTGCAGAAGTTCCACGACCAAGGGGAGAAGGTCACGAAGAACGCTCTAAGGAACCTGGACGGGATCCTCATGCCTGAGTTCTACAAGAAAGTGGCAGCTGAGATGCTGGAAGAAAAAAAAACTCTCAAATCCTTGCAGAAATCGTTCGACGAGATCATCCTTGAACAGTGGGTCTCAAAGCATCTGGACCACCCACACAACGGCCAGTACTTTCGACCTGAGAAAGGTGTGTACCATCGACGAGGCGTGGGTTCCGTTTCTCCATTGGTGCCCTACACCTTCTCCTTTGGTGTTCCTTAGCCAAGGACATGCGCAGTTGCAAAGAGGTTGCTGCACTTGGAAGGCCTGCCCTGAAGGTGACTCTTGGTACATTGGGCTGTTGGCAGGAACCTGAAGGCAAAAGTCGCGGTCCATGGCCAGCATGGAAATCCATGATTCGCGCACCACTGTGGTAGGTGGCAGAGAAAGGCAAACCAGTCGCCTTGAAAATCCTCAATGTCCGAAGACTCCTGGGTACAGAGGTTACCAAGAGCCTTATGGTCCCCCCAGCTGCTGGCATTACTGGTGACTTCAAGACAGTGCAACAGCAGGATCCATTACTGGCAAGTCAAACTACCACAATTAAGGCGACCCGAATTGCAGCTCTGGCCCACGAACCCCCGAAGCGGTTCATGGAGATTGACAAGAACCTGATTGTCATTAACGGCGACATATTTGAACATCTTACTCCTGAGACGATGTGCCCAGCCTGGCTGTATGAAGAGATGGCACGTGCTGCTACACTTCTGGGCGGTTCCCAAACTGTTGTTGACAACATGTACGACGTGCTGGAAACGGGAACAGAGAGGCGTCTCAACGATGATTTCAACGCGCCAGGCATGGCTAACATGTTGCGTATTCCCATCTTCAGTTGGCCAACCAAACCGAAGCCAGCAGGGGATCCTACACTTCTCGACGTTTGCTGGTTGCCGATTTCGTCACCAGATAGCTGGACGAAAAAGGTATGATTTAGTCATTGCGTCGTCTCTTTGCGCCAGGCCTCGCGCAATTATTTCTCCCTCGTTGCAGATGCCGAATTATCTGACGTTTGGACCTACTCAAGTACAGGAGATGGTTGACACTGAATGTGGTGGTCCCCTTCCGATAACGCATGTTATGTGGTATTTCCACACTCACCCCTATTACCTGAAGGACGATAAGGGCTTCAAGTCTTCGTTTGTGTTCATTGATCATCAGGCAGACCTCGTGTGTAAGATTGCTGCAATCGAGCTGGATTCTCGCATGTACCTTCTTGGTGTCACCATCGACAGTCTCTCCAATTGACAACAGAGTGCAGAATCAGTTGAACCACGTCTTGACACAAGGGTCGAAACTGGACGAGTCTGGTGATTGGGACCAGCAAGCCAACTGGACAAACCGTGGTATTCCCCTTTGGGTTCGCGATGACAAGTTGGGTTCTGATGCGTTGACGCTGAAGGAGGAACAGATTGTTCCGAAGTGTCAGGCTGCAGAAGCACAGGCCCCTGCAGCAAAGCGGAAGTCAACAGGTGAGGAACCTGCCCCGAAGAAGAAGAAGACTGCTTCCAAGTCTCGGGCAGCGAAGTCGGGTACTGGTGAAGAATCTGACGAGAGCGATGGGGATGCGCAGGAGGAGATGGAGGAAATAGAGGAGGAGGAACTGCAGATCTCCCAAGGCAAGGCAGCGAAGAAAGCGGTAGCGAAACTGAGGCCCGAGGAAACTGGGGCCAGAGCTGCATTCAAGCAGCCAGCTCGTCAGTCCAAACCAAGAGGCCAGCCCGCAAAGCCACCGCCAAAGGGTAAGATGTCCGTTGCCAAGGATATGGGTTCCAACATGCAACTTGTTCTGAAGAACAATTAATTTCCTTGTTTGTTCTGATATATTATGCGCAAGGGCTCGCGCTATGCATTCCTCTTCGACGACCTTTTTGCTGTCACCTTGTGCGGCACATTTTTCCCGGTGATGTATTTTATTGCGCTGTGGTGTTGGTGTTTGCGCGAGGCCTCGCGCAAAGAAGAGTGCACAAAAATGCCTCTGCTGGTGCTGCATGCAACATGGTTTTCAAAAACTAGTTTTGGAAAGGATTGAAAGCTCATGGGTATTTTCATAGGAAAGCATAAGATGTAGAAGAAAGAAAAAGTCATGGTTTTCCGAAAAAAGTAGTGCATTTTCAGCGACATAAATTACTTTCCGGGGCAGTCGGGTTTCTTGAAAACAAATGAAAATGGCCCAATGAATGGATTTTTGCTGGATTTTTGGTTCTTGTGTCTTCGGATCCCCCATATAAGCTATTTTTTCGCAGTGCCGCAGAGAGGCACTTTTGGGCAGATTTTGACCCTGCAACTTGAGCCGCCTAAGAGCTTTACGCTGCCCCTCAGTGAGAACATGCTGCAAAAGCAGTTCCGGCGGAGTATCTTCACCCTGATCGACCTGAAACATGGTTATCACCAGTTGCCTCTCACTGATGAGTCCCGTGCCTGCACAGCCATGAGCACCCCACTTGGACCCCTCCAGTGGAGGGTGATGCCCATGGGCGTTACCAACGGCAATGCGGCTATCCAGAAAATCGTGGAGAACATGCTGGAGCCGGTGCTTGACTGTGCGGAGCCCTTTGTTCACGACGTGATCACTGCTTGAGGGGACCCCAGCATGAGCTACGGTGAGCTGGTGGACGCACATGAGAGGGATATCCCCAGATTGCTGGACCTGCTGGCTCGGCACAAACTTACGGGCAGCAGTGTCAAGGCCACCATCGCAATAAGCGAAGTCGTCTTCGCCGGCCACGTAGTTGGCGATGGGCAGCAGAAGCCCATATCTGGAAAGGTAGCAGCGCTTGAGCACTGCAAGAAGCCCAAGACGGTGTCGGATTTGGGGGCATACCTTGCGTTTTGCAACTACTACTCAGGGTACATCAAGATGTATGCCGAGGATGCGGCCCCTATGACAGCCATGCTCAAAGGCAACTGGGGAGAGACCAAGAAGGGGTCCAAAAAGGGCCTGGTCTAGAATCATGAGTCCGATCATGCCTTTCAGGGAATGAAGCAGGCGCTGCTCTTCACGGTGTGTCTGTACCTCCTGGATCCGGACCGAGGGTTAGTCCGGTGCATAGACGCCTCCAACTACGTGATGGGCGCGGTGTTGGAGCAGGTGCTGCATGATGGGAGGCACGTGTCCGTGGCTTTCTGGAGCCGAATCCTGGCGGAAGGCCAGAGACAGACGTGGACGCCCCTTGAGAAGGAGGCATATGCCATTGTCATGGCTCTCAAAAAATGGGCTGGGTACATAGCCCTGCATCCCGTCAGGGTCTGCACAGACC
Source organism: Eutreptiella sp. 'Long Island Sound 2002' (assembly GCA_964036045.1). Lineage (NCBI taxonomy): Eukaryota > Euglenozoa > Euglenophyceae > Eutreptiales > Eutreptiaceae > Eutreptiella > Eutreptiella sp. 'Long Island Sound 2002'. The sequence continues at coordinate 101,805,107 of OZ038382.1, read as the reverse complement.
ATCAGAGTCTGCAACCCCGGCACAAGGAGCACGTGGACACCCCCTGGGGACCAGCCTCCCGAAGAGCCGGGTGGCACGAGACCTTGGCCAAGTTGGACCTCACGGTGGTCTACAGTCCGGGAAAGGACAACAACGTGGCAGACTGTCTCAGCAGGTGGGCCTATCCTGCGAGAAATGGCATGACGGACAAGTCTGCCCATGGTGATGAGGCTGAGACCGCTGAGGCCATGAAGATCATTGATATGGAGCGTATGATGGAGGAGGATGGCGTCAAATGCTTCGTCATCAAGGCCGCAGATGTTCCCCTTGGAGGAAGGGTGAGCAGAGACGTTCGAGTACTCTCTCCAGAGGGTGCTCAGTCCAACAAGCACCTCTTTTCCGAGTTGTGCCTCCAGGACAACGGGACCGACAACTACGCCAAGTCTGAGGCTTCTGAGTCCGATTATTCTGCTCTGACTGGCGCTGGCGAAGGGCAGAAGTGGCCAAAGGGGCTCACCAAGGAAGATGGCAAGCTTTACCGGAATGATAAGTTGCTAGTACCGGAGTCCTGAGTGCTTGAGCTCTGTGAGGCTTGGCACCACGAAATGATGCATCCAGGGGCTAAGAAGCAAGCCTTGGATATGGAACGCCGGTTCGAAAACGATGATATCGGTCTCTACAATGCCATCGAGCGGGTCAAGAATGGTTCTTTGGTCTGTCAGGCCTGCAATCCTGATAATCGGAATGTCAGAGGGGAAGCCCGATGCACGCTAATTCCTGACCAGCGCATGGAGAGCGTGGTCATGGACATCCTTTCCATGCCTGAAGTGCATATCGGAATAGAAGTTTTCGATTGTGTGGTCCTGTGTGTGGACCGACTCTGTGGCTACATTGTGGCCGTTCCGGCGCATAAAAAGGGGTTGCTAGCCAACGAACTGGCAGTCATGATGATTCATCATGGGCTGACCATCTTCAGCGCCCCCCGCACCACTTGCAGCGACCATGGAGCCCAGTTCACTGCCACTTGCTCAAGGCCATGTGTTCCCTCATTGGGATATGGCATGCTAAGAGGGTCGCCTATCTGAGCCGGTCCAATGGCCAAGCTCAGGTGGCTGGACGGCAGCTGTTTGAGAAGCTGCGCAAGATCCACCTCACCAACAAACGCCAGGAACTGGTTTGAGGAGATGTGGCCAGCTCCTAAGGCCCATCATGACACCTCCACACAGGGTGGCTTGTCACCTCACCAGATTCTTTTCGGCAGGGACCTCCTTGGTCGGGGACTCCCATCGTCAGGTGAAGGCAGGGCAATGGATGCCAAAGAGTTCTTTCCATAGCAGGAGACTACGGCACGGGATATTCAACAACAGCTCGAGAAGGAGGTGCCTTGCGAGCCAAGATCGCCCTGACGTCCACGGCGAATAAACTCAATTTCAGCTTCTGTATCTCTTGTGCCATCTTCCACGTCTCCTGGTCGTGCTGCCTGGCGACGTACTCTTCGATCCCGCCGAAAAATGTCAGCATCAACCCCCAACACGTGCACTCCTTCGTGGGTGTGTACCACATCCTCCTTATTATAGAAGGGACAGTCCTTTGGATTTCGGAACGAGCAACCTCCGGTCTTCATGGTTCCGTGGACTTTGTTGCTTAACACATTGCAGACATGTTGAGCAATAAAAGTAGCCACTATGAAGGAGCGCATGGAAGCGGGGCCACAATGGGTCAGGTTTGCTTCAGCGCAATCAGCTTCAACCGCGCCTGCCACCACGGTTTTCATAGCTCTTAGTTCAGTGTGCCATCGCGAGTTCATTGTGTTCGCATTCCGGTGTTCTTTGGCTGGGGTCAGGGCGCAAGGTCCCTGTCCTCCTTAGTGCACTGCTTGGGTCAGCTGTCGCCTGTAGTGCTGTCGGGCTGCAAACATTCCGCCAGGCTCACGCCGTATGCCTGGTCAATCGGCGTCTGGGCCGTTCCTCTATTGGCTCCGGGGCGTACATGCAGGTCAAAGGTCAACAGTGGGGAGGCAGTTGCGGTGACCCGGTGTCGGGACTGAGACCCCAGCCTATGGGCACTCACTGCACCAAGACCTGGTTCACACCTGCAGAGGTGGTCCGCAGGATGGGAGGGGACACCTACGGCATCAAGGTGAGCCTACGACAGTTCAGAGAGCAACATGAAAGTCACCTCCGTGCCCGTGATCCTCACGTCTGTGGGAAACATGTGTCCCTGGACTACACCGCCCACAAGGCTGCCTCGGACGACGACCATGCTGAGCAGGACGACTACACCGTTTAGAAGATCCTGGCCCAGCGTCCGAGTGCCTCGGCGCCTGGAGGAGTGGAGTTCAAGGTGCGCTTCAGAGGCTATGGGCTGTCCCACAACACCTGTGAACCCGTCTCTTCCTTTGTGCTGCGGATCAACACCCCCTCTACTGAGTATGTCCGCAAGCACAAGACGAAGCTCCAGGTCTCTGACTTGGAGGCTCTTACCAGGGCGATTGAAGCCATGGGCGACTGATCCCCGCCCTGGGCTCTCCCCAGAGTGGGCTGATTGAGCACACGTCTGTCAGGTGGTGAGTGCGTCCCTTGCTTGCTTGCTCTCTCCCCGCTCTGGTGCAATGTCGTTCCGGTGGAGTGGTTGAAATGCTGCGCAAGTCGAGCAGCCCACCAATCGGGTGGTTCGACGCTGCCGTTGTGTGTCGCTCAGACCTCCGCCTGATGCCGACCTCTGAAAGCCGAGTTCAGCGGACCCAGATCTGCTCCCTCTGTCTCTCTCATGGTCGAGCTGTTCTGGTTGACCCACCCTGCTGAATCCATGGGAAACCAGGTTGGACCACCTCCGATACGGAGAGCAAAGGCCCGAGCAGATGGCGACACCCCTGCTTGCTGAATCCTGTGGACACCAGGTGGATGGGTGGCCTAGCCCCACCGTCCAGACTGTCACCTAGCATCCGTCACTGCCCCTCCTGATTCATCCATGGGAAACCAGGTGGGGCGACTGACCCCTTCATTTCTCCGAGCTCTGGGGGTTTTGAAGCCCATACGACGTTTCGCAACGGGTGTCGCTGCCATCAACACTGCTAATGTAAGTGTGGTCTGGTCCCATGGCGAATTCAGGGATCCAGATCGTGGCTGAGTGTGTGTGAGCTGCTGGCCTTCGGGGATTTGTCTCCCCCTGATGACGCGTTCTCCTGACCGCGGCATGGTTTGGTGCTCCTTGGGGAGCGCGTTTACATGCCTTTTGATCTGTGCTATGTCATTGCCCTGTCCTCCAAGATGCCCGTCATCCATTGCTGTGTTTACCCTGGAATCACTGTTTTGGCCTGTTTTCTCTCACATCATACCTCAGCGACCTCAGTCACCATATATCACACTGAGGATCGCCATGTACATGCCAACACGGTCCCGCTGGACCACTACCGATCTACAGCTGGTACCTATAAGGGGCACAAACCGACATACGGAGGGGGCTGCGCTCGCCATGTACACTGCATTGCATATGGTCCAGTTGGGCCAGTAGATAAGTTCAGATTGTACAGGTGATACCGTGTGTCCGTAACTGTGCCTGTGCCTAAGATCCTCAAGGCGCCAGGCCCAAGGCCCAGTTGCCTGAAGCAGACCTCCAGCGGTCCACCACTGTCAAGGAACGTTAGAACAGGCTTTCACTGTTAATTGCTTTGATTCTATTGTTTTGTGTGTTCCTGCTTGCTCCTGCTGCTCCTTCATGTAGTTCAGGTTTTCCAAACAAAGCTGTTTTGATGATATCAACCAGACGAAATTACCCACAGTGCAAGCAAAGGACCACAGGATCAAATCCATAACATGAAGGGCTGCAGTCAAAGGAGATAGTGTAGCAACAAAGGAAACTCACAATAACTACAGATTTAAGAAAAGGTAGTTAGAAAATATCCTACAATCAAGAAAAAAATTCCCACATGGGCATCCTCTCTTTTATAGTGCAATCTACAGATGTGCACTCTTTGTTTTGGGTCCCATAGGTGCTGAGGTGGCATGGCTTGTGGCGCTGAGGTCACTGCCATGTCACATGGAATCTTCCTACTTAGCTAGGCTGACTGGGAATTGAACCCAGGACCTCTCAAAAAGAGGTGCCACAACCTCCTAGGGTGCAGACCACTAGGATAGCTAAGCATTCATGAGAAAATATAGAACAATGTATAGGCCCTAGATTAATGTCAGTGCCTCAGTCAGTCCAGGAAATGGTGTATAAGTCCAATCAGTAGGCGGGTCAGGGGTCCACACAACATCCATAGTTCAATGCTTGGTTTTATAGGTCAAAATGTCTTATCACCCCTTTTCGGTCAGGCCAATAATAAGATAAAAATGTGTTATGCCTTTAGGTCTCTCTATAACATCTAAAGCTAACCTTTTGGCAGGGAAATACACTTTTTTTTAGTCCCCCCTTTGTGCTGTGGTGGCCACCACTGTTGCAATCTAAAGGAAAAAAGGAATTTTTCTTGGCCTCCCCATGGCTTCAACATCTTTGTAAAATTTGCTATAACATCCCTAACATTAGAAAGGAGGCGCTGCGTCAGAGCAGTCGCCAGGTTTTGCTTAGTCATAACAGACACCTACAGCTCCCGATGCGCTCATTGGCGTCGCTCGGGCAGCTGTGGCTTGGTTGGGGGTTAGAATGGGCATGCCAATTCATGTGTGCATACACCTCTACCACCAAATAGCAAAAGGCAATGCAATATGCAAAACGCAACGCAGGATACGATCAGGGCACGCTGTCTTGGGTCTCGGTGAACCTGCTGTCTGACCTGATCTGTCCTTAGTGGCGTTGGAAATTTCTTTACCCTCATGGGGGTGTGGGATTCCAGACAGTGGTCCAGGAGTCAGTTTTTCGGCCAGAACACAGCCTACTCCACTGTTTGCGCTCCAGGATATCTGCAGAGAAGGGACGAAGGGTTGAGGGACTGACAAACACGCAACGATCGACGCAAATACCAAAATCCGTCAAATGATGGCCTAGAACTTCTCTGAGGGCACACACCTGTCCAGAATCTCCATGAGCATTAAATGCACATTTTTACGAAATTTTACTTCATCACAGGAATTTTTCAATTACTGGATTTACAAGCAGAGAAACGCAGCGCGCCAGAGCGCATCGTAATTGGGCGCCGGAAAAGACAAAAAAATTAGATCATAACAGTATGTCACGTAATAATAAGGAAATGACCAGACACACAATAAATAATAAACGTAGAGATTCCACGCATGCTTCTAAAGGAAAAAATAGAAAGAATTCAGAATTCAAAAAATGTAATATGAGTTCAAAGAAAGAGGTATAAAGATACAGGTTTTGTTTGCTTCGTGTGCAGCATGCACATTGCTTGTGTTGGGTTACCGTGAACTTGCCTTGTTGCAGCGCAAACGTAGAGTAGAGGGACAGATTACAAGATTCGACGATGACTAGAGGTAAGATAGACTGATTAGAACATACATACGTGTGCATAAACGCTTGCTTTGCTTGTGTTTCGTTTCCTCCTCCACTTGTTTAGCTCTCCAGCAGTAGGTAAGGTGAGTAGGCCCAGGAGGGGCCACCCCCTGGTTGAGTTCGTGATTGTGGTATGGATTGTTGGAACAGGAAAGATGACAACAGGAGATTGGCGTTCTCGTGCATACCTGTGCATGCATATGGCGCATTAAAGGGTAGGCCACGCGTGTTGCGCACGGTACAACCCTTGTTTAGGTTACCCAGGGGCTCCACCCCACATTCTCTAAGAGAACGGGTGGAGTTCCTTAAGCTTGCTTGCTTGCAACTGGGTTTGGGAACAGCGTATTATAGGTCAGCCTAAGAAGCGTATAACACGTGGAGGCTGGCTTGGTTCCTCCGTCTCAAGCCCAGTCCATCTGCCTTTGCTTTACAGGTGGGCAGGTAAGGGTGAATTGGTGCAGCAGCAGTTGCCTTCAGCGACTTTGGATTTTTCTGCCCACGCTAAAACGGGCACTGATCACACAATCAACAAACTGCACCTCATCCAGGGGTGGCGAGAGCAGTCCAACATCTTCGACATACAGGCTATGCACGCAAACAGAGCACTCCTTCCTTCCAAGCCCTGACAGGGAAATGCGTAGTGGCGTCACTGTCAGGCCACAGTCGCTTAGTAGCGCTGTGTTCTCTTGTCCTTTCACAGGTGGGCCACTAGGGCCTGAGACACCTTCTTCCACAACACCAAGTAGCGCGTGTGTGTAGGAGTGGTAAGCCAGGGTGAGGGCTTGAGCCCATAGCTCGTTCATCCTGAAAAGCTGGTGCCACTGTAGTGAGTGTAGGACCTGTAGCGTGTGTGTCACTGTCCAGCCTGTTTCCTGAAATTCTATGAAGGTTTTGGTGGGCAGTGGCAGTGGTAGTCTACATTTTGGCTGCATAGCAAACAGGCGTTTTCATGCCTCATAGCTTTTGGCCACCCCTCCCCTGTAGTAGGCAGGTAAGTAGGAAAATCAATACCTTGGCGTTAGCGCTCGGTATCCCCCCAAGGAAGTCTGGTGCCAGCACAGAAATTGGGCACCTAGGGGCGGAGAGACCCGGGGCGTACCCCGTGGCACCGTGGAAAGACATCCGCCGGGTTCAGCAAGGGTGCAGACTTGGGTACAATTAGGACACCATTTCTGCAGCTTGCTCATAGGTCCCCAGGATCAGCACACTCACACACACATAGGCAGGTATAGGAGGGGTTCAGTCCGTAGGTTTCTGCTGAGAGGCAAGCGTTTCAGCGAGCCTCAGCAACTCTCCTAGGTTGTTCTGGGACGGGTAGTCTACCTGAACAGAATGGAGGCGTCCCCCAGGAAGCACAAAGGCAGAGAAGGGTTCTCAGGTGGCTTCTTCAACTCCAAACCCTTCCCAGAGCGTGGGGAAACGCCACCCTTGTCGGTGTCGGATAACGGTGTCGGTGTTCTAGTCGGTGTTGGACAACCGACTTCGCCAGGTAGAAGCCTTCCTTAGCCATCTCCTCGGCATTCATGTCGGGGAGTTCTCCTTCAACTTACATTGACCTGGCAGCGCCATTTAGGTCCAGAGCGTCGATATCCTCGTCGTTTAGTTCCCATTCGTCCCCACAGAGGTCCTCTGGGTCGTAGTAGCGCTTCAGCTGTTGTGCAGCGCACACCAGGATCCCCCCTAGTCGGGGAGAACACCGCACAGTGATGCGGTGATCATCCACAGACAGGATCTTGTAGGGTCCGAGGTAGGGGTCATCGCTGGTCGAGCGTGGCCAGGAGGGTAGCCGCCTGTGGTGCACCAGCACCCAGTCCCCCTTTTGGTAGGAGGCGGGCGGCCGGTGTTGGTTCGTCTTGTTCCACTTGCGCTTCCTCACTCTCTGAAGCATAGCCGTGGCCTTGTCCACCTTGTTTTGTTGCTCCTTCGCTCAGGTACCCACAGTGGAGTAGGAATCCTCAGGATAGGGAGCGTGTAGGAACCACGCCGGGCGTCCCATGAACAGTTCATGGGGCGAATAGCCAGTTGCCGAACTCTCTTGGGAGTTTATCATCAAGGATATGACGGGGAGTAGTCTCACCAAGTCTTTGGTGCGCTCATTCTTGCACCATATCCTTACGTACTCTTTGAGAACTCGAATCCGTCGCTCACATAGGGGGTTACTTGTATGAGTATAGGGAATCCCCGTTGACACCTGGACATTGTGGGACCTCAGGACTCTCTTGTACCAGCCAGCGTACTCGGACGCCCTCGTCCGAGTTAGTCTCTTTGGGTGCCCCATAGACACAGAACCACTCTTCCAGGAGTATCTTGATGGTCTCCTCGCCGGTGATATGTTTAGTGCATGGGAACACCCTGGTAAACCTGGTCAGCCAACAGGTTACCACCAGGGCAAAATCATAGTTCCCAAACTTAGGCATCTCCAAGTAGTCCACGTAGAGAACACTGTGGGCACAGTGGGGGATAGGGAGCGTCAAGTAGAGACCTCTGTCCCTGATATCCCCAGGTTTACAGGACCGACACGGGCACTTGTCCAAAATGGGCTGCAGGGCTTTTCGCAGCTGATCGTCAGTCCACGTAGGGTGGAACCACTGCTTCAACAGCTTCAGGGTACGCTTCGCTTCCTGATGACCACTGGACTCATGGGTCCACTTGAGGAGTGCCGGGATTCGGTCGCTAGGCAAGACTATTAGGTCCTCATGCCAGCGGTAGGTCTTCTCACGCCTCCACTGGTCCTGGTTGACGAGGGCGGCATCCAGTTGCTTCTCCAGGCGTTTGTAAATGTCCCCAAACTCTTTCAGGCACTCCACTTGTTGGAGTCCATCTACAGGTCTGATCATGGTCATGTTGAGGTCCAGGTGTACATCCATACGGCTGAACGCCTCCTTGGCTAGCTCCTCAGACCTGGCACCAATCATGTCGTCAAAGTTGTTGCGGCTGATGTAGTCCGCACACTCATTCTTGACGCCCTGGATATGATGTACTGAGAGCCGTATCTGGCTCAGGTAGGTCCATCAGCGTCTGAGCTTAGCCTTCTCAGGTGGGGGTCCCTTCTGGACGGTGCGGACAGGTTCTTGGTCACACAGCCAAACCACTGGGTTACTCCCCAACAGTCGGGACTGAGAGGATAGCACTAGCATACCCGCGAGCAGTTCCTGCTCATAGCTGGAGTAGTTACCCCGGGTCTGGTTCCATTTCCAGTTCCAATGACCCGGGGGAACGAGGACCCATTTGTCGTCAGGATAGCTGTGCTTGAGAGTACTGTCTCGGTTTAGTCCATCAGTACCCCATTGAGAAATCGCTGAGTCAAACTCCTCCTTCTCTAGTGTTTGCCACTGGAACAACGTTCCACCTCCGCCCACATTGCTGGCGTCAGTCACCAGGAAAATTTCCCCCTGTGCTCTGGGCACGCCCAAGCACTTAGCGTTGGCCACTTTGTCCTTGAGCTCGTCAAACGCTTGTTGTTCTTGAGGGCCCCGGCGCCCGGTAGTACTCTTCTTGATGGGATCCGTCAGGATGGCGCTGGTGTAGGTGAAAGTTTTGATGTGGCGGCGGTAGAAGTTGCAGACCCCGATGAAACTGCGTACATCATGGAGTCCTGTCTTGGGGTCTTAATGTTAAAGAAGGTCCCTACCAGGACCGGCCCCTGCTGTACCCCTTCGACCATTTCCTGTCACTCCTATGGTCTTCCCTTTCACCAGGTTCTGCACGATCGTGCCCTATCCTGCACAATTTCCCACAAAAAATAGTAAAATAGGCTCCTTCACACAAATCCTGATCCCTTGCAATAACCAATCCCAAGTACAATAGGCAAATCCAAATAATCCACACTGAGGGCTTCCAAGGATGTTTGAGGTCCCCCGTTGACACTCAACAACTCCTTTCAATACGCCAGTCGTCTCACGGTGCACACGGAGACACGGGCGTTTGGCATGTACATATAACAGCACCAATAAGGAAGCCCTGAAATTGGCATATGAACACATATCAAGCATAGTTGGGGAAGGATGGAAACATACACAATCACAGCCATAGACCCCTCATTCCCTGGACTCAGGACCTTCCCTTGACTTGCCAACATGATGCCCTGAACCATGTCAAATAAGATGGCTAAATGCCATGTGTCAATAGTCACTACACAAACCCCAAAAATGTGTTCCCTCCCAAGCCTCTAAATCCCAACCCAATAGGGGAGGTGGCGTGTCATGGCCTAGATTGGCACTCAGGACCATGCCCTACCCTGACATAAACTTGGTTGAACTTGGAGTCGATTGGGCTTGGAGAGGTGCCCCATGAAGATGACCTCACAACATGGCAAAATCAGGCAACTCACACCATAATGCCCAAAAATCAATTATATACTCAAAAACGCATACGGCAAGTATTCAAATTCTCCATGCATTGTCAAACCAGAGAGTAACGTACAAGGGTGATATAGACCAATGGTCCATGCCCAAGAATATCCCAACATTGGCTCTCAAACCCCTCCGGATATACACATGCCATGCTTCACAAGTCAACTCATGAGTTTGAGACCTAATTTTGTGAGGCCTCGTGTGCCAAGCCAAAGCAACCACGTGATCCGGCATATGGCGAGGTACAACACTGAAGCATATGCCAACATATAAGCAACATACCATAGTTCACAGATCTCTAGGCACTTTACTGTTAGCCGACCAGTTGAGCACATAAAATACAAAAATGAGCATAAAATGAGGTCAAAAACATGCAAATAATGCCAAAATCAAAGTGATCACAATAGTATATAACTTCGCTCACCCATGGTATCAACATATGGGTCAAATTACAATTGCTTGGGACCATTTGCAAACAATCCCCCCATTTGGATCCCCACATGGACGCATGAGGACACCTTCGAACCTCCTCCCAACACGCACCATGAAAATGGGAAAATTGATAGTGGCGCTTGTGAGTCGCTCCGCAAACCTTCCCACATGCACTATATCAGCGGTACACATAGTCTAGCGCTATGGAGCTCACCATTGAGACATGGGCGAAGCCCTTGCCACGTCTGACTCCACATATCTTCCTACAAACGGAGATATATAACATGGGCGTGAGCATAGCGAAGCACATACCCCCTGCATGACACATAACCTTAAAAGTGTCTCCCACCATGGTATGCCATGCCCCTCCATGGACATAACTTCACGTTAAAAATGCGTAGGAACCCAAGAAAAGTTTCTATGCAAGACCAACCCTCATGCTGTACACTCGAGAGTCGCATTAAAATATTCGGTTGCACGGTCCAAGAGGTATATATCACTTTCTACCTCCTTGACCCTCATCCCTTGCTACATCAGGCATGTGTTCATCTCAAACGCGTTTGATGCTTCCCAAATCAAGTTGAGACCAAGGCGGTTCCAACCTGTCTCTCGGAATTGGTTTTCCTCGCCGTGAGCGAGAGATATGACCTTTCAAAGTGGCCTCACGAATAAATTTTGTTTCGACTATATGTCCAAGAAAAATGAAGGAGACAACAAAAGGAGGGTTGTTTTGTGATCGGGGAGAGATGTAGGACCACTCGAGATTCATCATATCCAGTGCGGCGACCTGGAAGTCGAAAATTCGATTCTGAATGTCTTAAGAAAATCAGATTAATTTTGCGAGTGTATGACATGAAAATTGCGGAAGCAACGAACCCGTCACTGATGAAATCTGACCCTCCATCGGGGTTTCCGCCAAAATATCTGGAAATAACAGTTAGCCAATCGGTTACCGCAAAATCGCGAGCCAACTGACAGTTGCCGATACATTGACAATCAGAACGGATAGCCGAAAAATTACGGAAACATTATTATAAAAAACCCTGTTGATTCCTGATATTCTGATATATAAATCTCAGCCGGCGGCGCCTCGGTATTGAATGTGGCCGCTCATAGCTGGAATGGCCAAACCTATCACACTATCACATCAGGTTAGGTGAGGTGGATGAGAGAGTATGATATCAGCCAATGGCGGCTTGCCGGCACATAGATACACACCCCAAGTGACCCAAAGATGGCCACGGGGGTCCAAACCGGCTTCACCACCCTTCTCAGAGTGTTGTATCCGCTCAGAAGTGATTGAAGAGAGGACCGGAGGACCCCAATGGGCTCTAAACCACCCCCCCCAAGTCCCAAGGACACATGGAGGCCCCACACACGTCGTAGGCGTCCCTCATGCCCCAAGGGAGGGGTGAAGACACTCATAATCTGTGCCCTACGCCATATCCGGTCTCCTCTTGATCTACAACATGGACCAAGGGGATCAAAAATAGAGAAACGTCGTCGGTCGACCTAAATAAGTAAACCAGAATGAAATATATATGTGGAGATCGAATGAAGGGGGTATATGGCCAATCAAGGCCCATAAGTCCCCGGATGAACGCCCTCACCTGTCTCTCAATCACAAAGACGAACATAAATGCCAAGGGGGATCCATTACGGTGCTACTGCAGCCACCAAATGGACCAACACGTCCTTGACATCCAAAGAGATGTTTTTCCTCCTTAGATACTCCATCCAGACCGTAGTATACCTCGGCCCAAAGCTGCTCGGAGGCTCCCACGAATCTCTGGATGCGACGAATCCCTTCCAACGGACTTTATAAAGCCTCCCCCCAGGCGTCCCCGGGTCCGGCTTGTCCGTCAAGATCCTCTCGGCGGTGAAGTCGTCGTCCTCACCCTCGTCGTCCAAGTCCACATCGCCGGCCGTGAACTCGAAGGTGACGGGACGTCTGCTGGGGTCTGATGCTCGGGGACGAAGCTGGGTATGGTCGCGGTCCAGGATCCTGTTATCGCCCACACGAACGGCATACATATCCTGCCCGACTCTCCGCACGATTACCCCCGGCACATACCAAGACGCCTGCCGATGCCTGGACAGGACATCCTTGTGGTGCCGCTCCGCCCATACGGTGTCTTGGAGAGCATATTTCTGGACCTTTCCCTGCTTGAAGTACTTGGCCCTCTTCTCATGCTCGTCCTGAAATGCTTTGCACACCTTGGCCGCCGTGTCCTCCGCCTCAGCCATCATAGTGTTTGCATCCCGGGCCTCTTTGCCATGGTTCAACCACGGGAGAGTGCGTGACACTCGATCCCGTAGGAACAAGATACGATGGGGCGACACTCCAGTTGGCCCCGAAAGGTCATGGTACGCCTGGAGTACTCTCCACAGCGAGTTATACCAGTTCCGACCCGGTTCATCAATGTGCAGCTGGCGGAACGTTTCGAACATCTGCTGCCCGGGCACCTCAGCACAGTCATTCAACGGGCTGTGGTACGCCATGGTCTTGGCGTGCCGAATCCCCATGTGCTTGCAGATCGTCTTGAACCACGTCCCCACGAATTGACTGCCCCGATCGCTGCGTATGACAGCTGGGACATCAAAAATTGTCAGCCAATGCCTGATCATGGCGTTGGCGACGGTCTTGGCCTGCAGACCTACTCCATGCTTGTCTTTCTTGTCCTTCTTCTTGGACTTCTTGCCCGGGACTGCCACGATATACCCGCTGTGCCTATCCACCGCCAGGATGACACAATCATAGGTCTCCCCTTCCACGGTGACCTCCGGCATGGCGAACACATCAATGGCCACTGACCGCAGAGTGGCCTCAGGTATAGCCGTATACACCGGGTTGCCCGCCGTGGAGTGGTTGGGGCTCTTCATGGCCCGACACGGGGCGCAGTCGCTGCAGTACCTGTCCAGGATGGCGTAGTACCCCGGTGGGAACTTGAAGCGCCACTCCAGGTCCTGCTGCATCTTGTCTCGTCCAGGATGCATGAGCTGGGCCTTATGCCAGTGGTTAATGAGCTCCTCCATTCGGTTCTCAGGGACCAATAGCTTGTCCTTGAGGAATAATTTATCCCCATCCTCGGTCAAGCCCTTAGGCCATTCGTCGTCCGACGGGGCGCTCACGGCAGTCCAGTACCTGCTCCAGTGCTCGGATGCCGCACAGTCATCCGACCAGTCCTCTGTAAGCACCGACCTGATCAGCTCTACAGGGGCCACCATCCATTGCTCGAGGGTTTCCTGTCGAATAGTCTGAACTCGGGCGCCCCAGAACTTGGCCAGGTCCGTACGATTTGCCATCACCACAAAGCACTTGACCTCCTCTTGCTCCATGACCTTCTCCATCTCGATGATGCGTTTGGCCTCCTTATCCTCCTCGGCGTCCTTATGGCTGGATATGTCGATCCATGCCTTGTCCGTGGGGTAGGCCGATCGACTGAGGCAATCCGCCACAGTGTTGTCCTTCCCCGGGACGTACACGACGCTGGGGTCGAACTTGGCGAACGTCTCATGCCATCGGGCCCTCCTTGCTGCCGGTCCCGAGTGGGGTGTCAACGTGCTCCTTGTGCCAGCTCTGCAAGGACTGATGATCCGTACAAACTACCACTGGTTGCAATCCGATGTGGCCAGACCACTTCCTGAGCGCACAAACAATCGCGTACGTCTCCTTCTCCCTCGCGGTCCATGTTCGACGTTGGCCCTCGGGCAGGATCCGGCTCCAAAACGCCACGGGTACGTGTGACCCGTCGTCCAGGACCGGCTCGAGGACTGCCCCTACAGCATAGTCCGAGGCGTCCGTTCGTAGCACGAATCCCTTGTCCGGGTCCAGCAGGAATAGCCCCAGCTGCCCCAGGAGTCGCTCCTTCAGGCGGCTGAACGCATCTTCGGCCTCAGGGGTCCAGGCAAGCTTCTTCTTGCTCCCCTTCCGGCCATCGAACTTGCCGACCTGCAATATCCTGTGCAGCGGCCGCAACAGTTCTGCATACATTCGGACATAGCCTGAATAGTAGTTGCAGAACCCCATGAAGGATCGGAGTTCGCTGATGGTCTTCGAATCTTTCCCAGTGGTACAGGGACGCCAGCTTCCCAGGCATCAGACGGCGTTGCCCGTGACCAACCACGTGACCCGCTAACTCCACTTCCTTCACGAAGAGCGAGGCTTTGGTCGGCTTGCACACCATGTTGTGCTTGTCCAGCTCGCTGAGCACTTTGCGCAGATCCTTCTCATGCGCTTTGATGAGCTTGTCCTCAGTCATATTTTCCGTGCCGGACCCGATGATGCTCTCATCCACAAGGGGGTCGGCACAGTCCCGGACAGGACCAAGTAGGTCCTCCATCATGCGCTGCAAAGCGGCGTTGCCATTCTTGGCGCCCATAGGCACCACTTTCCACTGCATGGGCCCCAGCGGCGTCGACAGCGCTGTGCAGGGCCTGGAGTCCGGGTGTAGCGGCATCTAGTGATAGCCGTGTTTCAGGTCTAACACCATGAAGATCCGCTTTTTCTGTTGTTTTTGGAGGATGGTGTCGATCAGAGGAAGCGAGTACGAGTCATGCTCGGTTCGGTCGTTCAAACCTCTGCAATCAACCACCAACCTCCACTCGCTCTTCGCTTTCCTGGGCACAAAAAAGGCTGGGCTGGCCCACTCACTGTCGGAGGGTTCGATCCAGCCCCGCTCAATAAACTCCGCCAACAACTTCTTCATGGCCTGGGCCCGACTGCTCTGAAGTTGGTACTCCCGATGAGGATAGATCTCGGGGTTCGGCTTCAGCTTGATTCTCGCTGTGCCAAACCTCTGACGATCTGGAGGGTTTTTGTTGGCAATGCCACTGAATAGCCGCCGATAGGCATTGATCAGCCTCTCCTTCAGCTCGGCGACCTTCGGGTTCTCCTGGGCCCCTTCAGCCGCTTGCTTTGGTATTGATACAACCGACCGCACTGCGGTATAGGCCTCGTCCGGGTCCGAGTCCGACTTCTCCTCGTCCGATATGCCGTCTTCATCGTCGTGGGGAGCTCTTCCCACCGATAATCTTCGGAAATTTACGGCATCGGCCGGGTTCTTGTCGCTACCGGCCCCTATTCTTAGAAAATCCCATGTCGGCGGGTCCGACCAGACCGGACCATCATATTGGTCCGCGATGTGATCCATGACCCTCGCCACGAACTCATCCTTCTCGTACTTGCCGGTGACCAACATCCTGTCATCTCACCAATGCGGAGATGTGACCTTGGCCCGCCTCTTCTTGGCTGCCACACGGTCGTGCATCCCCATCCGCTTGTAGTTGATGACGTGGTCGATCTCGGCGTGGGACAGGACGTCAATACCATCCATTGGCTGATCCATCCCCTCCTTGGGCTCAAACCTGACCCGCATGGGCACCGCCTCCACCCTACGGATGAATGCTTCATCACCCGTGGGCTGAGCTTGCGCCCCATCCACCAGGAAAGACTTGGTACCCCACGCTTGACCCGAGGAGGGCATTGACAAGCCCTTGGCTTCGATGAACAACTCCTCTTCAGGCCCGAATGACATCTCGTTCAGGGTGATGGAATCCAGCGTCGACTTGAGACCTTCCAGCGGACATGGGGTGGATCCTATGCCGGTTATTACCAGGATCCCCTTCGCCGTATCTGCGACGATCTTCTCCACTGTACGTCTGGTATTTTCCAGGGAGCCATGCCAGTACATGGGCCCCCACTCCTTCAAACCCCAATGCCTGTGCCAGGCTGAGTCTCCTCGATGCCAATGCCTCCTACACTTCCGCAAAAGTGGGGCATCCCGGGAAGCGAAGATGTCCGTCTCGGGCGCTTCGTCTCCCAGCGTCTGGATCATCCTGGCATACACCTGCGGCGCCATACCATACTCCGTGAGCTGAACTCCGTGGTCCCCTCTGGACTTGGCACCCACAGCTTGAACCGCTTGGACGATCCGATCCTGTTCTTCAGCATTCCATTGGGATGATCCGCATGCATAGTCCGTGGATAGCCATGTAAGGCATTCATCATCCTCCCGGACCACGGTTGCATGATGGGGAAGGGCTCCAATGGCGTTTCCCACCATGAAGTCATACCCCATGATCATATCCCAATCAGCAATGGTGGCCACATTGAAGTTCCCGGATAGAGTGCTTCTCTGCGCCAAATCAGTGCGGTTCAAGCGCTCATGCTCCCAGAATTCCATACTGATAGCGGCCTCATGGGTGCCGCCACCCATAATCTCTCCATTGGCCACCTTCAGGCGTACCGGTTCACGGCTGGGCTGCAGGGATTCCTCCTTGAAAGACCCTCTCCGGACCAGGCTCACCTGCGCACCTGTATCCACCAAAACATCCACCACCAACTCCTCTTGTCTGCACCGTACACACACCTTCAAGTGCAACTGCTGCCCGTCACCATGCGGTGTATGGACGACTCCCACGGCATGCAACTCTAGCACATCCGGGTGCATCAGGACTTCGAGGGTATGGTCATGGATGGTGTAGATCTTCGGCTGGTCTTGCCCGTCCACGGGGCTCTCTATGGTCGCTCCTTCTTTCTTGCCACGTCCCTTGCCCACATACACTTCCCTTGGCAGGGCGCTCCAGGGGTTGGGAGTGGCGAGACTCAGTGGTTTTGGCTCTTCTGGAGCCTTCTCCGGCACACGAGGTGCCTTCGCCTTCTTTAGGATTCCACTGATTTTTGGAGGAGAGACCTCCGGGTTCCCACTCCCGTGGCGGCTCCTATCGACATGCCCTCCCGCAGCTCCCTCCTGCTGCGATCTACTCAGACTTGGTCCACCACGTTGCTGGGCTTTGAGTTCCTCCAACGTCCTCAACATGTCCTCAGCAACCTTTTTTTTCCCCCAGGGCGTTGGCTGCCACCCATTCTCAGCAACCTCCTCGATCGATCTCACGCGTCGGTCTGGGCCGGGTCCTCCCCCATAGCCTTTTCCTCCGCCTTTCCCTTGGCCCTCTCCTTAGCCTTTTCCACCGTCTCTGCCCTTTGCTTTCCAATCGGCAATTCGTTGTTCCTTGGGCTTCTTGTCGGGATGGGCGGCGTAGTAGGTCTTCTTGTCCCCCTCATATACCTTGCAATGCCCATGGTCATATGCATGGTTGTTCCCCTTGCCGTAGCAGACCCAGCAACCGGTGTGCTGTGATCTGTACTCGCGGAACGAGAGCGGCGGGTTCCCGATCCTCCGCGGTTCTCTGCGGTTCTTGGTCCTGGGGTCCAGGCGGTTCCACCTGGACCTGTCCTGCCCATTCTCCTTCATATTGTGCGCTACAAACGCGAAGAAGTGGGCTTCTACATGATCCTCCGGGCTGGTCGCGGTCCAGACACCTTGGACGCTTCCACTCCCTACTTCCGCGGTGCCGACCGTGTCCCCCTTGACCTCTCAGTGGTGGCGATCTTCTGGATGACCTCGATGTCCTTTGCCTCTGTCGATCCTGCACGTGGGCCTCGTTCGTGGCGTTGAGCGTCAGCTCTACCGTGATGTACTTCACGATCTCGTCCAGGCTCATGCGGGCGAATATGACCTGCATCCTCAGCGGCTCCCCGCGCCTCCACTCCACTCTGTTGAGGCGCATCAGCCTTTGCCCCATGGTGTCGCCGAATACCTCCACGGAGACGGCGTTCTTCAACCCCAACATTCGGCTGGGCTCGCCGAGGTTTCGCCGGAGAAACTCCATTATTTCGGCGTGGGTGTCCTCTGATGCCATGATCCGTACGGCCACGCGCTTCCTTGCTCTCTTCTTCTCCTCATCCTCCACTCTTCTCTTCCAGTGCCCAGGGAGGACGTCCTTCAGCAGGTGTCGGATCTCGCTGGCCTCATTCCAGTCCTCCACCAGCTTGAGGGTTCTTCGGTACTTACGGATGTACCGATTCCATTCCCGGACCCTCAATTCCCCGCGCTCCAGCGGCAGCAGAATGGACCACAAATCGTCCAACTTCTGGTTGGGGGCGTCCACTCGCTCCTCGTCTTTCAGCCACTGGAGGCAGGCCTGCTCTGTCTGGATCACTCCCTCGCCGGTCTGATCCCTGAGCTCCTCCTTCAGGTCCTGCGCCAGCCTGTGTGGGAATGTCCGACATACCCACTTGTCCCTTGGCGCTCCCTTCATCTCGCCGACGACCTCCTCGGCGAAGTCCTCCCAATGCAGGATGAAATCATCCAGGTTGGAGGTGTTGCCATCGTAGTAGGGGATTTTGATTCCCCTGAGGTCGTCAATCCTGATGGCGTCCCCGAGGTCCGCAGCCACCACTCCACTGAGACGGATACCACCTGTGGCCGGGGGGTGTGAGTACACTCCTCGTACATCCCTCTCCTCCATGGAGTGCGGTCCAGTTGGGCCTGAACCCATGGGGTTTGGGATGCGGGAAGGACTTGCTCCACTGGCTGTCCATATCCCCGTAGTGGGGTCCTTCGACCACAGGTTTCCACCTGGATGACCTTGACCATGTCCGTCGGCTCTTCCCATGGTTCGCCCTTGCATGGTCTGGTGTTGGATCTCCTCTTCCGCATAAACTGCACGGGCAGTCGGAGTGGTCGGTGGATCCTGTGCGGCATGGGACATCTGTACTGTCAGGCTCCTCAGGTCCGTGGTTGCGCGCTCCTCCCGCATGGACCCAGCCGGTGCCGTCTGCTCCCCGAGCATTATGGATTCACTGAACATGGGAACAAACGGCAGCGCACCCGGGTCAACACGCGGAGGCGCGTAGGGTGCCTCTGCAGGGCCGCCCATGGGATTCTCTATGGCGCTCCTGACGGACTTAACCCGCTCCACCAGCTCTGCCGCTGCCGGCTTTGACGGGAGCTCCGGACCCGAGGTGAGGGGTTGTAACTCCTCTAGCCTTTTCAGGCGTCCCGACATGACCTCCACCAGGTGGAGAAGGCTGTCCACCACTCGCTGCTGCTTCTGCAGGGCCATCTCCAGCTTCTCCAGGTACCGGTCCTGCTCTGCTCGCAGCTCAACCATGTCTCTCTCCGCTGCAGACTGGTCATACAGGATCCCCGCGACGTCCTCCTCTAGGACGTCCTTCGCGTTGTCCAGGCGGTCGAGGTGCTTGCACGATGGCGTTCATCCTCATCTTTGGGTACTTGCCAATGAGGAAGGATACGTGCTCGCAGTGGCACTCAACGTGCTTTCCACCTGATCCTGCGCATCCCACGGTTCCCGGTGCCTCGGACTCCTCCGCCATGGGTGTGTCGCCCATGCTATCCCGCGTTGGCTCCGTGTGCCGGGCCACAGGCGCCGTTCTCGCTCTGACAGGCCTCTCCAACGCCTCGGCGTCATGCTCCAGCCTGGGTTCGGGAGCCCTGTTCGCCCTTGTGGGCGGCCTGGCCATCTCCTCCGACTCCGAAGGGTAAGCGGTCCGATAGCCCTTGGAGTGCTCCTCGGAATCTGCAGCTGACCACAGCCTGACAGGGCTGGGATCCGTCCCCATCGCCCTGGCTTCTGCCACGGGTTTTGGGGACCCGCGCTTCCGGTAACGCTGGGCCCTGCTGTTGCTGCCAGTCTCCTCCAACTCATCCACAGCGGAGCGGAGATTGCAAGCCTTGCGGCATTGTGTTTCACACATGGAGGCCAGGTCCTCCATGTCTAGCCCATGTCCTGCAAGGGCTCTCCGTTCTGAGCATCCCCGCTCTTCTCGGGCTCCCCAGTCCGGCCCCAACTCCACAGACTCAACGATCTGCACCCGGGGCATCCTTCGGCAGAGCTCATGAGGGCCGAAGTCCCCGGTGCGGCCGTAGGGGGCAGGTACTCCTCTGCTACCATAAGGAAGGTCCCTACCAGGACCGACCCCTGCTGTACCCCTTCCACCATTTCCCGTCACTCCTATGGTCTTGCTTCTCACCAGGTTCTGCATGATCTTGCCCTATCCTGCACAATTTCCCACAAAAAATAGTACAATAGGCTCCTTCACACAAATCCTGATCCCTTGATTGCGTGTCGCGCGATCGCAGCAGAAGAAAAAAAAAATACCAAGAAAATGACGCACCGCCAGAAGAAATAAAGCGAAAAATCGACTTTTCGGACCTCAGAAACCCCCCCAGCAATTTTACGCCGCTGTTTGGCGAGGTCGCAAAATTTAGGACACTCACCAAAAAG
Source organism: Eutreptiella sp. 'Long Island Sound 2002' (assembly GCA_964036045.1). NCBI lineage: Eukaryota > Euglenozoa > Euglenophyceae > Eutreptiales > Eutreptiaceae > Eutreptiella > Eutreptiella sp. 'Long Island Sound 2002'. The sequence continues at coordinate 101,784,801 of OZ038382.1, read as the reverse complement.
GACGAACAATAGAGTCGCGACGGCGAAGGAGCTGAGCGTTGCTTGCCTCAAACCACCTAGCAAAGTGCGTGCCCTAGGCGCTAGGGACTTGTGCGCGCCCCAAACCAAGCCACACATAGACAACAACAACGCCACCGGCCGCCGACAAGCAAGTATGTTATATGCCCCGCAACGCTAGAAACCAACGAAACAAGCACAACGCGGTAAGAGATAGACAAGGAGAGAACAAGTATGTAACGAACCGCACCACGGTGGAGATATACCACAAGTACACAACAAACAATGCAAGCCCGCTCACGTAGGGAATACGACGACGCCGTAACACGCGAAGGGGATCACAACAAAAGAAAAAAGAAGCCGCACAAGTACACAAGTATGTTGCATGTCATGCATGAATAATACACACAAGCAACAACAACGCCACCGGCCGCTGAAAAGCAAGTATGTTATATGCCATATATTGTATGCATAACGCCGTAACAAACGCAATACAAGGGAGTTACGTGTCAAGCAACGCCAAAGTGCGCTGCCATGAAAAGCGCAACGAAAACCGCACCGGCAAGAAAAACCAACAAGAGGTGGCACCAAATGAATGCCTATGCTCACCCCCGCTCACATAGGGAAAGAAAGGTATGCCCGTACGTGCGTGTCCGGAACGCCGCAAGGTCATCACCGCCACAGACGAGCAAAATGGTATGAAGGGACAAACAAGGGGGAACAAAAAACCGACAAAGGAGAGAAGAACGCGCGAAGGAGGACACGCGCCACCAAGGTGAAGCACAACACAAAAGAAAACAAAAAAAAACACACAAACAAAAACTAAACATACACACGTGGCTAGCCGGGTCCAAGTATGTTGCATGCCACGTCACGCTACGCAACAAACACGAGACGAGAACGGCAACCACGCCAACAAAAGTAAAGGGTGACCACAAGGCGTAACCGGGACGTGCCCACCGCCCACCCGCACGCCCGCTTATGTAGGAGGCGAAAGGGAGCGAAAGGGGACAAAAGGTATGCCGCCGCATGCAAACAAATAGTAGGCAAGCCACACACCGCCACCGAGAACGCAGTATAGTACCATGTCGTGCCACGTCGCCAACCGCCCGGCCCGCGCCACCAACCGAGACGGGGAAGGAAAGAAATGGCCTTCGGCCAGGGAGTGGTTGTCACGGGGGGCTAACGGTCCTGCCCTGCGGTGCAATGCGGGGCAACCCTGACAAGTGCTCTTACAGCACAACCACCCTTTTTGTTGCGCTGATTAGAACACACAAATAGCCACGGAGGGAGACACGGGGAGCATACACACAAGGAGCATAGCGCCGTCGTGTGCCGGGTCCTGACAAACACACGTGCATGCACCCACGTTCTCTTCCCCTCACAGGTCCCAAGGAGAAGCGTATGCTCGTGTTTGCGTCGTCCGGGCGTTAAAGTAGGGTTGTCCTAGACGCTTAGGCAAGTATTGCGTCGTGCCGTCGTCTCACATTAGCGAACGCCCGGCAAGGCGGGAGGACTAGGACACGTCAAGGTAGTGGGGAAAGTAACAGGTATGTTGCATGTCACGCCGCAAAGGGGGGTGGAGTCAAGACGGGAGCAAGTGGGACAATAAACCTACGCACACGCCGGTCGCACACACATGTCGCATGACGTACCAGCCAGCTCGAGGTGCCGTGTCGCGACAAAACCGCCGCCGCCGCACGCCCGTTTACGCCCTTTCCTCTCTCTACGCAGGTTCAAAGGAGGAAGCCCGGGCCGACAAGGAAAAAGACAGAGACACACAACAAAGCAGAGGCAGAAAAAAGTGCATGTCAGGGAGAAGGGTAGAGGAAAGGGTAAAGAGCAACGAAGCCGCGACAGGAAAAAGGGGTAGCCAGCAGAGGAGCAAGGGGCACGCACAGGGAAGGGGACACGGCGGACACACGACGAGCACAACACCGCACCCAGACACCGGAGGCCCAAGGGAAGAGCGGCACCATGCACCACGACACGCACGGCACAGACACCACACACACCGCACACACCCAACGAACCCCTGCAACCCGCCCAGCAGTGGGCGGGCAGTCGGGAGAGGGACAGCGCCTGACCCCAGGCGCCCCTCACAATGGTGGAAGGCACCCCCCCCGGGGACGCCCTTCCGCCACCCCCACAGCGAGCAACGCCGGCCCGCAAGGGCGCACGCTGTGGGGCCGGTGCTGGGTCCCCACGCCCGCACCGACCGCGCCCGGGACACGCGGGTCGCGGAACCCTGGCTGCCCGCTCCAGAGGACGGGCGGCCGGGGGAGGGACAGCGCCTGACACCAGGCGCCCCTCACAACGGTGGGAGGCACCCCCCCGGGGACGCCCTTCCGCCACCCCCACAGCGAGCAACGCCGGCCCGCAAGGGCGCACGCTGTGGGGCCGGTGCTGGGTCCACACGCCCGCATCGACCGCACCCGGGACACACGGGTCGCGGAACCCTGGCTGCCCGCTCCAGAGGACGGGCGGCTGGGGGAGGGACAGCGCCTGACACCAGGCGCCCCTCAGAACGGTGGAAGGCACCCCCCCCGGGGACGCCCTTCCGCCACCCCCACAGCGAGCAACGCCGGCCCGCAAAAGGCGCACGCTGTGGGGCCGGTGCTGGGTCCACACGCCCGCATCGACCGCACCCGGGACACACGGGTCGCGGAACCCTGGCTGCCCGCTCCAGAGGACGGGCAGCCGGGGGAGGGACAGCGTCTGACACCAGGCGCCCCTCACAACGGTGGAAGGCACCCCCCCCGGGGACGCCCCTCCGCCACCCCCACAGCGAGCAACGCCGGCCCGCAAGGGTGCACGCTGGTGGGCCGGTGCTGGGTTCACACGCCCGCATCGACCGCACCCGGGACACACGGGTCGCGGAACCCTGGCTGCCCGCTCCAGAGGACGGGCGGCCAGGGGAGGGACAGCGCCTGACACCAGGCGCCCCTCACAACGGTGGAAGGCACCCCCCCCGGGGACGCCCTTCCGCCACCCCCACAGCGAGCAACGCCGGCCCGCAAGGGCGCACGCTGTGGGGCCGGTGCTGGGTCCACACGCCCGCATCGACCGCACCCGGGACACACGGGTCGCGGAACCCTGGCTGCCCGCTCCAGAGGACGGGCGGCCGGGGGAGGGACAGCGCCTGACACCCGGCGCCCCTCACAACGGTGGAAGGCAGCCCCCCCCGGCGACGCCCTTCTGCCACCCCCACAGCGAGCAACGCCGGCCCGCAAGGGCGCACGCTGTGGGGCCGGTGCTGGGTCCACACGCCCGCATCGACCGCACCCGGGACACACGGGTCGCGGAACCCTGGCTGCCCGCTCCAGAGGACGGGCGGCAGGGGGAGGGACAGCGCCTGACACCAGGCACCCCTCACAACGGTGGAAGGCACCCCCCCCGGGGACGCCCTTCCGCCACCCCCACAGCGAGCAACGCTGGCCCGCAAGGGCGCACGCTGTGGGGCCGGTGCTGGGTCCACACGCCCGCATCGACCGCGCCCGGGACACACTGGTCGCGGAACCCTGGCTGCCCGCTCCAGAGGACGGGCAGCAAGGGGAGGGACAGCGCCTGACACCAGGCGCCCCTCACAACGGTGGAAGGCACCCCCCCCAGGGACGCCCTTCAGCCACCCCCACAGCGAGCAACGCTGGCCTGCAAGGGCGCACGCTGTGGGGCCGGTGCTGGGTCCACACGCCCGCATCGACCGCACCCGGGACACACGGGTCGCGGAACCCTGGCTGCCCGCTCCAGAGGACAGGCGGCCGAGGGAGGGACAGCGCCTGACACCAGGCGCTCCTCACAACGGTGGAAGGCACCCCCCCGGGGACGCCCTTCTGCCACCCCCACAGCGAGCAACGCTGGCCCGCAAGGGCGCACGCTGTGGGGCCGGTGCTGGGTCCACACGCCCGCATCGACCGCACCCGGGACACACGGGTCGCGGAACCCTGGCTGCCCGCTCCAGAGGACGGGCGGCCGGGGGAGGGACAGCGCCTGACACCAGGCGCTCCACACAACGGTGGAAGGCACCCCCCCCGGGGACCCCCCTCCGCCACCCCCACAGTGAGCAACGCCAGCCCGCGAGGGCGCACGCTGGGGGACCGGTGCTGGGTTCACACGCCCGTATCGACCGCACCCGGGACACACGGGTCGCGGGACCCTGGCTGCCCGCTCCAGAGGACGGGCGGCCGGGGGAGGGACAGCGCCTGACACCAGGCGCCCCTCACAACGGTGGAAAGCACCCCCCCGGGGACGCCCTTCCGCCACCCTCAGAGCGAGCAGCGCTGGCCCGCACGGGCGCACGCTGTGAGACCGATGCTGGGTCCCCACGCCCGCACCGACCGCACCCGGGACAACGGGACGCGGAACCCTGGCTGCCCGCTCGAGAGGACGGGCGGCCGAGGGAGGGACAGCGCCTGACACCAGGCGCCCCTCACAACGGTGGAAGACACCCCCCCCGGGGACGCCCTTCCGCCACCCCCACAGCGAGCAACGCCGGCCCGCAAGGGCGCACGCTGTGGGGCCGGTGCTGGGTCCACACGCCCGCATCGACCGCACCCGGGACACACGGGTCGCGGAACCCTGGCTGCCCGCTCCAGAGGACGGGCGGCCGGGGGAGGGACAGCGCCTGACACCAGGCGCCCCTCACAACGGTGGAAGGCACCCCCCCCGGGGACGCCCTTCCGCCACCCCCACAGCGAGGAACGCCGGCCCGCAAGGGCGCACGCTGTGGGGCCGGTGCTGGGTCCACACGCCCCCATCGACCGCACCCGGGACACACGGGTCGCGGAACCCTAACTGCCCGCTCCAGAGGACGAGCGGCCGGGGGAGGGACAGCGCCTGACACCAGGCGCCCCTCACAACGGTGGAAGGCACCCCCCCCGGCGACGCCCTTCTGCCACCCCCACAGCGAGCAACGCCGGCCCGCAAGGGCGCACGCTGTGGGGCCGGTGCTGGGTCCACACGCCCGCATCGACCGCACCCGGGACACACGGGTCGCGGAACCCTGGCTGCCCGCTCCAGAGGACGGGCGGCCGGGGGAGGGACAGCGCCTGACACCAGGCACCCCTCACAACGGTGGAAGGCACCCTCCCGGGGACGCCCTTCCGCCACCCCCACAGCGAGCAACGCCGGCCCGCAAGGGCGCACGCTGTGGGGCCGGTGCTGGGTCCACACGCCCGCATCGACCGCGCCCGGGACACACGGGTCGCGGAACCCTGGCTGCCCGCTCCAGAGGACGGGCAGCAAGGGGAGGGACAGCGCCTGACACCAGGCGCCGCTCACAACGGTGGAAGGCACCCCCCCCAGGGACGCCCTTCCGCCACCCCCACAGCGAGCAATGCTGGCCTGCAAGGGCGCACGCTGTGGGGCCGGTGCTGGGTCCACACGCCCGCATCGACCGCACCCGGGACACACGGGTCGCGGAACCCTGGCTGCCCGCTCCAGAGGACAGGCGGCCGAGGGAGGGACAGCGCCTGACACCAGGCGCTCCTCACAACGGTGGAAGGCACCCCCCCGGGGACGCCCTTCTGCCACCCCCACAGCGAGCAACGCTGGCCCGCAAGGGCGCACGCTGTGGGGCCGGTGCTGGGTCCACACGCCCGCATCGACCGCACCCGGGACACACGGGTCGCGGGACCCTGGCTGCCCGCTCCAGAGGACGGGCGGCCGGGGGAGGGACAGCGCCTGACACCAGGCGCCCCTCACAACGGTGGAAGGCACCCCCCCCGGGGACCCCCCTCCGCCACCCCCACAGTGAGCAACGCCAGCCCGCGAGGGCGCACGCTGGGGGACCGGTGCTGGGTCCACACGCCCGCATCGACCGCACCCGGGACACACGGGTCGCGGAACCCTGGCTGCCCGCTCCAGAGGACGGGCAGCCAGAGGCGGGACAGCGCCTGACACCAGGCGCCTCTCACAACGGTGGAAGGCACCCCCCCCGGGGACGCCCTTCTGCCACCCCCACAGCGAGCAACGCCGGCCCGCAAGGGCGCACGCTGGGGGGCCGGTGCTGGGTTCACATGCCCGCATCGACCGCACCCGGGACACACGGGTCGAGGAACCCTGGCTGCCCGCTCCAGAGGACACGCGGCCGCGGGAGGGACAGCGCCTGACACCAGGCGCCCCTCACAACGGTGGAAGGCACCCCCCTCCGGGGACGCCCTTCCGCCACCCCCACAGCGAGCAACGCCGGCCCGCAAGGGCGCACGCTGTGGGGCCGGTGCTGGGTCCACACGCCCGCATCGACCGCACCCAAGACACACGGGTCGCGGAACCCTGGCTGCCCGCTCCAGAGGACGGGCGGCCGGGGGAGGGACAGCGCCTGACACCAGGCGCCCCTCAAAACGTTGGGAGGCACCCCCCCGGGGACGCCCTTCCGCCACCCCCACAGCGAGCAACGCTGGCCCGCAAGGGCGCACGCTGTGGGGCCGGTGCTGGGTCCACACGCCCGCATCGACCGCACCCAAGACACACGGGTCGCGGAACCCTGGCTGCCCGCTCCAGAGGACGGGCGGCCGGGGGAGGGACAGCGCCTGACACCAGGCGCCCCTCAAAACGTTGGGAGGCACCCCCCCCGGGGACGCCCTTCCGCCACCCCCACAGCGAGCAACGCCGGCCCGCAAGGGCGCACGCTGTGGGGCCGGTGCTGAGTCCCCACGCCCGCACCGACCGCACCCGGGACACACGGGTCGCGGAACCCTGGCCGCCCGCTCCAGAGGACGGGCGGCCAGGGGAGGGACAGCGCCTGACACCATGCGCCCCTCACAACGGTCGGGAGCACCCCCCCCCGGGGACGCCCCTCCGCCACCCCCACAGCAAGCAACGCTGGTCCGCACAGGCGCACGCTGCGGGGCCGTTGCTGGGTCCCCACACCCGCACCGACCGCACCCGGGATACACGGGACGCGGAACCCTGGCTGCCCGCTCCAGAGGACGGGCGGCCGGGGGAGGGACAGCGCCTGACACCAGGCGCCCCTCGCAACGGTGGAAAGCACCCCCCCGGGGACGCCCTTCCGCCACCCCCACAACGAGCAACGTCGGCCCGCAGTGGCGCCCGTTGTGGGGCCGGTGCTGGGTCCCCACGCCCGCACCGACCGCACCCGGGACACCCGGGACGCGGAACCCTGGCTGCCCGCTCCAGAGGACGGATGGCCGGAGGAGGGACAGCGCCTGACACCAGGCGCCCCTCACAATGGTGGAAGGCACCCCCCGGGGACGCCCTTCCGCCACCCCCACGGCGAGCGACGCCAGCCAGCAAGGGCGCACGCCGCGGGGCCGGTGCTGGGTCCCCACGCCCGCACAGACCGCACCCGGAACACACGGGACGCGGAGCCCTGGCTGCCCGCTCCAGAGGACGGGCGGCTGGGGGAGGGACAGCGCCTGACACCAGGCGCCCCTCACAATGATGGAAGGCCCCCCCCCCGGGGACGCCCTTCCGCCACCCCCACGGCGAGCGACGCCAGCCCGCAAGGGCGCACGCCGCGGGGCCGGTGCTGGGTCCCCACGCCCGCACCGACCGCACCCGGGACACACGGGACGCGGAGCCCTGACTGCCTGCTCCAGAGGACGGACGGCCGGGGGAGGGACAGCGCCTGACGCCGGACGCCCCTAACAACAGTGGAAGACACCCCCCCCGGGGACGCCCTTCCGCCACCCCCACAGCGAGCAACGCCGGCCCGCATGGGCGCACGCTGTGGGGCCGGTGCTGGGTCCACACGCGCGCATCGACCGCACCCGGGACACACGGGTCGCGGAACCCTGGCTGCCCGCTCCAGAGGACGGGCAACCGGGGGAGGGACAGCGCCTGACGCCAGGCGCCCCTCACAACGATGGAAGGCACCCCCCGGGGACGCCCTTCCGCCACCCCCACAGCGAGCAACGCCGGCCCGCATGGGCGCACGCTGTGGGGCCGGTGCTAGATCCACACGCCCGCATCGACCGCACCCGGGACACACGGGTCGCGGAACCCTGGCTGCCCGCTCCAGAGGACGGGCAGTCGGGGGAGGGACAGCACCTGACACCAGGCGCCCCTCAGAACGGTGGAAGGCACCCCCCCGGGGACGCCCTTCCGCTGCCCCCACAGCGAGCAACGCCGGCCCGCAGAGGCGCACGCTGTGGGGCCGATGCTGGGCCCACACGCCCGCATCGACCGCACCCGGGACACACGGGTCGCGGAACCCCGGCTGCCCGCTCTGGAGGACGGGCGACCGGGAGAGGGACAGCGCCTAACACCAGACGCCCCTCGCAACGCTGGAAAGCGCCCCCCCGGGGATGCCCATCCACCACCCCCACACCGAACAACGCACCAGCGCACCAACGCACCAGCCACGGGACATCTGCACCCCACCCCCTGCTCTTAGACACAGCGACACAGCAATGGCGGAACCCGTGGCACCACGCAAGACACGCCCCCAATCTCCGACGCTGGACGAAGCACACGAGGTCATCAGGGCGCTGGGACTCAGAGACGGCGAAGGAGACCCCCCACAAGGGGACGCGGGCACGGACTCCGACCTGGAGGCATTGCCGGAGCCCCCCACGGGAGGCGCGCCCGCGGAACCTGCGCCGCCAGCGGGCAGCGTACCCGCGATCTGCCCCGCGTGGAAACGGGGCCACTGCACCGGCGAAGGCTGGTGCCTCAAACAGCACCCCCAGCCCGGCCCCGATGACGGAGCGTTGCCCGAGGTGAAACCCGCGGCCGCATGCGCCGCCCTACGCTACGGGGTGGCGCAGGGCTGGATCCTGGATGAGACCGCGCGCGGCAGCGTGAACATCCAGGAGGCCGTCGACCGAGTCACCCACGCCGGACAGGCGGCAGTGGCCTTGCACACCCAGGGCCGCCACGGCGGACCCGCAGAGGGAATCATTGTCGAACCCTCGGGAATGGTGCTGGTCCTGGCGTCAGACATGGTCCGAGGGGTGCTCCACGCGTCCCGCGTGCGGCGGGCGTGCCCACAGTGGACCATCCAGGTGTACACCCCCCCGCGGGCGTGGCCCTTTTCCACGTGGGCGGTGCTCGCCGTCATGTGGCACCTGGCACCAGAGGACGCCCCCACAGGGACCGCGGAGGACATCGCCCGGGACCTCCACACCTGGCCGGCCGACCAGGATTACCCCTCGCGCAGGCCCCGGGGCGGCCTCCCAGTGGCACCAGCGGCAGAGGGGCTCAGCCTCGCGGCAACCCTCCAACGGCACCCCGACAAGCAGGCATGCCACTTCCTGCAGACGGGCACCGTCCCGGCCACCCCGCCAGACTCCGAGTGGCGATGGAACGCAGGGGGGGCGCAACCGCTGCCGGGCCCCTGGACCCTCCCGTTGTGGTACTTGCCCATGGGCACCTTGGCCCACGCCACCCAGGCCGTCAAGGGGACTTTCCCGCAGCCGCTCCTCCCCGGCGTGGCCCTGCTCCGCAGCCTGCAGGCGGGGGCCGCCTGGGTACGGTGGAAGGAAGGAAAGGGGCGCTCGAGCCCCTATTTCCTCATGGTCCAGGGCCAGGCGCTGATCCACGCCGAGGGCATGGGGACCGTGGAATGGGGGGCGATCGTGCCCAGCACGGCGTGCAGGTGGATCACGGCGACCGCCCCACAGCCCATGCGATAGCCGCCGGCGTGCCACCGCCTCCTACGGATGGTCCCCTCTTTGGCCCCCCAGCACGCCTTTACAAGGGACGTGTGGAAGGCCGTACTGAGCCACACCAGGGAGTGGCTAACGAACCCGGGTGCGCGGTACCCGCCGGGACCGGTGCTCGAACAGCTCACGGCCCCCACACCCGGGGTCCTCCACGCCTTACACAGGGCGTCGGCCCTCACAAAGCAGCTCAATGACGAAGTGCTGGACCTGGCGCTGGAGCCGCTGCGGGTGCTCTACCCGCAAGCCCACATCCCACCCGCGGGCACGTCCAACCGCCTAGGCCGCCTGGGGTTGCAGCGCCGCGTCGAGGCTGCGCACCCAGGAGGCGTGGTGGAACAGTGGCTAACGCTCCGCAACCCGTCCACCGCGGAGGGCCACTGGTACCTGCACCAACTCCTCTTCCAACCACGGGCAGCCCCAGAACACCGCCGGCAAAACCCGTACCACACGCACCCTGAGCGCCGAGGCACACAAAACTACCCGCAGCCAGTCCCGCCCGCCCTCCCGCCAGGGCAGGACCCGGAGGCGCTACAGCGGGGCCCCCCACTCGACACCGCCACCGAGGTACAGCAAAGGGGAAGCGACGACGCAGGTGGTGCCGAACCGGACTGCACGAACTGCGGAGCGGTGGCCTGGATGGCAGCCTGCAGGCACCTCGCCCGAGATACCACGGGGCTCCGGCAGTACAGACCCACGGACCGCACGGCGCTGGCATCCGCGGTCGCGGCCGTCACCATGGGTCCCGTGGCGGCGTGGCCGGCGCAACTGCAGCCCCACGTCCCCTGCCGCGACACGCGGCCCCGACGGCCAGCTGCGGCGCACGCGCCGACAGCACCCCTGACGGCGGAGCAACTATACATTGTCGCGGCGGCGTTGCTAGCAGACGGCGGGGAGAGCTTCGTCCACCACCACGGCCCGGCGCAGATTGCGGGATGCATACAAGGGCCTCAGCGCGATGCACCAGACCCGTGGCACGCCACGCTCCGCGGGCGCACCCGCGTCTGGGATGCGGGCGATGGCACGCCCCTGCACGGGCCTAAGCAGGGGGAGGCACTGGTACTGCAGATGGCAGGCTACCAGGCCATCATACACGGCCACGCCAGAGGGTACCGGTCGCACGTCCTGGCCGGAGGCTGATTGACGGTCTGGCACAGCACCGCCAGGCAAGGGGCTTTCCCGCCCCTGCCCCACATCGACTGGCGACAGGGGCCCACCCAGGCCTACTATATGTCAGCGGACCCCTGGCCGCTGGCGGTCCTGCTACACACTGTCAGCGCCCCCAACAAGAGGCAGGAACCAGGGTGGGTCAACCCCCCCACACTGGTGTGGAGCCCCGACCAGGAGGAGCATCTACGGGCCGCGTGGCAGGGAGACGCCATCAGGGCCACGGACTTTCCGGACCTCCACGCGGGGCCAATCACGCACGCCCGCCCAGCGGCCACCCTGGCGGTGGCCCAACGGGGACAGCAGAACCCGCAGTGGGTGGTCTGCATGTTCAGCGCGGCGGACGCGCACATCGTCGTCTGCGACCCCGAACGCCTGCCGGGGCCCAGAGCCGTGATCCGCGTGGCAGACTGCACCCGCATGATCATCAAGGCGCTGCGGGAGGGCGAACACCACGCCCTCCTGCTCCAGGTCAGGCTGAAGGACAACGCCCGGGCGGCGAGGCCGGGGGTGTGGCCGGCAGCGGCGCACCCTGCCGACCTGGAGCTCCAGCTGGCGGTCCCGACCGCGGTGTACCACTGGCTACAGGCCCTCCACGACCTGCGATGGAGGGGCAAGCCCGACCGCCAAATCGGCTCCGGGCACTGGCAAACGTGGCTGCAAGCAGACGCGCAGCGCGATGCCATCTGAGGTCTCGGGCCCGCGCCCGCGACGCGAGCCCTCGATGCGGCGGCCCCGGGCCGCACGCTGGCACCACACACGCTGCCGCTGGCCAACCTGCCCTTCGAACCAGCGGCGGAGGGCGCCATTCGGAAGTCGGTGCCGCTCCCCCCAGCGCGAGGGGCCACGGAGCCGACGAAATGCCCCCTATGTGCGGACAAGTACTACACCAGCGGGGCAATGCTGGAACACCTGGCGTGGCACGCGGTGCACGCTGCGGCCCCGGCAGACGACAAGGAGGCGGCCACCAAAATCCTGCAGGGGAGAGCACGGAGGTCCCCATGGCACGCCCCGTACACCCTGCGCCCCCCGCCCCAGGCAGCCGACCACGCAGATGGAGATGAGGAGGCACCCGGAGCGGCCCCGGGGCCCGGCGGTGCGGCCCCACCAGGGTCCATGTCCATCCCCGCTTGCGGCCCTTAAGATCTGCACGGACGGGGGGGGCCTCACCCTCATCAACGTCCACGGGCCGCAAGCGGGCTGCTCCCCGTGGGCGGGACGGGCGGCGTTCTGGGCCGACATACAAATGTATGCCACGGCACGCAGCCTCGGCGGGAGGCACCCGGTGGTCATCGCTGGTGACACCAACATCTACATGGATGTCCCCGCCAACCCGGCCACGGAGCATTTCTGAGCAGGCTGGGAGGCCTGCGGTTTCCGAAGGGCCGCGGCAGGCGGCGAGGAGGACATGACCCCCACGCTCCACCCGTCCCGGCACAGGGTGGACACCTTCCTGGTCAACGCGCCCCTTCTGCCGTGGTCCCTGCGGGAAAGCGTCTGGGCTCGCGGCATGGCACACCCCCAGGTGGTCGGCTCGGACCACCTCCCGGTCCGCCTGGCCCTGCCGGGTCTCCTCAGCGCAGCGGGGCGCGCGGCGATGCCCACCCCCTACAGCCACACGGAGGGCCGCCTCCTCCCGTACGACGCCGAGACCGCGCCCGTCCAACACTGCCTGTGGGCGGCAGTCACTGCCGCGCAGGATGAACGCTCCCTGGCGCCCTGGCTGGGTCCCGCAGAGCAGCAAGACTACGGGTCCATGCCCGCGGCCGCGGTGGACAAGGTGTTGGAACACCTCCACGCGACGCATGACGCCCTGGCGCGCGTGGTGGGACGCCGGCAGCCGTCTCTGGCGGGAACGGACCCGGCGGAGGGGGACCTCCCGGAGAGCGGAAAGCAGCTCCAGGCAGCAGTCCTCCGCTATGACACCCTGGCAGCGCGCGCGCCGGCAGCGTACCAGGCGGAGGCGGCCAGGCATGGCATCCGGTCCGAGGCGGCGCTCCGGCTCACGGAGAAGCTGCAGGGTGTGTCGCCCGGGTTCCGCCCGACCACGCAGGGCCAGCTACAGGAGGAGCTGGAGAGGCAAGCAGCCGCCCTCGAGGAGGACATTCGCCAGCTCCGTGCCCTTCTGGCGGCAGACCGCAAGCGCGCCATCAAGGACTTCTGGCGCCGCCACGCCCCCGACATCGCCCAGCGATGGAAGGTCGTGCGGGGGGCCATAGAGGTAGAGGCCCCAGGCCCGTCAGGCCTCTGGAACGTGCGCGTTCCCAACACCCAAACGCTCCTCACGGAGGCCCACGACGTGATGTTCGCAGTTCGCGCCTTCTGGCGAGAACTGTATGACAAACGCCCGGTGGACCTCCCGCGCTTCCAGGCAGTCCTCGGCCGCCACGTCCCCCGGGTCCCTGAGGGGGCCTGGACACAGGTCCAGCAGTACTCCATGCAGGACCTGAAGTCTGCCCTGGACAAGGCTGATGGCAAGGCCCCAGGTCCTAACCACGTGGAGGCCCGTTTCATCAAGGCCCTCCCAGCACCCGTACAGTGGCTCCTGGTCCATTCCTACCGGGCCATCCTCCGCGGCGCCCCGCCGCCGATGCACTGGAGGGACGCGCAAATCTGGCTCAGCCCCAAGGTACCGGGCTCTGCCAGACTGGACGACTACAGGCCCATAGCCCTGGGCCAGCTGGACATGAAGCTGCTCACGGGCCCCCTCACCCAGCGGATCACGGAAGTGCTCACACGGCACGGAGTGGTCAGCGACTGGCAGCAGGGGGCCCTCCCTGGCTCCAACACAGGCCCCCCGCTGTTCATGGCGCAGTGGCAGCGGGGCAGCGGGGAGCGGGGAAGGCCCAACTACGTCTTCTCCTTTGACGCCCGCAAGGCCTTCGACACCGCCCCACACGGCGCCCTCCACCTCATCCTGCGCCACCTCTCCGTGCCGCCGGACGTCATCGACCTCCTGCTCTTCCTCCACACATGCGCCAGGCTGCGCATCGTCACAGCACACGGGCTAACGCAGCCCGTCTACATGCTACGCGGCGTCCGGCAGGGCAACCCCGAGAGCCCCCTGCTGTACGCGCTCCTCCTGGAGCCCCTGCTCAGGGCACAGGGGCACCGCCTGCGCCCGCTGGGAGGGGCCGAGCACGGCCTCATCCAGGCCTATATCGACGACCTGCTGGTGGTGGCCCACACGCTGCAGTACTTCGTCGAGGGCGTGGAGGCGGTAGCCGCGTACCTGGGGATGATTGGCATGGAGCTCAACCCCCGCAAGTGCGCCATGGCCACCACGGAGGGGGTCCCGGGCCTGCAGCTGCGCCTCTGTCCCCACCTGGAAAACCCGTGGTACTGGGTACCAGTGGCGGACTCCGTCCCCTACCTGGGACTCCAGCTGCAGCCAGACGGGGAGTTCTCCCTGCAGCTCAAGCACCGGCTACGCCTGGCAGCAGTGCACCACTGGTGCCTTAACACCCTCGCGCCACCGGAAGTGGTGCAGGACGTCATCCTGGCGATCCTCGGGGGGGTGACGCAGTACGTCGCCCCTTTCATCGCCGACGACTCCGACACTGCACGCCACCTGGACCACATCACGGTCCAGGTCGCGAAGGACAGAGCGCGGTACGCCTTCAACGCCTCGCGAGACGGGTGCCCACGCGGTGCCAGCAGGCAGCGGTGGCCCTCGTGGGTACACTCGTCCACCACCGCGCAACCTCCGTGCGCGCCGAGGTCGCCAAGATGTTCTGGGAGATAGCCAGCGCGCACGGAATATGACCCGAGGTGCACTACACCGTCCCATAGTTCGCAACTCAGGCGGGAGGCGACTGGGTCCACCGCATACCTCGGGCCCTGGCCGCCCTGGGAGTGGGGATGTACAACCCCATCGCGTGCCCCAGGGCGGCCCATGTCCAACTACAGTCCCCGCCGGGCAACATCGTCACGCTGCGCACCGCCAAGCTGCGACACCGCGACAAGTGCCGCCTGACGGTGCCACACACATCGCCGTGGCACGGGCACCACGGGCCACGCCACCCCTTCCCCGACAACGACGATCCGTGGCCGGCGGCGGTGCGGGAGTCCGTCAACCAATGCGCCGATGAACACCTCCACTATTGCCTCCGTGAGCAAGAGCCCACCAACCACCCCGGGTGGCGCGACGCCCTGGCCCACCTCTTCCACACCACCGGTACACGGGACCCCCGCCTGAGACTCGTCCACCCCACGAGGGCTAAGCAGGACGCCCACAGCGGCCCACGGGTGACCCCGGACGGCCTGCACCTCCACGTCGGGGGCTACTGCCACCGGGACGGCCTATCCCTCCCAACGCGGGGGGCGGCGTACCACCCGCCAGCAGCCCTCATGGACAATCTCCGCGACGTACTCGCGGAAAGCGAGCACCAAGAGCCTAACGCGGACGTGGCGTGGCCAGAGCCCTTGCGCCCCCGGCCCCACGCGCCGACGCCGTTGTGGTTGGTGACCACGGACGACCAATGCACCCAAGCGACGGGGCAAGCGCAGCTCCGGGCCGAGTGGGTAATAGTGCAGGTGGGGGCAGGCCAGCCCGAACCCCGTGGGCTCCCCCGTGGCACCGCCCTACTGGTGGCTACGGGGGTGCCGCACGACCCACACATGGCGGTACACGCGCTGGAGGACCAGCCAGAGGACACGGGACACCTGGTGGTGCACCAGCGTGGGGGCCCGGCGTGGCTCAAGGAACATGTGACGGCGCTACGGTCCTGGGCAAGCACGACCACCCGGCGATCAGCCCAGGCGACACCAGGGCGCTGAGCGTGGACCAACTGACCCCTAGCCGACCCGACGTCCAGTGGCACTCCGCCGACCTCAACGCGGGGTGGCTCAGCCCCACCGGATACTACTGGATCCCGGAGGCCTGGGGACACACCTCCTCTGACGCGTCCGGGGGCGGACCCTGCAAACACGCCACCAGCGTCGCTCTCGCTGCCGACCTCACCCGCACGTGGGCGGTGGCCATCTCGGACACCGTGCCCGACGGGGAGGGGGTGGCCGCCTCCCTCCCCCTACAATACGGTGCCCACAGACCATGGGTTCACACGGTGGACGCCGAAGTCATCCTCCACCTCCTGCGGCACGCAGATCGCGAACGAACCACGGGGGTCCCCGCGGGCGCAGCGGAGGTGGTCAACCAGATGCCCCTGAGGTGGCTCCGGGACGGCCTGTGCGCGCGAGGGCAACAAGCCGGGCACCCGTTCTGGTACGTCCGAGCCACCTCGCACCACAGTGACGCCCTACTGCACAAAGCGAACTGGGCGGCGTCCCAGGACACCGTCCTGCAGAACACGCCCCCGGACCCTGGCCACGCCCAACTCATTGTCGCCGGCCGTGACGGCCATCCCGATCTACGGCCCCCCACGATGCGGGTGCTCGGCGAGGTCGCGCAACGGGCGCAGACGGACCATGCGCTGACGCACCGGGGACACACACCTTTGGGCGCGGCCCATGCCACAGCCTACGTCCACGCCCGGGACCTCACCGCGGCGGCCACCAACCGCCGGGCGCTGCGGGCCCGAGACGGCCACACGCCGGTGCAGCGCAGGCTCCGCGTCCGGAAGGAGCAGCTCTCCGGCGTCGCCATCGTCCCACAACCGTGCCTTTTCTGCGGCGGCCCAGAGGAGACCCCGGTGCACATGCACGTGGGATGCACCCACTCACGGCTCCTCTGGCCCCACTACCGCCAGGCGGTACACGAGGCGGCCCGCCACCTCCCACCTGGAGACAAGGCCCTGTGGGTGGCCTCGTGGCGCTCCGCAGGCGCCGCGTGGACGGAGGTGTTCTGCTCCGGACTGGTGCCGGAGGACGCGGAGGCGCAGCTCCGCGCCATAACCCGATACGACCCGCCAGGAGGGACCTCGGTGGACGATTTCCTCCACCACATGCTCCGGCTGGGGGACTTCGCGTGGGAGCTTCGCAACCACCGGCTGGAGCAACTCCTCCGCGAGCCCCAGAGCGCGGCGGCCCGGGCGCACCGGTGGCTCACTGCGGCGGAGGGCGACCACCCTCCCCCTCCCCCGCGCCCTGACAAGGACTTCGTAGCCTCCCTCTGCGTTGTGAATGGCACTCTGGAGTGCCCGCCCCAAGAGAGCCCCCACCCGTACCAGGACCTGCCGGGGGGGTTCTCGAGGCACCTACAGGACGCCCTCTTCCCACCGTGGATCATCGGGCGCGGCTCCATGACCGCATGGGAGGCGCGCATCGTGGGGGAGGAGTGGGCGCGGGAGCGGAGCCGGTGGTGCGCCGCCACGCGCGCCCCGGAGACTCCTGCGCAACGATACGCCGCCATCCCGCTCCGGTGGTGGGGGCCGGACACCCGGCCGAGACCAACCATGATCCGCGGGGCGGGGCCTGACCACCCGTGGGACGCGGCGACGGGGGCATGGCTGCAGGCGGCCCCAGGGCCGCAAACGGGATGGACTGGGGACGTGTCCTCCCTCGTCAGGACACCCGTCCCGCCCCGCATCGTCCTTCACGCCGCCAACGTGCTCCGGGCTACGGAGATACGCACGTGGGGACACGCTGCGGCCACCGTCTGGTGGCACCCCCCGGAGGACAGGGCCACCCAACTCACCGTGGCGCACTTCAAAGCTGGGGGGCCGGTATACAACGACGCCCTGTCCCGGCTGGGCGACACCCAGGGGCCCTTGCTCCTCATGCTCCCCACCGGCATTGCAGCCGCGCTACGCCAGGAGCTAGACGGCTGCAAAGGGCTGCGAGTGGGGTGGGAGGCAGTCGCGGACGGCACCCTGCTGGCCCTTCTCCACAGAGACACCGCGAACGGATGCCAATGGGATGCGCTGACGCCCCACCTCACCGGGCGCCACGTGTACATGGCGAGCCCCCCCCAGGGGCACCCCCGCCCGGCGTGGGACGACCTCATCGCCGCCTTCCACGACCACGGGATCCTCCCCGACGACACGTGGCAGGAGGTCAAGCGGAAGACGCTTGGCAAGGACTACCGGCGCCGCGTCCGCGTCCGCGCCCGCCTGCTGGAGATCCGGGACCCCCTCCGACAGAGGTGGGACAACCTCTGGCTCCGCCATCTCGACCCTTGGTCGCCGCCCTCCCACATCCCACACACCTGCCGACTCTGCGGAGAATGTGCCACGGTGTCCTCCGCAGCGTCGACAGGCGCCAACAGGTGCGCGCGGTGCGCCCAGGTAGCCGCGTGCCCCTGGCCCGAACCTCCCGCAGGCCCGCGCAGGCGCACAGAGGAGGAGGCCTTGCGCCGGCGCATCGAGGGGGCACACACCCCCTCGCACGAACAAGCGGGCCCTGCGGGCGCTGCCCTTCTGTGGATCCACGTGCACCTGCGGGACCCCACATCCGTTGCGCACCTGTCGCACGTGTTTGCCCCCTAACCCCCACCCGCCGCCGCCCTTTGCAGAGCCCGCAGCACCATGCCACGCCGACGGGGGGATGGGCCGGGGCACACCAGGGCCCGCTGCAGAGCGCAGGAGGCAGCCGTCGGTGGCCTGGTGGCGGACGCGGTGGCGGAGGCACACGAAGTGAACGCTGCCGCACGGTGTGACCTGGAGGGCAGTGCGAGGGCTTTCCTCAACGAGACCGCCCTCCCGGCCGTCCGCGCCCTGAACGGAGCGGGGGCCCCTACGCTACTCCCGGCAATGCACTGGATCGTGAACGCTGTCCGGCCAGGGCTCATCAGCCCGGAGGTGGCCCTGTACGGGCACTGGATGGAGTGGCGCGAGTCCAATCGGTCGGGCCAGCCCCTGTCCATGGTGGACACCCTGCCGCTGACGGGAGCAGGGTCTGCCATGTCCCTCCGCAGTAGCGCCCCAGCCCTGCTGCACGCCCTCAGGACGCGCCACCCCGGGGACGCGGCCCCGTACCTGAACCAGGCGCGGGCCACGTACCCGGGAGGAGTGTCCGAGCTGGATGCGGCGCTCCGCCTTCTACACCCGCCGGACGAGGACCTGGGGGTGGGCGAGGTCACGGTGTTCGTGGAAGGCGCGGACGAGGCGTCCGGCCGCCCCCGGCCGACCAACCCGGTGTACGACGGCACCAGGCCTACCCCCCCGTACGCCGTCGTCTACGAGGCGTTCCCCAGGGAGCCCACTTGGTGCTCGCCCTCCCACCGGGGACGCACGCACCCCGTGGCTGGGGGAACCCACACCTGTCCCCCCCCCTCTCCAGGACCAGTGGTGCCCACCACAGGGGGCAGGTCCTCTGGCAGGAGTGCCCTGGCACCCCCCTGCTCCTCCTCGTCGTCGCGATTCGCGGGGACCCGGGGCGGATCCTGGGGATCACCCCCACCCACCTCTATGGGGCAACACCCGTACCCCGCCCCCCCCTCCCGGCGCCCGCGGCGCGGGACGGAGTACACACCTTCCTGCGAACACAGGAGGTCACGGCCGTTACGGGGGTCCACCTAGTGCGGCTGCCCCCGACACCGCTCGACGACCCCCGGGGGCCCAGGGCCCTGGGCCCCGCCCCAGACTGGGAGCTGTGGTGCGACGCGTGGGCCGCGTGGCTCCCCCGCCTCCCCTCCCAATGCCGGTGGATGGCCCCCCATCCCCTCCCCCCCTCCCCCCCGCAGAGCACCACACGGCACTGCCCACGGCACGGCACTGATGCACCAGGAGGTAGTGGGAAGGGCGCGCCTGCCACCACGCATACCTACCAGGGTAACAGTGATGGCAGACTCCGATGGGTCCCTCCAGCGGGACGACCGCCACCACCGCCGGTCCCGCTCCCGCTCCCCCGTCTCCTCCCCGGAGTGGACGGGGGAGACCCTCGCAAAGCGCGAGGAGCAGGGGCTGGCGGAGGCGGCGGTGCTGGTCGGGCCGCCGCCGCCTGCCCGGGAGCCTGGGCCAGCCGGGACGGCCGCCCCTGCCGCCCAAGCAGCCAGCCCCGCCGCCCCGCCCCGCCCTGACGCGCAGGAAGCGGAGACCGCGGCGAGTTACGCCGCGGCCCCGACCGCGGCCCCCAGCACGCCGCCGACACGGGGGGCGGCCCCGGCGCAGGAACTGGGCGCATCGCCGAGGGCCGCCGCAGCCGCAGGAGAGAGCAAGAAGGGCGCGTGAGGGGTTGCAACCGCACGGGCCACGGGCGCCTCGTCGGCGGCCGCCGCGGCAGCGAAGGAGAGCGGGGAGGGCGCGCGAGGGGCTGCGGCCGCGACCTCCAGCACGCTGCGAACGCGAGCGGCGGACCCCGCACGGGCCGCGGGCGCCCCGCCGGCGGCCGGCGCGGCAGCAGAGGAGAACGAGGAGGGCGTGCGAGGGGTTGCGACCGCGGCCACGGGCGCCTCATCGGCGGCCGCCGCGGCAGCGAAGGAGAGCGAGGAGGGCGCGCGAGGGGCTGCGGCCGCGACCCCGGCGGGCCGCGACACCGCCTCGGCCGGCCACGCCGCGGCCCCCAGCACGCCGCGCAAGCGAGGGAAGAACCCCGCACAGGCCGCGGACGCCTCGCCGGCGGCCGCCGCAGCAGCAGCAGTGGGCAGGGAGAGCGCGAAGTACCGCGCCCACGCCAACCCCACCCACACCCGCACCAGCCCCCCCAAGCCGTTCCCCCCCAAGCCCTTCCCCCCGGGGCGGGAGCGGCACGTCCGCCCCCCGACGCGCGAGCGCTCGCCGCAGGGCGTCACGCTGCCGCAGCTGCAAAGGCAGCGGGACGCTCGGCGAGTGGTCCAGGAAGGGCGCAGCAGCAGGGGGGAGCAGGGGGCCGGGAAGGGGCCAGGGCACGGGAAGGGCGGGCAGGGGCGCGGGCAGGGAGCTCAGGTGCAGGGGGCAGGGCGAGGGGAGGTGGGAGATCGAGCGGGCCAGGGCGTGGGGGACGAGAGGCGGGACCCGCGACACGGGCAGGGGGCTGGGGAGGGGCCCAAGGGCAAGGGCGAGGGAGCCGCGGGCCCCAAGGGACAGGCGGGACGGGGCATGGGAGCCCAGGGGGGAGGACGGGGCGAAGGGAGGGGGGCAGAGGGCGGGGCGCCGCCGCAGCCGGACGTGCAGCCGGTGAGGTGCATCCCCCCCGGCATCCAACAGATGCCGGCACACCACACCCACCACCACAACCCCCACCACCACCACCACCTCTACAACATCGACCCTGACGCCGGCGAGCTCGTCCCCCCCAAACCCCCACGACACCAGCACCATCACGCCCCCCGGGCGCGGAGGGCGGAGCCGGCGCGGATGGCCTCGGCGGAGGGGGGACGGGGCGCGGCATCGGCACCGCAGGCGCAGGGGCAGCGAGGGGGGCCGGCAGAGGGGGCAGAGGAGGGCCGGCCATGGGACCGGGACTGGGGCGCGGTCCCGGAAACTCTGGGGGAGGAGACCCTCCCCCTGGTGGGGGGGGTGTACGGGTGGTTGTGCTGGGCCAACCAGGGGACCTCCAGGAGGTCCAGGAACCGGCCCTTCGATGCCCTGCTCCTCCGGAGGGACGGAATAAACCGAGAGGTACCCCCGGGGGGATGGGCAGCCCCAGAGGACCATGAGAGGGTCCTCAGGTCAGTGATCCGGGCGGCGTGGCCCGACAGGGAGCCGACGTGGCCGGCCTTCCTGGAAGGGGGAGCGGTGCTCCACATCACGGATGCGGACGCCAACAATTGGCTCCCCCGGTCTTTGCGCAGCGCCCTCGCCCACTGGCGCTACCGCTGGCACAACCCGCCGCCGCCGCAGCCCCAGCCCCCACACAAGCGGCGGCGCAGGTGAAGACACAAACGGCGGGTACGGGAGAGCCGGGGGGGGGGGCTGGGCCCCCCGGCCCACGCCCCCCCCACGGTACGGCACAACGCAAGAGGGCGCGCCAGCTCCCGCGGGAGGGAGTGCGGAGACAACGAGCGCGGGGGGGAACCTGCTGCCCCGCAGCCCGCTAACCACTGACCGCTAACCCTCACGGCCACCCCCGACCGGCCGGCGCCGCGCGACAACGGCCGGGGGATGAGGGGCCCCAGCGAGGGCCTGCGCGAGAATCCGGCTCTCGGTAGAGGGGGGCGGGGAAAGGGTGCGACCCCCCGGCCGATGGCTGGCCCCCGGGGCCAGGACTGCCATGCCCCCCCCCCCCCTGGCCGACAGGAGGCATCGCCAGGGGACCAAAGGGCCCCCCCCAATCCCCCCCCCCCCCCTTGGTCCGTTGGCACAACCGACCAAGGGACAGGGAAGGGAAGGAGTGTGGTGAGGCCGATGGGCACGGTGGCCTACAGAGGGAAAGGCCGAGGGAAGGGAAAGGGGAGGGGAGAGGGAAGGTTAGGGCAAGGAGGAAGAGGAAGGTCAAAGGGTGGTGAAAAGCTGATGGGCACCACCGCCTATGGAGGGGAAGGGTCCAAGAGAAGGGCGGCGAATGGCGATCGGCCAGTAGGCGCCGCCAGCTGCAGACGAGATCATCACACCATGGCGTCAAGCCAAAACCCCCCCCCTCCCCAGCCCCCTCACTCAGCTTTTATGGCACACACTCCCACACCACCCACCCTGGATAAGACAGGAGACTCTGGATAGCCACTCTGACCCCCCTGACCCATGCTAGCCCTGTGAGATACCCATGCTTCTTCCTTACACTTAATTGACCCTGAGGAACACACTCACTGGCTCCACCCTGGCTTTTTTTTTTTTTGATCGCTGCCATAATCCCCCTGCACCACCAACCTTTATGCAGTGGCAGCCCGTGCACCCAGGGTTTTGCAAAGCCTTTGGGTTTCAGCCACGCAACCCCAGCACACATCCATCGTGCGCCCCCCCTCCCCCCCCCCCTCCCACGCAGACCCGAGAGCGGGCCGGGGGGCGGCCCCCCCACCTTCCCCCCCGCGGCACCCACCTCAGCTGGGGAGCCACGGGCGCGGCCCTCCGCCCCCCCAGGGCCGGGGGGGCACCCCCCCCCTCAGGAGGAACGGCGACGCGGTACGGGCAACGGCGGCTGGGCCTGCTCCCGGGAACCCACACCGGAATGCAGGAGCAACGCGCACAACGGAACAGGACGGAGGCCGCGCCCCACATGACCCTCCCGTAACCACAGCCGGCTCCGAGGTGACAGAGGTGGGGTTCAGGTCAGCTGGGGCCCCCGGGGGGGCGGTCCACGGGCCGCCCCTCACCCCCCCCCACCCCGGAGCGACACTTCAGCCCCAACCGCACGCGCGCGCCGGAAAAGAGCGCGCCGGCGACACGCAGAGGGCCAGGAAAGGAGTACTGCAGGCCGCCGCCCGGAGCGACAGCAAGAAGGCCGCGGCGCGACACCCCCCCCCCCCACGCCCCCCACCAGCCCGCCAGCCGCGGGGGCCCCGGCCCCGACCCCCCAAGGCAGGGGGGATGGCCCCCCCCCGCCCGAGAGGGGAGCCGGAGTGTGACCCGCCCCCCCGCCCCAGCCGCCGGCTCACATGGGGGCCGCGAAGAACGAGCGGGCCCACGCCTGCGCACTGGGACGCCGCACAGATCGTACCCAGAGAAGCTGGGTGAGCACGAACCGGAGTGGTATGGGGGGCCACACCCCCCATGGACAGCACAACACCAGTGACGCCCGCTTTGTTGCCTGCCCAGGGAAGGCAGAGGGACGGAACGAGGCAGAGCGACCCCCCGCCCTACGGGCCCCGCCCCGGCCGCACAGCCGGAGGAAAAGGCGCACGCCCCCCCCCCCCCCAGCCCGCCCCCCAGCAGCAGAACGCCATGGACCCGCCCCGAGGCGCGCAGCCCCCACAGGGACAGAGCAGGGCCCCCACACCCGCACGCCCGCGCCCACAACGCGGACCCCGACAGCCCGTCCAGTGGACGGGCAGTCGGGGGAGGAGGAGCGCAAGACCCCAGACGCCCCACGCAACGGTCGAAGGCACCCCCCCGGGGACGCCCTACCGCCGCCCCCACAACCCCAAGCCAAGTAGGGGGGAACCGGGACCGGACCGCCCCCCCCCCAAGCACGCCAGACGGAGCAAGGGACCGGGGCAGGACACGCGGAGGGGCACGGACCACGTGGAACGGCCCTACCAGCGCCCAGTGCCGGGACCACGCGGGATGCGCGCGCCACACCACCCAGCGGGGGGGGGAGCGGACACCGCGAGAGCGCGAGCGCACACACACGAAAGGGACACGCGGGGACTACCGGAAGGGCAACCGGACCGAGCGCGCGGAACACACAGACCGCATGGAATGGCGTACCAGCGAGCGAGGGTAAGGGACACCCGGACGGGACGGCCCGCCACACGCAGCGCGGAACACGCGGGGCGGGGAGGGGGAAAAGAAAGAGACACGACGCCCGAACACCCCCGAACCGGCTGCGAGCGCCGCGCACACACAGACGGGGCACTGCGCCCGCCAAGGCAGTAGTGGCGCACAGCGCCACGCCCCAACCCCTAGGCTAGGCAGCCTCCGCGCCAGCCCAAGGGGGTCCCACTGGCGACAAGCCAGTAGCACGGGCCCGGCGGCGCCGGCGCCCCGGGCGACCACGCATTAGGGGGGCGACGCAGTGGGTAAGCGCCCGCAGCGAGGGCTGCGAATTGATGCACTGACCGGGGAGTGGCGAAACGGGGACGCCGGGGAAGGACGGGGCTCCGAGCTCTGTGAACCCGGGGGACTCCGCCACCAGGCAGGAGGTGCGTCTTGGAGGGCCCCCCACTAGGACCCGGTGGGGAGGATATCACCTGGCCCGACCAGGTGGCCCCCCGGGGCCGAAAGGCGTCTAGTACCCGCAAAATCAAACCTCAAACCTCAAACCTCAAATCCTGATCCCTTGCAATAACCAATCCCAAGTACAATAGCCAAATCCAAATAATCCACACTGAGGGCTTCCAAGGATGTTTGAGGTCCAGGGTTGACACTCAACAACTCCTTTCCATACGCCAGTTGTCTCACGGTGCACACGGAGACACGGGCGTTGGGCATGTACATATAATAGCACCAATAAGGAAGCCCTGAAATTGGCATATGAACACATCAATCAAGCATAATTCGGGAAGGATGGAAACATACACAATCACAGCCATAGACCCCTCATTCCCTGGACTTAGGACCTTCCCTTGACTCGCCAACATGATGCCCTGAACCATGTCAAATAAGATGGCTAAATGCCATGTGTCAATAGTCACTACACAAACCCCAAAAATGTGTTCCCTCCCAAGCCTCTAAATCCTAGCCCAATGAGTGAGGTGGCGTGTCATGGCCTAGAGTGGCACTCAGGACCATGCCCTACCCTGACGTAACCTTGGTTGGACTTGGAGTCGATTGGGCTAGGAGAGGTGCCCCATGAAGATGACCTCAGAACATGGCAAAATCAGGCAAATCACACCATAATGCCCAAAAATCAATTATATACTCAAAACCGCATACAGCAAGTATTCAAATGCTCCATGCATGTGTCAAACCGGAAGGTAATTTACAAGGGTGACATAGACCGAACGTCCATGCCCACGAATATCCCAACATTGGCTCTCAAACACCTCCCGATATACACATGTCGTGCTTCACAAGTCAACTCATGAGTTTGAGACCTAATTTTGTGAGGCCTCGTGTGCCAAGCCAAAGCGACCACGTGATCCGGCATAAGGTGAGGTACAACACCGAAGCATATGCCAACATTTAAGCAACATACCACAGTTTACAGATCTCTAGGCACTCTACTGTTAGCCGACCAGTTGAGCACATAAAATACAGAAATGAGCATAAAATGAGGTCAAAAACATGCAACTAATGCCAAAATCAAAGTAATCACAATAGTATATAACTTCGCTCACCCATGGTATCAACATATGGGTCAAAACACAATTGCTTGGGACCATTTGCAAACAATTGTCCCACTTGGACCCCCACATGGACACATGGGGACACCTTCGAACCTCCTCCCAACACGCACCATGAAAATGGGAAAATTGATAGTGGCGTTTGTGGGTCGCTCCGTAAACCTTCCCACATGCGCTATATGAGCGGTAGACATAGTCTAGTGCTATGGAGCTCACAATTGGGACATGGGCGGAGCCCTTGCCACGTATGACTCCACACATCTTCCTACAAACGGAGATATATAACATGGGCGTGAGCATAGCGAAGCACATACCATCCATATGACACATACCCTTAAAAGTGGCTCCCACCATGGTATGCCATGCCCCTCCATTAACATAACTTCACGTTCAAAATACATAGGAACCCAAGGAAGGTTTCTATGCAACACCAACCCTCATGCGGTACACTCAGAAGTCGCATTAAAATCTTCGCTTGCACGGCGCCACCAGCCCCCATCCCCCCACGCCACCGTCCGTCCACAGGTACCATCAACCGCCAGCCACCGCATGTCCCCTCGGCTACCACAGACGGCCCTGCCCTGCAACCCAGACCACTGGGTCTGCCTGGGAGCCGCGCACCGCCTCACCCACTGCCCCCACTGCGGGGACCTCAACCCCAGCCACCGCGAGCGGCCCGCGGCCCCAGCCGCACCCCCGCCCGCCAGCCACCCCAGCTTCTTCGGGCCACTCAGCGACACCCTCCAGGACCACCTGGGAGGGTACTACGTAGCGGACGCGGCGGACCACACATTGACTATAGCTGTGGCCACGGGCAGCACACCCCTGGCCCCCCACAGCCCACCCCTACGCCACAGCGGTGGCGGCTTGAACATGGCGGCCCGCCACATCCTCCTCGCCCTATACCTCCACCACCGTGACCTACACCTCCCAGACCCACAACTCGCGGCCCCCCAAGCAGCAGCCCTGACACCAGAAGCGTGGGGGGACACGGCACCAGAGGAGATAGCAGCCTACCTCGGAATCACTTGCCGCCGGTTCAACACCGCCCTCGGCCGACAGAAAGGAACACCTTACCCACTCAGCGCACATTACCCCCAACCCGCACAACTGAAGCCCCAGGAGGGCTGGGCCTCCTTTCAGGACGCCCACCTGGCCGCCCCCGACGAGGCCACCGCAACACGGATGGGCCTCACGGACCAGCGCACCTACGTCAGAGGCCTCGGGACGAGCCTCCGAGAGGCACACCACTGGCACGCCCGCTCCCTGTCGTCAGGGGGCCTGCCAGCGCGCCAGCCAGCAGGGCCCGACGCCCCGACCAGGGCCTGGGTCCAGCCACACCGCACCACCCCACGCCCAGACCCCCGGGGCACACAAACAGCACCGCCCCCACCAGCGCCCACCACCACCACCGTACCGCAGCACCCAAACCCTGCAGCCCAGTCAGCAGCCACCGCCCGCACACGTCCACACCATGCCAGGACCACCATACGGCAGAGCCAGGGGACATGGCACCACCAAAACCACCACCACGCCCCCGTCTCGTCCCAACCCCTACCCCCTAATGCCCCCATGCTACAGCGACCCCCACAAGCTACATCCCCACCACGCCACAGCACAACCAGGCCCCACGAACCACCCACCCCACATGGCACACATCACCGCACCACACCATCACGTATTCCACCACCACCAGCCCCTACCACCACACCCACCAATGCCGGGGTACCACACACAACCAGCACATCCCCAACACACCACCACGCTGTCCAGCACCACCCGCCGCCCCCACAACACGGGCCCATGACACACGAGCCACGGTACACCCCCATGGACCCGCGGGAAGCCGGGCACGCACACCAGCAACACCAGGGCCTAGTAGGAGCGCCCCACCACCACCAGCAGCCCCCCCACCCACACCCCATACCGGCGAGCACCATCCACCAGCAGCCACCCATTACATACGGACCACAGCCCCACCCGGACGCCCATGCGGCCGCCTCCCACCCAAACACCGGCACCACAACCAGTCAAGAACCGCAAGAACCGCACGGCGCACACACGCAACACCCACACGACCCACAGGGACACCCAGACCCCCAGCCAGCACAACACCCACCCCCGCCCCCCCCACCACCAACAGTGCCACCCCCACACCACCCCACCCCGCCCCCCCCCGAGACCAGGCCACGGACGCAACACGCGGCAGCCAGCACCAGCCAATTGACGTCGATGCCCCCGCCGACACACGCCACCGCGAATCCCCCCTCCCGCGACCGCCACAAGAGACCCCATCACCGGACCCCACACGCGACAACAACGACCACCCCCCCGAAACCACACCACCACCCCCTATCACACCCCGCACCACCAGCCGCCGCGCCGGCCGAACCCTACGCCCTACACAACCCCGCAGCGGTATGTGGTACGGCAGCACCTCCGGGGACTGGACCAGGACGTGCTGTGCCTCCGCACGTCCGGCAAAACCAAGCGCATCTGGGCGGCCACCCTGGTCCAGGCGGCCACCCTGGGGGAAGGCGTCCCAGGCTTCCTCTTCGACGCCTTCCTCCACGTCGCCCGACACGACCGCCCCCCACGCGCCACCCCAGACGGCGAGACCCCGCCCCCCATGGGGAGCCGGATCTGGGTGCCCCCCATCAACTGGGGGCGACACCTAGTTGGACACCCCGTGCCGGAGCGGGACAGCACCCAGGGCCGCAGCCGCTACCGCGAGCCCAACATGGTTCACCCCCCACCCAGCGCCACCCCCGACAACACCAAAGAGTGGGAGCGGGAAACATGGGTAGCCCGGATGGCCTCCCTGAGCAACTTCCGGCACCACGTCCTGGGGGACATCCCCACCCCCGACGACCGGCAGCCAATCCCCTCCACGTACATGACTCTCATGTACAATCTGCACTACACCCTCTCCACCCCCCACTACCACGCACCAACTGACCACTGGGTGGTGCACGGCACCGACTCCCTCCTCCCCGCCGACTACGCCCCCCCCCCCCATACAACCCAGGCCTCGACACATACGCCAGGGGGGACGATCAGGACGACCCCCACATCTGGGGCACGTGGGAACACAAATCCCTGGACACGCTGATCTCCATCCGCAGCGGCAGCCAGGGCCTTGGTAGGGCGATGTATTGCCTCGCCAAGTGGACCCAACGGACCTGGGGGATCCCCACGGACCGGTGGGTGTGGGTGGTCACGCTGCGCCCCCGGCAGAGGGAAGCCCCCCCAAACCGCAGGGGACCCACCCCCCCACGCCCCACCACCCTACAGCTCTGCCCGTACATGGCAGCCCGCCTCATGGCGCTGCTGTGGCCGGGCCCAGACACCCCCACCCATAACTACCCCCACCTCACAGAGGAGGACATGCCCGGCATCCAGCGATGCTTCTTCCGCACCCTCAACTACCTCCAGCAAACACACCCGCACGTCCTGGAGCAGATATGGCCACCCCCCTGGGTAACCCACGTGCCCGCGCAGCCGGGACAACGCCGCCACACGGTCAGCAGCACGCACGGGTCACCAGGGAAAACGCGCGCACACGCCCGGTGCCCGAACCCGCACCCTCGTTCTCGCTACTTGCAGGACCCAGCATCCTACGCCCGCCTCCGAAGCCCAGGGCCCTCCGCCGTCTCCCACAGCCCTCTTCTCCGCCTCGGACTCCACAACCTCCACCACCACGACCACCTCATCCACCACCACCACCACGTCCTCATCCAGCATTCCACCCCCCAGGCCGCGGGGGACACCTCCCAAACGGGCCCCCAAACCCGCCCCCACCGCGAGCAACCCCGCCGCTGCCAAGGCCCAAACCCTGACGAGGCCCACACCCGCGACCCAGCCGAAACCCAAGACCGCCGCCAAACAGCCACCCAAACCCGTCAGCGCGCCACAACCGCAACCCGCAGCCAAGCCCAAACCCACGTCCAAACCCGGCGCCACGACGGCAGCGCGAGCCCGACCCCCGGGGGACGGCCTCTATGACATTCGGCCCGGGCCGTCCCAGGCCCGGAGGCAGCAGCGCCCAGCACGGCGCCCCCCCACCGTCACCGACGCCGCCGCCACCAGCTTCATAGCGGAGCGCGCTGCACCTCGTCCCGCCACCTCTGAAAGCCCGCACCCCAGGCCCACGGACCGCCCCCGACCAGGCCAGAACGACGCCAGGGTCCGCCAGCAGCCTCCCCGCCCCCCTACCAACCCTCGATGACAGCCCACATACAGCACATGCCCCGCTACCGCCGCCGCCGCGAGTCCCCGCTGAACCCCGAGGCGGAGACCGTGCGCGCACACCCGCGCGTCCACGTCCGCTCACGCCCCCACTCCCCGCGCACCCCCACGGTACAGGACTACGAAAATTTCCCCGGGCCCGCGACCGCAACCGGTCCCCACGACCCCGTCACACCCACCCACGCCCCCTCCTCCGCCCAAGACCGCGGCCCCACCCAGGGACAGTGGTGGCAGCGCTGGATCCACACGCAGCTCTGGGAGCTGCAAAATTCGGCCCGGGGAGGGCCCTCCCTCAAGGGCCTGGTCCACTGGCCCCGCAAGGGGTCGGTGGAGAACTGCCGCCTCCGGCCGGCGGGATGGGTGGATGCCGCAGGCCGCATGGGTAAAGGTAAAGGTAAATTGCTCGGGCGATCTCCGAACTCCAGCGTATCAGTGATCCCTACCTGTCCCTCGCAGCATCCCTTTCGGCTCGCGGGGTCACAGACACCCTAGCGCCTAGGACACTGCGTTCCGCCCCCACCGGGGTTCGAACCGACGCAGCTTCCCTTCCGGCTCGCGGGGTCACCGACACCCTAGCGCCTAGGATACTGCGATCGGCCTCCACCGGGATTCGAACCGAGCACCTTTAGTTCAGGCGTCACGTGCATGACCGCTGAACTACGAGGCCGCATGGGAAGCCATGCTGGCTGATGCGCTCCATCCCCTGGGAGTCAACCCCAGCAACCTCTCCGCGCCTCAGGACCACCCGTATGTCCTCAGGCGCCTGCAGGAGACCCTCCAGGAGACACAGCGAGACGGCATCCGCCGGTGGGACATCACCCAAAGCCCAACCCCGCACACACACACACCCCCTCACCACCCCACAAGCGTCGGCGCACCGACACTGGCGGCACCCACAGCACCCCAGGAGCCCTGCGCACGACACAACACGACGCGCCTGACCCCCCGGCCAGCGGCGCCGCCACCTAACCCCCTTACCCAGCAAACCACCACCACAGGGCGCCACGCCAGGCCCCGCTCAGAAGTCACCAAACAAACCGGACGCCAAAAGACGCCAACGCACACGACAACGGGCACCACTACGCCCGAAGGCACCGAACCCAGGCCCGCTACCGTCGCAACCGCCTAACTGAGCAAAAACCAAAACACAAATCAAACCCGAGCGACACCCAGAAACCGCTAACCATTGACTCCTAACCAGGCCCGCCGAGGGAACAACGTAACCACAGCCCACACCCACAGCCCACACAGCCGCCTAACCAGCCAGCTCCAGAAGCAAAGAGGCACCTAACTAAACCCAACCTGGCCCATGCCCGTGTACATCAGGACGCGCGAGCCGCACCCCTGGGGCGCGACCACCGCCACAGCACCGACGACACACGCCAGAGGACACAACACTATTGCATCGCCGCACAAGCTACCCGTGCCTGTGCCTGCAGTGTAAGCGCGCCCCTGTTTTTCTTTTTTTTTTCATCAAAAAAAAAACGAACATTAGGGGGGGAGGAAGAGGGACACAACCACCAATGGCGCACGCGAACCGCACACAGCGCGCACACCGGTGAACGGGCGCCACAAGGGCCAGGACCCCGCACACGCGCGTGCACTGAGGGCAACAAAGGGACGAGACACCACGGCCTGGTACATCGGTGAACAAGAGCCAAGGGGCCCGGGACACCGCGCACGCAAAGGAACACACCGAGCGAGCGCACCGGTGAACAGGAGCCAAGTGGCACAGGACACCGCACACGCAACACAATACACCGAGCCGGCACACCGGTGAGCGGGGGCCAAGGGGCCCAGGACGCCACACACACAACACAACACACTGACCGGACACACTGGTCAACAGGAGCCAAGTGGCCCAGGACACCGCAGACAGAACACAACAAACCGCGCGGGCACACCGGTGAACAGGAGCGAAGTGGCCCAGGACACCGCACACGCAACACAACACACCGAGCGGGCACACCGGTGAACAGGAGCCAAGTGGCCCAGGACACCGCACACGCAAAGCAACACACCGAGCGGGCACTTCGGTGAACAGGAGCCAAGTGGCCAAGGACACCGCACACGCAAAGCAACACACCGAGCGGGCAAACCAGTGAACAGGAGCCAAGTGGCCCAGGACACCGCACACGCAACACAACACACCGGGCGAGCACACCGGTGAACAGGAGCCAAGTGGCCCAGGACACCGCAGACGCAACACAGCAAACCGCGCGGGCACACCGGTGAACAGGAGCCAAGCGGCCCAGGACACTGCACACACGTAGGGCGGCCGAGGGACAGGAAAGAACCAACACCCCATGGGTCGGACGCACTGGGGCGACCCAGCCGACCCATCGGGCCAGTGGCAGGAGCGGTACTCCAAGGCCACTGGTCCGAGCCCGGCCAGGCTGCATCGGGGACCATGGCAAACGTCAGCCGGAGCCATGGAAGCAACCGGTGACTGGCGAGCCGGTACACAGTCCAGGAGGGGGTCGCCTGCGAGGCAGAGTGGCCCCGCAACTCAAGCCACAAGGGTGAGGCGGTCGTCCCATAGACTAGCGGGAGCAATACCCCTTGTGGTGAGAGATAATCTAGACGGCTGGGCAGCCCCCAGAGCTGCCGCCCAAAAGAGGGGGCATGTGGCCCTACCCATGGACACATGTGGCGACACCCTCCCACCTGGGACACATGGACCGGGTGGCCGCGACAATGCCTTCCCAAGCACATGCGGGAGCGGCTCAAGAGGCACCTGACATAGGGCAGTGGGAGGGACAGGACGTCCCCTTGGTAGGACCTTCTTCCTGCAATGTCAAAGGAGGCATCCCGAGCTCCCGAAGATACCTACCTACCTACCTCAAAAGTCGCATTAAAATATTCGGTTGCATGGTCCAAGAGGTATATATCTCTTTCTACCCTCTTGACCCTCATCCCTTGCTACATCTGGCATGTGTTCACCTCAAAGGTTTTTGATGCTTACTAAATTAAGTTGAGACCAAGGCAGTTCCAACGTAATTCTCAAAAATGGTTTTCCTCGCGGAGAGCTGGAGATATGACCTTTCAAAGTGGCCTCACGAAACAATTTTGTTTCGACTATATCTCCAAGGCGGCCTTGAAGTCGAAAATCCGATTCTGAATGTCTGAAAAAATCAGATGAATTTTGCGAGTGTATAACATTAAAATTGCGAACGCAACGAACCTGTTACTGATGAAATCTGACCCTTCATCGGGGTTTCCGCCAAAATATCTGAAGACAACAGTTAACTAATCGGTTACCGCAAAATTGTGAGCCAACTGACAGTCGCCGATACATTGACAATCAGAACGGATAGCCGAAAAATTAGGGAAACATTATGATAAAAGACCCTGTTGATTCCTGATATTCTGATATATAAATCTCAGCCGGCGGCGCCTCGGTACTGAATATGGCAGCTGATAGCTGGAATGGCCAAACCTATCGCACTATCACATCAGGTTAGGTCAGGTGGAAGGGAGAGTATGATATCAGCCAATTGCGGCTTGCCGGCACATAGATACACACCCCAAGAGACCCAAAGTCCACCGATATTATCAATGCAAGGATTTGACGTCGGCAGCAGTCTGGGCAGTGGCATATCGAGAAGACCTACATACGAGGGACATTTATGAGATCACCGTCCGCAGCCCTACGCCACGACACCAACTCCGAGATGGCAAGCTGTCCTTCGACGATGGTAGCTTCTTCCACTTGTCGACAGTGGGCAAACTTGTGCTTATGCCTCAAACGCTCGTAACCTCCATTATGGCCATGTACGAGGAGTCCGAGTTATAGGGCACTTCGGGAGTACCTCGCACCATGGCATTGATAAAAAGCGACTAAGTCTGTTCCCTTCTTCGACACTACGTGGAGCATTACATGTTGAGTTGCGATGTGTGTCAAGCGGCTAAGTCATGGCATGCCAGCACTGCCAGGCAGCCCAGACCCTTACCGCCACCCATCACCAAATGGCTTAGCGTGTCCGTTAATTGGGTTTCGGGGCTGCCTACGACCACGCAAGGCCATGATGCCATCATGACTGTGGTCGACCAGTTTTAGAGACGTGGAATGTTCATGCCTTGGCGCAAGTACATGACGTCCGATGACCTCGTTGACGTGTTCATAAGCGAAGTGGCCCGACTCAAAGGATGCCCTCGACAGATTGTTTCTGATGGAGACAAACTGTTCGAGTCCCAAGGGTGGAAACAATTGGCACACCGTTTCCAAATTGAGATGCAGCAGACGGTGGCCGACCACCCTCGAGGCAACGGCCTGGCAGAGCGAAGCAACCAGTCGATCCTCCAACGTTTGCGGACACAGGGCATCTTCGGCCACAACCAGTGGAATGTCGATCTTCTT
This sequence comes from Eutreptiella sp. 'Long Island Sound 2002', assembly GCA_964036045.1. NCBI lineage: Eukaryota > Euglenozoa > Euglenophyceae > Eutreptiales > Eutreptiaceae > Eutreptiella > Eutreptiella sp. 'Long Island Sound 2002'. Next base: position 101,750,711 of record OZ038382.1, on the reverse strand, counting down.
TTCGCTGAGATTCAGTTCACCAACCTGACATCCATCAGTCTTCGATCGTCACTGTTCGAGATTGGTGAGGGACGCCTACCCCATCTTCTGTTGGATTTTCCCCGAATGGCATCTCATGCACATGAACCTTCGACCTTGAATGATTACATTCATCGGGCCGGACGTACCTTCCATTCTGAGCGCGGCATGCTCGTTCAGGAACGTCGACACCAAATGCATGTGGTCCTGCAAACGGACCAACAAGTTCGAGTGCTTGAGGTGGGGGAGCGATGGTGGGTGTTAGTACCTGAATATCGACACAAGGGAAAACTCCATGTTGTTTGGTGTCGCCCATACAAAGTCCTTGAGGTGCTCAACTAGGGCGAAAACGGTAAACTGGACATCCCTGCCCCCTTGGACGGGTTGCGCGTTTTGAATTGCGACAGCACAAAGCCCTACATCCATCGGGAGGGACAACCAGTGTGGGAATTTCAGATGCCACCTGTGAAGACCTGAACTTTCCCTCGGCTCGTTGAAATTCTGGCTAGACGTCCAGTGGGATCCAAAGAGCGCCGCACATTCCTGTACTGCTGTGAATGGGATGATGACACGTGGTCTTGGGAATCGAGTAAAGCTCTAGAGGAGTATCCAACTCACCTTGAGTTCCCTGGACTCCACCCTGAGTAACTCCACCTTCTTATGGCTTGAATTTTCGAAACCTCATGCGTGGGTCCAGATCCACTGCTGGAGCCTCAGACACACGTTCAACCTACGGTTCTGCCGCGAGGGCATTGCAAACTTCCTCTCAACCTCTATCCTCGCGAGCATCACCGTCGAAAGTCATCGATGTTGACGAGGAGAATGCCGATGCACACAAGGATGGCGACGCCGCATCAGCCCCAGTTGCATCAACCTCAGCTCACCGCTGTCGATCAGTTGCGTCGGCGCCAGCCCGGCCAAGCCGATCACTTGCACTGTTCCCAGCACAGCCGACCTACAGTCGATCAGCTTACGCGGGCAGCTCTAGGGGTAAAGGAGAAAACCCTTCGTCAACAGGAGGGAAAGGAGCTTCGAGTTACCTCGAAGTGCCCGAGTGGAAAGAATCATGGGTCGACCAATCATGGAGGGGAGAGCCGAATGCCTGCAAGAATGAATCAGGGGTCAACAAATTATGGGATTCGAACGCCCCCGAAACGCAAGCCTGCACTCGAACCAATCAATCCACCTCCTAAATCAAAAAAGACCCCGACAGCGATGGCACCAACTACGATGGCACCAACAAAAAAGATTTGTACAATATGCGGGACTGGTCTTTTTCGAATCAGCCACCCAGCTACAATCAAGTCCATCGGCTGGAATTCCTGTGGCATGTGTACTACATGGAAGGCTACCAGAACTGGTTGGAAACCGTCGATGACCTCCAGCATCTGAGCGAACTCGGAATGAAGCCACCCTATCGATTTGGTACGCATGAGGTGAAACCAGACCGGGTGGTCCGGAGCAGAGGTCGCAGTGGCATGGGCAGCAACATTGCTTGGCACAGAAGACATAACGATAGTGTTGACTGAATAGTATCCTGCAAACAGATATGGTACACATAGCCAATGAAATACCTGATATGCACATATGAGAAATCGACCCTATCATCCACCAATTGATATAACTACTAAACATCCAAGATTGCCTTATCTATCCCACATCCTATGTTCCTAACAAGGAAATGGAATATGATATAACCTATCCCACATATATCCCATATATAGGGCCGAATAATGCTCCCTTAGGGGTAAAATGCCAGGGTGGGGTTGTGACCTGCTTCACCCCCCCACTTAAAACGACTGCCACGGGCAGGAAGTACATGCCCAAGAGGAACGTAGCAGTCACAAACAGCAGCAAGTCACAGGTTAGCAGATTCCCTCCCATTGGGCAGAACCTACGCAGGCAATCTCGGAGCCGGCCGCACGCCGCTGGAGTAGCTCTGATCGGTGAGAATCGAACCACCGCCGGAATACACAAATTGACGAACGGGATCCCGCAGGTCCCGCAATAAGTATTAGGCGAAATCGCGAGCTGTTGCGTGTAGAGTCTGGTCCCTGCGTGTCGCATGAGGCATGTGGGGTCCAGCAGGTAAGGGCAGGTAGTTTTTCAAAGAATTAAAACTAAAGGCAAAGTGAAATCACACTTTTAAACAAAACTGAAGGTAATGGTACATGCGAAGCGGTGCGACGCGAAAGTGCAAAAATTTCACTTTTTGAAAAAACTGCCAAAAAAATGACGGGAGTGTCAAACAGCAACGTAGGACTGTGCCTGCACAAGGGAGCACGAGGGATAAAAGGGATAGAGGCCAGGGAAACATTCACATAGGAAACAACAAAACTTGATGACCTTCGGCCAGGGGACTGTTACCACGGGGGGCTAACGGTCCTGTCTCGCAGTTCAACGCGGGGCAACCGTGGTAACAGTCCTTACAGCCACCACAGCCCTTTTTCTCACACTATGGAACAGTGAACACCGTGATCTTGCCACATTGTTGCCTTGCGATGCATCACCGTCTTGTGCCTGCATCTGTCTTGTGCATGCTTAGGCCCACTAACAAACACGGCCACGATGGCCCCACAGTGCGCGCGGTAGCTCACTAAGTAGAGGAAAGAGGTCACGATGGCCTCAGGGTAAATGATCGACGATCATTTAGGCACAAACCAAAACACGGGTACGATGCCCACACCTTGCACCCACGTGCTTGAGATCGTTTATGAGGGGTTGATGTGCTTGATGTTCTTGATGTGCTTGCCCGTAACGCTTGTAGTAATGAGTGAGCTCTTGCTTGTAAGATGTAAACTTGCTTGATTACTTGCTTGTAAAAGACCGAGACAAGGCCTAGCCAAAGGCCCACTTGTCAAACAGACCAGACACCAAAGAAAAATGATCGAGTGGAACGGACCAGGATGAATGAACCAGTCACGGTTGTGACTGTACGATACGGGCACGGCTCAGCCAAGGGTCGTGTCCGTGTGGATGCCTAATTAGCATGTGTGTCACACGTGATGCACCACATAGAGGGTAAAGGAGGAGGTACGGAGATGGGATGAGGGTGTGAGTAGACACACTTACATAGACAAACCTCATAACCATGCAATAATAACCTGACCTCACTGCTAACCCCCCACCTGGGAGCCATACTACGTATATATATATCATATATACACATAATAGAGCGATGCACACCGACAAACGCAAGACACACTTGTGCGTGCACACCCACTGGCAGGGCCCGGGGGCACACACTCGCCCGGAGGGCATCACAGAGTGTGGGTCTCGCGATGGCGGCCTTGGGGCACGTGATGGTGGCACGCCACACATACGGCACGTGCAAGAGCTTCCACAAACTACTCACGTACACACAACAAACAGTGAGCATATCCACAATAGAACACCTGTATAGATACGCCACCTTGTTGCTTGGTGTTCGTGTGTGTCTTGGGGGCGTGCGTATAAACACTCAGATTAGCTCGTGTGTTACCTTTGTCGGTGGGTGTGCCACCGGCGGGCCGTAGCGCAGGGGGTCACCTCCAGGTTGCAAATTGGGGAGGTCGCCCGTACGGTCCCGCTGGTGTATCAGCCCACCCTACTCCCCGGGGGCACGATGACACGCCCCGAAAGAAGTTTTACTCCCCCAACCGCTGTACACCGTGTATGACGGTTCATGTTTACACCTCCGTGTGTAAACTTGGGCCGGTGTACACGGCTACAAAACCCCAAAGGTAGGTGTCAACCTAGGTCTAGGGGGGCGGGTGATAACCAACGTAATAGGCAACTATATAATCCCGTAACTAAATCAATGGCATGCGCACACACACGCTACCATTGGCCACGGGCACACCCGGTTTTGGTGTGTCTCGGACAGAGAGACTCGTGTGTGTTGTGGAAATCCAAGTCCACGCACTGGGTCTCTATAAAGAAAAATGCCACGCCCATATCCCAACCCGTTTGGTTGGGTGCTGGGATAGAGGACCCCTCGGGTGTTGTGGAAATCCAAGTCCACTCGTGGGGAACTCTAGAGAAAACATTAATATACATTGTTTCTCTCATAAACATATGCATGTGCACACTCGCCCTTTTCATCATATTGTCTGTTCCCTCTCGTTGCAGGCAGGAATTCCCCCGCCAAAATTCATCAAGGACATGAAGAGCACACCCAGCCAGCATGCGGCCCCATGCAATGGCAATGGAGGGTACCCACTCCCAACCCGGGCACGCATAGCGACCGGGGACAAATACCCAGGCGGCGGAGACGGCCCAATTCCGCAACGCCTCTCTTTGCCTTTGAAGACCCCACCCACTCATAGAGTGACGGGGCAAAGGCACCCATTGCAATTCATATTAGAATACTTGTATTGTAGAGGACGACCCCTCCCTCTAGGCTTAAGTCCTCGTCGTATGTAGTGGCAATTTTGCACGCCACGAAATTTGTTCCACGTAATGTGAGCCACACGAGTACTTCTTACCTTGTATACCTACCCTCGTGTGGACAAGGGCAAATCGGTGGAAAACCATCACGCCCAACACAAGAGGGAAAATGGGCTGTACCCGCCAACCCAACGAAGTTTTCAAGCCTTCGGCATTTTGAACGAATGATTTAGCTGGTTGGCTTGGGTCACGGGTCCGTGACGGTCGTGGGGTCTTTGTTTCTGTACGGGGCGGCACTCCAAAACCTTGCAAACACCACCATGCGCACAACCCGGTAGAGTAGTCGGGAAGTGATTGCCACGTTGTTAGCACCCTTGACGGGAGGCGTCATCGTGGGCAGGACTTGTGGCAGTAATTCTGGTGGTGGTAGGAGTGCTCCAGTAAGACCCAAGGATAGGGGTTTGAATGGCATTAAGACCCCCGAAAGAACACGTCCCACTTCCGCGCAGGCTATATGCCACGCCACCCCACCCAAGGGACTCTCAAGCCTTTAGCGGTGAGAGAGGTACACGGTGGGGTAAACCTGCGGTACCCACCGCCCTGCTCCGGTGGGGATTTTTGTAACCGAGGAGCGCGCCGTGCATGCACATCTTCTTTCCTGTCTCCCACCGCTTCTCGCTCTCTCCTCCCTTCCCCAAACAATAATATATCCATATTGGTTAGGGTTTTCTTTTCGTGGCACGCTCATGAGAGCTGTCCACCAAGGTGGGCAAGGATGTCAACAGTTTGGGTGCAATTCTGTTTCTGCAAATAATCTCTCCAAACTTTGTTGTAGGATGGTAAGAAGGTTTCAACGGGTTCCTCGGTATCCCAATCTTTAGTATAACCCTCCCACCGCACCTTGAAGAGAAATCTCTTGCGGTAAGTACGGTGATTTAATACTTTCTTGACATTATAGGTGTCCTCCTCAAACTGGGAGGGCACTCTAGCAACCTCCTCCGTGTAATTTAGAGGCACGGTGGAGCGAGGGGAGTTGACCGTTTTCATTAAACAATCAACGTGGACATCAACTAACCTCCGTTGGTCCACTTGAATAGCATAGAGGTCGTGCGCCTTCTTGGCCACAACCTCATAGGTCCCATCCCAATAGGGACAAGTCCTATCGCCAAGATTTTTGCGTTGGCGACGAATCCATATGCGGTCCCCCTCGTACTCTTCTTATACTTACGAGCCATTGTCTCTTGCACTTGAATCATAGCCCTCCGTGCAAGAGCAATAAGCTCCTCACGCCGTTGGAAGTAGTGAGCGGCGTCTTGGGCCACCCCCTCAGGCTCAGCAAGAGGAGGCCCCTTAGTACGGTTGTGTTTACCAAACACAATCTCGTTAGGTGTATAACCTGAAGGACCTGTAGTCTCATGCCACGCTCGTACAACGGCGGGCAAAACCTCTACCCAATTAGTTTTCTTTCCTTTCCCTTTCCTCAAGGTAAGGGCTTTACCAACGGCACGCCTTAGCTGCTTGCCAGTATTTTCGGCCTTGCCATTACCTTGGTGCCTACCCGCCAGACACATAGTCGAGCGGGCACCAATCTTGAAACAAAGGGTTTGGAAATATTGGCTCACAAATTGTGGCCCACGGTCGGAGCATATTTCACGAGGGGCTCCGAACCTATCCACCCAGCGCTCCAATACCAAATGGGCCGCTCTTCTCCCCGTTAGCCCTTCATCCTTGTCTTCATGACGGGGTTTAGGAATAGGGATCGCGATGAGGTAGCCGGAAAGCCGGCATACACATAGGAGCATTCGGTCATACACCTCTCCATTGTGGGAGGTGGAAGGGTAGTGAAACACATCAAGCGCTATGGAGTCCATGGGCTCCATAGGTATAGGCATAGGGGTCATGTACCTTTGCTTGCGCTTGGTGTCATGCGTGTGAATGGCACATGAGGGACACCTTTGACATTGCAGTTCCACTGCTTTGTACAACCCCTCACCTTCCACGCCATGGTTAACTTCTTTCCAGTGTTTTTCCACACTGGAGGTAGTTAAGTGAAGTGCATCATGGTATTCGGCCACTAAACGATGCACTAGCGGCGCAGGAACACACCACCGTCCATTACGGACGAGCTTGTTATCCACCAACCTCACTCCATCTTGGAAGCTCCCATTCATGGCATCTTGCCAGTATGGTTTTGTAGCATTGACAATTTGGGTAGTGTCTAGCCCAATTTATCTCAAAAACATTGGGAGCATCCTCCCCATGTATAGGAGTTGCCTTCTTGTGGGACTTCCAAGATTTTTTTATCTTGACAATTCGCTCCAGTCACCGAAGCTTTCTCTTTTGCTTCGTCCCCCCCCCCACTGGAGGCGAAGCCAGAGGGGGTGGATCACACGCGGGTGCCCCTTGAGCCCGAGGCGCCGCTTTAGAGCTAGTAACAACGGGCGCCACAACCGCCCTAAATACAAGGGGGCGGGCAAGAAGTTCCTCCTTCTCGGCCGCCATCATGTCCCGCACATCGCCGGCCGCTTGGGCCGTCACATGTATGGACACATCACCCAACGCCGGGTTAGCAGGGTAAGCCCAACGGGACAAGAAACCACCCACGGGGTTCACTGGCCCCGGAGTGTAAACTACATGGAGGTCTAATTTGGAGAACAATTTATGCCAACGTGCTTGGCGTGGAGAGCGACCCCCCGCAGTTTTGAGGTCCTCTGTAGCCCAATTTCCAAGGCTACGGTGGTCCGTACGGACCTCCACGCGCTTTTTCGCCACCCAACCATGCCATTTTAAAAGCGCCGCCACTATGGCGTAGCATTCTTTCTCCCGAGGGCTCCAATTCAATTGGCTGCCTGACAATTTGCGGGAGAAAAAGGCAAGTGGCGTAGGGCACCATCAGGACCTTCCTGCTGTAGGGCCGCCCCCACCGCCCAATTACTAGCGTCCGGGGTGAGGACAAAGTCCTTATCCCAACGGGCTAGTTGGAGGGGAACAATATCCGTAATAGCACGCTTGAGCTTCAAAAAGGCCTCGTTAGCCGAAGCATTCCATGTTAGGCCTATCTTTTTGCCATTCTTATGCTTAGGCAAATCCTTCAACATATTGATCAAAGGGGCAGGTATGGGGGCGTAGTTTTGGACATAGCCCGAAAAATAGTTGGCGAGCACCAAGAACCCCTGAGGCTCTCGAACATTATCCGGTTTGTGCCAACGCTCAAGCGCCAACATTTTCCCTGACGCTGGCCGACGTGTGCCATTTTCCAACACATGGCCATAAAACTCAACTGAGCGAACAAAGAAATCGATTTTGCTAACCGAAGCAACCAACTCCTCTTTTCGTAGCCTATCCAACACGGCACGCACGTCGCGGTCGTGGCTAGCCAGTAGCTCCTCCTCCGTCGCACCGGAGGAACCAATAATAATATCATCAATATATACGTCCGCACAATCCAAACCCTGCAAAACATGGTTCATGACCGGTTGAAAAATAACGGGCGCATTCTTGATACCCATAGGCATAACACGCCATTCATATCGCTTACCCGCCAAATTCATGGCGGTCTTAGCCCGGGATTCAGGGTGAAGGGGAATTTGATGAAACCCTTTGCTCAAGTCCACAGTAGTGAAAATCTTGTGTTTGGATTGATTTTCCAACATGTTTTCTATGAGGGGGAGGGGGTGTGCGTCAGGCAAGGTAGCCTCATTAAGTTGGCGGTAGTCCACCACGAGGCGCCATTTTCCTTTCTCTTTCTTGGGCACAACGAAACCGTTGAAAGCCCATTCGGAGGCAGGGCACGGCTCAATCCAGCCACGAGCCAAAACGTCCTCCACTATTTCTTGCTCCGCCGCAGCGCGCTCCCCCACCAACCGTATAGGTTTCACGCACTTGGGTTTGGCGTTCGGGTATAGGTCAAGTTTAGCAAACCCCAACCGCTCCGTACCACGGACCTTAGGGTGTTTCTGGCCCGGATGGAGACGAACCTCCCCACTAAAAACATCCTGCTCATAGTCCGCGAGGATGCGCCTCCTCATGAGCTCCACCTCCGGAGACACAATAGGCTCTTGGGTGTTGACAACGCCACCCACACGAGAAGCCGCCAAGAATCGTGTGGCGCCTTCACGTTTTCGGTAACGCTTAACGGTAGTGGCCCTCCCACCCAACAACTCTCGTTCAATTTTCGCAATGCGTGAACGCACGCATTCTTGTGCCTCCAAATCTTCGGGGGTAGGGTCAAGAGTAACGGGCGCGAGGAGTTTTTTATGGGTCGCCTGATATGTGAGGGTGCGCACCGAAACCAAATGGTTAGGCACCCTTTCATCCTTCGACTCTTCCTCCCAGATCATGCCTGGCTCGTGTTGGGGTTAGAGACGGCTGGTGCCAAAACAGAGGCCACATGACATTTAGTGGCCGCCAAACTTTCCTCCGCAATACCACCGTCCACGTATAGCGCCACCGTGGACCAACCCCGTTGAGGAAGGGGCGTGAGGTGGTCATTCTGATAGAGACAGGCTTTAGTCTCTGGCCCAGGAAGGTGGTATCCTTGCAAAGTAATTTCCATAAGGGGTTTCCACCACTCCCTATGTGTCCACGTAGGCCCTACGACGATGGCTCGTAGTTTTTCTTGCTGAATTTTCCGAACACAATCGGAAAACCGATGATAGGGAGGGCACATCCAATACAATTTGGAGGGGTCCGCGGGAGTGGAAAAGAAATCTTCAAGCTGCGAAACCCAACAGGTAGCCTGGGCCATACCCCAGACCCTATTGAGGGGGTCCACATCAGGGTTTTTGCCAAATCGTTTTTTGACATGTGCGGCCCAATATGGCGTGAGGCCATAGTCAGACTGGGTCCACATGGACCCATCACGCCGCGTAGGTAGAACATCACGGGCAAAGGCTTCGGGAGCAAATTCAATGAGCTCCAGAGCACAAGCCCGGTCCTGTACGGGGGCCACGGAGGAAGCGGTCAAGGCATAGGATATGTGTTTCTCGGCCTCAACACGGTTAGGCGGTTCGCCACCAGGGGGCGTAACCACAGTGGCCGGGGCAGGGTGCGTAGGAGTGACCGCCCCAATGACTGGAACGGTTAGGCCCCACACGGACTGACGTGACACCTTACCATGAATGGGTTTCACCATAAATGGTTTGCCGGTTCGTGGAGCTTCACGGAAGTCCTCAATCCAAAAACAGGGGTGCACTGGATGGTGAGAGTACAAACAATTGAAACGGGCAAAATGGCTCACACAATGTTCGTAACCCCATGGGTGCCCCAAAACCATATCCCAAGGTAAATTCGGGACAGGGTACGGGGACACGCCATACTGGGCAACACGAGGAAGTGAAACACTACCATCCACAACCCCCGTAAATTGAATTTTGACGTCTATTTGCTCGTCCCCCCCTGGCAAAGGCGTCTCATTATCGGCTTGGAGTAGGCGCCTCCGTTTGGGGGATTAATATTCTTCGGAGAGTTGGTCTCCAAAAACATTGGGGTTGGCCAAAGCAACTGCTTGGTACCCAAAATCCACCAATACATGGAGGGCCTTGCGTTCTCCATTTGGCAAAACAACCTGAACTGAAAGTTCGGTTTGAATCTCACTAGTCACTATATGCCCCTTCATGACTCTCCATGGAACGAGAGCCACGGTAGTGTCACAGGGGTGCCCGAGGTTCTCTTCTTTCGAAGAGGGCGCCTCTGGGCACTCCTACCAACGTCCGCGCCCGTTCGGCGCTCCCTTGCCTCCTTCATCACCCTTGCTGCCGCCACCCTTATAACCACCACCACCCTTATCACCACCGCCACCCTTATCGCCACCCTTAGGCTAACCACCTTTAGACTTACCCGCAATGTTCCAATGAGTGTCATTGCACGGAGATCTAGGCTTACACGTCCAAAGGGTGGTATTGGTGGCACCCCAATCAATCCAAGACATGTCCATCTCCGTTTGTTTACGTGTTTTCCAATGTTTGGAACACGGAACTCAAAGGGTAGGTGGCGGTTTAGCCCCGGGGTCGAAGGGTTTCTTCGCCGGAGGTTTACAGTGACCCACGGCGTTGACGGAGGTGTCAGCGGGTTCGGAGGTGTCAGGGTCTGCCGTAGCCTCCGCATTAACCGCATTCACCGCGGTTTTATTGTGAGAAGGGCGATGAGTGTACGTCACCGTCGTCTTGTCTTCTTTTTCTGAGGCGTTCGAGAGCTTCCCTCTCCGATACGCTTTTATGGGCAAGGGCGTAGATTTCCGCAGGCTTCAAACGAGGCCTACGTTGCTCAACTTTCATAGTGTAGCCGCGTGTGTGAGGTGTGTTGTTGAGTTTCAAGATCCACTCCTGGAGAGCCGGGTCTTTGCAGTCAACTATCACCCCCGGCCCCGAATAGGAAACAATCTCAGGAACCGTAGTGCAAGCTTGAGCGCTATATTTCCTGAGTTCTTTTTCGAATGGGGCGCGACCCGGCGAAGGGTCAAGGCCACTAAAATCCACCACATAGCTGTCTGGGCTTTTCTTAGCCTCTTGCTTGACGTCCTTCTCCTTGATCCACGGGAGCTTGCTTAGGAGCTGCTCCTGGATCACGTGGGGACGAGTCTCATTGCTCAGAGGCAACAAACGTTGCCAACGAGCATAGAAATCTTCAACGTCGATGAGGGTCACTTGCCCTTTAACCACCCTGGGGGTGAGGGCTCGCCACCTTTCATCAGCCCTTGAGGGGTCATACTCGTGGAGACGTTGTTCCAAAAAGTCCCACAACTCTTTGAGGGTGGGGGCCGTGCGTGTGTGGCCAGTGGCCGGCAACCCAGGCGTTGATGATCGCCTTTAGCCATGGGGGCAAGGTACTCAAAATCATTTTTGCCTCGTTGGCCTTTCGGTACATGGGATCACACCCCCGCAACCATTGTTGAAGCTTCTCCACCCACTCATCGTAGCACTCTAGCTGCCCATTAAATTGCGGTTTAGGCATATCACTATCCTCCACCGCTTTGGTGTAACTATTTTGCACCATAGGCATTTGGTACGGGTGGTAAGCAGGGGGAGCCATGGTTGGCCGTGCACCTCCACTTGCACTTGCTGCAACCTTCACTGGAGAGACTGTACACGTATCCGTAGGATGAGAGGGCGTGAACGAAGGTTTCCCAGGGGAAGTGAAAACATTTTTCGTGAGGGGATTAATGTTCCCCAACGAAGAGGTGTTCTCCTCTTCATTGGCCCACGGGCTGTAGGCTCCGTGGGGTGTTCTTCGCCCTTAGGCGTCACCCTCCACTCGGGAACAGCACGTTCCTTCTGCTTTTCGGCGATTCCCCTCCACGATGTAGGTTCTTGGGGGTGGGGGTGTTCGTAATGTCCTTCCCCCCCCCTCGGCCACCCCGAATCCGGACAAGCGTTCGGATGGTAGATGCAATCGTGGGATGGGTGGACGGAGAAAGGAAGGACACACCCACCACCGGATGAACCGGATGGCGCGCCCATGGGCGCCGTAGGCGCCGCCGGTGTAGGATCAGGAACGGGCGGAGGCGCTGATGGCGGGGGTAGGACCACCGTAACGGGTTCCGCGGGCGTGGAGTACCAGTGGTCCCACGCATCGATCCTAGATGCAACGGCGGTGTAACCTGTAGCGAGCGACTCCACTGCGCTAAGGCACTTAGCCGTGTTGCCGTTTGACATCTTAAGATGATCTGCCACGCTAGCCTCCACCACCTTAGAATCCCGGCGGTAGCCCTGAACCGCCGCGTCAAATTTAGCCAATGTAGACAAGATTTGGGTCATCCGGTCCCCGTAGGACTGACTGATGCCCACGGTAGAGGCTACTGCCTGAGAAAGTTCCTGATGGGATCGCTGCAACTCCGGATTCTGAGTTCGCAGGTCCTTCACCTGTGCCATCAGAGATTGGATGCACGTTTCGTAGTGCACCACACACCGGGGACAGCCACAGGTGTGCTGTAGGTCTTCCTCCCCCCGTGTAGGAGTGGGGCCCCCAGAATGTCAAAAGGATGGACCCACCCCTCCACGAGGAGGAGATGACCCACCACCGCCCCCCCCAGCAGCCCCCCCTGCCACGGAGGGACCAGAGGGCCCCCCCGCAGGGCGAGCCGGGGGTGTGGGGCGCGCAGCAACAGGCGCTGGCACCCCCCCACTAGAGGGATGTCCCCCCCCCGAACCCCCACCACTGGATGGCTGAACCAGGGGCGGGATTCCTTGCACGTGCTCGATGTAAGCCACCTGGCGGTGGCGGGGTGACGGCGGAGGGGGAACATGACCAACAGTATTCGGTCGCGGCGGTGGGGGTGGGGAATCGTCCACCACAATATACCGTGGTGACTCATGAACCACCATAGGTGATCGAGTTCTCGGATGGGGAGCAAAAACAGGCTCCGATCCCGTTGCAACTCGGATTTACCCGAATAGGTGAGGAGGAAAGAAGAGATGGCGAAGCAATAGCACTACACAAGACACATACATGGGCAACAGAACGGAAGACTGAGCTCCCGTGAACTGAACCCTTCATAAGAATTAATTAATCGCCAGGCGCGAAGCGCGCGCCGCTTCTCCAGTCGCCAGATCAGGACCAGAACTTGTGCGATGCGCAACAGAGCTCTGGTCCTGTCGTAAAACTTTCTGAATGTATTGTAACAGGACCAATCACCCAATGCTGCTACCACATGCGGATCCACGCCAAGATAGATTAGTGCAGTTGCTGCTGCTCCTCGTGTAGAATGCGCGGAAAACGAATCCGTCTCCAGTTCCCCCAATTTCAGTAGGTGTTTCCTTAACCAGCGAGTAGTGAGACCGTTGATGGTATCAGATGATAAAGGCTTCCGTGGCTTTCGTAGGGACACAAAAATCTCAGAACCCTCGTAATCACCAGTAGCCTCCAAATAACGCGCTAAGCAGCGCTGCGGATCAATAGACGGTGGCGTAACATTGTGAATAGGATAACGTGCATGGTATCTCCTCCCTTTGCGCTTAGCAGAAATGAACCAAGGCTGAGCAGCGCGTTGGATATCCCTATGTGATCGCGCCAGATCAACGCCTCGGAACAAGGCAAAGAATCTCAAGGACAAAATGGCTTGCAAGCGCAGCTGAGCTTCCGTCTCCACAGGTTGCTGATGCATGACTTGTATAAGACGCCGTACATCATAGAAACGATGATAATGAGGAACACTGACGAACCAGTCACGTTTCAAGTTGCGTAGCATACCCTCGAAACATAGTTGCGAAGAGCACGGGAATACACACACTGCTGAATACGCCATACGCCCAGCACTTAAAGAATGCGTGCGTGAAAACTTTAAAAGTTGCACCGCCACCGTCATCAGTGGGATTTGACCAAAGCGCTCCACCTTCAACAGTGGAGCAAGCGCCGCGTCTTGTAACAAGAACGTACCAAACATGTGCCACGCAGAATTGTAATGTTTCAAGGTGTCCTTCCCGATTTCATTGATGATAAGCGTCGCCTCTTCGTTGGTAGCTCCTCGCAATTGATAGTATTCACGCAAACATACGCCAAGGTCAACACGAAACGTGGTTGTGTCTCCGTGCCGTCTGGCATTTGCAAACGGAACTCCCACGTGTTCACTGCGAACTTCACGTGTTTCATCAATAGGTTCCACCAAACCTCGCGCGGCCTGTACGGCAGAGCCATGAGAACCTTCACCCCTGGTGACTCCAACACTTTGTTGACCAACTGAGGTATGTGCTTGAACGGCGGGAAGACCCACCCCGGTGAAAGTAAAGTTAGATTCTGGGAGAAGACATCGATGGCGTAAGCCCCCGGCTGAGGACACGGACTGACGAACTTGCTGCACACCGCATTGGAACTCCTTGACATCCAATCGATTTCCGGCTGAATCCAACTTTTGAACTCCTCCAGGATCCAAGTCAACACGTCCAACGGGAAGGTAGCCTACGACGGTGTCCAACGAAGCCGAGACCAAATGTCCGCCGGATTCACCGAGGTGTGCACGTAAAACGGTTGAATCTCGATAGGATTGGCTTGTGTAAAATTCCACAGTTGGAGAATCAATGCGTTGAACCGCGGCTTGCGACCTCCCCACTTGCGGAGATACCAGTAAAGGACCATTGAGTCGGTGAAAAATCGCAGCGTGGTGTCCCTCAGCGCATACGCTTGAATAGTCAGTAGGGCTCCCCTGAACTCTTTGACGTTTATGTGTTCCTCTCGAAGCAGGAACCAACCGAACGCTGCTTGGGCATTCCCTTGAAGGACTCCGCCCCACGCCAGATCCGACGCGTCCGAGTACATGTCCCTGACGTGACCCATGGAAACTACGAAGGTGCGTCCCTTCCACTGGTGTAACTCGTCCGCCAGATCCATCAACTGACGTGACACGCGCTCCGGGAGCGCCACGTCTGCCTCCCAGCCAGCCTGGACTGCCACTGCCACGTGCACCGCCAGGGCGTCGCTGAGGAGTCGGATATCGGGCATGGCGAACAACAAGGAACGGATTCTTCCAAGAACGGAGGCGCATCGCCTCACTGATGGTGTGTGACTGTGTGCCAGTCTGTTCACGTCCCGAAAAATTGCTTGTAGGCGCTTTGGAGGTACCGCGACGAATCCTTCCCTGAAGTTTAGCATAAAACCAAGAATTATAATTTCTTGAGACGGCTCCAAACATGATTTTGGGACATTGACCAATATACCCAACCGATGCAAAAGCGGTACCAAAAAACGTGTGTGTTCCAGACATTCACGGTAAGTATTGCCAATGATGAGCCAATCGTCCAAGTAGACCCAAACGAGTGCTCCGCGATCGCGCACGGCATTTAAAATTGGTTGCATGAGGCGTTGCCATTCCCGTGGTGCAACGTTTAATCCAAACGGCAAAACGCACCACCTGTAAAATTCACCGTCGACGTAGACCCCCAAATAAGGTCGATCCCGCGGATGGATACCCATGTGAAAATAAGCACTTTTCAAGTCAATTTTGCAAGCATACTGACCGGGTCTCAAGAACGGTAAAATGCCCCACAGAGTGACCAAACGAAAATAGGTGGTCTGTACAAACTGGTTCACGTTCTTCAAATTGGTGATAGGTCGACGGCCTCCCTCAGGATGTGCCTCGTCTGACGCTTTGTCCACTGCGAACATACTTGCACAACACTTAATGTCTTTTCGCTCGACGCGTTCCATGCAACCCTGTTGCACTGCATCCAACACGTGTTTTACCAATTCAGGGTCGGTTACCTCTGCGTGGGAAGAACAAGGACGGAAGTCGTCGGTTGGCCGATCCGGATCAAAACCGTCAACCCAATCAAGCTGCAGCCCATTGCGAATCACTGACGCCGCGTATGTGTCCTTCAACGCTTCCCATTCATGCAATTGTGCACGACAGCGCAAATAGAGTGGCATGTGGGGAAGGATCGGCGGTGGCACGCACACGGCTGGCGCCAATAAATCCTCTACAGTCAAGCTACTGCTGTGGTCGTTCATCTAACTTGTCGTTACGTGGCACAAATCTTTGGGTAAAACCCTTACCTTTGCCTTTGCCTCCTTTGCCAGATCTCCGTGGATCAAAACGACCTCGTGTTGAAAACGAACGGAAAGAACTACGATGCGAGTAAGGGGAGAAACGCGTGCCTCTCAGGTCTTTTCGTAATTTGTCGCGCGACTGAAGTAGTGACATGTCATCCTTCGAGAGTAACTCTGGCGCAATCGCAGGTTGTTCAAACCGTTTATCTACTGCCACTCGCCGGGAGCTTTGGATGCTGTAGTCCAACGCACCCAACATTGCAAACAAATGTTCACATAATACCGTTGTGTCATCCTCGCGTGCTAAGACTACTCCCAGGACTCGCATGGCGTCTTTTACCTGTTGTTCCCAACGACGCTTCTCTGCGTCCGCTGGATGTTTGTGCGTTGGCGCGTTATTAACCGCTGCCCTATGGAACTCGTCGAACACTGGAAGGTGCTTCAACATCTTTTTTCTGCGAAACTCGTCTTGCAAAACCTTTCGCTCTTCCAGGAGTGCAGACAAGCGTGAAGGAAGCGACAGAACCTCATCGCGCCACACGAACGTGGACTCCTTGTCCGACGCGGGGCCAGCGTGGTCCTTGGGACCGCTCAAAGTTTCGCATGCCAAGAAGACGTCTTCGCGATGCGACGACGTTCCTGTTCTGCCAATGTGGTCGCCCTTTAAGGTGAGTAAGGCATCACGAACCAAGGCCATCGTGTCTTTGACAGTGGCCAGTATTTTCTTTCCTGTAAGTTTGGAATACAGTGACGCTGCCTGCCAAGGACTGAGACCACTCATTGCGCCTTCTTTTGCCAACTGTGCTGCATGTTCCAACGACACAGAACTCAGGTTCCACGCCGAATCCGGCAATTTCAGCACGAACTCGTGAAAATCCAGTGTCTCATTTCCTTCTGTCGTTTTGTTAAAATTTATATCCTTAAAACATTTTGGATTGCATCAGAAATCAAAGCTCTGGGTACAGCAAATCACTAGTTGTACAACTCAGTGAGCGCGTGACCGGTTTTAAGAGCATGGGAGGTTAATAGTGGTTGGAGCATGTAAGGAGTACTGATTCTGATCCCCCCCCCAATTGGGCAGTCGGGGGTCCTCCGTAGGAGATGTATTTGTTGGGGGAGAGACCAAGTTTATTGGGAGGGTTGCTGAACCTCCCTCCACCGGATTCCCTCCCCCCCAGCACAGATTGTTGACCTTCGGCATTGCCGGAGAATCATCCACTACGGATGGACGATCTTTCGTGCCACTCATAGGCACTGGAGATGTAGTACCGGCCCGGTCCTCCGTAGGCTTCGGAGATTCCACGACAAGACACGGGCGGTTTTTGACGCCGCTCATAGGCACCGGGGAACCTTCCACAGCAATGAACCGAGGGGTCGGAGAGTCCTCCACCGTGATGTAGTGGGGGGCCGGGGATTCTTCCACAAGCATGGGGCGATCCCTGGTCCCTGACATAGGTTCAGGAGGTGCAGGCGACGAGGCAACGGAAATAGGGGAATGAGGGAGTTCATGACGTTCCAACACTCCAATCTCCTCCTCCTCATCGTCGCTCCCCTGCTCCACCGCAAGGGGGAACCACTGGTCACACTCATCGTCCTCAATTTGTGTGGGGGATTCCTCGATGATCGTAGGATTTAGCCTGGATCCGCTCGGAGAATTTGGAGACGCCCCCAAGGCAGGAGATTCCTCCACCAGGGAGGGAAACCGCCGTGATCCACTCATTGGAGTGGGCGACGATTACACAACAGTGGGGTTCTGCCTAGTCCCCGACAGGGCTTGCTGGATCAGGGCCACGGCCTCTCGAGCCGGACCCAGATGGCCATGGGGATCAGGCGTGAGCGCGAGGACTCGACGGTTTTCAGCGTCGAGTTGGTCATCAATGGGGCTGATGCGCCCTGCTGCAAACAGGTTTTTTCTGACCTGAGGCTCTTGCAACCCCCCTAGGGACGGAGGAGTGCCAGAGTCGACCACGATAGGCCCCATTGGCGAAGCCATCGTACCCCAGTCGGCAGCGCGTGAGGGCGCAGCGTTCGTACGCTCGATCACCCCAGTAGATTGGTCGATTACTGCCCGATTCTCGGCGCTAGTACCAGTTTCCGAGCCCATAATAGGCGATTGTGGTCCTCTTATCGCTCCCTGAGGGTGGCCGTCTATTTCCCCCCCAACCATCCCAGGTAAACCAGCTGGATTTCAAGGATGGGGGGCCCCGATGGGAACATTCGGGGATTTCGGAAACTTAGGATTCGTAGCCACTCGGGGCTTGGCCCGTTTTTGCCGCCCCTGCCCGGTCGATGGGGTCAGGGCCGAGAAGGTCTTGAGAGTGGGGACCTGGACACCCTCAGATATCCCTCCCGGGGAAGAGATTTTAACTTGAATTTGTCCACGATGTCTTGGACAGATCGCTTTCCGCGATGCCAAACGCCCAACAGAGACGAAAACCTTTCGCCTCTGCTACCATGAAACCAGACCGGGTGGTCAGGAGCAGAGGTCGCAGTGGCATGGGCAGCAACATTGCTTGGCACAGAAGACATAACGATAGTGTTGACTGAATAGTATCCTGCAAACAGGTACACATAGCCAATGAAATACCTGATATGCAGATATGAGAAATCCACCCTATCATCCACTAATTGATATAACTACTAAACATCCAAGATTGCCTTATCTATCCCACATCCTATTTTCCTAACAAGGAAATGAAATATGATATAACCTATCCCACATATATCCCATATATAGGGCCAAAGAATGCTCCCTTAGGGGTACAATGCCAGGGTAGGGTTGTGACCTGCTTCAGAGGAGGATCTGCTCTCTCGAGAATATACCAAACTCAACCCGAATGTGCTTGTCATCGCATCAAAAGTCACGAACGGTCATCGCTTTTTGAGCCAGCGACGCGCAAATGTCGTGTCGAGGACGACTGCCTGCATCTACGACCTGCAAGAAGTTGTCGACAAAGACAGCTGGCGGTAAACAACACCGTTTCCCTATGAGTCAATGCGAACCGCGCCTGACACATCTTTCGACGAAAGCGGAACCCCTGGCAGCGCACCAAGCTACCAATGGTATGCCAAGATCGAAGTGGCTTGTCAGAATTTTTGTTAGGCCCTCGTTGACTGGAAAAATGCAACGAGGAACTGAACTTGAGGTTCACGAACAAGGTCGTTGAAGACGACCTCTCAAACCTAATCGCACGTCTGAATCGCATGCATCGCGAGATTTGCGGGATCGACCACCTGATCCATGTCGCCGACGGAATCGACCTGCTCTTCAAATACCGACGTTTCTCGACAGTAGCGAAGATGCGTCGATCGGCTTCATCTGCGATCCCGATTCCTGGGCTCATTCGAGACCTCATGAAAGTCTGCCAAACAAGCGATTGCTTATTCCAAGACCGAGCACCCTTTCTCGCGTATAAGATTGACTTGCTCCTTCGACGACACCAACTTCAAGGCCTTCGAGGTACCACTCAACCCGGGTACAAGAGGTACCAATATGCCCAAGTTCAAGCCCAGGACCTCATGGTCCAGCTGCAAGAATATCATCCATTGGGACAGTCCACCAGTCCGTACCCCTACAATGTGGTCGCACGTGGGGCGCCAATCAATTTGGTCCAGCTGGCGACGATCTACCGGACCAGCCCTGGGCAAGTCAGAAACCACAACTTCGAAAAGGAAATCCAGAGGGTCGCACGTCTTTCACCGACCAACGAAAGGTATATCCACCTTTTTCCTTTGGAAGATTGCACAGATCTGACTCGACGCCTGGGAACTTCGAAGTATCTCATGTCTGCCTTGGAGAGTCAATATGAAAAGAGAGAGTACTGGCGTCCAGAGGTCCCTTATTGAAGAGATGTTTATGTCGGCGAACAAAAGAAGCTCCAGTCTTGCGTTCGGCCGCCACCGACGCGTTCCGCTCGGATCTTGTCGACCTGCGCTTCCTGCCGGCAGATTCGAACGCTTATCAACATCACTTTGATTTGTCAATGTTCAAGTACCTCACGCCGACTCAGACCAACTTCCCAGCTGACCAGCGATGGAACGTACACTGTCGAGACCAAGTGTTCCAAGCTGTCATTGTCAACATCGCCTCGAGCCTTGTGACTGCAGACGCGGTTCCATTCGCCCTGCAGAATACTCTTGCCGATGGGCAGTATGTGCAACAATATCTCGGTCGACTGCAAGCCGATTCTCGAACAGACACTCTCAAGATCACTGATCGAAATGCCCTCGGTCCTGGTGACGACGTCTCACCACGATAATGGTTTTTTGGAGGCTTTCGATCGCGGACACCCCATGGTGACGAGTCCACACGCAAACTGGTCAGTTTTACCACAGCTATGCCGCTGGTTCTGGTTCGACTCAGAAGTATCGATGGACTACTTGTCGACATGACACTCAGTGCTTCCAGACCACCTGTCGAACGGATCTGTCGAACCCTACCATCTGGTAACAGTCGAGCCTTTGGGGTTTATCTTACACCCAAGTAGCAAACACTGGGACCAGGACATTTTTGAGCTCTTGCCCGTGAGCATGTCTTCGTATTCCATTACAAGTGCCCTATCAGCGGCCGGCCCGGTGATCCCAACCTTGGATCGATCGATCATCGATCTGGAGTCCCGATCCAGAAACGCACATTCGAGAGCAATATCTGTCAACACTACACCGGCCATGATGCTTTCAAGTTAATGGCTAGCGTCAAAACGCGGATGGGAGGTGCAAGAAGAATGTCTACTTCGCATGAAGGAATCGTGAACATTCCTGTGGGGTATGGACTGCTGATTCGACAGTCAGGCCGCCTGTTAATGGCGTTGACTGACTTAATATGCCCTGTGGATCTGACAGATGTACAGTCCTGTTGGCTGTTTGTTCACAGGAAACTTAGACTCGATGGTTGTGTCCCTGCGTTATGGTATCTCCACGAGCTCACAGCTTTGCTGTGGGTAGCGCCGTACCCGGGCGAGGCTTCTGCAGCTTCGACCAAGACGCTGTGGCAAAGTCAAACACGGCGCGTGCATAGGCGCCGATGACAGGTGTTCTCTGCACTCCACCCAAGCCTGTGGGTCTCCACCACTATTATGCTTCAGGAACAAACACATGTCGAGGTCCAGAAAAAAGGTTTTTTCTGTCGATTGTTTGTGCAGTATTCGACGTTGCAGCGCCCATCCAGACGAGTGGAACCTCTTCGAGGTCACAAGGAGAGGTGAAGTTATGGTTCCGAGCAGCAGCAGCAAAGCGAACACGCAACCGCACAATCGTTCACTGCAGTCTGCGAATACATATGAAACATCGAGATGCCAGATGCTGTGAACGAAATGTGTATGACATTTCAATATCTTTGAACAGGGTTTTTGTCTTCGAATTTGTGGATTGGGTACCATTTGGTGCTCTGCCTAAAGATCCTGCGCAAAGGGGTTTTTCGTATTTTGGAATTTTCGAGAACCACGGCAGTTCCCAAGTCAAATCACAACGTCATCCCGCTCCCCACGGCTGCCACATCTGGATGGCATGTGGTCGCTCGGACGGGCGCTGCCACGTGCGAACGGTGTGTGGTCGCCCCCAATGGCTCTGCCGGGGGCACAGGGTCTGCCTGGACCTGGTCCGGATCCCCAGCTATCGTCCAACAAGCCCAACTGCGAACGCGGCACTTCGCTCCCGGAAATCCTCAAGCCCTCCAGCTTCTTCAGCCTCCTCTGCAGCTCGGTGACCACACCGCTCAGCTCCTTGGCTTCCCTCTTGGCAATGTGCAGCGCCTTCTTGGCCTTGGCGGCGACTGTCCCACTCTTGTTGGTCTCGGTCCTGTTGATCGAGACCTCGCGCTCCAAGACCTGGACCTTCCCCTTGAGGTACACGATCCACCTCCAGGTGCTCTGCGCGATGTCTGCTCCCGGCGATTCGGCCGGGGGCCCGCCGTCTCGGGCTCCTCCAGGCGGTCCTCTGCCCGGTGGTCCTCCGGATGGTCCCCCCCCTGGGGTCCTCAGGGTGGTCCGCCATCCGGGGGTCGTCCGTGCGGGGGTCCATGCGGAAGCCAAATGAGCCGGCACCCGAGTCGAATCCCATGTCCTCATCGGTGTCCATGTTGCCCCATGGGAATCCGGTCAGCAACGGGGGTTGGCATGGGCCTGTATTCCTACTGCGTTCGGGGGGTGGGAGGCCCTCTCATTCCGAACCCAGAAGGGTGCTGTTGCCTCCTCAGCCGCTGGCTCTGGCCACTCCCAGCCTGCAGCCCAAGAAATCTCGGACACGCCGGCGGTCCGGTCCATCCCTGTCGCTGCAGGTAACGAAGGCATCAGAGTCATGGGGCTGCCCCTGTCTTGGCCCCCGGGTCGTTTTGGGGGTCTTCCACTTGCCCTTGCGGCGGTGACAGGGGGCGCGGCAACTGCCCTCCCTGCTCCACGCGTCATCGGTGTCCGGGTCTACCTTCATCATGGAGGCGGAGCCCCATTCGAAGAGCCTTCGAATGGTGTCCATGAGAGACCCTCCCGGGGGCGCCTCGCGCTTGATCTTCTTCTTGGCATCGTCCATGGCTGCGGCGGTGGCTTCAGTGGCTCGCCTTTAGGCCTCATCCCAAGCGCAGGAGGCCTCCCCCCCACAGATCCTTCTGACCAGGGACTTCAGGCCTCCAAGGCCCTGATCTTGGCTTCAGGTTTCGCCCTCTCCTCGGCGACCTTCCTCCGAGCGGCTTCGATGGCCTCCCCCTTTGCGGCGTCTGCGTCAGCCTCGGCCAAGGCCTCCTGATGGGCAGTTTCCTGTGCTTCCCTTTTTGCCTTCTCTTCGGCTAGGGCTTCGTGGAGCGCCCTTCACCTCCGCCTCCCTCCTGGCAACAGCCTCCTGGGCTTTAGGGGCTTCGCGAGCGGCCGCCGCTTCCTGCGCGGCTGCTTCTTCCTGGCACCTCTCCCAGGTAGCCGCTGCTTCGAACGCGGCTGCAGCTGTGACCGCGGCTATGATTGCCGCTACGGCCAAGGCCTGGATTCCCAGGCCCTGCTCCCACTCAGTCGCCTCCTGCTGGGCGATGAGGACGGCTTCCTCCACGCCGGCATTCTGCTCCGCGTCCCGTTCTCGGGCAACCCGGAATTTGCAGGGGACTCTGCAGACGCGCTCGCAAGCGCGGACCACTTCGCCACGTGGATCTCTGCTCGGGCCTGATCACCTCAGATACAGCGGACAGGGCTTTGCCCCAGATCTTCGGGCAACCCCGATGATGTCACTCAGGGTTGCGGCACCCGGATTGTGGCCCCGTTGGCCGTTTCAGGGGCACTCACCTCCCCAGCAGGCCTTTCCGCCTCAACGAGGTCGGAGCTGACGGTGGGCAGCTGTCGGCTCTCACGCCAGACACGCCACCGCTTCTGCTGCAACTGGTACTCGTAGCCGAGGGCTTGGAGTTGAGCTTCTATCTCGTGAGTGTTTGGAGCCTCTTGGCGGATCGCCACGTACTGAGGGGCACGCACGCCATCCTCAGACCGGGACTGGCTGAACTCCCGACCCTCCTTGAACCACTCACGAGACCTCAGACGATGGCCAGGTTCGGAAGCCGGCGCATGTTTGCAGGGCTCGACACGGGCCTTGGTTGTGGTTGTTGTTGCAGAAGATGCAAGGACCTGTTGATGTCAGAGTCCTCCTGTTGTTGATGCGGATGCTGCAGGGACTAGTAGATGTTAAAGTGTCCCTGTTGTTGATTCAGTCGCTGCAGGGACTCGTAAATGTGGGAGTCTTCCTCTTGTGGATGTGGATGCTGCAGGGACTCGTTGTTGTCAGAGTCTTCGTCTGCACCCCGCGATGGTCTTGAGTTTCTCGGGGTCGGGGTTCACGTTGGGCTCCTCAAAGGCCCTGAGTGGCACGCTGGAACTGGGTACCTCAGCGGTGGTAGAACGCTTTTGACGCGCTACCGTGGGGGCTGTCCACGGGTCACGCTGCCCCAGACACGCAAGCTAGCAGTCAGGCAAAGCACTGCCTTCACAAGGGCATCCTCATAGAGCAAAGCGTTCTAGGATCCTTGCCACTGTGCAACAAAGCAAAAGTATGTACAACGACACATCAGGGTATGTACACACAGGTGGGATCAGCCGTTGACTGCGGTAGGGGTGCCCCAGGGCATTGGACACACCGTCCTATATGATATTCCACATCCAGGTCCCACCTCCCTTGTGGCACGCAGGTGCGTGGGTTTAAACACAACCCACAGACCTGCCCAGATTTGACCCTAGAACCCTGCCAAGGGAGGAGTGTCCCGACACGCCACCAGCATGTCCCTAGAAGCCAATCAGCTTCTCGCGGCCGACCAGGGTAGGAGTTTTGGGGGACCCCGCCAAGCCAAGCCTCAATGCACCACCCTTGATACTCTCTTTGACCCTGTGCGTTGGGGTTTGGCTTGCTGTCCCGCTGGCTGGCTTACTGTGCTCCGAGGGGATGGTCACCCGACGGGTCATAACACAGCCAAAAAGGCATAATTAGGGAACAGGGGCAGCACTGTATGTTGCATATTTGCGGCTGGGGCGGAGGAGCAAATACCAAAGCCTGGGGCAATTGACCCTTGGTCATATGCTACAAGAATCGCGTTCCTTCCTAGCTAGGTTCCTTGCGCAACGAAGATATGGAGTTTGCAACCTGGCCTGGAATGGCATAGACGGCAATATTTGGCCGAAACAGCCCACACGCACGATCCCATATCTCCATGGCCATGGCGGGCAATAATCTCAGCAAAGGTACTATACACACATGGGACTTAGATCCTAGTATGTGCCCCATACCAGCCTCGAGGTTGCCTCTAGCTATTTTTCCTCTTGGCAGAAAAATGGCACACGGAAAAATGGCAAGGAGCAACATACCCCATATTGGGTCACCCGTGGACCTTGCATCCCAAGGCGAGGATACATGGGGACATAGCCTATTCGAGGCGGGTTCTTGTACCCTTTCGCAGTTGCCCTTAACCTTGCAAACCGGGCGCACACAGCCCCGGGGCTGAAAAAAGGGGGACAGTGAGTTGCGGACCATTGTGGTCCAAAAGAGGGTTAGTTGTCCCTAACGTCATCACTCCAAAAATTGTATCTCAGGTTCTCAAGAAAGATGGGCTTTGGGCTTTTGCATGGAAATAACCCAACGCCTTTACCACTTTTCACAACAGAGGTTCGCGTTCATAGCATAAGAAAAGCATTTTGAACACTTCCACCCTTGGAGCACACGGTACGTGCGAATAAGGGCCAACAAGCCAAAATTGGGACACATACACCCATGGAACATCAAAACCCATATAAGATGGTATATGGCTAAATTGGAGGATTCATAGTAATTTTTTAGAAACATGCTTACCATGGGTCTCGTGATCCCTTGGATCCCAAGTCAATCGTACATGCATATGGGTGCTTGTGGAAAATGAAGAAGTGGCACGCGTGCTCACAAGGCAATATTATGTAAAATGATAGACGAGCTTCGAAAAATAAAACAAGCCATGTACAATGCCGTTCCTGGTCTCTACCTTCAATATTGGCTTGATTCAAGGCCGGACCCACCATTGGCATTGACAGCAAGCCTGGGCGCCACGCCCATTTTGGCCAACTTTTAGAGGAAAGGTCGTCCTTTCAAGCGACCATGTTTTGGTATGCATTGAATTGCGTGGAGCGATCGTTGAGATAACTCCAAAATCGGAATAGGCCCTGGGCTTTTGGTCTTCCGAGCATTGTCTTGAGTTATTTATGTTCGTGCTCACAAGTACACAAAGTTAGCGTTTGCGCAGAATAAAAATTTCGGTCTTTCGCATCTTTGAATGCCCTAAAACACTCTTCTGCCCCGCTTCTCCAAAGGAAGCAAAATGCCCATGTGAAAAGGGTATGAAAAGAAGGCACATGAGGGAGATGTACAGTTCCCAATGAACCCATGGTCCTTGGTAACCAGGAGTTTGGTCACTTCATGGAAAAGGTTGCGCGTCCAGTTTCTCCCAGACCGGATGGCGAAAAATTCTGGTGAGTACACCAGATGAAAGTACGTGATAATCCCTACAGATCCAGCCCTGAATCTCCCTTCCACCCTGAAAGGTACAGGAGACAAAGTCAAAACTAAACCCGCCAAGGAACGTCGGCGCCAAACGGTGCGCAGGCAACGACGGGCAGCAATTTCACTGCGGCTAGAAATGGGGTCAGCATAATCAATTTTGATCCATTTCCCGGAAGATTCGATCATCAGAATGAGGTTCTAAGAATTCCGGACCAATTCAATTGATTAGGGAGGTAGGAGCCGACACCGGTCCCATTTCGTTTCCCAAAGCACTGGAGAAAATGTGTCTCCACAGGAAGGACGGAGGATAGCCATGAGTGATAGACAGGATGGATATTCACTATCTGAGCCACAAGGTCCTGGGTACCGCTTCACCATTGCGTCTTGAACTTGTAGCCCCCGGGCAGAGCCGGGGCCCGGCGGTACCCCACGACAATCAGGATGTTGTACTCGTGACGGGTTGTCCTCGTCCATCTCCAGGTCGGCATAGTTTAACGGGACGTGCTTGCCTCGGGGGTCCAGAATGCGCAGCTTCACCTGAGAATGATGCCGGTCTCTGTACAGGCGCTCCCCAACCTTGAGGGTATATGTATCCTCGCCGAGACGCTTCTGGGCCTCAGCAGAGACGTAGTAGGTGGCCTGCTGGTGCTCACTGAGCTTGGAGGGGCACTCCCGCCACGCGGCATCGCCAACCTTGTACTTGGTGACTGGCGGCTTCTCCTGGCAGTGGTGGCGCTTTTTGTGCTCCTTTGTGAGCGCCTCAGTGACCATTGCCGCCATCACCTCCGCATTTGGCCATGAATTCCTCAGAACCGTGTGCCTTCCCCGGGGTCGCCCACAGCAGACCCTGTTCCATCCGGTCCCTCACAAATAGGATCTGGTGGGAGGAGTATCTGGAGCGGGACGGCAGGTCCTGGTATGCCTGGATGGCACGCCACTTGCTGATCCACAAGTTGCGGCCAACACGCTCGAGGTGCATCGTCTTCAGTTGCTGGAACATCTGGCGTCCGGCAACCTTGGCGCGGCAATTGGACTCGCTACCATAGGCCACGGTTCTGGTATTGTGTATGCCCATGGACCGACACATCGTGGGGCACCACACGCCAGTGAAGTGACCCCCATTGTCAATGTAGATGGCCTCGGGTTTGCCAAACAATGTGGGCTAGTGGCTGATCATCTAGCAGGCAACCAGTTTTGCTGTCAGGCCCTTGTCCCGCACGGGTACCGCCGCGAGGTATCTGCTCTGACAGCCAAGGCAGAGGATGACACAGTCGTACACTTCTTTGCTGTGTAAGACGGGGGGCATGGCGAACTTGTAAACAACCACACTCTGAGTGGGTACGTCCGGCACGGGGGTCCAATGCGCGTTGCAGGCCCAAGCCCGGTGGCGTGGCTTGACCGCCTGGCACGCTTGACATGATCCAGAGACTCCTTTGAGTGCCTCACCAACAGCAACCCGAGGCGTCAACGACAGCCACCACGGCGACACCACCCGATACAACACTGTCGGCAACAACGACACCAAGGGGGCCAGGGCAAACACACCGGCCAGCAACGCCCATGGGAACCTCCGCCAGGAGTGGCGAGGTCCCGCCCCTGCCGTCAGAACACCACCATCCGCCAGGGCATCACCTACAACCCCCTACAACGCCAACACCCACAGCTTCCCCGGCAGCGCCCTCACCAACACCATCACCAGCACCAACTACAGCGGCAACAGGGCGACACTGCCACCCACCCACAGCATCGACACTCTCGACCACAACCGATGCAACACCTACCACTACAGACCCAAGGACAGCCGAAGGAAATAACCCAACACCAGAGACAACCGGCACCATCCGGACCACAAGCCGGCCAGACACTAGCCACGAGTGGCTCGCTAGGAACCGCCGACCACCCAAACGCAGGCGGCGCCCAGCACCAACACCAACAACTCCCACGCCATCAGACCACCACGAGACACGCCAACCACCACCGTGACGCCCTCACCGTCGGCAACACCAACGCCGCCAACACCCACGGCACTGTCCACACCACCACCAACCCCACCAACAACGTGCAGAGGTTCCGTCACCTACAACACCCCTACCACCACCACCATGACCCTGGCACAGAGTAACACCTAGGGCGCCCCCTGTGACAACATCACCAAAGACGCCAGCACGACTGGTGAACAAACGCCACCAGCGCAACCCACCGGGCCCCAGCCAGGGGTAGCAACAGCAACAGCACACACCGTCACGCCCACCGCATCGACATCAGCTGGAGCATCCCCAACATCAACCAGGGGTCCCCACCACCCAAGCAGCATAAAAAACCGCAGCAACACCACCACATCCACCACCCTCACCACCAGCGACACCAGCGGCACCCTCCGCCAGGAATGGCAAGGAGAAGACACAACAACGCGGAGCCACCCAGCGTCCCCGGCACCCTCACCATCGGAGCGCCACCACCAGCACCAACCCCCAACGCACCACCGTCACCGTCACCTACGCCACCGACCCCTGACTCAACAACCACACAGCCCGCACCAACGGCACCAGCCGGACAGTCACCGACACCACTTGCACCAACCTCACCAGCGACAAAGCCTGGTCAACCACCTACAACCAGGAACCGCAGGCACTCAAAACCAGAGCATCGCCGACAACACTCCCGGCCAACAAACGCACCGCCCTCAAGAACACCACCGAAAGCAGCACCATCGACTGATAGCCACAACACCCCCACAAACCACCTGGATACGAGTCCCCCTTCCCACCCCCCCCCCCCCCACGAACAACAACGGCATCGCCCACACCCCCCACCATCTGCACAACCGGGGACACCATCACGAGCACCAACCAAAACACCGCCGACGGCAGCCCCACCAACAACCGACACCCCCACCACCGCTGCCACCAGCGCCACCACGACCAGTCACACCACCCACCATCGGCGCCACCCACCAACGCCGCACCCTAAACCACACCTACACCCAAAATCTGCAGCAACACCAGCAGACAACCCGCCAGCGACATCACCCTCCGCCAGAAGAAAATGATCAGCACCAGCAGGAAAGCCAGCCCCCAGCGCCCAAAACAGCCCAAACACCTCCCACATCCGGACCCACACCGACCAGCATCGCCTACGCCGACCCACCATCGTTGTCACCGACAGCCGGAAAGACACCAACCTCGATGAACTAACGACCACAACACTGCCGCCACCGCACCCACACCGTCAGCATCACTGCCAGAACACCTGGCCGGGCCGTCAATGGCACCGCCGCCCATGGCACCACCTGCACTCACCAGCGCCACCACCACCCCGCGCGAGGCCAGGAACCACCAACACCACCACCGCTGGACGGGGACTACCCACAAACGAAGACCAGCTCCACCACCAACAACCAATACACCACCCGCGGCACCCCAATGTCGCCAACACCACCCTCAGCACTACGGCACCTATCACACCTCCACCACCAGCGGCAGCGTTGGCCACACCACCCGTCATCTACAGCACCCTCGCCACCACCGCCACGTCCGGCCCACAAACGTTACGCCCCAAGAGCCAGAAACAACACCCCCACCATCGACACTACCGGCAACACCACATACGCCCCATACGTCACCCTCGCCATGCTGACCAACCATCACCCTCACCATCAGTGTCCATGACATCAGAGGCACCAACACCACCGGCGACGACAACAGCCACAACAGCTGACCCACCAACTAACCACCATCAACTAGCCCAGCACCTACCTCATCTACGCTAACGCCCATACCAACCTCGGCAATGGCACCGCCAGCGGCACAATCATCCACTCCGACACCCACACCACCCTCACCACCAACATCACCACCACCCCCCAGGGTCAGGGCTGGCGGGGAACTGAACGGCAGAGCGAGCACGCCACCACCCGCATGCGTCGCCCACCCTATCGTACACCGCTCCGCAACACGCCCCCCCGCTTCCCCCGACAGGAGGTGCGCTGCAGCCCACTGCTGGGAAGACGACTACGACGTCCCCCCGGCCATCCGACACCTACTGGCCGCCAAGGCCCCGCGCCCACAAGCCCACCAGCAACCCACGAAACAGCAGGAGCCCAACCACCCCATGCCACCACGCTCCATATCACCCGCGTCCACCGCAGACCAGAACGCGGAACACCAGCGAGAGGAGCCAGACCCCGACCGCGCCGCCACACCCAAAAGCCCCCCCCCCCCCCCACAGGACATCTACGCCACACTGGCCAGCACCCTAGCCCCCATGGACGCCGAGCAGTACTGCCAGTCCATCCAACGAGACCTCCCTAGAGGACCACGCGACCCTCCAGGGGTGGGAGCAGGAGAAAAGGAACGACAACGAGTGGGGCACGGAGGAGGACCTTCTCTGGGAAGACACCGCGGAAGGCACCAAGGACGCCTTCCTAGAAGCAGCAGCCCAAACCTACCCCCGCCCGCCCGGGGACACTAGGCACAGCCTCCACGCCCTCCTAGCGTTCCACAGCTGGAAACACTGCCACAACATCACCCTCCACCCCCTCGACCACAATCCACACCGATGGACACCTGAAGACGACGCCACCGCCGCCATCACCGTACAGCAAAGCCTCGAGAACCCCGAGAAGTACCACATCACCTGGAACGATCCGGCACCCCACCCCCCCTGCCTCCCCCACCCTCCCAGATGTCTTCGCCACCATCAGCGCAGAACTGCAGGAGGCGAAAGCCCCACAACAACCGGACGAAGAGATGCCCAAGGCACCATCACCACCAACCACCCAGGAAACCACCGCACAGAGCCCCTCACCCACCCCATCACCACAATGGGGCTCCCCCCACAGCACCGCACCACCCCGGACCGCAACGGGTTTCGAGACCTACCACGGGAATGGGCGGTCCACAACGGCACACTCCGATGTGACGAAATCACACCGGGGCTCCAGGCCATCCGCCTCCACTCAATCACCGAGCCCACCACCACCTGAAAACTACTGACGGGCCGCCACCACCTCCTCCTCACCGTCCAAGGGGATGCCACAATCACACCAACCGAGGGAAACCCCGTAACAGCAGCCCCCGCCCACCCCGTCCACATACCCCCACAAGCATCGTCGGCACCTATGGCGGTACATCCAGGCCCCACCCCATGGCAAGCCATCGTCATCACCTATGCCACCCCCAACGAACACACACACACCTGGCAACAACAGTGGGAGGACATCCGGGGGGACCTCCCCCAAGAACACCTAGGGCTCACGCGCACCCACCACACCCCACACCCGATACAAGGAGTAGGCCAAGCGCAACATGGCATACACACCCCGGGACTATGAGCGTACGCCACACCCATAAATTCACAAGCAGCGGAGGACATCAAGACCACCCTATTCATTCAGCAAGCCCAGACCCAGACCCCGCACCGCAATACCCAACGAGGCTACACCATTTGGTGGGCATACCAAGACCATGACACCCTCACCCCCCAACCAGGCCCCCCCCCTCTAGACACCAACACAACCGCCCTCCTCCAAGCCGCAGCAGCGGCAGCCACACAGGTAGGGGCCCCGGAAACCTGGGGCCCACAATACCTAGTCGAAGCCAAAGTGGCGCCCCACGCGAAAGCCGAAGAGAAGCCCCCAACACCGAAGCCGCTCCACCCCCCACTCAAGCTGGACGCGACAGAACACACCCCCGGGGACGAACGGGCGACCCACTACATCATCCCCCACACCACCAGCCGCAAGAACGAGGACGCCAAGATCACCGTCACCCGCCACCTCCCCCACACCACACAGGTGTATGAGCTGACGGGCCCCAACGATACACCATACAGGCGGAAGGGGCCGCCGCGGCCACCCTGTACACATGGGCAACACGGGGGGACCTCCCACACCCCACCCTCCACCACGCCCCGTCCCGGCCCACCCCCTTCCACACAGCAGACTGCCCCAACAAGAAGCCCAAACACACAGGTATGCACACCCCCGCCCAGGAGGCTCAGCACCGACATGATGCGAGGCGCAAGCATCCCCCGTATCAGCGCCCCCCTCGCCAGAGTGTCAGGTGCCACCCACAACCGCACGATCACAGGCATCATCACGGACTGCCTGAACCCAGCGGCTTCGCGGGCAGACTCCGTGTGGATCAGCGAAAGGGCGCTCCCAGACACGGGCGGTGGCGCCCCTCCACAACATCCAGGCCGACAAAATCCAGCGCGCCGTCGGACCCTTCGCCGTACACGTCAACCCGTACGGCATCGACCACCCCCTGCGCCAACCGCTGCCGGCCCCCACCATCACGGGGAACATGTACCTGGGCACCGTACCGGGAGATCCGGGCATATACATCCTGCCCAACAGGTCCAGGGATCACGCCATCCCCCTGCACGGAGTAGAATCCCTCACCCTGGGAACGCCCCGACCAAAACACCAACAGCAGCACATCTCGGGGGACAAACGGACGCAGGCGCCAGACGGGGGAAAGAAGGCCGACCAACGCGCCCTAGCCCACATCACCGTCCACCCCTGCAGCCCACCTACCAAAGGACTTCGGCACGGAGCGCCACATCGTCCTGGAGGGCCAAGCCCACCACATCATCACCGCCGCCCTATACACCCTCGCCGCCCACGAAAACCACCGGGACCCCACAACCATCCCAGCGATGCGCCCACCACTGCAGGGCCCGAAAGATCCCGTCACCCCATTCCACATCGATCAGCTCTTAAGCCGCAGGGCCACCCCACAGCTCCACCCCTCCAGGAAAGAACTAACCATCGCATCGTGGGACACCCTGGACACGCCCACCCAACAACCCGCCATCCAGATCCTCAAAGCGGACGCCCAATGGTGGGTCCTCCACTAGGCACACGGAGTCCTCATGGCGGCCCAGGCCTATACCCCGGAAGGGGACCCAGAAGACCCCCCACTGGGCCGGCAGCGACTCCTCCAGGCCACAACCCTCACAGGCCGCAAAGGCGCCCCGTGGGAAACCCTCCACACAGCACTGTACTGGGCTCAAGGCTCCCCGAACGGCCGTGACACACCGGAACCCACGGTGGCCTGGGTCATGCAGGCCAAGGCCATGAGGAACTACCACCTTCACCACCCCTTCGACGACAGCCCGGTCGCACTGCCATGGCCACCCGATCCCCCGGAGACCATGCGCAAGCTCGCCGACCTCATGCGCAGCCACGCGAAAGCGAACATGCAAACGCCGGCAGAACCCCCAATGAGAGATCCCGGCCAGCAAGCAACACACCCCTTCTTCAAACCCCACGCCCCCCCAGCCCCACTACCTCCAGTCCCAACCAAGCGAGCGAGACGAAGAAGGGGTGCACCCACCCCAGACCAAGCTGGAAAAGCAGCGACCTCCCGACCCCCCGCACCCCAGCCGACCCACCCGGCAAACCCGGACCAAGCATCCTCATCATCCTCCCTCCCATCATTACCACCACCCCACCCGGACCGGGCATCCTCATCATGCTCCCTCCCGCCACCAGCACCGCCCCCGCCCGAGGCGTACCAAGGATTCGAAAAGGGCGGGATGGTCCAGCAGCCCTTCCCCAACTACCACACAGGCGACTGGATCTGGTGTGAGGGCACAATCCAGTACCACATCCGCGACCCGGGGGACAACGGGGGGCCACATATCCAGGTGGTCTGGCACCGCCAAAAGGGGCTAGACCAAGGCAGCAGCGCCCCAGACAAGCCAGAAGGCCACACCCTGGAGCTCACCAGCGCCCACCCCATCCGGCTCCGCACAGACGAGAACAAGGCCCGCAGAGGCACCAAATACACTGGGGAGCTCCCCCCGGAGTGGAGCCAAGGCCTCCCCCCGCCGCGCCTACACAAGCGCCCACCAACCTGCAAAATGTCCCCGAGCCCCAGTCCCCCTCCCTGACGGGGCAAGGGCCGAGGGCACAAGCCTCCACGGCCCCGGCCCGCCCCCACCGAGGCCACCGTCAACCTCTTCGACCTCAACCACCCGGCCGTCACATACTCCAAGGACGCCACAACCGCCCTCCAGGAGCTCGCGATGGCACAGGGGCCGGGGTGGGTTCCCCACCTCCTCGCCTTCCAGGAACAAGGCCTACAATGCAACGACCCCCCAGAAACCACCCCCATATATACCCCGGACCGGAAAGCGTACAAATGCTACTGGCACAAGGGGACCCCCCTGTACGCCCGAACCGGCATCCACGTCCACCTCGTCCACCACCTCAGCATCCCAGGGAGGCTAGGTGTCTATGAGGTCGTCGGGGACGGATGGCAACTCAACGTCGTCAACGCCCACGTCCCCTTCGACAACGCCACTGAACCCTTCCTCCAAGCCCTGGCCGAGGCATACCGCCAGATGGCCATGCTCGCCCTGACAATCATCATCACCAGCCTGGCGGACTGAGGGGAACAGGCCAAGTCCCAGGACCATGCAGTCTCTGACACCATCGAAATGCTGGGGCTTGTGGACCTGACGCCCAACCTCAAAGGCCAACCATCCCACTTCCCCCACCAAACAGATGCCGCCCCATCCCGCATCGACGTATGCTATGGCGACCCCACCACCATCATCCGGGCAGAGGCCCGGTATGGACCCCTCCCGCTGGGACCCACAGGCCATTGCCCCCTGCACATCCGCCTCACCATCCCCAACCTTCCCCCCAGCCCCCCAGAGGATGCGGACCAAGGCCTACCAGCCTTCCTTAAGATGCCCCCACTGCATGACAAGCATGCCTGGTCCCAATATCACAGGGCCATAGACCGCGCCTGGCGCATCCAACAAGACCCCACCGACCTACTCACGGCCATGCGCACGGCCACCGTCGCCTGCGGCTTCCAGCAACACCCCCACACTGACGACGAACAACCACCCACGGCCCTAGGGGACATGCTCCACGACCTCTGGTATGCGAAGCAACAACTGGCGACCCTCCTCCACACCGACACCCCCCAAACCCGCAGCCAGATACACCACTGCAGGACGCAGAAAGCCCACATCAGGGCAGAACTGCAGCGGTGGCACATCCACAGGCAACAGCGCATCGCCCAGGAACACGAGCGGTATGCGCAACATGAACTCCCCTACAAGGCCATCCGCCACCTCAACGACGCCATGACCGACATCGGCCACCACACCATCACCACGGTCCGGCAGGAGGACTGCTCCCTCACCAACGACCCAGCCACAGTGCTCCAAGCCACCCAGAACAGCTTCCTCCGGCAACACACGCCCACCCAAGACACACTGGACGCGGACACCCAGGCCAAAATCGACCGCCTCTCTCGGGTCTTCAACCACGCCCAGAGGAGGCAACTGGAAAAGCGCCCCTTCACCATCCACGAAGTCTGGAAGGCCATCCACAGTCTCCGGCAACACAAAGCCCCAAGCTACGACGGCCTACCTGCGGAGGCATACTACCACCTCCCTGCCCACCTCCTCCGCATCCTCGCCCGGCGCCTCTGGGACATCGTCACGGGGCAGACCCCCCTGCCAGCAGACTGGGCAAACGTTGTCCGCCCCCTCTACAAAAAAGGGGACTGGGCAAACCCGGACAACTGGCGCCCCATAGTCTGTGCAGTCACGGAGGTCAAAATCGCCTGGACCATCCTCATCGCCGCATCCGCCCCCACCTGGACCCCCACATACCAGCCAGCTTCTGGGGGGCCATCCCAGGCCGGTCCCCACACGAGGCCATCTTCTTCCAGGACACCATCGCCGACATGGACCCCGTGGACCTCATCATCGCCTCCCTCGACGTCAAAGGAGCCTTCCCGAACACCCCCTGGCTCCTTCTAGAAGCGGTGTGGAAACGCCTAGGCCTCCCCTTCTACGACTTCGCCTCCGGCTACATCCGCACCCGCAAATACACGGTCTGCACTGGAGCAGGCCTCACCCCCTTTCTGGAGCCAGGCAGCGGGGTCCAAGAAGGTGGAGCAGAAGGCCCTTTCCTGTACCTTCTCGTGACGCTCCCCCTGGCCCTCGCAATCGAGCAGGAATACCCGGCCTACACACCCTACCCCTTCCTCTCCCCCCGGGTGGGCTTCGGGGACGACACCAACCTCACGGTCGCACACACCCCATACGAACCCCATGCCCCAGACCCCGGGCCAACGGTCACCCAACAGGCCAATGACTTCCTGCACGTGACTATCTCCTACCTCTCCCACAACAACCTCATCGCCCACCCCACAAAGTCAGTGGCCATGATCAAGGGGTCTGCCACACACCCCACCCTAGGGCCAAAAGGGCCCCCCATGCAAGTCTTGACAACCACCACCCACCTGGGGGTAATCCAGGCCGCCAACCCTGAGGACGCCTCCGTCCCTCCCAAGTTGCAATCACACCTCACCCATCTCCCGTAATGTGCGTCCCAGACCACCAAGGCCCTCTCCCTGTCCCACCAGAGCGTGGCGTACTACCTCACTGGGGTCTTGAACGCCTCCATAGGCTTCAAAGCACTCCACCTGACACATCCCACTACCGCCTTCCAGCCAGCCACACGCGCCGTGACCAAGGCATGGGCAGCACACGGGGGCTGGCCCACCTCCATACCCACCCGCGCCATCCGAGCGGCATGGCCCCACTATGGGGACGGCATAGGGGACGAGGTGAAAGCGGCCTACACCAGACACATCGCCCTCCTCCTTCACTGCATGACCGGCAACCACTCACCGGAGGTCCGTGAGGTCACCACAGTCCGCCTCCAAGCCGCACAACGGGCCCGCAACGCATGCCCGCGCTGGGTACTCCACCAGACAGGCATGCCCACCGACATGAACATGCGCCTGTGGAACCACCTGCAGCTTCTCCTCCCGTCCCGACACCACGCCATACTCACCAACCACACGTGCCCAGAGAAAGGGCCTCTGGCGTTCCTCTGCGGGGACCTCGACCATCACCCCACGGGCACCATCCACACCATAGACCTTGTCGGGGCTTCCATCACCGTAGTATACGTCACCCTCCCCCAAATGCGGGTCCTGCGCCACAGCGAGGCACACCATACCCCCTTTCTACAGCTTCCCGAATGGCCTCAATACCGCCTCTTCCACCAGTACCTCACGCAGACGGCACAAGCAGCGGGACACACTCTGCCGGGAAGCAAAGACATGCGAGCAGCCTACCCAGATTTCAAAAAGCAACACCCCCGACCCATCCCAGGGACACCGCCGTACGCACCCATCGGCTCGAAATACGGACCCGTCACCCCGGTGACGGGCCCAGTCCCACCACTAGCCCTACTACTTGCCCCGAATGAAGCCAAACCCACGCAGACCACCGTCATCCACCAGAGGGCAAAATCGCGCATACCAAAACACCACATGACCGACCGAGACCTACCACGGGTCCCCCATGACTCCAAGAGCATGCCACGCACATGTTGGGCCTGTGACCCCCAGGCACCAACCACACCATGGCCCGTACTACACCTCATAGCACGCCACCAAACCCACCCCACAACCCACCTACCACCACAGGCCTACGCATGGGTAGCCCCATGGTTCCACCGCACCGACACCAACCCCACGGTAGCGTGGAACCCCGACCACGCGCCCAAATGGCTCTTCACCACTACACCCACCTGGCCCCGCACCGACCCGGCAGGGGTCGCCATCGGTTACAGCATGTACAAACCAGGCAGAACGGGCAAGCACGGGCACCCC
This sequence comes from Eutreptiella sp. 'Long Island Sound 2002', assembly GCA_964036045.1. Lineage (NCBI taxonomy): Eukaryota > Euglenozoa > Euglenophyceae > Eutreptiales > Eutreptiaceae > Eutreptiella > Eutreptiella sp. 'Long Island Sound 2002'. Next base: position 101,713,206 of record OZ038382.1, on the reverse strand, counting down.
TACTATCCGCTCCACCACTCCTGCCACACACCGGAACACCGAACACAAACCCTCACATGCCACGACCTAAACCTAGACACAGCCTACATCCTCCACTACATCTACTCCTACCTCACACAGGGACAGCCGGAGCAGGGACTCATAGCCATGTCCCCCCAAGCGAAACACATCATCTCCAAAGGAATAGGGGTGTACGCCAGCCCCATCCTGCAGCCCACAGCCGCAGTAGCCCACCTCACCACGGGCCTCGCCATATACGCCTACCTGCCCATGAACCCATGCGGCCTCCCACAACCATCACCGGCGGACCAGCTCTTCTTCACCGACGCCTCAGGGGGGGCCACCCGGCAGCTAACCCACACCGGGGGACACTACCACATGGACCACCACACGGGCCACACCACCTACGGGGAGCTAGGGGCCATGGCCGACGCCATCGCCGAGATCGCGGCCCACCTACCCGCCCATCTCCCGCACATCGTCCAGGTCTGGTTCGTGGTAGACGCCATTGTCGACACACACCTGCTCCTCTGCATAGCAAGGCAACCACTTCACAAAGCCACCACGACGAGCCTCGGCACCCAGGCACTGCTGCTCTGGAGAGCCCTTCGCAGCCTTCCCCCCTACGTTCAACTCCACATCGTGAAACAAGAGTCCCACAGACAACAATACGGAAATGGTAAGGTCGACAACCAGGCACTACAACAGCGCACAACGCACCTACCAACCCTCCAGATCCCTGACTTCGGCCGAAATCACACACACCTCCAACACATACCCCCCGTACCCGAGCCTCATCAGACCCCGGACTGGGTACCAGAGGACGCCCGCTATTCCTCCCACGACAGAGCATACCACTACCCCAACGCCATCCAACATCTTGCCCGCGTGCTCGGCGACGCAGACAGCCGGGCGCAGATCCAGGAGCTCCAGGACAGACTGCAAATCCCCCTCTACCACTCAGCACTCCGCCCAGCAAACGTCCAAGCCCACCTCCAAGAAGGACGCATCCAGCTCCTCAAGGAGCAACTACCATTCCTCACCAGGGTCGCCAGATGGCTCGCCCGCAAGCACATTCACGTCCCCGAAGAACACACCTGTTGCCCGTGCGACCACACCAGCCCGGAGGACTAGGAACACTTCAAGTAAGACGTCCTTGATTAATGCCCTAGATATTTTGATGAAATCCTGCACGTTTTGAAGTTGAAAACCCAAACCAAAGCAGCAAGTAGAGCAAGAACAGGATGTGGATCGAATCAATGAATAGTTTTGAAATCCAGTGTAACACAGAAGGGCTGCAGATAGACAAAGCAGGTAAGAACACATAGATTCAATCACAAATGGATAATACAAACGATTTTATATGAAAACTGGTCTGACTCTTGCCTCCAAGATAGCATCAAGCACTTCATGTGCACTCTTTTGGGTCAAATGGTGCTGGTTAGGAATGTGGGGCATAGATGTCAGGACAACACAGAAAATGACTTGGCCAAGCAACCGAATTCAGAACCAGTTAAAAAGTAGAACCACAATAAGTGGTAGAAACAATTGAGTATAGAGGTCTTGGGGTGGGAGACCACTAGGCTTAACCTCCAAGGCCTAAAGCATGAAATGCCTACTTTTTTTCGGTATATCCTCCATGAAGGAAGGTACCTCCGCTCAGTTGAGTGGTAGGGGTGAACTTCATGGGGGGGGCTAGGGTTACAACCCTAGATACTTTGAGAAAGTCTACTTTAGGCTTCAAAAGGGAGATAAAAATACTTAAGTTAGTCTTAGCATCACCAAAAGGGTTTTAAGGGGGGCTTGGCCTGGATCAAGCCCTCCAAGAAAGACACGGCAGTGCCTTTTTTCTTACTCCCCCCTGGAGTACTAGTTAGCTAAGCTAGTAGGACCAAAGAAAAAAGGCTCAAATATTCCCAAAGTTACCTCAGAAAATGCATCAAACTTACCAAAAACATCCTCATTAGTTCATAGCAGCCTATCACACTGTAGGTACCCTCGAAAAACAGTGTAATGTACCGTGAATGATGTCCCTTCGATGGGGCATTCCTCAAAGGTCGCCGACGTGCGACGAAAACGTTTGGTAAAGTTTTGGGGGTAGTGGGGTTCGAACCCAGGACTCCCTCCCTAGAGCACATGTGCTTGCCCACTAGGGTACAGTCGACCGCTCTGATGCGGACGGCGATCGCTGTATAAACAGCGTTTCAGTAAACGTCCTGACCAAGGGCCAGGGCGGAGCAATACTCCCAATGGAGGACACAAATCTCCAGGAGCTGAAGAGAAATGGAAAATGTGACCAGCAGGGAGTGATTCCTGCGGTTTAGCAAAAGGGGTAGCGATTTAACAAGTCAAATCGCTAAAAATTGACGGAAGCACGCGAGAAATCGTCATTTTTACATATAAGTCAAAGTCGCAGACAAGCGCAAAGGAAGCGGACTTCAAAAACAAGGTTGCACAAGCGTAAACAGCTTTTGAAAAAGAAGGTATGGGCCGTAGTTTTAAAGTTCTAAAGGAAAATGTTGCAAAGTTGCATCAAAGTTTTTAGGAACTTTAGAGAAAAGTATTCAGACTCAACCCACACCACAGAGCAGGTGGACAACCCACCTCTCAGGTATGCCAGTGTCATGTCACACGCATGCATTGCGTTTGTGTTGGTTGCTTCGTTAAAACATTAGGGTTGTCAACGCTGTGTTTGTTGAGGTTTCGAGCGCTCATCTTCTTTGCTCTGCACAGGTCGAAACAGGAATGAAAGGTATGCGATGCAAATGGAGCGCGCAGCGCGCACGTAGGGTTAGAGTATGCGCTGTGCTTGCGATGCATGTGCCTAATTGAGGCATTCACACGCTGTGACGCTTTCTCTGTACCTCAATTCATCCTTGTTCTCTCTTCACAGGTAAGAAAAGAAAGTGTTTGCTCGTGTGTAGCCGTAGCGTTAAAGTAGAGTTGCTTAAAACGCTTAGGCTTGTTTATAAGTCGCAATAGGGTTGTTTTGCGTTCGCTTCACTTCGGCATTCAAACCATGCATGGTGAGTAAGGTAGGTAAGCCCAGGAGGAGCTCACCTCCTGGTTGAGTCAGTGTGGTCATGGTTCTGCCTCCCTTCCCTGCATGCATGCACACCAGGCATTAAAGGGTAGGCCACGCGAAATGCGCACGTTAAACCTTGTTTAGGTTACCCAGGGGCTCCTCCCTACGTTCTTTAAGAGAACCTGAGGAGTCTCTTAAGCTTGCTTGCTTGCGACTGGGTCCAGGAACAGTGTATTATAGGGCACACTAAGAAGCGTATAATACGTGGAGTGTGTCTTGGTTCCTCAGTCTTGAACCTAGTTCATTGGCCTCTGTTGTACAGGTGGGAGAGGTTCAGGGTGATTGGTGCACGCAGCAGCTGACTTCGGCGGCAATCCCATTTTTCTGCCCCAGCTAAACAGGGGCGCTGATCACACAATCAATTGACTGCGCCTCAGCCAGGACTGGCGTGGGGAGTTGGATTCCTTCGACATTCGCGCTGTGCACGCAACAAGAGCACCCCTTCCCTCCAAGCCCTAGCAAGGAAACGTGTTGTGACGTCCCTGTTAGTCCACAGTTGCGTAGCAGCGCTGTGTTCTCTTGTCTTCTTCACAGGAGGGTCAATAGGACCCGAGACCTCATTGACAGCAACACCAAGTAGCGTGTGTAGGGGTTAGGGTCAGCAGGCCTGGCAGGAGTTGAGTGCAGGTGATGAGTGCTCACCCTGCCTTCGAAGCCCGGTGCTGGCGTTAGTGAGTGTAGTGTAGTGGTGTCTCCTGTCCCGCGTGCTTTTCCTCGTGGGCATGGGAGTGCATTAGCTTTTGGCCCTTAGCAAAAATGGGCGTTTTGTATGCCCTTAGCACACTTGGCCAGCCCCCCCCCTCTAGTAGGTAGGGCTCTTGCCGTCTTCCCCCAAGGATAGGCGCCAGCACAGATGTTGGGCGCCATAGGAGTGGTAATAGTACCTGATTAGGACCTTCGGTCCGACGTCAGCGAAGCCCGGTCTCCGGGAGCCACGCCAGGGAGAGACCTGAGACACACACAGACATACGTAGCACACATAGGGGTATGGTAAACCCCGTAAAGAAGGGTAGAACCCCATGGGTCTGGACCAGTCAGGGGTCCTAACTGTGGGCTTGCTTGTCACCAGGGAGGGAAGACACACCTTGCCTCATAACACCTTGCTTGTCACCCCCCCGTGGTGTAGTAAGCCACCGTTCTTCGTTGGCTCCCCAAGGTCATTACATCAGGGCAGTACCCATGGAACAAATGGTCAACAAGGCATACGCTCGCTGGGTGGCTGCAATCCTGATAAGCGACCACCTGGCCCACGCTGGAAACCACAGGCATGGGTCGGCAGGGCACAGACAGGGTCAGTGCAGTGCTCAGTAAGCAGTAGTCTGTGAAAAACCAATGGCCTTCGGCCAGGGAGTGGTTGTCAGGGGGGGCTAACGGTCCCGTCCTGCGATGCAATGCGGGGCAACTGTGACAACTGCTCTTACACCCATACACAGGCACGTCTGCAGAGGAGTGCTCCCTGCACCTGTCAGTAGACTGACACAGGGAAATTAGTTCCGCTTTTTACGCTGGGACATAGTCTCAGCACGGGTTAGGAGCTGCCCCTCGTTGTTCTCAAAGAGGTAGGTGCGGAAGATGGGGTTGATACTCCCGTCTGGTTGTATGAAGGCTGACATAGGTTCCCAGGTCGCCTCAGATAACCCATAGCCATCCCACAGGGTTAGGAATTTCGGGCCCTGTTTATACTCGTGGCGAGCAATACCTGCAACCACGTGGTAACGATCGACTGCCATCTCATCCGCAGTCATCTCTTCGAGTTCGTCTGCCTTCTCTGGACTGGCAGCGTTCTCTAGGTCTATACGCTCGACCTCACTGTCGCTGAGGCGCCACTCATCTGAAGACAACTGTTTAGGTGCACACAGCAGTTCACCACCTAGACGTGGATTGCACCTGACATGGATCCTGGATCCGTCTATCCTGATGATATGATAGGGTCCAAAATAAGGGTCCTGTAGGCAGTTACGTGGCCAGGAGGGTAGGGGTGAATGGTGTACCAAAACAAGGTCACCCACCTTGAAGCTGGCAGGTCGCCGTAGGCGGTTTTGTCGTCTTAGGTCACGGTCACGAATGTGTCTCAGGTCCGTCCCAGCCTGGTTAGCCAGAGACTGCTTGTGTTCGAGCCAATCTCCCACAGGGCTCTTGAAGTCCCCAGGAAAGCGGGTTTTGAAGAACCAAGCAGGTAGTCCTCCATGGAACAGTTCGTGGGGGGTGAAACCCGTAGAGGAGCTCCGCTGTGAGTTCATGGTCAGCACTGCCCAGGGCACTAGGCGTACGCAGTCCTTGGTACGCTCCTGTTTCATCAGGATTCTTAAGTTTTGCTCCACCACACGGTTCTGTCTCTCACAGAGAGGGTTAGACGTGTGGGTATAGGGCACACCTAGGGTTACCTCTACGTTGAGGGCATTTAGCACTCGTTTGTACCACCCAGTCCCGCTGCGGATGCGTACATCCTCATCAGAGTGCACCTGCTTAGGTGCTCCATAGGGTTCGAACCATTGTTTGACCAACATTTTCACAGTCTGCTCACCTGTGACTTTCTTATTGCAAGGGAACACACAGGTGAAGCGAGATAGGCCACAGGTCACCACTAGGCAACTATCATAGCCGCCGAAGCATGGTAGGCCGTGGATGAAATCCACGTAGAGAAGAGAGTTAGCACAATAGGGTATGGGTAAGCGGGAGATCAGGCCCCCATCCCTACTGTCGCTCTGCTTGCTGGCATGACAGCCACAAGCATCCACAATGGTCTGCATACGCGACCTCAGTTCAGTCAGGGTTAGACTAGATCAGAAACACTCACGGAAGAAGTCCACTGAGCAATTAGAACCAGTGTAACCAGAACTGAGATGGGACCACTGTAGGCACCCATCCAGTTGTGCCTCAGGCACCACAATTCATTACTCGTAGAAGAGGTACTGGTTGTTTTTATACCACTGGTGCCCGTCAATGACACGGGGTTCGGGACCAGTGCTGAGGGTTTCGAGAATTTCTTTGTACTCTGACTGATAGTCGGTTAGACTCCAACCCTCCAGGATTCCAGCAGTGCGCACAGACAGGTGAAGCTGGACATCCATACGCTGGAAAGCCTCTCTAGCGAGCGCCACAGAGCTCTCACCTATAAGCGCATCGAAGTTGTTGCGCGATATATAGTCAGACAGTTCATTCTTTATTTCGGGGATATGATGCACAGTCAGCCTGAACTGCCTCAGGTAAGTCCACCACTGTTTTAGCTTTGCTTTCTCTGGTGGTGGGCCCTTCTGAAAAGACTTCACAGGCTCCTGGTCACACAGCCAGAAAATAGGGTTAGATCCCAGGAGTCAGGATTGTGAAGAAAGCACCAACATACCGGCCAGGAGTTCCTGGTCATAGGTGCTGTAATTGGAACGAGCTTGGTTCCATTTCCAATTCCAGTGTCCCAGTGGCACCAGTCGCCACTCACTGGTAGGATACTCATGTTTCAACGAACCATCACGGTTCAGTCCACTAGTACGATAATGGCAGTGGGTTAATTCAGCGGGGTCAAGCTCCTGCCATTGGTAGATCGTACCACCCCCCCCTACATCACTGGCATCAGTGATCAGGACTATCTCGCCCTTGGGGCGGGGTACTACCAGGCAGTTGGAGGAGGCAATCTTCTTCCTCAACTCCTCGAAACACTCTTCCTCTCTGGCGGTCCACCTCCAGGGAGTAGTTTTCTTGATGAGGTCAGTGAGGAGGGCAGAGGAGTAAGTAAAATTGGGGATGTGACGCCGATAGAAATTACAGGCGCCATCAAAACTTCTCGAGTCGTGTAGACCCTTCTTACGGTCATCGCGAATCTGCATGTCCTGCAGGGGCTGCATCTTAGAGGCGGCTGGTTTCCACGAACCATACCCCACGTCGAAACCCAAATATTCCATCTCCTCTTTCATAAACTCACATTTTTCGAGCTTGATTCGGAGATGGTTTTCTTGACAAACAATGAAAAATTCACGGAGGAGAAGGATATGGTCCTCTTGGGTATTAGTACCCAAACTCAGGTCGTCGATGTGGGCCTCCATTTCTGCACCCCGAGAAATCAACTCCTGTACTAGAGGCCTGCGCCTCAGTATGTACAAAATTTTGTTCATTAGCTCTCCGAAGAGCGCTGGGACATTAGCCACCCCAAAGGGCATAACCTTCCACTTGAAGACACGACCCTTAGGGGTTATAAAAGCCAGCAGCTCCTGAGCTGCGGCGGTTAGGTCCACCTGCCAGAAACCAGAGCGTTTGTCCATTTTGGTCTTGTACCTGCATTTGGCAATACGCTCCAGGGTATTTTCCATGTTAAGAATACTCCCTGAGTGGTTCTGGGTTTTCTTGTTGACCTCACCATAGTCAACAACCAGTCGTAGGGCAGTCGACCCTGGTTTGGCAACCAGGAAACAGGGACTGCAATGATGGGGGTAGTCCCCCTTCTTATATTCTTCAACGAGGCCAACATCGATACATTCCTGGATCTGGCGCTCGATTTCTTCAACCTGCTCCTGTGAAGCGGGAAAGGGACGACGCCTCACTCGCGTCTTTTCAAATTCAGGTTTCAGTTTTAGGTCCATCCGGACCAGTTTTTTACAAGAGAGGGGAGGCAGCAAGGCGCCAAACACCTCCTCATAGGTTATCAGCAGTTTCTTCAGTCGGGGGTCAAGGTTAGGACTCTCGAGTTTCTGCAGGAAATCCTCCCCAGCATGGAGGTTGCTCTTTCCATGTTCTTTCTTTTTCTGCCGATCAGCAGTTTCGGCAGGCACAGAACCATCGTCCCACTCAGGGGGACATTGCTGCCCATAGTGCAGAGAATACACTAGCGGTATCTCAGGATCAGGCAGCGTATAGGAATCATCGTCCTCCTCAGACCAGATGGAGAATTTCCAGGTCTGTCTGAGGTATTGCAGCCGCTCTTGGCGCTGAATACCTTCGGCCTTCAGGTACAACAGCCGCCAGAGTTCCTGAGTGTCATGCTCAGACAATGGCATGGTATTAGAAGCAGGTCGCGCCAGAGCATCAGCACTCCGGGCCACGGGTTCACCTGTGTGCATAGGCTGCATGTGTAGCACTGGCTTCCCAACAGGGGAGGCCAGCTCAGGGGTTGACTCTAGATCTACCTCCTCTAGCAACGGCTTGGCTAGGAAGGCACTGTGTTTTAGGTCAATACAGCTGGGATCAACAGGAGGGATAGTGCTGGCGATCTCAGACAGCTGGTCGTCAGAACCCCCTTTTACAGCTGCAGGTTCCAGATAGTCATCGGGAGACTCACACCCTGTAAGTGTGGCAGATAGGTGCTCAGGATATCGTTTTTTGAGATCAGAGAGGATCAGGCCACGATTTTCGGCCATGACCTCTTTCAGTAGCACCTGGTCTGGGTCACACAGGGGTACAGGATTGAGAGATCCATCGACGATGGACAGGAAGCTGGCCCACTCAGGGGCCTGCATAGCTGTGTCTGAGTCCTCAGGCACATAGATGGGGCCGTCGGGGAGTTGCACTCTTCCCACGGTCATTCGATCAAGCATACGCCGCCAGTAAGCATGTTCACCAGAGCAGCCCCAGTCAGGGGTGCACATGACAACCCTTCCTCCCTCATAAGCGATTTTGGTTAGAACCTTCGCAAGCAGGGAGAAGGGAGGGTTAGCATACGGTAGGCCCATTGCTTTCCAGAAGAAACGGAAAGCATTGTTCAATTGTCTTGAGCAGTACAACTGCATGATGTGCTGTTGTTGGCTCGCAAACAATTCGGCCTGGATCTCAACCAGGTTTACCTGAAGCGCCGCCAGTCCATTTTCAAAAACGTGACGGGCCAATTGGTAGTTTTCAGTACGATAGTTAGTCTTGGATGTGTAGCGCAGCCCAGACTCTTTTCGTCCTGACAGCTCCAGAGGTACGGAGAACAGCCCACTGCCAAAGTCGCAGTGCAAAGCATAGGGGAGCTGGGGAGACAGCATTTTTCCCTGGGGGTTTCTTCGTAGGAAATATGTACCAATGACGATGTCAAAGGCGTCGGTGTCCAGCACTCTGCAGTGTTGGGTCACGGTTTCGTCGCCCAGGCATATAGTCACATTGACCCCCCCCAATGAGTGGATGGTACCCCCATCCCCCACTCCTATGGCCACGGTCTTAGTTTTTCTGAAAGTCCTTAGCAGGCGCCGGGCCACCATGGAAAGTGTTGCACCGGTGTCAAGCACCGCTCGAAAGAATTGATCCCTGATTTTCACGAGGATCCAGAAAACCAAGTCCTCCTCTTCGGAGCCGCCGCCCTACTCTTCATCAGGGAACTTGACATCCACCCCTGCAGCTATGAGGGACCTGGCCATCCAGGCCAAGCGCCTCTTCTTGGAGTTATTCCCCTCAGGGGTAGCGTTATCCCCCTGCGGGCGCTTCTTGGGATCACCTGCGGCAGGAGGGGGTGTAGCAGCAGGAGAGGGTGTAGCAACGGGCGCTGATGAGCGCCTTTGGGGGTTAGGGGGTCCACTTTTGTTACCCCCCTTGCCACCTCCTTTACCACCTTTATCCCCATCCTGGGGGTTTTTGGTGGGTGTTTGGGTCTCCTGGCGTTCGGCCTCCTGACGCTTGAGTTTATCACTCTTGCGTTTCTTTATGTGACATTCGTCTTCGTAGTGACGACGTTTGCCACAATAGCCACAAGTGATGGTACACCTGAAATGATCCTGATGGGCCACAGGTTTCCCATCCTTGGTATGCTGCTGTCGTATTATCTGCTGCATACAGCTACTGCGTTGATCGCAGTCAGGGGCATGACAAGGCCCCCCCTTGTCATTGACAGGTTTGCAGTAGAACAAAGGGGGTGTACCTGCCTCAGGTTTGACCTCATTCATGGCACGTAGGTTACCCCTTCCTTTACCACCTCCCTGGTTGGCGTTAATGCGACTTTTAGCCCCTTTCCCTTCGCCACGCTCGGGGGTTGGGTTACCCCCTCGACCCAAGTGCTTCTTGAGGAATTTCTCCATGTGGGAGTCATTCTCCCTCTCAAGAGCTAGTTCAATCAGGAGGTCCACCAGTTCATCGTACGAGTGGGTCCGACTCTTCCTCTCAGAGGTAGAGCGGCAATCATCCCACGTACGTTGGGTGATCTTACTCATGAGCCACAGTTGGGGTTCAGTGGCTCCGTAGGAGCGCACGTTCATCCGCGAAAACAGATACTCCAAGTCGCACACGTATTCAGAGATTCGCGGTGGGGATGGAGACTCAGGGAGCATAGGTAGCTCCTCTATCTGTGTGCGCACACTGAGGTCAGTCTCATAGACTGGGAACGTTTTCTCCAACCTCTGGAGTACCTCTGCCCAGGTGGAACAGGTTTTCACAATCTGTTTCACCTTTTTCCGCGAAAATTTCTTTTTGCATGAGCGTTTCAGCAGTGAGCATTTGGTGGCCACATCCACATGGGATTGGCCAGTCAGCAAAAGAAACTCAGCAAATTCTTCTGCCCATTCGGGCAGATTTTTGGGGGCGAACTCCGGCAGTTCCAGCTGGATGTTCGCCTGGGCAATACGTCTGCCCGTCTTCTCACCCCCCGAAGTTAGGCCAGAAGGTGATACGCCGGGAAGAGGTGCCAGGGCTGACAGCCCTCTTTTCTCAGTCTCTGTCACAGGCACGTCCTGTAGTTCAGCCATGGGCACTGTCCTGGCACGGGGGCGAAAGGGGCTGGGGCAGGTGACCTTAGGCAACAGCCTTGAGACCCTTGATCTCTTAAGATCTTCGGCCAGGGTACGCAGTCCGGGGGAGGGGGAGGACAACTCTGGGTCGGGTAAGGGTTCTGCAATACCCAGTTTCGCCTTAATGGCCTCCGATAGGGCCGTCACATCTGGATCTTCTGATCCAGACAGAAGTTTGGCCAGCAGTTCGGCCGTATTATCCAGGGCACCGTAGGTTGGCCTTGGATGATGTTGTCCCTCAACTCGAGTCGGGCCTACTTCGGGAGCCCTTGGGGTTGGACAACATGCACTTGGATACTCGGGTTTCGGTTGTCTTTGCAGGGATGCTGTCTCGGCTCTGTCGGACGGCGGGCCAGAGTGCGTGTAGGACCCTAGGTCTGTACGTGGTCTGGATCCGTGTACTGCCAATGGCTCCTCCCCATCTTCTCCACGAATGGGTTTGTGGTACTCCTCATGGAGGACGTATTCATCCATTTTCTTCCTCAGTTCCTCGTATTCCTCAGGGCCTCCAATCGCTGTTGAGGATGATGCCAGACAGGCGGATGGGGAGACTGAGGCTGCTACGCGCCTGTGGAGATGATGAAGGCTGTCTCCAACGTGGGCCGCTAAGGCTTCGGTGGTAAGGATTGTATTTTCTTCCGCCCTTCTGCGATCTGGATCTCCTTGGGACCCAGATGCAACACTGAGATGTGGTGCTCGGTAAGGTGATTCACTCATAGGGTGAGCCATGCTGCTTATTTGTACTTGAACAGTTCTTTTGGGCCTGGTCCTGACCCTCAGCGTGGACATGATGAACTTGTTGTTGCACTTTGTGTGCTGCACTTCTTCTCAGGGTCGGTTCCAAAGGTCACAAGGGACTGTCTCTGCTACCGGAAAGATGTCCTTGATTAATGCCCCAGATATTTTGATGAAGTCCTGCAAGTTTTGAAGTTGAAAACCCAAACCAAAGCAGCAAGTAGAGCAAGAACAGGATGTGAATCGAATGAATGAATAGTTTTGAAATCCAGTGTAACACAGAAGGGCTGCAGATAGACAAAGCAGGTATAAACACATAGATTCAATCACAAATGGATAATACAAAAGACTTTATATGATAACTGGTCTGACTCTTGCCTCCAAGATAGCATCAAGCACTTCATGTGCACTCTTTTGGGTGAAGTGGTGCTGGTTAGGAATGTGGGGCATAGATGTCAGGCCAACACTGAAAATGACTTGGCCAAGCAACCGAATTCAGCAACAGTTAAAAAGTAGAACCACAATAAGTGGTAAAAAACAATTGAGTATAGGGGTCTTGGGGTGGCAGACCACTAGGCTTAACCTCCCAGGCCTATAGCATGAAATGCCTATTTTAATTCGGTATATCCTCCATGAAGGAAGCTATCTCCGCTCAGTTCAGTAGTAGGGGTGAACTTCATGAGGGGGCTAGGGTTACAACCCTAGATACTTTGAGAAAGTGTACTTTAGGCTTCAAAAGAGAGATAAAAATACTTAAGTTAGTCTTAGCATCAACAAAAGGGTTTTAAGGGGGGCTTGGCCTGGATCAAGCCCTCCAAGAAAGACATGGCAGTGACTTTTTTCTTACTCTTCAAGAAATGCCCCCTCCATTCAGGCAGGGACACGCTAGTTGGCTGGTCCCCGGCAGAAACCCTACGACAACACAGCCAACCCAACCCAGAGCCACGCACACCAGGCCACCGAACACCTCTTCCGGGATCCCCTGGTCAAAGAAGCCACCATGAGAGGGGCGGTGACAGTGGCCCTGCACCAACACCTCATCAAACACACGGAAAGCCCCATGGAGGCAGCAGCGCACCTCCAGCTAGAAGCAGTCCGCAGAGCAGCGGCCCAAATGGTACACCGCAAACACCTCCTGTTAACACACGCTGAGCAACTCGCAGACCCCACCGCCAGGGAACACATGCAGCGTCTCATCCATTACCATGCCGTGCATGACCCAGACGTCCGCTAACCAACTCTGCGCCCCGCACGCGCCCCCCATCCCCATCCGCAGGCCTCCAAGACACCACCACAGCGCCCTGAAGCCCATCTCACACCCAAGAAGCCACCTGGCACCGCCCAGCCCGGCCGAGCCCAACCAGGGCCATCCATACATCAACGTAGACGCGCAAGACCCCGGCAACCCATCCAGCCCACCCCCCCCGGACCCGGGGCACCCCCCTTCACACAGGCCACCATCTGCGACCCCGACCTCCTCCGAGCAACCCTCCAAGGCAGGGAGCTGACCACCCCCCTGGGCGGGTACCGCCTACAAGAGGACTGGAAAAAGCTCACCGTCAAAGCCCTCCGGGACCTGACCACCCCAGGCAACGGCCTCCATGAGGCCATCGTGGACCTCGTACTCTGGCAAGCCCGGTAACACACCCGGGGCCAGCACGTCTCGATCCCCCCAATCGAGCGGGGCCAGGCCCTGACGCATGACACCTACATCAACGTCACACGTCGAGGGACCGTAGGCCTACGACGGGCCCCTGCAGAGAAGGACCACCCAGCAAACCCGAACCGCCCGAAGCGGTGGGAACAGGCCACCGCACCAATCCGCGACACCGCCCTCCGGGCCTCCGGCCTGCGCACCCCAGACGATGACCCCCCCCCCCCACCTACAGACAGTGACCACCCCCCGCCGGAGGTCTGGGTTACAGTCCTCGAGCGCGGGCACTACTACGTGATAGCCCCTACGGCTACGTCCCCCGGCCCGTAATGGCTTGTCAAAGGGACAGACACCATGCTCGCCCTTGGGGCCGCCCCAGCAGGGGCAGTAGGGGACCCCACCACCCAGCACAGGGTCCTTAGGGGCGTCCTCCAGCCAGGGGACAAGCCCCCAGCCTGCGCCCTGGCCCAAATCACCTCAGGGAAGGCGGGCTACCACCTGGGACTGGCCATGCTCTGTTTGACCCACTGGATCCAGCGCCGCTGGCCACCCACGGGGACCGTGCCCTCGATTTGGGCCATCCCCACCGCCCACACACAAATCTAGGCGGGCTCGGACACGCAGCCAAACCCCCCCCCCCAGACCGCAGCAATCCCTCACCTGCGGGTACCACGCCATCCACAGGGTCCTCAGCCGCGTGGGTCTTAGCCCAGAGCTAGCATACCCCCTTCCCACCACTGACCAAGAGGTCCACCAGATACGCAAGCTCGTCTGCAAAATCCTTGCCGCGGCAGCAGAAGACGGCAAGCTTCTCCTCCTAACCGCCCGGCCCACAACTGACCACGCAAGCGCGCCGCGGCGAGTGGACACATACACCGACACAACACACCCCACCGCACAATCCCCGCTCAAGCCCCCCCCCCCTTCTCGCTGCTCACCTGGTGACCCACACAAGCCCACCCTCGCGCGCACCCCCGGGCCCCGCGACACGGGCCTCCCCCACCCGCCCGAACACCAGCACACGCCCGCCACACACCCCTCACCACCCCCCACACTCGACAACCCACAGACACGCGCCGAGAAGAGCCCCGCGCCCCGCGGCACGCCCACCCCACCGAGTGGCCCGCACAAGCCCCCCGCGCACAGCCCAGATGACCCAGGTTCACCCCCCCCGGGCCCCTGAATGCAGCCCACGCGAGCTGTTCACCCCCGCGGACGCCAACCCACACAACCTCACACATTGCAGAACCCCGGCCCAGCCAAGCCCAGAAGGAGAAGGCCACAGCCCCGCGCCTCCCTCCCCCGCCGCTGCCGACCGGATCGGCCCGCTGTGCCACCAGGTCACGACTGGGCCCCCCGAGCTGCCGGCCCCCAACCTACAGCCCGAGGACATGCCCTCCATCCTCCCCGCCGTGGCGGCAGCAGAAGCCGCCGCCCACAAGCCCGCCGGCATCACAGCCCAACCCACGTCTACCACCTCCTCCTCATCCTCAGCCTCATCCACCTCCTCCACCTCATCCTCCGACCCCCCCCTCCCCACCGCCCTCATCCCCAAGGCCACGGCAAAAGCCAAAGTCGCGGCCGCACGCACCGACCCCCCGACCCCCACACAGGCAACTCAGGCACCCCGGCAACGCACCGGGAGGACCCCCGACCCGACATCGGCGCCCTCACATCTCCGGACAGAGGTCCTCCTCAACCTGGAACCGGACCCCAACCTCAAACCCGACCCGAAACCCAAACCGGCGCCCAAGGGAGCACACACAACACCACAACCGACACCGCCCTAACCCAAGCCCTAACCCAAGCCAGGACCCCCCGGCCACCACAATGCACGCCCCCCTCCCACCAGCAGCCACCGCCACGGCAGAGGCGGCCACCTGACACGACCCCGTCCAAACCCTCGTCAACATCCCCGTCACCAAGCGCGCCGTCATCCATCCCCCACAAACCACCACCACCGCCGGCAAAACCCACCCAGGGACGTGGGACCCCTCGACTACCGTCACCGTCCAGCACGGCTCCCGACCCGCCCCCCCTGCCGACCACATAGTACAGCCCCAGGTGCTGCGCACGATGCCCAACCACCCACCCCCACAAGGGGGACCAGAATACCCACAAGGGGTCCAAGGGCCATACCCGCAACACCAACCCCACCACTACCAACGCCACCACCATAAGCGGCCCCACCACCACCACCACCGACACCAGCCCCACCACTACCACTGCCGAGCCCCCTACCCCACCGGGCCACAACCCACCGTGCAGGAACAGCACCAGCAAATGGGATGGCAGCCACCGAGCGCTCCACCCGCATACCCCACCTACCACCAGGGGCCATCCCCCCCGTACCAGCCATCCCCCTGTACCAGGAACCGTATCCCCCCGGCCACCACGTCCACGCCGAAGGCGCCCCCTGGGCCCAACCCCGCCAGGGACAGTCACTCGACCAATACAAGCAGCCGCTGCCGCCACCACATCCCTACGTGGCGGATCCATGGACGACGGGGGACCCCCCCCCCAGTACCAGGCTGCACCACGCGAGGCCCCCCAGGGCCCGCCAACGCCTCCTGACTGGCAAGACTCGAGCGATGAGGCCCGGTCCCGCAAACGGCGGCGCTGCCGCTCCCCCCCCGCATGGCACACTTGCCCCCGGCGCCCACACTTCCCACACCGCCGGCGCGCCTCAACCACCCACTCGCGCCGCTGGAGCTCCCCCAGGCGCCACCACGACCCCCCGAGACCCCGCTCCCGCCGCCCCCGCTCCCCTGGGCGCCACCACGAGTGCCGCCGCCGCCCCATGTCCACTTCCCCCTCCCCCTCCCGGCCGTGCACGACCCCCACCCCGAGCCCCCGCCACCACCGCTCCCGCTCCCCCTGGCGCCGCCAGGCACGCCACCGCCGCCCCATGTCCACCTCCCCCTCCCCCCACAGGCCCCGCCGCGCTTCCCGTACCCCCCGCCACCCATACCCATCCACCTGCCCCAGCCCCCACCGGCCCCACTCCCGCTCCCCCAGGCGCCACCAAGCGCGCCACCGCAGCCCCATGTCCACCTCCCCCTCCCGTTCGCCCCTCCGCCCGTACCCGTCCTCCACCCCCAGCCCCCGCCACCGCCACTCCCGCTCCCCCAGGCACCGCCACCCCCACCACCACCGCAGGTCCACATCCCCCCCCGCCGCTGCAGGACCCTGGGCACGGACCCCTCCCCCCCCGAAGCCCCCGCCCACCTCGCCTGGTGGTCTGCCCCCGCTTTGCAGGAGCTTCGCCGCTGGGTGAAGTGGGCCGGGGGAGCGAAAAGGCGAGAAGGGGTGCACATGGTGCACAAACTCGAGGAGATGTGCATCCGCACCCCCGCCGACCCCAACGAGGCCGCCCTGGAGGCCATCATGCCGCAAGCGGCATGGGAGGCCCTCCACCGAGATGCGGTCCAGGGCCTCCGCCCCCCCTACACCCCCAGAGCCCTCCGCCAATGGCTCCGGGCCACCCACCCCCAGGCCTGGGCCATCAGCGCCCCCTCCCAACCATCCCACCACCACACCAGGAAGGGGAAAGACAAGGGCAAAGGGAGGGCAAGGGACAGCAAGGGGCACTCAGGCAAGAGGGCACGGAGGGGGCCCAAGTGAGGACAGGCACCCATAGGGACAGGGCGCCGGAGGAGACACAACATGGGGGCAGCAAACCACCCAAGAACCAGGAAGGGGCAGGAGCGGGGACCGAAGCACAGATGAAAAAGGGCACAACGGCAAACGCCACGACCCACACCCAGGAAGGGCATACCACGACAGGAGGACCAGCGCACATGGTGCACAACTTCGAGGAGATGTGCACCCGCAACCCCGCCGACCCCAACGAGGCCGCCCTGGAGGCCATCATGCCGCAAGCGGCATGGGAGGCCCTCCTCCGAGATGCGGTCCAGGGCCTCCGCCCCCCCTACCCCCCCCGAGCCCTCCGCCAATGGCTCCAGGCCACCCACCCCCACCGCCCCGGCCATCAGCGCCCCCTCCCCACCCCGCCACCACCACACCAGGAAGGGGAGGGACAAGGGCAAAAGGAGGGCAAGGGACAGCAAGGGGCACTCAGGCAAGAGGGCACGGAGGGGGCCCAAGTGAGGACAGGCACCCATAGGGACAGGGCGCCGGAGGAGACACAACATGGGGGCAGCAAACCACCCAAGAACCAGGAAGGGGCAGGAGCGGGGACCGAGGCACAGAGGAAAAGGGCACCACGGCAAACGCCACGACCCCCACTCAGGAAAGGGATAACACGACAGGGGGACCAGCGCCACCCCACCCCCACCGAGCGCCGCACGACTCCCGAGGGCGCACCCCCCAACACGCACCGCCGAAGCAAGCATCAGACGCCGTACGGATCACACCAGCGCACACCCACCAGCCACCGGAAACCACACGGGGGATGGAGGGCACACCTACACGGGGAGAACAGGCCACACCCACAGAGGAAGCCGCAAGGAACGCCGCCGCGCGGCGCACCACCACGCCCTCATCGCCAGGCGACGACCCCGGCCACCACAAGGGCCACCTCACAGGCACCAGAAGAGGACGATGGCACGGCCACAGCGACCAGGGCTAGGGACCGAGACCCCGAGAGGACACGGGACCAAGGCACAGGCCCCCAGGGAGGGCAACCCCACGGACGCCTACCGGACCCACCAGCCCGAGCGGCACGCCCAGGCCCCCACACCGGCACCGCAGGCCACACACGGGGCCACCGCACGCCCGGCAACAACGGTGGCGGACCACCCAGAAGGTTAAGACCGGGACCGCAGAGGAGAAGGGACACGGACAACCTCAGCCCCCTAACCCAGAGCCACACGCAGCCGCCTGGCGCAGCCGCCCAGCCGGCAGAGCCAGGACCTAACCCGGCAGGAAAGGGCGCCAAGCCGAACGTGTACATAGCCCATCCGACCCATGGGGCCGGAACACGGCCAAGCAGACCGCAACCGCCAACAGCAGTCCGGAAGACCACACTGAATGCAGGCCAGTGCGTGCGCCAGCCCAGGGAAGGCAGAGGGAGGAACAGGCAGCCCCCCCCCCCCCAAAAGAAAGAAAAAAACAGGGGGGGGAGGGGGGGGGGGAGAACAGCCCGCAGCCACCAAACCGCCCGCTAACACCACAAGAGGCGGCCATACCCCGCACCCAGAAGGCACCGAAGACAGGACCCCCAAAGAGGCACAGGGGGACCTCCCAGCCTAAACCGGCAACACCAAGCCAGGAACAGCAGCCCACCAGGAAGAGGGACACCAAAACATGCAGACACACACAACACTGGAAAAAAAAAAAGAGCCAGCAGCCCAGCCCGACAGAAAGGGGATGGGGGGGCAGGGACCACAAGGCCTGGGACAGGGACAGCCAGCAACCGACACCACAAAGCCCAACCAAGACACGCCCAAAGAAAAGGGCGCACAAAACACACCCCGACAACCCAACCAAGAAGGGCGGGGCACAGCCGAGACCCGGGCCCAGCACGCACGCCCACACACAGCCAGGAAAGGCGAAGAACAAGCGGGGCGTGCGTACAAACACGCACCCCCGCACAGCAACCCCAACCAGGAGGTGCAGGAGACCACGCGGGACGGGCTCACGAGCACACACACACCCCAACACCCCCCCAAGGAGAGGCGGGGCGCAGCCGAGACTCAAACCCCAGCACGCACGCCCACACCGCACACCGGAACCGGAAACGGCAGGGGGGCAAACTGCGTGCGCACGCAACCACACACGTCCCATTAACAGGCCGAAACCCAAGCCCAACCGCAAACACCGCAAACCCCAGCCGGCAAAAGAGGGGCAACACCACAAACCATGCCCAAACACACCCACCGAAGACCCAGTGTCCACAGCCCGGGCAATGAGGCAGCCCCTGCCATGTAGCTGACCCGGCGGAACGAGATCCGGAGACCGGGGGTAAGGCTGCATCCTAAGGCCTGCGCTGCTTTGGGACTCGAGGCGGAGCGTGCGACACCCAAGTGCCTCAGAACCCCAGTACTAAGAACGTGCATGCATGCCTTGGGAACGGGATACGCCAGGAAGTCCGGTGAACCTCTAGGGTTCCGCCCAAAGGAGGGAACGTGCGCAAGCACGGGGGAACACCCTCTCGGCGAGACAAGCACGTCACGCTGGCGGCGATCAGCCCTCCCGGTGTTGCCCTGGGCCGCTTTGTTCGGGGCCAACAGTCAGGTTTAGCGGGATGTAAGCCGCCTCCCCTCTTCACGCGCGGAGCCTCTTCCTGTTCGTCACAGGGGCGACGCCAGGGGGAACCATGGGGCGCCTCTCCACGACCGAGTGCACCCGCCTACCTACCTACCTCCCTTGAGTGCCTTGCACAATCCGGGAGGGGACTCGAAGCGGCCGTTCATGTCCAAGCGTATCTTCTCTGGTCCCAGATGTAGGAGCTGCCGATCGTGCTGTTCCTTGACCACCTGGTACATGCGTGTCTTTGAGATCAGCATGTTCTCAAAAGCGAAGAGCTTCCTGTCATCGACACGGAGTCCTCTTGCCATGCCAGCTCAGATTCTGGCCTGGAGCTGACTTCCCAATGGATAGCCCAGAAGTCTGACTTGGCGTAGTCCTCGTCCCATTCTCCACCCAGACACGATGCCAGGGGGGTCGCTTTGGCGTTGCGGAGCAACGCCTCTGTGGCGGCTTGCCACTCGTGTGCCAGCAGGGCTTCCCGTCTGGGGAGGGCAAGATAGGTAGGTATCTTAGGGAGCTCGGGATGCCTCCTTTGACAATGCAGGAAGAAGGTCTTACCAAGGGGACATCCTGTCCCTCCCACTGCCCTAGTTCCGGTGCCTTTTAAGCTGCTCCCGCAGGTGCCTTCGAAGGCAGTGTTGCGGCCACCATGTCCAGGTGTGCCGGGTGGAAGGTGTGCCAACATGTGTTCATGGGTAGGGCCACATGCTCCCTCCTTTGGGCGGCAGCTCTGGGGGCTGCCCAGCAGGTTAGAGGATCTCTCACCACAGGGGGTATTACTTCACCGAGTCTACGGTACGACCGCCCCACCCCTGTGGCGCGAGTTGCGCGGCCCCGCTGCTTGGCAGACGACCCCCTCCTGGACTGTGTACCGGCTCGCCTGTCACCAGTTGCTTCCATGGCTCCGGGTGACGTTTGCCATAGTCCCCGACGCAGCCTGGCCGGGCTCGGACCAGCAACCTTGGGGTACGGCTCCTGTAGCTGGCCCGGTGGGTCGGCTGGGTTGCCCGAGTGCGCCCGACCCATGGGGTGCGGTTTGTTGTTGCTCGTCCCTTGGTCGCCCTTGGTGCGCACGTGTGTGCGGCGTCCTGGGCCACTACGCTCCTGTTCACCGGTGTGCCCGCTCGGTGTGCTGTCTTGCGTGTGCAGTGTCCTGGGCCACTTGCCTCCTGTTCACCGCTGTGCCTGCCTGGTGCCTTGTGTTCCGTGTGCGGTGTCCTGGGCTGCTTGGCTCCTGTTCACCGGTGTGCCCGCTCGTTGTGTTGTGTCGCGTGTGCGGTGTTCTGGGCCACTTGGCTGCTGATCACCGATGTGTTGGCTCCGTGTCTTGTGTTGTGTGTGTGCGGTGTCCTGGGCCACTGGGCTCCTGTTCACCTGTATGCCCGCTCGGTGGGTTGTGTTGCGTGTGCGGTGTCCTGGGCCACCTGGCTGCTGTTCACCGGTGTGCCCACTCGTTGTGTTGTGTCACGTGTGCGGTGTTGTAGGCCCCTTGGCTCCTGTTCACCGCTGTGTTGGCTCAGTGTTCAGCGTTGCGTGTGCGGTGTCCGGGGCCAATTGGCTCCTGTTCACCGGTGTGCCCGGTCGGTGTGTTGTGTTGTTTGTGCGGTGTCCTGGGCTGCCTTGCTCCTGTTCACCGGTGTGCCCGCTTGCTGTGTTGTGTTGCGTGTGCGCTGTGCCGGGCCACTTGGCTCCTGTTCAGTGGTGTGCTCGCTCGGTGGGTTGTGTTGTTTGCCCGGTGTCGTGGGTCGCTTGACTCCTGTTCCCTGGTGCGCTCGCCCGGTATCTTGTGTCGAGTGTGTTGGCTCCTGTTCACCGGTGTGCTCGCTCAGTCCGCTGTGTTGCACACGCAGTGTCGTGGGCCACTTGGCTGTTGATCCCCGGTGTGTTCGCTCGCTGCTTCGTGTTGTCTGTGTGTGTCCACCTGTGTGCCCGTTCGGTGTGTTGTGTCGCGTGGTTGTGTCGCTTGTGCGGTGTCCTGGGCTGGCTGGCTCCTGGTCACCGGCGTGCCGGCTCCTATGTTGTGTTGCGTGTGCGCTGTCCTGGGCCACTTGGCTCCTGTTCACCGGTGTGCCTGGTCAGTGTGTTGTGTTGTGTGTGCGGTGTCCTGGGCCCCCTGGCTCCTGTTCACCGGTGTGCCCGCTTGGTGTGTTGTGTTGCGTGTGCGGTGTCCCGGGCCACTTGGTTCCTGTTCACTGGTGTGCCCCCTCGGTGGGTTGTGTTGTGTGTGCGGTGTCGTGGGTCGCTTGACTCCTGTTCCCTGGTGCGCCCGCTCAGTGTCTTGTATCAAGTGTGTAGTGTCCTGGGCCACTTGCCTCCCTTTCATCGGTGTGCTCGCTCAGTGCGCTGTGTTGCGCGCGCAGTGTCGCAAGCCACTTGGCTGTTGTTCCCCGGTGTGTTGACTCGCCGCTTCCTGTTGTCTGTGCGGTGTCATGGGCCACTTGGCTCTTGTTCCCCTGTGTGCCCGTTCGGTGTGTTGTGTCGGGTGGTTGTGTCGTGTGGGAGGTGTCCTTGGCTGGTTGGCTCCTGTTCACCAGTGTGCCTGCTTGCTGCGTTGCGTTCCGTGTCTGTGGTATCCTGCGCCACTTGGCTCCTGTTCACTGCTGCGCCCACTCGGTGTGTTGTGTCGCTTGCGCGGTGTCGTGGGCCACTTGCCTTCTTTTTACCGGTTTGCCCGCTCTTTGCGTTGCTTTGGGTGTGTGCGGTGTCCTAGGCCACTTGGCTCCTGTTCACCGGTGTGCCCACCCGGTGTGTGGTGTCGCATGTGCGGTGTCCTGGTACGCTTGGCTCCTGTTCAGGGCTGTGCTCGCTCGGTGTGTTGTGTTGTGTGTGCGGTGTCCTAGGCGACCTGGCTCCTATTCACCGGTGTGCCCGCCTGGTGTGTTGTGTTGCGTGTACGGTGTCCTGGAACGCTTGGCTCCTGTTCACCAATGTGCTCGATCGGTGTGTTATGTTGTGTGTGCGGTGTCCTGGGCCACCTGACTCCTGTTCACCGCTGTGCCCGCTTGGTGTGTTGATTTGCTTGTGCGGTGTCCCGGGCCACTTGGCTCCAGTTCACCGGTGTACACGCTCGGTGTCCTGCGTCACATGTGTGGTGTCCTGGGACACTTGGCTCCTGTTCACCGGTGTGCTCGCTCGGTGCTTCCTGTTGTCTGTGCGGTGTGATGGGCCACTTGGCTCCTGTTCACCGGTGTGCCGACTCGGGTCGTTGTGTTGCGTGTGCGGTGTCAGGGGCCACTTGGCTCCTGTCCACCGGTGTGTTGGCTCTGTGTTTTGTGCTGTGTTTTGTGTGTGTGGTGTTGCGTGTGCAGGGCTTCGCTGCGGGGCGAGCACTCGTCCATCAGGACGGCAGCTGTTCGTAGCCGACAGGGGCTGCGTACCCTCCTGGCGGGCACACGTCCATCCGGACGGCGGCTGTTTCGTAGCTGGCGGGGGCTGGGTACGGTGCGAGGTGGGTACGTCCGGCAAGGGGGTCCAATCGGCTTTGCCAGCCTGAGCCCGGTGGGGCCGCTTGACCGCCGGGCACACTTGGCATAATTCAGAGACTCCCTTGAGTGCCTTGCACAATCGCAGAGGGAAATGGAAGCGCCGCCTAATGTCAAAGCGCATCTTCTCCGGTCCCAGATGTAGGGGCTGTGGATTGTGCTGTTCCTTGACCACCTGGTACATGCGTGTCTCTAAGATCAGCATCTTGTCAAAAGCGAAGAGCTTCCTGTCATCGACACGGAGTCCTGTTGCTACGCCAGGTCATATTCCGGCTTTGAGCTGGTCTCCCACTGGATAGCCCAGAACTCTGACTTGGCGTAGTCCTCGTCCCATTCTTCAGCCAGACACGATGCCAGGGGGGTTTCTTTGGCGTTGCGGAGCAATGCCTCTGTGGCGGCTTGTCACTCGTGTGCCAGCAGGGTTTCCCGTCTGGGGAGGGCAATTGTTCGCTCGCTGTGGGGTCCCTCTGCCGGCTGGGCAATGATGACGAAGCAACGAGCGTCTATGCGCTCCAAGCGCTCCCCCAGCTCAATTATGCGCTTGGCCTCGGCTGTCCCGGCTTCGTCTCCATGCATAGAGATGTCGAGCCGGCATTTGGAAGTGTGGCATGGCCGGCGGCTTGGGCAATCTGCGATCGTACTGAGCTGGCCCGGCACACACACCACTGTTACGTCATACTTTCACGGTCACGGCGGCAGGACCTGACGGCGTGTCCACATGCTCCTTGTGCCAGGACTTCCGATAGTGGGTGCACACCGTCATTGGCTGGAGTCCGATGTGGCCAGCCCACTTCTGCAGCGCGCAGACGATGGCGTAAGCCTCCTTCGCTCGCAGCGTCGACGTCCGTCGCTGCACCGCGGCCAGGACTCGGGCTCAGAACGCCAAGGGAACATGGGTCCAATCCTCCGGGACCTGACCCAGGACGGCGCCAACCGCATAGTCTGACGCGTCATTCCGGTGCAGGAATGCCTTGTCATGATCCAGGAGGTGCGGCCTGAGGGGCTCGAGCAGGGCAGCCTTCATGTCGTCAAAGGCTTTCTCTGACTGCGGGGTCCAGGCTCCGGCCTTTTTGCTCCCCTTTTTGCCATCCTCTTGGCCCACTTGCAACAGCTTGTTCAAGGGGGCAGCATGCTCGGCATAAACGTGGACGTACACGGAGTAATCGTTGAGGAATCCCAGGAACGCTGTCATCTAGGTGATTCTTTGGGGTCGTTCCAAGTGTAGCAGGGACGCCAGATACCCAGGAATGGGGCCGCGAATCACCTGGCCCACAACATGTCCTGCAACCTCCACCTCCGTGGCAAATAGAATCGCTTTGGCGGGCTTGCATGTGACCTGGTGCTTGCGGAGGACGTTGAGGACTAGGCAGAGATCAACGAACCTGGCTTCGATCAGCTCATCATCCATCATCTCCGGCTCCCGCTGCCGACAATGATGTCATCTACAAACAGATCTGCGCAGTCCAGATCTCGGAGAAGATGCTCCGTCATGCGCTGGAACTGCGCGTTGCCGTTCTTCACCCCGTAAGTGGAGGAGCCGGAGCGCAGCCGCTTGGACATGGAGGAGGAGATGGGCGTTGCAGCCGTGGTAACCCACGGAGGACGCGGGTAGGAACGTCTGTCGACCTTGCGGCCGGCTTTCATGGTCTCCAAGGCTGCGGACCCCACCGTGTGGGAAGACCCGAAAGACATCAGGCCCCCCCTGTACGATGGGATCACCCTCAACATCGACCGCTTCTTGAAGAAGCTGGACAGTCCGGGGATGACCCTCAGTGAAGACATGGATCCGGCCCTGGCGGAGAAATATGTCTTCAAGCGGTTCTGATGGCGCCTGCCGGAGGTGCTCCAAGAGCTGTACCTCGTGGCAGCCAATGAGGGTAAGATCACGACCCTCAAGGAAGCCATAAAGTGGCTCAACAAGCAGGAGCAGGTGGACGCCCCGCAGGTTGCCGCCAAGAGGTGGAGAGCCAACAAGCTGCAGCATGATGGCAAGGAGACCCGCCTGCGGCACTGGCGGGAGTTCCGAGGACAATACGTCCTGTTCTGCCGGATCGTCGAGGACTGGAAGGAGTATGATGAGCAGTCCCGCCTGGTCAGTCGCCTTGCAGACGCCTGGGTGAAGTGGGTCACACAGGAGGAAGCGGAAAGGGCCAAGAGCAACCACACCGTCCAGATGATGCTCAACAAGGAGCACCGCAAGAAGATGGTGAGCTGCACAAGAGCCAAGGTGGCCCGGGACTTCAAGAGGCAGTCCCTGCTAAACGCCCTCCTCAACACCGTGTCAGGGGATCACGAGAAGGCAGCGATCTGGCGCAGGGTCTGACAGGGAAGTTGTCATAGACCCAGCGGGAGCCAAAGGCGGCGAAGGTCTTGATGATGATGACGACCAGGACGAACCTGCTAAGACCGCCGTCTGTGCCTTCGTGGCCAAGATTCTGCACAAGGGAAGCGACCAGAGAAGCTAGAAGCCCCTCCAGCAGGGTTGGAAACAGAGGGAGGAGAAGGAGCATCGCCCCGTTGGCGCTCCGCCACTGTCCTTACCGGGAGTTCATCAAAACTCAACCTCAGGGCTGCTCTGTCTGCTATGGGCGGAACTCCCCCTTCCAACATGATCACAGGACGTGCCCGATCCGCGAGGCCGACACGGAGGCGTACAAGAAGGCGCATGCAACAAAGAAGCGTACGTTGGCCAGCCTCCTGGAAGCCAAGGTGGAAGTGTCCAAGGACGAGCTCTCCAAGCTGATGATGGTCGGCACTGAACTCGCGAAGCAGATTCAGGAGATCAAGAGAGCTTGGGGACGTAGGCCAGACAACGACAAGGACAAGGACAGGTAGGCCAAGGGCAGGTGGGGGAACACAGGAGACGCCGTGAGCGACATTGCCGCAGAGGAAGACACTCTGACCACCGACGCCACTTAGCGAAGCCCCTGCAGCCAAGGGCCCCCGCTAGGGCGGTCGCAGGGTGGTGCTGTGATCAATACCACGCCATCAATGTCGGGAACTGTCGATTCCCCCGAACATACGCCCGTCAGAATGCCGGGAGCAGAACCAGAGAGGAAAGACTGTTGCAATGTCTGCGTGAGGGCGAATGCCAGAGTGAGGACCGCCCTAGGCGGACCCGCCTGTCCGACCAAGGTCCCTGGTGAAGGCACCAACCCTTACAACCAGTCATCTTTTGCAACTAAGAATGTGTTCCACGCACTGCAAGATCTTTCCCAGGGTATGGGAGGATCACCCAGCCTGCAGCTGGAGGCTGCGGATTGGCTGTCTGAGCCCATTACCAGCGACCTGCACCAGTCACTCATTGAGCTTCTGGAAAGGCCGGATATTCTAAGCTTGCACGCCGTGCGCCGGGTTGGCCGCGAACAGCAGCTTCACTTGAAGGTCCATGTCTTAGGGGGCTCAAGTTGCATGGTATAAAAAAAATAAAGAAAGTGCCCAAAATACAGGGCCTCAGAAAACATCAAAAGAACCATTCTCTGGCTTGCAAAAAATCAAGCGGTTTTTGAAACACCAGAAAAACTCTTATGTGAGGAATTTACGCCTTCTCTTGGTCCTGATGGGTCCAAGAAATGCTCTTTTTGGGGCAATGGACTGTTCCTTGCGCGGAGCCTCGCGCAAGGAGCAGTCCATTGCCCCTTCAAAGTCAGGTAATGATGGTAGAATCGAGGAATCAAGCAGGCGCCTACACTGGAGTGACATTCCAGGCACCCTTGACTTGATCACATTGTACAATATGTTTAGGCGGGCGGACATTCAGCGCTCTAAACAAGCCTTGCAAATCTCATTGATGACTCAAGAAATTATTTCTAATATTGTTGCATTCCTAACAAAAGGAGCACATACGTGGGAGGTGTCGCACAGGGTCCATCCTTCAGCATTGCTCATGATGTACACCTGCCACAAGTTATGAGGAGTGTCAAGGAAAAGAAAGAGTATCACTGGTAACACAAGAAGCATGTCCACTCAACAGATGACGCTGAGCTGGACAGGGACCCCCCTTGTAGCTTTGGCTGAAGAAAAATTGATCCTTCCGTGGTTGACTATAGATCAAAGTAAAATGTGCAAAGAAAATATGAATTTGCCATACGTGGCACTTTTTTTAGCGTTTGTTTGGGCCAAAAAAACTTATTCTTTCGAGAGCAAAATGCAATGTAGTGCAGACGACACCTATTCTGAAGATGATGTTGAATACCTGGAGAAAGAAGGTGCCCTCTGGGAAGCAGTCTGCCAAGCGCAGGGGCTGACCAAGCCCAAAAACAGTTTTTCCGCCTCCGGGGGGGCCAAGCCTCTGATAAATTTCAATGACTCAACGACAATTTAGGTACTCGTTGCTTCAGTGAAAGTTGTGCACAAGCGTTATCAGATGAGAACCCATCACAATGGTACAAAGAATATATTTTCTGCGCCTTTTTTTGCGCGAGGCCTCGCGCAATGAGGAATGCAATGCAGTCCCAGAACTTGAAAGTCACAACCTATACCTCTTTTTTCAGGCAGTGCAAATCTAAAATCAGACCGTGGGGTGGGTAGTAAGACCACTCAACCCTGAAGCCGTCTTTCCAAAGGAAAATGAATCAGGTGAGGTTTTTGGTTTAGTAAGTTATGCGCGAGGCCTCGCGCATGGGGCAGCCTCTGAACCACATGTTGCATATGCTTTGCATTGATATTTAATCCGCCATGCTTCTGTTTTAATGATCCTTAGTCCTGATTGCGCGAGGCCTCGCGCATAGAATTCGATCAATAAATCATTTTTCTGGGTATGCAATGAACATGCAGAACAGACAATGATGTTGCAATCATTTTCTCTGCAGACCATGTTCATCCAAAAAACAAGGGGAACGCAAAATGTATTCATTGGCCAATTTCCGCTAGAAGCACATCATTTTCCACTGAAATCATATAATTTATTTATTTTTTTACAGTTTTTTTTTGTTTTCGGCTGTCCGAAAAAAGGCACAAAATGGCACAAATGGTAAGAAAGATACTTTCTTTGGACTGATATTCTGTATTCAAAAAACTGAGCCTGTGAAAAACGTTTTTTTTGCATGGTCCCAATTGGGTGCATTTGGTGTGATTTTGACCATGCAACTTGAGCCGCCTAAGCATGTGGGTTAGTGGAAAGGGTCTTCGACGTGTTGGTTGACACAGGCGCCCAGGTCAGTCCGGTCAAGACTGGCCTACTTCTGCCAGACTGTCTTACCACCAGTCGGAGACCCGTCAGGCTGAACGTAGCCAATGGCCAGTACACGGGGGAAGGTACGAAGAAAGCCGCAATCCCGCTGCAATTTATGAACCATCGTGAACTGAGCCGCCCGGACCTCGGCAAAAGAATCCTCCTCAAGAAAACGTTCTACGAGGCCCAGTCGAACTGGGACATGATTGTCGGGTACGAGTTCATGATGGCAACGGACTCTGGCGTACGACCAGCCCAGGCCTCTATCACCCTGTACCAGGAAGACCAACTCTCCCAGCTATCGTCACCGGAACACCGCGTGGAGTGCTAATGGATCCACCCCGAGCGCCATCAGCTCGAAGTAGCCGCACTGGGGACCGGGCTTGCAGGGCCGACATACGAGGAGTATGGCGTTAAGCTGAAAGTGGCAGGCCGAGTGGCTGCTGATCTGGGAGCATCACATTTTGGGTCTGGATACCTTCTCCTCAGGGACCTCCGCCCATCTTCGGGTATGTAAGAAGTACTGGAGCACCTAGGAGTCTGCATGGAGGAGGCACCGGGGTCCGGATCAACGTCTGATGTGCATCCATTGTCCCAGAGTGCAGATCCCAAGGGCAGTTGCGAAGATCCGCAAGGACCGCTCCAAGGCAGTGTCTGTCGTCCCATTGGGTGTACCGAGGAGGAAAGTACGCAAAATTGGCTGGCCTCGCTGACCAACATGACGTTGAAAAAGGTCGTCCTACCGGCTTGAGAGTGTGTCTATCACTACGCCAAAGGACAGCCCATGCCACCCCAGAGATGGGCAATGGAATTCCACTATGTGGATGGGGGCCTGGAACAGGCCGACGCCAGGGACAGCATGTGTGTCAACTGTGTGATTGCGGAGCCCTGGCGGCAATGCTTTGCTGTTTCCCCTGTTGACATTGGAGAATTGGAGGACCTCCTCTCTGATGATGAGCTAGATCTGGTTCAGGCGTATATGGATCCACCCTTTCATGACTGGGTAAGCCAGCGAGAGGAGAAAGGCCAGGACAGAGCCTGGTGGGAAGTGCACACCATCGTCTCCGGTTCCTATAATGGGAATATTTTCGTGAGGAGTGTACTGGACCGCATGTCCAGGAAGGACGAGGCAATTGGCGGGAACCCATTCACTTCTGGTGATCTTTTTTGTGGCAAGGCCGGAGATGGGCGGATGGGCCACTTGGGGAGACCGCAGAGCCAAAACCGAGTGGGGTCGCCACCCCTCAAGTAACCAAGGTGCCCGGCAAAGCCAAGGCGGAGTCTGAGGATTGCCCCAAGATCCAGGCACTGAGGGCCAGGCGAAAGCAGAAGTATGGGGACGCCTTCTTCAGTGGAGAGCCTGTGCTCCCAGCGCCCGTGCGTGGACCATACGGCGAGGCCAAGATACGACTGAAGCCAGACCCCCGTGTGTACCGGCACCGGAAGTTCGCCCTGAGGGGCGAGAGGAAAGAGGCCATGGAGAAGATTCTCAGAAAATTCATGGGCCGAGGTGGGTTGGCGCCCTGTCACTCCGAGTGGGCATCCCCCTGCTTTGTCGTCCCCAAGGAGGCGGCCGGGGAGTGGCGGCTCGTGGTTGACTACTGGGGCCCTAACGCCCAAGCGCAGCATGACAGCTATTTAGGCGCCTCAAGTAGCTGGGTCAAAAACGACAGAAAAGGTAGGAAAATAACAGGTTTCAAAAGGCAGCAAATAACAATTGTTTTGATGGATACTTCTGGTCCGTCGCGAACCAGTATGGCAAAATAAATATCTTTATAAGAATGATATTTCCCATGGACGGGACAGGGAAAATTATTGTTTTGTGACCATTCTTTGCGTGAGGCCTCCCGCAAAGGCGTTCATTTGTGTCAGATTAATGTACTTCAGCACAACGCATTAGGCAGGGTGTCGAAAACCGGAAACCTGTCGCATTTATACACGTAACTTAGTACCATTATCAGGATGGAGTGATAGAAATGGATCTACTAATGAATAGATCTCGATATTGCTACACCCCTGAATCTTGAAATCTTTAAATGTTCCGAAAAAAACTGTAGTTTCAAGCGCGAGGCCTCGCGCATGGAATGGCGCATGAGAAACATTAAATTTTTGGTGATCTTTGCGCGAGGCCTCGCGCAATGGATGTCATAAACACTCATAGAAACAGAAAATGGAACAGATCCACCAACTACACAGCATGTGCATTTGCTTGATGCGTCGCTGCTGCATGGGCGCCCATACAGGTCCCGCAGGCATCTCCATTTTTCATACTGTGGTCACCGCTGACTTCACTGCCCAACAGCGATGGTAGCGCGCTGCAACCGGGTCTCGCAATCAGGATTAACTAGTCAAAAGGGGGACCACCAGACAGTTACATCAAACTGAAAGTAGTGCATGCGACAAGCGAATCATCAAATAATTAGTCGCGCAAAAACTGTGTGACAGGTTGATGTTTCAAAGCGAGAAAGTTCTTCAAATAGCGATTCTTAGGCGGATACAGTTACGCAATTATTTTCCACAGCAACAATGCCCCTGCAAAAAGAGTCGGACCTTGAGAAGACAGTGGCAGCCGGATCTGGAGTTTTCTGTGATGTCTACTCAGAGGAACCGCCGTATCACACAGCAGAAGAATTGTGGGAAGGGCTGAAACAGGGGAACGAGGGCGCGCGATTGTTGTTTGTGTGTTTTCTGCGTCTGCGCAAAAATGAACGGACGCGTTGCGGCGTTGAAAAGGCAATCGCGGCAGAGGGTAAGAGATGGGTTGGGGTTTTGATAGAGGAGGTCTGGCGCCTTTGTTTGCTGATGCGCCACCGCGCAGTTCCATACCAGAAAAAACCAAAGTCAGTTGTTGCAATAGAGGGAAGTAAGGCGCAGCGTCGCATTTTAGCACGGTCACGTCTGACGCGATATAGCGCACCTTCAGTGAAGGAAAGGGCCGCAGTCAGGTTACAGACTACATGGACCAAAATACACGAGCAGCGGGTTGTCTTATGAATGGACAACTGGTACAACAAACAATTTACCACAAACTCTGACAAGAACGACAAAAGCCTTAACGCAACAGCGTTGGCTGTTTTGCTACTGCGGGATGCACCCTGCTACTGGCATGGTCATCCTAGCCTGTGTGTAAAGCGATGCAGGTTTTGTTAACACAATACTGTCCTATGTTACTACACCTAGGACACCTCCTTAGGCAATGCAATTGGGCCGGGGGGACAGCCAACACGGTTGTTTTTGCTTCCGAGGGATTGCAGATCGTTATGTGTCTTTTGGACCGTTTGAACATGGGGAACACACTTTTAAACTACGAACGCACTGTTGTAACTGCGTTATTGTGCCACACTGCATTGCACACAGCCATGCCTGAACAGGTTTTTGCCAAAGACCTTTGTGAAAGTCTGCTCTCCAGCCTTGTGACACCGGAAGGCCACAACAGGGGTGCAGTGAAAAACGAAGACATTGACGATCTGTACCATCTAATCACTATCCGGAAAGAAGGTCACAGGGTGAACGTCTGCAAAATCCCCAATTCCTTTGTCAATTTTGTGCGTCAGGGGTTAACTGCTGACTTGAACGCAGAGTGTGTATATGTACCTGGGGTTAGGTTGTGTGCGGAGCCAACTTGTACAATCCAGGCACATTGGCCGCGCAGGGGTGTACCTAACTTTCCACCGTCTGTTCTAAGTGCAAAGGGTTCTAACCACTACAAACAGGTCCTTGTGTCTGTATTGTTGGTGCTGACGCAGCAGGGGCCGCTTGAGGCTGGTTTTAAGAGATAATTGTCCGGGTTTATCCTCTAACGCAGCGTGTTGGAGGAGCAGAGAGGGGCTGACACGATGCGAAACGTTCGAAGAAGATTGGAGACCATGCAGTGATGCGCGAGGCCTCGCGCAAACAGCGTGAAACAACAGGTTGTTACACCTCCTCTCTTGCGCGAGGCCTCGCGCAAGGTTGGTAGTAAAGAACCGTTGGCTGACCTTCCAGCTTTGCATTCTGAACCATACTGTACCCTTTTTCGCTAAAAATGTGTCACATATGCATTATTCTCCACGATTTCAACCCTTTTTAATGTTTCGTTTCTTGCAAAACAGGCTTTCTTCTTATCGCAGAATGGCATTCTCCGCCAGAAAAACAGCCCAGGAACCGTAAGATATCGACTATGACCCTGAAGAATCGGAATCGGAGGCTGGAACACCAAAGAAGGGGCGGAAGAAGAAGGAAACACCAGATCCTGGCCTGACAATGGGTACGGACATCGAGGACCACCTGAAGCGGGATGGGAAGCAGGTGGAGGTTGAGCTGGACAACGTGAGAATCGACCAGGAGAAGACAAAAGAACAGATCAGACGGAAAGATGCGAAGTTACTGCAGAAGCGTCTTGAGTCACTTGAAGCAGCACCGCCAACAGGCCCCATACACGTCGTTCCCTGGGAAGACAATGATATGTTACCAACGGACTGTTTGTTCTTCTTGTTGCGCGAGCCCTCGCGCACGGACGTGTCTCATATTTGCAGATGGCGATTATTGGTGTGGTATCTGGACAGCACAGCATGGAAGCGGTTGCGAAGATTCGGTAGAAGCGACGCACAGACTGTCTGGATCTGCAGAAGTGGCATACTACATGCACCACCAATAATCTGAAGCCTGATACACTGTCGGCCTTTCGTGCAAAGCTGGCGGGACAAGCACAAGGAAGCGCACAAGACGTTCAGCCAATACCGCTGTATGAGGCAGCAGATAACCTCGTTCGATGTGTTGAAGATCAGCGGCGGTGAGGCCTACGTGACACGTACAACAATCTCAAGATTGCCCTTGTGGATGCTATGCAGATGAGTGCCCTGTTTCGAACCGCTGAACTGAAGCAGCCTGGTCCATTCGTATGGTTTTTTAAACGTTGTTTCCATGCTGTTCGTTGCGCGGGGCCTCGCGCATAAAATTGTTTTTTTCAGGACAGAACGTATAAATGTTGGACAGATTTCATGGCGTTTGCCTACTATGCTGGTCCGGAAGCTGTGAAAAGTCTGCAGAAGTTCCACGACCAAGGGGAGAAGGTCACGAAGAACGCTCTAAGGAAACTGGACGGGATCCTCATGCCTGAGTTCTACAGAAAAGTGGCAGCTGAGATGCAGGAAGAAAAATGAAACTCTCAAATCCTTGCAGAAATCGTTCGACGAGATTATCCTTGAACAGTGGGTCTCAAAGCATCTGGACCACCCACACAACGGCCAGTACTTTCCACCTGAGAAAGATGTTTACCATCGACGAGGCGTGGGTTCCGTTTCTGCATTGGTGCGCTACACCTTCTCCTTTGGTGTTCCTTAGCCAAGGACATGCGCAGTTGCAAAGAGGTTGCTGCACTTGGAAGGCCTGCCCTGAAGGTGACTCTTGGTACATGGGGCTGTTGGCAGGAACCTGAAGGCAAAAGTCGCGGTCCATGGCCAGCATGGAAATCCATGATTCGCGCACCACTGTCGTAGGTGGCAGAGAAAGGCAAACCCGTCGCCTTGAAAATCCTCAATGTCCGAAGACTCCTGGGTACAGACGTTACCAAGAGCCTTATGGTCCCCCCAGCTGCTGGCATTACTGGTGACTTCAAGACAGTGGAACAGCAGGATCCATTACTGGCAAGTCAAACTATCACAATTAAGGCGACCCGAATTGCAGTTCTGGCCCCCGAACCCCCGAAGCGGTTCATGGAGATTGACGTGAACCTGATTGTCATCAACGGCGACATATTTGAACATCTTGCTCCTGAGACGATGTGCCCAGCCTGGCTGTATGAAGAGATGGCACGTGCTGATACACTTCTGTGCGGTTCCCAAACTGTTGTTGACAACATGTACAACGTGCTGGAAACGGGAACAGAGAGGCGTCTCAACGATAATGCCAACGTGCCACGCATGGCTAACATGTTGCGTATTCCCATCTCCAGTTGGCCAACCAAAACCGAAGCCAGCAGGGGATCCTACACTTTTCGACGTTTGCTGGTTGCGGATTTCGTCACCAGATAGCTGGACGAAAAAGGTATAATTTAGTCATTGCGTCGTCTCTTTGCGCCAGGCCTCGCGCAATGATTTCTCCCTCTTTGCAGATGCCGAATTCTCTGACGTTTGGACCTATTCAAGTACAGGAGATGGTTGACACTGAATGTGGCGGTCCCCTTCCGATAACGCATGTTCTGTGGTATTTCCACACTCACCTCTATTACCTGAAGGACGATAAGGGCTTCAAGTCTTCGTTTGTGTTCATTGATCATCAGGCAGACCTCGTGTGTAAGATTGCTGCAATCGAGCCGGATTCTTGCATGTACCTTCTTGGTGTCACCATCGACAGTCTCTCCGATTGCGTCAACAGAGTGCACAGTCAGTTGAACCACGTCTTGACACAAGGGTCGAAACTGGACAAGTCTGGTGATTGGGACCAGCAAGCCAACTGGACAAACCGTGGTATTCCCCTTTGGGTTCGCGATGACAAGTTGGGTTCTGATGCGTTGACAGTGAAGGAGGAACAGATTGTTCCGAAGTGTCCAGCTGCAGAAGCACAGGCCCCTGCAGCAAAGCGGAAGTCAACGGGTGAGGAACCTGCCCCGAAGAAGAAGAAGACTGCTTCCAAGTCTCAGGCAGCGAGATCGGGTACTGGTGGAGAATCCGACGAGAGCGATGGGGATGCGCAGGAGGAGAACGAGGAAGAAGAGGAGGAGGAACCGCAGGTCTCCCAAGGCAAGGCAGCGAAGAAAGCGGCAGCAAAACCGAGGCCCGAGGAAACTTGGGCCAGAGCTGCATTCAAGCAGCCAGCTCGTCAGTCCCAACCAAGAGGCCAGCCCGCAAAGCCACCGCCAAAGGGTAAGATGTCCGTTGCTAAGGCTATGGGTTCCAACATGCAACTTGTTCCGAAGAAAAATTGATTTCTTCGTTTGTTCTGATATATTATGCGCAAGGGCTCGCGCTATGCATTCCTCTTCGACGACCTTTTTGCTATCACTTTGTGCGGCACATTTTTCCCTGTGATGTATTTTATTGCACTGGGGTGTTGGTGTTTGCGCGAGGCATCGCGCAAAGAAGGGTGCACAAAAATGCTTCTTGTGGTGCTGCGTGCAACATGGTTTTCAAAAACTGGTTTTGGAAAGGATTGAAAGCTCATGGGTATTTTCATAGGAAAGCACAAGTGGTAGAAGAAATAAAAAGTCATGGTTTTCGGAAAAAAGTAGTGCATTTTCAACGACATAAATTCTTTTCCGGGGCGGTCGGCTTTCTTGGAAACAAATGAAGATGGCCCAATTAATTGATTTTTGCTGGATTTTCGGTTCTTGTGTCTTCGGATCCCCCATATAAACTATTTTTTCGCAGTGCCGCGGAGAGGCACTTTTCGGCAGATTTTTACCCTGCAACTTGAGCCGCCTAAGAGCTATACGCTGCCCCTCATTGAGAACATGCTGCAAAAGCAGTTCCGGCGGAGTATCTTCACCCTGATCGACCTGAAACATGGTTATCACCAGTTGCCTCTCACCGATGAGTCCCGTGCCTGCAGAGCCATGAGCACCCCACTTCGACCCCTCCAGTGGAAGGTGATGCCCATGGGCGTTACCAACGGCAATGCGGCTTTCCAGAGGATGGTGGAGAACATGCTGGAGCCGGTGCTTGACTGTGCGGAGCTCTTTGTTCACAACGTGATCACTGCTTCAGGGGACCCAAGCATGAGATACGGTGAGCTGGTGGTGGCACATGAGAGGGATGTCCCTAGATTGCTGGACCTGCTGGCTCGGCACAAACTTACGGGCAGCAGTGTCAAGGCCACCATCGCAATAAGCGAAGTGGTCTTCGCCGGCCACATAGCTGGCGATGGGCAGCGGAAGCCCATATCTGGAAAGGTAGCGGCGCTTGAGCGCGGCGAGAAGCCCAAGACGGTGTCGGATTTGGGGGCATACCTCGCGTTCTGCAACTAGTACTCAGGGCATATCAAGATGTATGCCGAGGATGCGGCCCCTATGACAGCCATGCTCAAAGGCAACCGGGGGGAGACCAAGAAGGGGTCCAAAAAGGGCCTGGTCTAGAATCATGAGTCCGATCATGCCCTTGAGGGAATGAAGCAGGCGCTGCTCTTCACGGTGCGTCTGTACCTCCTCGATCCGGACCGAGGGTTAGTCTGGTGCAAAGACGCCTCCAACTATGTGATGGGTGCGGTGTTGAGCAGGTGCTGCATGATGGGAGGCACGTGTCCGTGGCTTTCTGGGGCGGAATCCTGGCGGAAGGCCAGAGAGAGACGTGGACGCCCCTTGAGAAGGAGGCATATGCCATTGTCATGGCTCTCATAAAATGGGCTGGGTACATAGCCCTGCATCCCGTCAGGGTCTGCACAGACCATCAGAGTCTGCAACCCTGGCACAAGGAGCACGTGGACACCCCCTGGGGACCAGCCTCCCGAAGAGCCGGGTGGCACGAGACCTTGGCCAAGTTGGACCTCACGGTGGTCTACAGTCCGAAGAGGACAGCACCGTGGCGGACTGTCTCAGCAGGTGGGCCTATCCTGCGAGAAAGGGCATGACGGACAAGTCTGCCCATGGTGATGAGGCTAAGAGCGCTGAGGCCATGAAGATCATGGATATGGAGCGTATGATGGAGGAGGATGGCGTCAGATGCTTCGTCATCAAGGCTGCAGATGTTCCCCTTGGAGGAAGGGTGAGCAGAGCCGTTCGAGTACTCTTTCCAGAGGGTGCTCAGTCCAACAAGCACCTCTTTTCTGAGTTGTGCCTCTAGGACGACGGGACCGACAACTACGCCAAGTCTGAGGCTTCTGAGTCCGATTATTGTGCTCTGACTGGCGCTGGCGAAGGGCAGAAGTGGCCAAAAGGGCTCACCAAGGAAGATGGCAAGCTTTACCGGAATGGTAAGTTGCTAATACCGGAGTCCTGAGTGCTTGAGCTCTGTGAGGCTTGGCACCACGACATGATGCATCCAGGGGCTAAGAAGCAAGCCTTGGATATGGAACGCCGGTTCGAAATCGATGATATCGGTCTCTACAGTGCCATCAAGCGGGTCAAGAAGGGTTCTTTGGTCTGTCAGGCCTGCAATCCTGATAATCGGAATGTCAGAGGGGAAGCCCGATGCACGCCAATTCCTGACCAGCGCATGGAGAGCGTGGTCATGGACATCTTTTCCATTCCTGAAGTGCATATCGGAAAAGAAGTTTTCGATTGTGTGGTCCTGTGTGTGGACCGACACAGTGGCTACATTGTGGCCGTTCCGGCGCATAAAAAGAGGTTGCTAGCCAACAAAGTGGCAGTCATGATGATTCATCATGGGCTGACCATCTTCAGCGCCCCCCGCACCACTTGCAGGACTGTGGAGCCCAGTTCACTGCCACTTGCTCAAGGCCATGTGTTCCCTCATTGGGATACGGCAGGCTAAGAGGGTCGCCTATCTCAGCCGGTCCAATGGCCAAGCTCAGGTGGCTGGACGGCAGCTGTTTGAGAAGCTGCGCAAGATCCACCTCACCAACAAACGCCAGGAACTGGTTTGAGGAGATGTGGCCAGCTCTTAAGGCCCATCATGACACCCCCGCACCTCCTGGGTCGGGGACTCTCCTCGTCAGGTGAAGGCAGCGCAATGGATGCCAAAGAGTTCTTCGCGCAGCAAGAGACTGCGGCACGGGAGATTCAACAGCAGCTCGAGAAGGAGCTGCCGTGCGAGCCAAGATCGCCCTGACGTCCACGGCGAATAAACTCAATTTCAGCTTCTGTATCTCTTGTGCCATCTTCCACGTCTCCTGGTCGTGCTGCTTGGCGACGTACTCTTCGATCCCGCCCAAATTGTCAGCATCCACCCCTATCACGTGCACCCCCCTGTGGGTGTGTACCACATCCTCCTTATTATAGAAGGGACAGTCCTTTGGATTTCGGAACGGGCAACCTCCGGTCTTCATGGTTCCGTGGACTTTGTTGCTTAACACATTGCAGACATGTTGAGCAAGAAAAAGTAGCCACTATGAAGGAGCGCATGGAAGCAGGGCCACAATGGGTCAGGTTTGCTTCAGCGCAATCAGCTTCAACAGCGCCTGTCACCACAGTCTTCATTGCTCTCAGTTCAGTGTGCCATCTCGAGTTCATTGTGTTCGCAATCCGGTGTTCTTTGGCTGGGGTCAGGGTGCAAGGTCCCTGTCCTCCTTGGTGCACTGCTTGGGTCAGCTGTCGCCTGTAGTGCTGTCGGGCTGCAAACATTCTGCCAGGCTCACGCCGTATGCCTGGTCAATCAGCGTCTGGGCCGTTCCTCTATTGGCTCCGGGGCGTACATGCAGGTCAAAGGTCAACAGTGGGAGGGCAGTTGCGGTGACCCGTTGTGGGGACTGAGACCCCGGCCTATGGGCACTCACTGCACCAAGACCTGGTTCACACCTGCAGAGGTGGTCCGCAGGATGGGAGGGGACACCTACGGCGTCAAGGTGAGTCTACGACAGTTCAGTGAGCGACATGAAAATCACCTCCGTGCCCGTGATCCTGACGTCTGTGGGAAACATGTGTCCCTGGACTACACCGCCCACGAAGCTGCCTCGGACGACGACCATGCTGAGCAGCACGACTACACCGTTTAGAAGCTCCTGGCCCAGCGTCCGAGTGCCTCGGCGCCTGGAGGAGTGGAGTTCAAGGTGCACTTGAGAGGCTATGGGCCGTCCCACAACACCTGTGAACCCGTCTCTTCCTTTGTGCTGCGGATCAACACCCCCCTTACTGAGTATGTCCGCAAGCACAAGACGAAGCTCCAGGTCTCTGACCTGGAGGCTCTTACCAGGGCGATTGAAGCCATGGGCGACTGATCCCCGCCCTGGGCTCTCCCCAGAGTGGGTCGATTGAGCACACGTCCGTCAAATGGTGAGTACCTCTCTTGCTTGCGCGCCCTCTCTCCGCTCTGGTGCAATGTCGTTCCGGGGGAGTGGTTGAAATGCTGCGCAAGTCGAGCAGCCCACTAATCGGGTGGTTCGACGCCGCCGTTGTGTGTCGCTCAGACCTCCGCCTGATGCCGACCTCCCAAAGCCGAGTTCAGCGGACCCAGATCTGCTCCCTCTGTCTCTCTCATGGTCGAGTTGTTCTGGTTGACCCACCCTGCTGAATCCATGGGAAACCAGGTTGGACCACCTCCCATACGGAGAGCAAAGGCCCGAGCAGATGGCCACACCCCTGTATGCTGAATCCTGTGGACACCAAGTGGATGGGTGGCCTAACCCCACCGTCCAGACTGTCACCTAGCATCCGTCACTGCCCCTCTTATCACCCCTTTTTGGTTAGGCCTATAATAAGGCATATAATAAGGCATATAATAATAATAAGATAAAAATGTGTTATGCCTTTAGGCCTCTCTATAACAACTAAAGCTAACCTTTTGGCAGAGAAATTCACCTTTTTTTAGTTCCCCCTCTGTGCTGTGGTGGCCACCACTGTTGCAATCTGAAGGAAAAGGGGAAGTCTTCTTGGCCTCCCCATGGCTTCAACATCTTTGTAAAATTTCCTATAACATCCCTAACATTAGAAAGAAGGCGCTGCGTCAGAGCAGTCGCCAGGTTTTGCTTAGTCATAACAGACACCTACAGCTCCCGATGCGCTCATTGGCGTCGCTCGGGCAGCTGTGGCTTGGTTGGGGGTTAGAATGGGCATGCCAATTCATGTGTGCATACACCTCTCCCACCAAATAGCAAAAGGCAATGCAATACGCAAAACGCAACGCAGGATACGATCAGGGCACGCTGTCTTGGGTCTCGTTGAACCTGCTGTCTGACCTGATCTATCCTTAGTGGCGTTGAAAATTTCTTTACCCTCATGGGGGTGTGGGATTCCGGACAGTGGTCCAGGAGTCAGTTATTCGGCCAGAACACAGTCTACTCCACTGTTTGCGCTCCAGGATATCTGCAGAGAAGGGACGAAGGGTTGAGGGACTGACAAACACGCAACGATCGACGCAAATACCAAAATCTGTCAAATGATGGCCTAGAACTT
This sequence comes from Eutreptiella sp. 'Long Island Sound 2002', assembly GCA_964036045.1. Lineage (NCBI taxonomy): Eukaryota > Euglenozoa > Euglenophyceae > Eutreptiales > Eutreptiaceae > Eutreptiella > Eutreptiella sp. 'Long Island Sound 2002'. Next base: position 101,673,205 of record OZ038382.1, on the reverse strand, counting down.
CTCTGAGGGCACACACCTGTCCAGAATCTCCATGAGCATTAAATGCACATTTTTACGAAATTTTATTTCATCACAGGAATTTTTAAATTCCTGGATTTACAAGCAGAGAAAAGCGGCGCGCCAGAGCGCATCGTAATTGGGCGCCGGAAAAGACAAAAAAATTAGATTATAACAGTATGTCACGTAATAATAAGGAAATGACCAGACACACAATGAATAAGAAACGTAAAGATTCCACGCATGCTTCTAAAGGAAAAAATAAAAAGAATTCAGAATTCAAAAAATGTAATATGAGTTCAAAGAAAGAGGTATAAAGATACAGGTTTTGTTTGCTTCGTGTGCAGCATGCAAATTGCTTGTGTCGGGTTACCGTGAACTCGCCTAGTTGCAGCGCAAACGTAGAGTAGAGGGACAGATTAGAAGATTCGACGATGACTAGAGGTAAGATAGACTGATTAGAACATACATACGTGTGCATAAACGCTTGCTTTGCTTGTGTTTCGTTTTCTCCTCCACTTGCTTAGCTCTCCAGCAGTAGGTAAGGTGAGTAAGCCCAGGAGGGGCCATCCCCTGGTTGAGTTCGTGATTGTGGTATGGATTGTTGGAACAGGAAAGATTAAAACAGGAGATTGGCGTTCTCGTGCATACCTGTGCATGCATATGGCGCATTAAAGGGTAGGCCACGCGTGTTGCGCACGGTACAACCCTTGTTTAGGTTACCCAGGGGCTCCGGCCCACATTCTATGAGAGAACGGGTGGAGTTCCTTAAGCTTGCTTGCTCGCAACTGGGTTTGGGAACAGCGTATTTTAGGTCAGCCTAAGAAGCGTATAACACGTGGAGGCTGGCTTGGTTCCTCCGTCTCAAGCCCAGTCCATCTGCCTTTGCTTTACAGGTGGGCAGGTAAGGGTGAAAGCAGCACTTGCCTTCAGCGACTTTGGATTTTTCTGCCCAAGCTAAAACGGGCACTGATCACACAATCAACAAACTGCACCTCATCCAGGGGTGGCGAGAGCAGTCCGACATCTTCGACATACACGCTGTGCACGCAAACAGAGCACTCCTTCCCTCCAAGCCTTGACAGGGAAATCCGTAGTGGCGTCATTGTTAGGCCACAGTCGCTTAGTAGCGCTGTGTTCTCTTGTCCTTTCACAGGTGGGCCACTAGGGCCTGAGACACGTTCTTCCACAACAGCAAGTAGCGTGTGTGTGTAGGAGTGGTAAGCCAGGGTGAGGGCTTGAGCCCATAGCTCGCTCATCCTTCAAAGGCTGGTGCCACTGTAGTGAGTGTAGGACCTGTGGCGTGTGTGTCACTGTCCCTCCTGTTTCCTGAAATTCTGTTGGAGGTTTTGGTGGGCAGTGGCAGTGGTAGTCTAGGTTTTGGCCGTGTAGCAAACAGGCGTTTTCATGCCTCATAGCTTTTGGCCACCCCTCCCCTGTAGTAGGCAGGTAAGTAGGAAAATCAATACCTTGGCGTTAGCGCTCGGTATCCCCCCAAGGAAGTCTGGTGCCAGCACAGAAATTGGGCACCTAGGGGCGGAGAGACCCGGGGCGTACCCCGTGGCACCGTGGAAAGACATCCGCCGGGTTCAGCAAGGGTGCAGAGTTGGGTACAATTAGGACACCATTTCTGCAGCTTGCTCTTAGGTCCCCGGGATCAGCACACTCACACACACATAGGCAGGTATAGGAAGGGTTCAGGCCGTAGGTTTCTGCTGAGAGGCAAGCGTTTCAGCGAGCCTCAGCAACTCTCCTAGGTTGTTCCGGGACGGGTAGTCTACCAGAACAGAATTGAGGCGTCCCCCAGGAAGCACAAAGGCAGAGAAGGGTTCCCAGGTGGCTTCTTCAACTCCAAACCCTTCCCAGAGCGTGGGGAAACACCACCTTTGTCGGTGTCGGATAACAGTGTCGGTGTTCTAGTCGTTGTTGGACAACCAACTTCGCCACGTAGAAGCCTTCCTTAGCCATCTCCTCGGCATTTATGTCGGGGAGTTCTCCTTCAACTTACATTAACCTGGCAGCGCCCTTTAGGTCCAGAGCGTCGATATCCTCGTCGTTTAGTTCCCATTCTTCCCCACAGAGGTCCTCTGGATCGTAGTAGCGCTTCAGCTGTTGTGCAGCGCACACCAGAGTCCCCCCTAGTCGGGGAGAACACCGCACAGTGATGCGGTGATCATCCACAGACAGGATCTTGTAGGGTCCAAGGTAGGGGTCGTCGCTGGTCGAGCGTGGCCAGGAGGTCAGCCGGCTGTGGTGCACCAGCACCCAGTCTCCCTCTTGGTAGGATGCGGGCACCCGGTGTTGGTTCGTCTTGTTCCACTGGCGCTCCCTCACTCTCTGAAGCATAGCCGTGGCCTTGTCCACCTTGTTTTGTTGCTCCTTCGCTCAGGTACCCACAGTGGAGTAGGAATCCTCAGGATAGGGAGCGTGTAGGAACCACGCCGGGCGTCCCATGAACAGCTCATGGGGTGAATAGCCAGTTGCCGAACTCTCTTGGGAGTTTATCATCAAGGATATGACGGGGAGTAGTGTCACCAAGTCTTTGGTGCGCTCATTCTTGCACCATATCCTTACGTTCTCTTTGAGAACTCGAATACGTCGCTCACATAGGGGGTTACTCTTATGAGTATAGGGAATCCCCGTTGACACCTGGACATTGTGGGACCTCAGGACTCTCTTGTACCAGCCAGTGTTGGAGCGTACTCGGACGTCCTCGTCTGAGTTAGTCTCTTTGGTTGCCCGATAGACACAGAACCACTCTTCCAGGAGTATCTTGATGGTCTCCTCGCCGGTGATATGTTTAGTGCATGGGAACACCCTGGTAAACCTGGTCAGCCCACAGGTTACCACCAGGGCAAAGTCATAGCCCCCAAACTTAAGCATCTCCGTGTAGTCCACGTAGAGAACACTGTGGGCACAGTGGGGGATAGGGAGCGTCCAGTAGAGACCTCTGTCCCTGATATCCCCAGGTTTACAGGACCGACACGGGCACTTGTCCACGATGGCCTGCAGGGCTTTCCGCAGCTGATCGTCAGTCCACGTAGAGTGGAACCACTGCTTGAACAGCTTCGGGGTAAAATTCGCTCCCTGATGACCACTGGACTCATGGATCCACTTGAGGAGTGCCGGGATACGGTCGCTAGGCAAGACTATCCGGTCCTCATGCCAGAGATAGGTCTTGTCACGCCTTCACTGGTCCTGGTTGACGAGGGCGGCATCCAGTTGCTTCTCTGGGCGTTTGTAGATGTCCCCAAACTCTTTCAGGCCCTCTACTTGTTGGAGTGCATCTAGAGGTCTGATCATGGTCATGTTGAGGTCCAGGTGTACCACCATACGGCTGAACGCCTCCTTGGCTAGCTCCTCAGACCTGGCACCAATCATGTCGTCAAAGTTGTTGCGGCTGATGTATTCCGCACACTCGTTCTTGACGCCCTGGATATGATGTACTGAGAGCCGTAGCTGGCTCAGGTAGGTCCATCAGAGTCTGAGCTTAGCCTTCTCAAGTGGGGGTACCTTCTGGACGGTGCGGACAGGTTCTTGGTCACACAGCCAAACCACTGGGTTACTCCCCAACAGTCAGGACTGAGAGGATAGCACCAGCATACCCGGGAGCAGTTCCTGCTCATAGCTGGAGTAGTTACCCCGGGCCTGGTTCCATTTCCAGTTCCAATGAACCAGGGGAACGAGGACGCATTTGTCGTCAGGATAGCTGTGCTTGAGAGTACAGTCTCGGTTTAGTCCATCAGTACCCCATTGAGAAATCGCTGAGTCAAACTCCTCCTTCTCTAGTGCTTGCCACCGGAACAACGTTCCACCTCCGCCCACATTGCTGGCGTCAGTCACCAGGATAATTCCCCTCGTGCTCTGGGCACGCCCAAGCACTTAGCGTTGGCCACTTTGTCCTTGAGCTCGTCAAACGCTTGTTGTTCTTGAGGGCCCCAGCGCCAGGTAGTACTCTTCTTGATGGGATCCGTCAGGATGGCGCTAGTGTAGGTGAAAGTTTTGATGTGGTAGAAATTGCAGACCCCGATGAAACTGGGTACATCATGGAGTCCTTTCTTCGGGTCTTAATGTTAAAGAACGTCCCTACCAGGACCGGCCCCTGCTGTACCCCTTCCACCATTTCCCGTCACTCCTATGGTCTTGCTTTTCACCAGGTTCTGCATGATCGTGCCCTATCCTGCACAATGTCCCACAAAAAATAGTAAAATAGGCTCCTTCACACAAATCCTGATCCCTTGCAATAATGAATCCCAAGTACAATAGGCAAATCCAAATAATCCACACTGAGGGCTTCCAAGGATGTTTGAGGTCCCCCGTTGACACTCAACAACTCCTTTCAATACGCCGGTCGTCTCACGGTGCACACTGAGACACGGGCGTTGGGCATGTACGGAGAACAGCACCAATGAAGATGCCCTGAAATTGGCATATGAACACATATCAAGCATAGTTGGGGAAGGATGGAAACATACACAATCACAGCCATAGACCTCTCATTTCCTGGACTCAGGACCTTCCCTTGACTCGCCAACATGATGCCCTGAACCATGTCAAATAAGATGGCTAAATGCCATGTGTCAATAGTCACTACACAAACCCCAAAAATGTGTTCCCTCCAAGGCCTCTAAATCCTAGCCCAATGAGGGAGGTGGCGTGTCATGGCCTAGAGTGGCACTCAGGACCATGCCCTACTCTGACATAACCTTGGTTGAACTTGGAGTTGATTGGGCTTGGGGGGGTGCCCCATGAAGATGACCTCACAACATGGCAAAATCAGGCAAATCACACCATAATGCCCAAAAATCAATTATGTACTCAAGAACGCATACGGCAAGTATTCAAATTCTCCATGCATGTGTCAAACCAGAGAGTAATATACAAGGGTGATATAGACCTAACGTCTATGCCCAAGAATATCCCAACATTGGCTCTCAAACTCCTCCGGATATACACATGCCATGCTTCACAAGTCAACTCATGAGTTTGAGACCTAATTTCGTGAGGCCTCGTGTGCCAAGCCAAAGCGACCACGTGATCCGGCATATGGTGAGGTACAACACCGAAGCATATGCCAATATAAAAGCAACAAACCATAGTTTACAGATCTCTAGGCACTTTACTGTTAGCCGAGCACTTGAGCACATAAAATACAAAAATGAGCATAAAATGAGGTCAAAAACATGCAAATAAAGCCAAAATCAAAGTAATCACAATAGTATATAACTTCACTGACCCATGGTATCAACATATGGGTCAAAACACAATTGCTTGGGGCCATTTGCAAATAACCCCCCCATTTGGATCCCCACATGGACGCATCAGGACACCTTCGAACCTCCTCCCAACACACACCATGAAAATGGGAAAATTGATAGTGGCGCTTGTGGGTCGCTCCGTAAACCTTCCCACATGCACTATATGAGCGGTACACATAGTCTAGCGCTTTGGAGCTCACGATTGAGACATGGGCGAAGCCCTTGCCACGTCTGACTCCACATATCCTCCTACAAACGGAGATATATAACATGGGCGTGAGCATAGGGAAGCACATACCATCCATATGACACATACCCTTAAAAGTGGCTCCAACCATGGTATGCCATGCCCCTCCATGGACAAAACTTCACGTTAAAAATACGTAGGAAACCAAGGAAAGTTTCTTTGCAACACCAACCCTCATGCTGTACACTCGAAAGTCGCATTGAAATATTCGGTTGCACGGTCGAAGAGGTATATATCACTTTCTACCCTCTTGACCCTCATCCCTTGCTACATCAGGCATGTGTTCATCTCAAATGCGTTCGATGCTTCCGAAATCAAGTTGAGACCGAGGCAGTTCCAACCTGATTCTTGAAATTGGTATTCCTCGCCGTGAGCCGGAGATATGACCTTTCAAAGTGGCCTCACGAATCAATTTTGTTTGGACTATATCTCCAAGAAAAATGAAGGAGACAACAAAAGGAGGGTTGTCTCCTGATCGGGGAAAGATGTAGGACCACTCGAAATTCATCATATCCAGTGCGGCGACCTCGAAGTCGAAGATTCGATTCTGAATGTCTGAAAAAATCGGATTAATTTTGCGAGTGTATAACATGAAAATTGCGGAAGCAACGAACCCGTTACTGATGAAATCTGACCCTTCATCGGGGTTTCCGCCAAAATATCTGGAAATAACAGTTAGCTAATCGGTTACCGCAAAATTGAGAGCCAACTGACAGTCGCCGATACATTGACAATCAGAACGGATAGCCGAAAAATTACGGAAACATTATGATAAAAAGCCCTGTTGATTCCTGATATCCGGATATATAAATCTCAGCCGGCGGCGCCTCGGTATTGAATATGGCCGCTCATAGCTGGAATGGCCAAACCTATCACACTATCACATCAGGTTTGGTCAGGTGGATGGAAGAGTATGATATCAGCCAATGGCGGCCTGCCGGCACATAGATACACACCCGGACTGACCCAAAGATGGCCACGGGGGTCCGAACCGGCTTCACCCCCCTTCTCAGAGCGTTGTATCTGCTCAGAAGTCATTGAAGAGAGGACGGGGGGACCCCAATGGGCTCCAAACCCTCCCACATGTCCCAAGGACACATGGAGGCCCCACACACGTCGGCGGCGTCCTCCATGCCCCAAGGAAGGGGTGAAGACACTCATAATCGGTGCCCTACGCCATATCAGGTCTCCTCTTGATCTACAACATGGACCAAGGGGATCAAAGATAGAGAAACGTCGTCGGTCGACCCAAATAATTAAACCACAATGAAATACATATGTGGAGATCGAATGAAGGGGGTATATGGCGGATCAAGGCCCAAAAGTCCCCGGATGAACGCCCTCACCCGTCTCCCAATCACAAAGACAAACATAAATGCCAAGGGAGATCCATTACGGTGCTACTGCAGCCACCAAATGGACCAACACGTCCTTGACATCCAAAGAGATGTTTTTCCTCCTTAGATACTCCATCCAGACCGTAGTATACCTCGGCACAAAGCTGCTCGGAGGCTCCCACGAAGCCCTGGATGCAGCGAATCTTTCCAACGGACTTTATAAAGCCTCCCCCCAGGCGTCCCCGGGTCCGGCTTGTCCGTCAAGATCCTCTCGGCGGTGAAGTTGTCGTCCTCACCCTCGTCGTCCAGGTCCACATCGCCGGCCGTGAACTCGAAGGTGACGGGACGTCTGCTGGGGTCTGATGCTCGGGGACGAAGCTGGGTATGGTCGCGGTCCAGGATCCTCTTATCCCCCACACGAACTGCATACACATCCTGCCCGACCTTCCGCACGATTACCCCCGGCACATACCAAGACGCCTGCCGATGCCTGGACAGGACATCCTTGTGGTGCCGCTCCACCCATACGGTGTCTTGGAGAGCATATTTCTGGACTTTTCCCTGCTTGAAGTACTTGGCCCTCTTCTCATGCTCGTCCTAAAATGCTTTGCACACCTTGGCCGCCGTGTCGTCCGCCTCAGCCATCATAGTTTTCGCATCCCGGGCCACTTTGCCATGGTTCAACCACGGGAGAGTGCGTGACACTCGATCCCGTAGGAACAGGATACGATGGGGCGACAGTCCAGTGGGCCCCGGAAGGTCATGGTACGCCTGGAGTACTCTCCACAGGGAATTATACCAGTTCCAGCCCGGTTCCTCAATGTGCAGCTGGCGGAACCTTTCGAACATCTGCTGCCCGGTCACCTCAGCACGGTCATTCGACCGGCTGTGGTATGCCATGGTCTTGGCGTGCCGAATCCGCATGTGCTTGCAGATCGTCTTGAACCACGTCCCCACGAATTGACTGCCCCGATCGCTGCAGATGACAGCTGGGACATCAAAAATTGTCAGCCAACGCCTGATCATGGCGTTGGCGACGGTCTTGGCATGCAGACCCATTCCATGCTTGTCTTTCTTGTCCTTCTTCTTGGACTCCTTGCCCGGGACTGCCACGATATACCCGCTGTGCCTATCCACCGCCAGGATCACACAATCATAGGTCTCTCCTTCCACGGTGACCTCCGGCATGGCGAACACATCCATGGCCACTGACAGCATAGGGGCCTCCGGTATAGCCGTATACACCGGGTTGCCCGCTGTGGAGTGGTTAAGGCTCTTCGTGGCCCGACACACGGCGCAGTCGCTGCAGTACCTGTCGAGGATGGCGTAGTACCCCGGTGGGAACTTGAAGCGCCATCCCAGGTCTTGCTGCATCTTGTCTCATCCAGGATGCATGAGCTGGGCCTTATGCCAGTGGTCAATGAGCTCCTCCATTCGGTTCTCAGGGACCAATAGCTTGTCCTTGAGGAAAAATTTATCCCCATCCTCGGTCAAGCCCTCAGGCCATTCGTCCTCCGACGGGGCGCTCACGGCATTCCAGTACCTGCACCAGTGCTCGGATGCCGCACAGTCATCCGACCAGTCCTCTGTAAGCACCGACCTGACTAGCTCTACAGGGGCCACCATCCATTGCTCGAGGGTTTCCTCTCGAATAGTCTGGACTCGGGCACCCCGGAACTTGGCCAGGTCCGTACGGTTTGCCATCAACACAGAGCACTTGACCTCCTCTTGCTCCATGACCTTCTGCATCTCGATGATGCGTTTCGCCTCCTTAGTCTCCTCGGCGTCCCCATGGCTGGATATGTCCATCCATGCCTTGTCCGCGGGGTAGGCCGATCGACTGAGGCAATCCGCCACAGTGTTGTCCTTCCCCGGGACGTACACGACGCTGAGGTCAAACTTGGCGAACGTCTCATGCCATGGGGCCCTCCGTGCTGCCGGTCCCGAGGGGGTGTCAACGTGCTCCTTGTGCCAGCTCTGCAAGGACTGATGGTCCGTACAAACCACCACCGGTTGCAATCCGATGTGGCCAGACCACTTCCTGAGCGCACAAACAATGGCGTACGTCTCCCTCTCTCTCGCGGTCCAGGTTCGACGTTGGCCCTCGGCCAGGATCCGGCTCCAAAACGCCACGGGTACGTGTGACCCGTTGTCTAGGACCTGCTCGAGGACTGCCCTACAGCATAGTCCGAGGCGTCCGTTCGTCGCACGAATACGTTGTCCGGGTCCACCAGGAATAGCCCCAGCTGCCCCAGGAGTCGCTCCTTCAGGTGGCTGAACGCATCTTCGGCCTCGGGGGTCCAGGCAAGTTTCTTCTTGCTCCCCTTCCGGCCATCGAACTTGCCCACCTGCAACATCTTGTGCAGCGGCCGCAACAGTTCTGCATACATTCGGACATAGCCCGAATAGTAGTTGCAGAACCCCATGAAGGATCGGAGTTCGCTGATGGTCTGGGGTCTTTCCCAGTGATGCAGGGACGCCAGCTTCCCAGGCATGGGACGGCGCTGCCCGTGACCAACCACGTGACCCGCGAACTCCACTTCCTTCACGAAGAGCGAGGCTTTGGTGGGCTTGCACACCATGTTCTGCTTGTCCAGCTCGCTGAGCACTTTGCGCAGATCCTTCTCATGCGCTTCGATGAGCTTGTCCTCAGTCATGTTCTCCGTGCCGGACCCGATGATGCTGTCATCCACGAAGGGGTCGGCACAGTCCCGGACAGGACCGAGTAGGTCCTCCATCATGCGCTGCAAAGCGGCATTGCCATTCTTGGCGCCCATAGGCACCACTTTCCACTGCATGGGGCCCAGCTGCGTCGACATCGCTGTGCAGGGCCTGGAGTCCGGGTGTAGCGGCATCTGGTGATAGCCGTGTTTCAGGTCTAACACCGTGAAGATCCGCTTTTTCTGTTGTTTTTGGAGGATGGTGTTGATCAGAGGAAGCGAGTACGAGTCATGCTCGGTTTGCTCGTTCAAACCTCTGTAATCAACCACCAACCTCCACTCGCCCTTCCCTTTCCTGGGCACGAAAGAGGCTCGGCTGGCCCACTCACTGTCGGAGGGTTCGTTCCAGCCCGGCTCAATAAACTCGACCAACAACTTCTTCATGGCCTCGGCCTGATCGCTCTGAAGTTGGTACTCCCGATGACGATAGATCTTGGGGTTCGGCTTCAGCTTGATTCTCGCTGTGCCAAACCTCCGACGATCTGGAGGGTTTTTGTTGGCGACGCCACTGAATAGCCGCGGATAGGCATTGATCAGCCTCTCCTTCAGCTCGGCGACCTTCGGGTTCTCCTGGGCCTCTTCAGCCGCTTGCTTTGGTATTGATACAACCGACCGCACTGCGGTATAGGCCTCGTCCGGGTCCGAGTCCGACTTCTCCTCGTCCGATATGCCGTCTTCATCGTCGTGGGGAGCTCTTCCCACCGATAATCTTCGGAAATTTATAGCATCGGCCGGGTTCTTGTCGCTACCGGCCCCTATTCTTGAAAAATCCCATGTCGGCGGGTCCGACCCAACCGGACCATCATATTGGTCCGCGATGTGATCCATGACCCTCGCCACGAACTCATCCTTCTCGTACTTGCCGGTGACCAACATCTTGTCATCCCACCAATGCGGAGATGTGACCATGGCCTGCCTTTTCTTGGCTGCCACACGGTCGTGCATCCCCATCTGCATGTAGTTGACGACGTCGTCGATCTCGGCGTGGGACAGGACGTCAATGCCATCCATCGGCTGATCCGTCCCCTCCTTGGGCTCAAACATGACCCGCATGGGCACCGCCTCCACCCTACGGATGAATGCCTCATCACCCGTGGGCTGAGCTTGCGCCCCATCCACCAGGAAAGCCTTGGTACCCCACGCTTGACCCGAGTAGGGCATTGATAAGCCCTTGGCGTCGATGAACAACCCCCCCTTCTGGCCCGAATGACATCTCGTTCAGGGTGATGGAATCCAGCATCGACTTGAGACCTTCCAGCAGACATGGGTTGGATCCTATGCCGGTTATGACCAGGATCCCCTTCGCCCTATCCGCGACGATCTTCTCCACCGTACGTCTGGTATTTTCCAGGGAGCCATGCCAGTTCATGGGCCCCCACTCCTTCAAATCCCAATGCCTGTGCCAGGCTGAGTCTCCTCGAAGCCACTGCCTCCTACACTTCCGCAAAAGTGGGGCATCCCGGGAAGCGAAGACGTCCGTCTCCGGCGCTTCGGCTCCCAGCGTCTGGATCATCCTGGCATACACCTGCAGCGCGATACCATACTCTGAGAGCTGAACTCCGAGGTCTCCTCTGGACTTGGCACCCACAGCTTGCACCGCTTGGACGATCCGATCCTCTTCCTCAGCATTCCATTGGGATGATCCGCATGCATAGTCCGTGGATAGCCATGTAAGGCATTCATCATCCTCCCGGACCACGGTTGCACAATGGGGAAGGGCTTCAATGGCGTTTCCCACCATGAAGTCATACCCCATGATCATATCCCGATCAGTAATGTCGGCCACATAGAAGTTCCCGGCTAGAGTGCTTCTCTTCGCCAAATCAGGGCGGTTGAGGCGCTCATGCTCCCAGAATTCCATACTGATAGTGGCCTCATGGGTGCCGCCACCCATAATCTCTCCAATGGCCACTTTCAGGCGTACCGGTTCACGGCTGGGCTGCAGGGATTCCTCCTTGAACAACCCTCTCCGGACCAGGCTCACATCGGCACCCGTATCCACCAAAGCATCCACCACCAACTCCTCTTGTCTGCACCGTACACGCACCTTCAAGTGCAACTGCCGCTCGTCACCATGCGGTGTATGGTCGACTCTCACGGCATGCACCTCTAGCACATCTGGGTGCATCAGGACTTCGAGGGTATGGTCATGGATGGTGTAGATCTTGGGCTGGTCTTGCCCGTCCACGGGGCTCTCCCTGGTCGCTCCTTCTTTCTTGCCACGTCCCTTGCCCACATACACTTCCCTTGGCAGGGCGCTCCATGGGTTGGGAGTGGCGAAACTCAGTGGTTTTGGCTCTTCTGGAGCCTTCTTCGGCACTCGAGGTGCCTTCGCTTCCTCCAGGATTCCACTGATTTTTGGAGGAGAGAGCTCCGGGTTCCCACTCCCGTGGGGGCTCCTCCAGACGTGGCCTCCCGCAGCTCCCTCCTGCTGCGATCCGCTCAGACTTGATCCACCACGTTGCTGGGCTTTGAGTTCCTCCAACTTCCTCAACATGTCCTCAGCAACCTCCGCGATCGATCTCACGCGTCGGTCTGGGCCGGGTCCTCCACCATAGCCTTTTCCTCCGCCTTTCCCTTGGCCCTTTCCTTGGCCTTTTCCAACGTCTCTGCCCTTTGCCTTCCAATCGGCAATTCGTTGTTCTTTGGGCTTCTTGTCGGGAAGGGGTGCGTAGTAGGTCTTCTTGTCCTCCTCATATACCTTGCAATGCCCGTGGTCATGTGCATGGTTGTTCCCCTTGCCGTAGCAGACCCAGCAACCGGTGTGCTGTGATCTGTACTCGCGGAACGGGAGCGGCGGGTTCCCGATCCTCCGCGGTTCTCTGCGGTTCTTGGTCCTGGGGTCCAGGCGGTTCCATCTGGACCTGTCCTGCCCATTCTCCTTCATATTGTGCGCTACAAACGCGGAGAAGTGGGCTTCTTCATGATCCTCCGGGGTGGTCGCGGTCCAGAGATCTTGGCCGATTCCACTCCCTACCTCCACGGTGCCGACCGTGTCCCCCTTGACCTCTCGGTGGTGGCGATCCTCTCGATGACCTCGATGTCCCTGGCCTTGTTGATCCTGCACGTGGGCCTCGTTCTTGGCGTTGAGCGTCAGCTCCACCGTGATGTACTTCACGATCTCGTCCAGGCTCATGCGGGCGAATATGACCTGCATCCTCAGCGGCTCTCCGCGCCTCCACTCCACGTCGTTGAGGCGCATCAGCCTTTGCCCCATGGTGTCGCCGAATACCTCCACGTAGACGGCGTTCTTCAACCCCAACATTCGGCTGGGCTCGCCGAGGTTTCGCCTGAGAAACTCCATTTTTCTGGCGTGGGTGTCCTCCGATGCCACGATCCGTACGGCCACGCGCTTCTTTGCTCTCTTCTTCTCCTCATCATTTACTCTTCTCTTCCAGTGGCCGGGGAGGACGTCCTTCAGCAGGTGTCGGATCTCGCTGGCCTCATTCCAGTCCTCCACCAGCTTGAGCCTTCTTCGGTACTGACGGATGTACCGATTCCATTCCCTGGACCCTCAATTCCCCGCGCTCCAGCGGCAGCAGAATCCACCACAAATCCTCCAACTTCTGGTTTGGGGCGTCCACTCGCTCCTCGTCTTCCAGCCACTGGAGGCAGGCCTGCTCCGTCTGGATCACTCCCTCGCGGATCTGATCCCTGAGCTCCTCCTTCAGGTCCTGCGCCAGCCTGTGTGGGAATGTCCAACATACCCACTTATCTCTTGGTGCTCCCTTCATCTTGCCTACGACCTCCTCGGTGAAGTCCTCCCAATCCAGGATGAAGTCATCCAGGTTGGAGGGGCTGCCATCGTAGTAGGGGATTTTGATTCCCCTGAGGCCGTCAATCCTGATGGCATCTCCGACGTCCGCAGCCACCACTCCATCGAGACGGATACCACCTGTGGCAGGGGGGTGTGAGTACACTCCTCGTACATCCCTCTCCTCCATGGAGTGCGGTCCAGTTGGGCCTGAACCCATGGGGTTTGGGATGCGGGAAGGACTTGCTCCACCGGCTGTCCATGTCCCCGTGGTGGGGTCCTTCACCCACAGGTTTCCACCTGGATGACCTTGACCATGTCCGTCGGCTCTTCCCATGGTTCGCCCTTGCATGGTCTGGTGTTAGATCTCCTCTTCCGCAGAAACTGCATGGGCAGTCGTAGTGGTCGGTGGATCCTGTGCGGCATGGGACATCTGTACCGTCATGCTCCTCAGGTCCGTGGTTGCGCGCTCTTCTCGCATGGACCCAGCTGGTGCCGTCTGCTCCCCGAGCATTATGGATTCGCTGAACATGGGAACAAACAGCAGCGCACCCGGGTCAACACGCGGAGGCGTGTAAGGTGCCTCTGCAGGGCCGCCCATGGGATGCTCCATGGCGCTCCTTAGGGACTTAACCGGCTCCACCAGCTCTGCCGCTGCCGGCTTTGACGGGAGCTCCGGACCCAAGGCGAGGGGTTGTAACTCCTCTAGCCTTTTCAGGCGTCCCGACAGGTCCTCCACCAGGTGGAGGAGGCTGTCCACCACTCGCTGCTGCTTCTGCAGGGCGATCTCCAGCTTCTCCAGGTACCGGTCCTGCTCTGCTCGCAGCTCCACCATGTCTCTCTCCGCTGCCGAATGGTCATCCAGGATCCCCGCGACGTCCTCTTCTAGGCCGTCCTTCGCGTTGTCCAGGCGGTCGAGGTGCTGCACGATGGCGTCCATCCTCATCTTTGGGTACTTGCCGATGAGGAAGGATACGTGCTCGCAGTGGCACTCAACGTGCTTTCCACCTGATCCTGCGCATCCCACGGTTCCCGGTGCCTCGGACTCCTCCGCCATGGGTGTGTCGCCCATGCTATCCCGCGTTGGCTCCGTGTGCCGAGCCACAGGCGCCGTTCTCGCTCTGGCAGGCCTCTCCAACGCCTCGGCGTCATGCTTCAGGCTGGGTTCTGGGGCCGTGTTCACCCTTGTGGGCGGCCTGGCCATCTCTTCCGACTCCGAAGGGTAAGCAGTCCGATAGCCCTCGAAGTGCCCCTCGGAATCTGCAGCTGACCACAGCCTGACAGGGCTGGGATCCGTCTCCATCGCCCTGGCTTCTGCCACGGGTTTTGGGGACCCGCGCTTCTGGTAACGCCGGGCACTGCTGTTGCTGCCAGTCTCCTCCAACTCCTCCACAGCAGAGCGGAGATTCCAAGCCTTGCGGCATTGCCTTTCACACATGGAGGCCAGGTCCTCCATGTCTAGCCCCTGTCCTGCAAGGGCTCTCCGTTCTAAGCATCTTCGCTCTTCTCGGGCTTCCCAGTCCGGCGTCGACTCCACAGACTCAACAATCTGCACCCGGGGCGTCCTTGGGCAGGGCTCATGAGGGCCCAAGTCCCCAGTGCGGCGGTAGGGGGCAGGTACTCCTCTGCTACCATAAAGAAGGTCCCTACCAGGACCGGCCCCTGCTGTACCCCTTCCACCATTTCTCGTCACTCCTATGGTCTTGCTTCTCACCAGGTTCTGCATGATCTTGCCCTATCCTGCACAATTTCCCACATAAAATAGTACAATAGGCTCCTTCACACAAATCCTGATCCCTTGTGATAACCAATCCCAAGTACAATAGCCAAATCCAAATAATCCACACTGAGGGCTTCCAAGGATGTTTGAGGTCCCGCGTTGACACTCAACAACTCCTTTCCATACGCCAGTCGTCTCACGGTGCACACGGAGACACGGGCGTTGGGCATGTACAGAGAATAGCACCAATAAGGAAGCCCTGAAATTGGCATATGAACACATATCAAGCACAATTGAGGAAGGATGGAAACATACACAATCACAGCCATAGACCCCTCATTCCCTGGACTTAGGACCTTCCCTTGACTCGCCAACATGATGCCCTGAACCATGTCAAATAAGATGGCTAAATGCCATGTGTCAATAGTCACTACACAAAACACAAAAATGTGTTCCCTCCCAAGCCTTTAAATCCTAGCCCAATGGGGGAGGTGGCGTGTCATGGCATAGAGTGGCACTCAGGACCATGCTCTACCCTGACATAACCTTGGTTAAACTTGGAGTCGATTGGGCTTGGAGAGGTGCCCCATGAAGATGACCTCACAACATGGCAAAATCAGGCAAATCACACCATAATGCCGAAAATCCAATTAAATACTCAAAACCGCATGCTCCATGCATGTGTCAAACCGAGGGTAATATACAAGGGTGATATAGACCGAAGGTCCAAGCCCAAGAATATCCAAACATTGGCTCTCAAACCCCTCCGGATATACACATGTCGTGCTTCACAAGTCAACTCATGAGTTTGAGACAAAATTTTGTGGGGCCTCGTGGGCAAAGCCAAAGCGACCACGTGATCCGGCATAAGGTGAGGTACAACATCAAAGCATATGCCAACATTTAGGCAACATACCATAGTTCACAGATCTCTAGGCACTTTACTGTTAGCCGACCAGTTGAGCACATAAAATACAAAAATGAGCATAAAATGAGGTCAAAAACATGCAAATAATGCCAAAATCAAAGTAATCACAATAGTATATAACTTCGCTCACCCATGGTATCAACATATGGGTCAAAACACAATTGCTTGGGACCATTTGCAAACAATTGCCCCACTTGGACCCCAACATGGACGCATCAGGACACCTTCGAACCTCCCCCCAACACGCACCATGAAAATGGGAAGATTGATAGTGGCGCTTGTGGGTCGCTCCGTAAAACTTCCCACATGCACTATATGAGCAGTAGACATAGTCTAGTGCTATGGAGCTCACCATTGGGACATGGGCGAACCCCTTGCCACGTATGACTCCACATATCTTCCTACAAACGGAGATATATAACATGGGCGTGAGCATAGCGAAGCACATACCATCCATATGACACATACCCTTAAAAGTGGCTCCCACCATGGTATGCCATGCCCCTCCATCGACATAACTTGACGTTAAAAATACGTAGGAACCCAAGGAAAGTTTCTATGCAACACCAACCCTCATGCGGTACACTCAAAAGTCGCATTAGAACATTCGGTTGCACGGCGCCACCAGCCCCCGTCCCCCCAGGTCACTTTCCGTCAACAGGTACCACCAACCGCCAGCCACCGAATGTCCCCTCTGCGTACGCCAGCGGCTACCACAGACGGCCCTGCCCTGCAAGCCAGACCACTGGGTCTGCCTGGGAGCCGCGCACCGCCTCACCCACTGCCCCCACTGCGGGGACCTCAACCCCGACCACGGCGAGCGGCCCGCGGCCCCAGCCGCACCCCCCCCCCGCCAGCCACCCCAGCTTCTTCGGTCCTGTAATAGGTCTGAGTGCTGAAGTGCCCACGCTGAATACGCGCAAATAAAATGCCAGATCAGCGCCGCGCGCACAGCGCATTGTGAAATATTTTGTTGATGAAAACTATTGTTTTCAATAGTTAATTATCAATGATTTGTCATTATTTCATCAATAGGCATCCATGTGCCATTTCTGTGTATCATGTCACAGGATGCCTGTTTTAACATGTGATCAGAGCTGAACAACGACTCACAACGAGTTTCCGGATTTCATTGCAGTGCTGTGCTATGGAAGATACGGGTGCTGAAGTGGCGGAGATCCAATAGATCAGGGTAAGAAAGTAGATGCTCAAGTAAGTTCTCATTACAAAACAGGTTATCCGAGTGCCTTTTGTTGTCTATTTGGTCTGTGTGTTTCAGTGCTTCAGTGCTTCAGTGCTTCAGTCACCGGCAGCAGCGACTCTACGGCGCTGCTATGGCGAGCAGTGTGGCTGGTGAGGAGTCACTGGGTGAGCGCTGCACGAGATACGGACGTGAAGGAGACGTTGCCTACTCTGATGTTGACCACTTCAAAGATGCAAACGCGCCGCTGAGTGCGACTGTCCGTGACTTGGAGGAGACTGTGGCGCGGCTGCGCCGCGAGCGGAATGAGGCTCAGGACAAGTTAACGGAATTGCGTGAACAAGTTCGCAAAGGTCAACCTCCGCGTTTGCAAACTGGTCGCAAGAAGACTCACCGCGGACGGCGCCACACCATAAACTTCGGCTCAAATCGTGCAAAGTCAGCTCCGGTTGTATCACGCAAGTGAGTGCAAGGTTTATTGAACTGCCCTTTGTCTGTCATTGCCTGAAAAGTTTGTTAAAAGTCTGCCTGCCCACGTGAGCGCCTTGAGCATGTGTCGGAAGCCCGACAAGTGCCTTTGACGCTGATGCGAAGAACTGAGGAGCCTGCTACTGAGATGCGACTGCTGACTGCTGGGCTTCGTGAAAGCCGGCGTGTGTTGGCGCGGAACGACTGCGTCCTGAGGAGCGAGTGCAGCCAGGGACGTGTGTTCGACGACCTGCACGTGGAGCGCGCTGAAGCCGGTTCCGACCCCCGTGGCCATCTTGGGGTCACTTGGGGTGTGTATCTATGTGCCGGCAAGCCGCCATTGGCTGATATCATACTCTCCCATCCACCTGACCTAACCCGATGTGATAGTGTGATAGGTTTGGCCATTCCGGCCATGAGCGGCCATATTCAGTACCGAGGCACCGCCAGCGGAGATTCATATATCGGAATATCAGAAATCAACAGGGTTTTTTTATCATAATGTTTCCGTAATTTTTCGGCACTGTTATTTACAGATATTTTGGCTCGAAACCTCGATGAAGGATCAGATTTCATCAGTAAAGGGTTCGTTGCTTCCGCAATTTTCATATTCTACGCTCGCAAAATTAATCCGATTTTTTCAGACTTTCAGAATCGGATTTTCGACTTCGACATCGCCGCACTTGATATGACGAATCTCGAGTGGTCCGATATTTTTCCCGATCACGCATCAGCCTTCCTTTTGTTATGCCCTTCATTTGTCTTGGAGATATAGTCGAAACAAAAGTGATTCGTGAGACCACTTTGAAAGGTCATATTTACAGCTCACGGCGAGGTATAACAATTTCGAGAATTGGGTGGGAACCGCCTTGGTCTCAACCTAATTGGAAAAGCATCAAACGATTTTGGTGTGTACACATGCCCGGTGTAGCAAGGGATAGAGGTCAAGAGGGTAGAAAGTGATATATAACTCTTCGACCGTGCAACCGAATATTTTAATGAGACTTTCGAGTGTGCCGCATGAGTGTTGGGGTTGCAT
Source organism: Eutreptiella sp. 'Long Island Sound 2002' (assembly GCA_964036045.1). Lineage (NCBI taxonomy): Eukaryota > Euglenozoa > Euglenophyceae > Eutreptiales > Eutreptiaceae > Eutreptiella > Eutreptiella sp. 'Long Island Sound 2002'. The sequence goes on along the minus strand of OZ038382.1, from coordinate 101,654,536 downwards.
AGCAACTTTTCATTGGGTTCCTACGTATTTTGAACGTGAACATATGTCCATGGAGGGGCATGGCATATCATGGTGGGAGCCACGTTTGGAGGGTATGTGTTATATGCATGGTATGTGCTTCGATATGCTCACGCCAATGTTATATATCTTCGTGTGGCCGAAAAGATGGGGGGCCACACGTGACAAGGGTTTTGCCCATGTCCCAATTGTGGAATTCAAAGCGCTAGACTAAGTCTACCGCGTATGTATTGCTCATGGTATGTTTGGCAAAGAGATCCATGAGTGCACTCCCATTTTCATGGGGCATGTAGATATGAGTGGCGAAGGTATCTCCATGCGCCCGATTTGGGATCCAAGTGAGGAAATTGTGCGCAAATGGTTCCAATCATTTGTGTACTGAACCATGCGCGGATATCATGGGTGAGCATAGAGATATACTATCATGACAACTTTGTGTTTGGACATATTTTCATGTTTTTGACCTCAATTTTGCTCATTTTTGTGTTTATTGTACTGGTCGGCAAACAGCAAGAAGCCTATGGAGAGTCGAACCATGGTATGTTGTTCATATGTTGGCATATGCTTTGGAGTTGAACATCATCATATGCCGGATCGCATACTCCATTTGGCTTGGCGCACGAAGGATTACAAGAATTGGTCTCAAGATCATGGGCTGACTTGGGCAGTGCGTGACGCCCATATCTGAAGGGGTTTCGAGGGTAAGGTCGGGATGTATATTGGCATTGACCTTTGGTCTCCACCCTCCATGAATATTAGACTTCATATTTCTGCATGTTTTGAGCCTTCGGATAAGTGGTAACTTCAATATTGAGCATATATTTGATATATGGCCAATATGGTGTGAATTGGCAGTTTTTGGCATGTTATGAGTTCAAACTCATGGGGCATATCTCCAAGCCCATTCAACTCCAAGTCCAACCAAGGTTATGTCAGGGTAGGACATGATCCTGAGTGTTACTCTAGACCATGACACGCCACCCCCCATATTGGGCTAGGACTTAGAGGCTTGGGAGTGAACACATTTTTGGGGTTTGTGTAGTGACTTTTGACACATGGCATGTAGCCATCTTATTGGACTGGGTTCAGGGCATCATGTTGGTGAGTCAAGAGAAGGTCTTGAGTCCAGGGAATGAGGGGTCTATGGCTGTGATTGTGTATGTTTCCATCTCTTCCCAACTTTGCTTTATTTGTGTTCATATGCCAATTTCAGGGCTTTCCTCCTTGGTGCAATTCTTGTACATGCCCGCCACCGTGGGACGACCGGTGTGCTGAACGGAAGCCCGCAGTGTGGATTGGATTGTGGATTGGGTTATTGCTGTATTTGTGGGATCTGGTTGCTGTTCAGGGTTGAAGGAGGATTACATTTTCTATATTTTTGGATTTTGGACCCTGGAATTTGAGGAATGCAATCGCTGATCGGGAGTAAATCAGCAGGAGTAACAGACGGAAGGGGCACAGCGGGGGCCGGTCCTGGGAGGGACCTTCTTTATGGTAGCAGAGGCGTACCTGCTGCCCCTACCTACCGCCGACCCGGGGACTTGGGCCCCTATGAGCCCTGCCCAAGTACGCCCCAGGTGCGTATCGTGGACTCGGTGGAGACCACGCCGGAGATTGGAGCCATAGAAGAGCCGAGACATTCAAGAGCATGGCGAACTCCGGAAGGTGAAGCCCGAAGAGAAGTACGACATTCGGGAAGAAGAGGACTTGACATGGAGGATCTGGTCTCCATGTGTGAGCGTCGCTGCCGAAAGGCATGCAACCTCCGCATCGCCGCGGAGGACTCTGAGGAGGCCTGCCCTCCAGGCAGCAGTGGAGGACGGGCCCGGCGCTACCGGAAGCGCGGGTCACCCAAGTCCGCGGCAAGGGACGCCGGGGCTATGGATACGGACCCCAGCCCAGTCAGGCTGTGGGACTCCGAGGGGCACTCCGAGGGCTCTCGGACAGCCTATGAGCAACCTTCGGAGTCGGAGGAGACGGCCAGGCCGCCCACAAGGGCGAACACGGCTCCAGAACCCAGCCTGCAGCATGACGCCGAGGCGTTGGAGACGCCCGCCAGAGCCAGAACGGCGCCTGTGGCCCGGCACACGGAGCCAACGCGGGATAGCATGGGCGACACACCCATGGCGGAGGAGTCCGGGGCGCCAGGAACCGCGGGATGCACTGGATCAGGTGGAAAGCACGCTGAGTGCCACTGCGAGCACGTGTCCTTCCTCATGGGTAAGTACCCAAAGATGGGGATGGACGCCATCGTGCATCGCCTCGACAGCCTGGACAACGCGAAGGACGGCTTAGAGGAGGACGTCGCCGGGATCCTGGATGACCAGTCGGCCGCGGAGAGAGACATGTCGGAGCTGCGAGCGGAACAGGACCGGTACCGGAACAAGCTGGAGCTGGCCCTGCAGAAGCAGCAGCGAGTGGTGGACAGCCTCCTCCACCTGGTGGAGGACATGTGAGGACGCCTGAAAAGGCTAGAGGAGTCACAACCCCTCGCCTCGGGTCCGGAGCTCCCGGCAAAGCAGGCAGCGGCAGAGCTGGTGGAGCGGGTTAAGACCCTCAGGAGCGCCATGGATAAACCCATGGGCAGCCTTGCAGAGGCACCCTACGCGCCTCCGCGTGTTGACCCGGGTGCGCTGCTGTTTGTTCCCATGTTCAGCGAATCCACAATGGTCGGGGAACACACGGCGCCGGCTGGGTCCATGCGGGAAGGGCATGTAACCACGGACCCGAGGAGCCTGACGGTACAGATGTCCCATGCCGCCCAGGATCTACCGATCACTACGACTGCCCATGCAGTTTATGCGGAAGAGGAGATCCAGAGCCAGACCATGCAGGGGCGAACCATGGGAAGCGCCGACGGACATGGTCGAGGTCATCCAAGCAGAAACCTGTGGGCGGAGGACCCCAATACGGGGATATGGACGGCCGGTGGAGCAAGTCCTTCCAGCATTCCAAACCCCATGGGTTCAGGCCCAACTGGACCGCACTCCATGGAGGAGAGGGATGTACAGGGGGTTTACTCACACCCCCCGGCCACAGGTGGTATCCGTCTCGGTGGAGTGGTGGCTGGGGACGTCGGAGACGCCATCAGGATTGACGACCTCAGGGGAATCGAAAATTCCCTACTACGATGGCAACCCCTCCAACCTGGATGACTTCATCCTGGATCGGGAGGACTTTGCCGAGGAGGTCGTCGGCGAGATGCGGGGAGCGCCGCGGGACAAGTGGGTATGCCGGACATTCCCACACCGGCTGGCGCAGGACCTGAAGGAGGATCTGCGGGATCAGATCTGGGAAGGACTGATCCGTACGGAGCAGGCCTGCCTCCAGTGGTTGGAGGATGAGGAGCGGGTGGCGCTCCGAACCAGAAGGTGGAGGATTTGTGGTCCATCCCGCTGCAGCTGGACCGCGGTGAGTTGCGCGTCCGGGAGTGGAACCGGTACCTGCGGAAGTACCGACGGAGCCTCAAGCTGGTTGAGGACTGGAACGAGTCCAGCGAGATCCGCCACTTGCTGAAGGATGTCCTCCCCGGCCACTGGAAGGGGAGAGCGGAAGACGAGGAAAAGAAGAGAGCGAAGAAGCGCGTGGCGGTGAGGATCATGGCGGCAGAGGATACCGATACGGGTATCATGGAGTTCTTCAGGAGGAACCTGGGCGAGCCCAACCGGATGTTGGGACTGAAGAACGCCGTGTAGTGGAGGTATTTGGAGACTCCATGGGGCAAAGGTTGCTGCGCCTCAACAACGTGGGGTAGAGGCGCGGGGAGCCGCTGAGGATGCAGGTCATCTTCGCCCGCATGAGCCTGGACGAGATCGTGAAGTACATCACGGTGGAGTTGAAGCTCAATGCGAAGAACGAGGCCCACGTGCAGGATCGACATGGTCATGGACAACGAGGCCACCGAGAAGACCGCTATCATCGGGAGATCCAGGAGGACACGGCCAACTCCACGGAGGATGGTAGTGGAAGTGGCCAAGAACACTGGTCCCGGGAGGATCACGAGGAGGCCCACTTCTTCGCGTTTGTGGCGCACAACGTGAGGGAACAAGTGCAGGATCGGTCCAGATGGAACCGGGTGGGACCCAAGAAGAACAGAGAGCCAAGGAGGATCCGGAACCCACCGCTCTCGTTCCAGGAGTACAGGTCTCAGCACGACGGGTGCTGGGTCTGTTATCGCAAGGGAAACAACCATGCACACGACCACCGTCAGTGCAAGGTGTATGAGGTGGACAAGAAGGCCTACTTCGCCGCCCACCCCGAGAAGAAGCCCAAGAAGCAGCGGATTTCCGATTGGAAGGCGAAGGGCGGAGACGGGGGAAAAGGCCAAGGCAAAGGCCAAGGGAAACGCGGAGGAAGAGGCTATGGTGGTGGACCGGGCCAAGACGGATGAGTGAGGTCGATTGAGGAGGTTGCTGAGGACATGTTGAGGACGTTGGAAGAGCTCAAAGCCCAGCAACGTGGTGGACAGAGTCCTGGCGAATCGCAGCCGGAAAGGGCTGCTGGAAGTCAAGTCTAGAGGAGCCCCCACGGGAGTGGGACCTCAGAGGTCTCTCCTCCGAAAATCAGTGGAATCCCAGAGAAAGCGAAGGCACATCAGGTGCCGAAGAAGGCTCCAGAAGAGCCAAAACCACTGAGCTTCGCCACTCCCAACCCCTGGAGCGCCCTGCCAAGGGAAGTTTATGTGGGCAAGGGACGTGGTAAGAAGGAAGGAGCGACCACGGAGAGCCCCGTGGACGGGCAAGACCAACCCAAGATCTACACCATCCGTGATCATACACTCAAAGTCCTGATGCAACCGGACGTGCTGGAGTTGCATGCCGTGAGAGTCATCCATACACCGCATGGCGACGAGCGGCAGTTGCACTTGAAGGTGCGTGTACGGTGCGGACAAGAGGAGTTGGTGGTGGATGTTTTGGTGGATACGGGTGCCCAGGTGAGCCTGGTCCGGAGAGGGTTGTTCAAGGAGGAATCCCTGCAGCCCAGCCGTAGACCGGTGCGCCTGAAGGTGGCCAATGGTGACATTATGGGTGGTGGCACCCATGAGGCCACTATCAGTATGGAATCCTGGGAGCATGAGCGCTTGAACCGCCCTGATTTGGCGAAGAGAAGCACTCTATCCGGGAACTTCTATGTGGCCGACATTACAGATTGGGATTTGATCATGGGGTATGACTTCATGGTGGCAAACGCCATTGGAGCCCTTCCCCATCGCGCAACGCTGGTCCGGGGGGATGATGAGTGCTTCACATGGCTGTCCACGGACTATGCATGCGGATCATCCCAATGGAATGCTGAGGAAGAGGATCGGATCGTCCAAGCGGTGCAAGCTGTGGGTGCCAAGTCCAGAGGAGACCGTGGAGTTCAGCTCACGGAGTATGGAATGGCGCCGCAGGTGTATGCCAGGATGATCCAGACACTGGGAGCCGAAGCGCCCGAGACGGACGTCTTGGCTTCCCGGGATGCCCCACTTTTGCGGAAGTGTAGGAGGCATTGGCATCGAGGAGACTCAGCCTGGCATAGGCATTGGGGTTTGAAGGAGTGGGGGCCCATGTATTGGCATGGCTCCCTGGACAATACCAGACGTACGGTGGAGAAGATCATCACGAAGGGAATCCTGGTCATAACCGGCATAGGATCCACCCCAGGTCCGCTGGAGGGTTTCAAGTCGACGCGGGACTCCATCACCCTGAACGAGATGTCATTCGGGCGAGGGGAGGAGTTGTTCATCAACGCCAAGGGTGTATCAATGCCCTCCCCGGGTCAAGCGTGGGGTACCAAGGCTTTCCTGGTGGATGGGACGCAAGCCCAGCCCACGGGTGATGAAGCATTCATCCGTATGGTGGAGGCGGTGCCCATGAAGGTCATGTTTGAGCCCAAGGAGGGGACGTATCAGCCAATTGATGGCATTGACGTCCTGTCCCACGCCGAGATCGACGACGTCGTCAACTACATGCGGATGGGGATGCACGACCGTGTGGCAGCCAAGAAAAGGCGGGCCATGGTCACATCACCGCATTGGTGGGATGACAAGATGTTGGTCACCGACAAGTACGAGAAGAACGAGTTCGTGGCGAGGGTCATGGATCACATCGCGGACCAATACGTTGGTCCGGTTGGGTCGGACCGACCGACATGGGATTTTCCAAGAATGGGTGCCGATAATGACAAGAACCAGCCTGATGCCGCAAATTTTCGAAGATTATCGGTGGGAAGAGCTCCCCACAACGATGAAGACGGCATATCGGACGAGGAGAAGTCAGAATTGGACCCAGAAGAGGCTGATACCGCAGTGCGGTCGGTTGTATCTATACCGAAGCAAGCGGCTGAAGAGGGCCAGGAGAACCCGAAGGTCGCCGGGCTGAAGGAGAGGCTGATCAATGCCTATCCGCGGCTATTCAGTGGCGTCGCCAACAAGAATCCTCCAGATCGTGGGATGTTATGTACAGCGAAGATCAAGCTGAAGCCGAACCCGAAGATCTATCGTCATCGGGAGTACCAACTTCAGGGCGATCGGGCCGAGGCCATGAAGAAGTTGTTGGCCGAGTTCATTGAGCGGGGATGGATCGAACCCTCCGACAGTGAGTGGGCCAGCCCAGCCTTATCGTGCCCAAGAAGGAGAAGGGCGAGTGGAGGTTGGTGGTGGATTACAGGGGTTTGAACCAGCAAACCGAGCACGACTCGTACTCGCTTCCCCTGATCGACTCCATCCTCCAAAAACAACAGAAAAAGCGGATCTTCACGGTGTTGGACCTGGAACACGGTTATCACCAGATGCCGCTACACCCGGACTCCAGGCCGTGCACAGCGATGTCGACGCCGCTGGGGCCCATGCAGTGGAAAGTGGTACCTATGGGCGCCAGGAATGGCAACGCCGCTTTCCAGCGCATGATGGAGGACCTACTCGGTCTGGTCCGGGACTGTGCCGATCCCTTCGTGGATGACATCCTCATCAGGTCCGGCACGGAGAACATGACTGAGGAGGAGCTCATCGAAGCGCATGAGAAGGATCTGCGCCGAGTGTTCAGCGAGTTGGACAAGCACAACATGGTGTGCAAGCCCACCAAAGCCTCACTCTTCGTGAAGGAAGTGGAGTTCGCGGGTCACGTGGTTGGTCATGGGGAACGCCGTCCCATGCCTGGGAAGCTGGCGTCCCTGCACCACTGGGAGAAGCCCCAGACCATCAGCGAACTCCGGTCCTACATGGGGTTCTGCAATTACTATTGAGGCTATGTCCGGATGTATGCAGAACTCTCGGGGCCGCTGCACAAGATGCTGCAGGTGGGGAAGTTCGATGGCCGGAAGGGGAGCAAGCAGAAGCTTGCCTGGACCCCTGAGGCTGAGGATGCGTTCAACCGCCTGAAGGAGCGGCTCCTGGGGCAGTTGGGGCTATTCCTGGTGGACCCGGACAAGGGATTCGTGCTACGGACGGACGCCTCGGACTATGCTGTAGGGGCAGTCCTCGAGCAGATCCGGGACGACGGGTCACACGTACCCGTGGCGTTTTGGAGTCGGATCCTGGCCGAGGGCCAACGCCGCACCTGGACCGCAAGGGAAAAGGAGACGTACGCCATTGATTGTGCGCTCAGGAAGTGGTCTGGCCACTTCGGATTGCAACCGGTGGTGGTTTGCACGGACCATCAGTCCTTGCAGAGCTGGCACAAGGAGCACATCGACACCCCCTCGGGACTGGCGGCAGGGAGGGCCCTATGGCATGAGACATTCACCAAGTTCGACCTCAGCGTCGTATATGTCCCGGGGAAGGACAACACTGTGGCAGACTGCCTCAGTCGATGGGCCTACCCCGCGGGCAAGGCTTGGATGGACATATCCAGCCATGGGGGCGCCGAGGAAACCGAGGAGGCCAAGCGCATCATCGAGATGGAGAAGGTCATGGAGCAAGAGGGGGTCAAGTGCTTTGTGGTGATGGCAAACCGTACGGACCTGGCCAACTTCCGGGGTGCCCGCGTCCAAGCTATTCGAGAGGAAACCCTCGAGCAATGGATGGTGGCCCCTGTAGAGCTAGTCAGGTCGGTGCTCACAGAGGACTGGTCGGATGACTACGCGGCATCCGAGCACTGGAGCAAGTACTGGAATGCCGTGAGCGCCCCGTCGGACGACGAGTGGCCTGAGAGCTTGACCGAGGATGGGGACAAGCTGTTCCTCAAGGACAAGCTATTGGTCCCTGAGAACCGAATGGAGGAGCTCATTGACCACTGGCATAACGCCCAGCTCATGCATCCTGGTCGGGACAAGATGCAGCAGGACCTGGAGTGGCGCTTCAAGTTCCCACCGGGGTACTACGCCCTCCTGGACAAGTACTGCAGCGACTGTGCCGTGTGTCGGGCCACGAAGAGCCCCAACCACTCCACAGCAGGCAACCCGGTGTATACGGCTATACCGGAGGCCCCTATGCGGTCCGTGGCCATCGATGTATTCGCCATGCCTGAGGTCACCGTGGAAGGAGAGACCTACGACTGTGTCATCCTGGCGGTGGATAGGCACAGTGGGTATATCGTGGCGGTCCCTGGCAAGAAGTCCAAGAAGAAGGACAAGAAGGACAAGTATGGAGTGGGGCTGCAGGCCAAGACCGTCGCTAATGCCATGATCAGGCATTGGCTGACGATTTTTGATGTCCCGGCTGTCATCTGCAGCGATTGGGGCAGTCAGTTTGTGGGGACGTGGTTCAAGACGATGTGCAAGCACATGGGTATTCGGCACGCCAAGACCGTGGCATACAACAGCCGGTCGAATAGCCGAGCTGAGGTGGTCGGGCGGCAGATGTTCGAGAAGTCCCGCCAGCTGCACATCGACGAACGAGGCCGGAATTGGTATAATTCCCTGTGGAGAGTACTCCAAGCGTATCACGACCTTCCGGGACCCACTGGACTGTCGCCCCATCGTATCCTGTTCCTACGGGATCGAGTGTCACGCACTCTCCCGTGGTTGAACCATGGCAAAGTGGCCCGGGATGCGAACGCTATCATGGCTGAGGCGGACGACACGGCGGCCAAGGTGTGCAAGGCACTTCAGGACGAGCATGACAAGAGGGCCAAGTACTTCAAGCAGGGAAAGGTCCAGAAGTATGCTCTCCAGGACACCGTGTGGGTGGAGCGGCACCACAAGGATGTCCTGTCCAGGCATCGGCAGGCATCTTGGTATGTGCCGGGGGTAATCGTGCGGAAGGTCGGGCAGGATGTGTATGCGGTTCGTGTGGGGGATAACAAAATCCTGGACCGCGACAATACCCAGCTTCGTCCCCGAGCACCAGACCCCAGCGGACGTCCCGTTACCTTCGAGTTCACGGCTGGCGATTTGGACTCGGACGACGAGGGTGAGGACGAACACTTCACCGCTGAGAAGATCCTGGCGGACAAGCCGGACCCAGGGACGCCTGGGGTGAGGCTTTATAAAGTCCGTTGGAAGGGATTCGCCGCATCCAGGGATTCGTGGGAGCCTCTGAGCAGTTTCGTGCCGAGGTATACCACGGTCTGGATGGACTATCTGAAGAAAAAGAATATTTCCTTGGATGTCAAAGACGTGTTGGTCAATTTGGTTGCTGCTGTAGCACCGTAATGGATCCCCCTTGGCATTTCGTTTGTTTCCGTGCTTCGGGAGACGGGTGAGGGCGTTCATCCGGGGATTTTTTCGGCCTTGATTGGCCATATACCCCCTTCACTCAATCTCCACATATATATTTCACTGTGGTATACTTTTTTAGGTCGACTGACGACGTTTTTCTATCTTTGATCCCCTTGGTCCATGTTGTAGATCAAGAGGAGACCGGATATGGCGTAGGGCACCGATTATCAGTGTCCTCACCCCTCTCTTGGGGCATGGGGGACGCAACGACGTGTGTGCGGCCTCCATGTGTCCTTGGGACATGGAGGGGGGGGTTTGGAGCCCGTTGGGGTCCTCCCGTCCTCTCTTCAATTGTTTCTGAGCGGATACAACGCTCTGAGAAGGGGGGTGAAGCCGGTTCGGACCCCCGTTGCCATCTTGGGGTCACTTGGGGTGTGTATCTATGTGCCGGCAAGCCGCCATTGGCTGATATCATACTCTCCCATCCACCTGACCTTACCCGATGTGATAGTGTGATAGGTTTGGCCATTCCGGCCATGAGCGGCCATATTCAGTACCGAGGCACCTCCAGCGGAGATTCAAATATCGGAATATCAGGAATCAACAGGGTATTTTTATCATAATGTTTCCGTAATTTTTCAGCACTGTTATTTACAGATATTTTGGCGGAAACCCCGATGAAGGGTCAGATTTCATCAGTAAAGGGTTCATATTATACACTCGCAAAATTAATCCGATTTTTTCAGACTTTCAGAATCGGATTTTCGACTTCGACATCGCCGCACTTGATATGACGAATCCCGAGTGGTCCGACATTTTTCCCCGATCACGAATCAGCCTTCCCTTTGTTATGCCCTTCATTTGTCTTGGAGATATAGTCAAAACAAAAGTGATTCGTGAGACCACTTTGAAATGTCATATCTCCAGCTCACGGCGAGGTAGGACAATTTCGAGAATTGGGTGGGAACTGCCTTGGTCTCAACTTAATTGGGAAAGCATCAAACGCCTTTGATGTGTACACATGCTTGGTGTAGCAAGGGATAAAGGTCAAGAGGGTAGAAAGTGATATATAACTCTTGGACCGTGCCACCGAATGTTTTATTGCGACTTTCGAGTGTGCTGCATGAGTGTTGGGCTTGCATAGGAAATTTTCTTTTGGTTCCTACGTATTTTTGACATGAAGATATGTCCATGGAGGGGCATGGCATATCATGGTGGGAGCCACTTTTGGAGGGTATGTGTTATATGCATGGTATGTGCTTTGATATGCTCACACCAATGTTATATATCTTCATGTGGCCGAGGAGATGGGGAGCCACACGTCACAAGGGCTTTGCCCATGTCCGAATCGTGGAATTCAAAGCGCTAGACTAAGTATACCGCGTATGTATTGCTCATGGTATGTTTGGCAAAGAGATCCATGAGTGCACTCCCATTTTCGTGGGGCATGTAGATATGAGTGGCGAAGGTATCTCCATGCGCCTAATTGGGGATCCAAGTGAGGAAATTGTGCGCAAATGGTTCCAATCATTTGTGTATTGAACCATGCGCGGATATCATGGGTGAGCACAGAGATATACTATCATGACAACTTTGTGTTTGGACATATTTTCATGTTTTTGACCTCAATTTTGATCATTTTCGTGTTTTATGTACTTACATGGTCGGCAAACAGCGAGAAGCCTATGGAGAGTCGAACCATGGTATGTTGTTCAAATGTTGGCATATGCTTTGGAGTTGGGCACCACCATATGCCGGATCGCATACTCCATTTGGCTTGGCGCACGAAGGATTACAAGAATTGGTCTCAAGATCATGGGCTGACTTGGGCAGTGTGTGGCGCCCATATCCGAAAGGGTTTTGAGGGTAAAGTGGGGATGTACATTGGCAATGACCTTTGGTCTCTATCCTCCATGAATATTAGACTTCGATTCCATGCAAGTTTTGAGCCTTCGGATAAGTGGTAACTTCAATATTGAGCATATATTTGATATATGGCCAATATGGTGTGAATTGGCAGTTTTTGGCATGTTATGAGTTCAAACTCATGGGGCATATCTCCAGGCCCATTCGACTCCCAGTCCAACCAAGGTTATGTCAGGGTAGGACATGGTCCCGAGTGCTACTCTAGGCCATGACACACCACCTCCCATATTGGGCTAACACTTAGAGGCTTGGGAGTGAACACATTTTTGGGGTTTCTGTAGTGACTTTTGACACATGGCATGTAGCCATCTTATTGGACTGGGGCCGCAGTCAGATGTGTGCCGGTTAGCAGTGATGGCCCTGGTTGACAAGAGCGCGGTCGAGTGAGCGCTGGCGAGAGCGGCCTGGGTAGCCTGTGGTTAAGAGCCGTGAAGTCCTCTCGTGAAGGGACATTGAAGAGATACTACCAAGCCTGACCAATGACCTTTGTCTGATTGTCTTTGCATTTTGTCCACACTCACAGCGCTGGCCTCGCCGCCAGTTGCGACACCCCACCTGGGGTCTCAGCCCCACCTTTGGTCACTGAGTTTTGCACTTTCATTGAGCTGTACGAGCACCAAGGGTGCTGATTTTTGTTTTGCGCTTCTGTGACCTGCCTTTGCAGGCGCGGTGGTGGTAGATTATGTTTGGAATCTACTGGATGTGAAATTTCGACTTTGCGCAGAGGTGTTTTTGCGCCTCAGCAGTGCTTCTAAAGGCACTGCCTATATGTATGCATTGTGCAGTAGACTTTTTTTTGGCTGGTCGCTGTCTTTCTGTACACTTTTGCAGTGACCACTATGGGGACGGTGCTGCTGTGGGCAGCCACTGCCTTTGTGGGCATACTGTGCCCTGTCCTGATGACACGGTGGACGCTGCACGTTCTTTGTGCGCAAACATACTCAGATATGCATGTCTTTTTATTGCGAAGCATGCCAGGGCCCGGTGTTGAACTTCTTCTGTTATTTTGGTGTTGAGCCAAAACCAGCAGGGAAAGTAAAACGCCAACACACTTATGGCTCATTTTTGGCAATGTCACGCATTCTTTCCGAAACTCCAGGCTTTTGAGAAACTTGCAGGGTTTTCCCCTTTAGGTTGGGAACCTTTTGCAGCGTTTTCCAAACTTGTGGTTTTCAAATAGGGGAAAGTTTCCGAAAATGCTTTGCAGTTTTGGGATTGCCCCTAGGATCAATTCTGTGAGGGGAGTGTTTAGAGCACCCCCTGTATCATTTCACCAGGAATGGGGTCTCTGTTAGCCTCAACTACTTCAGGCTTTTCCCCAACCCTTTTTTTCTTTCTGAGTGTCTATTTTGTATGGTTAGGCACTAAGACCTATCAGGCACTAAGACCTATAATTTTCTTTTCAGCCCAAGCAAGGTGACTCAGACCAGAGGAACCATGCTTGAGCTTGTGAGGGGAGTGTAATAGGTCTGAGTGCTGAAGTGCCCGCGCTGAATACGCGCAAATAAAATGCCAGATCAGCGCCGCGCGCACAGCGCATTGTGAAATATTTTGTTGATGAAAACTATTGTTTTTAATAGTTAATTATCAATGATTTATCATTATTTCATCAATAGGCATCCATGTGCCATTTCTGTGTATCATGTCACAGGATGCCTGTTTTAACATGAGATCAGAGCTGAACAACGACTCACAACGAGTTTCCGGATTTCATTGCAGTGCTGTGCTATGGAAGATACGGGTGCTGAAGTGGCGGAGATCCAATAGATCAGGGTAAGAAAGTAGATGCTCAAGTAAGTTCTGATTACAGGGCCACTCACCGACACCCTCCAGGACCACCTGGGAGGGTACTACGTAGCGGACGCGGCGGACCACGCATGGACCATAGCCGTCGCCACGGGCAGCACACCCCTGCCCCCCCACAGCCCACCCTTACGCCACAGCGGAGGCGGCTTGAACGTGGCGGCCCGCCACATCCTCCTCGCCCTATACCTCCACCACCGTGACCTACACCTCCCAGACCCACAACTCCCGGCCCCCCAAGCAGCAGCCCTTACGCCAGAAGCGTGGGCGGACACGGCACCAGAGGAGATAGCAGCCTACCTCCGAATCACTTGCCGCCGGTTCAACACCGCCCTCGGCCGACAGAGAGGAACACCGTACCAACTCAGCGCACTCCTCTACCCGGCACACCAACCCCAACCCGCACAACTGAAGCCCCCGGAGGGCTGGGCGTTCTTTCGGGACGCCAACCTGGCCGCCCCCGACGAGGCCACCGCCACACGGATGGGCCTCACAGACCAGCGCACCTACGTTAGAGGCCTCGAGACGAGCCTCCGAGAGGCACACCGCTGGCACGCCCGCTCCCTGTCGCCCCCATGGGGACAGGGGGGTTCGGCCGCCCCCGGCACCCACCAGGCCAAGAAGACCAAGACAGGTCAGGGGGCCCGCCAGCGCGCCAGCCAGCAGGGCGGGACGCCCCGACCAGGGCCCGGGTCCAGCCACACCGCACCACCCCACGCCCAGACCCCCGGGGCACACAAACAGCACCGCCCCCACCAGCGCCCACCACCACCACCGTACCGCAGCACCCAAACCCTGCAGCCCAGTCAGCAGCCACCGCCCGCACACGTCCAGACCATGCCAGGACCACCATACGCGCAGAGCCAGGGGACATGGCACCACCAACACCACCACCACGCCCCCGTCCCTCCCAAACCCTACCCCCTAATGCCCCCATGCTACAGCGACCCCCACCAGCTACATCCCCACCACGCCCCAGCACAACCAGGCCCCATGAACCACCCAGCCCACATGGCACACATCACCGCACCACACCATCACGTATTCCACCACCACCAGCCCCTACCACCACACCCACCAACGCCGGGGTACCACACACAACCAGCACACCCTCAACACCACCACCACGCGGTCGAGCACCACCCGCCGCTCCCACTACACGGGCCCACGACACACGAGCCACTGTACACCCCCATGGACCCGCGGGGAGCCGCGCACGCACACCAGCAACACCAAGGCCTAGTAGGAGCGCCCCACCACCACCAGCAGCCCCCCCACCCACACCCCATACCGGCGAGCACCATCCACCAGCAGCCACCCATTACATACGGACCACAGCCCAACCCAGACGCCCATGCGGCCGCCTCCCACCCACACCCCGGCACCACAACCAGTCAAGAACCGCAAGGACCGCACGGCGCACACACACAGCACCCACACGACCCACGGGGACGCCCAGACCCCCAGCCAGCACAACACCCACCCCCGCCCCCCCCACCACCAACAGTGCCACCCCCACACCACCCCCCCCCCGCCCCCCCCCCCCGAGACCAGGCCACGGACGCAACACGCGGCAGCCAGCACCAGCCAATTGACGTTGATCCCCCTGCCGACACACGCCACCGCGAATCTCCCCTCCCGCGACCGCCACAAGAGACCCCATCACCGGACCCCACACGCGACAACGACGACCACCCTGCCCAACCCACACCACCCCCCCCATCACACCCCGCACCACCAGCCGCCGCGCCGGCCGAACCCTACGCCCGACACTACCCCGCAGCGGTACGCGGTACGGCAGCACCTCCGGGGACTGGACCAGGATGTGCTGTGCCTCCGCACCTCCGGCACCACCCAGCGCATCTGGGCGGCCACCCTGGTCCAGTCGGCCACCCTGGGGGAAGGCGTCCGAGACTTCCTCTTCGACGCCTTCCTCCACGTCGCCCGACACGACTGCCCCCCACGCGCCACCCCAGACGGCGAGAGCCCGCCCCCCACGGGGAGCCGGATCTGGGTGCCCCCCATCGACTGGGGGCGACACCTAGTTGGACACCCCGTACCGGAGCGGGAGAGCACCCAGGGCCGCACCCGCTACCGCGAGCCCAACATGGCCCACCCCCCACCCAGCGCCACCCCCAATAACACCAAAGAGTGGGAGCGGGAAACATGGGTAGCCCGGATGGCCTCCCTGAGCAACTTCCGGCACCACGTCCCGGGGGACATCCCCACCCCCGACGACCGGCAGCCAATCCCCTCCACGTACATGACTCTCATGTACAATCTGCACTACACCCTCTCCACCACCCACTACCACGCACAAACTGACCATTCGGTGGTGCACGGCACCGACTCCCTCCTCCCCGCCGACTACGCACCCCCCCCTGACACAACCCAGGCCTCGACACGTACGCCAGGGGGGACGACCCGGACGACCCCCACATCTGGGGCACGTGGGAACGCAAATCCCTGGACACGCTGCTCTCCATCCGCAGCGGCAGCCAGGGCCTTGGTAGGGCGATGTATTGCCTCGCCAAGTGGACCCAACGGACCTGGGGGATCCCCACGGACCGGTGGGTGTGGGTGGTCACGCTGCGCCCCCAGCAGAGGGAAGCCCCCCCAAACCGCAGGGGACCCACCCCCCCACGCCCCACCACCCTGCAGCTCTGCCCGTACATGGTGGCAGCCCGCCTCATGGCGCTGCTGTGGCCGGGCCCAGACACCCCGACCCAAAACTACCCCCACCTCACAGAGGAGGACATGCCCGGCATCCAGCAATGCTTCTTCCGCACCCTCGACTACCTCCAGCAAACACACCCGCACGTCCTGGTGCAGATATGGCCACCCCCCTGGGTAACCCACGTGCCCGCGCAGCCGAGACAACGCCGCCACACCAGCACCAGCACGCACGGGTCACCAGGGAAAACGCGCGCACACGCCCGGTGCTCGAACCCTCACCCTCGTTCTCGCTACTTGCAGGACCCAGCATCCTACGCCCGCCCCCGAAGCCCAGGGCCCTCCGCCGTCTCCCACAGCCTTCTCCTCCGCCTCCGACTCCACAACCTCCATCACCACGACCACCTCATCCAGCACCACCACCACGTCCTCATCCAGCACTCCACCCCCCAGGCTGCGGGGGGCACCTCCCAAACGGGCCCCCAAACCCGCCCCCACCGCGAGTAACCCCGCCGCCGCGAAGGCCCAAGCCCGGACGAGGCCCACACCCGCGACCCAGCCGAAACCCAAGACCGCCGCCAAACAGCCACCCAAACCCGTCAGCGCGCCACGACCACAACCCGCAGCCAAGCCCAAACCCAAGTCCAAACCCGGCGCCACGACGGCAGCGCAAGCCCGACCCCCAGAGGACGTCCTCTATGACATTCGGCCCCAGCCGTCCCAGGCCCGGAGGCAGCAGCGCCCAGCACGGCGCCCCCCCACCGTCACCGACGCCGCCGCCAACACCATCATAGCGGAGCGCGCCGCGGCCGAAGCACGACGCACCTCGTCCCGCCACCTCTCAAAGCCCGCACCCCAGGCCCACGGACCGCCCTCGACCTGGCCAGAACGACGCCAGGGTCCGCCAGCAGCGTCCCCGCCCCCCTACCAACCCTCGATGACAGCCCACATACAGCGCATGCCCCGCTACCGCCGCCGCCGCGAGTCCCCGCCCAAACCCGAGGCGGAGACCGTGTGCGCACACCTGCGCGTCCACATCCGACTACGAGGAATCCCCCGGGCCCGCCACCGCCACCGGTCCCCACGACCCCGTCACACTGACCCACGCCCACTCCTCCGCCCAAGACCGCGGCCCCGTCCAGGGACAGTGGTGGCAGCGCTGGACCCTCACGCAGCTTTGGGAGCTGCGAACGTGGGCCCAGGGAGAGCCCTCCCTCGGGGGCCTGGTCCACCGGCCCCGCAAGGGGTTGGTGGAGAACTGCCGCCTCCGGCCGGCGGGGGGGTGGATGCCGCAGGCCGCATGGGAAGCCATGCTGGCCGATGCGCTCCATGCCCCTGGGAGTCCACCCCCGCAACCTCTCCGCGCCCCAGGACCAGCCGTATGTCCTCAGGCGCCTGCGGGAGACCCTCCAGGAGACACAGCGAGACGGCATCCGCCTGTGGGACATCACCCAAAGCCCAACCCTGCACACACACACCCCCTAAACACCCCACAAGCGTCGGCGCACCGACACCGGCGGCACCCACAGCACCCCAGGAGCCCTGCGCACCACACAACACGACGCGCCTGACCCCCCGGCCAGCGGCGCCGCCACCTAACCCCGTTACCCAGCAAACCACCACCACGGGGCGCCACGCCAGGCCCCGCCCAGAAGTCACCAAACAAACCGGACGCCGAAGGACGCCAACGCACACGACAACGGGCACCACTACGCCCAAAGGCACCGAACCCAGGCCCGCTACCGTCGCAACCGCCTAACCGAGCCAAAACCCAAACACAAATCAAACCGGAGCCACACCCCGAAACCGCTAACCCTTGACTCCTAACCAGGCCCGCCGAGGGAAAACCGTAACCACAGCCCGCACCGACAGCCCACACAGCCGCCTAACCCACCCGCTCCAGAAGCAAAGAGGCACCTAACCAAAACCCACCCTGGCCCATGCCCGTGTACATCAGGACGCGCGAGCCGCACCCCTGGGGCGCGACCGCCGCCACAGCACCGACGACACACGCCAGAGGACACAAGACTATTGCACCGCCGCACCAGCTACCCGTGCCTGTGCCTGCAGTGTACGCGCGCCCCTGTTTTTTTTTTCAGTCAAAGAAGAAAAAGAAACGAACGTTAGGGGGGGAGGAAGAGGGACACAACCACCAATGGCACACGCGCACCGCACACAGCGCGCACACCGGTGAACGGGCGCCACGAGGGCCAGGACCCCGCACACGCGCGTGCACCAAGGGCAACAAAGGGACGAGACACCACGGCCTGGCACATCGGTGAACAAGAGCCAAAGGGGCCCGGGACACCGCGCACGCAAAGCAACACATTGAGCGAGCGCATCGGTGAACAGGATCCAAGTGGCCCAGGACACCGCACACGCAACACAACACACCGAGCTGGCGCAGCGGTGAGCGGGGGCCAAGGGGCCGGGGACGCCACACACGCAACACAACACACCGAGCAGATACACCGGTGAACAGGAGCCAAGTGGCCCAGGACACCGCAAACACAACACAACAAACCGCGCGGGCACACCGGTGAACAGGAGCCCAGTGGCTCAGAACACCGCACACGCAACCCAACACACCGAGCGGGCACACCGGTGAACAGGAGCCAAGTGGCCCAGGACACCGCACACGCAAAGCAACACACCGAGCGGGCACACCGATGAACAGGAGCCAAGTGGCCCAGGACACCGCACACGCAAAGCAACACACCGAGCGGGCAAACCGGGGAACAGGAGCCAAGTGGCCCAGGACGACGCACACGCAACACAACACACCGAGCGAGCACACCGGTGAACAGGAGCCAAGTGGCCCAGGACACCGCAGACGCAACACAGCAAACCGCGCGGGCACACCGGTGAACAGGAGCCAAGCGGCCGAGGACACTGCACAGAAGTAGGGCGGCCGAGGGACAGGAAAGAACCAACACCCCATGGGTCGGACGCACTGGGGCAACCCACCGGGCCAGTGGCAGGAGCGGTACTCCAAGGCCACTGGTCTGAGCCCGGCCAGGCTGCATCGGGGACCATGGCAAACGTCACCCGGAGCCATGGAAGCAACCGGTGACAGGCGAGCCGGTACACAGTCCAGGAGGGGGTCGCATTCCAAGCAGAGTGGCCCCGCAACTCAAGCCACAAGGGTGAGGCGGTCGTACCGTAGACTAGCGGGAGCAATACCCCTTGTGGTGAGAGATACTCCACACGGCTGGGGAGCCCCCAGAGCTGCCGCCCAAAGGAGGGGGCATGTGGCCCTACCCATGGACACATGTGGGGACACCCTCCCACCTGGGACACATGGACCGGGTGGCCGCGACAATGCCTTCCCAAGCACATGCGGGACCGGCTCAAGAGGCACCTGACATGGGGCAGTGGGAGGGACACGACGTCCCCTTGGTAAGACCTTTCTCCTGCAATGTCAAAGGAGGCATCCCGAGCTCCCGAAGATACCTACCTACCTACCTCAAAAGTCGCATTAAAATATTCAGTTGCATGGTCCGAGAGGTATATATCACTTTCTATCCTCTTGACCCTCATCCCTTGCTGTATCGCACATCTGTTCACCTCAAAGGCGTATGATGCTCACTAAATTGAGTTGAGACCAAGGCAGTTCTAAGCTAATTCTCCAAATTGGTTTTCCTCGCAGTTAGCTGGAGATATGAGCTTTCAAAGTGGCCTCACGAATCAATTTTGTTTCGAATGTATCTCCAAAAAAAATGAACGAGACAACAAAAGAATGGTTGATTCGTGATTGGGAAAAAATGTAGGACCACTCGAAATTGATCATATCCAGTGCGGCGACCTCGAAGTCGAAAATCCGCTTCTGAATGTCTGAAAAAATCAGATGAATTTTGCGAGTGTATAACATTAAAATTGCGGAAGCAACAACACCTCAAACCCCCTTTTCATCTCACTGCATGCCCTCAAAACACATTTCATCCAATGCCAACACCTCAAACCCCCTTTTCAACTGCCCCCATGCCCTCAAAACATATTTCACACAGTGCCAACACCTTAAACCCCCGTGTGAACCGGCCCCATGCCCTCAAAACATGTTTGACACAGTGCCAACAGCTCACGACCCCTTTTTCAACTTCCAGCATGCCCTGAAAACACATTTCACACAGTGCCAACACCTCACACCCCCGTTTCGACTGCCCCCATGCCCTCAAAACATATTTCACCCAGTGCCAACACCTCAAACCCCCTTTCTAACTCACCCCATGCCCTCAAAATAACCTTCACCCAATGCCAACACCTCCAGCCCCCTTTTCAACTGCCCCCATGCCCTCAAAACATATTTCACACAGTGCCAACACCTCAAACCCCCTTTCCAACTGCCCTCATGCCCTCAAGACACATTTCATTCAATACCAACACGTCAAACCCCCTTTTCAACTGGCCCCATGCCGTCATAACACATTTCACACAGTGCCAACACCTCAAACCCCCTTTTCCACTGCCCCCATGCTCTCAAAACCCATTCCACCCAGTGCCAACACCTCAAACGCCCGTTTCAACTGCCCCCATGCCCTCAAAACATGTTTTACACAGTGCCAACACCTCGAACCCCCTTTTCAACTGCCCCCATGCCCTCAAAACATATTTCACACAGTGCCAACACCTCAAATCCCCGTTTCAACCAGCCCAATGCCCTCAAAACATGTTTCATACAGTGCCAACAGCTCGCAGCCCCTTTTTCAACTTCCCCCATGCCCTCAAAACACATTTCACACAGTGCCACCACCCCACACCCCCTTTTCAACTGCCCCCATGGCATCAAAACGCATTTCACCCAGTGCCAACACCCCACACCCCCTTTTCAACTCACCTCATGCCCTCAAAACATATTTCACCCAATGCCAACACCTCCAGCCCCCTTTTCAACTCACCTCATGCCCTCAAAACATATTTCACACAGTGCCAACACCCCACAACCCCTTTTCAACTGCCCCCATGCCATCAAAACGCAATTCACCCACTGCCAACGACCCAAACCCCCTTTGCAACTGCCTCCATGCCGTCAGAACACATTTCACACAGTGTCAACACGTCAAACCCCCTTTTCAACTGCCCCCAGGCTCTCAAAACATATTTCACCCAGTGCCAACACCTCAAACCCCCTTTTCAACTGCCCCTATGCCCTCAGAACACATTTCATCCAATGCCAACACCTCAAACCCCCGTTTCTACTGCCCCCATGCTCTCAAAACATGTTTCACACAGTGCCAAAACCTCAAACCCCCTTTTCAACTGCCCCTATGCCCTCAAAACACATTTCATCCAATGCCAACACCTCAAACCCCCTTTTCAACTGCCCCCATGCCCTCAAAACATATTTCACACAGTGCCAACACCTCAAACCCCCGTTTCTACTGCCCCCATGCCCTCAAAACATGTTTCACACAGTGCCAACAGCTCAGACTCCCTTTTTCAACTTCCCCCATGCCCTGAAAAAAATTTTCACACAGTGCCAACACCTCACACCCCCTTTTCAACTGCCCCCATGCCATCAAAACGCATTTCACCCAGTGCCAACACCTCGAACCTCCGTTTCAACTGCCCCCATGCCCTCAAAACATATTTCACCCAGTGCCAACACCCAAATCCCCGTTTCAACTGCCCCCATGCCCTCAAAACATATTTCACACAGTGCTAACACCTCAAACCCCCTTTTCAATTGCCCCCATGCCCTCAAGACACATTTCATTCAATGCCAACACGTCAAACCCCCTTTTCAACTGGCCCCATGCCGTCAAAACACATTTCACACAGTGCCAACACCTCAAACTCTCTTTTCCACTGCCCCCATGCTCTCAAAACCCATTTCACCCAGTGCCAACACCTCGAACGCCCTATTCAACTGCCCCCATGCCCTCAAAACATGTTTCACACAGTGCCAACACCTCAAACCCCCTTTTCAACTGCCCCCATGCCCTCAAAACATATTTCACACAGAGCCAACACCTCAAATCCCCGTTTCAACCAGCCCAATGCCCTCAAAACATGTTTCATACAGTGCCAACAGCTCACAGCCCCTTTTTCAACTTCCCCCATGCCCTCAAAACACATTTCACACAGTGCCACCACCTCACCCCCCCCCTTCCAACTGCCCCCATGCCATCAAAACGCATTTCACCCAGTGGCAACACCTGACACACTCTTTTCAACTGCCCCCATGCCCTCAAAACATGTTTCACACAGTGCCAACACCCCACACCCCCTTCTCAACTCACCTCATGCCCTCAAAACACATTTCACCCAGGGCCAACACCTCCAGCCCCCTTTTCAACTCATTTCATGCCCTCAAAACATATTTCACACAGTGCCAACACCTCACACCCCCTTTTCAACTGCCCCCATGCCATCAAAACGCAATTCACCCACTGCCAACACCTCAAACCCCCTTTTCAACTGCCCCCATGCCGTCAAAACACATTTCACACAGTGTCAACACATCAAACCCCCTTTTCAACTGCCACCAGGCTCTCAAAACATATTTCACCCAGTGCCAACACCTCACACCCCCTTCTCAACTGCCCCTATGCCCTCAAAACACATTTCATCCAATGCCAACACCTCAAACCCCCTTTTCAACTGCACCCATGCCCTCAAAACATATTTCACACAGTGCCAACACCTCAGACTCCCTTTTTCAACTTCCCCCATGCCCTGAAAAAACTTTTCATACAGTGCCAACACCTCACACCCCCTTTTAAACTGCCCCCATGCCATCAAAACGCAATTCACCCAGTGCCAACACCTGAGACACCCTTTTCAACTACCCCCATGCCCTCAAAACATATTTCACCCAATGCCAACACCTCAAACCCCCGTTTCTACTGCCCCCATGCCCCCTAAACATGTTTCACACAGTGCCAACACCTCAAACCCCCTTTTCAACTGCCCCCATGCCCTCGAAACACATTTCATCCAATGCCAACACCTCAAACCCCCTTTTCAACTGCCCCCATGCCCTCAAAATGCATTTCACCCAGTGCCAACACCTGAGACCCCCTTCTCAACTGTCCCCATGCCCTCAAAACATATTTCATTCAGTGCCAACACCTCAAACCCCTTTTCAACTGCCCACATGCCATCAAAACGCATGTCACCCAGTGCGAACACCTGAGACCCCCTTTTCAACTGTCCCCATGCCCTCAAAACATATTTCATTCAGTGCCAACACCTCAAACTCCCTTTTCAACTCACCCCATGCCGTCAAAACACATTTCATCCAATGCCAACACCTCAAACCCCCTTTTCAACTGCCCCCATGCCATCAAAACGCATTTCATCCAGTGCCAACACCTCAAACCCCCTTTGCAACTGCTCCCATGTCGTCGAAACATATTTCACCCGGTGCCAACACCTCACACCCCCTTTTCAACTGCCCCGGTGCCCTCAAAGCATATTTCACCCAGTGCCAACACCTCACACGCCCTTTTCAACTGCCCCGCTGCCCTCAAAACATATTTCACCCAATGCCAACACCTCAAACCTCCCTTTCACCTGCCCCCATGCCCTCAAAACACATTTCGCACAGTGCCCACACCTCAGACCCCCTTTTCAAGTGCCCCCATGCCCGAAAAAACACATTTCACCCAATGCCAACACCTGAAACCCCCTCATCAACCGCCCCCTTGCCCTCAGAACATATTTCACACAGTGCCAACACCTCAAGCCCCGTTTTCAACTAATTCTGCGAGCTTTGAAGTTCTGGCTCCATTTTTCCGAGTTTACGAAGAAATTTCTGTTCTGATTGTTTTTCTTACCCAATTTGGAATATCGTATTTATTCGATTTGGTTTTTTCCAGATCGCCGCATTTCGGTTTTTACCTGTTCCAAAATTCGTCTACAGACTTGGTTCGGCGATGCTTGGTAAATCGTTGTATAATGTTGATTGCGAGCAAGTGCGTGAGGTAGTTGTTCAAGATGTGCAGACCCCAATTTTAGGGAGATTGTCCGAACGTGAAACAGAGCGATTGGAGGTGGATGAGGCTGGTGACCTGAGGTTGGTTTTAGTTCCGAGGACAATAGGTATTGATTGTGCAATACAGGTGGATACTGTTGAACTTGATGAGTTGTGGTATAAGTGTATGGAGCAACGTGCTATGTACATGCTTGAATATGAGAACTTTGATGATTTCAATGTTGATGATTGGTAGTATGCTGTGCAGTGTGCAGAAGATGTAGACAATTAGTGGCGTTTAGATCCTATGTGGGGGGCTAAGATGTTCCATGTTGAGTTGAATTCTCCACGTTTGTGTCGGAAATGTTTTGCGTGTCCTCGTTACTTGGCACATATGTCTAGCGCACAAGCTGTTGAATATGGTCTTGGTCTTTTATGCGTAGAGTGTGCTGGCCAGTGTACGGATGATGAAGCATTAGATATTGAAGTCCGCTTTTACGATGAAAAAGGATATGATAAGACGCCTTCACCGGTTACTGGCTCAACGTTATATCACGGGCGCTCATAGAAGGGAAAAACCCAGGTCTCGTAATAAACGAACACAGTTCTGGAGATTTGAAAATACCTCCAGCTCAAGTAATCATGATTTGGATTGTTATGATTGGGATTCAAGGTGTGTGAAGATGTCTAGGAGATTCGAATATTTGAATTGTTTAGATAACTCACAGTTATCTAGTGTACTGAAGGACAATGATATGGTGTTTGTCTTTAGTTATGTAGACGATTGGAATGTGCGTCGATTTTTAGGATTTGTTGGTTGGCGAATAAACAAGACCCTTCCGCTTGGAAACGCCAGTTTTTAATGTTTGAGAAGGTGTAAAAGATTTTACGTCGTTTGTTGCTGCTGTTGGCTCCGTGTCATCGGGTCTTTTTCTGTGTGCCCTGCAGGGGGACTGCCGGGCAGTGCTGACTATTCTCCTTCTGGTGAATTTATGTGTTGATGCTGACGTGTTCATCTTTAAGCTGCCATGCCCGCTGGAGTCCTTGGAGCTACATCAAGTTAGAAAATATGATGCGGGATGCCTATGGGAACATGAAGTTGGCGGACTTTGGGATGGCGTGTGAAGTTCCTCCAAGTGGCATCTTGGAAGTGAGTGTCGGCTTTCTTCATTATGCTCGCCCGGAAGTTGTTTAGGGTGTCAAGTACAACGGGTATCAGGCCGATTCGTTCCGCTTGGAAACGCCAGTTTTTAATGTTCGAGGAGGTGTAAAGGATTTTACGTCGTTTGTTGCTGGTGTTAGCTCTGTGTGATCGGGTCTGTTTCTGTGGCCCCTGCAGGATGACTGCTGGGCAGTGCTGACGAGTCTCCTTCTGGTGAATTTCTGTGCTGATGCTGACGTGTTCATCTTTAAGCTGCCGTGCACGCTCGAGTCCTTGGAGCTACATCAAAGTGGAAAATATGATTCGAGATGCCTATGGGACTGTGAAGCTGGCGGACTTTGGGATGGCCTGTGAAGTTCCTCCAAGTGGCTTCTGGTAGAAAGTGTCGGTTCCCCGCATTATGCTTGCCAGGCAGTTGTTTGGGGTGTCAAGTACAACGGGTATTAGGCCGATTCGTGAGCATGGGGGTCGTGTTGTTTGCGCTACTAACGGGCGCTCTGCCCTTCGCGGCGGACAACATGGATCAGATGTTTGATGAGATCAAGAAGGGTGATTACAGGTTGCCCCTAGAGTTGCCAAATCCCGCACAGGACTTGATCAGATCACTCATCAACCCTACGGCGTCGTCCCGACTTGATGTGCAGGGGGTCGCCCGACACCCATGGTTCACGACCAAGGCCACAAGGATCACGGGCAACGAGAGGCGCCTCATGGAGGCCGAATTCCCTCCTGATGACAGAGCCGTGGAATCGTTGCACTCGAAGCTTCTGTCTCCGATCATGAGGAAGCCGAACTAAAGTTGTGCGACCACCTTAACACTGGGCCCCCCTTCGATGTTTTTCGTGTCCGATAATAGGATTGCGCATTGTGTGCTACCTTGTTCGGAGGTAGGTGAAGAGCACAAACCCCTTACTTGTTGATCTGTGGCCCCTCCTCTTGTGTGCATCGTCTCTTGTACGATTGTTTGTTTGCTATTGTGTTAGTGCCCATGGAGGTTGGTCTGCTCACGAAGATAGTGGTGAATCTATGTCATCGAATATCATGCTGCGCTACTGAGCCCAATGAATGGTTGTCAGCAAGAGGCAATTTATTCAGTTATACATTCATTATTGACCGCCTGTAGGAAGAGGTGCGTTTGCCCCAAATATGGGAAAAGCCTTCGCACTGCAAGTGCAAGTGAAAAAAATAATTTGAGGCATCCGATTTGCAGAAAGGCGAGAATCCGCTGCTCTAAGTTTTAAGGGTGAGCCTCGAAGGGCCAAACAAACTGTAGCGTGCATGATTCATGGTTTCTTGTCTTTCCTTTTCACTTAATTGTTACAGCGTTTCCCCAGTTAATATGCTGCTTTTTTACCTTAAGGGGCTTGACTGTGGCCAGTAAATTTAGGTAGTGTGAGTGAAAGCATATGCTCTGTGGGATGGGAGGTGAGCCACCCTTTGTTGGGCTGATGCCACTGCTGTGGTAGAGACCGGAGCCTTTGTGCGCCAGGGGTTAGATCGACGTGCTGAGTCCTTCAAATTGGAGCTCCCTGTACATTGTACAGAGAGTGTGTATTAAAACTGCTTAGGTGGGACGCTCCCAGGGTACTGGCTACTGTAAGACCACCCCTGGATCTTGTGCCCTGCAGGGGTAGGTACAGTAAGGGGTCTCTTTCGTTGTGATGTTATCTGTGTTGTTTTTTTGTAGCAGTCAGACCTCTTTTGGTTAGCAGTACCAGTAGGAACCCCGGACACTAATCAGCAAGGATTGGAACAAAAAGGAGAGACACCATAGGCTGTGGCCACCAGAGTCTCCCCAAAAACAATCGAGTCCATAAACAGATTAGATACAGGGCTTGGCAAGTGTAAGACAACTGAATAGGCTCCAGCCAAAGCATAGGACCAATGAGGATTCACCAAACAGGTCCATCTGGAGGCAAGGGGCCAAGGAAAGTTGTCGAACACGGGCCAAGAGGAACTAGCCCATACGGGTAGCTAACAATACGCGACTAGGTCTCGTTGAGATACTAGTGTTGTATGATAAAACAGTCTCGACTGATTTGGATTTAAAGACAAAACCCCCCTTCTCAACTGCCCCCATGCCCTCAAAAAACATTTCACCCAGTGCCAACACCTCAAATCTGCCAACTCCCTCCATGCCCTCAAAACATATTTCATACAGTGCCAACACCTCAAATCCCCTCTTCAACTAACCCCATGCCCTCAAAACACATTTCACCCAATGCCAACACCTCCAACCCCCTTTTCAACTGCCCCCATGCCCTCAAAACACATTTCAACCAATGCCAACATCTCAAACCCCCTTTTCATCTACCCCCATACACTCAAAACATATTTCACACAGTGCCAACAACTCACACCCCCTTTTCAACTGCCCCCATGCCCTGAAAACACATTTCACACAGTGCCAAGTCCTCAAACCCCCTTTTCAACTGCCCTCATGCCACCAAAACACATTTCACACAGTGCCAACACGTCAAACCCCCTTTTCAATTGCCCCCATGCCATCAAAACGCAATTCACCCAGTGCCAACACCTCAAGCCCCCTTTTCAACTCCCCCCATGCCGTGAAAACATATCTCACCCAGTGCGAACGCCACACCCCCCCTTTTCAACTGCCCCCATGCCCTCAAAACACATTTCACCCAGTGCCAACACCTCCAGCCCCCTTTTGAACTACCCTCATGCCCTCAAAACACATTTCACGGAGTGGCAACACCTCACACCCCCTTTTCAACTGCCCCCATGCCCTCAAAACACATTTGACCCAGTGCCAACACCTCAAACCCCCTTGTCAACTGCCCCCATGCCCTCGAAACATATTTCATCCAACGCCAACAACTCAAACCCCCTTTTTAACTGCCCCCATGCCCTCGAAACATATTTCACACAGTGCCAACACCTCAAACGCCCTTTTCAACTGCCCACATGCCCTCAAAACACATTTCACCCAGTGCCAACACCTCAAACCCGCTTAACTCCCCTCATGCCCTCAAAACATATTTCATCCAGTGGCAACACCTCAAACCCCCTTTGCAACTGCCCCCATGCCCTCAAAACACATTTCACCCAGTGCCAACACCTCAAACCTGCTTTTCAACTGCCCCCATGCCGTCAAAACATATTTCATCCAACGCCAACACCTCCAACTCCCTTTTCAACTGCCCCCATTCCCCCAAAACATAGTTCACACAGTCCCAACACCTCAAAACCCCTTTTCAACTGCCCCCATGCCCTCAAAACACATTTCACCCAGTGCCAACACCTCAAACTCCCTTTTCAACTGCCCTCATGCCCTCAAAACGCATTTTACCCAGTGCCGACACGTCAAACCCCCTTTTCAACTGCCCTCATGCCCTCAGAACACATTTCACCCAGTGCCACATCTCAAACCCCCTTTTCAACTGCCCCCACGCTCTCAAAACACATTTCACCTAGTGCCAACACCTCTGACCCCCTTTTTCAAATGCCCCCATGCCCTCAAAACGCATTTCACCCAATGTCAACACCTCAAACCCCCTTTTCAACTGCCCCGATGCCCACAAAACACACCTCACCCAGTGCCAACACCTCAAACCCCCTTGTCAACTTGTTGCATG
Source organism: Eutreptiella sp. 'Long Island Sound 2002' (assembly GCA_964036045.1). Classification (NCBI taxonomy): domain Eukaryota; phylum Euglenozoa; class Euglenophyceae; order Eutreptiales; family Eutreptiaceae; genus Eutreptiella; species Eutreptiella sp. 'Long Island Sound 2002'. Next base: position 101,625,861 of record OZ038382.1, on the reverse strand, counting down.
CCGACACTATAGGACTATGCCCGTCGCTTTGTATCATGCCATGGCTCGTTTAGACGTCCAGGTTTCACTGCCCGGCAATTTCCATTGCTTCTTTTTGTAGGTTTGCGCTTCCAGTTCCTGTAGCTGCGTTTTCTGCTGTTTTTCCTTGACTACCCTAACTGGCATTCGTGGGCGCCGTCATGCCTTACAATCCCAGCACCCAGCGGTAGGGCGCTCGTTTGGATAGCAGGGATCAAACCTAGCATGAGACTCTGCTTTCAGACCTTCTGGACATACAGGATTGGGTACAATGGAGAATATGCACAAAGTGGAAAATGTACACAGGACAATGAAACGGGCAGAGATTGCTTAGGGTATGCGTTGGGGCTGCAACTTTGGCGCTGAAATATCCTTCGAAACAGAGTGGTTGACGGCGTCCTGCAGACATTTCCGGCAGCTGGACGTACAACGCCGCGTGGCCCTGGCGAACAGTGTTGCCACACGAGTCCCCGACTGGTGTGCTGCGTCTCAATAGGGATGGAGGTGGTTGGCATGGGCATCAATCGGGCCTTGTCTAGAACAGGGGGTCTTGTTGTGCCAATACCGGATCAGAAAAAGTGTATCTAAAGGTGTCATAGCATTGGGGTCTATGGTGATGTGTAACCTGACCATGACCGGAATACCTAAGCTCTTGGGCATGGATGCATGTACCTGCTACAATCAAGGGCGAGCATGGGGATGATGCTGCAGTCATTGAGTACATGAAGGGAACCCCCACCCACCCACCCACCCACCACTTCAAGCTGATGGTGTTGCGCAGACCTCTTTGACAGGGCTTTGAAATAAGGGACACCATGCGCCCTGTCGCTCACAGTTGCCATTGTCGTGTTGGTGTTTTTTGAGGCCCGGGCAGAGCTTGGGTAAAAGGGGGGCGGGGCGTCACCCACCTGCAACCAGCGCCTCACGCGCACATGATGGGTACCGGTATGCAAACACAGACCACTAGAACACAAGATACATACTTTCTTGTGCTCTCGCACTGCAAAGTACTTGCACACGTCGTTGCCGCTGGCTCTTCTCCACTTTTTGCCCTCAGCTCTTGAAAGTTTCTTGTAAGCTGGGCAAATAACACAAAGCAGTGGACAATCGCCAATATCAACAAATGGATTTGATCACTGGTTACGCAGTTGCCTTAGCCCTGCGTGCTCGCGTACTGAGTATCTTATGTGTAGGCCTTGTTTTTGTCCCATTTTCAACATCTGTTTGCAACGCAGGAAGCTGTGAAAGTTTGACGGGTCAGAATTGTGCTCCCTTTCTGGTGTGGAAGTCTTACCCCTCTATGGCATGAAAATTACCCCTTGCTGTTGCGGGGCAGATTCCCAAGACCACAAACCAGTATTGAAATCACATCAAATCCAACCAGCTTTTCCCACAGCCCACCAGTGGAGCTTCAGCCATGTCTCCCAAAGATCCTGATATTGTGGTGCTCAGTTCCAAGCCGTCTTTGGGTCCAGCCAGCACAGACCCATTTTGAGCAGTTCTGAGTTGCCTGGCAAAAAACAACTCCATTTCAGCTGGATCTGGAAAGCCAAAAAAAATTGCTCCGCCACTACAGCTACGATGTTGTTGCGGGTGCACGTAGGCACCGTCTATAGACCATGGGGTCCGAGCCCACAGGGCTTTGCTTGAGTAGGGTGACCAGCGGGAGAGAGGGGGACCGCTGGCGTGTCTCGTTTTAAATGAGAGCAGTTCCTCCATAGCGACTGGCCCATCAAATGATTAGAACTGGGTGTTGGGTGGGTCAAGCAGGCGAGTAAAGAGTCTTTTTTGCCACAATGTGACAACATAGGAGTCGCTCAAAATGACCTTGAAGCAAAGCGCATCACCACCAACCAGTTTTGTGCTAATTGGAGCCGTCTAGCCTGTTTCATGGCGGGGCGGGGGGGGGGGGGGGGAGGGGGCTTCCGACCTCGTCCAGAAATTGCGAATTTTCAACCAACCCCCCCCCCTTCCAAGATGATGAATTTACAAGTGGGTAAGCATCCAATTTCATTCGTTGGGGTGTGCTGCGCGAATACCCCCAAAGAGGGGACATGGCGCTTGCACCGGCCCTTGGCCTAGCAACCTTTTTTTAGGTGATGGGCGACCTAGAGTGGAGGAGGAAAGGGGGGGCGGGGTCTGGGTGGGAGCTCCTGCCCCGCCCCCTCCCGGAATGCACACTAAAGCATCCCCAAGCCACCACCCTGTGTGGGACTGTATGGCTGGGACCAGTGGTATGTTCGGACCTTGGAGGGAATTTTTCAGTTTGGGACAGGCCAGCTCCATGTCTTCTTCAGACGGTGGTACAGGCGGGGCGCGCAGCAACTCTGTCTGGTATCGCCCAGCGCTCCACTCACCTGTTGGGTCTGGACCAAAGTCTCAATGTATTCTTTGGCAGGAGAACGTCGCAATGTATTTTTCTTCCATCGTGATCCACTGCTTTTCATGTCACATTTTTTCCTTTCCTCCCTCGTCAAACGGGTTCCAGCAGTGTGCTTGAAACCCGCTACTCCTGCACACACTGACCATGGCCGTGTAATCAAGTCGTTTTGCCAGAGTTTGTTCTGTGGATCGCGGCGACTCAGACAATCCCCCGAGTTGCCTTGGACTGCCATTTCATTTGGGAGTTCTTTAGGCTGCCCACAGTGTGGCCGGATGGTGCAAGTTCCTGGGTGAGTGCCCGAGCGTTCTGCAAGGCTGAGATGTGCGTTCAGACTGCAGAGTGAAGATTCTCCTTACGCTGTGTGCGCCTTTGGCCTTTCTTCCCCTCGTGACAAAATTTTGATTCCGTCAACTTCTCACATAAGCGCCTGTCTTTCACTTTTTTTCCTGGCCGCTCACAGGTTTTACTGTTTTTCAACTGCTTGATTGCCCATCACGGACATCGGGCACGTGCATTCTGCATCTTTCGCCCCCCACCATATTTTCGAGCAGTGGCTCAAATTCCTCAGGGTGGCTGGGGATACTTTGCGGCTCTACAAATTGTGCATGACACAGGTAGGCAGCCAGTCTCGGACCAGGACTGTTTCAGAGGCGTCTTCTACTCATCGAACAGCGAAGGTGCCTCAGCCTTCTTTCAGGGGTCGGGCGTACTGATTCAATGCGCTCTTTGTCTTGGAATTGTGCGCATCCTGGATCTTCAAGAACAAATCTCCTACGAAGTGTGTTCAGGTGCGCATCAACGGGCCCTGGTCACTATTCAACCTACCTTGCCCACCTTGCCCACAACCCGATGCATTGAAGGCTGCTTCAGGCGGTACCGTTCAGGAAAAAAGTATCACAGTATCACGTTCAGTTGCCACGGTTAGGCAGTCACCTTTGCAGACAGCATCGATCATTTTGTCACCGATCTTGCACTCGGAGCCGAAGTTGGTTTTCACAAGGGTCATATTCTCCTTCATTTGGGAATCGAATTGAGGATTAACTGCAGGAGTGGCGTGCATTATGATGGAGTGTCCTCTGCAGCGCTTGGTGCAACGCTTTCCGTCAGCGAGCACTTTTGTCAGTGAGAGCACGTAGTGCAGTTTTTTGCGGGAGCAATTGTGCAGTGTCCAGTAGAGACATACCAATCAGACAATTGCCGAAAACCCACAAATCACTTCTGATGATGTGGGCCTTTGTATCCATTTTCTGCAGCCAAAAAAAGAGGAGAGTTGGCAGCGCCTCAGGGCTGTGTAGTCAAACATCTTTGCATTTGTTGTGCACAGTGCACAACTTGTGCAGTGGATCTTGCACAACTTGAAGTCCACGCAACTACCCCCAGACTACGACAAGAACTTAATGATCGAAAACTACACAAAAAAGATCAAAACGCATCGAAGGGCGCACAGGTTTGCCCCCCCCCGCTGAAAGACCGTCCTCTTCAATCTTTCAGTGATCTTGTCAGTTATCTGGTCGAGGATGTACTGCACATGCTTTCCGCCCTTGAACGTCCAAATGCGGTTGACGAAGCTGCAGTGCTGAAACTGTGACCATCATTGTCTTCGATTTCAAGGGTAGAGTGACTGCTTGGGACCAGTTATTTACCCAGCTATCTGGTCATCCCGTTGTCAACCATTGGTAATCAACGACTTCAAACTAATCGTGGAAAGGCGTAATTTGGAACACTGCGAAGGCTTCTAATGATGGATTAGTGAGTTGGATGTACGAATGACTATTTGTGTATGGGTCAGCTTTGAATGGGGTTGACAGTTCATTCTCTCCTGCTGCCTGAATCAGGGCGCTTCGCTACATACAAATCGCGATACCCTGTTTTGGTGTGTTCTGGTTCAACAGCCTTTTTTTTCCTTTTCTAAGCTCGTGAGAGGTCGTTTCCAAAGTAAAAAATATCAGCGTAATCAATTATGGCGCATACGCTGGGGAAAACCAACATATGAAATTTCATGACAACCATTCCACCTCTAAATGCATACATCATGGAAGACACCATACATAGATCATAGTTGACTGTCAAATTCCGATTTTTTTCCCCGAACCCCTTCCTCCTGCGGAGCAATGCCAACCTTTGACCCTAGCTCCTGAGGAGCCACGCCCCTAGCTCTTGACGAGTTATGACCCTGGCCCCTTAGGAGCAAAATGCTTAACAAGACAACCGCCGCTCCTGAGAATCGCCGACCCTGGAGGTGGTACAGGGTCGGTGCCCCTGAGGAGCATTTTTCAGGGACGGTGCTCCTGAGGAGCAGCACCAGGGTTGGTGCTCCTGAGGAGCCAGGGCCGGTGCTCCTGAGGAGCTGGCTCCTCAGGAGCAGGGTCGGCGATTCTCAGGAGCGGCCATCTCCCACCTACCTGTTTTAGCGCGGCAAGGGACTGCACCAATCACCCTCACCTGCCCACCTGCAATGCAAAGGCCAATGAACAAGGTGGGTGGCTCAGGAACCAAGACAGCCTGCACGGATTATACACTTCCTACGCTGCCCTATAAATTGCCGTCCACTTACTCTGTTACAAGCAAGCAAGCTTAAGGAACTCCACCCGTTCTTATCAAGAACGTAGAGTGGAGCCCCTGGGTAACCTAAACAAAGTTTTACTGTGCGCAACACGCGTGGCCTGCCCTTTAATGCGCTATATGCATGGACAGGTATGCACAGGTTCACCAATCTTACTCTGTTTCTCCTAACCTAACCCACAGTAGCAAATCGTAACGTGACTCAACCAGGAGCTGAGCTCCTCCTGGGCTTACCTACCTCACTCACCACACATCATGTGAATGCCGAAGGTAACACGAGCGCAAGATAACCCCAAGCGTTTGAACAACCCTACGGCGAGGTATAAACAACCCTAAGCGTTTAATGCATTGTGCGTAATGCACGCTCTTCTTAATTTGTTCCCTGCAGAAAGAGGAGAAAGAATGGCGCACTGCACAGCGCAAAACAAGCCTAAGCGTTTTAAGCAACCCTGTTTGAGCGCTAGGGCAACACGAACACGGGCAAGCACTTTCGTTTCTGACCTGTGAAGAGAAGATAAGGGTGGATTGGGAACAGGGAAAGCGACACAACGTGTGAATGCCTGGATTAGGCACATGCATCGCGAGCACAGCGCATACTCCAACCCTACGTGCGCGCTGCGTACTCCATTCGCTTCGCATACTTCTCATTCCCGTTTTGACCTGTGCAGAGCAAAGGAGGTGAACACCCGAACCCCCAGCGAACACAGAGGTTACAACCCTAACGTTTTAACGAAACAACCAACACAAATGCAATGCATACGTGTGACATGACACTAACATACCTGAGAGGGGGGTTGTCCACCTGCTCTGTCGTGTGGGTTTCTTTTCAATACTTTTTTCTAAAGTATATAAAAGTTTTAATGGGACTGTGCATAAATTTCTTTCAAACTTTTAAAACTACTGCTAGTACCTTCTTTTTCTAGAGCCGTTTACCCTTGCGCAACTTTTCTTCTGGAGTTTGCTTCTGTTGCGCTTGTCTGCGACTTTAGGTCGTAGTCCAAAGATGACGATTTGTAACGTCGTTTCGTCAATTATTAGCGATTTGACTTCTTAAATCGCTACACCTTTCGCTAAACCACAGGATTCACACCCTGTTGGTTCCATTTTCATCTTTTTCCAGCTCCTGGAGAATTGTGTCCTCCATTGGGAGTATTGCTCCGCCCTGGCCCTTGGTCATGAAGTTTACTAAAACGCTGTTTATACAGCAATAGCCGTCCGCTTAGAGCGTTTGACTGTACCCTAGTGGGCAAGCATGTGTGCTCTAGGGAGGGAGTCCGGGTTTCTAACCCCACTACCCGCAAATTTTTACCAAAGGGTTCGCCGCACGCTGGCGACTGTTGAGGATTGTCCCATCAAATGGACATCATTCACGGTACATTACACTGTTTTTCGAGGGTTCCTACAGTTTGATAAGCTTCTATGAACTGATGGGAATGTTTTTGGTTGGTTTAATGCATTTTCTGAGGTACTTTTGGGAACATTTGAGCCTTTTTCCTTGGTCCTACTAGCTTGATCAACTAGTACTCCAGGGGGCAGTAAGAGAATGTGACAGCCATGTCCTTCTTGGAGGGCTTGATCCAGGCCAAGCTCCCCTTAAAACCCTTTTCGTGATGCTAAGACTTACTTGAATATTTTTATCTCCCTTTTGAAGCTTTTAGTACACTTTCTCAAAGCAATTAGGGTTGTAACCCTAGCCCCCCGATGAAGTTTACCCCTACCACTCAACTGAGCGGAGGTATCTTCCTTCATGGAGGATATACCGAAATAAAGTAAGCATTTCATGCCTAAGGCCTTGGAGGCTAAGCCTAATGGTTCCCCACCGAAAGACCCCTATACTCAACTGTTTCTACCACTTATTGTGGTTCTATGTTTGAACTGTTTCTGAATTCAGTTGGTTGGCCAAGTCATATTCCGTGTCTGGCTTAACTCCTTTGCCCCACATTCCTAATCAACTCCGTTTCATCCAAAAGAGTGCACATGAAGTGCCTGAGGCTATTTGGGAGGCAAGGGTCATGCCAGCTTTTCTATAAAAATCATTTGTTTCATCCATTTGTGATTGCATCTTTGTGCTTAAGCCTCCTTTGATCATCTCCAGCCCTTCTGTGATACAATGGGTTTGAAAACCATTCATTGATCCGATCCACATCCTGTTCTTGCTCTACTTGCTGCTTTGGTTTGGTTTTCCAACATCAAAACCTGCAGGATTTCATCAGAATCATTAGGGCACTAATCAAGGACATCTTTCTCTGACCCGCTGCCAGTACCCGGCTACAAACCGCCACGGGGACATTGCTCCCATCCCCCTGGACTTGCTCCAGGACTGCTCTGACCGCATAGTCTGAGGCATGAGTCCTGAGCACAAACCCCTTGTCCGGGTCCAGGAGGTGCAGGCGGAGGGGCTTGAGCAGAGTGGCCTTCATGTCATCAAAGGCTTTCTGTGACTCCGGCGTCCAGGCTACGGCCTTCTTGCCCCCTTTCTTGCCTTCCTCAGGGCCCACTTGCAAGAGCTTGGTCAAGGTGGGCGCCTGCTCGGCATACATATGAACGTACGCGGAGTAGTAGTTGCCGAGCCCCAAGAATGCCCCCAGCTACGTGATTTGTTTGGGTCGTTCCCAGTGGGCGAGGGAACCAACTTCCTTGGAATGGGATGGCGAATCCCGTGGCTCACGACCTGTCCTGCGAACTCCACCTCCGTGGCGAAGAGAACCGCCTTTGCTCCGTTGCAGGTCAGCTGATGCTTGTGAACGACGTGCAGGACTTGGCAGACATCACCGAAGTGGGCCTCAATTAGCTCATCATCCGCCATCTCTGGTGTCCCGCTGGAGACAATGATGTCGTTAAGGAATGGATCTGCGAAGTCAAGGTGTCGGATAACAGCCTGCGTCATGCGCTGGAATTGGGCGCTTCTGTTCCTCACCCCGATCGGCATCACTTTCCAGCCCATGAGCCCAAGGGGGGTGGTCGTGGCGGTGGCGTCCTTAGAGCTCTTGGCAGGAGGCGTCTGATGATACCCTTGCTTGAGGTCGAGCACGCTGAAGATCCGCTTACCTTGCTGCTTCTGCAGCAGGTTGTCGATGACGGGCCGGGAGTAGGCGTCGTGTTGAGACTCCGTATTCATATCACGGTACTCCACAACCAGCTTCCACTCCCCCGCTGGTTTCTTTCGAGCGACACAGCAGGGGGGGGCCCACTCGCGCACGGCTCAATCCACCCTCGCTCAATGAATCCCTGCAGGATGTTGACCACGGTCTGCCCGTGCTCTCCCTTCATCTGGAAGTCGCAATGCAGTGGGGGCCGGTATCCCCGGGGCATTGTGGCTTCTCCGGACTCCCCCCTTACTGGCGGCCTCTGGCAGGCTTTGCCAATGAGGACCTCCCCGTAGATCTTGATGATCTCATCCATCTTGGCTTTGTACTTCTGGTGCTCGGTCAATCGCTTGGCCTCCTTGGGCACGTTCACCACTGATCTCACCACCGCGTGCCTTGACTCTGGCGTCCCTGAGTTGGGCAGCCCACGTGTCGCGGCTGTCGCCTTCGCGGGTCATGACTCTGTCTTGAAACGTCTGGCAACCTTGGCTGCTGGTTGTGGTTGCTGATTGGGTCGTGTGGCACGATACAGATCGCCGCATGTTGGTGGATGGCATCCAGCTGGTTTGTCCTGGCCTGCCCAGAGATCCAGCAAGGACCCCACGAACTCATTCTTCGTGAAGCGTCCTGTAAGGAGCGCAGGGTCTTCCCACCAGGATCTGGCAGGTGATTGCTTGGATGGGACCCCAGGGTGCATGCGGTTAGCCATATACCCGCACACCATTTCCAGCTCATCCTGGTAGAAGGCGTCCCACGCCATCTTTGGCCGACAACACCAGCCATCAGCTGTCTGCTCCCCATACCGTACCGGTGGGGCCATGATGCGGCTGATGCTGCGGCTCGGGCGATCCACAATGGTACATCCCTTCCACCGCACTTCTGCTGCAATGGAGGACATCCCCATGTCGTGATCTGGGTGGGCTAGAGACCCAACCAGGGATGCAACCGTGGTGGTCCAGCCCTTGGCAGGCGGTGGTAGCGGGTTCCCTTGGATGTCCACGAAGATGTCCTCAGTCCAGGGGAGTTGGGTGTGAATCAGGGTCATAACCCGCAGATCTTCCACCCAGCGGGCGTCTTTGACGGTCTCGATCTCCCACAACGGGATGCTCACGACAGCCAGGGCGCGGTTGCGGGCAATCTTCACCAGACGCCCCCGCGAAAGAGCCACGTGGAGCATGGAGATACATCGGATCCGAGAGATTGCTGCTCCAACCCCGCTTCTATCCATTGTCCTCCCTGGTCCAGACGGTAGGGTGCTTTTGCAGCGATACGCTGCCACACACGTCCACCTGAGGAGTGCTCAGTCCGAGCTGACCATGTGCCTTGTGGAAGGCACCGTCTGATAGGCTAGACTCATCCCTAATGTTTGGTGTGGGTGGTCTTGTCGACACGCTTCTCATGGCTTGAGTCAGGACATCCCGCTTGGCTGGTTCCCACGGAGACGATTGCGGCTCCATGTATGTGCTCACCCAGCTGAGCTTGTCAGTTCCCTCGACGAGCAGGGTGCGCCTGCGGAAAGAACTCTGGCGTGGGCAATATCAAGGAGGCTGAAACCCAGGATCATATCCCACTCGGGCAAGTCTGCTTCGTAGAACAAGCCCCTGATATGGTGTTGGTGACCAAGATCCGGACGCGACAGCTGTTCACGGCAGACAAACTCCCGGCTGATCTTCGCCCCGAGCTCCAGTATCCACAAGGGTCTCGACAATCCGCTCCTCTACACCACTGCTCACCCCTCGGACCCTGAGATGCAATTGGCGATGTTTGTCCACTTGGCGTAGCGCATGCAGCTCAAAGATCGCTGGATTCATTGGGATCTCTGTGATCGGGCTGGGCAGGCAGTACGGCCCTGCAATGGCTTCATGCACATCCCGTTCGATTTGTCACAGAGTGACGGGTGTGACGGGGGTGCTCTTCTGCCATGTAGAGCAGGGGATCTCCGGTTGTGGAGACCTGTTGCCAGTCGGCCTTCTCTAGGCCTTGGGCCCAGAGGATTTCTGTGGCTGGCTGCTCGCGACCTGGTTGCGCAGATCTGGGATGTCCAGCGTCAGCTGGGCGTAGCGGTCTCCGTTAGATACATCTGACAACGTTGGCGGGGATCACGGCCCCCACGTTGGTCACGCTGTGGGACTTTGTCACGGTGCCGCTGAAAGTATTGCGCTTCCTCCCACTTGTTCACCTCACAGTGGGTATGGTGGTGTTAATACTGCTCTCGGCGATTTTCCCGTACGTCTATCGGATGTCACGCTGGACCCAGTTCCGTTGGTCTCCAGGGTCTTGATGTTGGGCCTTTTTGCGGTGCTGCAAGGTCAGTTTCTCGCCGATGAAGTGATTATCTCATTGGCAGTCATCAATGGTCTGGACCTTCCGCATGCTGGTGGTCCACTTGACCCTATCCATGGCCTTTAGGACTTCGACCATCCCGCGGTGGTCGGTGGTGATCATGAGGGAGTTCTTCATGGTATCGAGCCAGTAGTGCGCGGTCGCCCAGGAGTTGATCCCTTGCAGCAAGCCCTCGTGCTGCTGCCGGGGCAAAAGGACCTTGTCAACCGTCCGGTACCAGCCTCGCTTCAGCTCCTCCACCTGGATCTTGTTCTGACACTTGTATGGCAGCATGTCGTAGACCCGCTAAAACCAAGTGATGAGCACGAGGACGAAACTAAAATCATACTATCACTGTAAACAGCAATAAATGTGTACAACAAATACAACAAGTCACTGCAGATCATGCAATATCAAATGATGCAATGTATGTACATGGGACACATGGGCTGGGGCCCCGGTTACACCCCCCCACTTAAATAAAAGCCGGGGTCTGCAACACCAGGCTTTGGTAGAGCGCTCCAGCAGAGATGTCTGGGCAGCCCTTGTACAACTGATCTGCTACCACCATACCTGTGGCCACCCGCAGGCACCACCCCATAACACTGTGTGCCCCGGCACCACACGCGCTCGCACCACACACCCTGCCCCGGCACCACTCACCCGCGCACAACCTGCTCTTCTAGGCCGGCACCAGATGGCGCGCACAACAGCACGATACCCGGCAACCTGGCGCGCACAGGTACGCACAGCAAGGCGCGCACACAGCAGCTCCACTCACGCACGGCGCAGAGCGCGGACACCAACTGAAGACCCCTGATCCAAATTCTTTCGTGACACGCACATGGGAGGATGGCCTCCCAAGATGGCGGAGCTTCATCAGCCGCACCACCTCCCTGCAGCAACACTGCTGCTTGTAACAACCCAGGCAAGCAAAATTTGATTTTTTTGTTGTCTCTGGGATCGTGGACAGTGCATGCACAAGACTGGCCAAAAACAAGAAACCCTGTACAAGACTGTCTGTAAAGACCTGAGACGGTCACTGGAGAAAACGATGGCAGTCAAGACGCCAAGTGGCAGACCTGAACCTGGAAAAAGGCCACTGCCAAGAGAAGGACAGACGTCATCTTTAAGCAGACCCTTCGTCACAAAACTGATTTAACTTCTTTTCCACAATTTTTTCACTGATTTCACTTCCTTCTAACTTGCCACCTTGGACACAAATTATTATTGTATAAGTGTTCCCGACAGTCAAATTGCGCATTAGCACAGCCGGGAGGGCACCTCTTGGCACCCCATCTTCTTTCACTGCTTGCACTGATTCCACTTCTTTTTCAGAACCTTTTTCACTGATTTCACTTCCTTCTAACTTGCCACCTTGGACATAAATCATTATCGTATAAGTGTTCCCCACAGCCGAATTGCGCATTAGAGCAACCGGGACGGCACCTCTTGGCACTCCATCTTTTTTAACTGCTTGCACTGATTCCACTTCTTTTTCACAACTTTTTCACTGATTTCACTCAATGCCTGTATCCTTCTAACTTGCAATTATTATTTACCCATACCATTCTCAATGCGTTTTTGACCTTTTGCGGAGCACCCTAGTACCCAAACCTCTTGACGGAAGCTGATTTCACTTACAAAAACCAAGCATAAGTGATTTTTGCGCAAAAGTCCACATAGTTTGGTTGAATGCACGACACCAAGGAACGTCTAAGCAAGAAAACGAAGTTGAATTGCAATCATCATGTATGGGTAGTAGGGCCACTACTGAATCTAGGCTTCTCCTCCCATATTCTTGTTTTTTGGTGGGGAGGGAAGCCACGTGAAGGTCCTAGGAGGCCTTCACCCCTTGGTACCTCTCGCCTTGAGGAAGTAGTTAAGTCTACACTACCTGAGTTGGAGGACTCCCCCTATCTCCCTCCTAGGTTGGGCCGGAATATGCCGTAGTGGCGTGACCCCATTCTCTCCCCCCTTTGGGTTGCTCTCAACGGATATTTTCTATTTTTTTTGGCAGTCGCTTGTCTTGTTGTGGTCTTTCGGCCACGGCCCCATGGTGTGCTCCCCTGGGTTGTGTCTTAGTGGGGGGCCATAACCAGACAAGCGCGCGCGTTCGCATCGCGGATACATAAATGCATTGATTGTTGCATATTCAATACTATTTGTGCACAACTCTTACTCTATTTCATGCACATTTAGATTCTCCAATGATCTCCCAACGCCCTGTGCCTGTGCCTGTTTCACCTGGAGTCACCTGGAGTGCGGACTGTGCCAGAAAAGACTGTGCTGCCTGGACCGACAGTGCTGTGGATCAAAGATGTGCAGTGCTGTGCTGACAGCATGACTGATTGTTAGCGACAGTGCAACAAACAAAGGCAGGGCAGGCAGATTGCCCCCCAGCCCCAAAGCTCACAAAAAAAATGCAAAAACACCCAAAGACTGATCTCAACAAGACAGGGCAGCAATGAGTGCAGCCCCTGTAATCCAGCAGGCAGGCAAAAGCGAAAATCACAACTTTATGTTACGAAGGGTTTGCGCCCTCTCCGAGTGCCCCTGTTGGTCTTCTTCTGGGTAGACCCCAAAGGCGCCGTTGACGCTGGAGATGCGCATGTTGTCGCCGGCGAAGCTGGAAGCACAGATGTTGCTGCTAGCGGCGCCGAAGGAACAGATGTTGCTGCCAGCGACGCCTGAGGCACTGCCGTCCTTGCCAGCGGCCCTGAAGGCACTGCCGTCGTTGCCGGCCGCGCTCGAGGTACGGATGTTGCTGCCAGCGGCGTTGGAGGCACTGATGTTGCTGCCGGCAACGCTTGAGGCACGGCTGTTGCTGCCAGCCGCGTTGGAGGCACTGATGTTACTAGCGGCGAAGCTTGAGGCACGGATGTCGCTGCCGGCGGCGTTGGGCAGGCCGGCGGCGCCAACGCAGAACGCAACATACCAATCGTAGCCTGCTGATGAGGCGTGATAACTCGAAATTTTTGATCTTGAACCCACTGCTCATAAATGCTACGGCGCTCGTTGACCTCGCAGTGAAAGACGCCACCGTACTTGCGCTGTTTCAACCCAGGGACTGAAGGACCACGGGAACTTGAAATTGACGACTCCTGAATCCGCACCACGACCGCTGGATGGGACGGCATCCCATAGCACACGTGCCCATTGAATTTGTACTCTTTTTAAACCATGAACTGGGAACTCTGCATAGCAGAGCAGAGCAGCAGGATCGGTCGGCAAAAACAATTTGCTGTACCCTCTGCACCACAAAACCAAGTGATGAGCCCGGGGACGAAACGGAAATCAAAGTATCACTGTAAGCAGTAATAGATTTGTACAACAAATACAACAAATCACTGCAGATCATGCAATATCAAATAATACAATGTATGTACATGCGACACATGGGCTGGGGCCCTGGTTACACCGGGCAATATCCGACTCGTTCTGATGCGTTCCACTGGGTGGGCCTGGCCACGGGACGCTGCGGCGGACACGCAAGCAAGCAGGCAGGCAAAGTACTGCGCTCACAGTGGCATCCTCGTAGAACAAAGCGTTCTAGGATCCTTGCCACCGTGAAACAAAACAAAAGTATGTACAAAAACACATCAGGGTACGTACACAGGTGGGGTGAGCCATGGACTGGGGTATGAGCGCCTCAGGGCAAGAGACACTCAGTCCCCAACCATATCGCATCCCTAGGTCCCACCTCCTCAGTGGCATGTAGGTACCGGGGTTCAAATACAACCCATGGACCTGCCAAAAATGGACACCAGAGCCCTGCCACGGCAGGGGCGTTGCAACCAGCCGCGGGCGAGTTCCTGGGAGCCAATGGGCTCCAGAGCCAACTGACAGTAGTTTCCCTTGCTCCTCTGATTGCAGGTCCCAACTTTTCTCTGAGCTGAGGATATGGCCCCGCCATTACCCCCTAGGACTTGGGGGCTGAAAAATGGGCTCTTTCAGCCCATCCTGACTTTGGCTGAGAAACGTCCAAATTTGACCCCTCGGCCGGGCCGTACGAGGGCAGCGGCAAAGCAACCAACCCTGTTCTCTTCGATTACAAAGTCCTTAAAGGCCCTATGCAACCTGGTTCCCCTAGATTCCCTGGCATCTTGGCGCCAGGGAGTCGCCACGTAGGGTGAGAATGCCAGAATCGGCAAAGATCGGCCATCTTGGGCGGAGCGCCAGGGTCAGCTTTTGGGGTGATCTCGTCAAGCCAAGCCAAGATTCACGGGCCTTGATATCCCCTTTGGTCCGGTGCGTCGCACTTTGGCTTGCAGTCACGTTGGCTGCTTACTGTTCCCCGAGGGGATGGTCACGCGACGGGGCAGAAAAGAGCGAGAGAGGCAAAATTTGGCAACGCGGTACGCACCGTAAGTTGCATAGCTCCAGCTAGGCCGGCGAAGCAGACACCAAAACCTTGGGCGATTTACCCTTGGTCATATGCTACAAAAATCGCACTTTCCTTCTGGCTAGGTCCCTTGCCCCATGGAGATATGGTGTTCTTAACCTGGCCTAAAATGGCGAAAACAGCGAACTTTTGGCCGAAACGGCCCACACTCAGGATCCCATGTTTCCATGGCCATGGCCATCAATAACCCAACCAAAGTTGCTATAAACACATGGGGCTTAGGTCACAATATGTGCCCTATGTCACCCTCGAGGTTGCCTCTAGCCATTCTTCCCCTTAGCGGAAAAATGGTACACGAACAATGGCAAACTGCAACATACCCGGTATTGGGTCACCCGTGGTTTCCCCTTTCCAAGGTGAGGATGCATGGGGACATACCGTATTGGAGGCGGGTTCATGTCCCCTTTGCAAATCGCCCTTAAGCTTGAATAACGGGCGCACACATCCCCAAGGCGAACATTAAGGGGGAGATGGAGTTTGGTGCCATTGTGGACAAAAAGAGGGTTAGTTGTCCCAAAAGTGTTTCCTCCAAAAATTGTATCTCCGGGAGATGGACTTTAGGCTTTTGCATGGAAGCAATCCAAAGCCTGAAGTCCCTTTATCAACGATGGTTCGGGTTCGAAGCACAAGATAACCATTTTTAATACTTCGACCCTTGGAGCACACAAAAAGAGGGAAAAATGGCCAGAATCCCAATATTGGGGCATATTTTCTCCTGGGACGCCAAGCCCCATATAATGTGGCATATACCCAAATTGAAGAACCCATAGTAAGTGTTTACAAACATACTTACTATGGGCCAAGTCCTTCCTGGGATCCCAAGTCAATCATGCATGCATATGGGAACGTGTGCAAAAGGCAGACTTGGCTCGCATGCTCACAAGGCGATATTATATAAATAGTAGATAAGCTTGGAAAAATCGAACAAGCTATGCACCATGTCCTTCCTGCTCTCTACCTCTCATATTGCCTTGATTTGAGGCTCATACCGCCATTGGCTTCGAGAACGAGCCTTGGCGCCACGGCGTCTCTTTCAATGACCACGTTTTGGCACGCATTGAATTGCATGGAGCCATCGTTGGGTTAGCTCCAAAATCAGAAATGGCCTTGGGCTTTGGACCTGGTGAGCATTATCTTAAGTTTTTCCCGTTCATGCTAATAAGTACACAAACCTAGCCTTTGCGCAAGAGTTTGACTTGGTTGTTTTCCACCCATGTGTGTCCCAAAGCACCCCTGTAAGCCGCTTCCCCAAAGAAACCGATATGCCCATGTAAAAGGGGCATAAAAAAGGGGCAAAGGGGGGAGATGTAGAGTTTCCTACGAACTCATGGTCTATGGGAACAATGAGTTCGGTTGCTTGACGGAAAATCTTGCGCGTCGATTTTCTCCCAGACGCGATGGCGAAAAATTCTGGCGAATACACCCGATGCAAATACATGGAAGACGCTACAGATCCAGCCCATAACGTCGTTTCCAACCTCAAAGGTGCACGAGAAAAAGTCAAAACAACACCCGCCACTAAGAGACAACGCCAAGCCGCGCGTAGGCAACGACTGGCGCCATTCTCACGGAGGCTAGAAATTTGGTCAGAATAATGGATTTCCCCCAAGATTCGATCATAAAATTGAAATTATACAAATTCCAGATGCATTTAATCGATTGGGAAGGTTAGGGACAGGATCGGTCCCATGCCGGTTTTCAATGGGTCAGAGAGGACATATCCCAACAAGAAAGAAGGGGAATAGGCGTCGGTGACGGGGAAGGACAGACATTTGCCCTATGGAACATGGGGTCCTGGGTACCGCTTCACCCCCCTCCTTAGAGCGAACCATGGGGGGGGCTCGATCATACCCAGGCATGGCAGCGGCTACCCATGACAACGGCCGGGCAGGGGCGGGGCTTCCCTCCTCAGGCAAACCCTTGGGTCAAGATCTCCACATGACTCCTAAATCCCACACATACGGTACAAACCTTCCAGAAACGGATGAAATGTTTCGAAAACTGACGAGTATGACCTGTAGATGGTCGTAAAAGCTGGTAACGTATGAAGTATCAAGTCCCGGCTCCTGGCGGCAATTGTTCGGCACCCAAAGGACCTGTTAAACCATACCAGGCGCACCGGGTGCCAGCTGCGACGTTCACCACCACGCTGGCATTGGTATACACGACCAACATGAGCGTCACGCAAGGACCCAGGTGGGGCCACGGGTCAGAAGGGACCACAGAGATCCGTCAGGACAGCTCAGGCTCCCCAAGGCCGCGGACTGGTGGAGAGTCCCCACGGGTCCTTCCAAGGGTGCATCATGTCGATATGTAATGTACTAGTGCTATCTTTTCTATCACGTTCCATTGTAGCTTCACTATCGCTAATGGGCTCCATTTTTGAAAAAAAAATCTCCTTTTACAATAAAAATTGAACATAACCCCAACCTCAATCCAGACCCCTGACACTCAACAAGACAACAAAATGACTGAGCGTACTTGAATGAGTCCCGGGATCCATGTTTCAAGAAGTTCCATTTCCCAATTAGTTTAGGGATGAACTCGGAGTTGAATCGAATCGACTTGAATTGACTTGAAATGAATTTAATTGATTCAATTGATAAAATATCGTAAATACACGGTCCTGCACAACAAGGGACCACACACACGTGCAAAATATAATCAAGCCTTCTCTCTCAAGGCAAAGGAGAAGCGAACTCCATTATACAAACATGCCATGCATAATATTCATTCTACACGAAAGCGAGTCCTCCCCAAACGATTATTCTTGCTACAAATGTCATATGTCAATGAGTCTAAACTCGTATGCACATCATGTTTGATAAGTTCTCATCAACAATGAAAGACCACATGACACAATGACATTGCAAGCAAAGTACAAGTGTTGGGTGATTCTCTCATCGAAATCCGGCTTTGCAATGAAATATGGAAATGCAAAGACACAAGGAAAGGGAGGAGACAGAAGTAACGAACACCCAGTAGGGTAAACTGACAGAAAAGCTTGGCGATCAATCTTTGCATGCTGTAGACAAGCTGTCTGTAAACAGACGCCCCCTATCCAAGGGCACCGAGGAGAGGAGCGAGGGGGCAACCCTACATGAACCTATGAAAGGTGACGGATAACTAGTGGAAGCGAGGGTACCCTTGGAAGGGGAAGTGGGGTTCAAGCTCGCTTACGCTAACTATCCTCGTGCAGGATCTAGTAAAGCCGAAGGCTTTTGAAACATGTTCAAAGCTCTCCGAAGGTGGTAGACATACCAACGGCGGCAAAAATCAACTGACAAAACCCACGACAACAAACAACGAACGCAACTACACCTAACACTAACAACTAACACTCAACCATAACTCAACTTCACAGTAGACCACCCGTAGGTATCTAAGTGAGCGCGCTACGCACGCAAACAACACAACTACACTCGCCATTCGTGAAAAGAGAGTCAGAAAGCGGAAAAGACAGAGAGGGGAAAGGAGGTGTTTCACTCCATGTACCCTGGAATCTCCTTTGCTTCTCGCACCTGTCAGTGAAGCAGCATGTAAATCGGAACGATCCATGCAACTCGCTGAGTATCAAAAGATTCGGACATCTCCTGTAATTCTTTTCTTCTCTCCTCATTCCTGACAATCTCTGGTCCTCGCCACTTACATTCCTGTAGCGCAACCCTGAGGCGGGACGATCTGTCTGCAATCAGCGGCAATCTGTCAGTATTCTATGGCGATCTGTCGGCATTCAGTACTACACATTAAACCCCCTTTCTAAGCCATGATAATGGCTGAAAAACCACTCAATGTGGAGAACTGATCGCGGTTCGTTCAAACAAGCACTGCAGGCTATATTATACAAGGGAAAGAAGAGCATATCTGCCGTGCTGTGGTCACAACGTCACCAGAGAAATGGTAGTCTGTACTCAACCTGTCAAACACAAAGCATCAAAACCGAACACAGACATACTGCAAAGAAGCACAGGCAGGGAGAGTCCAGGTTCAGAGGTAGCACTGCCCTTCCTGGGGGTACGTGTCCCTTAAACCACTGCCAGGTCGGCCTACAGTGCCAGTGCTCCGGAAAAAATAGTAAAGGATGGGCTCCCTTCTTTGTTCCCGGGCTTTTGTGGGCAGTCAGCACCACCAAAAAGGGTAACTGCTTCGGGAAAAAAAGAAAACAGTGGCGGGGGGGGTACTAACTTACCATGAGCGAACGGCCTTCTAGAGAAAACCCCTTTTTAATCTCCTCCAGTGCCCAAGCACTGGTGAGTGCTATGGAGGTTGTTCTCCAAATAACATAGGCTATGGCCTTTCAATGCTCGGCGAAATTAATCGGAGATACAAGGGGGGTGAGGGTAAGGGTTTTTAATGTGCGGGTGCTTCGTCACCCTTCATAACTCACTCATTACACACCAGACAGGTAACATCAAACAGAGGGGGGGGGGGTCGCTGTAAATCGTCAGCCATGGCCCTTGGGCGCCCAGACAATGTCCACAGGCATTCAATTGTTACCCAACGTCGTCACGGCGACGCATCCTCCTGTTTGGCATGTCTGAAGCCCAGGCAATCCATGACTGACTGAAGACCACTGCAGACCGCGCAATAACAAAAGAAGCGTAACGTCGTATGCACAAACGCAAAACATACAAAACATGCACCAGACATATCTGACCTCATAGCTGTGAGTCGTACCTCTGACGATATTGTCCCACGCTCCTGACTTGTCGGATCTGGTGCACATCTGCAGTAAACACAGGGACAGACTCCAGAAGCTGGGCTCGCGCCCATGCAGCAGCACACAATAACCTGACCCACTCGTGCTCCTCCTGGGACCGAACCCATTGCCTCCCTGTGTGCCACCTGTGTACACAATCTTGGGGGGTATGGGGCCTAGAGGCAATGAACCGTATATCCGCTAACCGCAAATCGATTTTATGTTTTGCATTGTATTTGGTCCAGGTCTGGTTTATGTCGTGCATAAACGCCGACGCAGGCTGGAACTATGTATCTGGGAAGCCTTTATATTTGACGTCCCACTGTATATGTCTATTCTTCCCCCTCCCAACCTTTGTGTGTCCCACTATGTCTTCTATGATGTATTTTTCAGAGTCCACTAAGAACTCACTGTCTGTATAATAATGTAACGGCAATTCCTTGCCCTTTACGTCCGCTGCGATTTCTGCTTTTAAATCTCTGGACTTCAAATGCGTTGTGTACTTTCGGTCAACCATTTCCTTAGTTTTATTTACACCAGGATGCGCATATGCATGCACTGCCTTTGAAACTGCACCTACAAGATGCAGGGGAACACAGATACGGCCATCAGCTCGTATTTTCCCCTCATGCAGCACATAATAGTGTCCTCTATGGTCCAGAAACTCTCACGTTGAATATCATGCCAATGCGGAGCAAAAAAGGGGTCAACCATATTATGGTCTGACAAGTCCTCATTCGACATTTTTACCGCTGGGGGGATTTCAAAAGTCTGGGCATTGATAAGTAAAACAGGACGAACATTTTTACTAAATAGCAGAAAATAAAGCTAATTAGCATAAAAAACGGCTAGGCAAAAAAGCGCGCTGCGAAACGCGTTAAAACGCGACGAAAAAATCCCAGTCTTAAGAAGGTGAACAGTAAGTGCGGTAAGCACCGTAGCGAACGTACGAGTAGAACGCCGTGTCCCTTGCCCTCTAACACGCCGTATAGGTAAAGAAAAACGCTCCGCAGGCAGCGCGTAAAAACCAAAAAATATTTTTTCAAGACGCTATGCCCCTGAACTGGCGCCCTCTCGCTTTGTTTTCTTTTCTCCATGTACCTCCCCTTCCCTTCT
The DNA here is from genome assembly GCA_964036045.1 of Eutreptiella sp. 'Long Island Sound 2002'. NCBI lineage: Eukaryota > Euglenozoa > Euglenophyceae > Eutreptiales > Eutreptiaceae > Eutreptiella > Eutreptiella sp. 'Long Island Sound 2002'. Next base: position 101,605,270 of record OZ038382.1, on the reverse strand, counting down.
CCGCCCCAGCCACGCCGTTTTTGCCCTCCGTCTCGCTGCAGGCACGCCAACTCAAGACAACACGACTCCATCAAAGACAACCCCGGGGATCAGCAACAAAGCGGCGAACGGCGAAACCAGCTTCTTAAACGACGTGACCCAACTACACGGAGACGGGCGCGGGGTAACACATGGTCATAATCAATGTTTCTGTGGGTGCCGGCAGGGAGGAAAAGGGCACCACAGCACACAGACAGCACCACCGGGCAAAAAACAGCACAGACAACCAACAGCACAACACAGCACGGCACGACAGGCCACATGGGGGCAAACCAAGCACAAACAACACCGCAAAAGGACAGCATAGCACAACAGCACAGCACCACGCGACAGCACAGCACCACAGAACACGACATAGCGATGCAGGGCACCACAGCAAACCACACCAACCACAGGGAAGCAGACCACGCGGCCAGACAGGGACAGCGACACCGAAAGACACCACCAGGAGACAACCACGGGCCGGCAGACCCGGCAGCGCACCACAGAACACCAAAAGGAACAGCACAACACACAGCAGCGCACCAAAGCACCAGGCGCCAGCAACAGCACGCACCACACGAACAGCACGACGCAAGCGCACCAGCAGAACGGAACACAGCACCGCACAGAGCTGAAAGGACAGGGAACGCACAGCACGACACCCGAGGACACACACAGCACACAGCACAGCAGCGAACAACAGCACGCGCCAGCACGCCACGACAAAACACACACAGCACAGAGCACACAGCGCGGGGCAACACCGCAAAGCACACCGCCGCAAAGCACAGGGCCCCAGAACGACGGGCAGGGCCAGAGGACACGGCACAACAAGCAGCGACACAAAGACAAGCGCAACAAGACAACACAGCACACAACAGCACAACACCCGGAGGCACGACACGCAGCAGGGCGGCGCAGCACCGCACCCAGGGGCACACAGCGCAGCACGGCACACGGCAACGCAGACCAAACCCAGGCAGCAAGCCACACCGCCAACAACCCAACCGGACGGCACGACCAGAGACAGGGCACAACACGCAGCAGCAACCAACAGCGCAGCACAACACACAAACAAACACCCCCACAAACACCGCACAGCGCGCAGCAGCCCACAACACAGCAAGGCGAGGCACCACAGCACGGCACGCATCACGGAAGGGCAGCGCAGCGCGGCAACACCAGACAGCACAAGGCACCACGCACGCACCAGGGGGGGGGCAGCAGACGGCCAGATCCGCCGACGAGCAGAAAAAAACGGGAAGAGAGCACCGAGCAGCAGCAACGAAAACCGCGAGACACAAAGGTTGGGGGGGGGGGCAGCAACCACAGGAGGCAGCCGACGGCCGGGCACGAAACACAAAGAGGCGACAGCGCACAGGGAGCCGAGAAGCAGGAGGCCAACAAAGCAAACAGCACACAGCGCCAAGGCCCAGGGCAGCCAGGGCCGGAAACCAAAGAACGGCAGAGACAACAGGGGCGCACAACGAGAAAAAAAACGGAGGACCGAGCGGCAGCGAGGAAAGCCGCGAGACACAACACAGGGGGGGGGGGGGGCAGCAACCACCAGGGAGCAGCCAACGGCCAGGCAGGAAACACAAAAGAGGCGCGAGCGCACAGAAAGCCGAGAGGCGGCAGGCCAACAAAACAAACAGTACACAGCGCCAAGGCCCAGGGCACCCGGGGCCGGAAACCAGAGAAAGCCAGAGACAACGGGGGTACACAAAGGAAAAAAAAAGAGCACAAAGCGGAAGTGACGAAAACCAGGAGGCACAAAAGGAGGGGGCAGGGGGGGCAGCAACCATCTGGCAGCAGCCAACGGCCAGGCGGATATTACAAAGGGGGGCGCGCGCACCAAGAGCCGAGAAGTGGGAGGCCAACAAAACAAACAGCACACAGCGCCAAGGCTCAGGGCACCCGGGGCCGGAAACCAGAGAAAGCCGGAGACAACGGGGGCGTACAACGAGAAGAGAAAAAAAAAGGACCACAAAGCGGAAGGAACGAAAACCACGCGACACAAAAGGGGGCTGGGATTGGGGGGGCAGCAACAACCAAGGAGCAGCCAACGGCCGGCCAGGAACCACAAAAGAGGCGAGAGCACACAGAGAGCCGAGGAACGGGAGGCCAACAAGACAAACAGCACACAGCGCCAAGGCCCAGGGCACCCGGGGCTGGAAACCAGAGAAAGCCAGAGACAACGGGGGCGCAAAACGAAGAAGAAAAGAGGAGAAGAAAAAAACCCAAGCCGGGGGGGGGGAGGAAAGAAAAACAAAGCGCCAAGGCCCAAGGCACCCGGGGCCGGGAACCAAAGAAAGAAAGAGACACGGGGGGCGCGCGGGAAACGGAACACAAGGAAGAAAAAAAAAGGGGGGGGGGTTAGGCAACCAAGGAACGGAACAAGGGGCAACCCCAGCCTGGAAGGGGGCCCAGCAAAGCAGAAAGAAGAAGCGGCCAAAGGAAAAGGTGAGGCGCATCAGAACGCGCCCGAAAGGCCGACCGGCCTGACCCGGCCAGGACGGACGAGCACACGCACACACGCACGGGACCCGCAGGAGGAGGTGTCGGCGTGCACACGAAACAGCCCCTGTGCACTGGTCGAGTCCCTCGTCGAATGACGGACAGTACGGGAAACCGGACGCGTGAGTGACCCGGTCCACACACGCAAATCACCGCAGCGCACGCAGCCCAAGAAAGACGCCGGAGGGACCCCCCAGGGACACCCCCATCGCGGAGCCCCGAACGGGTACAACGCGGAGCGAGCCCAGCGCCCCTACCTCGGCGGAGGCCAGCGGCAGGCACAATTAGCCTGGTTCCCGGCCGCCCTCCGCGTGCCCCGCGCAGCCACCCAGTAAAGCCGGGGGCGCAAACCCGCGGGGTGGGGGGAGGGAACACGGCGTCGGGAAAGCCGACTGGAGCACCAAGAGCGACCGGACCGGATGAGGCGTGGCGCAGCACACGGGGCCACGAGGCACGCCAGAGAGGCACGCCGCCGGCAACAACCAAGGCACACGGACAGGTGCCAAGCAACAACGGCCGCCGGGTGCCGCAAACCCGGAGAGCGCGCACGAGACACAACAAACCACGGCACGAGAACAGGTGCCAAGCAGCACCAGCCGCCGTCCGGACAGACGTGTGCGTGCCCGGCAGCGAACCCATCCCCTGCCGGCTACGGAACAGCCGCTGTCCGGATGGACGAGTGCGCGCCCGGAGGGTACCAAGCCCCTGCCGGGTATGAAACAGTCGCCGTCCGGAGGGACGAGTGCGCGCCCAGAGGGTACCCAGCCCCTGCCGGCTACGAACGGCCGGCGTCCGGATGGACGAGTGTGCGCCCTGCAGCGCCCCCCCGTACACGCAACACACAGCACACCACACCGAGCGAGCACACCGGTGATAACAAGCCAAGGGGCCAGGACACCGTCCGCGCAACACAACACACCGTGCGGGCACACCGGTGAACAGGAGCTAAGGGGCCTACGACACCGTACACGCAACACGACAAACCGAGCGGGCGCACCGGTGAACAGGAGCCAAGGGGCCCAAGACACCGCACACAAAACACGACACACCGAGCGGGCACACCGGTGAACAGTAAGCCAAGGGGCCCAGGACACCGCAAATGCAAGACAACACACGGAGCGGGCACACCGGTGAACAGGAGGCAAGGGCTCCAGGACACCGCACACCCAACACAGCACATCGAGCAGGCACACCGGTAAACAGGAGCCAAGGGGCCCAGGACACGGCACACACAACGCAACACACCGAGTGGGCGCACCGGTGAACAGGAGCCAGGTGGCCCAGGACACCGCACACACAAGACAACAGAGCGAGCGGGCACACCGGTGAACAGGAGCCAAGGAGCACAGGACACCGCACACGCAACACAGCGCACCGAGCAGGCACACAGGTGAACAGGAGCCAAGGGGTCCAGGACAACGTACACGCAACACGACAGACCGAGCGGGCGCACCGGTGAATAGGAGCCAAGTGGCCCAGGACACCGTACAGGCAACACAACACACCCAGCAGGCTCACCGGTGAACAGAAGCCAAGTGGCCCAGGGCACCGCACACCCAACACATCACACGAAGGTGGCACACCGGTGAACAGGAGCCAAGTGGCCAAGGACACCGCACAAGCAAAACAGGGCACCAAGCGGGCGCACCGGTGAAAAGAATCCAAGTGGCCCAGGACACCGCACAAGCCAAGCAACGCACCGCGCGGGCGCACCAGTGATCAGGAGCCAAGTGGCCTAGGACACCGCACACGCAACAGAACACACCCAGCGGGGAAACGGGTGAACCGGAGCCAAGTGGCCCTGGACACCGCACAAGCAAAACAACGCACCGAGCAGGCACACCGGTGAACAGGAGCCAAGTGGCCCAGGACACCGCCCACGCAACACAACAAACCACGCGGGCACGCCGGTGAACAGGAGCCTAGTGGCCCAGGACACCGCACACGCAAAGCAACGCACCGAGCGGGCACACCGGTGAACAGGAGCCAAGTGGCCGAGGACACTGCACAAGCAAAAAAACACACCGAGCGAGCACACCGCTGAACAGGAGCCAAGTGGCCCAGGACACCGCACACACAGCACAACAAACTACGCGGGCACGCCGGTGAACAGGAGCCAAGTGGCCCAGGACACCGCACACGCAAAGCAACGCACCGAGCTGGCACACCGGTGAACAGGAGCCAAGTGGCCCAGGACACCGCACAAGCAAAACAACACACCGAGCGGGCACACTGGTGAACAGGAGCCAAGTGGCCCAGGACACCGCACACGCAACACAACAAACCATGCGGGCACACCGCTGAACAGGAGCCAAGTGGCCCAGGACACCGCACACGCAAAGCAACGCACCGAGCGGGCACACCGCTGAGCAGGAGCCAAGTGGCCCAGGACACCGCACACGCAAAGCAACGCACCAAGCGCGCACACCAGTGAACACGAGCAAAGTGGCCCAGGACACCGCACACACGTGCACAGGTAGGGCAGCCGAGGCACAGGAAAGAACCAACACCCCATGGGTCGGACGCACTGGGGTGACCCAGCCAACCCAACGGGCCAGCAGCAGGGGCGGTACCCCGAGGCCACCGGTCCGAGCCCAGCCAGGCTGCATCGGGGACCATGGCAAACGTCACCCGTAGCCATGGAAGCAACCGTTGACAGGCGAGCCGGTAACCAGTCCAGGAGGGGGTCGCCTGCCAAGCAGAGAGGCCCTGCAACTCAAACCACAAGGCTTAGGCGGTCGTACCGTGGACTAGCGGGAGCAATACCTCTTGTGGTGAGAGATACTCCACACGGCTGAGCAGCCTGCAGAGCTGCAGCCCAAAGGAGGGGGCTTGTGGCCCTACCCATGGACACATGTGGGTACACCCTCCCACCTGGGACACCTGGACCAGGTGGCCGCGACACTGCCTTCCCAAGCACCTGCGGGAGCGGCTTAAGAGGCACCTGAACTAGGGCAATGGGAGGGACAGGACGTCCCCTTGGTAAGACCTTCTTCCTGCATTGTCAAAGGAGGCCTCCCGAGCTCCCGAAGATACCTACCTACCTACCTTACCCAACGTCGCTACAGCGACGCATCCTCCTGTTTGGCATGTCTGAAGCCCAGGCAATCCATGACTGACTGAAGACCACTGCAGACCGCGCAATAACAAAAGAAGCGCAACGTTGTATGCACAAGCGCAAAACATACAAAACATGCACCAGACATATCTGACCTCATAGCTGTGAGTCGTACCTCTGACAGAGAAAGATGTCCTTGTTTAGTGCCCTATAGATTTTGATGAAATCCTGCAGGTTTTTGATGGTGAAATCCCAAAATCAAAGGAGCAAGTAGGGCAAGAACAGGATGTGCATCGAATCAATGAATAGTTTGAAATGCAGTGTAACACAGAATGGCTGCAGATAGACAAAGCAGGTATAAATACAAAGATTCAATCACAAATTGATAGTATCAAAGATTTTACAGGAAAGCGTGCCTGACTCTAGTCTCCAAGATAGCATCAAGCACTTCATGTGCACTCTTTTGGATGAAATGGAGCTGGTTAGGAATGTGGGGCATAGGAGTTGGGCCAGACACAGATTATGACTTGGCCAAGCAACTGAATTCAGAAACAGTTAAAACGTAGAACCACAATAAGTGGTAGAAACAATCGAGTATAGGGGTCTTGGGCTGGGAGACCACTAGACTTAACCTCCAAGGCCTAAGGCATGAAATGTCTTTTTTTTTTGGTATATCCTCCATGAAGGAAGATACATCCGCTCAGTTGAGTGGTAGGGGTGAACTTCATGGGGGCGCTAGGGTTATAACCCTAGTTACTTTGAGAAAGTGTACTTTGGGCTTCAAAAGAGTGATAAAAATACTTAATTTAGTCTGAGCATCAACAAGAGGGTTTTAAGGGGGGCTTGGCCTGGATCAAGCCCTCCAAGAAAGACATGGCAGTGACGTTTTCTTACTGCCCCCTGGAGTACTAGTTGATCAAGCTAGTAGGACCAAGAAAAGAGGCTCAAATGTTCCCAAATTTACCTCAAAAAATGCATTAAACCTACCAAAAACATTCTCATCAGTTCATAGAAGCCTATAACACTGTAGGTACCCTTGAATAACAGTGTAATGTACCGTGAATGATGTCCCTTGGATGGGGCATTCCTGAAAAGTCGCCAGCGTGCGACGATAACGTTTGGTAAAAATTTGGGGGTAGTGGGGTTTGAACCCAGGACTCCCTCCCTGGAGCACACGTGCTTGCCGACTAGGGTACCGTCAAACGCTCTAATGCGAACGGCTATTGCTGTATAAACAGCGTTTTGGTAAACTTCCTGACCAAGGATCAGGGCGGAGCAATACTCCCAATGGAGGACACAAATCTCCAGGAGCTGAAAAAAATGGAAAGTGAAACCAACAAAGAGTGAATCCTGTGGTTTGGCGAAAGGTATAGCGATTTACGAAGTCAAATCGCTAAAAATCGATCATACAACTCGGGAAATTGTCATTTTTACACCAAAACGTAAAGTCGCAAACAAGCCCAACAGAAGCGAACTCCAGAAAAGGGGTTGCGCAAGCGTAAACAGCTCTTGAAAAAGAAGGTATGTGCCGTAGTTTTTAAAGTTTTAAAAGAAATTTTTGCACAGTTGCATCAAAATTCTTATAAACTTTAGGGAAAAGTATCGAAAGTCAACCCACATCACAGAGCAGGTGGACAACCCGACTCCCAGGTATGCCAGTGTCATTTCACAAGCATGCATTGCGTTTGTGTTGGTTGTTTTGTTAAAATGTTAGGGTTGTCACCGCTGTCTTCGTTGGGGGTTCAGGTGCTCCTGTCCTTTCCTCTGCACAGGTCAAAACAGGAATGAAAGAAATGCGATGCGAATGGAGCGCGCAGCGCGGACATAGGTTTAGAATATGCGCTGTGTTTGCGATGCCTGTGCCTAATTGAGGCATTCACACGTTATGTTGCTTTCCCTGTGCCCCTATTCACCCTTGGTCTCTCTTCACATGTAAGAAAAGAAAGTGCTTGCTCGTGTTCGTGTTGCCGTAGCGCTAGAGTAGGGTTGCTTAAAACGCTTAGGCTTGTTTTGCGCTGTGCAGTGTGCCACTCTTTCTCTTTTTTCTGCAGGAAACAAGACAAGGAAAGCATGCATGACACACAGTGCATTAATCGCTTAGGGTGGACTATAATTCGGCGTAGGTTTGTTTAAGCGCGTAGGGTTGTTTTGCGCTCGTGTTTTCCTCGGCATTTATACGATGCGTGGTGAATAAGGTAGGTAAGCCCAGGAGGAGCTCACCTCCTGGTTGAGTCACGCTTTGATTGTTTAAGTTGAGTAAGATTAGGTAAGAGCAGGAGGAAACGGAAAAACTGTGCATACCTGTGCATGCATATGGCGCATCAAAGGGTAGGCCACACATATTGCGCGCGGTAAACTCTTGTTTAGGCTACCAAGGGGCTCGGCCTCACGTTCTATAAGAGAACGGGTGGAGCTCCATAAGCTTGCTTGCTTGCACATGGGTTTGAGGACAGCGTATTATAGGGCTACCTGCGAAGCGTATAATACGTGGAGGTAGTCTTGGTTCCTCAGCCGCAAATCCAGGACATCTGCCTTTGCCTTACAGGTGGGAAGGTAAGGGTGATTGGTGCAGTCCCCTTTGGCAGCGCTAAAACATTCTGCGCAGATCACACAAACAAATAACTGCAGTGAGTGCAGTCGGACTGCACCGCCATCAACGCTGTGCACGCACACTGAGCAATCCTTCCCTCCAAGCCCTGACAGGGAAACGCGTAGTGGCGTCCCTGTTAGGCCACAGTCGCTTAGTAGCGCTGTGTTGTCTTGCTTTCTCACAGGAGGGTCAATAAGACCCGAGACTTCGTTGACATCAACTCCCAGTAGAGTGTGTAGGTGTTAGGGTCAGCAAGCCTGGCAGGTGATGAGTGCAAGTGATGAGTGCTCACCCTGCCTTCGAAGGCTGGTGCTGGCGTTAGTGAGTGTAGTGTAGTGGTTTCTCCTGTCCCGCGTGGTTTTCCACGTGGGCAGGGGAGTGCGTGAGCTTTTTGCCTTTAGCAAAAATTGGTGTTTTGTATGCCCTTAACACACTTGGCCATGCCTCCCCTCTAGTAGGTAGGGCTTTTGCCGTCTTCCCCCAAGGATAAGCGCCAGCACAGAAATTGGGCGCCATAGGAGTGGTAATAGTACCTGATTAGGACCTTCGGTCCGACGTCAGCGAAGCCCGGTCTCCGGGAGCCACGCCGGGGAGAGAAGTGAGACACACACAGACATACGTAGCACATTTAAGGGTATGGTAAACCCTGTAAGGAAGTGTAGAACCCCATGGGTCTGGACCAGTCAGGGGTCCTAACTGTGGGCTCGCCTGTCCCCAAGGAGGGAAGACACACCTTGCCTCATAACACCTTGCTTGTCATTCCCCCCTGGTGTAGTAAGCCACCGTTCTTCGTTGGCTCCCCAAGGTCAATACATCAGGGCAGTCCCCATGCAACACATGGTCAACAAGGCATACACTCGCTGGGTGGCTGCAAACCTGATAGGGGCAACCTGGTCCACGCTGGAAACCATAGGCATGGGACTGCAGGGCACAGACAGGGTCAGTGCAGTGCTCAGTAAGCAGTGGTCTGTGAAAAACCAATGGCCTTCGGCCAGGGAGTGGTTGTCACGGGGGGCTAACGGTCCTGTCCTGCGATGCAATACGGGGCAACTCTGACAACTGCTCTTACACCCATAAACAGGCACGTCTGCACAAGAGTGCTCACTGCACCTGTAAGGTTAGAACACAGTGAATAGACTGACACATGGAAATTAGTTTTTCTTTTTACACTAGGACACAGTCTCAGCACGGGCTAGTAGCTGCCCCTTGTTGTTCTCAACGAGGTAGGAGCGGAAGATGGGGTTGATACTCCCATCTGGTTGTATAACGGCTGACATAGGTTCCCAGGTCGCCTCAGATAACCCATAGCCATCCCACAGGGTTAGCAATTTCCAGCCCTGTTTATACTTGTGGCGAGCAATACCTGCAGCCACGTAGTAACCATCGACTGCCATCTCATAGGCAGTCATCTCTTCGACCTTGTCTGCCTCCTCTGGGCTGGCAGCGCTCTCTAGGTCAATACGCTCGACCTCACTGTAGCTGAGGTGCCACTCATCCCAAGACGAATCGTCAGGGGTGTGAGAGTTCCTCATCTGCTTAGACGCACACAGCAGTTCACCACCTAGACGTGGACTGCACCTGCCATTGGTCCTGGATCCATCTATCCTGATGATACGATAGGGTCCGAAATAAGGGTCCTGTAGGCAGTTACGTGGCCGGAAGGGTAGGCGTGAATGGTGAACCAAAACAAGGTCACCAACCTTGAAGCTGGCAGGTCGCCGTAGGCTGTTCCGCTGGCTCAGTTCACAGTCACGAATGTGTCTCAGGTTAGTCCCAGCCTGGTTAGCCATAGACTGCTTGTGTTCCAGCCAATCTCCCATAGGGCTCTTGAAGTCCTCAGGAAAGGGGGTTTTGAAGAACCAAGCAGGTTGTCCTCCATGGAACAGTTCATGGGGGGTGAAACCCGTAGAAGAGCTCCGCTGTGAGTTCATGGTCAGCACTGCCCAGGGCATTAGACGTACCCAGTCTTTGGTACGCTCCTGTTTCATCAGGATTCTTAGGTTTTGCTCCACCACACGGTTCTGTCTCTCACAAGGAGGATTAGACGTGTGGGTATAGGGCACACCTGTGGTTACCTCCACATTGAGGTCATTTAGCACTTGTTTGTACCACCCAGTGTCACTGCGGATGCGTACATCTTCATCAGAGTGCAGCTGCTTAGGTGCGCCATAGGGTTCGAACCATTGTTCGACCAACATTTTCACAGTCGGCTCACCCGTGATTTTCTTATTGCAAGGGAACACACGGGTGAGGCGAGAAAGGCCACAGGTGACCACTAGGCATATATCATAGCCGCCGAAGCGTGGTAGGCCGTGGATGAAATCCACATAGAGAAGAGAGTCAGTACAATAGGGTATGGGTAAGCTGGAAATCAGTCTCCTATCCCTACTGTCGCTCTGCTTGCTGGCATGACAGCCACAAGCATCCACAATGGTCTGCATACGAGACCTCAGTTCAGTCAGGGTTGGACTAGAGTAGAAACACTCACAGAGGAAGTCCACTGAGCGATTGGCGCCAGTGTGACCAGAACTGAGATGGGACCACTGTAGGCACCCATCCAGTCGTGCCTCAGGCACAACAATACGGTCCTCGTAGAAGAGGTACTGGTTGTTTTTATACCACTGGTGCCCGTCAATGACACCGGGCTCCAGACCAGTGCTGAGGGTTTGGAGAATTTCTTTATACTCTGACTGATAGTCAGTTAGGCTCCAACCCTCCAGGATTGGACTAGTGCGCATGGAAAAGTCAAGTTGGACATCCATACGCTGGAAAGTTTCTTTGGCGAGCGCCTCAGAGCTCTCACCTATAAGCGCATCGAAGTTATTGCGCAATATATAGTCAGACAGTTCATTTTCTATACCGGGGATATGATGAACTGTCAGCCTGAACTGGCTCAGGTAAGTCCACCACCGCTTTAGTTTTGCTTTCTCTGGTGGTGGGCCCTTCTGAAAAGACTTCACAGGTTCTTGGTCACAGAGCCAGACAATAGGATTAGATCCCAGGAGTCGGGAGTGTGACGAAAGCACCAACATACCGGCCAGGAGTTCCTGGTCATAGGTGCTGTAATTGGAACGTGCTTGGTTCCATTTCCAATTCCAGTGTCCCAGTGGCACCAGCCGCCACTCACTGGTAGGATATAAAGAAGGTCCCTACCAAGACCGGCCCCCGCTGTGCCCCTTCCGCCTGTTACCTCTGCTGATTTACTCCGGATCAACGATTGCATTCCTCAAAATCCAGGGTCCAAAATATAAAAATATAGATATTACAATCCTCCTTCAACCCTGAATAGCAACCAGATCCCACAAATACAGCAATAATCCAATCCACTCTGCGGGCTTCCGTTCAGCACACCGGTTGTCTCACGGTGGCGGGCATGTACAAGAATTGCACCAAGGAGGAAAGCCCTGAAATTGGCACATGAACACAAATGCAGCCAAGTAGGGGAAAGAGGTAAACATACACAGACTCAGCCATAGACCCCTCATTCCCTGGACTCAAGACCTTCCCCTGACTCACCAACATGATGTTCTGAACCCAGTCAAATAAGATGGCTAAATGCCATGTATCAAAAGTCACTACACAAACCCCAAAAATGTGTTCACTCCCAAGCCTCTAAATCCTAGCCCAATCGGGGAGGTGGCGTGTCATGGCCTAGAGTGGCACTCAGGACGATGCCCTACCCTGACATAAACTTGGTGGGACATGGCGTTGAATGGGCTTGAAGATATGCCCCATGAGTTTGAACTCATAACATGCCAAAAACTGCCAATTCACACCATATTGGACATATATCAAATATATGCTCAAAATTGAAGTTACAACTTATCCGCAGGCTCAAAACATGCATGGAATTGAAGTCTAGTATTCATGGAGGATAGAGACGAAAAAAACAATGCCCATGTACATCCCCACTTTACCCTCGAAACCCCTTCGAATATGGGCGCCACGCACTGCCCAAGTCAGCCCATGATCTTGAGACGAGTTCTTGTAATCCTTCGTGCGCCAAGCCCAATGGAGTACGCGATCAGGCATATGGTGGTGTTCAACTCCAAAGCATATGCCAACATATGAACAACATACCATGGTTCGACTCTCCATAGGCCTGTTGCTGTTTGCCGACCAGATAAGTACACAAAATGCAAAAATGAGCAAAAATTGAGGTCAAAAACATGAAAATATGTCCAAATACAAAGTTGTCATGGTAGTATATCTCTATGCTCACCCATGATATCCGCTCATGGTTCAATACACAAATGATTAGAACCATTTGCGAACAATTCCCCCACTTGGATCCTCAATCAAGCGCATGAAGATACCTTCGCCACTCATATCTACATGCCCCATGAAAATGGGAGTGCACTCATGGATCTCTTTGCCAAACATACCATGAGCAATACATACGCGGTAGACTTAGTCTAGCGCTTTGAATTCCACAATTGGGACATGGGCAGAGCCCTTGTCACGTGTGGCTCCCCATCTCCCCGGCCACACGAAGATATATAACATGGGCATGAGCATATCAAGACATATAATACCAATATCACACATAGCCCTTAAAATTGGTATGCCATGCCCCTCCATGGTCATAACGTTGGGTAAAATGGACGTGGGAACTGAATAAAAGATGCTATGCAACCGCAAGACTCATGCGCTACACTCGTGAGTCATAATATCAAGTCCAGACACATGGTCAACAAGTTATAAACAGGTTTCTACCATGGTGACCATGATCCTATGACACAACGAGTGTGTGTGCCGACTTAAGGTGTTGGACCCTACCCAAAATAAGTTGAGACTAAGGCGCTTGCAACCCAACCTTCTTTATTCTCTTCCCTCACACTCGCGCGTAGATATGGCCCTTCAAAGTGGTCCCACGATTCACTTTTGTTTCCCTTATATCTCCAAGTCAAATGGGTGGCAAGTATAAGGGAATCCTGATTCGGGCATAGGGAAAAGAGTATGACCACTCGAAGAAGACCAATTCAAGTGCGGCGATGTCGAAGTGGAAAATCCGATTTCGACATCGCGAAAAATTCAGATTAAAATTTCGAGTGCATATTTAGAAAATTGCGGAAGCAACGAACCCTTTACTGATGAAATCTGACCCTTCATCGGGGTTTTCGCCAAAATATCTGGAAATAACAGTTAACCAATCGGTTACCGCAAAATTTCGAGCCAACTGACAGTCGCCGATACATTGACCATCAGAACGTAAGGCGGAAAAATTAGGGAAACAACATGATAAAAAAACCCTGTTGATTCCTGATATTCTGATATATAAATCTCAGCTGGCGGCGCCTCGGTACTGAATATGGCCGCTCATAGCCGGAATGGCCAAACCTATCACACTATCACATCGGGTTAGATCAGGTGGATGGGAGAGTATGATATCAGCCAATGGCGGCTTGCCGGCACATAGATACACACCCCAAGTGACCCCAAGATGGCCACGGGGGTCCGAACCGGCTTCACCCCCCATGGACCAAGGGGATCAAAGATAGAGAAACGTCGTCGGTCGACCTAAATAAGTATACCACAATGAAATATATATGTGGAGATCGAGTGAAGGGGGTATATGGCCAATCAAGGCCGAAGAATCCCCGGATGAACGCCCTCAGCCGTCTCCCAAGCAAAGAAACAAACAAAAATGCCAAGGGGGTTCGAATACGGTGCTACTGCAGCCACCAAATGGACCAACACGTCCTTGACATCCAAAGAAATATTCTTTTTCTTCAGGTAGTCCATCCAGACCGTGGTGTACCTCGGCACGAAACTGCTCGGAGGCTCCCACGAGTCCCTGGATGCGGCGAACCCCTTCCAACGGACTTTATAAAGTTTCACCCCAGGCGTCCGCGGGTCCGGCTTGTCCGCCAGGATCTTCTCAAAGGTGAAGTCGTCGTTCTCACCCTCGTCGTCCGAGTCCACATCGCCGGCCGTGAACTCGAAGGTGAAGGGACGGCCGCTGGGGTCTGGTGCTCGGGGACGAAGCTGGGTATGGTCGCGATCCAGGATCTTGTTATCCCCCACACGAACCGCATACACATCCTGCCCGACCTTCCGCACGATTACCCCCGGCACATACCAGGACGCCTGCCAATGCCTGGACAGGACATCCTTGTGGTGCCGCTCCACCCACACGGTGTCTTGGAGAGCATACTTCTGGACTTTTCCCTGCTTGAAGTACTTGGCCCTCTTGTCATGCTCGTCCTGAAGTGCTTTGCACACCTTGGCTGCCGTGCCGTCCGCCTCAGCCATCATAGCGTTCGCATCCCAGGCCACTTTGCCATGGTTCAACCACGGGAGAGTGCGTGACACTCCATCCCGTAGGAACAGAATACGATGGGGCGACAGTCCAGTGGGTCCCGGAAGGTCGTGATACGCCTGGAGCACTCTCCACAGCGAGTTATACCAGTTCCGGCCCGGATCGTCAATGTGCAGCTGGCGGAACTTCTCGAACATCTGCCGCCCAGCCACCCCAGCCCGGCCATCTGACCGGCTGTGGTATGCCACGATCTTTGCGTGCCGAATCCCCATGTGCTTGCACATCGTCTTGAACCACGTCCCCACGAATTGACTGCCCCGATCGCTGCAGATGACAGCTGGGACATCGAAAATCGTCAGCCAATGCCTGATCATGGCATTGGCGACGGTCTTGGCTTGAAGACCCACTCAATGCTTGTCCTTCTTGTCCTTCTTCCTGAACTTCTTGCCAGGGACCGCCACGATATACCTGCTGTGCCTATCCACCGCCAGGATGACACGGTCGTGGGTCTCTCCTCACACGGTAACCTCAGGCATGGCGAATACATCCATGGCCAAGGACCGCATAGGGGCTTCCAGTATAGCCGTGTACACCGGGTTGCCAGCTGTGGAGTGGTTGGGGCTCTTCGTGGCCCGACACACGGCACAGTCGCTGCAGTACTTGTCCAGGAGGGCGTAGTACCCCGGTGGGAACTTGAAGCGCCACTCCAGGTCCTGCTGCATCCTGTCCCGACCAGGATGCATGAGCTGGGCGTTATGCCAGTGGTCAATGAGCTCCTCCATTCGGTTCTCTGGGACCAATAGCTTGTCCTTGAGGAACAGTTTGTCCCCATCCTCGGTCAAGCCCTCAGGCTATTCGTCGTATGACGGGGCGCTCACGGCATTCCAGTACTTGCTCCAGTGCTGGGATGCCGCATAGTCATCCGACCAGTCCTCTGTGAGCACCGACCTGACTAGCTCTACAGGGGCCACCGTCCATTGCTCGAGGGTTTCCTCCCGAATAGCTTGGACGCGGGCGCCCCGGAACTTTGCCAGGTCCGTACGGTTTGCCATCACCACAAAGCACTTGACCCCCTCTTGCTCCATGGCCTTCTCCATCTCGATGATGCGCTTGGCCTCCTCGGTCTCCTCGGCGTCACCATGGCTGGATATGTCCATCCAAGCCTTGCCCGCAGGGTAGGCCCATCGACTGAGGCAATCTGCCACAGTGTTGTCCTTCCCCGGGACGTATACGACGCTGAGGTCGAACTTGGCGAACGTCTCATGCCATCAGGCCCTCCTTGCCGCCGGTCCCGAGGGGGTGTCGACGTGCTCCTTGCTCCAGCTCTGCAAGGACTGATGGTCCGTACATACCACCACCGGTTGCAATCTGATGTGGCCAGACCACTTCCTGAGCGCACAGACAATGGCATACGTCTCCTTCTCCCTCGCGGTCCAGGTTCGACGTTGGCCCTCGGCCAGGATCCTGCTCCAGAACGCCACGGGTACGTGCGACCCGTCATCCCGGACCTGCTCGAGGACTGCACCTACAGGATAGTCTGAGGCGTCCGTCCGTAGCACGAATCCCTTGTCTGGGTCCACCAGGAATAGCCCCAGCTGCCCCAGGAGTCGCTCCTTCAGGCGGCTGAACGCATCTTCGGCCTCAGGGGTCCAGGCAAGCTTCTTCTTGTCCCCCTTCCGGCCATCGAACTTCCCCACCTGCAGCATTTTGTGCAGCGGCCCCGAGAGTTCTGCATACATCCGGACATAGCCCGAAAAGTAATTGCAGAACCCCATGAAGGACTGGAGTTCGCTGATGGTCTGGGGCTTCTTCCAGTGGTGCAGGGACGCCAGCTTCCCAGGCATGGGACGGCGTTTCCCATGACCAACCACGTGACCCGCGAACTCCACTTCCTTCACGAAGAGTGAGGCTTTGGTGGGCTTGCACACCATGTTGTGCTTGTCCAACTCGCTGAGCACTCGGCGCAGATCCTTCTCATGCGCTTCGATGAGCTCGTCCTCAGTCATGTCTTCCGTGCCGGATCCGATGATGATGTCATCCACAAATGGGTAGGCACAGTCCCGGACAGGACCGAGTAGGTCTTCGATCATGCGCTGGAAAGCGGCATTGCCATTCTTGGCGCCCATAGGCTCGGATTTACCCGAATAGGTGAGGAGGAAAGAAGAGATGGCGAAGCAATAGCACTACACAAGACACATATATGGGCCAACTCCTTAAAACCGGTTTGTTTTCTCTGTTTTCTGCTCCTTTGGTGCCCTTTGCTACCTTTCATTGAAACGGGCACCCTCAAAATATACACAAGAATGGTATTATACATGAAAAATGAACTTTTGACCTCAAATACCCCCCATGGGGTTTGAACCCACACTCTACCAACCTTAGAGTTGTGTTTTTCCTCTAAGTTACGACCTGTCGTCGACGATCTCAGAGAAAACCGTAGTATAATAAAAAATTTGGAAAATCAGTACTCCTTACATGCTCCAACCACTATTAACCTCCCATGCTCTTAAAACCGTGGCAACCGACGACCCAAGTGTCAACTGCTTTTCACGGTGAGCGAAGAACTTAAGGGAGGGACAGGGTGGGCATATATGTGTCTTGTGTAGTGCTATTGCTTCGCCATCTCTTCTTTCCTCCTCACCTATTCGGGTAAATCCGAGCTGGCTCAGCTAGCACTACACAATCCCCATATATGGGCAACAGAACGGAAGAACTGAGCTCCCGTGAACTGAACCCTTATATAAGAATTAATTAATCGCCAGGCGCGAAGCGCGCGCCGCTTCCCCAGTCGCCAGATCAGGAGGGACCAGAACTTGCGTGATGCGCAACAGAGCTCTGGTCCTGTCGTAAAACTTCCTGAATGTATCGTAACAGGACCAATCACCCAATGCCGCTACCACATGCGGATCCACGCCAAGATAGATTAGTGCAGTTGCTGCTGCTCCTCGTGTAGAATGCGCGGAAAACGAATCCGTCTCCAGTTCCCCCAATTCCAGTAGGTGTTTCCTTAACCAGCGAGTAGTGAGACCGTTGATGGTATCAGACGATAAAGGCTTCCGTGGCTTTCGTAGGGACACAAAAATCTCAGAACCCTCGTAATCACCAGTAGCTTCCAAATAACGCGCTAAGCAGCGCTGCGGATCAATTGACGGTGGCGTAACATTGTGAATAGGATAACGTGCATAGTATCTCCTCCCTTTGCGCTTAGCAGAAATGAACCAAGGCTGAGCAGCGCGTTGGATATCCCTACGTGATCGCGCCAGATCAACGCCTCGGAACAAGGCAAAGAATCTCAAGGACAAAATGGCTTGCAAGCGCAGCTGAGCTTCCGTCTCCACAGGTTGCTGATGCATGACTTGTATAAGACGCCGTACATCATAGAAACGATGATAATGAGGAACACTGACGAACCAGTCACGTTTCAAGTTGCGTAGCATACCCTCGAAACGTAGTTGCGAAAAGCACGGGAATAAACACACTGCTGAATACGCCATACGCCCAGCACTTAAAGAATGCGTGCGTGAAAACTTTAAAAGTTGCACCGCCACCGTCATCAGTGGGATTTGACCAAAGCGCTCCACCTTTAACAGTGGAGCAAGCGCCGCGTCTTGTAACAAGAACGTACCAAACATGTGCCACGCAGAATTGTAACGTTTCAAGGTGTCCTTCCCGATTTCATTGATGATGAGCGTCGCCTCTTCGTTGGTAGCTCCTCGCAATTGATAGTATTCACGCAAACATACGCCAAGGTCAACACGAAACGTGGTTGTGTCTCTGTGCCGTCTGGCATTTGCAACCGGAACTCCGACGTGTTCACTGCGAACTTCACGTGTTTCATCAATAGGTTCCACCAAACTTCGCGCGGCCTGTACGGCAGAGCCATGAGAACCTCCACCCCTGGTGACTCCAACACTTGGTTGACCAACTGAGGTATGTGCTTGAACGGCGGGAAGACCCACCCCGGTGAAAGTAAAGTTAGATTCTGGGAGAAGACATCGATGGCGTAAGCCCCCGGCTGAGGACACGGACTGACGAACTTGCTGCACACCGCATTGGAACTCCTTGACATCCAATCGATTTCCGGCTGAATCCAACTTTTGAACTCCTCCAGGATCCAAGTCAACACGTCCGACGGGAAGGTAGCCTCCGACGGTGTCCAACGAAGCCGAGACCAAATGTCCGCCGGATTTACCGAGGTGTGCACGTAAAACGGTTGAATCTCGATGCGATTGGCTTGTGTAAAATTCCACAGTTGGAGAATCAATGCGTTGAACCGCGGCTTGCGACCTCCCCACTTGCGGAGATACCAGTAAAGGACCATTGAGTCGGTGAAAAATCGCAGCGTGGTGTCCCTCAGCGCATACGCTTGAATCGTCAGTAGGGCTCCCCTGAACTCTTTGACGTTTATGTGTTCCTCTCGATTCAGGAACCAACCGAACGCTGCTTGGGCATTCCCTTGAAGGACTCCGCCCCACGCCAGATCCGACGCGTCCGAGTACATGTCCCTGACGTGACCCATGGAAACTACGAAGGTGCGTCCCTTCCACTGGTGTAACTCGTCCGCCAGATCCATCAACTGACGTGACACGCGCTCCGGGAGCGCCACGTCTGCCTCCCAGCCAGCCTGGACTGCCACCGCCACGTGCACCGCCAGGGCGTCGCTGAGGAGTCGGATATGGGGCATGGCGAACAACAAGGAACGGATTCTTCCAAGAACGGAGGCGCATCGCCTCACTGATGGTGTGTGACTGTGTGCCAGTCTGTTCACGTCCCGAAAAATTGCTTGTAGGCGCTTTGGAGGTACCGCGACGAATCCTTCCCTGAAGTTCAGCATAAAACCAAGCATTATAATTCTTGCGACGGCTCCAAACATGATTTTGGGACATTGACCAATATACCCAACCGATGCAAAAGTTGTACCAAAAAACGTGTGTGTTCCAGACATTCACGGTAAGTATTGCCAATGATGAGCCAATCGTCCAAGTAGACCCAAACGAGTGCTCCGCGTTCACGCACGGTATTTAAAATTGGTTGCATGAGGCGTTGCCATTCCCGTGGTGCAACGTTTAATCCAAACGGCAAAACGCACCACCTGTAAAATTCACCGTCGACGTAGACCCCCAAATAAGGTCGATCCCGCGGATGGATACCCATGTGAAAATAAGCACTTTTCAGGTCAATTTTGCAAGCATACTGACCGGGTCTCAAGAACGGTAAAATGCCCCACAGAGTGACCAAACGAAAATAGGTGGTCTGTACAAACTGGTTCACGTTCTTCAAATTGGTGATAGGTCGACGGCCTCCCTCAGGATGTGCCTCGTCTGACGCTTTGTCCACTGCGAACATACTTGCACAACACTTAATGTCTTTGCGCTCGACGCATTCCATGCAACCCTGTTGCACTGCATCCAAAACGTGTTTTACCAATTCAGGGTCGGTTACCTCTGCGTGGGAAGAACGAGGACGGAAGTCGTCGGTTGGTCGATCCGGATCAAAACCGTCAACCCAATCAAGCTGCAGCCCATTGCGAATCACTGACGCCGCGTATGTGTCCTTCAACGTTTCCCATTCATGCAATTGTGCACGACAGCGCAAATAGAGTGGCAGGTGGGGATGGATCGGCGGTGGCACGCACACGGCTGGTGCCAATAAATCCTCTACAGTCAAGCTACTGCTGTGGTCGTTCATCTAACTTGTCGTTACGTGGCACAAATCTTTGGGTGAAACCCTTACCTTTGCCTTTGCCTCCTTTGCCAGATCTCCGTGGATCAAAACGACCTCGTGTTGAAAACGAACGGAAAGAACTACGATGCGAGTAAGGGGAGAAACGCGTGCCTCTCAGGTCTTTTTGTAATTTGTTGCGCGACTGAAGTAGTGACATGTCATCCTTCGAGAGTAACTCTGGTGCAATCGCAGGTTGTTCAAACCGTTTATCTACTGCCACTCGCCGGGAGCTTTGGATGCTGTAGTCCAACGCACCCAACATTGCAAACAAATGTTCACATAGTACCAATGAAACAGGTGCTTCCGGAGCTACCGTTGTGTCATCTTCGCGTGTTAAGACTACTCCCAGGACTCGCATGGCGTCTTTTACCTGTTGTTCCCAACGACGCTTCTCTGCGTCCGCTGGATGTTTGTGCGTTGGCGCGTTATTAACAGCTGCCCTATGGAACTCGTCGAACACTGGCAAGTGCTTCAACATCTTTTTTCTGCGAAACTCGTCTTGCAAAACCTTTCGCTCTTCCAGGAGTGCAGACAAGCGTGAAGGAAGCGACAGAACCTCATCGCGCCACACGAACGTGGACTCCTTGTCCGACGCGGGGCCAGCGTGGTCTTTGGGACCGCTCAAAGTTTCGCATGCCAAGAAGACGTCTTCGCGATGCGACGACGTTCCTGTTCTGCCAATGTCGTCGCCCTTTAAGGTGAGTAAGGCATCACGAACCAAGGCCATCGTGTCTTTGACAGTGGCCAGTGTTTTCTTTCCTGTAAGTTTGGAATACAGTGACGCTGCCTGCCAAGGACTGAGACCACTCATTGCGCCTTCCTTTGCCAACTGTGCTGCATGTTCCAACGACTCAGAACTCAGGTTCCACGCCGAATCCGGCAATTTCAGCACGAACTCGTGAAAATCCAGTGTCTCATTTTCTTCTGTCATTTTGTTAAAATTTATATCCTTAAAACATTTTGGATTGCATCAGAAATCAAAGCTCTGGGTACAGCAAATCACTAGTTGAACAACTCAGTGAGCGCGTGACCGGTTTTAAGAGCATGGGAGGTTAATAGTGGTTGGAGCATGTAAGGAGTACTGATTTTCCAAATTTTTTATTATACTACGGTTTTCTCTGAGATCGTCGACGACAGGTCGTAGCTTAGAGGAAAAACACAACTCTAAGGTTGGTAGAGTGTGGGTTCAAACCCCATGGGGGGTATTTGAGGTCAAAAGTTCATTTTTCATGTATAATACCATTTTTGTGTATATTTTGAGGGTGCCCGTTTCAATGAAAGGTAGCAAAGGGCACCAAAGGAGCAGAAAACAGAGAAAACAAACCGGTTTTAAGGAGTTGGCCCATATATGGGGATTGTGTAGTGCTAGCTGAGCCAGCACCACTTTCCACTGCATGGGCCCCAGCGGCGTCGACATCGCTGTGCAGGGCCTGGAGTCCGGGTGTAGCGGCATCTGGTGATAGCCGTGTTTCAGGTCTAACACCGTGAAAATCCGCTTTTTCAGTTGCTTTTGGAGGATGGAGTCGATCAGGGGAAGCGAGTACGAGTCGTGCTCGGTCTGCTCGTTCAAACCTCCGTAATCAACCACCAACCTCCACTGGCCCTTCTCCTTCTTGGGCACAATGAACGCTGGGCTGGCCCACTCACTGTCGGAGGGTTCGACCCATCCCCGCTCAATGAACTCGGCCAATAGCTTCTTCATGGCCTCGGCCCGATCGCCCTGAAGTTGGTACTCCCGATGACGATAGAACTTGGGGTTCGGCTTCAGCTTGATCTTCGCTGTACCAAACCTCCGACGATCTGGAGGGTTCTTGTTGGCGACGCCACTGAATAGCCGCGGATAGGCATTGATCAGCCTCTCCTTCAGCTCGGCGACCTTCGGGTTCTCCTGGGCCTCTTCAGCCGCTTGCTTTGGTATCGATACAACCGACCGCACTGCGGTATAGGCCTCTTCTGGGTCCGAGTCCGACTTCTCCTCGTCCGATATGCCGTCTTCATCGTCGTGGGGAGCTCTTCCCACCGATAATCCTCGGAAATTTGCGGCATCGGGCTGGTTACTGTCGCTATCGGCCCCCATTCTTGGAAAGTCCCACGTCGGCGGGTCCGACCCAACCGGACCATCGTATTGGTCCGCGATGTGATCCATGACCCTCGCCACCAACTCATCCTTCTCGTGCTTGCCGGTGACCAACATCTTGTCATTCCACCAATGCGGAGATGTGACCATGGCCCGCCTCTTCTTGGCTGCCACACGGTCGTGCATCCCCATCCGCATGTAGTTGACGACGTCGTCGATCTCGGAGTGGGACAGGATGTCAATGCCATCAATAGGCTGATCCGTCCCCTCCTTGGGCTCAAACATGACCTTCATGGGCACCGCCTCCACCCTAAGGATAAATGCTTCATCACCCGTGGGCTGGACTTGCGCCCCATCCACCAGGAAAGCCTTGGTACCCCACGCTTGACCCGGGGAGGGCAATGATACACCCTTGGCGTCGATGAACAACTCCTCCTCTGGCCCGAATGACATCCCGTTCAGGGTGATGGAGTCCAGCGTCGACTTGAGACCCTCCAGCGGACATGGGGTGGATCCTATGCCAGTTATGACCAGGATCCCCTCCACCCTATCCGCGACGATCTTCTCCACCGTACGTCTGGTAATGTCCAGGGAGCCATGCCAATACATGGGCCCCCACTCCTTCAAACGCCAATGCCTGTGCCAGGCTGAGTCTCCTTGATGCCAATGCCTCCTACACTTCCGCAAAAGTGGGGCATCCCGGGAAGCGAAGACGTCCGTCTTGGGCGCTTCGGCTCCCAGCGCCTGTATCATCCTGTCATACCCCTGTGGCGCCATTCCATACTCCGTGAGCTGGACTCCGCGGTCTCCTCTGGACTTGGCACCCACAGCTTGCACCGCTCGGGCGATCCCATCTTCTTCCTCAGCATTCCATTGGGATGATCCGCATGCATAGTCCGTGGACAGCCATGTGAGGCATTCATCGTCCTCCCGGACCAGCGTTGCACGATGGGGAAGGGCTCCAATGGCGTTTGCCACCATGAAGTCGTACCCCATGATCATATCCCAATCGGTAATGTCGGCCACATAGAAGTTCCCGGATAGAGTGCTTCTCTTCGCCAGATCAGGGCGGTTCAAGCGCTCATGTTCCCAGAATTCTATACTGATAGTGGCCTCATGGGTGCCACCACCCAGGATCTCTCCATTGGCGACCTTCAGGCGCGCCGGTCTCCGGCTGGGCTGCAGGAATTCCTCCTTGAACAACCCTCTCCGGACCAGGCTCACCTGGGCACCCGTATCCACCAACACATCGACCACCTTCTCCTCTCGTCCGCACCGTACTTGCACTTTCAAGTGCAACTGCCGCTCGTCGCCATGAGGTGTATGGACGACTCTCACGGCATGCAACTCTAGCACGTCCGGGTGCATCAGGACTTCAAGGGTATGTTCACGGATGGTGTAGATCTTGGGTTGGTCCTGCCTGTCCACGGGGCTCTCCGTGGTCGCTCCTTCCTTCTTGCCATGTCCCGTACCCACATGTACTTCCCTTGGCAGGGCGCTCCAGGGGTTGGGAGTGGCGAAACTCAGTGGTTTTGGCTCTTCTGGAGCCTTCTTCGGCACCCGATGTGCCTTCCCTTTCTCTGGGATTCCACTGAGTTTCGG
The DNA here is from genome assembly GCA_964036045.1 of Eutreptiella sp. 'Long Island Sound 2002'. NCBI lineage: Eukaryota > Euglenozoa > Euglenophyceae > Eutreptiales > Eutreptiaceae > Eutreptiella > Eutreptiella sp. 'Long Island Sound 2002'. Next base: position 101,581,419 of record OZ038382.1, on the reverse strand, counting down.
AGGAGAGACCTCCGAGGTCCCACTCCCGTGGGGGCTCCTCTAGACTTGACTTCTCGCAGCCCCTTCCGGCTGCGATCTGCCAGGACTTTGTCCACCACGTTGCTGGGATTTGAGTTCCTCCAACGTCCTCAACATGTCCTCAGCAACCTCCTCGATCGACCTCACTCGTCGGTCTTGGCCGAGTCCACCACCATAGCCTCGTCCTCCGCCTTTCCCTTGGCCTTTGCCTTGGCCTTTTCCCCCGTCTCCGCCCTTCGCCTTCCAATCCGCAATCCGCTGCTCCTTGGGCTTCTTCTCGGGGTGGACGGCGAAGTAGGCCTTCTTGTCCGCCTCATACACCTTGCACTGACGGTGGTCGTGTGCATGGTTGTTTCCCTTGCCATAACAGACCCAGCAACCGTCGTGCTGAGACCTGTACTCTCGGAACGAGAGCGGTGGGTTCCCGATTCCTCCTTGGCTCATTGCCCTTCTTGGGTCCCATCCGGCTCCATCTGGACCGATCCTGCCCATGGTCCCTCACGTTGTGCGCCACAAACGCGAAGAAATGGGCCTCCTCGTGATCCTCCCGGGACCAGGTCCAGTGGTCTTGGTCACTTCCACTACCATTCTCCGCGCAGTTGGCCGTGTCCTCCTGGATCTCCCGATGATGGCGGTCTTCCCGGTGGCCTCGTTGTCCATGACCATGTCGATCCTGCACGTGGGCCTCGTTTTTCGCATTGGGCTTCAACTCCAGCGTGATGTACTTCACGATCTCGTCCAGGCTCATGCGGGCGAAGATGACCTGCATCCTCAGCGGCTCCCCGCGCCTCCACTCCACGTCGTTGAGGCCTAGTAACCTTTGCCCCATGGAGTCTCCAAATACCTCCACGTACACGGCGTTCTTCAGTCCCAAAATCCGGTTGGGCTTGCCCAGGTTCCTCCTGAAGAACTCCATGATACCCGCATGGGTATCCTCCGCCGCCATGATCCTCACCGCCACCCGCTTCTTGGCTCGCTTCTTCTCCTCGTCCTCCACTCGCCTCTTCCAGTGGCCGGGGAGGACGTCCTTCAGCAAGTGGCGGATCTCGCCGGACTCGTTCCAGTCCTCAACCAGCTTGAGGCTCCGTCGGTACTTCCGCAGGTACCGGTTCCAGTCCCGGACCCGCAACTCACCGCGGTCCAGCTGCAGCGGGATGGACCACAAGTCCTCCAGCTTCTGGTTCGGAGCGTCCACCCGCTCCTCATCCTCCAACCACTGGAGGCAGGCCTGCTCCGTACGGATCAATCCTTCCCGGATCTGATCCCGCAGCTCCTCCTTCAGGTCCTGCGCCAGCCGGTGTGGGAATGTCCGACATACCCACTTGTCCCGCGGCGCTCCCCGCATCTCGCCGACGACCTCCTCGGCGAAGTCCTCCCAATCCAGGATGAAGTCGTCCAGGTTGGAGGGGTTGCCATCGTAGTAGGGGATTTTGATTCCCCTGAGGTCGTCAATCCTGATGGCGTCTCCGACGTCACCCGCCACCACTCCACCGAGACGGATAACACCTGTGGCCGGGGGGTGTGAGTACACTCCCCGTACATCCCTCCCCTCCATGGAGTGCGGTCCAGTTGGGCCGGGACCCATGGGGTTTGGAATGCGGGAATGACTTGCTCCACCGGCCGTCCATATCCCCGTATTGGGGTCCTTCGCCCACAGGTTGCCGCCTGGATGACCTCGACCATGTCCGTCGGCGCTTTCCATGGTTCGCCCCTGCATGGTTTGGCTCCGGATCTCCTCCTCCGCAAAGACTACGATATTGGTAGTGATCGGTAGATCCTGGGCGGCATGGGACATCTGTACTGTCAGGCTCCTCGGGTCCGTGGTTACGTGCCCTTCCCGCATGGACCAAGCCGGTGCCGTGTGTTCCCCGAGCATTGTGGATTCGCTGAACATGGGAACAAACGGCAGCGCACCCGGGTCCACACGCGGAGGCGCGTATGGTGCCTCTGCAGGGCCGCCCATGGGTTTATCCATGGCGCTCCTGAGGGTCTTAACCCGCTCCACCAGCTCTGCCGCGGCCGGCTTTGCCGGGAGCTTCGGACCCGAGGCGAGGGGGTGTACCTCCTCTAGCCTTTTCAGGCGTCCCGACATGTCCTCCACCAGGTGGAGGAGGCTGTCGACCACTCGCTGCTGCTTCTCCAGGGCCAGCTCCAGATTCTCCCGGTACCGGTCCCGTTCCGCTCGCAGCTCCGCCATGTCTCCCTCCGCGGCCGACTGGTCATCCAGGATCCCAGCGACGTCCTCATCTAGGCCGTCCTTCGCGTTGTCCAGGCTATCGAGGCGATGCACGATGGCGTCCATCCCCATCTTCGGGTACTTGCCCATGAGGAAGGACACGTGCTCGCAGTGGCACGCAGCGTGCTTTCCACCTGATCCGGCGCGTCCCGCGGTTCCCTACGCCTCGGACTCCTCCGCCAAGGGTGTGTCGCCCATGCTATCCCGCGGTGGCTCCGTGTGCCGGGCCACAGGCGCCGTTCTGGCTCTGGCGGGCCTCTCCAACGCCTCGGCGTCATGCTGAAGGCTGGGTTCTGGGGCCGTATGCGCCCTGGCGATCGGCGCGGGCGTCTCCTCCGACTCCGAAGGTTGCTCATAGGCTGTCCGATAGCCCTCGGAGTGCCCCTTGGAGTCCCACAGCCTGACCGGGCTAGGGTCCGTATCCATAGCCCCGGCGTCCCCTGCCGCGGACTTGGCCGACCCGCGCTTCCGGTAGCGCCGGGCCCGTCCTCCACTGCTGCCTGAATGGCATGCTCCCTCGGAGTCCTCCGCGGCGGAGCGGAGGTTGCATGCCTTTCGGCAGCGACGCTCACAGATGGAGACCAGGTCCTCCATGTCAAGTCCGCCTCTTCCCGAACGTCGTATTTCTCTTCGGGCTTCAACTTCCGGAGTTCACCATGCTCTTGAGCGTCTCGGCTCTTCTATGGCTCCAATCTCCGGCGTGGTCTCCACCGAGTCCACAATACGCACCCGGGGCGTACTTAAGCAGGGCTCATAGGGGCCCAAGCCCCGGGTCGGCGGTAGGTAGGGGCAGCAGGTACGCCTCTGCTACCATAAAGAAGGTCCCTACCAGGACCGGCCCCCGCTGTGCCCCTTCCGCCTGTTACCCCTGCTGATTTACTCCGGATCAACGATTGCATTCCTCAAATTCCAGGGTCCAAAATCCAAAAGGTGGTCGGAGACCTTCAACAAGGTCCGGATACATATCAGACAGGCTCTGCACATCGACAGTTGTCATGCAGCATTAATTCAGTGATTCAGGCGGATGAGGACTGGCCTGAGGGTGAATATTACAGGCAGAAATTGATGTAGGACTTTGCGAAAACAGTTTTTGCTACCAAGCATGTGGACGGGATAGACGCAGCAGCTCAGGCAGCGCGTGGTCCACATGCGAAGGTACAGTGAAAACTGTTACGGGAACTTCCTGGGCCGCTGGCAGCCAAGCCCATTCGTGCAGTAGGTCTTAGGGAGCAAGTGCTGTTGGAAAAATTGGAGGATTTCCGCAAACGCGGTATGCTGAGGAAAGCGGAAGGGGATGCTCACTGGGTATCCCGTTTTTTTTGGTACCAAAACCAGGCACCAACCAATGGCGCCTGGTCATTGATTATAGGTATTTCAATTCTTTTCTGGAGGGGAAAAATTTCCCTTTACCCATAGTCAGAGATCAGCCTGCCAATCAGCAAGGCAACTTCATTTTTTCGCTGATTGATTTGGAGGACGGGTTCCGCCAAATGCAACTTGAGGAGGACTCTAAGCACTTGATGGCTTTTTGCACTCCTTTTGGTGTATTTGAGTGGAACGTCCTCCGAATGGGAGTAAAAGTGGGGCCTGCAACATTTCAGGAAATGGTGCAGCAGTTACACGTAAATACCCTGCTTCCACACCATATATCGACGACATTTTATCGTTGTCAGGCAAAAGCCAATTACCCACACAACAGCGGGACATACCGCTCCACGTCACAATGGAGGATCCTTTAATCCGTGGGGGATATATTAAACAGCATTATCAGGATTTAGTTGCCCTTTTTCAGGCACTGGAGGAGGCTAAACTTACGGTGAAGCCCTTCAAGTGCCATTTTTGAAAAGTGTTGTACAGTACGTGGGGCATGTCCTTAAATGAGGTAGACCGTACCCCAGCCCAGCCAAAACAGAAGCCCTGGACAAGTGGGATCATACCACTATAAATACAGCAAAAACACTGAAGGGCTTTCTGGGCTTGGTAGGGTGGTACCAAATATATATTGCAGATTTCGCGAAACACGCGGCCCCCCTGATGGAAGCCCTTAAAGGGAAATATCAGTACCAGGCGCCAGACCCCCATGCCCCCGAGAACGACATTAACCTCCCCGCTAAACTTAAGCGCACAAAACTTACACCTAAGGAAGCTAAAATAACCTGGACCCAGGCTATGATTGATGGCTTCACACATCTCACGTCTGCGCTGAGCCAGAAGATCTGCCTATATTTGCCACAGCCTGACCAACCCTGGCGCATACGCTGTGATGCCTGCGACTATGCGGTCGGTGGGGCATTGGAGCAGCGTCAGGATGATGGCAATTGGCATCCAGTTGCCTTTTGCTCCCGTAAATTGCAGGGGGAAAAGGCTAATGGCCTTACAAAAATACGCGATACGGGTCAGTATGCCTGGACCCCCCGGAAAAAAGAAACGTATGCCATTGTGTGCTGTCCGCTGAAGTTTCAATCCTGGATAGGTTCCCAGAGAGTGACAGTGCGGACAGACCACAGTGCCATCGTTGAATGGTACAAAGAGGATGTTTGTACCATTTCGGGGCCAGTGGGTCGCAGGGGGAGGTGGCATGAGTGTTTAAGCCGATTTAATCTATTTATCGAATATCGGCGGGTGGAGGATAATGAAGGGGCGGATGCCCTCTCTAGATGGGCGTATCCTGCTTGGGAAGCACAGGCAAGATGGCCACGGGGGTCCGAACCGGCTTCACCCCCCTTCTCAGAGCGTTGTTACCGCTCGGAAGTCATTGAAGAGAGGACGGGAGGACCCCAATGGGCTCCAACCCCCCCCCCCATGTCCCAAGGACACATGGAGGCCCCACACACGTCGTAGGCGTCCCCCATGCCCCAAGGGAGGGGTGAGGACACTGATACTCAGCGCCCTACGCCATATCCGGTCTCCTCTTGATCTACAACATGGACGGAGGGGATCAAAGATAGAAAAACCTCGTCGGTCGACCTAAATAAGTATACCACAATGAAATATATATGTGGAGAATGAGTGAAGGGGGTATATGGCCAATCAAGGCCAAAAAATCCCCGGATGAACGCCCTCACCCGTCTCCTCAATCACAGAAACAAACAAAATGCCAAGGGGGGATCCATTATGGTGCTACAGCAGCAACCAAATGGACCAACACGTCCTTGACATCCAAAGAAATATCCTTTTTCTTCAGGTAGTCCATCCAGACCGCGGTGTACCTCGGCACAAAACTGCTCGGAGGCTCCCACAAATCCCTGGATGAGGCGAATCCCTTCCAACGGACTTTATAAAGCCTACCCCCAGGCGTCCCCGGGTCCGGCTTGTCCGCCAGGATCTTCTCAGCGGTGAAGTCATCGTCCTCTCCCTCGTCGTCCGAGTCCACATCGCCGGCCGTGAACTCGAAGGTGACGGGACGTCCGCTGGGGTCTGGTGCTCGGGGACGAAGCTGGGTATGGTCGCGGTCCAGGATCTTGTTATCCCCCACACGAACCGCATACACATCCTGCCCGACCTTCCGAACGATTACCCCTGGCACATACCAAGATGCCTGCCGATGCCTGGACAGGACATCCTTGTGGTGCCGCTCCACCCACACGGTGTCTTGGAGAGGATACTTCTGGACTTTTCCCTGCTTGAAGTACTTGGCCCTCTTGTCATGCTCGTCCTGTAGTGCCTTGCACACCTTGGCCGCCGTGTTGTCCGCCTCAGCCATCATGGCGTTCGCATCTCGGGCCACTTTGCCATGGTTCAACCACGGGAGAGTGCGTGACACTCGATCCCGTAGGAACAGGATGCGATGGGGCGACAGTCCAGTGGGCCCCGGAAGGTCGTGATACGCTTGGAGTACCCTCCACAGCGAATTGTACCAATTCCAGCCCGGTTCGTCGATGTGCAGCTGGCGGAACTTCTCGAACATCTGCCGCCCGGCCACCTCCGCCCGGCCATTCGACCGGCTGTGGTATGCCACGGTCTTGGCGTGCCAAATTCCCATGTGCTTGCACATCATCCTGAACCACGTCCCCACGAATTGACTGCCCCGATCGCTGCAGATGACAGCCGGGACATCAAAAACTGTCAGCCAATGCCTGATCATGGCATTAGCGACGGTCTTGGCCTGCAGCCCCACTCCATGCTTGTCCTTCTTGTCCTTCTTCTTGGACTTCTTGCCAGGGACCGCCACGATATACCCACTGTGCCTGTCCACCGCCACGATGACACAGTTGTAGGTCTCTCCTTCCACGGTGACCTCAGGCATGGCGAATACATCCATGGCCACGGACCGCATAGGAGCCTCCGGTCTAGCCGTATACACCGGGTTGCCCGCTGTGGAGTGGTTAGGGCTCTTCGTGGCCCAACACACGGCACAGTCGCTGCGGTACCTATCCAGGATGGCGTAGTACCCCGAAGGGAACTTGAAACGCCACTCCAGGTCCTGCTGCATCTTGTCTCGGCCAGGACGCATGAGCTGGGCGTTATGCCAGTGGTCAATGAGCTCCTCCATTCGGTTCTCGGGCACCAGCAGCTTGTCCTTGAGGAACAACTTGTCCCCATCCTCGGTCAAGCCCTCGGGCCATTCGTCGTCCGACGGGGCGCTCACGGCATTCCAGTACTTGCTCCAGTGCTCGGATGCCGCGTAGTCATCCGACCAGTCCTCTGTGAGCACCGACCTGACTAGCTCTACAGGGGCCACCATCCATTGCTCGAGGGTTTCCTCTCGAATAGCTTGGACGCGGGCACCCCGGAACTTGGCCAGGTCCGTACGATTTGCCATCACCACAAAGCACTTGACCCCCTCTTGCTCCATGGCCTTCTCCATCTCGATGATGCGCTTGGCCTCCCCGGTCTCCTCGGTCTCCTCGCCTTGCCCGCGGGGTAGGCCCAGTGACTGAGGCACTGAGGTCGAACTTGGCGAACGTCTCGTGCCATCAGGCCCACCTAGCTGCTGGTCCTGAGGGGGTGTCGACATGCTCCTTGTGCCAGCTCTGTAGGGACTGGTGGTCCGTGCAAACCACCACCGGCTGCAGTCGGATGTGGCCAGACCACTTCCTGAGCGCACATACAATGGCGTATGTCTCCTTCTCCCTCGCGGTCCATGTTCGGCGTTGGCCCTCGGCCAGGATCCTGCTCCAAAACGCCACGGGAACATGAGTCCCGTCCTCCCAGATCTGCTCGAGGACTGCCCCTACAGCATAGTCCGAGGCGTCCGTCCGTAGCACGACTCCGTTGTCCGGGTCCACCAAGAATAGTCTCAGCTGCCCCAGGAGTCGCTCCTTCAGGCGGCTGAACGCATCTTCGGCCTCAGGGGTCCAGGCAAGCTTCTTCTTGCTCCCCTTCCGGCCATCGAACTTGCCCATTTGCCGCATCTTGTGCAGCGGCCCTGACAATTCTGCATACATTCGGACATAGCCCGAATAGTAGTTGCAGAACCCCATGAAGGATCGGAGTTCGCTGATGGTCTGGGGCTTTTCCCAGTGGTGCAGGGACGCCAGCCTCCCAGGCATGGGACGGGTTGCCCGTGACCAACCACGTGACCCGCGAACTCAACTTCCTTCACAAAGAGTGAGGCCTTGGTGGGCTTGCACACCATATTGTGCTTGTCCAACTCGCTGAGCACTCGGCGCAGATCGTTCTCATGCGCGTCGATGAGCTCGTCCTCAGTCATGTTCTCTGTGCCGGACCCGATGATGATGTCATCCACGAAGGGATCGGCACAGTCCCGGACAGGACCGAGTAGGTCCTCCATCATGCGCTGGAAAGCGGCGTTGCCATTCTTGGCGCCCATAGGCACCACTTTCCACTGCATGGGCCCCAGCGGCGTCCAGTTCGCTGTGCAGGGCCTGGAGTCCGGGTGTAGCGGCATCTGGTGATAGCCGGGTTTCAGGTCTGACACCGTGAAAATCCGCTTTTTCTGTTGCTTTTGGAGGATGGAGTCGATCAGGGGAAGCGAGTACGAGTCGTGCTCGGTCTGCTCATTCAAACCTCCGTAATCAACCACCAGCCTCCACTCGCCCTTCTCCTTCTTGGGCACAATGAAGGCTGGGCTGGCCCACTCACTGTCGGAGGGTTCGATCCATCCCCGTTCAATGAACTCGGCCAACAGCTTCTTCATGGCCTCGGCCCGATCGCCCTGAAGTTGGTACTCCCGATGACGATAGATCTTCGAGTTCGGCTTCAGCTTGATCTTCGCTGTACCAAACCTCCAACGATCTGCAGGGTTCTTGTTGGCGACGCCACTGAATAGCCGCGGATAGGCACTGATCAGCCTCTCCTTCAGCTCAGCGACCTTCGGGTTCTCCTGGGCCTCCTCAGCCGCTTGCTTCGGTATAGATACAATCGACCGCACTGCGGTATAGGCCTCTTCCGGGTCCGAGTCCGACTTCTCCTCGTCTGATATGCCGTCTTCATCGTCGTTGGGAGCTCTTCCCACCGATAATCTTCGGAAATTTGCGGCATCGGGCCGGTTACTGTCGCTATCGGCACCCATTCTTGGAAAATCCCATGTCGGTGGGTCCGACCCAACCGGACCATCGTATTGGTCCGCGATGTGATCCATGACCCTCGCCACGAACTGGTCCTTCTCGTACTTGCCGGTGACCAACATCTTGTCATCCCACCAATGCGGAGATGTGACCATGGCCCGCCTCTTCTTGGCTGCCACACGGTCGTGCATCCCCATCCGCATGTAGTTGACGACGTCGTCGATCTCGGCGTGGGACAGGACGTCAATGCCATCAATAGGCTGATCCGTCCCCTCCTTGGGCTCAAACATGACCTTCATGGGCACCGCCTCCACCCAACGGATGAATGCTTCATCACCCGTGGGCTGGGCTTGCGCCCCATCCACCAGGGAAGCCTTGGTACCCCACGCTTGACCCAGGGAGGGCATTGATTCACCCTTGGCGTCGATGAACAACTCCTCCTCTGGCCCGAATGACATCTCGTTCAGGGTGATGGAGTCCAGCGTCGACTTGAGACCCTCCAGCGGACATGGGGTGGATCCTATGCCGGTTATGACCAGGATCCCCTTCGCCCTATCCGCGATGATCTTCTCCACCGTACGTCTGGTATTGTCCAGGGAGCCATGCCAATACATGGGCCCCCACTCCTTCAAACCCCAATGCCTGTGCCAGGCTGAGTCTCCTCGATGCCAATGCCTCCTACACTTCCGCAAAAGTGGGGCATCCCGGGAAGCGAAGACGTCCGTCTCGGGCGCTTCGGCTCCCAGCGTCTGGATCATCCTGGCATACACCTGCGGCGCCATTCCATACTCTGTGAGCTGAAATCCACGGTCTCCTCTGGACTTGGCACCCACAGCTTGCACTGCTTGGACGATCCTATCCTCTTCCTCAGCATTCCATTGGGATGATCCGCATGCATAGTCCGTGGACAGCCATGTTAGGCATTCATCATCCTCCCGGACCAGCGTTGCACGATGGGGAAGGGCTCCAATGGCATTTGCCACCATGAAATCATACCCCATGATCATATCCCAATCGGTAATTTCGGCCACATAGAAGTTCCCGGACAGAGTGCTTCTTTTCGCCAGATCAGGGCGGTTCAAGCGCTCATGTTCCCAGAATTCCATACTGATAGTGGCCTCATGGGTACCACCACCCATGATCTCTCCATTGGCCACCTTCAGGCGCACCGGTCTCCGGCTGGGCTGCAGGGATTCCTCCTTGAACAACCCTCTCCAGACCAGGCTCACCTGGGCACCCGTATCCACCAGAACATCCACCACCAATTCCTCTTGTCCGCACCGTACACGCACCTTCAAGTGCAACTGCCGCTCGTCGCCATGAGGTGTATGGACGACTCTCACGGCATGCAACTCTAGCACGTCCGGGTGCATCAGGACTTCGAGGGTATGATCACGGATGGTGTAGATCTTGGGTTGGTCTTGCCCGTCCACGGGGCTCTCCGTGGTCGCTCCTTCCTTCTTGCCACGTCCCTTACCCGCATAAACTTCCCTTGGCAGGGCGCTCCAGGGGTTGGGAGTGGCGAAACTCAGTGGTTTTGGCTCTTCTGGAGCCTTCTTTGGCACCCGATGTGCCTTCACTTTCTCTGGGATTCCACTGATTTTCGGAGGAGAGACCTCCGAGGTCCCACTCCCGTGGGGGCTCCTCTAGACTTGACTTCCCGCAGCCCCTTCCGGCTGCGATCCGCCAGGACTTTGTCCACCACGTTGCTGGGATTTGAGTTCCTCCAACGTCCTCAACATGTCCTCAGCAACTTCCTCGATCGACCTCACTCGTCGGTCTTGGCCAGGTCCACCACCATAGCTTCTTCCTCCGCCTTTCCCTTGGCCTTTGCCTTGGCCTTTTCCCCCGTCTCCGCCCTTCGCCTTCCAATCGGAAATCCGTTTCTCCTTGGGCTTCTTCTCGGGATGGGCGGCGAAGTAGGCCTTCTTGTCCGCCTCATACACCTTGCACTGACGGTGGTCGTGTGCATGGTTGTTTCCCTTGCCATAACAGACCCAGCACCCGTCGTGCTGAGACCTGTACTCTCGGAACGAGAGCGGTGGGTTCCCGATCCTCCTTGGCACATTGCCCTTGTTGGGTCCCACCCGGCTCCATCTGGACCGATCCTGCCCATGGTCCCTCACGTTGTGCGCCACAAACGCGAAGAAATGGGCCTCCTCGTGATCCTCCCGGGACCAGTGGTCCTGGCCGCTTCCACTACCATCCTCCGCGGAGTTGGCCGTGTCCTCCTGGATCTCCCGATGATGGCGGTCTTCTCGGTGGCCTTGTTGTCCATGACCATGTCGATCCTGCACGTGGGCCTCGTTCTTCGCATTGAGCTTCAACTCCACCGTGATGTACTTCACGATCTCGTCCAGGCTCATGCGGGCGAAGATGACCTGCATCCTCAGCGGCTCCCCGCGCCTCCACTCCACGTTGTTGAGGCGCAGCAACCTTTGCCCCATGGAGTCTCCAAATACCTCCACGTACACGGCGTTCTTCAGTCCCAACATCCGGTTGGGCTCGCCCAGGTTCCTCCTGAAGAACTCCATGATACCCGCATGGGTATCCTCCGCCGCCATGATCCTCACCGCCACCCGCTTCTTGGCGCGCTTCTTCTCATCGTCCTCCACTCGCCTCTTCCATTGGCCGGGGAGGACGTCCTTCAGGAGGTGGCGGATCTCGCTGGCCTCGTTCCAGTCCTCCACCCGCTTGAGGCATCTGCGGTACTTCCGCAGATACCGGTTCCACTCCCGGACCCTCAACTCACCGCGGTCCAACGGCAGCAGGATGGACCACAAGTCCTCCAGCTTCTGATTCGGAGCGTCCACCCGCTCCCCATCCTCCAACCACTGGAGGCAGGCCTGCTCCGTCCTGATCAGTCCTTCCCGGATCTGATCCAGCAGCTCCTCCTTCAGGTCCTGCGCCAGCCGGTGTGGGAATGTCCGGCATACCCACTTATCCCGCGGCGCTCCCCGCATCTCGCCGACGACCTCCTCGGCAAAGTCCTCCCAATCCAGGATGAAGTCATCCAGGTTGGAGGGGTTGCCATCGTAGTAGGGGATTTTGATTCCCCTGAGGTCGTCAATCCTGATGGCGTCTCCGACGTCACCGGGCACCACTCCACCGAGACGGATACCACCTGTGGCCGGGGGGTGTGAGTACACTCCCCGTACATCCCTCTCCTCCATGGAGTGCGGTCCAGTTGGGCCTGAACCCATGGGGTTTGGAATGCGGGAAGGACTTGCTCCATCGGCCGTCCATATCCCCGTATTGGGATCCTTCGCCCGCAGGTTTCCGCTTGGATGGCCTCGACCATGTCCGTCGGCGCTTCCCAGGGTTCGTCCCTGCATGTTCTGGTTCTGGATCTGGATCTCCTCTTCCGCAAAGACTACCATATTCGTCGTGATCGGTAGATCCTGGGCGGCATGGGACATCTGTACCGTCAGGCTTCTCGGGTCCGTGGTTACGTGCCCTTCCCGCATGGACCCAGCCGGTGCCGTGTGTTCCCCGAGCATTGTGGATTCGCTGAACATGGGAACAAACGGCAGCGCACCCGGGTCAACACGCGGAGGCGCGTAGGGTGCCTCTGGAGGGCCGCCCATGGGTTTATCCATGGCGCTCCGGAGGGTCTTAACCCGCTCCACCAGCTCTGCCGCGGCCCGCTTTCCCGGGAGCTCTGGACCCGAGGCGAGGGGCTGTAGCTCCTCTAGCCTTTTCAGGCGTCCCGACATGTCCTCCACCAGGTGGAGGAGGCTGTCCACCACTCGCTGCTGCTTCTGCAGGGCCAGCTCCAGATTGTCCCGGTACCAGTCCCGTTCCGCTCGCAGCTCCTCCATGTCTTTCTCCAGGGCCAACTGGTCATCCAGGATCCCGGCGACGTCCGTCTCTAGGCCGTCATTCGCGTTGTCCAGGCTGTTGAGACGGTGCACGATGGCGTCCATCCCCATCTCCGGGTACTTGCCCATGAGGAAGGACACGTGCTCGCAGTGGCACGCGGCGTGCTTTCCGCCTGATCCAGCGCATCCCGCGGTTCCCGGCGCCTCAGACTCATCGCCCATGGGCGTATCGCCCATGCTATGGCGTCCGTCTCTGGTCCCGTGTGCCGGGGCACAGGTGCCGTCCGGGCCCTGGCTGGCCTCTCCAAGCCCTCGGCGTCGTGCTTCAGGGCGGGCGTCTCCTCCGACTCTGAGGGTGGCTCATAGGCTGTCCGATAGCCCTCAGAGTGCCCCTCAGATTCCCACAGCCTGACCGGGCTAGGGTGCGTATCCATAGCCCCGGCGTCCCTTGCCGCGGACTTGGGTGACCCGCGCTTCCGGTAGCGCCGGGCCCGTCCTCCACTGCTGCCTGAATGGCAGGCCTCGTCAGAGTCCTCCGCGGCGGAGCGGAGGTTGCATGCCTTTCGGCAGCGACGCTCACACATGGAGACCAGGTCCTCCATGTCACGTCCTCCTCTTCCCGAATGTCGTACTTCTCTTCGGGCTTCAACTTCCGGAGTTCGCCATCCTCTTGAACGTCTCAGTTCTTCTATGGCTCCAATCTCCGGCGTGGTCTCCACCGAGTCCACAATACGCACCCGGGGCGTACTTGGGCAGGGCTCATAAGGGCCCAAGTCCCCGGGTCGGCGGTAGGTAGGGGCAGCAGGTAAGCCTCTGCTACCATAATGAAGGTCCCTACCAGGACCAGCCCCCGCTATGCCCCTTCCGCCTGTTACCCCTGCTGATTTACTCCGGATCAGCGATTGCATTCCTCAAATTCCAGGGTCCAAAATCCAAAAATATAGAAAAGAAAATACAATCCTCCTTCAACCCTGAACAGCAACCAGATCCCACAAATCCAGCAATAATCCAATCCACACTGCGGGCTTCCGTTCAGCACACCGGTCGTCCCACGGTGGCGGGCATGTACAAGAATTGCACCAAAGAGGAAAGCCCTGAAATTGGCATATGAACACAAATAAAGCAAAGTTGGGGAAAGAGGTAAACGTACAAATTCACGGTCATAAACCCCTCATTCCCTGGACTCAAGACCTTCCCTTGACTCACCAACATATTGCCCTGAACCAGGTCAACTGAGATGGCTGAATGCCATGTGTCACAAGTCACTACACAAACCCCAAATATGTGTTCACTCCCAAGCCTCTAAATCCTAGTCCAATGGGGGAGGTGGCGTGTCATGGCCTGGAGTGGCTTTCAGGACCATGCCCTACCCTGACATAACCTTGGTTGGACTTGGAGTCGAATGGGCTTGGAGAACTGCCCCATGAGGATGACCTCACAACATGGCAAAATCAGGCAAATCACACCATAGTGCCTAATATTCAATTATATACTCAAAAATGCATACGGCAAATGTTCATATGCTCCATGCATGTGTCAAACCGGAAAGTAATATACAAGGGTTATATAGACCAAAGGTCCATGCCCAACAATATTCCATCATTGGCTCTGAAACCTCTCCGGTTATGTACATGGCATGCTTCACAAGTCAGCTCATGAGTTTGAGACCTAATTTTGTGAGGCCTCGTGTGCCAAGCCAAAGTGACCACGTGATCCGGCATATGGTGAGGTGCAACACCGAAGCATATGCCAACATTTAAGCAACATACCATAGTTCACGGATCTCTAGGCACTTTACTGTTAGCCGACCAGTTGAGCACCTAAAACACAAAAATGAGCATAAAATGAGGTCGAAAACATGAAAATATGTCATAATACAAAGTTGTCATGATAGTATATCTCTATGCTCACCCATGATATCCGCTCATGGTTCAATACACAAATGATTGGAACCATTTGCGAACAATTCTCCCACTTGGATCCCCAATCGGGTGCATGGAGACACCTTCGCCACTCGTATCTACATGCCCCATGAAAATGGGAGTGCACTCATGGATTTCCTTGCCAAACATACCATGAGCAATACATATGCGGTAGACTTAGTCTAGCGCTTTGAATTCCACAATTGGGACATGGGCAAAGCCCTTGTCACGTGTGGCTCCCCATCTCTTCGGCCACACGAAGATATATAACATGGGCGTGAGCATATCAAGACATATACCATGCATATAACACATACCATCAAAATGTGGCTCCCACCATGATATGCCATGTCCCTCCATGGTCATAACTTCACGTTAAAAATACGTAGGAACCCAAGGAAAGTATCTATGCAACCCCAACACTTATGCGGTACACTCGAAAGTCGCATTAAAATATTCGGTTGCACGGCCCAAGAGTTATATATCACTTTATACCCTCTTGACAAATATCCCTTGCTACACCAGGAATGTGTACACACCAAAGATGTTTGATGCTTCCCAAATCAAGTTGAGACCAAGGCGCTTGCAACGCAACCTTTCTTTTTCTCTTTCCTCACACTCGCTCGTAGATATGGCCCTTCAAAGTGGTCCCACGATTCACTTTTGTTTCCCTTATATCTCCAAGTCAAATGGGTGGCAAGTATAAGGGAAACCTGATTTGGGCATAGGGAAAAAAGTATGACCACTCGAAGAAAACCAATTCAAGTGCGGCGATGTCGAAGTCGAAAATCCGATTTCGACATCGCAAAAAATTCAGAATAAAATTTCGAGTGCATATTTAGAAAATTGCGGAAGCAACGAACCTTTTACTGATGAAATATGACCCTTCATCGGGGTTTCCGCCAAAATATCTGGAAATAACAGTTACCCAATCAGTTAACGCAAAATCGTGAGCCAACTGACAGTCGCCGATACATTGACCATCAGAACAAAAGGCTGAAAAATTACGGAAACATTATGATAATAAAACCCTGTTGATTCCTGATATTCCGATATATAAATCTCCGCTGGCGGCGCTTCGGTACTGAATATGGCCGCTCATAGCCGGAATGGCCAAACCTATCACACTATCACATCGGGTTAGGTCAGGTGGATGGGAGAGTATGATATCAGCCAATGGCGGCTTGCCGGCACATAGATACACACCCCAAGTGACCCCAAGATGGCCACAGGGGTCCAAACCGGCTTCACAGGATACAAATTTTCATTGGGGTGATGCGGATTTGCTAGGGTGGACTGAGGCACAGCGTGCTGAAAGAAACAGGATAAGGTCAGCGTTCCAGGACAATTATCCTGATTACTTTGGCTGCAGTGCATCCTGATATGGAGCATTATCCAGACGTGTGTCACTTGACTGATTGCTATAGGACGCACATGCGGCATGTGCATTCACTTCCGGTTCAGTACCTTCAAAACAAAAGGTCAAAAGCATATGTCAGTCAGGATGGCCATATGCATGAGACACTTACAGGTCTGCTTCAGCATGTGGTGCCTGGTGTGTGTACGGGGAATGAGCAGTGTGCTCACAACAAATTTACTGGTCCAGGTTTCTCAGTCAGCGAGCGAGAGAAAGGTCAGAGCAAACTGTCGCGCCCCATGCGACGACACTAGAGATCCCTTCGTGCCCAGACTGCAGTGGCGTCAAGTGGTAATGCTCTACAGGATCTCAGGTAGGTAGGTAGGTAGGTATCTTCGGGAGCTCGGGATGCCTCCTTTGACATTGCAGGAAGAAGGTCTTACCAAGGGGACGTCCTGTCCCTCCCACTGCCCTATGTCAGGTGCCTCTTGAGCCGCTCCCGCATGTGCTTGGGAAGGCATTGTCGCGGCCACCCGGTCCATGTGTCCCAGGTGGGAGGGTGTCCCCACATGTGTCCATGGGGAGGGCCACATGCCCCCTCCTTTGGGCGGCAGCTCTGGGGGGCTGCCCAGCCGCGTGGAGTATCTCTCACCACAAGGGGTATTGCTCCCGCTTGTCTACGGTACGACCGCCTCACCCTTGTGGCTTGAGTTGCGGGGCCACTCTGCTTGGCAGGTGACCCCCTCCTGGACTGTGTACCGGCTCGCCTGTCACCGGTTGCTTCCATGGCTCCGGGTGACGTTTGCCATGGTCCCCGATGCAGCCTGGCCGGGCTCGGACCAGTGGCCTTGGAGTACCGCTCCTGCCACAGGCCAGGTGGGTCGGCTGGGTCGCCCCAGTGCGTCCGACCCATGGGGTATTGGTTCTTATCTGTCCCTCGGCCGCCCTATGTGTGTGCAGTGTCCTGGCCCGCTGGGCTCCTGTTCACCGGTGTGCCCGCGCGGTTTGCTGTGGTGTGTCTGCGGTGTCCTGGGCCGGCTGGCTCCTGTTCACCGGTGTGCTCGCTCGGTGTGTTGTGTTGCATGTGCGGTGTCCTGGGCCACTGGGCTCCTGTTCACCGGTGTGCGTGCTGTGTGCGGTGCGCGTGTGCCATGGGTGGTTGTGTCCCTCTTCCTCCCCCCCTAATTTTCGTTTTTTTTTTTTACTTGTTTTTTTTTTTTTTGGGAAAAAAAAGAAAAAACAAAAAAGAGAAAAACAGGGGCGCGCGTACACTGCAGGCACAGGCATGGGCAGCTGGTGCGGCGGTGCAATAGCATTGTGTCCTCTGGCGTGTGTCGTCGGTGCTGTGGCGGCGGTCGCGCCCCAGGGGTGCGGCTCGCGCGTCCTGATGTACACGGGCTTTGCTCAGGGTGGGTTTGGTGAGGTGTCTCTTTGCTTCTGGAGCTGGCTGGTTAGGCGGCTGTGTGGGCTGTGGGTGTGGGCTGTGGTTACGTTGTTCCCTCGGCGGGCTTGGTTAGGAGTCAAGAGTTAGCGGTTTCGGGGTGTGGCTCGGGTTTGACTTGTGCTTGGGTTCTGGCTCGGTTAGGCGGTTGCGACGCTAGCGGGCCTGGGTTCGGTGCCTTTGGGCGTAGTGGTGCTCGTTGTCGTGTGCGTTGGCTTCCTTCGGCGTCCGGTACGTTTGGTGACTTCTGGGCGGGGCCTGGCGTGGTGCCCCGTGGTGGTGGTTTGCTGGGCAACGGGGTTAGATGGCGGCGCTGCTGGCCGGGGGGTCAGGCGCGTCGTGTTGTGTCGCGTGCAGGGCTCCTGGGGTGCTGTGGGTGTCGCCGGTGTCGGTGCGCCGAAACTTGTGGGGTGGTGAGGGGGTGTGTGTGTGCGGGGCTGGGCTTTGGGTGATGTCCCACAGGCAGATGCCGTCTCGCTGCGTTTCCTGGAGGGTCTCCCGCAGGCGCCTGAGGACATACGGGTGGTCCTGGGGAGCGGGGAGGTTGCGGGGGTGGACTCCCAGGGGGTGGAGCGCATCGGCCAGCATGGCTTCCCATGCGGCATGCGGCATCCACCCCCCCGCCGGCTGGAGGCGGCAGTTCTCCACCGACCCCTTGCGGGGCCGATGGACCAGGCCCTCGAGGGAGGGCTCTCCCCGGGCCCACTTTCGCAGCTCCCAGAGCTGCGTGTGGGTCCAGCGCTGCCACCACTGTTCCTGGGCGGGCCTGCGGTGTTGGGCGGAGGAGTGGGCGTGGGTGGGTGTGACGGGGTCGTGGGGACCGGTGGCAGTGGCGGGCCTGGGGGATTCCTCGTAGTCCTGTTCCGTGGGGGTGCGTGGGGAGTGGGGGCGCACGCGGATGTGGACCCGCGGGTGTGCGCCTACGGTCTCCGCCTCAGGGTTGGGCGGGGACTCGCGGCGGCGGCGGTAGTGGGGCATGCGTTGTATGTGGGCTGTCATCGAGGGTTGGTAGGGGGTTGGGACGCTGCTGGTTGACCCTGGCGTCGTTCTGGCTTGGTCGGGAGCGGTCCGTGGGCCTGGGGTGCGGGCTTTGAGAGGTGGCGGGACGAGGTGCGTCGCGCCTCGGCCGCGGCCCGCTCCGCCATGAAGGTGGTGGCGGTGGCGTCGGTTACGGTGGGGGGGCGCCGCGCTGGGCGCTGCTGCCTTCCGGCCTGGGACGGCTGGGGCCGGATGTCATAGAGGACGTCCTCGGGGGGCCGGGCTCGCGCTGCCGTCGTGGCGCCGGGTTCGGGCTTGGGTTTGGGCTTGGCTGCGGGTTGCGGTCGTGGTGTGCTGGCGGGTTTGGGGGGCCGTTTGGCGGCGGCCTTGGGTTTCGGCTGGGTCGTGGGTGTGGGCTTCGTCAGGGCGTGGGCCTTGGCGGCGGCAGGGGCTGCTCGCGGTGGGGGCGGGTTTGGAGGCCCGTTTGGGAGGTGTCCCCCGCGGCCTGGGGGGTGGAGTGCTGGATGAGGACGTGGTGGTGGTGGTGGATGAGGTGGTCGTGGTGGTGGAGGTTGTGGAGTCGGAGGCGGCGGAGAAGGCTGTGGGAGACGGCGGAGGGTCCTGGGCTTCGGGGGCGGGCGTATGATGCTGGGTCCTGTAAGTAGCGAGAACGAGGGTGCAGGTTCGGGCACCGGGCGTGTCCGCGCGTTTTCCCTGGTAATCCGTGCGTGCTGGTGCTGGCGTGGCGGCGTTGTCTCGGCTGCGCGGGCATGTGGGTTACCCAGGGGGTGGCCATATCTGCTCCAGGACGTGCGGGTGTGTTTGCTGGAGGTAGTTGAGGGTCTTGAAGAGGCATCGCTGGATGCCGGGCATGTCCTCCTCTGTGAGGTGGGGGTAATTTTGGGTGGGGGTGTCTGGGCCCGGCCACAGCAGCGTCATGAGGCGGGCTGCCACCATGTACGGGCATAGTTGTAGGGTGGTGGGGCGTGGGGGGGTGGGTCCCCTGCGGTTTGGGGGGGCTTCCCTCTGCTGGGGGCGCAGCGTGACCACCCACACCCATCGGTCCGTGGGGATCCCCCAGGTCCGTTGGGTCCACTTGGCGAGGCAATACATCGCCCCACCAAGGCCCTGGTAGCCGCTGCGGATGCAGAGCAGCGTGTCCAGGGATTTGGGTTCCCACGTGCCCCAGATGTGGGGGTCGTCCGGGTCGTCCCCCCTGGCGTACGTGTCGGGGCCTGGGTTGTGTGTGGGGGGGGTGTAGTCGGCGGGGAGGAGGGGGTCGGTGCCGTGTACCACCCAGTGGTCTGTGGGTGCGTGGTAGTTGGTGGTGGAGAGGGTGTAGTGCAGATTGTACATGAGGGTCATGTACGTGGAGGGGGCTGGCTGCTTCTCGTCGGGGGTGGGGATGTCCTCCAGGACGTGGTGCCGGAAGTTGCTCAGGGAGGCCATCCGGGCTACCCATGTTTCCCGCTCCCACTCTTTGGTGCTGTCGGGGGTGGCGTCAGGTGGGGGGTGGGCCATGTTGGGCTCGTGGTAGCGGGTGCGGCCCTTGGTGTCCACCCGCCCCGGCACGGGGTGTCCGACCAGGTGTCGCCCCCAGTCGATGGGGGGCACCCAGATCCGGCTCCCCGTGGGGGGCGGGGTCTCGCCGTCTGGGGTGGCGCGTTGGGGGGCGCTCGTGTCGGGCGACGTGGAGGAAGGCGTCGAAGAGGAAGTCTCTGACGCCTTCCCCCAGGGTGGCCGCCTGAACCAGGGTGGCCGCCCAGATGGGGGTAGTGGTGCCGGAGGTGCGGAGGTACCACACGACGTCCTGTTCCCCGAGTCCCCGGAGGTGCTGCCGTACCGCTGCGGGGTTGTGTAGGGCGTAGCATTCGGCCGGTGCAGCAGCTGGTGGTGCGGGGTGTGATGCGGGGGGTGGTGTGGGTTGGGGGGGGTGGTCGATGTTGTCGCGCGTGGGGTCCGGTGATGGGGTCTCTTGTGGCGGTCGCGGGAGGGGGGATTCGCGGTGGCGTGTGTCGGCGGGGGTATCGACGTCAATCGGCTGGTGCTGGCTGCCGAGTGTTGTGTCCGTGGCCTGGTCTCGGAAGGGGGGCGGAGGGGGGTGTTGTAGGGGTGGCGCTGTGGTGGTGGGGGGGGCGGGGGTGGGTATTATGCTGGCTGGGGGTCTGGGCGTCCCTGTGGGTCGTCTGGGTGTTGCGTGTGTGCGCCGTGTGGCCCTTGCGGTTCTTGACTGGTTGTGGTGCTGGGGTGCGGCCGGGAGGCGGCCGCATGAGCCCCCGGGTGGGGCTGTGGTCCGTATGTGATGGGTGGCTGCTGGTGGATGGTGCTCGCTGGCATGGGGTGTGGGTGGGGGGGCTGTTGGTGGTGGTGGGGCGCTCCTACTAGGCCCTGGTGTTGCTGGTGTGTGTGCGCGGCTCCTCGCGGGTCCATGGGGGTGTACCGTGGCTCGTATGTCGTGGGCCCGTGTAGCGGGGGCAGCGGGTGGTGCTGGACCGCGTGGTGGTGGTGTGGGGGGTGTGCCAGCTGTGTGTGGTACCCCGGCGTTGGTGGGTGTGGTGGCAGGGGCTGGTGGTGGTGGAATACGTGATGGTGTGGTGCGGTGATGTGCGCTATGTGGGGTGGGTGGTTCGCGGGGCCTGGTTGTGCTGGGGCGTGGTGGGGATGTAGCTGGTGGGGGTCGCTGTAGCATGGGGGCATTAGGGGGTAGGGGTTGGGAGGGACGGGGGTGTGGTGGTGGTGTTGGTGGTGCCATGTCCCCTGGCTCTGCGCGTATGGTGGTCCTGACATGGTGTGGACGTGTGTGGGCGGTGGTGGCTGACTGGGCTGCAGGGTTTGGGTGCTGCGGTACGGTGGTGGTGGCGGGCGCTGGCGGTGGCGGTGTTGTTGGTGTGCCCCGGGGGTCTGGGCGTGGGGTGGTGCGGTGTGGCTGGACCCAGGCCTTGGTCGGGGCGTCGTGCCCTGCTGGCAAGCGCGTTGGCGGGCCCCCTGACCTGTCTTGGTCTTCTTGGCCTGGTGGGTGTCGGGGGCGGGTGAACCCCCCTGTCCCCGTGTGGGCGAGGGGGAGCGGGCGTGCCAGCGGTGTGCCTCTTGGAGGCTCGTCTTGAGGCCTCTGACGTAGATTTCCTGGTCCGTGAGGCCCATCCGCGTGGCGGTGGCCTCGTCGGGGGCGGCCAGGTGGGCGTCCCGAAAAGACGCCCAGCCCTCCGGGGGCTTCTGTTGTGTGGGGTGGGGGTGGTGTGCCGGGTAGAGGAGTGCGCTGAGTGGGTAAGGTGTTCCCTTCCGTCGGCCGACGGCGTTGTTGAAATGGCGGCAAGTGATTCGGAGGAAGGCTGCTATCTCCTCTGGTGCCGTGTCGGCCCACGCTTCCGGCGTCAGGGCTGCTGCTTGGGGGGCCGGGAGTTGTGGGTCTGGGAGGTGTAGGTCTCGGTGGTGGAGGTATAGGGCGAGGAGGATGTGGCGGGCCGCCACGTTCAAGCCGCCTCCGCTGTGGCGTAGGGGTGGGCTGTGGGGGGGCAGGGGTGTGCTGCCCGTGGCCACAGCTATGATCCATGCGTGGTCCGCCGCGTCCGCCACGTAGTACCCTGCCAGGTGGTCCCTACAGGATCTCAGCTGGCACATGCCTGGGGCAGTAACCCTGGCAGTCAACAGTGCCCAGACTTTTGAAATTCCCCCAGCGTAAAAATGTTCAATGAGGACTGGTCAGACCATTATATGGTTGACCCTTTTTTTGCTTCGCATTGGCATGAGATTAAACGTGAGAGTTTCTGGACCATAGGGCACACTATTATGTGCTGCATGAGGGCAAAATACGAGCCGATGGCCGTATCTGTGTTCCCCTGCATATTGTAGGTGCAGTTATGAAGGCAGTGCATGCATATGCGCATCCTGGTGTAAATACAACTAAGGAAATGTTTGACCGAAAGTACACAATGCATTTGAAGTCCACAGATTCAAAAGCGGAAATTGCAGCGGAGGTAAAGGGCAAGGAACCACCGTTACATTATTATACAGACAGTGAGTTCTTAATGGACCCTGAAAAATACATCATAGAAGACATAGAGGGACACACAAAGAGTGGGAGGGGGAAGAATAGACATATACAGTGGGACGTCAAATATAAAGGCTTCCCAGATACATAGCTTCAGCCTGCGTCGGCGTTTATGCAGGACATAAACCAGACCTGGACTAAATACAATGCAAAACATAAATCGAGTTGCGGTTAGCGGATATACGGTTCATTGCCTCTAGGCCCCATACCACCCAAGATTGTGTACACAGATGGCAGACAGGGAGGCAATGGGTTTGGTCCCAGGAGGAGCACAAGTGGGTCAGGTTATTGTGTGCTGCGAGCTCAGCTTCCTCAGTTTGTCCCTCTGTTTACTGCAGATGTGCACCAGATCCGACAGGTCAGGAGCGTGGGACAATATTGTCAGTAAGAAAAAGTCACTGCCATGTCTTTCTTGGAAGGAATGATCGAGGCCAAGCCCCCCTTAAAGCCAATTTGTTTTTGCTAAGACTAACTTATGTATTTTTATTACTCTTTTGAAGCTTTTAGTACACTTTCTCAAAGTAACTAGGGTTATAACCCTAGCCCCCCCCATGAAGTTCACCCCTACCACTCAACTGAGCGGAGGTATCTTCCTTCATGGAGGATATACCGAACAAAAAAAGGCATTTCATGCCTTAGCCCTTGGAGGTCAAGCCTAGTGGTCTCCCTCCCCAAGACCCCTATACTCAATTATTTCTACCACTTATTGTGGTTCTACGTTTTCACTGTTTCTGAATTGAGTTGCTTGGCCAAGTCATAATCTGTGTCTGGCCTAACTCCTGTGCCCCACATTCCTAACCAGCTCCATTTCATCCAAAAGAGTGCACATGAAGTGCTTGATGCTAACCTGGAGGCTAGAGTCAGGCCAGTTTTCACATAAAGTCTTTTGTACTATCCATTTGTGATTGAATCTTTGTATTTATACCTGCTTTATCTATCTGCAGCCCTTCTGTCTTACAGTGGATTTCAAACTATTTATTGATTCGATCCACATCCTGTTCTTGCTCTACTTGCTCCTTTGGCTTCGGGATTTCAGCATCAAAAAGCTGCAGCATTTCATCAAAATATATAGGGCACTAATCAAGGAAATCTTTCCGGTAGCAGAGGCAAATCCTGAGTACCTTTCGAACCGACTCTGAGCAGAAGCACAGGAAAAGCACACTGAAAGGCACATTGAACATGTCCACTCAACTGTCCTCCCAAACCTGGCCGATCAGAAGTGTACAAGTCCAACTTGGCAGTGTAGCCCACGCAAAGAGTGAACCGCCACTCAGAGCAGCATCTGGGTCTCAAGAAGATCCAGAGCACACAAGGGCGAATCTAAATCCGCCCAGAACAACCCCATTAACCATGGAAACCTTAGCAGCCCATGGTGAGGACAGCCTGCAAAGGCTCCGCAGGCGTGTCGAAGCTTCCATCGGCCGGTAAGCCTGTCGGGCCTCGTCTTCTACTGTTTCTGGAGGTGGTCCTGAAGAACAAGAGGACCTACGAAGGAGGATGGACGAGTTTATGCTCCAGGAGGAGTACGACAAGTCCGCCGTAAGAGAAGCTGGAGAAATACCATTTGATGCCCTCGGATCGTCGCCCCAAACTGAGATGGGTTCCTTCCTTTTTTCCGGGCCATCTACAGACATGGCGAACACAGTATCACTACCGAGACGACCAAGAGTACACAGGCACCCGAGAGCATGGCATCCAGACCTGCCGACAGCTTCAATGGCTCCTGAAAAGAGTCTGGATCCTCTTCGCCCAGAGCCCACCTATGGGGCCCCGGATCGCACGGCCGAACTATCGGCCAAACTTCAATCCGGATCGGAAGACCCGGATGTGACAGCTCTGTCAGAGGCTGTCAAGGCTAAATTGGGTATCACTGAACCCTTACCGAAGCCAGCTCTGCTCTCACCTTCACCCGGATTGAGCACGTTGGCTGATGATCTCAAAAGATCAAGGGTGTCCAAGTTGCTACCCAAGGTCACTTGCCCCAGCCCTTTTCATCCTCGCGCCAGGACAGTCCCAATTGCTGAACTACAGGACGTGCCTGTGACTGAGACTGAGAAAAGAGAACTGTCAGCCCTGGCACCCCTTGCCGGCGTATCTCCTTCCCCTTCAGGCCTAACCCCAGGGGCGGGGAAGATGGGCAGACCGATTGCCCAGGCGAACATCCAGCTGGAAATGCTGGAGTTCGACCCGAAAAATCTGCCAGAATGGGCAGAAGAATTTGCTGAGTTTCTTTTGCTAACTGGCCAATGCCATGTGGATGTGACCATCAAATGCTCATTACTGAGACGCTCATGCAAAAGGAAATTTTTGCAAAAACAGGTGAAACAGATTGTGAAAACCTGTTCAACATGGGCTGGGGTACTCCAAGGACTGGAGAAAACGTTCGCAGTCTATGAGACCGACCTCAGTGTGCGCACACAGATAGAGGAGCTACCTCTTAGGCGGCTCAAGTTGCATGGTATAAAACGACAGAAAGTGCCCAAAACACACGGCCTGAAAAAACATCAAAAGAACCATTCTTTGGCTTGCAAAAAATCAGGCCGTTTTTGGAACACCAAAAGAACTCTTATGTAAGGAATTTTGGCCTTTTCTTGGTCCTGATGGGTCCAAAAAATGAATTTTTTGGGGCAATGGACTGTTCCTTGCGCGAGGCCCCGCGCAAGGAGCAGTCCATTGCCCCTCCAAAGTCAGGTAATGATGGTAGAATTGAGGAATCAAGCAGGCGCCTACACTGAAATGACATTACAGGCACCCTTGACTTGATCACATTGTACAATATGTTTACGCGGGCGGACATTCAGTGCTCTAAACAAGCCTTGCAAATCTAATTGATGACTCAAGAAATCATTTCAAATGTTGTTGCACTCCTAACAAAAGGAGCACATACGTTGGAGGTGTTGCACAGGGTGCATCCTTCAGCATTGCTCATAGATTCGCCCTTGTGTGCTCTGGATCTTCTTGAGACCCAGATGCTGCTCTGAGTGGCGGTTCACTCTTTGCGTGGGCTACACTGCCAAGTTGGACTTGTACACTTCTGATCGGCCAGGTTTTGGAGGACAGTTGAGTGGACATGTTCAATGTGCTTTTCAGTGTGCTTTTCCTGTGCTTCTGCTCAGAGTCGGTTCGAAAGGTACTCAGGATTTGCCTCTGCTACCGGAAAGATTTCCTTGATTAGTGCCCTATATATTTTGATGAAATGCTGCAGCTTTTTGATGCTGAAATCCCGAAGCCAAAGGAGCAAGTAGAGCAAGAACAGGATGTGCATCGAATCAATAAATAGTTTGAAATCCACTGTAACACAGAAGGGCTGCAGATAGATAAAGCAGGTATAAATACAATAATTCAATCACAAATGGATAGTACAAAAGACTTTATGTGAAAACTGGCCTGACTCTAGCCTCCAGGTTAGCATCAAGCACTTCATGTGCACTCTTTTGGATGAAATGGAGCTGGTTAGGAATGTGGGGCACAGGAGTTAGGCCAGACACAGATTATGACTTGGCCAAGCAACTCAATTCAGAAACAGTTAAAACGTAGAACCACAATAAGTGGTAGAAATAATTGAGTATAGGGGTCTTGGGGAGGGAGACCACTAGGCTTGACCTCCAAGGGCTAAGGCATGAAATGCCTTTTTTTTTCGGTATATCCTCCATGAAGGAAGATACCTCCGCTCAGTTGAGTGGTAGGGGTGAACTTCATGGGGGGGCTAGGGTTATAACCCTAGTTACTTTGAGAAAGTGTACGAAAGGTTCAAAAGAGTAATAAAAATACATAAGTTAGTCTTAGCATAAACAAATTGGCTTTAAGGGGGGCTTGGCCTCGATCATTCCTTCCAAGAAAGACATGGCAGTGACTTTTTCTTACTGACAATATTGTCCCACGCTCCTGACCTGTCGGATCTGGTGCACATCTGCAGTAAACAGAGGGACAAACTGAGGAAGCTGAGCTCGCAGCACACAATAACCTGACCCACTTGTGCTCCTCCTGGGACCAAACCCATTGCCTCCCTGTCTGCCATCTGTGTACACAATCTTGGGTGGTATGGGGCCTAGAGGCAATGAACCGTATATCCGCTAACCGCAACTCGATTTATGTTTTGCATTGTATTTAGTCCAGGTCTGGTTTATGTCCTGCATAAACGCCGACGCAGGCTGAAGCTATGTATCTGGGAAGCCTTTATATTTGACGTCCCACTGTATATGTCTATTCTTCCCCCTCCCACTCTTTGTGTGTCCCTCTATGTCTTCTATGATGTATTTTTCAGGGTCCATTAAGAACTCACTGTCTGTATAATAATGTAACGGTGGTTCCTTGCCCTTTACCTCCGCTGCAATTTCCGCTTTTGAATCTCTGGACTTCAAATGCGTTGTGTACTTTCGGTCAAACATTTCCTTAGTTTTTTTTACACCAGGATGCGCATATGCATGCACTGCCTTCATAACTGCACCTACGATATGCAGGGGAACACAGATACGGCCATCGGCTCGTATTTTGCCCTCATGCAGCACATAATAGTGTGCCCTATGGTCCAGAAACTCTCACGTTTAATCTCATGCCAATGCGGAGCAAAAAAAGGGTCAACCATATAATGGTCTGACCAGTCCTCATTGAACATTTTTACGCTGGGGGAATTTCAATAGTCTGGGCACTGTTGACTGCCAGGGTTACTGCCCCAGGCATGTGCCAGCTGAGATCCTGTAGGGACCACCTGGGAGGGTACTACGTGGCGGACGCGGCGGACCACGCATGGATCATAGCCGTGGCCACGGGCAGCCCACCCCTGCCCCCCCACAGCCCTCTGTCGGCCCAAATTTCAGCCACCACAAAGCGAGGGTGCAGGCCGTGGGCTGGTTCCTCTTGGGGACCAGGAAACAGGGGAGCAGACCTTTTGCTGCCCCCACCCCCCCCAACAGAAAAGGGGCCGGACCGAAAGCAGGCCCAGCACCCCCCCCCCCCCCCCCCCCCCGCATGCCCTCGCACCCTCACTGCAGGCCGTCACATGGTGATCGAGGTCCCTCAGGGAGCGGACTCCGAGCGACAAGTATGTTGGGATCTGGGACCTGCATGGTAACCCAGCAGGTGGTCCTCCTCTCCCACACAAGTGAACAGGTAGACCCATCCACCACCCTACCCCCCCCCCCCCCCCCAGCCTGCGCCCCCGACGGGAGGGGTGCACGGAGTCGGCGCCCTCAGGGCCTAAAAGTGGAGGCTGTGAAGGGCTCACAGCTTGACCGCTGTGGGTATCCCTTGAGCGGCCTGCCCAGGGAACCTCCAGGTGTGCACGTGCCCCTCCAACTTCATCACAGACGCCTAGGCCAGCACAGCCCCGTGCACTCCAGTGCAGTTGTGGGTGACCCCTGGAGGCCAGACAGCCACCAGCCGACCCCTGCCCCCCCCCCCCCCCCCCCCTTCCTCAACGGAGAGGCCATTCGGGTGTGGTGCCCTCTGGGCCCCCTCGTCTACGCGGGCTGTAGCGCCGCAGCCAGTGCAGCCAGCACTGGTGGCACCCAGGGCAGGAAAGCACACTCTGTGCCCTGGTGCCCCTCCATCTGCCCAGGGTACGCCCTCGGCCGTGGGAGCCGGACCCAGCCCGCGAGGCAGCACCACCTGTGCCTAAGGCAGTCAAGGAGTGCGGGTCTGACCCCAGTCGTGCCACGTACCACCGCCTTCCCGTGCCAATAGGCAGTCCCGGAGTGGTTGGGTAGCATGTCCTTGTGACGTGGAGGTTGCGAGCCCAGGCCCACATCTCCCCCGGCGGGCTCAGCGTCAGGCTCTCCAGCCTCCCTGCCGGGGCCTGGAGCACCAGGCACACACTTCCCCGCGCCAACGCCGAACAACAATGGAGCAAGCAGGTGTGCCACAGCCCTCCCCCCCCCCCCACAGACACACAAGGGCACATACACACAGGCACGGCGGCATCTCCCGCCCGCGAGCGCCACCGCGGGGTCTGGGGGCGGTCAACAGTCCGGTAGGCCTTGTGACCGGACACCCGGGTACGGCCGCCCAGTCGGGTCCCGCAGGGAAGGCGGCGCGGACCGTGGGTAGGCGACCAGGCGAGGCCTTGACCCAACCCAACCCAACCCAACCCCCCCCACAGCCCACCCCTACGCCACAGCGGAGGCGGCTTGAACGTGGCGGCCCGCCACATCCTCCTCGCCCTATACCTCCACCACCGAGACCTACACCTCCCAGACCGACAACTCCCGGCCCCCCAAGCAGCAGCCCTGACGCCGGAAGCGTGGGCCGACACGGCACCAGAGGAGATAGCAGCCTTCCTCCGAATCACTTGCCGCCGGTTCAACAACGCCCTCGGCCGACGGAAGGGAACACCTTACCCACTCAGCGCACTCCTCTACCCGGCACACCACCCCCACCCCACACAACAGAAGCCCCCGGAGGGCTGGGCGTCTTTTCGGGACGCCCACCTGGCCGCCCCCGACGAGGCCACCGCCACGCGGATGGGCCTCACGGACCAGGAAACCTACATCAGAGGCCTCAAGACGAGCCTCCAAGAGGCACACCACTGGCACGCCCGCTCCCCCTCGCCCACACGGGGACAGGGGGGTTCACCCGCCCCCGACACCCACCAGGCCAAGAAGACCAAGACAGGTCAGGGGGCCCGCCAACGCGCTTGCCAGCAGGGCGCGACGCCCCGACCAAGGCCTGGGTCCAGCCACACCGCACCACCCCACGCCCAGACCCCCCGGGCACACCAACAACACCGCCACCGCCAGCGCCCGCCACCACCACCGTACCGCAGCACCCAAACCCTGCAGCCCAGTCAGCCACCACCGCCCACACACGTCCACACCATGTCAGGACCACCATACGCGCAGAGCCAGGGGACATGGCACCACCAACACCACCACCACGCCCCCGTCCCTCCCAACCCCTACCCCCTAATGCCCCCATGCTACAGCGACCCCCACCAGCTACATCCCCACCACGCCCCAGCACAACCAGGCCCCGCGAACCACCCACCCCACATAGCGCACATCACCGCACCACACCATCACGTATTCCACCACCACCAGCCCCTGCCACCACACCCACCAACGCCGGGGTACCACACACAACTGGCACACCCCCCACACCACCACCACGCGGTCCAGCACCACCCGCCGCCCCCGCTACACGGGCCCACGACATAGGAGCCACGGTACACCCCCATGGACCCGCGAGGAGCCGCGCACGCACACCAGCAACACCAGGGCCTAATAGGAGCGCCCCACCACCACCAACAGCCCCCCCACCCACACCCCATGCCAGCGAGCACCATCCACCAGCAGCCACCCATCACATACGGACCACAGCCCCACCCGGGGGCTCATGCGGCCGCCTCCCGGCCGCACCCCGGCACCACAACCAGTCAAGAACCGCAAGGGCCACACGGCGCACACACGCAACACCCACACGACCCACAGGGACGCCCAGACCCCCAGCCAGCATAACACCCACCCCAGCCCCCCCCACCACCACAGCGCCACCCCCACACCACCCCCCTCCGCCCCCCCCCCCGAGACCAGGCCACGGACACAACACTCGGCAGCCAGCACCAGCCGATTGACGTCGATACCCCCGCCGACACACGCCACCGCGAATCCCCCCTCCCGCGACCGCCACAAGAGACCCCATCACCGGACCCCACGCGCGACAACATCGACCACCCCCCCCAACCCACACCACCCCCCGCATCACACCCCGCACCACCAGCCGCTGCACCGGCCGAACGCTACGCCCTACACAACCCCGCAGCGGTACGGCAGCACCTCCGGGGACTCGGGGAACAGGACGTCGTGTGGTACCTCCGCACCTCCGGCACCAGCACCCCCATCTGGGCCGCCACCCTGGTTCAGGCGGCCACCCTGGGGGAAGGCGTCAGAGACTTCCTCTTCGACGCCTTCCTCCACGTCGCCCGACACGAGCGCCCCCCAACGCGCCACCCCAGACGGCGAGACCCCGCCCCCCACGGGGAGCCGGATCTGGGTGCCCCCCATCGACTGGGGGCGACACCTGGTCGGACACCCCGTACCGGGGCGGGTTGACACCAAGGGCCGCACCCGCTACCACGAGCCCGACATGGCCCACCCCCCACCCGACGCCACCCCCGACAGCACCAAAGAGTGGGAGCGGGAAACATGGGTAGCCCGGATGGCCTCCCTGAGCAACTTCCGGCATCACGTCCTGGAGGACATCCCCACCCCGAACGAGCAGCAGCCAGCCCCCTCCACGTACATGACCCTCATGTACAATCTGCACTACACCCTCTCCACCACCAACTACCACGCACCCACAGACCACTGGGTGGTACACGGCACCGACCCCCTCCTCCCCGCCGACTACACCCCCCCCACACACAACCCAGGCCCCGACACGTACGCCAGGGGGGACGACCCGGACGACCCCCACATCTGGGGCACGTGGGAACCCAAATCCCTGGACACGCTGCTCTGCATCCGCAGCGGCTACCAGGGCCTTGGTAGGGCGATGTATTGCCTCGCCAAGTGGACCCAACGGACCTGGGGGATCCCCACGGACCGATGGGTGTGGGTGGTCACGCTGCGCCCCCAGCAGAGGGAAGCCCCCCCAAACCGCAGGGGACCCACCCCCCCACGCCCCACCACCCTACAACTATGCCCGTACATGGTGGCAGCCCGCCTCATGACGCTGCTGTGGCCGGGCCCAGACACCCCCACCCAAAATTACCCCCACCTCACAGAGGAGGACATGCCCGGCATCCAGCGATGCTTCTTCCAGACCCTCGACTACCTCCAGCAAACACACCCGCACGTCCTGGAGCAGATATGGCCACCCCCCGGGTAACCCACATGCCCGCGCAGCCGAGACAACGCCGCCACGCCAGCACCAGCACGCACGGATTACCAGGGAAAACGCGCGGACACGCCCGGTGCCCGAACCTGCACCCTCGTTCTCGCTACTTACAGGACACAGCATCATACGCCCGCCCCCGAAGCCCAGGACCCTCCGCCGTCTCCCACAGCCTTCTCCGCCGCCTCCGACTCCACAACCTCCACCACCACGACCACCTCATCCACCACCACCACCACGTCCTCATCCAGCACTCCACCCCCCAGGCCGCGGGGGACACCTCCCAAACGGGCCTCCAAACCCGCCCCCACCGCGAGCAGCCCCGCCGCCGCCAAGGACCACGCCCTGACGAAGCCCACACCCACGACCCAGCCGAAACCCAAGGCCGCCGCCAAACAGCCACCCAAACCCGCCAGCACACCACGACCGCAACCCGCAGCCAAGCCCAAACCCAAGTCCGAACCCGGCGCCACGACAGCAGCGCGAGCCCGGCCCCCCGAGGACGTCCTCTATGACATCCGGCCCCAGCCGTCCCAGGCCGGAAGGCAGCAGCGCCCAGCGCGGCACCCCCCCACCGTAACCGACGCCACCGCCACCACCTTCATGGCGGAGCGGGCCGCGGCCGAAGCGCGACGCACCTCGTCCCGCCACCTCTCAAAGCCCGCACCCCAGGCCCACGGACCGCTCCCGACCAAGCCAGAACGACGCCAGGGTCCACCAGCAGCGTCCCCACCCCCTACCAACCCTCGATGACAGCCCACATACAACGCATGCCCCACTACCGCCGCCGCCGCGAGTCCCCGCCCAACACTGAGGCGGAGACCGTACGCGCACACCCGCGGGTCCACATCCGCGTCCGCCCCCACTCCCCACGCACCCCCACGGAACAGGACTACGAGGAATCCCCCAGGCCCACCACCGCCACCGGTCCCCACGACCCCGTCACACCCACCGACGCCCACTCCTCCGCCCAACACCGCAGGCCCGCCCAGGAACAGTGGTGGCAGCGCTGGACCCACACGCAGCTCTGGGAGCTGCGAAAGTGGGCCCGGGGAGAGCCCTCCCTCGAGGGCCTGGTCCATCGGCCCCGCAAGGGGTCGGTGGAGAACTGCCGCCTCCAGCCGGCGGGGGGGTGGATGCCGCATGCCGCATGGGAAGCCATGCTGGCCGATGCGCTCCACCCCCTGGGAGTCCAGCCCCGCAACCTCCCCGCGCCCCAGGACCACCCGTATGTCCTCAGGCGCCTGCGGGAGACCCTCCAGGAAACGCAGCGAGACGGCATCTGCCTGTGGGACATCACCCAAAGCCCAGCCCCGCACACACACACCCCCTCACCACCCCACAAGCGTCGGCGCACCGACACCGGCGACACCCACAGCACCCCAGGAGCCCTGCACGCGACACAACATGACGCGCCTGACCCCCCGGCCAGCAGCGCCGCCATCTAACCCCGTTGCCCAGCAAACCACCACCACGGGGCACCACGCCAGGCCCCGCCCAGAAGTCACCAAACGAACCGGACGCCGAAGGAAGCCAACGCACACGACAACGAGCACCACTACGCCCAAAGGCACCGAACCCAGGCCCGCTAATGTCGCAACCGCCTAACCGAGCCTGAACCCAAGCACAAGTCAAACCCGGGCCACACCCCGAAACCGCTAACTCTTGACTCCTAACCAAGCCCGCCGAGGGAACAACGTAACCACAGCCCACACCCACAGCCCACACAGCCGCCTAACCAGCCAGCTCCAGAAGCAAAGAGACACCTCACCAAACCCACCCTGACCAAAGCCCGTGTACATCAGGACGCGCGAGCCGCACCCCTGGGGCGCGACCGCCGCCACAGCACCGACGACACACGCCAGAGGACACAATGCTATTGCACCGCCGCACCAGCTGCCCATGCCTGTGCCTGCAGTGTACGCGCGCCCCTGTTTTTCTCTTTTTTGTTTTTTCTTTGTTTTCCCAAAAAAAAAAAAAACAAGTAGAAAAAAAAAACGAAAATTAGGGGGGGAGGAAGAGGGACACAACCACCCATGGCACACGCGCACCGCACACAGCACGCACACCGGTGAACAGGAGCCCAGTGGCCCAGGACACCGCACATGCAACACAACACACCGAGCGAGCACACCGGTGAACAGGAGCCAGCCGGCCCAGGACACCGCAGACACACCACAGCAAACCGCGCAGGCACACCGGTGAACAGGAGCCCAGCGGGCCGGGACACTGCACACACATAGGGCGGCCGAGGGACAGAAAAGAACCAATACCCCATGGGTCGGACGCACTGGGGCGACCCAGCCGACCCACCTGGCCTGTGGCAGGAGCGGTACTCCAAGGCCACTGGTCCGAGCCCGGCCAGGCTGCATCGGGGACCATGGCAAACGTCACCCGGAGCCATGGAAGCAACCGGTGACAGGCGAGCCGGTACACAGTCCAGGAGGGGGTCACCTGCCAAGCAGAGTGGCCCCGCAACTCAAGCCACAAGGGTGAGGCGGTCGTACCGTAGACAAGCGGGAGCAATACCCCTTGTGGTGAGAGATACTCCACGCGGCTGGGCAGCCCCCCAGAGCTGCCGCCCAAAGGAGGGGGCATGTGGCCCTACCCATGGACACATGTGGGGACAGCCTCCCACCTGGGACACATGGACCGGGTGGCCGCGACAATGCCTTCCCAAGCACATGCGGGAGCGGCTCAAGAGGCACCTGACATAGGGCAGTGGGAGGGACAGGACGTCCCCTTGGTAAGACCTTCTTCCTGCAATGTCAAAGGAGGCATCCCGAGGTCCCGAAGATACCTACTACCTACCTACCTGAGATCCTGTAGAGCATTACCACTTGACGCCACTGCAGTCTGGGCACGAAGGGATCTCTAGTGTCGTCGCATCGGCCGCGACAGTTTGCTCTGACCTTTCTGTCGCTCGCTGACTGAGAAACCTGGACCAGTAAATTTGTTGTGAGCACACTGCTCATTCCCCGTACACACACCAGGCACCACATGCTGAAACAGACCTGTAAGTGTCTAATGCATATGGCCATCCTGACTGACATATGCTTTTGACCTTTTGTTTTGAAGGTACTGAACCGGAAGTGAATGCACATGCCGCATGTGCGTCCTATAGCAATCAGTCAAGTGACACACGTCTGGATAATGCTCCATATCAGGATGCACTGCAGCCAAAGTAATCAGGATAATTGTCCTGGAACGCTGACCTTATCCTGTTTCTTTCAGCACGCTGTGCCTTAGTCCACCCTA
Source organism: Eutreptiella sp. 'Long Island Sound 2002' (assembly GCA_964036045.1). Lineage (NCBI taxonomy): Eukaryota > Euglenozoa > Euglenophyceae > Eutreptiales > Eutreptiaceae > Eutreptiella > Eutreptiella sp. 'Long Island Sound 2002'. The sequence continues at coordinate 101,547,041 of OZ038382.1, read as the reverse complement.
GCAAATCCGCATCACCCCAATGAAAATTTGTATCCTGTGAAGCCGGTTTGGACCCCCGTGGCCATCTTGGGGTCACTTGGGGTGTGTATCTATGTGCCGGCAAGCCGCCATTGGCTGATATCATACTCTCCCATCCACCTGACCTAACCCGATGTGATAGTGTGATAGGTTTGGCCATTCCGGCTATGAGCGGCCATATTCAGTACCGAAGCGCCGCCAGCGGAGATTTATATATCGGAATATCAGGAATCAACAGGGTTTTATTATCATAATGTTTCCCCAATTTTTCAGCCTTTCGTTCTGATGGTCAATGTATCGGCGACTGTCAGTTGGCTCACGATTTTGCGTTAACTGATTGGGTAACTGTTATTTCCAGATATTTTCGCGGAAACCCCGATGAAGGGTCAGATTTCATCAGTAAAAGGTTCGTTGCTTCCGCAATTTTCTAAAAATGCACTCGAAATTTTATTCTGAATTTTTTGCGATGTCGAAATCGGATTTTCGACTTCGACATCGCCGCACTTGATTTTGTTTTCTTCGAGTGGTCATACTCCTTTCCCTATGCCCAAATCAGGTTTCCCTTATACTTGCCACCCATTTGACTTGGAGATATAAGGGAAACAAAAGTGAATCGTGGGACCACTTTGAAGGGCCATATCTACGAGCGAGTGTGAGGAAAGAGAAAAAGAAAGGTTGCGTTGCAAGCGCCTTGGTCTCAACTTAATTTGGGAAGCATCAAACGCCTTTGGTGTGTACACATTCCTGGTGTAGCAAGGGATATTTGTCAAGAGGGTATAAAGTGATATATAACTCTTGGGCCGTGCAACCGAATATTTTAATGCGACTTTCGAGTGTACCGCATAAGTGTTGGGGTTGCATAGATACTTTCCTTGGGTTCCTACGTATTTTTAACGTGAAGTTATGACCATGGAGGGACATGGCATATCATGGTGGGAGCCACATTTTGATGGTATGTGTTATATGCATGGTATATGTCTTGATATGCTCACGCCCATGTTATATATCTTCGTGTGGCCGAAGAGATGGGGAGCCACACGTGACAAGGGCTTTGCCCATGTCCCAATTGTGGAATTCAAAGCGCTAGACTAAGTCTACCGCATATGTATTGCTCATGGTATGTTTGGCAAGGAAATCCATGAGTGCACTCCCATTTTCATGGGGCATGTAGATACGAGTGGCGAAGGTGTCTCCATGCACCTGATTGGGTATCCAAGTGGGGGAATTGTTCGCAAATGGTGGCAATCATTTGTGTATTGAACCATGAGCGGATATCATGGGTGAGCATAGAGATATACTATCATGACAACTTTGTATTATGACATATTTTCATGTTTTTGACCTCATTTTATGCTCATTTTTGTGTTTTCTGTGCTCAACTGGTCGGCTAACAGTAAAGTGCCTAGAGATCCGTGAACTATGGTATGTTGCTTAAATGTTGGCATATGCTTCGGTGTTGCACCTCACCATATGCCGGATCACGTGGTCACTTTGGCTTGGCACACGAGGCCTCACAAAATTAGGTCTCAAACTCATGAGCTGACTTGTGAAGCATGCCATGTACATAACCGGAGAGGTTTCGGAGCCAATGATGGAATATTCTTGGGCATGGACCTTTGATCTATATAACCCTTGTATATTACTTTCCGGTTTGACACATGCATGGAGCATATGAACATTTGCCGTATGCATTTTTGAGTATATAATTGAATATTAGGCACTATGGTGTGATTTGCCTGATTTTGCCATGTTGTGAGGTCATCTTCATGGAGCAGTTCTCCAAGCCCATTCGACTCCAAGTCCAACCAAGGTTATGTCAGGGTAGGGCATGGTCCTGAGAGCCACTCTAGGCCGTGACACGCCACCTCCCCCATTGGACTAGGATTTAGAGGCTTGGGAGTGAACACATATTTGGGGTTTGTGTAGTGACTGTTGACACATGGCATTCAGCCATCTCAGTTGACCTGGTTCAGGGCAATATGTTGGTGAGTCAAGGGAAGGTCTTGAGTCCAGGGAATGAGGGGTTTATGACCGTGAATTTGTACGTTTACCTCTTTCCCCAACTTTGCTTTATTTGTGTTCATATGCCAATTTCAGGGCTTTCCTCTTTGGTGCAATTCTTGTACATGCCCGCCACCGTGGGACGACCGGTGTGCTGAACGGAAGCCCGCAGTGTGGATTGGATTATTGCTGGATTTGTGGGATCTGGTTGCTGTTCAGGGTTGAAGGAGGATTGTATTTTCTTTTCTATATTTTTGGATTTTGGACCCTGGAATTTGAAGAATGCAATCGCTGATCCGGAGTAAATCAGCAGGGGTAACAGGCGGAAGGGGCATAGCGGGGGCCGGTCCTGGTAGGGACCTTCATTATGGTAGCAGAGGCTTACCTGCTGCCCCTACCTACCGCCGACCCGGGGACTTGGGCCCTTATGAGCCCTGCCCAAGTACGCCCCGGGTGCGTATTGTGGACTCGGTGGAGACCACGCCGGAGATTGGAGCCATAGAAGAACTGAGACGTTCAAGAGCATGGCGAACTCCGGAAGTTGAAGCCCGAAGAGAAGTACGACATTCGGGAAGAGGAGGACGTGACATGGAGGACCTGGTCTCCATGTGTGAGCGTCGCTGCCGAAAGGCATGCAACCTCCGCTCCGCCGCGGAGGACTCTGACGAGGCCTGCCATTCAGGCAGCAGTGGAGGACGGGCCCGGCGCTACCGGAAGCGCGGGTCACCCAAGTCCGCAGCAAGGGACGCCGGGGCTATGGATACGGACCCTAGCCTGGTCAGGCTGTGGGAATCCGAGGGGCACTCCGAGGGCTATCGGACAGCCTATGAGCCACCCTCAGAGTCGGAGGAGACGCCCGCGCCGATCGCCAGGGCGCATACGGCCCCCGAGCCCGCCCTGAAGCACGACGCCGAGGGCTTGGAGAGGCCAGCCAGGGCCCGGACGGCACCTGTGCCCCGGCACACGGGACCAGACACGGACGCCATAGGCGATACGCCCATGGGCGATGAGTCTGAGGCGCCGGGAACCGCGGGATGCGCTGGATCAGGCGGAAAGCACGCCGCGTGCCACTGCGAGCACGTGTCCTTCCTCATGGGCAAGTACCCGAAGATGGGGATGGACGCCATCGTGCACCGTCTCAACAGCCTGGACAACGCGAAGGACGGCCTAGAGACGGACGTCGCCAGGATCCTGGATGACCAGTCGGCCCTGGAGAAAGACATGGAGGAGCTGCGAGCGGAACGGGACCGGTACCGGGAGAATCTGGAGCTGGCCCTGCAGAAGCAGCAGCGAGTGGTGGACAGCCTCCTCCACCTGGTGGAGGACATGTCGGGACGCCTGAAAAGGCTAGAGGAGCTACAGCCCCTCGCCTCGGGTCCAGAGCTCCCGGCAAAGCCGGCCGCGGCAGAGCTGGTGGAGCGGGTTAAGACCCTCCGGAGCGCCATGGATAAACCCATGGGCGGCCCTCCAGAGGCACCCTACGCGCCTCCGCGTGTTGACCCGGGTGCGCTGCCGTTTGTTCCCATGTTCAGCGAATCCACAATGCTCGGGGAACACACGGCACCGGCTGGGTCCATGCGGGAAGGGCACGTAACCACGGACCCGAGGAGCCTGACGGTACAGATGTCCCATGCCGCCCAGGATCTACCGATCACGATGAATATGGTAGTCTTTGCGGAAGAGGAGATCCAGATCCAGAACCAGAACATGCAGGGACGAACCGTGGGAAGCGCCGACGGACATGGTCGAGGCCATCCAAGCGGAAACCTGTGGGCGAAGGATCCCAATACGGGGATATGGACGGCCGATGGAGCAAGTCCTTCCCGCATTCCAAACCCCATGGGTTCAGGCCCAACTGGACCGCACTCCATGGAGGAGAGGGATGTACGGGGAGTGTACTCACACCCCCCGGCCACAGGTGGTATCCGTCTCGGTGGAGTGGTGCCCGGTGACGTCGGAGACGCCATCAGGATTGACGACCTCAGGGGAATCAAAATCCCCTACTACGATGGCAACCCCTCCAACCTGGATGACTTCATCCTGGATTGGGAGGACTTTGCCGAGGAGGTCGTCGGCGAGATGCGGGGAGCGCCGCGGTATAAGTGGGTATGCCGGACATTCCCACACCGGCTGGCGCAGGACCTGAAGGAGGAGCTGCGGGATCAGATCCGGGAAGGACTGATCAGGACAGAGCAGGCCTGCCTCCAGTGGTTGGAGGATGGGGAGCGGGTGGACGCTCCGAATCAGAAGCTGGAGGACTTGTGGTCCATCCTGCTGCCGTTGGACCGCGGTGAGTTGAGGGTCCGGGAGTGGAACCGGTATCTGCGGAAGTACCGCAGATGCCTCAAGCGGGTGGAGGACTGGAACGAGGCCAGCGAGATCCGCCACCTCCTGAAGGACGTCCTCCCCGGCCAATGGAAGAGGCGAGTGGAGGACTATGAGAAGAAGCGCGCCAAGAAGCGGGTGGCGGTGAGGATCATGGCGGCGGAGGATACCCATGCGGGTATCATGGAGTTCTTCAGGAGGAACCTGGGCGAGCCCAACCGGATGTTGGGACTGAAGAACGCCGTGTACGTGGAGGTATTTGGAGACTCCATGGGGCAAAGGTTGCTGCGCCTCAACAACGTGGAGTGGAGGCGCGGAGAGCCGCTGAGGATGCAGGTCATCTTCGCCCGCATGAGCCTGGACGAGATCGTGAAGTACATCACGGTGGAGTTGAAGCTCAATGCGAAGAACGAGGCCCACGTGCAGGATCGACATGGTCATGGACAACGAGGCCACCGAGAAGACCGCCATCATCGGGAGATCCAGGAGGACACGGCCAACTCCGCGGAGGATGGTAGTGGAAGTGGCCAAGACCACTGGTCCCGGGAGGATCACGAGGAGGCCCATTTCTTCGCGTTTGTGGCGCACAACGTGAGGGACCATGGGCAGGATCGGTCCAGATGGAGCCGGGTGGGACCCAAGAAGGGCAACGCGCCAAGGAGGATCGGGAACCCACCGCTCTCGTTCCGAGAGTACAGGTCTCAGCACGACGGGTGCTGGGTCTGTTATGGCAAGGGAAACAACCATGCACACGACCACCGTCAGTGCAAGGTGTATGAGGCGGACAAGAAGGCCTACTTCGCCGCCCATCCCGAGAAGAAGCCCAAGGAGAAACGGATTTCCGGTTGGAAGGCGAAGGGCGGGGACGGGGGAAAAGGCCAAGGAAACGGCCAAGGGAAAGGCGGAGGAAGAGGCTATGGTGGTGGACCTGGCCAGGACCGACGAGTGAGGTCGATCGAGGAAGTTGCTGAGGACATGTTGAGGACGTTGGAGGAACTCAAATCCCAGCAACGTGGTGGACAAAGTCCTGGCGGATCGCAGCCGGAAGGGGCTGCGGGAAGTCAAGTCTAGAGGAGCCCCCACGGGAGTGGGACCTCGGAGGTCTCTCCTCCGAAAATCAGTGCAATCCCAGAGAATGTGAAGGCACATCGGGTGCCGAAGAAGGCTCCAGAAGAGCCAAAACCACTGAGTTTCGCCACTCCCAACCCCTGGAGCGCCCTGCCAAGGGAAGTTTATGTGGGTAAGGGACATGGCAAGAAGGAAGGAGCGACCACGGAGAGCCCCGTGGACGGGCAAGACCAACCCAAGATCTACACCATCCGTGATCATACCCTCGAAGTCCTGATGCACCCGGACGTGCTAGAGTTGCATGCCGTGAGAGTCGTCCATACACCGCATGGCGACGAGCGGCAGTTGCACTTGAAGGTGCGTGTACGGTGCGGACAAGAGGAATTGGTGGTGGATGTTCTGGTGGATACGGGTGCCCAGGTGAGCCTGGTCCGGAGAGGGTTGTTCAAGGAGGAATCCCTGCAGCCCAGCCGGAGACCGGTGCGCCTGAAGGTGGCCAATGGAGAGATCATGGGTGGTGGTACCCATGAGGCCACTATCAGTATGGAATTCTGGGAACATGAGCGCTTGAACCGCCCTGATCTGGCGAAAAGAAGCACTCTATCCGGGAACTTCTATGTGGCCGACATTACCGATTGGGATATGATCATGGGGTATGATTTCATGGTGGCAAATGCCATTGGAGCCCTTCCCCATCGTGCAACACTGGTCCGGGAGGATGATGAATGCCTAACATGGCTGTCCACGGACTATGCATGCGGATCATCCCAATGGAATGCTGAGGAAGAGGATAGGATCGTCCAAGCAGTGCAAGCTGTGGGTGCCAAGTCCAGAGGAGACCGTGGAGTTCAGCTCACGGAGTATGGAATGGCGCCGCAGGTGTATGCCAGGATGATCCAGACGCTGGGAGCCGAAGCACCTGAGACGGACGTCTTCGCTTCCCGGGATGCCCCACTTTTGCGGAAGTGTAGGAGGCATTGGCATCGAGGAGACTCAGCCTGGCACAGGCATTGGGGTTTGAAGGAGTGGGGGCCCATGTATTGGCATGGCTCCCTGGACAATACCAGACGTACGGTGGAGAAGATCATCGCGGATAGGGCGAAGGGGATCCTGGTCATAACCGGCATAGGATCCACCCCATGTCCGCTGGAGGGTCTCAAGTCGACGCTGGACTCCATCACCCTGAACGAGATGTCATTCGGGCCAGAGGAGGAGTTGTTCATCGACGCCAAGGGTGTATCAATGCCCTCCCCGGGTCAAGCGTGGGGTACCAAGGCTTTCCTGGTGGATGGGGCGCAAGCCCAGCCCACGGGTGATGAAGCATTCATCCGTTGGGTGGAGGCGGTGCCCATGAAGGTCATGTTTGAGCCCAAGGAGGGGACGGATCAGCCTATTGATGGCATTGACGTCCTGTCCCACGCCGAGATCGACGACGTCGTCAACTACATGCGGATGGGGATGCACGACCGTGTGGCAGCCAAGAAGAGGCGGGCCATGGTCACATCTCCGCATTGGTGGGATGACAAGATGTTGGTCACCGGCAAGTACGAGAAGGACGAGTTCGTGGCGAGGGTCATGGATCACATCGCGGACCAATGCGATGGTCCGGTTGGGTCGGACCCACCGACATGGGATTTTCCAAGAATGGGTGCCGATAGCGACAGTCACCAGCCCGATGCCGCAAATTTCCGAAGATTATCGGTGGGAAGAGCTCCCAATGACGATGAAGACGGCATATCAGACGAGGAGAAGTCGGACTCGGACCCAGAAGAGGCCTATACCGCAGTGCGGTCGGTTGTATCTATACCGAAGCAAGCGGCTGAAGAGGCCCAGGAGAACCCGAAGGTCGCCGAGCTGAAGGAGAGGCTGATCAGTGCCTATCCGCGGCTATTCAGTGGCGTCGCCAACAAGAACCCTCCAGATCGTGGGAGGTTTGGTACAGCGAAGATCAAGCTGAAGCCGAACCCGAAGATCTATCGTCATCGGGAGTACCAACTTCAGGGCAATCGGGCCGAGGCCATGAAGAAGCTGTTGGCCGAGTTCATTGAACGGGGATGGATCGAACCCTCCGACAGTGAGTGGGCCAGCCGAGCCTTCATTGTGCCCAAGAAGGAGAAGGGCGAGTGGAGGCTGGTGGTTGATTACGGAGGTTTGAACGAGCAGACCGAGCACGACTCGTACTCGCTTCCCCTGATCGACTCCATCCTCCAAAAGCAACAGAAAAAGCGGATTTCCACGGTGTTAGACCTGAAACACGGCTATCACCAGATGCCGCTACACCCGGACTCCAGGCCCTGCACAGCGATGTGGACGCCGCTGGGGCCCATGCAGTGGAAAGTGGTGCCTATGGGCGCCAAGAATGGCAACGCCGCTTTCCAGCGCATGATGGAGGACCTACTCGGTCCTGTCCGGGACTGTGCCGATCCCTTCGTGGATGACATCATCATCGGGTCCGGCACAGAGAACATGACTGAGGACGAGCTCATCGACGCGCATGAGAAGGATCTGCGCCGAGTGCTCAGCGAGTTGGACAAGCACAATATGGTGTGCAAGCCCACCAAGGCCTCACTCTTTGTGAAGGAAGTGGAGTTCGCGGGTCACGTGGTTGGTCACGTGCAACGCCGTCCCATGCCTGGGAAGCTGGCGTCCCTGCACCACTGGGAAAAGCCCCAGACCATCAGCGAACTCCGATCCTTCATGGGGTTCTGCAACTACTATTCGGGCTATGTCCGAATGTATGCAGAATTGTCAGGGCCGCTGCACCAGATGCGGCAAATGGGCAAGTTCGATGGCCCGAAGGGGAGCAAGAAGAAGCTTGCCTGGACCCCTGAGGCCGAAGATGCGTTCAGCCGCCTGAAGGAGCGACTCCTGGGGCAGCTGGGACTACTCTTGGTGGACCCGGACAAGGGATTCGTGCTACGGACGGACGCCTCGAACTATGCTGTAGGGGCAGTCCTCGAGCAGATCTGGGAGGACGGGACTCATGTTCCCGTGGCGTTTTGGAGCAGGATCCTGGCCGAGGGCCAACGCCAAACATGGACCGCGAGGGAGAAGGAGACATACGCCATTGTATGTGCGCTCAGGAAGTGGTCTGGCCACATCGGACTGCAGCCGGTGGTGGTTTGCACGGACCACCAGTCCCTACAGAGCTGGCACAAGGAGCATGTCGACACCCCCTCAGGACCAGCGGCTAGGAGGGCCCGATGGCACGAGACGTTCGCCAAGTTCGACCTCAGCGTCGTGTACGTCCGGGGGAAGGACAACACTGTGGCAGATTGCCTCAGTCGCTGGGCCTACCCCGCGGGCAAGGCGTGGATGGACATATCCAGCCATGGCGACGCCGAGGAGACCAAGGAGGCCAAGCGCATCATCGAGATGGAGAAGGCCATGGAGCAAGAGGGGGTCAAGTGCTTTGTGGTGATGGCAAGTCGTACGGACCTGGCCAAGTTCCGGGGTGCCCGCGTCCAAGCTATTCGGGAGGAAACCCTCGAGCAATGGATGGTGGCCCCTGTAGAGCTAGTCAGGTCGGTGCTCACAGAGGACTGGTCCGATGACTACGCGGCATCCGAGCACTGGAGCAAGTACTGGAATGCCGTGAGCGCCCCGTCGGACGACGAATGGCCCGAGGGCTTGACCGAGGATGGGGACAAGTTGTTCCTCAAGGACAAGCTGCTGGTGCCCGAGAACCGAGTGGAGGAGCTCATTGACCATTGGCACAACGCCCAGCTCATGCATCCTGGCCGAGACAAGATGCAGCAGGACCTGGAGTGGCGTTTCAAGTTCTAGTACAAGTTCAAGTACTACGCCATCCTGGATAGGTACCGCAGCGACTGTGCCGTGTGTTGGGCCACGAAGAGCCCTAACCACTCCACAGCGGGCAACCCGGTGTATACGGCTATACCGGAGGCTCCTATGCGGTCCGTGGCCATGGATGTATTCGCCATGCCTGAGGTCACCGTGGAAGGAGAGACCTACGACTGTGTCATCCTGGCGGTGGACAGGCACAGTGGGTATATCGTGGCGGTCCCTGGCAAGAAGTCCAAGAAGAAGGACAAGAAGGACAAGCATGGAGTGGGGCTGCAGGCCAAGACCGTCGCTAATGCCATGATCAGGCATTGGCTGACGATTTTTGATGTCCCGGCTGTCATCTGCAGCGATCAGGGCAGTCAATTCGTGGGGACGTGGTTCAGGATGATGTGCAAGCACATGGGAATTTGGCACGCCAAGACCGTGGCATACCACAGCCGGTCGAATGGCTGGGCGGAGGTGGCCGGGCGGCAGATGTTCGAGAAGTTCCGCCAGCTGCACATCGACGAACCGGGCCGGAATTGGTACAATTCGCTGTGGAGGGTACTCCAAGCGTATCACGACCTTCCGGGGCCCACTGGACTGTCGCCCCATCGCATCCTGTTCCTACGGGATCGAGTGTCACGCACTGTCCCGTGGTTGAACCATGGCAAAGTGGCCCGAGATGCGAACGCCATGATGGCTGAGGCGGACAACACGGCGGCCAAGGTGTGCAAGGCACTACAGGACGAGCATGACAAGAGGGCCAAGTACTTCAAGCAGGGAAAAGTCCAGAAGTATGCTCTCCAAGACACCGTGTGGGTGGAGCGGCACCACAAGGATGTCCTGTCCAGGCATCGGCAGGCATCTTGGTATGTGCCAGGGGTAATCGTTCGGAAGGTCAGGCAGGATGTGTATGCGGTTCGTGTGGGGGATAACAAGATCCTGGACCGCGACCATACCCAGCTTCGTCCCCGAGCACCAGACCCCAGCGGACGTCCCGTCACCTTCGAGTTCACGGCCGGCGATGTGGACTCGGACGACGAGGGTGAGGACGATGACTTCACCGCTGAGAAGATCCTGGCAGACAAGCCGGACCCGAGGACGCCTGGGGGTAGGCTTTATAAAGTCCGTTGGAAGGGATTCGCCGCATCCAGGGATTCGTGGGAGCCTCCGAGCAGTTTTGTGCCGAGGTACACCACGGTCTGGATGGACTACCTGAAGAAAAAGAATATTTCTTTGGATGTCAAGGATGTGTTGGTCCATTTGGTTGCTGCTGTAGCACCATAATGGATCCCCCCTGGTATTTTGTTTGTTTCTGTGATTGAGGAGACGGGTGAGGGCGTTCATCCGGGGATTGTTTGGCCTTGATTGGCCATATACCCCCTTCACTCATTCTCCACATATATATTTCATTGTGGTATACTTATTTAGGTCGACCGACGAGGTTTTTCTATCTTTGATCCCCTTGGTCCATGTTGTAGATCAAGAGGAGACCGGATATGGCGTAGGGCGCTGAGTATCAGTGTCCTCACCCCTCTCTTGGGGCATGGGGGACGCCTACGACGTGTGTGGGGCCTGCATGTGTCCTTGGGACATGGGGGGGGGGGGTTGGAGCCCATTGGGGTCCTCCCGTCCTCTCTTCAATGACTTCCGAGCGGTAACAACGCTCTGAGAAGGGGGGTGAAGCCGGTTCGGACCCCCGTGGCCATCTTGCCTGTGCTTCCCAAGCAGGATATGCCCATCTAGAGAGGGCATCCGCCCCTTCATTATCCTCCCCCCGCCGATATTCGATAAATAGATTAAATCGGCTTAAACACTCATGCCACCTCCCCCTGCGACCCACTGGCCCCGAAATGGTACAAACATCCTCTTTGTACCATTCAACGATTGGACTATGGTCTGTCCGCACTGTCACTCTCTGGGAACCTATCCAGGATTGAAACTTCAGCGGACAGCACACAATGGCATACGTTTCTTTTTTCCGGGGGGTCCAGGCATACTGACCCGTATCGCGTATTTTTGTAAGGCCATTAGCCTTTTCCCCCTGCAATTTACGGGAGCAAAAGGCAACTGGATGCCAATTGCCATCATCCTGACGCTGCTCCAATGCCCCACCGACCGCATAGTCGCAGGTATCACAGCGTATGCGCCAGGGTTGGTCAGGCTGTGGCAAATATAGGCTGATCTTCTGGCTCAGCGCAGACTTGAGATGTGTGAAGCCATCAATCATAGCCTGGGTCCAGGTTATTTTAGCTTCCTTAGGTGTAAGTTTTGTGCGCTTAAGTTTAGCGGGGAGGTTAATGTCGTTCTCGGGGGCATGGGGGTCTGGCGCCTGGTACTGATATTTCCCTTTAAGGGCTTCGATCAGGGGGGCCGCGTGTTTCGCGAAATCTGGAATATATATTTGGTACCACCCTACCAAGCCCAGAAAGCCCTTCAGTGTTTTTGCTGTATTTATAGTGGTATGATCCCACTTGTCCAGGGCTTCTGTTTTGGCTGGGCTGGGGTACGGTCTACCTCATTTAAGGACATGCCCCACGTACTGTACAACACTTTTCAAAAATGGCACTTGGTGGGCTTCACCGTAAGTTTAGCCTCCTCCAGTGCCTGAAAAAGGGCAACTAAATCCTGATAATGCTGTTTAATATATCCCCCACGGATTACAGGATCCTCCATTGTGACGTGGAGCGGTATGTCCCGCTGTTGTGTGGGTAATTGGCCTTTGCCTGACAACGATAAAATGTCGTCGATATATGGTGTGGAAGCAGGGTATTTACGTGTAACATGCTGCACCATTTCCTGAAATGTTGCAGGCCCCACTTTTACTCCCATTCGGAGGACGTTCCACTCAAATACACCAAAAGGAGTGCAAAAAGCCATCAAGTGCTTAGAGTCCTCCTCAAGGTGCATTTGGCGGAACCCGTCCTCCAAATCGATCAGCGAAAAAATGAAGTTGCCTTGCTGATTGGCAGGCTGATCTCTGACTATGGGTAAAGGGGAATTTTTCCCCTCCAGAAAAGAATTGAAAAACCTATAATCAATGACCAGGCGCCATTTGTTGGTGCCTGGTTTTGGTACCAAAAAAAAACGGAATACCCAGTGAGCATCCCCTTCCGCTTTCCTCAGCATACCGCGTTTGCGGAAATTTTCCAATTTTTCCAACAACACTTGCTCCCTAAGACCTACTGCACGAATGGGCTTGGCTGCCAGCGGCCCAGGAAGTTCCCGTAACAGTTTTCACTGTACCTTCGCATGTGGACCACGCGCTGCCTGAGCTGCTGCGTCTATCCCGTCCACATGCTTGGTAGCAAAAACTGTTTTCGCAAAGTGCTACATTAATTTCTGCCTGTAATATTCACCCTCAGGCCAGTCCTCATCCGCCTGAATCACTGAATCAATGCTGCATGAGAACTGTCGATGTGCAGAGCCTGTCTGATATGTATCCGGACCTTGTTGAAGGTCTCCGACCACCTGCACACCCCTCTCCTCCAGCTTACCACGACCACCTCTATGCTTGAACTCTGAGCAATACTGCTGCCTGCGCCTCCACGTGCGCGTAAGCAATACTGCAGGCTGCTCAGTGGATCTATTGTGTACAGATTCAGGCTCACTGCACACAGAAATATCAGATGGGCCTCGAGTGTCCTCCAGGGGTAAATCCCAGTCGTCCATGCTATCCCCCTTCTGCTTGTTCTGTGGCTGTGTGTGTGTGTCTTCAGGATCTTTATCCTGACCGTCCTTATGCCGAAATGCATCAAACCCGACAAGACGCATGGGCTCTTGACTGTGTAAAATTTCGCCCTGGCTGTCAACCAGGAGTGGTGATCCGACCGGTATATGAACCCAGTCCAATGCCACCTCACCCATGGCCCACCACCACCCGTGTTCCTTGCGTGTTGGCATGACAGCCAGCCCCCGGGCCTCATCCATAAACGTTTTCGGTACAGACTCCGCCCATCTGTCGGCAGGGGACGTAGCCATAACACTTCCCCCTTCCATGGCTGATGAAACCCATCACACATAGAATTCCAAAACTGTGGCAGTTTCGCCATGTTCCCAGACGAAAAGGCATCCACTGTAAAAATCAAATCATCCCCAATTGACCGCATCCACTCATCTATACTCCTAAAGACATCTAGCGGAAGCGAAACAGGGGCTACCTCCTGTCGTAACACTCGCAACTTACGGCGCCTTGACTGCTTCAAAACATGCAACACAGATCCATCCTGTCGAACACGGGACTCCCTCAACAAACGAAGGTGCATGCTGTCTGTCTTCGCAGCTGAATCACACTTCCCACGCAACCAACTCTGCCCTGCAGTCACCCGCTATACATCGTACGCTGTAACGGCAAAACCCTCAGCGTCTGCCCACAGATCAAGAGCCTGGAGGTGGCAAATCTCTCAGAATGCATATTCAGGTGGATCCACCAGAGCCGCATTTGTTTCCACCCTGGGGAATCCCCACTTCCCCATGAACTCATCAGGCGCGTATGGAATTGGGCTGCAGTCCCTATCCCACCCTCCTGATTCTGTCTGCTCTCTGGACCCTGCAGCCATGGCGGTTAACTCAGGAACCACTCCGTCACTCAAAACAGCATGTAGCAGCCCCCCGGCCAATTCTGCATGCTTGGCTGCAACCGAAGACGTAGCTTCAGGAGACGAACCAACAGTCCTGTGGACCAGGACCTAGGAATTCTGTTCAGGAACTGGAGGGTAAGCACCCTCAGTCTGCAGGAAATACTGACTATCTGCCCTTCTCTGCAGGCTTGACATTAGGCACACAAACGCCATTGCCATCTCCTCCACCCTAGGTAGAGGGGGCACCGTGTGCGCCACATTAGGCGTCACAGGCCCCGGTGTCCGACAGACACTTGAGCCGTTGCTCGTCACACCACCCAAAGCACTCTCACCGTTCTCCACACACAACCAATAAAAACACCTCAAAACAACAGAGAAAATATGTTGTCAATTTGTTTGTGGCGCATGGTATGCCGACACACTGTCGGGGTTAGGGGAGGTTTGGGGGATCAGGGGGGGTATTCTGGTCCATCTGCACTCCTGGAGGCTGATCTGACACACCAGTACTGCCAAATCCAGCCTCCCCTCGTGTGGTGCTGTCCAGTTCTGTCACTTGTTGTACCTCGGGGTGAGACGCAGCTCCAGCACCATCTGTGCTATCCTGTCCCCCTGACGCACCGGAAAATTTTGATCACTATCGTTGGCCAGGACTACTATGACATGGCCCCTGTAGTCCTGATCAATGGTGCCAGCCTGCACTGTAACCCTATTCCTAGTTGTCAGCCCCGACCTACTCCTAATCTGACCATAGGCATGACGAGGCAGTTCCATGGCTAGGTCTCTATCCACTAACGCCTGGCTACGCGCCGGCACTGTGGTCGGCCCTGCAGCATATATGTCATAGGCCGCACTTCCAGGTGTGGCCCTGGAAGGCATTACAGCCCCCTCTGTCAACTTGCGGACCTTGAGGCATACTGAACTGGTGTACAGACTCAACACTGCCGGCGACATAGCGCTATGTACAAAATTCTGACCCTGTGGAATCCAAATTGAGCAGTCCTGCGGTGACTCAAAAGTGTCTGGATTCCGTGGTGCCCATGGGGGAGAAGGGGGGGGCTCCATACGAGGTGAATCTGGTGTCGTACCAGCTCGCTCTGAAAAATCCAAACGAAGGGGGGCACAGTGATGGACATCTGCTGTACCCCCTTCCTACAGGTTTCGTTGATCCTGCGGACTCGTTGCCCCATTTCACGGGCCTTTTTTTCCAGGTAAGACTTCTCGTGCTTCACAGGGTCACACTCAGGGCACCCGAAACGAACTCTAAAATGTTTCGTGGTGTGCATGGTGTAACCCTGCTTATCACAACCGGGCGTCAGGCATTCAGAAATAAAATAAAATATGGGCAATTCAGAAAGATGTATGCTTGAATCCCTCTCTGAGTGACTGTCTGCTCCTCCCTGTTCCCTTGCTGTGAGACAGTACCTGATGTCTGATCGGGCGCGAACATGATACCTGGATTCTCGGCTTGTATTTTCTGACATCTTGCCTGCGGAATCGGTTCCTGTGACACAGATGCAGTCATACTCGCTGAGCATGCACCAATGTTGTCGTGCACATGCTGGTAACAGCGCGTGGGTTTGCGTGTAATCAGCCTATCTGGAATCTTAACCAAACCCGGCTGACCAGGCACCACCGCCAACCCGTATTGTAACAACAACGGGTAGCCGACAATGAGACGGGGCCCGATGTCAGCAACATGTACAAGCACTGCCTGAGGTGGGACGCGCGGCCGCACGCGCCGCCCTACGCTACGGCGTGGCACAGGGCTGGATCCTGGATGAGACCGCACGCGACAGCGTGAACATCCAGGAGGCCGTCGACCGAGTCACCCACGCGGGAGAGGCGGCAGTGGCCTTGCACACCCGGGGCAGCCACGGCGGACCCGCAGAGGGGATCATTGTGGAGCCCTCGGGAATGGTGCTGGTCCTGGCGGCCGACATGGTCCGGGGGGTGCTCCACGCATCCCGCGTGCGGCAGGCGCGCCCACAGTGAACCATCCAGGTTTACACCCCCCCACGGGCGTGGCCCTTCTCCACGTGGGCGGTGCTCGCCGTCATGTGGCACCTGGCACCGGAGGACGCCCCCGAAGGGACCGCGGAGGAAATCGCCCGGCACCTCTACACCTGGCCGGCCGGCCAGGATTACCCCTGGCGCAGGCCCCGGGGCGGCCTCCCAGTGGCACCCGCGGCGGAGGGGCTCAGCCTCGCGGCAACCCTCCAACGGCACCCCGACAAGGGGGCACGCCACTTCCTACAGACGGGCACGCCCCTGGCCGCCCCGCCAGACTACGGGTGGCCATGGGACGCAGGGGAGGCGCAACCGCTGCCGGGCCCCTGGGTCCTCCCGTTGTGGTATTTGCCCATGGGCACCCTGGCCCACGCCACTCAAGCCGTCAAGGGGGCTTTCCCGTAGCCGCTCCCCCCCGGCGTGGCCCTGCTCTGCAGCCTGCAGGCGGGGGCGGCCTGGGTACGGTGGAGGGAAGGGGGCGGGCGCTCGAGGCCCTATTTCCCCCTGGTCCAGGGCCAGGCGCTACTCCACGCCGAGGGCATGGGGACCGTGGAATGGGGGGCGATTGTGCCCGGCACAGCGTGCAGGTGGATCACTGCGGCCGCCCCACAGCCCATGCGATCGCCGCCGGCGTGCCACGGCCTCCTACGAATGGTCCCCTCTTTGGCCCCCCAACAGGCCCTTACGAGGGACGTATGGAGGGCCATACTGAGCCACACCAGGGAGTGGCTAACGAACCCGGGTGCACGGTACCCGCCGGGGCCGGTGCGAGAACAGCTCACGGCCCCCACACCCGGGGTCCGCCACGCCCTGCACAGGGCGTCGGCTCTCACGGAGCAGCTCAACGACGAGGTGCTAGACCTGGCGCTGCAGCCGCTGCGGGTGCTTTACCCGCAGACCCACATCCCACCCGCGGGCACGTCCAACCGCCTCGGCCGCCTAAGTTTGCAGCGCCGCGTCGGGGCCGCGCACCCGGGGAGCGTGGTGGAACAGTGGCTAACACTCCGCAACCCGTCCGCCGCGCAAGGCCACTGGTACCTACACCAACTCCTCTTCCTACCACGGGCGGCCCCGGAGCACCGCCGGCAAAACCCGTACCACACGCACCCGGAGCGCCGAGGCGCGCAGAGCTTCCCGCAGCCGGTCCCGCCCGCCCTCTTGCCGGGGCAGGCCCCGGAGGCGCTGCAGCAGGGCCCCCCGCTCGACACCGCCACCACGGTACAGCAAAGGGGAAGCAACGACGTGGATGGTGCCGAACTGGACTGCACGAACTGCAGAGCGGTGGCCTGGACGGCGGCCTGCAGGCACCTCGCCCGAGATACCACGGGGCTCAGGCAGTACAGACCAGCGGACCGCACGGCGCTCACGTCAGCGGTCGCGGCCGTCACCATGGGTCCCGTGGCGGCGTGGCCGGCGCATCTGCTGCCCGACGTACCCTGCCGCAACACGCAGCCCCGCCAGCTGGCCGCAACGCACGCGCCGACGGCATGCCTCACGGCGGAGCAGCTATACGTCGTCGCGGCGGCGCTGCTGGGAGACGGCAGGGAGAGCTTCGTCCACCACCACGGCCTGGCGCAGATTGCGAGAAGCATACAAGGGCCGCAGCGCGATGCACCCCAGCACTGGCACGCCACAGTCCGCGGGCGCACCCGCGTCTGGGATGCGGGCGGCGGCACACCCCCTCCCGGGCCTCAGCAGTGGGAGGCACTGGTGCTGCAGACAGCAGGCTACCAGGCCATCCTGCACGGCCACGCCGGAGGGTACCGGTGGCACGTCCTGGCCGGGGGCCCCTCGACTGTCTGGCACAGCACCGCCAGGCAAGGGGCATTCCCGCCCCTACCCGACGTCAACTGGCAGCAGGGGCCCACCCGGGCCTACCATAGATCGGCGGACCCCTGGCCGCTGGCAGTCCTGCTACAAACCGTCAGCTCCCCCAACCAGAGGCAGGAACCAGGACGGGTCAACCCCCCCGCACTGGCGTGGAGCCCCGACCAGGAGGAGCATCTACGGGCCGCGTGGCAGGGAGACGCCATGAGGGCCTCGGACGTCCCGGACCTCCACGCGGGGCCAATCACGCACGCCCGCCCGGCAGCTACCCTGGCGGTGGCCCAACGGGGACGGCAGAACCCACAGTGGGTGGTCTGCATGTTCAGCCCGGCGGATGCGCACATGGTCGTCTGCGACCCCGAGCGCCTGCCAGGGCCCAAAGCCGTAGTCCGCATGGCGGACTGTACCTGCATGATCGTCAAGGCGCTACGGGAGGGCGAACACCACGCCCTTCTGCTCCAGGTCCGGCTGAAGGACAACGCCCGGGCGGCGAGGCCGGGGGTGTGGCCGGCAGCGGCGCACCCCGCCGACCTAGAGCTCCAGCTGGCAGTCCCAACCACAGTGTAACCACTGGCTACAAGCCTTCCACGACCTACGATGGAGGGGCAAACCCGACCGCCAAATCGGCTCCACGCACTGGCAAGCGTGGCTGCAGGCAGACGCGCAGCGCGATGCCGTCTGGAGTCTCGGGCCCGCGCACGCGACACGAGCCCTCGATGCGGCGGCCGCGGGCCGCGCGCTGGCGCCACACACGGTTCCGCTGGCCAACCTGCCCTTCGAACCAGCGACAGAGGGCGCCATCCGGAAGTCGGTGCCGCTCAACCCTGCGCGAGGGGCCACGGAACCAACGAAATGCCCCCTGTGTGCAGACAAGTACTACACAAGCGGGGCAATGCTGGAACACCTGGCGTGGCATGCAGTGCGGGCTGCAGCCCCGGTGGACGACAAGGAGGCAGCCTCCAACATTCTTCAAGGGAGGGCACGGAGGTCCCCATGGCACGCCCCGTACGCCCGGCGCTTCCCGCCCCAGGCGGCCGACCACGCAGACGGTGAAGAGGAGGCACCCGGAGCGGCCCCGGGGACCGGCGGTGCGGCCCAACAAGGGTCCATCCCCGCGGGGCTGGCCCCCCTGGCCCCCCTGTGAAGCCCGCTGGGAACGGGCTCTCCGCACCCCATGGCTCCGGCGCACCCGGGAGCCCTGGCTGCACCAGCGGACCCAGTGGCGATGCCGATGCAGGATGGCTGACTCCAGGAGGACACGGCGGACGACGCCCTATGGCTCCTCTCGTGGAACCTGCGCAACGGCCTCGTACCGCCAGACCGGTCCCTCCGGGACACGCTCCGGCGGCGCCGGGGGCCGGCGGCCTGTACCGACAAGGAGCACCTCATCACCGGCATGCTACCCCAGGAGGGGGGCTTTGCCGTCATGCTCAAGGAAACAGGGATCGCCACCCGGGCGCAGGAGATGCACGTGGCCGCGGCGCTCCGGGACAAGGGGTACACCCCCTTCTTCAGCAGCCGGCTGGCGGAGACGGGAGCCACCTCCACCTCGAGAGGGGGGGGCCTCCTCACCGCGGTCAGCAGCAAGTACGTGGCGGAGCACGAGGTGCTCAGTTTCACGGAAATTGTCCCCGGGAAGGCCGCGGCCCTGGAGATCCGCACGGACGGGGGAGGCCTCACCGTCATCAACGTCTACGGGCCGCAAGCAGGCTGCTCCCCGTGGGCGGGACGGGCGGCGTTCAGGGCCGACATACAAATGTATGCCACGGCACGCAGCCTCGGTGGGAGACACCCGGTGATCATTGCGGGTTACACCAATGTCTACATGGATGCGACCTCCAACCCGGCCACGGAGCACTTCCGCGCGGGCTGGGAGGCCTGCGGTTTCCGGAGGGCCACGGCAGGCGGCAAGGAGGACATGACCCCCACGCTCCACCCGTCCCGGCACAGGGTGGACACCTTCCTGGTCAACGAGCCCCTCCTGCCGTGGTCCCTGCGGGAAAGCGTCTGGGCTCGCGGCATGGCACACCCCCGGGTGATTGGCTTGGACCACCTCCCGGTCCGCCTGGCCTTGCTGGGCATCCTCAACGCAGCGGGGCGCGCGGCGATGCCCACCCCCCACAGCCACACGGAGGGCCGCCCCCTCCCGTACGACGCCGAGGCCGCGCGAGTCCAACACTGCCTGTGGGCGGCGGTCAACGCCGCGCAGGATGAACCCTTTCTGGCGCCCTGGCTGGGTCCCGCAGAGCAGCACGCCTACGGGTCCATGCCCGCGGCCGCGGTCGACAAGGTGTTCGAACACCTCCACGCGGCGCATGACGCCCTAGCGCGTGTGGTGGGACGCCAGCGGCCGTCCCCGGCGGGGACGGACCTGGCGGAGGAGGACCCCCCGGAGAGCGGAAAGTGGCTCCAGGCGGCGGTCCTCAGCTATGACACCCTGGCAGCGTGCGCGCCGGCGGCGTACCAGGCGGACGCGGCACGGCATGGCATCTGGTCCGAGGCGGCGCTCCGGCTCGCGGAGGAGCTGCAGGGTGCGTCGCCCGGGTTCCGCCCGACCACACAGGGCCAGCTACAAGAGGAGCTGGAGAGGCAAGCAGCCACCCTCGGGGAGGACATTCGCCAACTCCGCGCACTCCTGGCGGCAGACCGCAAGCGCGCCATAAAGGACGTCTGGCGCCGCCACGCCCCCGACATCGCCCAGCGGTGGAAAGCCGTGCTGGGAGCCATAGAGGTAGAGGCCCCGGGCCCGTCAGGCCTCTGGAACGTGCGGGTCCCCAACACCCGAACGCTCCTCACGGAGGCCCACGACGTGATGTTCGCAGTTCCCGCCTTCTGGCAGGAACTGTATGACAAACGCCCGGTGGACCTCACAGGCTTCCAGGCAGTCCTCGGCCGCCATGTCCCCTGGGTCCCTGACAGGGCCTGGACACAGGTCCAGCAGTACTCCATGCAGGACCTGCAGTCCGCCCTGGACAAGGCTGATGGCAAGGCCCCAGGTCCCAACCACGTGGAGGCCCGTTTCATCAAGGCCCTCCCGGCACCCGTCCAGTGGCTCCTGGTCCACTCCTACCGGGCCATCCTCCGCGGCGCCCCGCCACCGATGCACTGGAGGGACGCGCACATCTGGCTCAGCCCCAAGGTACCGGGCTCCGCCAGACTGGACGACTACAGGCCGATAGCCCTGGGCCAGCTGGACATGAAGCTACTCACGGGCCCCCTCATCCAGCGCATCACGGAAGTGCTCACACGGCACGGGTGGTCAGCGACTGGCAGCAAGGGGCCCTCCCTGGCTCCAACACAGGCCCCCCACTGTTCATGGCGCAGCGGCAGCTCCAGCGGGGAAGGCCCAACTACGTTTTCTCCTTCGACGCCCGCAAGACGTTCCACACCGCCCCGCACGGCATCTTCCACCTCATCCTGCGCCACCCCTCCGTGCTGCCGAAGGTCATCGACCTCCTGCTCTTCCTCCACACCTGCGCCAGGCTGCGCATCGTCACCGCACAAGCGCTAACGCAGCCCGTCCACATGCTGCGCGGCGTCCGGCAGGGCAACCCTGAGAGCCCCCTGCTGTACGCACTCCTCCTGGAGCCCCTGCTCAGGGCGCAGGGGCACCGCCTGCGCCCGCCGGGAGGGGCCGAGCAAGGCCTCATCCAGGCCTACATCGACGACCTGCTGGTAGTGGCCCACACGCTGCAGCATTTTGTCGAGGGCGGGGAAGTGGTGGCCGCGTACCTGGGGATGATGGGCATGGAGCTCAACCCCCGCAAGTGCGCCATGGCCACCACGGCGGGGGTCCCGGGCCTGCATGTGCGCCTCTGTCCCCACCTGCAAAACCCATGCCACTGGGTACCAGCGGCGGACTCGCTCCCCTACCTGGGACTCCAGCTGCAGCCGGACAGGGAGTTCTCCCTGCAGCGCAAGCACCGGCTGCGCCTGGCAGCGGTGCACCACTGGTGCCTCAGCACCCTCCCGCCACCAAAAGTGGTGCAGGACGTCATCCTGGCGATCCTCGGGGGGCCGACACAGTACATCGCCCCTTTCATCGCCGACGACTCCGACACCGCGCGCCACCTGGACCACATCACGGTCCAGGTCGCGAAGAACAGGGCGCGGTACGCCTTCGACGCCTCGCGGGACAGCCTGCAGGATGACCGGACCCTGGGGCTCACACGGGTGCCAACGCGGTGCCAGCAGACAGCTGTCGCCCTCGTGGGTACACTCGTGCACCAACGCTCAACCTCCCTGCGCGCCGAGGTCACCACGATGTTCTGGGAAAGAGCCGGCGGGCACGGAATATGTCCTGAGGTGCACTACCCCGTCTCGAAGTTCGCAACTCTAGCGGGAGGTGACTGGGTCCACCGCATACCTCGGGCCCTAGCTGCCCTGGGAGTGGGGCTCTACAACCCCATCGCGTGCCCCAGGGCGGCCCACATCCAACTACAGTCCCCACCGGGCAACATCGTCACGCTGCGCACCGTCAAGCTGTGACACCGCGACACGTGCCGCCTGACAGTGCCGCACAGGACGCCGTGGCATGGGCACCACGGGCCACGCCACCCCTTCCCTGACAACAACGACCCGTGGCCGACGGCGGTGCAGGAATGCCTCAACCAATACGCCGATGAACACCTCCACTATTGCCGCCGCGAGCAGGAGCCCACCAACCGACCCGGGTGGCGCGACGCCGTGGTCCACCTCTTCCACACCACCGGCACACGGGACCCCCGCCTGAGACTCGTCCACCCCACGAGGGCTAAGCAGGACGCCCACACCGGCCCACGGGTGACCCCGGACGGCCTGCACCTCCACGTCGGGGGCTACCACCGCCGGGGCGGCCTATCCGTCCCCACACGTGGGGCGGTGTACCACCCGCCGGCAGCCCTCATGTACATCCTCCACGACGTACTCGCGGAAAGCGAGCACCGAGAGCCTAACACGGATGTGGCGTGGCCCGAGTCCCTGCGCCCCTTGCCCCACGCGCCGGCGCCGGTGTGGTTGGTGACCACGGACGACCAATGCACCCGAGCGGCGGGGCAAGCGCAGCTCCAGGCCGAATGGGTAATAGTGCAGGTGGGGGCAGGCCAGCCCAGGCCCGGTGGACTCCCCCGTGGCACCGCCCAGCTGGTAGCTAGGGGGCTGCCGCACGACCCACACATCGCAGTGCACGCGCTGGAGGACCAGCCGGAGGAAGAGGGACACCTGGTGGTGCACCAGCGCGGAGGCCTGGCGTGGCTCAAGGAACATGTGGCGGCACTTTGGTCCTGGGCAAGCAAGATCGCCGGAGCAGAAATCCGGCTGCACGACCACCCCGCGATCAGCCCCGGCGACACCAGGGCGCTGAGCGTGGACCAACTGACCCCCAGCCAACCCGACGCCCGGTTGCACTCCGCCGACCCCAACGCGGGGTGCCTCAGCCCCAGCGGGTACTACTGGACCACGGAGGCCTGGGGCCACACCTCTTCCGACGTGTCAGGGGGCGGACCCTGCAGACACGCCACCAGCGTCGCTCTCGCCGCCCACCTCACCCGCACGTGCGCGGTGGCCATCTCGGGCACGGTGCCCGATGGGGAAGGGGTGGCCGCCTCCCTCTCCCTACAATACGGCGCCCACCGACCATGGGTCCACACAGTGGAGGCCGAAGTCATCCTCCACCTCCTGCGACACGCGGATCGCGAGCGGACTACGGGGGTCCCCGCGGGCGCGGCGAAGGTGGTCAACCAGATGCCCCTACGTTGGCCTCGGGACGGCCTTTGCGCGCGAGGGCGACACGCCGGGCACCCAGTCAAGGGACGTCCGAGCCACCTGGCACCACAGTGACGCCCTACTGCACACGGCGGACTGGGCGGCGTCCCAGGACACTGTCCTGCAGAACACGCCCCCGGACCCTGACCACGCCCAACTCATTGTCGCCGGTCATGACGGCCACCTCGATCTACGGCCCGCCAGGATGCGGACGCTCGGCGAGGTCGCGCAGAGGGCGCAGACGGACCACGCCACGCCACAGCCTATGTCCACGCCCGGGACCTCACCGCGACGGCCACCACCCGTCAGGCGCTGCGGGCCAGAGACGGCCGGACGCCGGTGCAGCGCAGGCTCCGCGTCCGTAAGGAGCAGCTCTCCGGCGTCGCCGTCCTCCCACAACCGTGCCTCCTATGCGGCGGCCCCGAGGAGACCCCGGTGCACATGCACGTGGGGTGCGCCCAATCACGGTTCCTCTGGCCCCACTACCGCCAGGCGGTACACGAGGCGGCCCGCCACCTCCCACCCGGGGACAAAGCCCTGTGGGCGGCCTCGTGGCGGTCCACAGGCGCCACATGGACGGAAGTCTTCTGCTCTGGGCTGGTGCCCGAGGACGCAGAGGCGCGGTCCCGCGCCATAGCCCGCTACGACCCGCCAGGAGGGACCTCTGTGGACGATTTACTCCACCACATGCTCCGGCTGGGGGACTTCGCATGGGAGCTTCGCAACCACTGGCTGGAGCAACTCCTCTGCGAGCCCCTAAGCGCGGCAGCCCGGCTGCATCAATGGCTCACCTCGGCGGAGGGCGACCACCCCCCCCTCTCCCCCGCGCCCTGACAAGGACTTCATAGCCTCCCTCCGTGTTGTGAATGGCACTCTGGAGTGCCCGCCACAAGAGGGCCCCCACCCGTACCAGGACCTGCCGGGGGGTTTCTCGAAGCACCTACGAGACGCCCTCTTCCCACCGTGGATCATCGGGCGCGGCTCCATGACCGCGTGGGAGGCACGCATAGTGGGTGAGGAGTGGGCACGCGAGTGGAGCCGGTGGTGGGCCGCCACGCGCGCCCCGGAGACCCCTGCACAAACGATACGCTGCCATCCCGCTCGGAGGATGGGGGGCGGACACCCGGCCGAGACCCACCGTGATCCGCGGGGCGGGGCCTGACCACCCGTGGGACGCGGCGACGGGGGAATGGCTGCAAGCGACCCCGGGGCCGCAGACAGGATGGACTGGGGACGTGTCCTCACTCGACAGGACGCCCGTCCCCCCCCGCATCATCCTTCACGCCGCCAACGTACTCCGGGTTACGGAGATACGCAAACGGGGACACGACACGGCCACCGTCCGATGACACCCCCAAGAGGACGGGGCCGCCCAGCTCGCCGTGGCGCACTTCAAAGCTGGGGCCGGTATACAACGACGCCCTGTCCCGGCTGGGCGACACCCAGGGGACCTTGTTCCTCATGCTCCCCACCGACCTTGCAGCCGCGCTGCGCCAGGAGCTGGACAGCTGCAAAGGGCTGCGAATGGGGTGGGAGGCACTCGCGGACGGCACCCTACTGGCCCTTCTCCACCGGGACGCCGCAAACGGGTGCCAATGGGATACGCTGGCGCCCCACCTCACCGGGCGCCACGTGTACATGGCAACCCCCCCCCAGGGGCACCCCCAACCGGCGTGGGATGACCTCATCGCCGCCTTCCACGACCACGGGTTTCTCCCTGATGACACGTGGCGGGAGGTCCAGCAGAAGACGCTCGGCAGGGACTACCGGCGCCGCGTCCGCGCCCGCCTGCTGGAGATCCGGGACCCCCTCCGACAGAGGTGGGACCACCTCTGGCTCCGCGATCTCAACCCTTTGTCGCCGCCCTCCCACCTCCCACACACCTGCTGACTCTGCGGGGAATGCGACACATTGTCCTCCGCAGCGTCAACAGGCGCAAACAGGTGCGCGCGGTGCGCTCAGGTGGCCGCGTGCCCCTGGCCCGAACCTCCCGCGGGCCCGCGCAGGCGCACGGAGGAGGAGGCTTTGCACCGGCGCATCAAGGGGGCACACGCCCCCTCACACGAACGCGCGGGCCCCGCGGGCGCTGCCCTTCTGTGGATCCACGTGCACCTGCGGGACCCCACATCCGTTGCGCACCTGTCGCACGTGTTGGCGCCCTAACCCACACCCGCCGCCGCCCTTTGCAGAGCCCGCAGTACCATGCCACGCCGACAGGGGGATGGGCCGGGACACGCCAGGGCCCGCCGCCAAGCGCAGGAGGCGACCGTCAGGGGCCTGGTGGCGGACGCGGTGGCGGAGGCGCACGGGGCGCACGCTGCCGCACGACGTGACCTGACGGGCAGTGCGAGGGCTCTCCTCAACGAGACCGCCCTCTCGGCTGTCCGCGCCCTGAACGGAGCAGGGGCCCCTACGCTACTCCCGGCGATGCACCGGATCGTGAACGCCATCCAGCCAGTGCTCATCGGCCCGGATGCGGCCCTCTACGAGCACTCAATAGAGTGGCGCGAGTCAAACCGGTCGGGCCGGCCCCTGTCCATGGGGGACACCCTGCGGCTGACAGGAGCGGGGTCTGCCGTGTCCCTCCACAGCAGCGCCCCAGCCCTGCTGCTTGCCCTCAGGACGCGCTACCCCGGGGACACGGCCCTGTACCTGAACCAGGCGCGATCCACATACCCGGGGGGAGTGTCCGAGCTGGATGCGGCGCTCCACCTTCTACACCCACTGGACGAGGACCTGGAGATGGGCAAAATCACTGTGTTCGTGGAAGGCGCGGACGAGGCGCCCGCCCGCCCCCGGCCGACCAACCCGGTGTACGACGGCACCAGGCTGATCCCCCCGTACGCCATCATGTGCGACGCGTTCCCCAGGGAACCCACCTGGTGCCTCGCCCTCCCGCCGGCGACGCACGCGCCCCACGGCTGGGCCAACCAAGACCTGTCCCCCCCCCTCTCCAGAACCAGGAGTGCCCACCACAGGGGGCAGGTCCTCTGGCAAGAGCACCCTGGCAGCCCCCTGCTCCTCCCTGTCGTCGCGACCCGCGGGGACCCGGAACGGGTCCTCGGGATGACGCCCGCCCACCTCTATGGGGCAGCACCCGTACCCCGCCCCCCCCTCCCGGCGCCCGCGGCGCAGGACGAGGTACACACCTTCCTGCCAACACAGGAGGTCACCGCCGCTACGGGGGTCCACCTAGTGCAGCTCCCCCCGGCACCACCCGACGACGCCCGGGGGCCCAGGTCCCTGAGCCCCGCCCCAGACTGGGAGCTGTGGCGCGACGCGTGTGCCGTGTGGCTCCCCCGGCTCCCCCCCCAATGCCGATGGATGGCCGCCGGCCCCCGCCCGTACGGGGCTGACGCCACAGCCGGCCCCCCATCCCCTCCCCCCTCCCCCCCGCAGAGCACTGCACGGCACTGCCCACGGCACGACACTGATGCACCGGGAGGTAGTGGGAAGGGCGCACCTGCCACCACGCATGCCTACCAGGATAACAGTGATGGCAGACTCCAATGGCTCCCCCCAGCAGGACGACCGCCACCGTCGCCGGTCTCGCTCCCGCTCCCCCGTCCCCCCGGAAGGGGCGGGGGAGACCCCCGCGGAGCGCGAGGAGCGGTGGCTGGCGGAGGCGGCAGTGCCGGTCAGGCTGCCGGCTGGACAGCCCCGGGCGGCCTCTGCTGACACCGAGCCGTCAACCCAGGAGCGTGCGCCGGCCGAGGTGACCGCCCCCGCCGCCCCAACAGCAAGCCCTGCCGCCCCGCCCCGGGATGGGCCCCAGACGCGCGGGGAGCGGAGACCGCAGCCCCAGCGAGCCAAGCTTCGGCCCCGACTGCGGCTCCCGGCACGCCGCCGTCACGGAGGGTAGCCCCGGCGCAGGAACCGGGCGCATCGCCGAGAGCTGCCGCAGCCGCAGAGAGGAGCTGGGAGGGTGTGCGAGGGGTTGCGACCGCGGCCCCGGTGAGCGGCGCCACCGCCTCAGCAGGCCACGCCGTGGCCCCAAGCACGCGCTGGAAGCGGGGGACGGACCCCGCACGGGCCACGAGCGCCTCGCCGGCGGCCGCCGCAGCAGCAGCAGTGGGCAGGGAGGGTGCGAAGTACCGCGCCCACGCCAACCCCACCCACACCTACACCAGCCTTCCCAAGCCGTTCCCCCCAAGCCCTTCCCCCCGGGGCGGACGCGGCACGTCCACCCCCCGGCGCCCGAGCACTCGCCGCCGGGCATCACGCTGCCGCAGCTGCAAAGGCAGCGGGACGCCCGGCGCGTGATCCAGGAAGGAGGGGACGGCACGCAGGCAGAGCTGGGTGCCAGCCACGGGAGCGCGGAGCGGGGGAGAGGAGGCGACAGAGGAAGTGCCCAGGAGCGCGCGCAGGGAGCGGGCCAGGGCACACGCAGCAAGGAGCAAGGGCGCAGCAGCGGAGGGGGACAGAGCGCGGGCAGCGGACGGCGCGACACAGGGCAGGGAGCCGGGAAGGGGCCAGGGCAGGGGAAGGGCGCGCAGGGGCGCGGGCAGGGCGCCCAGGTGCATGGAGCGAGGCGAGGGATGGTGGGCAAGCAGGCAGGCGAGGGCGTGGGTGACAGGGGGCGGGACCCACGGCAGCGGCAGGGGGCCGGAAAGGGGCCCAAGGGCTGGGGCAAGGGCGCCACGGGCCCCAAGGGACAGGCAGGACGAGGCATGGGAGCCCGGGGGGGAGGGCGGGTCAAAGGGAGGGGGGCGGGGGGCGAGGCGCCCCCGCAGCCGGACGTGCAGCCAGGGAGGTGCATCCCCACCGGCATCCAAAAGATGCCAGCGCACCACACCCACCACCACCACCACCACCACCACCACCTCTACAACATCGACCCCGACGCCGGCGAGCTGATGCACCCGCAACCCCCACGACCCTAGCACCAGCCAGCCCCCCCCGCGCCGAGAGCAGAGCCGGCGCAGATGGCCTCGGCGGGGGGGGGGGCGGGGCGCGGCACCGGCGCCGCAGGCACAGGGGCAGCAGGGGGAGCCGGCGCGAGGGGCAGAGGGGGCCTGGCGCGGGGACTGGGACTGGGGCACGGTCCCGGACCCTCTGGGCCTCCCCCTGGTGGGGGAGGTGTACTGGTGGTTGAGCTGGGCCAACCAGAGGACCACCAGGGGGTTGAGGAACCGGCCCTTTGATGCCGGGCTCCTCCGGAGAGACGGAGGAAACGGAGAGGTACCCCCGGGGGTTGGGCAGCCCCAGAGGACCACAAGAGGGTCCTCAGGTCAGTGATCCGGGCGGCGTGGCCCGACAGGGGGCGGACGTGGCCGGCCATTCTGGAAGGGGGGGCGGTACTCCGCATCAAGGACGCGGACGCCAACAACTGGCTCCCCCGGGCCTCGCGCAGCGCCCTCGCCCACTGGCGCTACCGCCGGTGCAACCCGCCGCCGCCATAGCTCCAGCCCCCACACAAGCGGCGGCACCGGTGACGGCCAAGACGGCGGACGCGAGAGAGTGGGGGGCGGAGCTGGGCCCACCGACCCACGCCCCCCCCACGATACGGCGTGACGGAGGAGCGCGCGCCACCTCCCGCGGGAGGGAGGGCAGAGACAACGAGCGCGGGGGGGAACCTACTGCGCCGCAGCCCGCTAACCGCTGACCGCTAACCCTCACGGCCGCCCCTGGCCGGCCAGCGCCGCGCGACGACGGCGGGGGGGACAAGGGGCCCCAGCGAGGGCCTGCACGAGGGTCCGGCTCTAGGTAAAGGGGGGCGGGGGAAGAGTGCGACTCCCCAGCCGGGACTGCCAGGCCGCTCCCCCTCGGCCGTCAGGGGCGGCGCCAGGGGACCAGAGGGCCCCCCGCACTCCCCCCCCCCTCCGCCTCAGGCCCAAGAGCGGATCGAGGCAGACCGAAGAGACAGCGGCCCTGCACCCCCCCCCGAAGAGGCCGCTGCACCCGGGGTGAGGGGGCACCGCGGCCGTGGCAAGCGCCCCCGGTGAACCGCCCGCACACTACCGCCCTGCCCGCTGCCGTCCGACGGCAGACTGGCGGCCCCCAGGACGGCGCAAACGGAGCGGCCTTCAGAGGCCGGCCTGCAGAAGACGGGGGCGCAAACCAGGGCGGGGGGGTTCCCCCCCCCCCCCCCTGCCGCACTGACCCATTGGCGGCCGACCGGGCCGCGGCTGACGCCCGCGGCCGCCCGGCAACCCCCACGGCCTGAGTATACCCCGGGGGGGCACGCGGGTGACAACGAATGGCAGGCCGGCGCCCGACAGGGGCGGGGGGGCGGGGGGCCGTGGGGCGGCCCCCCCACCCCCCCCCCTTGCCCCCCCCCCCCTCCCCCCCCCCCCCCCCGAGCTTGAGGGCCAAAGGAGCGACCCTCCGACCCCCCCGGAGCCGAGAGGACGCCCCCCCTCCCTCACAAGGGACCGCGACGCGGGGGGGAGGGATGCGGCTGGACCTGCACACCGCGCGCCCCAGCGCCCCCAGCCGCCTGCTCCCGCGGGGGTCCCGGCCGACGGGCGAGCCCACACCAGCGCGCCGGACAGCGCGCGGACCAAGCCTGGGGGCGGCGCACGGCGGCGCAACAGAACAGTATGGAGGCCGCGCCCCCCATGACCCCCCCCATGACCATGGCCCACTCAGGGAGGTCAGAGGGGGGGTCCTGGTCTGGAGGGGCCCCCAGTGGGTGGTCCACGGGCCTCCCCTCATCCTCCCCCCCGCGGGGCGGACCCGCGACCCCGACCGAACGCGCACGCCGGGGAAGAGTGCACCGAAGACAAGAGGGGGGCCAGGGTAGGGAGCCGCGGGCCGCCCCCGGAGGCGGAGCAGGGAGGCCGCGGCGCGACCCCCCCCCCCCATTGCCCTGTAAGTTCACCCTTTGTGGTGCGCTCGGTTCACATGGCCATTGTCTGGCGGTAGCTCCGTGTTCTGGACCCTTGGGTAGTCCGAGCGGCAGTGAAGGGGAACCTTGGGGTGATTTCTGGCCCTGGTCCTTGGGCCCCGGCGACTCTGCGGCGCTTGCCCATGTAGGTGGCAACAGGCGTGGAGTGGACCTATTTTGAGGTGCTTGCTTCTGCCGTAGTTTGCTGCCCCACTTATTGTTTGAAGACCATATCATGATTCTCCTGCTGGGTCTCCGGCTGAGACAAAATCACAGTTTGAGAAAATAGTTGGGAGGAACAAGGGAAGCGACGGCAAAGACCAAAGCTGCAGTACTTGTACTGATTTGTTGTTCCGGTTGTCACGTAGGTCCACAACGCCAGAGACAATACATGGGCTTACAACACCCCTGAGCAACACAAACAGGAAAGTATGTACATCTCTGTCAGATACAAACTTTGCAATAAAATCCCCACAAGCAGAAACATTGCGTAGCACTCTTGGTGTGCTGTCCTGGCTATCCTGCCGAGCGCGCGTCTGTCAAAGGCGTCGCGCTTCAATTAAGTCGTCGTACTGCCTGGAGGTGAAGGCAAAAAATATGCGTGGAATATAATGTAGGTGTATATAAGATCAGAACTTGTTGTTGGATCGGGTGTCTGGCTTTGGTGGGCGACTGCAGTTACACCCCCCTACCAGGACGCATCCAGAGGGGTGAGGCTGATACGCACAGAGTAATGCGGTCGGCCACACCTGACACAGGCTTGGACCTAGAAACTGTCACAGTCACAATGTAGGGCACTCTGAAGCGTCCCTAAAACAGTCCTGCACCGGCAGGCGCAACTAACTGGGTGTTGCCGCACCCCAGCCGACTGTGTACCCTGTCTGCTGGTCAAGCGATTCAATCACCTATCTCCCTAGCGAGTGGTAGGCAGCTCACTGCTGGTCCATGTATACCCTCGACAGCTGTGGTGTTACCTATCAACTTCCGGGTCTACACATGTGTCCCACAAAACAGTGACTCTTTTTGCGGCTGTGGTTTGACCTATCGACCTGGTTGTGGTTTGACCTATGAACCTGACACATCGCAGCATGCCATGCATACACTGGAATTGTCGCTGCATGACAGTCAAAAGAGCTGTAAATATTGATGATAATTTATGGAGTGATGCTGCGGATGATGATGAATGATGATGCACTGACACTGAAGTCATGTGCAATGCAATGTTACATGCTGACAACAACAGAATGGATGATGAATGATGATGAATGATGAGATGATGAATGATGATGAATCGATAGACTGCTGATAAACTCCTGATGAATTGATAAAGTGCTGAATGATGAATGATGAATGATGGATGAAACTGATGACATGAATGACACTGACATGACTGCTGAGATGAACTGCTGATTGAAATTGGAACTGAAATTCCAAACCTCCTGAATGCTCCATTTTCTCTGGCGTACCCAAACTGAGGTATGTACAAGCGACAGTGGCGCCTGAAGCTGGCACACAGATACATGGCTGGAGGACGGAAAGAATGTGCGAAAAAATGTCGGTATATGCGGGTGAGAAAAGGGATCAAGTGAACATTCTGCGGCTCTGCTGTGGTTGTGGGGTCTGTGGGGTCTTTGCCTGCTGTGGTTGTGGGGTCTGTGGGGTCTTTGCTGCAGTGCTGCCACGGCAGTACTTACACCCCCCTGCTAAGGGTGGACTCAGGGTTCAGCCTGATACCCGGCAGCTAAGACCCACCAAACAAACACGTGGATCTCTTGTCTCTCCGAACAAGTACAAGTCAGCCCTACTCCGGCAAGAGTAACTAGTTGCGTGTTGCCGCACGTCAACCGGCTTGTGTCCATAATGCAATGGCTAATTCAGACGCAGGTAGTGTGCAGAGCTAAAGTGGCGTGGAGTGGTGTCCGCTGTGGTAGTACCTATCAGCGCGAGACCCTGGTAATACCTATGAGTCCCCAGACAAGAACAAAGTGGACACTGTGGCACAACCTATCAGTGTCTGTGATCTGAGTCGCCAAACAGAAGTAGACTTGTCGGAAGAAAACTGGATTGTATGGGTCGCCGATATACAGCAATTGAGTGGGTTAATCCTCTGCTCAACTACCATCATGGTCACTTCTTCAAGTCATGTGTCATGTGTCATGTGAACTGTCATTCTTGATGCACTGAGCGTGGATGGTGAAAGATGTGAAAGGTTGTTACCAAGTTCTGACCATTCGTAACTCACTTACACGCAAATGAAACAGTGAGTGCTTCTGCAACACTTCTGGTGTTTGAGATGAGTATGGCAAGGCCATGGGCCTAGTGCCTAATTTCTTCGCTTGGGTGGGCGCGTTTCTGCGCTCAATTCCTGACAAATTCGTACTTACTTTAGAGACCTGGGAACTCGTGGCTCATACACTTTGAAGTCACATACAAAGATGGAGCAAACATACAACTAGGTTAATAGGCGTCCACTGTGAGTGCTCTATAGACTCTCACTAAGTTGACTCGGGGCGCTCTGATACATGGGCTTCACTCAAATGGGTATATATAGGGGTCGTACATGGTGTATTCTGTAAGTGTATGAGTGCAAGTGTGGAAGTGTGTCCTTCAGGTTCGCTCTGGCGAAGGAGTTGACTGCACATGAGCAGCCAAAATAGGCTGATTGACTTGAAATGGTGATGGATGATCACAAAGATGAAATTCTCTCAAAGAGTGAAAAATGACCAAAATCGACCCAAAACTCACCTCGAAAACACCCAGGCGCACTCGGAGTGCCCCAGCAGCGCCGTGGCGAACGACGGAGGGCGTCGCCACGCGTCGCAGCTGTCGCTTGCGACCGATCCTGCCAAAAATGGCACATTTGGCCAGAAACAGGCCAAAAAGGTCTAAAAACCCAAAATGGGCCAGGATGAAGCCCTGAAACTGGGCAAGACGCTGGAAGAGAGCCGTCGACACACAATACCAGTGTCGACGAGTGCCACGAACGCACTCGCGCGTCGAAAAGCTACGACAAGCGTCGACGACAGAAAAAGAGAGCAAAACTTGAAAATTTGCAAAATTGAAGAATTGAAACAGAATGGGCTGCTACAGGTGGCGCAGGACAGTCAAACGCTGTCAGCGCAGCGTAGAGCGTCACGTTGTGAGCGCCGTAACCCTGTCCGAGCGCGTCGCCAGGGAACAGGGACTCTGATTCGCAACAAAATATCAAAATCCAACTTCAAACTTCAAAATTGCTTCAAGAACACCAAAATGAGAGAAACAAACACCTTGTGGACCTGTACTGTACTCCCCAAATTCCAACAAAAGGTAACAAACCAGGACTTCGTTTATTTGAATACGATGTCTCCACTGGAAGGGCAAACAGAACGACGATGGACAGTTGACCTTGTAGGAACAATAAAACAAACCAACAAACAGACCAAGACCTGGACAAATCAAACATGTGAAGTACAACATATGGGACATCAGGACAGTTCAAAAAAGGCCACATCGGACAGTCGAGGGTGAGGAATTTATATATAACTCAAAACTAGTCGAAGCTTGAATAAATTTACAGTCAGTCAGGCACTGGAGTCAAAATTTCAAGTGAAGCTTGTTCCCTCAAGGACCTAGAAATTCATGGTGCGTGAGCGAGGGAAGGAAGGGAGTGGTCAGGGGAGTGAGGTTAGCACGGCCAACGCCAGGGCTTGCAACAAACGACGAAGCCTCCTATTGACCATCAACTGAACCAAAACAACAACAAAACTGACCAACTGACCCTGACACGAGAAATTATCAACCAAAGCGTTGTACTTCCAACTAAACGTTAGCGAAGACCAGAGTGCTTGTTTTCATGGCGCCCAAGAGAAAGCGCGACTGCATTGTGCTTGGTTTCAGGGCGCCCAAGCGGAAGCGCAACTGCATTGTGCTCAAAATTTGCGACACCAAGCTTCTTTGCGGCCAGTTCCTCCAAACAACCCTGCTGCAATCCTCACTCTGTCGGCGTCACAGTCGCTGCGAGGGGCCTTTCTTGCTTCCACGACTGCCATGACCCGCTGCTTGTGATCACTCTCATACATGACGAAAGACACATTGTCCCAACTGCAGATATTTGCAAGCCTTGCCATAACGGCACCAACGTTTTTGCGCGTACTGGTTGGAGTGTTGGCTTTCTTCCATTGAGCCGTAGTCCCAGTCTCCATGCACGCCTTGTGCAAACGCGTCTTGAGGTCCCTCCTCTTGTGAATGTTCGTGGGCGCCACTCGACAGACTCACAGTCCAGAGCGGCGCCACACTGCAGTTGGCTGGGAGGATACCTTTCATTTGGTGCTGGTAATCATCTTCTTCTGCCTCCGCCTCTTCCTCTTCAGCATGGACGCCTGCTTCTGCCTCTTCCTCTTCGACGTGGTCTTGATAGTAGTATTCATTGGGTTGTGCCTCATCCTGATCAGCCTCGACATCTGCTTCTGCCTCTTCCTCTTGGGCATCGACGTCTGATTGTGCCTCTTCCTCTTCGACTTGGTCTTGGTAGTAGTCCTCATTTGTGTAGTACAGCTGCAACTGAGGGCCACTGTTCTTTAGGTACCAACACTCTAGCTGTTCTTTCTCACCCATAATGAAGGAGTCCCAGTAGTTGTCAGCGTCCAGCTCAATCGGCTCGCTACCATCAGAATCCTTCCGTCCTTCGTCTTCTTCATTGTGGTAGGTAGTCTGAAACTCGTTGTCCAAACTACCCAAGACCATAGCATTCCCTTCACTTTGCATCCAGAGGTTATAGAGAACAAGATAAACAAAATCGTACAGTGTCTGAGAATCATGCCACGGCTCCCACTCACCGCAAAGAACCTTGCAACAAACCCTAGCCCAGCACCTGACTGGGCTCCGTAGTAGCCTCGCAGCAGACAGTGAGTCGACGTGTCCGAACATATCTTGCAGCTGTTGCGCTGTTACTTCCCAGAGATTCTCCACAACTTTGAGTCCAGATTTCCAGGCGACATCCAGTAGACTTCCCCAGAAATCCTCCAAACCCACGAGGACGGCATCTGGCGCTCTCAGCCCTGCGATATGAAAAACTTCGCGGGTTCCTTCTCCATCGTGGTTTGGATCTTCGGCATTGGTGTTCCTCTCTTCGTCGATCTCATCCCACACTATACAGAAAGGGCAACCCAAGAAGCAACATTCACATGTGACACGCGTGGCGAGCCCGCGAGCTCGTACTTCGGCTGCCTCCTTTTCAAACTGAGCACGTTCTTTCGCAAGACGGGCGACGCTGCCATCCCAGGAACATGATTGTGTTTTGCGTGGGCTGTGTAGCCTTGCATTGACACACGACCAGCCAATCAAGCAGCGTCTGCATTCACCGCAGCTCTGCTTCTGCTCTGTAGCACCATCAACAAGCGCAGCAGACGTGGAGCATGTATTGTCTTGTAAGTTCACCCTTTGTGGTGCGCTCGGTTCACATGGCCATTGTCTGGCGGTAGCTCCGTGTTCTGGACCCTTGGGTAGTCCGAGCGGCAGTGAAGGGGAACCTTGGGGTGATTTCTGGCCCTGGTGCTTGGGCCCCGGCGACTCTGCGGCGCTTGCCCATGTAGATGGCAACAGGCGTGGAGTGGACCTATTTTGAGGTGCTTGCTTCTGCCGTAGTTTGCTGCCCCACTTATTGTTTGAAGACCATATCATGATTCTCCTGCTGGGTCTCCGGCTGAGACAAAATCACAGTTTGAGAAAATAGTTGGGAGGAACAAGGGAAGCGACGGCAAAGACCAAAGCTGCAGTACTTGTACTGATTTGTTATTCCGGTTGTCACGTAGGTCCACAACGCCAGAGACAATACATGGGCTTACAACACCCCTGAGCAACACAAACAGGAAAGTATGTACATCTCTGTCAGATACAAACTTTGCAATAAAATCCCCACAAGCAGAAACATTGCGTAGCACTCTTGGTGTGCTGTCCTGGCTATCCTGCCGAGCGCGCGTCTGTCAAAGGCGTCGCACTTCAATTAAGTCGTCGTACTGCCTGGAGGTGAAGGCAAAAAATATGCGTGGAATATAATGTAGGTGTATATAAGATCAGAACTTGTTGTTGGATCGGGTGTCTGGCTTTGGTGGGCGACTGCAGTTACACCCCCCTACCAGGACGCATCCAGAGGGGTGAGGCTGATACGCACAGAGTAATGCGGTCGGCCACACCTGACACAGGCTTGGACCTAGAAACTGTCACAGTCACAATGTAGGGCACTCTGAAGCGTCCCTAAAACAGTCCTGCACCGGCAGGCGCAACTAACTGGGTGTTGCCGCACCCCAGCCGACTGTGTACCCTGTCTGCTGGTCAAGCGATTCAATCACCTATCTCCCTAGCGAGTGGTAGGCAGCTCACTGCTGGTCCATGTATACCCTCGACAGCTGTGGTGTTACCTATCAACTTCCGGGTCTACACATGTGTCCCACAAAACAGTGACTCTTTTTGCGGCTGTGGTTTGACCTATCAACCTGGTTGTGGTTTGACCTATGAACCTGACACATCGCAGCATGCCATGCATACACTGGAATTGTCGCTGCATGACAGTCAAAAGAGCTGTAAATATTGATAATAATTTATGGAGTGATGCTGCGGATGATGATGAATGATGATGCACTGACACTGAAGTCATGTGCAATGCAATGTTACATGCTGACAACAACAGTGAAGCGGTACCCAGAACCCCATGGCTAGGTTACGGTCTCCGGTCCACTAACCCCATGCATGGAAGGGAAGACGCCCGTTGACGCTCCGTTCCGTGCCGTAAAGCCCCGCATCGGCAACCGATGCACCGCCAGCGGAGATTTGCATATCAGAATGTCAGGAATCAACAGGGTTTTATTGTCATATTGTTTCCGTCAAGTTTTACGCTTCCGTTCTGATATTCACTGTTTTGACTGCTGGCGGTTGGATCGCGACTTTACCGTAACCGCCAGTTTAACTGTAATGAATGGAAATTTTAACGCTATCCGCGACGAAGGCTCCAAAGTCGCCAGGAACTGCATTGATGCATCCGCAATTTTCATAATTAATACTCGCAACCTTAATCCGAATTTTTCAGGATTTCGAAATCGGATTTTCGACTTCGACATCCCCGCACTTGATTTGACCTCTTTCGAGTGGACCTACGTGTTTCCCTATGCACGAATCAACTTTCCTTTTCTCTTGCCCTCCATTTGTCTTAAAGATATAGGCAAAACAAATTTGATTCGTGAGGCCACTTGTGAAGGTCATATCTCGTGTTGCTTGCGAGGATTTACGATAAGAAAACGTGGGATGTATTCACAATACTCCCGACGTAATTTAGGAAGCATCATATGCCTTGCGTCTCCACACGTGCGCGCTAGTGTAATGGATCATGGTCAAGAGGGTAGAGTTTGCGTAATAACTCTATGGCCATGATATTGCGTGCGTTAAGATAACTTTCGAGTGTAGCGCGCAAGTGTTGGTGTTGCATAGAAACTCTCCTTGAGTTCCTATGAGCGATTGACACAAAGTTATGCCCTTGGAGGGGCATGACATATCGTGGTGGGAGCTACCTTTTTGGGCAATATGTGGTATGTGCCATGTGTTGTGTTGCGTGCCCATTTGGCGGGTCCATTACTCCAAGCCAAGCCCGCCAATGGACCACATATTGTGCAAGCCTCTTCTCCATACTCCGTACGGTCAATTGCAAGCCTAACCTTCGTGAAGGGAAGCTTGTGTGGTGATCCCGAAGCGATGCGTTGGGAGCAGGGTGTGTGTTTTGCAATTTTCCATAATTTCATGTGCCCACTTGGGAAATAGCGCTCGTAACCTTTCAAGGCGCCCCAAGTGGAGCACATAAGTGGGATCGAAGGTCATTGGTGTCAAGTCATTGTGTGTAGAA
This sequence comes from Eutreptiella sp. 'Long Island Sound 2002', assembly GCA_964036045.1. Classification (NCBI taxonomy): domain Eukaryota; phylum Euglenozoa; class Euglenophyceae; order Eutreptiales; family Eutreptiaceae; genus Eutreptiella; species Eutreptiella sp. 'Long Island Sound 2002'. The sequence continues at coordinate 101,508,988 of OZ038382.1, read as the reverse complement.
GGATTAAGGGATTGTACGATCCAAGCCGAAGATATTATAATATAATTATGCACCTTTCAAGGCACTTTTGTGTGTGCTTGTGCCAATTTTGCCATTTTTGGCCCGTCATGATGTCAAGTGGCGACCGTGTATCTCAAAGTTGCGCTCAATTGACATCATGACCCAAGTATGATATGAGGGTACATACTGCGGTGCCCAACATATCTTGGACCCGGCGAATAACTCCTCTTAGGCTTGGCATGCCGTGGCCGCCATGTTGGCGATTTGGGACTATCCCAAATCATGGGCTCACTTGGCGACCCTGCCATTCCCAATATCGGAGGAGTTGGGCGACGCCCAAAAGATATGTTGGACCAACATGACTTGATACCAATCCTATGGCACACTCCGGTCCGAGTCGGGCATGTGCCTCATTTGCCCCAACCATGAGTGTGCGCATTTTTGGCCATTTTGAGCAATTTTCCACTTTTGCTGCCCGCCGTGCACTATGTTCTGACCCTCGTGCATGCCGGACGCGTGGACCAATGGACCATATATGACATGGGTGTTATGAGTAATGGTCCCCATGGTCCACACACCACGTGGGCGAAGCGGAGCCACCTTCGTTAAGGCGCTAGCCCAAAGTGGGTGTGGGCAATTTTGCAATTTTGGCATTTGTGGACCCAATTGGGATCGTCACCACGCCAAGTGGCATAGAGATCTTTGAGAGCCAAGGGCATGGGAGTCTCTGTTGGACTCCCGGTGGATCGCGTATTGAGTGGCGGATCGAATCTCCAAGCCGGCGTGGAGATATACTATTGGGGGCACACCAAATTTTGGCTAATTTCAAGCAGCCAAAATGACCCAATTTTCGGACCCAAATTTCCCCCTTCCGTGTGGTCAATTAGCGGCCCCATTCCTCTAAGCCCATAGGGAGCCTGGACCTAAATTCAGGTTGTACACTCAGATATAAGTCCGAGGTCCTGCCTCCTACCCTGTGAGCCATTGGCCTTCCCTTGGCCGGGCGAGCCACGCGTGGGAATGACGCCAACGTTGGTGATTTTGGCATCATGACCCCACTTGACTCATCCGTGGTGCCCTGATGCCGGGACTTCAGAGGGAACCAGGTTGGGTGAGGGTTCCAGAGAGTTCATACTCTAAGGGCATAGGGTCAGTTGCCTCGTTCCTACCTCTGGCGGGTCCCGACGAGAGGTCAATTTTGGAGTTTTTCAAGCTAATATCAGTTTGGGCTGAAACAGCCCATTTTCAGCTACCAACACCTGAGGGATAATGGCGGGGCCATATCTCTGGCTCAGAGTGGAGTTGGGACCTGCTGTTGAGGGAGCATAGGGAGCGACTGTCGGTTGGCCTTGGAGCCCCTTGGTTCCCAGGAACTCGCCTGTGGCTAGGCGAGACACCTCCCCCTATTGGCAGGGTTTCAGGGTCCGGACTGAGCAGGGCATGGGTTGTGTTTGAGCCCCCGCCCCCACCAGCCACTGAGAGGGTCGGACCTGGGATTGGGATACAAGTTAGGATAGAGTGTCTATTGTCCTGTGATGCCCTTACCCCAGTCCAGTCTTAACCCCATGTGTACATATCCTGATGTGTTGTTGTACATACTTTTGTTCCCTCTTTGCAGAGTGGCAAGGATTCTGAAACGCTTTGTCACATGACACGAGCGTATTGATGCCCTTGTGAGCGTAGTGCCTTGCCTGCCTGCTCACCTGTGCGTGTCACCGCAGCATCCCGTGGCCGGCCCCCCACGGGAACGCGTCAAAAGCGTTTCACCGCCGCGGGGTTACCCAGCCCTCGCGTGCCACTCGGGGCCACCCACCCCGAGCAGCGCGGCGCAGCCCGCAGCTTGCAGCGCAGCGCAGCAACTCGCAGCGCAGCGCAGCAGCTCGTAGCGCCGCCCAGCGACAGCGCCGAGTTCGTCACGGAGCCAGCAGCGCCGTCCAGAGCATCGCCCTGACCGCGCAGCAACCGTGAAAGAGGTGCACAGACCAGGACTCCTGCATCAGCCCCATCGGCCGACCCCGAGTCCCATCGGCCGACCAGCAAGGCCGCGTCAACCACCTCCACAACCACCGGCTGACCAGCACCAGCCGCACTTCCAATCCAGTGCTGCAGCACCCTCCTCAACAACCACAACCAGTTCGTTGAGTTGAACGAGTGCACATCAAGGACCTCAAGACCAACTACGCCCCCGCTGCCATGGTGAATTGGCAAGAGGCGGGTAGGAGGTGGCCGCAGCCCCATCCCCATGTGGCGCGCCTGCTGCGCGGATTGCTGTGGGACCAGCAGTACCGCTACAGCAATCCCCAGTGCGAAGGCGGCATGCCCGGGAGCTTCGAGCTCCACGAGGACATGGGGGAGGACCGCCTGCGGGCAGTGGAGGAGTGGCTGCGGGCGGAAGGGTACGAGTACCGCTTCCGCCGCAAGCGCTGGAGGACGTGGACCCGGCCGGACAGGCCCGGCGAAGGGCTGCGCCCCGACGGGATTGAGGAGGACGAGGACCCCAACGCCTACCCGTCGGGCCCCTCGATCAACGTCTCCCTGTGGGACGTGATCGAGAAGAACTTCCCGGAACCGGGGAGCGAGCGCAGGCTGCAGGGCAGCAGCAGCGCGTCTCCGGCGACGGAGAAGCGGTCCGCCGGGGACAGGAGGCGGGACCGGAGGTGGCGGGAGTACCAGGAGTCCCTGGCCGCCGAAGCCGCCCAAGGCGCCAAGGGCGGAGCCCCAGCCCCCAGTCCCCAACGGGCCAATGGTGGTCATCACCCCGGCTCCACCACCCTTGGCGACTACATCAAAGTCGCCAGGCAGACCAGGGCCAAGCCCCGTCCGCTGCTTGTGAAGCCCCAGCAGGCCTCAGCAGGCCCCAGCAGCGACGTGGAGTCGGCCCACCGCGGGAGGATGCCGGCCGACCAGGCCAGCTCCAGCAGCAGCGCCGCTCCCGCCCAAAGGGACGTGGCGCGCGCCTGTGAGCGCGTCTGTGGGGCGCCCTGCAACCTTCGGGTTGCCCGGCAACGGGCCACGCAGCAGAACGCTGCCGTGGAGGGCGCCGTCGCCATCGCCCGTGAGGAGGCCACCGAGTGGGGCAGAGGCATGGACTACCACGCCTCGAAAGTGGCAGCCATCGCGGCCGGTCTCACGGCTGCGGCCGCCCATGAGGCAGTGGCTGCCCGGATCAGGGCAACCGACAAGGAAGCCCGCCGGACGCAGGAGGCCATTGCCTGCAAGGAGGCCGAGGTGAAGGCGCTGGAAGAGGCGCTGGCCCAAGAGAGGGCAAAGAAGGAGGCGGAGGAAAGGGCCCACGCCGAAGCGGCGGCTAAGGCCCAGGAGGACGCCGCCAAGAAGGAAGCCATCGAGGCCGCGCGACGGAAAGTCGCTGAGGAGAAGGCCAAGACGGAGGCGGAGCTGGCGGCGTTGGAGGCGCAGAAGGCGCGGCTGCAGCAGGCCCGGGAAGCCGAGGCGGCTCGTGCTCGGGAAGAAGCCGAAGTGCGGGCTGCCGCAGCCACCGCCGCCGCAATGGAGGAGGCAGAGGCCAAACTCCGCCGCGAGACTCCCCCGGGAGGATCACGAGTGGAGACCCTTCGAAAGCTTTTCGAAGGGGACGCCTCCTCCAGGATGACGCTGGATGAGGCGGACACGGGCAGCAGTGGGAGCAGTGGCACCACCGCCCATCGACGGAGGAAGGGCAAGGGGAAGACCCCCGAGAGGCCGCGGAGGCCAGCGGGTGCACACCCCCACGACAGTGACCCCTTTATCACCGCCAGTGACGGGGATGAACGAGGCCGCCAACATCGCCAAGTAGTGGCTTGGACGGGCGGAGGAGGCGGAGACGTCCCCATGGAAGGTGAGGATGAGGATCCCCCTCCTCCCTACCGGAGCTCGGAGTCTTCCGAGACCGAGAAGCCCAGGTGGGGCAACATGGACGAGGATGACGACATGGACTTCGGCATCACGCGCCCATCCTCGGACCCACCGAGGCGACCCGGCGGAGACCCACCGGGACCCCCTGGCGGAGGACCATCAGGACCCCCTGGAGGACGCCCACCGAGTGGACCCCCTGGAGGCGGACCACCGGGCGGGGGAGGACCCCCTGGACCGGGCGGACCCGGCGGAGGCCCTCCTGGAGGACCCCCTGGGGACCCCGACGACCCACCAGGGAACGGCGACCCTGATACCACCTGGCCGTGGATTGTCTACCTCCGCAGGAGGGTCTTTTCTCTCGAGTGCGAGGTAGACACGGGCAAGGTCGAGATGGCTCGCATCTCCGGGGTCGCCGCGCGCGCGCAGAAGGAGCTGGACATCGCCAGGGCCGAGACCAAGTCGCTGACCAACGTCGTCAGCGGCCTGCAGGAGAGGCTGGATGCGCTGGAAGCCCGTGGGAGCGTCGGCAGCGACCACCCACCCCTGGAGTCTGGCTCGTCGGACGACGGCTGGGGACCCGGACCAGGTCCAGGCAGACCCCACGCCCCCGGCGGAGCCCCCAGGAGTCGCCCCAGCGCCAGTGCTCCCTCTCTCACCGCCCCCTCTCACCACAGCGCGGGCCGCCGCAACGAGCGCGTGCCGCCCGGCAGTGGCAGTGAGGAATGGCGCGATGAGTGGCTCAGCGCGGACTACCACAACCGCCGTGCTCCACCGCGGACGCCTGTACGCCCCCGACGCCCGGCACCAGCCCCGGTGCCAATCCCCAGGGCTGGAAGACGTTATGGTGGACTCAGGGATGAGGTCCCCAGAGGAGATGTGGAGTGGGATGTCGGCGAAGGTGAGGACCTGGACCTGGACCTGGAGGAGTTGGACATCAGCCCGCTGCGTGGTGTACGACGGGAGGCTGCTGAACGCAGCCGCCGGCGCCGTGATGAGGATGCGTACATGGATGCAGTACGGCGTGAACATTTTGGTTCAGCGTACGTGGAGGAACCACGGCGTAGCCACAGGGACTCCATGGAGGAGATGGACGTGGCGGCCGTGGGAGTCCGTGGGCGAGGCCAATGGGAACCTCGGTCGACCTCGCGGCCGGCGTTCATGGTCTCTAAGGCCGCGGATGCCGCCGTGTGGGAAGACTTGAAGGACATCAAGCCCCCCATGTACGACGGCAACCCCCTCAACCTTGACCGCTTCTTGGAGAAGCTGGACGATTGGGGGCTGACCGTCACTGAAGACCTGCCTCCCGCTGATGCGGAGAAGTATGTCTTCAAACGGTTCAGGTACCGCCTGCCGGAAGTGCTCGGAGAGCTATACTTCATGGCGACCAAGGAGGGGAAAATCAAGACCCTCAAGGAAGCCAAGAAGTGGCTCAACGAGCAGGAGCGGGTGGACGCTCCGCAGGTGGCGGCCAAGCGCTGGAAGTCCATCAAGCTTGAGCATGATGGACGGGAGATCCGCCTACGAGAGTGGCGAGACTTCCGAGGGAAATACACCCTCTTCCGCCGCAACGTGGAGGATTGGAACGAGGGTGACGAGCAGGCTTGCCTGCTCTCCATGCTGCCGGAAGCATGGATCAGGAGGGTCACCAAGGAGGAATCCAAGCGGGCAAAATCCAACCACACGGTCAAGATGATGCTCCCCAAAGAGTATCATACGAACGTGGTGGCTTGGGCGAAGAAGAACGTGGCCCGGGATGTCAAACGGCGCTCCCTGCGGAACGCTCTTCTCATCACCGTCTCGGGCGATCACGAGAAGACCGCGATGTGGCGCCTTGACGATTGTGAGTTGAGCGGCCAGACCATCCGTCTGCAGCCCATCCCGGCGCGGATGAGCTGCGACGAGATCCTGGAGTGGGTTGGCGAGGAAGTACTCAAGGAGTACCGAAACCTCCACCACACCCGCGGGTTGAGGCCCGGCGACCGCGACGTCAACTACGTTGGCGAGGGACCTGGCGGGGAAGATGCCATGGACCCAGCGGGAGCCAGCGGCGATGAGACTCTCGTCGACGATGACGACGACGATGAGCCCGCCGAGGTGGCCGTTTGTGCCTTCGTGGCCAGGAACCTGAGCGCGGGGAGCAAGCCGGGAAACTGGAAGCCCCTGCAGCAGGGTTGGAGGAAGCAGGAGAAGAGGGACCCTCGCCGCATTGGCGACCCTCCGCTGTCCTTTGGGGAGTTCATACGAGCTCACCCGCAGGGCTGTTTCGTGTGTTATGGGAGGAAGAAAGGCTTCAACCATGACCACCGAACATGCCCCGTCCACAAGGCCGACACGGAGGCTTACAAGAAGGCGCACGGGTCGAAGAAGCGTGCGCCCGCGGGTATCCGGGAAGCCAAGATGGAGGTGGACAAGGACGAGCTGGCCAAGCTGATGTCGTCGGTGGGAACCGAGTTGGCCAAGGAGATCCAGGAGATCAAGCGGAACTGGGTCCCCAGGTCGGATAACAAGAACAAGGAGAACAACCAGAACGACCAGAACAAGGACAAGGACAAGAACAAGGGTAAGAAAGGGGGAAGGAAGAAGGGCGTCAACGACGTTGAGGCCGAGGAGAACACCCCCCCTTCCACAACCGACGCCCCCTAGCGGAGCCCCTGCAGCCAAGGGCCCCAGCTAGGGCGGTCGCAGGATGGTGACGTGGGAAGCGCCGAACCATCCCAGTCGGGAGTCGATAAGCACAAGGGGACTGCCGCAGGCGGAAGGCCCGGTCCGGCGCCCAGTCGCGGAGGCGGGGTGAGGGCAAGTGAAGGCACGAACCCTTGCACCCGTCCGTCCTTCGCGACCAAGAACGTGTTTGATGTACTACAGGATCTATCCGAGAGTATCGGAGGGTCACCCGGACCGCAGCTGGATGCTGCAGATGGGCAGCCTGAGCCCATTGTCCACGACCTGCACCAGTCGCTTGTGGAGCTTCTGGAACGGCCGGAGATCCTGAGTTTGCACGCCGTGCGCCGTGTCGGTCGCGAGCGGCAGTTGCATCTTAAGGTCCGTGCCTTATGCGGGGAAGTGGAAAAGGTTTTCGACGTGTTGGTCGACACGGGAGCTCAAGTCAGCTTGGTCAAGGCTGGCCTGCTTCCGCCAGAGTGTCTTACCGACAGTCGGAAACCTGTCAGGCTGAAGGTGGCGAACGGCCAGTACATGGTGGGAGGCACGAAGGAAGCGGCCATTGGGCTGCAGTTCGTGAACCATCGTGAGCTGAGCCGCCCAGACCTCGGCAAGGAAATCCTCCTGCACGGTCGCTTCTACGAGGCCGAGATGGACTGGGACATGATCGTCGGGTACGACTTCATGATGGAGACGGACTCCGGCGTCCTCCCGGCCCAGGCCTCCATGACCCTGTACCAGAACGACCAGCTCTCGTGGCTTTCGTCACCTGAGCACCATGTGGAATGCCAATGGATCCACCCCGAACGCAATCAGCTCGAAGTGGCCGCGCTGGACACTGAGCCCACTGGGCCAGCAAACCAGGAGTACGGCGTAAGGCCGGAAGTGGCGAACCGAGTGGTCGCGGACCTGGGAGCGTCGGATCTGGCCCTGGATGCGTTCTCTTCAGGAACCTCCGCCCATCTGCGGGTGTGTGAGAAGTACTGGAGCGCACAGGACTCCGCGTGGAAGAAGCACTGGGGTCCGCATCAGGGATTGATGTGGATCCATTGCCCCCGCTGGGACATTCCAAGAGCGATAGCGAAGATTCGCAAGGACCGCTCCAAGGCAGTGCTGGTTGTTCCTATGGGATGTACCGAGGAGGAGAGTACCCGACATTGGGTAGCCTCATTGACCAACATGACCTTGAACAAGGTCGTCCTACCGGCTGGAGAGAGTGTCTATCAGGACGCTAAGGGACAGCCCATGCCACCCCAGAGATGGCCAACAGAATTCCACTATGTGGATGGGGGCCTTGATCAGGCCGACACCACGGACTTCGTGTGTGTCAACCGTATCATAGCAGAGCCTTGGAGGCAATGCTTTGCGGTTCCCCCTGTTGACCTCGAAGAATCGGACTCCGAAGACCCCCTCACTGAAGAGGAGTGGGATCTGGTTCAGGGGTATATGGATCAGCCCTTCCACGACTGGGGGACCCAGCGTGAGGGCAAAGGCCAGGACAAAGCCTGGTGGGAAGTGGACTCAATCGTCTCCGGTTCCTATGACGGGAATACCTTCGTACAGAGGGTGCTGGATCACATGTCCAGCCAAGATGAGCCGCCTGGCGGTAACCCACCCACCTACAGCGATCTGTTCCGAGGCAAGACCAGGGATGGCCCTTTGGGCCACCTGGGAAGACCATCTGAGCCGAAAGCGAGCGGGGTCGCTACCCCTCAAGTAAGCTCCGTGGTTCAAGTGCCCGGAAAAGCCAAGGCGGAGTCCGATGACTGCCCCAAGATCCAGGCATTGAGGGCCAGGCTGAAGCAGAAGTATGGTGACACCTTCTTCAGCGGTAAGCCTGTGTTTCCCCCACCGGTGCGTGGACCGTATGGCGAGGCCAAGATACGACTGAAGCAGGACCCCCGTGTGTATCGCCACCGGGAGTTTGCCCTGAGGGGCGAGAGGAAAGAGGCCATGGAGAAGATCCTCCGTGACTTCATCCAGAGAGGCTGGCTTGAGCCGTGCCACTCCGAGTGGGCCTCTCCCTGCTTCGTCGTCCCCAAGAAGGTTGCCGGTGAGTGGCAGCTCGTGGTCGACTACCGCGGCCTGAACGCCCAAACGCAGCACGACAGCTATACGCTGCCCCTCATTGAGGACATGCTGCAAAAGCAACACCGGCGGAGGATCTTCACGGTGATTGACCTGAAACATGGTTATCATCAGATGCCTCTCGCCGAAGAATCCCGTGCCTGCACAGCCATGAGCACTCCACTTGGACCTCTCCAGTGGAAGGTGATGCCCATGGGCGTCACCAACGGCAATGCGGCTTTTCAGCGGATGCTGGAGAACCTGCTTGAGCCGGTGGGCGACTGTGCGGACCCCTTCGTAGACGACGTGATCATCGCGTCCGGGGACCCCAGCATGAGCTACGAGGAGCTCCTGGAGGTACACGAGAGGGACGTCACTCGAGTGCTGGACCTTCTGGTTCGGCACAAACTCACGGGCAGCAGTGACAAGGCCACCATTGCGGTAAGCGAGGTGGTCTTCGCTGGCCACGTGGTCGGGAACGGGCAGCGAAAGCCCATACCTGGCAAGGTGGCTGCGATTGAGCACTGGGAAAAGCCCAAGACGGTCTCTGAGCTACGGGCGTATCTGGGGTTCTGCAACTACTACTCGGGGTATATCAAAATGTATGCCGAGTATGCAGCCCCCATGACGACCATGCTCAAGGGCAACCGAGAGGAGACCAAAAAGGGGTCCAAGAAGGCTCTGGTCTGGACAGCTGAGTCCGACCGTGCCTTTGAGGGGATGAAGCAGGCGCTGCTATCCGCAGTGGGTCTGCACCTCGTGGATCCCGACCGAGGGTTCGTCCTGCGCACCGACGCTTCCGACTACGCCATTGGCGCTGTGTTGCAGCAAGTGCTTGACGACGGGAGGCACGTGCCCGTGGCCTTCTGGAGCCGAGTCCTGGCGGAAGGCCAGAGACGGACGTGGACGCCCCGTGAAAAGGAGGTGTATGCCATCGTCATGGCTCTCAGGAAATGGGCTGGGTACATAGCCCTCCATCCCGTCAGCGTCTGCACCGACCATCAGAGTCTGCAGTCGTGGCACAAGGAGCACGTGGACACCCCCTCAGGTCCCGCCTCCCGACGGGCAAGATGGCATGAGACCTTGGCCAAGTTCGACCTTACGGTTGTGTATATTCCTGGAAAGGATAACACAGTGGCGGACTGTCTCAGTAGGTGGGCCTATCCCGCCAGCAAGGGCATGCAGGACATCTCTGCCCATGGCGATGAGGCTGAGACCGCTGAAGCCAAGAGGATCATTGAAATGGAGCGCCTGATGGAGGAGGAGGGTGCCAAATGCTTCGTCGTCATGGCTGCAGATGCCCCCCTCGCAACGAGGGTGAGCAGAGCGGTCAGAGTACTCGCCCCTGAGGGGTCTGAGTCCGACAAGCACTTCTTCCCGGAGTCCTGCCTCCAGGACGACTGGACCGACGACTACGCCAAGTCTGAGGCCTTTGCGGCCGAGTATAGGGCTGTGACCGACCCTGACGACGGGCAGAAGTGGCCAAAGGGGCTGACCGAGGAAGATGGCAAGCTCTACCGTAATGGTAAGCTGCTAGTACCGGAGTCCCGGGTGCTCGAGCTGTGTGAAGCTTGGCACCACCACATACTGCACCCAGGGGTCAAGAAGCAAGCTCTTGACATGCAGCGTCGGTTCGAGATCGACCATATCGTTCTCTACACCGCCATCAAGAAGGTCAGGAAGGGTTGCTCGGTCTGTCAGGCCTGCAATCCCGATAACCGGAACGTCAAGGGGGAACCCCAATGGACCCCGGTTCCTGACCAGCCCATGGAGAGCGTGGCCATGGACGTCTTCTCCATGCCCGAAGTGCACATTGGCAAGGAGACCTTTGACTGTGTGGTTCTCTGTGTGGACCGCCACAGCGGCTACGTTGTAGCCGTTCCGGCACGCAAAAAGAAGTTGCTTGCCAAGGAAGTGGCAGTCATGATGATTCGTCATTGGCTGACCGTCTTTGACATCCCCCGCACCATTTGCAGTGACCGAGGGCCCCAGTTTACTGGTGGCTGGTTCAAGGCTATGTGTTCCCTCATGGGGATACGTCATGCCAAGAGCGTCGCCTATCTCAGCCGGTCTAACGGCCGTGCTGAAGTGGCTGGACGGCAGCTGTTCGAGAAGCTGCGCAAGATCCACATCACCAATCCACGGCGAAACTGGTTTGAGGAGATGTGGCCTGCTCTGAAGGCCCATCATGACACCCCCACACCGGGCGGTTTGTCCCCTCACCAGATTCTTTTCGGCAAGGACCCCCTGGGTAGGGGACTTCCCTTGTCCGGTGATGGCATGGCTATGGATGGCAAGGAATTCTTCGCGCGGCAAGAGCAAACGGCGCGGGACATCCGCCAGCAGCTCGAGAAGGAGCATGCTGAGCGTCAGAAGTCCGCCCCGAGCTCGACAGCGCAGAAGTTCAGGGTGGGAGACCCGCTGTGGGTGATCAGACCCCGCCCCATGGGCACCCACCGCACCAAGACCTGGTTCACACCTGGAGAGGTGGTCCGCAGGATTGGTGAGGACACCTACCGCATCAAGGTGGGTCACGGACAGTTCTGGGAGCGCCACGAGAGTCAACTCCGTGAGCGGGAACCCGACATCCGTGGCCGACATGTGTCCCTGGACTACGCCAAACATGAGGCCGACTCGGACGACGACTATGCCGAGCAGGACGACTATACAGTCGAGAAGATCCTGGCTCAGCGTCCGAAAGCCTCGGCACCTGGAGGTCTGGAGTTCAAGGTTCGTTGGCGAGGCTATGGGCCGTCCCACGACACCTGGGAACCCGTCTCCTCATTCGTGCCGCGGGTCAATACTCCCTTCATGGAGTACATCCGCAAGCACAAGACCAAGATCCACGTTTCGGACTTGGCAGCACTCACCCGGGCGATTGCAGCCAGGGGTGCCTGATCCGCGCCCTGAGCTCTCCCCTGATGCGTTTTGAGCGCTTGTGAGGCCGACGAATCGTCCCTTACTTGCTTGCTCTCTCCCATCTTTCGGTGACAGAGTGGCCATATACCCCCCCTGCTGAATCCAGAGGAGGATGGCCCCTCTCTTCAATTCTCTTCGTCACTCCCCCCCCTGCTGAATCCTTGGGAAACCAGATAGGGCGACTGACCTTCATATTTTTGAGCTCTTGGGGCCTTGAAGCCCATACGTCGTTGCGCAACGGATGCCGCTGTCATCGGCATTGCGATTTTTTGGTGTGTGGTCTGGTTCCATGGCACTTGCGGAATCCAGACCAGTCGACGTGTGTCAGCTGACTATATATGGCCTGAACTCAGGCGTTTTCCTGTCCACCCTCCTGCATTGCCTTATCCTGACCGTGGCGTGGTTTGGCGCTCTGTCCAGAGCGTGTTTACACGCCTATTTACCCAGATTATTGCTTGTTTTTCTGCCCTCCAGGATATGTGCATCTGTATGTTAAGTGTCGTCAGCCCATCGCTGAGGGATGGACTGCTTTTCACCACGAATCGGGATACAGAGGCGCCTTGAGTCGCCGTGTACATATTCTTACAGCCTGGTCCAGCCTGGACCAGTACTTGATTACATGTTCTTCTGTTTGAGTGCCCGTGATACCGTGTTGCCCTATTCGCTGTGATGTGTGGAGATCCTGATGGCGCCAGGCGGGAAGCCCAGTTGCCTGACTACACTCCCAGCGGTCCGCCACTGTCAGTCCCAGTGTGAGCCTACCGATTCGCAGACGCACTTGCATTCGGATGGCGGCCTCCGGTGCTCCTGACCTCGGTCAGTCTGCCTGGGAAACTGGTGGTTTGAGGAGTCGACGCCTCCGCCCACACTGCATGAGGACTCCCTCATGTATGGCCTTCGTGGCAGTAGGGCAAGGGAAAAGACGGCCTTGATGCCCGATCCCTTCAGGAGGAGTTCCCTTAAGATTTGGGGTTCTTAAGGAGTTCGACTATGGCACTCTGGACTCGCGTCGTATGGATATAGACATGGTGCCCCCGAGGAAGGACCCGTGGGGACTCTCCCCAGTCGGCGGGCCTTGGGAAGCTTGCGGTAGCCTGATGGATCTTTGTGGTCGCTCTCGACTTGTGGGACCACCTCGGTCGTCGTGTGTCGCCTATGTTGGCCGTGTATGCCACTGCCACTGTGGTGGTGACCGTAGCAGCCGGCACCCGGTGCGCCTGGTATGGGTTAACGGGTCCTTTGGATGCCGAACAATCGCCGCCAGGACCCGGGACTTGATACTTAATACTTTACCTCCTATTACTAACATCTACAGCATCATACCTGTTTTTCTATGCGTTGGAATGGGCAGCCTAACCCACAATCAGCCTGAGATGAGGATGTGACACCCCCCCTTCAGGGGATGGTCCTGGGTACCCGCTGCCATGCTTGGGTGTTATCGAGCCCCCCCCAGGGTTTGCTCTAAGGAGGGGGGTGAAGCGGTACCCAGAACCCCATGGCTAGGTTACGGTCTCCGGTCCACTAACCCCATGCATGGAAGGGAAGACGCCCGTTGACGCTCCGTTTCGTGCCGTAAAGCCCCGCATCGGCAACCGATGCACCGCCAGCAGAGATTTGCATATCAGAATGTCAGGAATCAACAGGGTTTTATTTTCATATTGTTTCCGTCAAGTTTTACGCTTCCGTTCTGATATTCACTGTTTTGACTGCTGGCGGTTGGATCGCGACTTTACCGTAACCGCCAGTTTAACTGTAATTAATGGAAATTTTAACGCTATCCGCGACGAAGGCTCCAAAGTCGCCAGGAACTGCATTGATGCATCCGCAATTTTCATAATTAATACTCGCAACCTTAATCCGAATTTTTCATGGATGATGAATGATGATGAATGATGAGATGATGAATGATGATGAATCGATAGACTGCTGATAAACTCCTGATGAATTGATAAAGTGCTGAATGATGAATGATGAATGATGGATGAAACTGATGACATGAATGACACTGACATGATTGCTGAGATGAACTGCTGATTGAAATTGGAACTGAAATTCCAAACCTCCTGAATCCTCCATTTTCTCTGGCGTACCCAAACTGAGGTATGTACAAGCGACAGTGGCGCCTGAAGCTGGCACACAGATACATGGCTGGAGGACAGAAAGAATGTGCGAAAAAATGTCGGTATATGCGGGTGAGAAAAGGGATCAAGTGAACATTCTGCGGCTCTGCTGTGGTTGTGGGGTCTGTGGGGTCTTTGCCTGCTGTGGTTGTGGGGTCTGTGGGGTCTTTGCTGCAGTGCTGCCACGGCAGTACTTACATGCCCCCACCGGCCCGCAAGCCGCTGGGGCCCCGGCCCCCACCCCCCGAGGCAGGGGGGATGGTCCCCCCTCCCCCCGCCCGAGAGAGGAGCGGGAGCACGGCCCGCCCCCCCGCCGCAGATGCCGGCTCCCACAGGAACTGCGGGGAACAAGTGAGTCCGCGCCAACGCGCCAGGACGCCGCACAGATCGCGCCCATTGAAGGCGGGCGAGCAGGAACCGGAGTGGTATGGGGGCCACGCCCCCCATGACCAGAACAACGCCAGTGACACCTGCTTTGTTGCCTGCCCAGTGAAGGCAGAGGGGGGGAACCAGGCAGAGCGACCCCCCGCTTTACAGGCCCCCCCCGGCCGCACAAACGGGGGACACGGGGCACGGGCCGCCCCCCCCCCTCCAGCCCGCCCCCCGGCACACGAACGCCACGGACCCGCCACACGGGGGGCGCACAGCCCCAAGCCAGGTAGGTGGACGGCCCCCCAACGCCCCCACAGCACGCAGCCCCATAGGGCGTGCAGGCCAAGGGGACAGTGTTGGGCCCCCACACCGACACGCCCGCGCCCACAGCACGTGGGTAGCGGACCCCAACAGCCCGCCCACTGGGCAGGCAGTCGGGGTAGGGGGAGCGGCTGACCTCAGACGCCCCTCGCAACAGCGAAAGCCACCCCCCCCGGGGACGCCCTTCCGCCACCCCCACAGCCCCAAGCCAAGTAGGGGGGAACCGGGACCGGACCGCCCCCCCCCAAGCACGCAAGACGCAGCAAGGGACCGGGGCAGGACAAGCGGAGGGGCACGGACCACGTCGAACGGCCCTACCAGCGCCCAGCGCCGGGACCGCGCGGGGTGCGCACGCCACACCACCCGGGGGGGGAAAGCGGACGCCGCGGGAGCGCGAGCGCACACACACGCAAAGGGCACGCGGGGACTACCAGAAGGGCAACCAGACCGAGCTCGCGGAACGCACAGACTGCGTGGAATGGCGTACAAGCGAGCCAGGGTAAGGGACACCCAAACGGGACGGCCCGCCACACGCAGTGCGGGACACGCGGGGCGGGAAGGGGGAAACGGGAGAGACACAACACCAGGTACCGGCCGGAGCCCCCCGAACCGGCCGCGAGCGTTGCGCACACATGGACGGGGCACTGGACCCGCCAAGGCAGTAGTGGCGCACTGCGCCACGCCCCAACCCCTAGGCTAGACAGCCTCTGCGCCAGCCCAAGGGGGTCCCACTGGCGACCAGCCAGTAGCACGGGCCCGGTGGCGCCGGCGCCCCGGGCGACCACGCATTAGGGGGGCGACGCGGTGGGTAAGCGCCCGCAGCCACGGCTGCAAATTGATGCACTGACCGGGGAGTGGCAAAACGGGGAAGCCGGGGAGGGAGGGGGCTCCGAGCCCTGTGAACCCGGGGGACTCCGCCACCAGGCAGGAGGTGCGTCTTGGAGGGCCCCCCACTAGGACCCGGTGAGGAGGATATCACCTGGCCCGACCAGGTGGCCCCCCGGGGCCGAAAGGCGTCTAGTACCCGCAAAACCAAACCTCAAACCTCAAACCGCAACATGTAAAAATGCATTGATACACTTAAAAATCCTGATGCCGTCAGGAGTAATCACCGGTATAGAGAGAGTCACAAAAACGCCCATTTGTCCACCCAAATTAGTGGACCGCCCAGTGTGGACTAAAACAATGGGCTGGGGCGCCTTCTGCAGGACCGCAGTAGAAAACAGCTCAAAACAAGCCAAAATCAAAACCTGACACCCTGTATCAACCAATGTAGGGACCGACATGTCTGCCACCCCTACATCATCGGGGAACTGCAACCTTGGTTGTACAACCAATTCAAGTGGTTCTTTCCCACTTTTCCTTCTCCACTTATGTGGTGGTCGAAGCACCTTAGCCACTGTATCGTGGAAGTTCAACGTGCCGCCTTCAGCTGGCCGTTCGCAAATTCTCTGCAGTACTGTGCTGACATCCAGGCGAATTGCTTTACGTTGCTGGATCTGCGCAGGCTCTGGCATCAGGGCGCTTGTTGGTTGCCGCCAATTATACCACCGTTTCGCTGGATGTCGACAACGATACTTGCCAGGCCTCTTTTGCTTCTTGGGATGCGGACATTCTGCAGCCCAATGTCCCGTCTTGCCACAATTGTGACATTCTCCTCGTTTCTCGGCCGACTTGAATCTGCCACTTGAATTACTGCCGCTCCTTCCATGGTTACACCGTCGGCCAGGACTTCGTCCCTGTTTTTTCTGCGGACAGTAGGCAGATTGGTGTCCTTTCTGCCCACAGTTGTGGCACACCACATCCCTTAGTTGGGAGCATTCCTTGGAAATGTGTCCAGGTTTCGTACAGTAATAGCATATTGATGTACCCGATGCATCCAAGGCCTCCTAAGTCAGTCTTGTACTGGTGGTCGCACTGGATCTGGCTGGACTGGGACCCCTCTGCGGGGTGGAAGCAGTAGATTTGGACCCTTCATGGCGATCCCTCCTATCAGACCTGCTCGTAGTACTCTACCATCGTTCATTATAACATCCACCTCTGTCCTTGTCCCTACTATTGCCGCGATCCCTGAATCCCGAATTGCCTGAACGTTCACCATGCCCTCGGCTGTTTTCCTGATCCCGGCTGCGTTCACGCGATTGGTTTCTCTCCCTTGCATCCGTCATCGACTTCTGGCTTCCTCCAGGAAACGATGTGCGTCTCTCCGCCGAAGAACCGGTACGATCTCTTCCGGCTCGTTCAGGTTTAACTCGGTCGGAACCTCTTCGTCCAATCCAATTGACTTGTGTCTCCTGCAGATGACGTAGCAGTTGACCTTCAGCTTTCTTTCTGCGTTCCTGAGTGCGCAACTGCGGCATAATAGTCAAGAACACCTCCAAATAACTGTTGCTGAAATTGCTTCCACTTTCCGCCTGCCCCAACCCGTCATAGGCCTTTGCCATTGTCCTATCATCCGGGTTTCGTGTGACATACAACGCTACCTCCGTCATCATGTGTATCTTCGCCGCTTCCATTGTCACACCTCCTGGCACTTGTTTTCCTTTTTGGATCCAGCTTGTCATCCACTTGACGAACTTGGCACTGGTAAGCGGTCCTTCTGGCAGGTTTTTGTCCTGCCACTCACGGGTCGGTGTATAAATGTCATCCATCTTTTCACCCGTAACAACCTCGAACAACTGTGCATAACCCCGCTGCTCATCAACCAACCATTCTGTATCATCCTGGCGTTTTTCGTCATTCGTCAATACCGCCAGCAACATCTCACACTGCATGTGCTCGGTGTACCTGGACGCATGCCAACGTCTCCACTGTCCATACTGCATGAGCAACTCCTTTTTGGTCTCCTTCTTTCCATCCCATGACGTTATTTTAGCTCTCTTCTTCAAAATTTCCTTGGTCGTGGGGTCCATCCATGAGTTGGCATGATCTCCATAAGGACAAACTTCTTTTCGTAACAACGTGGGCTCAGCTGCTGTTGCCTGATGTTGGTCTGTCTCCGGAGGCAGCTGCACTTCCTGGAATGCAATACCTGTTCCAGCTCCCATCGGTGTTATCCGCGTGCGTTGTGCACTTCTCGCGGCAGCTGTATCCAACGCCAAAGTTGGTACGAACCCTCCATCTTTAAAGTAGGGTTCTTTTTGCAACCACCGGATATCATCATCATGGCGATATCCAGGGACTGGTGCCCGGTCAGGCTCAGCAGGTTCTGGTACCCACCAATCAGGCGGCTCTTGCACTGTCCTTTTTGTGTTGCAATTCCCATGACGGCCGTGGGTGTGTCAACCTGAGTTGTCTTCCCAACCGGCGTCTTCATCCGCATCTCTGTAGCCCTCAGCTGTACATACTTGCTGCACTTTGTCTGCCAGCAGCTCCATATTTCTCTGCAGCTCTTCTTCACCAGCCCTGATGTGCTCCTTCAATCGATCAAAGCTCTGCTTTGCATGCTCATCTCTCCACTCCAGCATCTCCAAAAACTCCTTTCGCACTTCGTCAGCCCCTTGAGTGTCTCCAATGCCAGAGCTCGGACAGTGTTTGGGGCTGGCTGCAGCCCGTGCCAACATTCCGTCAACCTGCTGCATTCGGGTGCTTATGGAGTGAAGACCACCTGTGGCAGTGAACTCCTTCAGTACCTGTTCATATTGTGATGCCATCTGTTCCTTCATCCCTCGTTGTAC
The DNA here is from genome assembly GCA_964036045.1 of Eutreptiella sp. 'Long Island Sound 2002'. Taxonomy (NCBI): domain Eukaryota; phylum Euglenozoa; class Euglenophyceae; order Eutreptiales; family Eutreptiaceae; genus Eutreptiella; species Eutreptiella sp. 'Long Island Sound 2002'. The sequence continues at coordinate 101,490,999 of OZ038382.1, read as the reverse complement.
CTCGGTCAGCTTCAGGTCCCCAGAAGTTTGCATCTGTCTCTGTGCCTCTGGAATTTGCTGCTGCACCCGCTGCCGTATCTCCAGCTTGGTCTGTGCTTGCTGCGCGGTGCTGTCAATTCTTTTGGCATTGTTCTGGAATGTTTCCCAACATCCCTGTTGTGTCTTCGTGATGTGTTCACGTACCTGTGCAAGCTCCGCTCGCTCAGTTTGAATCACCTCCTGGGCATGTATCAGCTTCTGCTGCATTCCTTGAATTTCCTTCTGAAGGTTGCCTCCATTCTCCCTAACGCTGCGCAATTGTTCTTCAAACTTCTGCACATATTTCTTGGTGAACATCTGATGGTGTCCAGTCTCCTTGGGTCGTGTGTCATGCTCTCGTATCGTGAGTACTGCTGCTCTGCACTCCTTCGCCAAATTTTGCATTTTGGGCATGAGGTCCTGTGCATTTTCAAGCACCCGGGCTGCAACGCTCTCCTGGCTTTTCACTCTGGCCATCAAGTCCTCACCCGCCACGGACATCTCATGCATCTTGTTCCCATGGTCTCGCACCGTCTCCTCAACCAAGGTAGTTATCTCCTTCACCTGGGCTTGCATCCGTTTCTCCATGGATTGGACCTCCGAACATGCACGAGTAACTTCCTTTTGCACCTTTTGCTGTTCTCCCACAGCTGGGTGAAAGGTCTTCTCCGTGTTTCTCACTTGATCTGCCAGATTTTGCATTTGGCTCACCCATTGCTCTTCCAAGGCCTCATCGCCTCGCCTAGTTTTACTCTCCTCCAAGGACACAGGTGGTCGTTGATCTACACGCCGTTCGACTTGCAAGATCCATTCCTCCAACTTGGCGTTATCCTTGGTAAAGTGCTTCTTCATGCTGTCGGTGATTGTATTCAATTCTCCAAGCCACTCCTCCTGTTGTTGCATTTGAACTTGCACTTCATACGCCTTCGCACTTTCCTCTACCTTGCATGTCATCACCTCCATTTGAAGTTGTATTTTTTCCAATGAATCTTTGGTCTTATTGGATGTCTCTGCGTGCAGCTTTTGATGACCAAACTTCTCGTATCGAATTTGTTCACAAACCTGGTTGATCCTAGTGTTCACAGAATTTCGAAGTTCTTGCCCCTCACGGACGATGTGTGCATTCCCTTCCCTGTATTCTGTTTCCACACGCTCGGAATCCCTTTTGAATTCTTGATCAATACCTTCAACTCTTCGCTTCATCAACCCGACTTGGTCATTGAGCTCCGCCACTTCTTGCATGCTCCTCGGGCTTTTGTTGATTCTTCCGAGCTGATCCACCTCTTGTTTCACCGAATTCATCTGCCTCTCCATTTCTCCCTTCCACTGCCCGAATTTCTCATGTGTCATCTTCATCGTATTCAAACGCTCCTCATCGATATTTGTTGTCTTCAATTGGTGCCGAATTTGCCGCAAATCTCCTTTCATTTCCTCAACCGTCGCCGTCTCAACGGTTTGTACCCCTGTCTCCAACGCCCGCATACTTGCTTCCCGAACCCGCATACTTGATGTGACCTCCTCCATATGTATGCCCGGCGCCGATGTCCTCGTTGATGATGACTTCGGTTTCTGCATCACCATTTTCTTGATGATCTTTGAGATCATGGTCTCCATGTCTCCCGTCATGTACACCGTGTCATGAACATCATGCTCGCGCCGTCTTTTCCTTTGCGTTGGATAATCCATTCTCTTCTCTCCTTTGGACTTCTCACTCACCCCAAAGCTCACACGACAATTCACCATTTCTTCTTCGTCCTTGTCCATGTCGTGTGATGGGGAATGACGAAGCGACAAACCAAGGGACAACGACTTTACGGGGTTGGGGTCACCGACCCCAGAAGTCGTTCGAAATCCTCATCTTCACACAAAACGGGTTTTTTAACTTGAGGAAAGGACGTGCGCGGAGTTCGCGCAATTTAACGTGGCGCAGAACCAAACGAACTGCTACCATGGAATGTACTAGTGCTATCTTTTCTAACACGTTCAATTGTAGCTTCACTATCGCTAATGAGCTCCATTTTGGAAATAAAAAAATCTCATTTCACAATAAAAATTAAAAATAACTCCAACCTCAATCGAGACCCCTGACACTCAGCAAGACAACAAAATGACTCAAAGCGTACTTGAATGAGTCCCAGGATCCGTGTTTGAAGAAGCTCCACTTCCCAATTAGTTTAGAGATGATCTCGGGGTTGAATTGAATCGACTTGAATTGACTTGAATTGAATTTGATTGATTCCATTGATAAGATATCGTAAATACACGGTCCTGCACAACATAGGAGCACACACATGTGCAAAATATAATCAAGCGTTCTCTCCTAAGGCAAAGGAGAAGCGAACTCCATTATGCAAACATGCCATGCATAATATTTTTTCTACACAAAGGCGAGTCTTCCCCAAACGATTATTCTTGCTTCAAATGTCATATGATAATGAATCTAAACTCATATGCGCATCGTGTTTGATAACTTCTCATCCACAATGAAAGACCACATAACAAAATGACATTGCAAGCAAGGTACATGTGTTGGGTGATTCTCTCATCGAAATGCACCTTTGCAATGAAATATGGAAATGCAAAGACACAAGGAAAGAGAGGAGAGAGAAGTAACGAACACATAGTAACGCAAACTGACAGAGAAGCTGGGCAATCAATCTTGGCATGCTGTAGTCAAGCTGTCTGTAAAGGGACGCCCCCTATCCAAGGGCACCGAGGGGAGGAGCGAGGGGGCAACCCTACACGAACCTATGAAAGGCGGCGGATAACTAGTGGAAGCGAGGGTACCCTTTGAAGGGGAAGTGGGGTTAAAGCTCGCCTACACTACCTATCCTGGTGCAGGATCTAGTAAAGCCGAAGGCTTTCAAAACATGTTTAAACCTCCCCGAAGGTCGTAGACATACCAATGCCCGCAAACATCAACTGACAAAACCGACGACAACAAACAATGAACAAAACTACACTTAAAACTCAACCCTAGCTCAACTTGACAGTAGACAACCCCGTAGGTATCCAAGTGGGCGCGCTACGCACGCAAACTACGCAACTACACTGAACAGTCGTGAAAAGAGAGAGAGAAAGCGAAAAAGACAGAGAGGGGAAAGGAGGGGTTTCACTCCATGTACCCTGGAATCTTCTTTGCTTCTCGCACCTGTCAGTGAAGAAGCATTAGAATCAGAACGCTCCATGCAACTCGCTGACTATTCAAAGATTCGGAATTTACCTGTGGTTGCTTTCTTCTCTCTTCATTCCTGACAATGTCTGGTCGTTGCCAGTTACATTCCTGTAGCGCAAGCCTCAGGCGCGATGATCTGTCTGCAATCAGCGGCCATCTGTCAGTATTCTACGGCGATCTGTCGGCATTCAGTACTCCACAACACACCCTATCAGGGACGCGACTCCTGAGTGGTAAAGCCGCACGACCCTCTCCATTAGGGATCGGGCATCAAGGCCGTGTTATCCCTCTCCCCACTACCACGAAGGCCATGCATGGGGGAGTCCCCATGCAGTCTGGGCGGAGGCGTCGACTCCTCAAACCACCAGTTTTCCAGGCAGACGGACTGAGGTCTGGACACCAAAGGTCACCACCCGGCTGCGAACGGGAGGCGGTAGGCTCGTACTGGGACTGACAGTAAGAAAAAGTGTATTTCCCCGCCCAAAGGTTAGCTTTAGTTGTTAGGGAGAGGCCTAAAGGCATAACACATTTTTATCTTAGTATTGGCCTAACCAAAAAGAGGTCATAAGACATTTTGACCTATAAGACCAAGCATTGAACTATGGATGTTGTGTGGACCCCTGACCCCTCCAACTGTTTGGACTTATACACCATTTCCTGGACTGACTGCGGCGCTAACATTAATCTAGAGCCTATACATTTTTCCATATTTTTTCATGAATGCTTAGCTATCCTAGTGGTCTGCACCCTAGGGGGTTGTGTCACCTCTTTTTCAGAGGTCCTGGGTTCAATTCCCAGTCAGCCTAGCTAAATAGGAAGATCCCATGTGACATGGCAGTGACCTCAGCGCCACAAGCCATGCCACCTCAGCACCTATGGGACCCAAAACAAAGAGTGCACATCTCTAGATGGCACTATAAAAGAGAGGATGCTAATGTGGGCAGTTTTCCCTTGATTGTAGGATATCTTCCAACTAACCTTTCATGAATATGTAGTTATTGTGAGTTTCCGTTGTTGCTACACTATCTCCTTTGACTGCAGCCCTTCTTGTTGTGGATTTGATCCTGTGGTCCTTTGCTTGCACTGTGGATAATTTTCTCTGGTTGATATCATCGAAACAGTTTTGTTTCGAAAGCCTGAACTACATCCAGAAGCAGGAGGAGCAAGCAGGGGCACAAACAAAACAATATCATCAAAGCAATCAACATTGAAGGCCTGTTCTAGCGTTCTGGTAGCAGAGACTTTCAGTCTTTGCGTACCTGGAACCCCGTGCAGTACAACCAGTACGTGGAGACTGACTCCACTGAAGGGCGAAGAAAAAGAATATGGACAACAAGGACAGTGCCGAGACGACAGCGCCCTCAGTCGCACCAGCCAACCCAGCACCAGACTCCCCCAAAAATTTTACGCCGCTGTTTGGCGAGGTACCAAAATTTAGGACACTCACAAAAAGAGAAGAACAATAGAGTCGCGGCGGCGAAGAAGCTGAGCGTTGCTTGCCCCAAACCACCTAGCAAAGTGCGTGCCCTAGGCGCTAGGGACTTGTGCGCGCCCCAAAACAAAACACACATAAACAACAACAACGCTACCGGCCGCCGAAAAACAAGTATGTTATATGCCGCGCAACGCTAAAAAACGACGTAACAAGCACAACACGGTAAGATGTAGACAAGGAGAGAACAAGTATGTAACAAACCGCGCCACGGTGGAGGTATACCGCAAGTATGAGACCAAGCATTGCAAGCCCACTTGTATAGGGAGTACAACGGTGCCGTAACACGCGAAACACGAGAAGATGTGGTTAAAAAGGAAGCCGCACAAGTATGTTGCATGTCATGCCGCGCACGCGGGAAGAACAACGAACAAAGGTGCAAGAATAAAATACACAAGCAACAACAACGCCATCGGCCGCCGAAAAACAAGTATGTTATATGCCACGCCATGCATATCGCCATAGCGCATAACGCCATACATAACGCCGTACCAAACACAATACACAAGGATGGCAAGGAGACAAGTGTACGGTATAAACCGCGCCATGGTGGAGGCATACCGCAAGTGTGCACGCATGCGTGCGAACGCCCCGCCCCAACGCGCCCAGTCGCATAGGGAGTAAGACGGGGTCGGAACACGCCAAACATGAAAAGAGGTGGGTAAAGAGGGAGCCACGCAAGTATGTTAAATGTCACGCCGCGCACACGGGAAGGTCAACGAACAAAGGTGGCCAAAGAGGTATGGGGATCCGTGTCGAGTGCAAGCTAGGACATAAACCTACGCCGAACAACGCACGCTAATATACACCGTAGCAAGCACAACACGGTGAGAAAATGGGAGAGGGGGGAACACGTACGAGACATAAGTAGGTAACATACCACACCACCGCAAGATTAAGAGACCAACCGAGGATGGCAATGGCAGGACGCCATGACACGACAAAACCCCTGCCGCCGCACGCCCGTTTGCATAGGGAGCACAACGCCGCCGCGACACACGGAACACGCAAAAAGGGGGGTGAGATAAGTATGCTACACCCACGCGACGAGCAAAACGGCGACAAGACGCTCATCACACGAGAAGATAAGGAGGGAAAGGAGCAAGGAGCAAGGAGCAAGTATGTTACTGTATCGTGCCACGCCGCGCACACGAGGGAAGCGACGAGCGCCCGGCCCGCGCCATACACATCTACGCAAAGCGTCGTGTCTCGCTTGTGCTTCGCATCTTCCCACACCTTGCTCACCCTAAGATCAAGGGGATTAGGACACTAAGATTGTGGGAAAAAACAAGATTGATCAAAGTTTGTCTCCCTCGCAAGTTTGTTGCATGTCACGCCGCGCACGCGGGACCGCCAACGAACAAAGGTGGCGGCCAAAGAGGTGTGTGGAGCCATGTCGAGAGCAAGTAGGATATAAACCTACGCCAAACGACGCACGCTAAAAGACGCCGTAACAAGCACAACATGGTAATAAATAGGAGGGAGGAGCACACGAACGAAGCATAAATAGGTAACATACCACACCACCGCAGGAGTAGGAGACCAACCGAGGATGGCAATGACAAGGTGCCATCGCGCGACGAAACCCCCGCCACCGCACGCCCTTTTGCATCCTTTCTCTTCGCAGGTCCAAACGAGAAGGCCCAACGAGAGAGAACAACGAGCCGGCAAGGAAAAAGACCGAGACACGCACCAGAGCGGAGGCAGGGAAAAAGTGCATGCCAGGGAGAAGGGTACAGGAAAGGGTAAAGAGCAACGAAGCCACGAAAGAAACAGGGGGTAGGCAGCAGCCGAGCAAGGGGCGCCCGCAGGGAAGGGGGCACGGCAGGCACACCGCGAGCACAACACCGCACCGAGACACCGGAGAGTGGAGCACCAGAGGGACCAGAGAAGAGCGGCACCGCGCACCACGACACGCACCGCACAGACACCAGACACACCGCACACATCTAACGAGCCCCGGCAGCCCGCCCAGAGGGCGGGCAGCCGGGGGAGGGGGGGCGTCTGACCCCAGACGGCCCTCACAACGGCGGACGGCAACCCCCCCGGGGAAGCCCTACGGCATCCCCCACGGCGCGCAACGCCGGCCCGCAAGGGCGCGCACCCTGGGGCCGGTGCAGGGTCCCCACGCCCGCACCGACCGCACCCGGGACACATGGGTCGCGGAACCCTGGCCGCCCGCTCCAGAGGACGGGCGGCCGGGGGAGGGACAGCGCCTGACACCAGACGCCCCTCACAACGGTGGCACGCCTACCTCCCCCGGGGACGGCCCCCCACCACCCCCGCGGCACGCAGCCCCCACAGGGCATGCACGCCGATGGGACAGTGTAGGGCACCCACACCCACACACCCGCACCCACAGCACGTGGGTGGCGGACCTCAACAGCCCGCCCAGTGGGTGGGCAGTCGGCGGAGGGACACCGCCTGACCTCAGACGCCCCTCACACTGGTGGAAGGCGCCCCCCCGGGGGACGCCCTTCCGCCACCCCCACAGCGAGCAATGCCGGCCCGCAAGGGCGCACACTGTGGGGCCAGTGCTGGGTCCCCACGCCGGCACCGACCGCACCCGGGACATACGGGTCGCGGAACCCTGGCTGCCCGCTCCAGAGGACGGGTGGCCGGGGGAGGGACAGCGCCTGACACCAGGCGCCCCTCACAAGGGTGGCAGGCCACCCCCCCCGGGGACAGCCCCCCACCACCCCCGCGGCACGCAGCCCCCACAGGGCATGCAGGCCAAGGGGACAGTGTTGGGCCTCCACACTCATACACCCGCGCCCACAGCACGTGGGTGGCGGGCCCCAACAGCCCGCCCAGCGGGCGGGCAGTCGGGTGAGGGACAGCGCCTGACCTGAGACGCCCCTCACAATGGTGGAAGGCAGCCCCCCCGGGGACGCCCTTCCGCAACCCCCACAACGAGCAACGCCAGCCCGCAAGGGCGCACGCTGTGGGGCCGGTGCTGGGTCCCCACGCCCGCACCGACCGCACCCGGGACACACGGGTCGCGGAACCCTGGCTGCCCGCTCCAGAGGACAGGCGGCCGGGGGAGGGACAGCGCCTGACACCAGGCGCCCCTGACAGCGGTGGTAGGCCACCCCCCCCGGGGACGTCCCCCCACTGCCCCCGCAGCACGCAGCCCCCACAGGGCATGCAGGCCAAGGGAACAGTGTTGGGCCCGCACACCCACACACCCGCGCCCACAGCACGTGGGTGGCGGACCCCAACAGCCGGCCCAGTGGGCGGGCAGTCGGGGGAGGGACAGCACCTGACCTCAGACACCCCTCACAACGGTGGAAGGCACCCCCCCCAGGGATGCCCTTCCGCCATCCCCACAGCGAGCAACGCCGGCCCGCAAGGGTGCACGCTGTGGGACCGGTGCTGGGTCCCCACGCCCGCAACGACCGCCCCCGAGACACACGAGTCGCGGAACCCCGGCTGCCCGCTCCAGAGGACGGGCGGCCGGGGGAGGGACAGCGCCTGATACCAGGCGCCCCTCACAACGGTGGCAGGTCACCCCCGCCGGGGACGGACCCCAGCACCCCCGCGGCACGCAGCCCCCACAGGGCATGCAGGCCAAGGGGACAGTGTTGGGCCCCCACACCCACACACCCGCGCCCACAGCACGTGGGTGGCGGACCCCAACAGCCCGCCCCAGTGGGCGGGCAGTCGGGGGAGGGACAGCGCCTGACCTCAGACGCCCCTCACAATGGTGGAAGGCACCCCCCCCGGGGACGCCCTTCCGCCACCCCCACAGCGAGCAACGCCGGCCCGCAAGGGCGCACGCTGTGAAGCCGGTGCTGGGTCCCCACGCCCGCACCGACCGCACCCGGGACCCACGGGTCGCGGAACCCTGGCTGCCCGCTGCAGAGGACGGGCAGTCGGGGGAGGGACAGCGCCTGACACCAGGCGCCCCTCACAACGGTGGCAGGCAGCCCCCCTGGGGACACCCTTCCGCCACCCCCACAGCGAGCAACGCCGGCCCCCAAGGGCGCACGCTGTGGGACCGGTGCTGGGTTCCCACGCCCGCACCGACCGCACCCGGGACACCGGGTCGCGGAACCCTGGCTGCCCGCTTCAGAGGACGGGCAGCCGGGAGAGGGACAGCGCCTGACACCAGGCGCCCCTCACAACGGTGGGAGGCAGCCCCCCTGGGGACACCCTTCTGCCACCCCCACAGCGAGCAACGCCGGCCCGCAAGGGCGCACGCTGTGGGACCGGTGCTGGGTCCCCACGCCCGCACCGACCGCACCCGGGAGCCACGGGTCGCGGAACCCTGGCTGCCCGCTCCAGAGGACGGGCGGCCGGGGGAGGGACAGCGCCTGACACCAGGCGCCCCTCACAACGGTGGCAGGCCAGTTCCCCCGGGGACGCCCCCCCACCACCCCCGCGGCACGCAGCCCCCACAGGGCATGCAGGCCAAGGGGATAGTGTTGGGCCCCCACACCCACACACCCGCGCCCACAGCACGTGGGTGGCGGACCCCAACGGCCCGCCCAGCGGGCGGGCAGTCAGGGGAGGGACAGCGCCTAACCTCAGACGCCCCTCACAATGGTGGAAGGCCCCCTCCCCGGGGACGCCCTTCCGCCACCCCCACAGCGAGCAACGCCGGCTCGCAAGGGCGCACGCTGTGGGGCCGGTGCTGGGTCCCCACGCCCGCACCGACCTCACCCGGGACACCGGGTCGAGGAACCCTGGCTGCCCGCTCCAGAGGACGGGCGGCCGGGGAAGGGACAGCGCCTGACACCAGGCGCCCCTCACAAGGGTGGCAGGCCCCCCCCCCGGGGACGCCCCTCCGCCACCCCCACAGCGAGCAACGCCGGCCCGCAAGGGCACACGCTGTGGGGCAGGTGCCCGGTCCCCACGGCCGCACCGACCGCACCCGGGACACACGGGTGGCGGAACCCTGGCTGCCCGCTCCAGAGGACGGGCGGCCGGGGCAGGGACAGCGCCTGACACCAGGCGCCCCTCGCTACGGTGGCAGGCCACCCTGCCAGGGACGGCCTCTGACCAACCCTGCGGCACGCAGCCCCCACAGGGCATGCAGGCCAAGGGGACAGTGTTGGGCCCCCACACCCGCACACCCGCGCCCACAGCACGTGGGTGGCGGACCCCAACAGCCCGCCCAGTGGGCGGGCAGTCAGGGGAGGGACAGCGCCTGACCTCAGACGCCCCTCACAATGGTGGAAGGCACCCCCCCAGGGGGACGCCCTTCCGCCCCCACAGCGAGCAACGCCGGCCCGCAAGGGCGCACGCTGTGGGGCCGGTGCTGGGTCCCACGCCCGCACCAACCGCACCCGGGACACACGGGTCGCGGAACCCTGGCTACCTGCCTTAGAGGACGGGTGGCTGGGGGAGGGACAGCGCCTGACACCAGACGCCCCTCACAACGGTGGCAGGCCGCCCCCCCCGGGGATGGCCCCCCATGCCCCCCGTGGCACGCAGCCCCCGCAGGGCATGCAAGCCAGAGGGACAGTGTTGGGCCCCCACACCCACACACCCGCACCCACAGCACGTGGGTAGGGGACCCGGACGGCCCACCCAATGGGCGGGCAGTCGGGGTGGGACAGCGCCTGACCTCAGACGCCCCTCCCACAATGATGGAAAGCAGCCCCCCCGGGGAGGCCCTTCCGCCACCCCCACAGCGAGCAACGCCGGCCCGCAAGGGCGCACGCTGTGGGGCTGGTGCTGGGTCCCCACACCCGCACCGACCGCACCCGGGACCCACGGGTCGCGGAACCCTGGCTACCCGCTCCAGAGGACGGGCGGCCGGGGGAGGGACAGCGCCTGACACCAGACGCCGCTCGCAATGATGGAAGGCACCCCCCCCTGGGGACGCCCTTCCGCCACCCCTACAACGAGCAACGCACCAACGCACCAACGCACCAGCCACGGGACATCCGCACCCCACCCCCTGCTCTTAGGCACAGCGACACAACAATGGCGGGACCCGCGGCCCCACGCAAAAAACGCCCCTGATCTCCGACGCTGGACGCAGCACACGAGGTCATCAGGGCGCTGGGACTCAGAGACAGCGAAGGAGACCCCCCACAAGGGGACACGGGCACGGACTCCGGCCTGGAGGCAGTACCGGAGCCCTCCACGGGAAGCGCGCCCGCGGAACCTGCGCCGCCGGCGGGCAGCGTGCCCATGCTCTGCCCCGCGTCGGAACGGGGCCACTGCAACGGCGAAGGCTGGTGGCCCAGACAGCACCCTCAGCCCGGCCCCGATGACGGAGCGCTGCCCGAGGTGGGACCCGCGGCCGCATGCGCCGCCCTATGCTACGGGGTGGCGCAGGGCTGGATCCTGGATGAGACCGCACGCGGCAGCGTGAACATCCAGGAGGCCGTCGACCGAGTCACCCACTCGGGACAGGCGGCAGTGGCCTTGCACACCCGGGGCCGCCACGGCGGACCCGCAGAGGGGATCATTGTGGAACCCTCGGGAATGATGCTGGTCCTGGCGGCAGACATGGTCCGAGGGGTGCTCCACGCATCCCGTGTGCGGCGGGCGCGCCCACAGTGGACCATCCAGGTGTACATCCCCCCACGGGCGTGGCCCTTCTCCACGTGGGCGGTGCTCGCCGTCATGTGGCACCTGGCACCGGAGGACGCCCCCACAGGGACCGCGGAGGAAATCGCCCAGGACCTCCACACCTGGCCGGCCGACGAGGATTACCCCTGGCGCAGGCCCCGGGGCGGCTTCCCAGTGGCACCTGCGGCAGAGGGGCTCAGCCTCGCGGCAACCCTCCAACGGCACCCCAACAAGAGGGCACGCCACTTCCTGCAGACAGGCACGGTCCCGGTCGCCCCGCCAGACTCCGAGTGGCGATGGGACGCAGGGGTGGCGCAACCGCTGCCGGGCCCCTGGGTCCTCCCGTTGTAGTATTTGCCCATGGGCACCCTGGCCCTAGCCACTCAAGCCGTCAGGGGGGCTTTCCCGCAGCCGCTCCTCCCCGGCGTGGCCCTGCTCCGCAGCCTGCAGGCGGAGGCGGCCTTGGTACGGTGGAAGGAAGGAGGCGGGCGCTCGAGCCCCTATTTCCCCCTGGTCCAGGGCCAGGCGCTGCTCCACGCCGAGGGCATGGGGACCGTGGAATGGGGGTCGATCGTGCCCGGCACGGCGTGCAGGTGAGTCACCGCGGCCGCCCCACAGCCCATGCGATCGCCGCCGGCGTGCCACCGCCTCCTACGCATGGTCCCCTCTTTTGCGCCCCAACACGCCTTTATGAGGGACGTATGGAGGGCCATACTGAGCCACACCAGGGAGTGGCTAACGAAACCGGGTGCACGGTACCCGCCGGGGCCGGTGCTCGAACAGCTCACGGCCCCCACACCCGGGGTCCGCCACGCCCTGCACAGGGCGTCAGCTCTCACAGAGCAGCTCAACGACGAGGTGCTAGACCTGGCGCTGGAGCCGCTGTGGCTGCTTTACCCGCAGACCAGCATCCCACCCGCGGGTACGTCCAACCGCCTAGGCCACCTGGGGTTGCAGCGCCGCGTCGAGGCCGCGCACCCGGGTGGCGTGGTGGAACAGTGGCTAACGCTCCGCAACCGGTCCGCCGCGGAAGGCCACTGGTACCTACACCAACACCTCTTCCTACCACAGGCGGCCCCGGAACACCGCTGGCAAAACCCGTACCACACGCACCCGGAGCGCCGAGGCGCGCAGGGCTTCCCGCAGCCAGTCCCGCCCGCCCTCTCGCCGGGGCAGGGCCCGGAGGCCTTGCAGCAGGGCCCCCCGCTCGACACCGCCACCACGGTACAACAAAGGGGACGCGACGGCGCGGATGGTGCCGAGCCAGACGTCACGAACTGCGGAGCGGTGGCCTGGATGGCAGCCTGCAGGCACCTCGCCCGAGATACCACGGGGCTCCGGCAGTACAGACCAGCGGACCGCACGGTGCTGGCGTCCGCGGTCGCGGCCGTCACCATGGGTCCCGTGGCGGCGTGGCTGGCGCAACTGCTGCCCCACGTCCCCTGCGTCGACACGCAGCCCCGCCGGCCAGACGCAACCCACGCGCCGACGGCACCCCTCACGGCCGAGCAGCTATACGTCGTCGCGGCGGCGCTGCTGGCGGACGGCGGGGAGAGCTTCGTCCACCACCACGGCCCGGCGCAGATTGCGGGAAGCATACAAGGGCCGCAGCGCAATGCACCACACCCGTGGCACGCCACACTCCGCGGGCGCACCCGCGTCTGGGATGCGGGCGATGGCACACCCCCTCCCGGGCCTCAGCAGGGGGAGGCACTGGTGCTGCAGACAGCAGGCTACCAGGCCATCCTGCACGGCCACGCCGGAGGGTACCGGTCGCACATCCTGGCCGGGGGCCGCTGGACTGTCTGGCACAGCACCGCCAGGCAAGGGGCATTCCCGCCCCTGCTCCACGTCGACTGGCACCAGGGGCCCACCCAGGCCTACTATATGTCGGCGGATTCTTGGCCGCTGGCAGTCCTGCTACACACCGTCAGCGCCCCCAACAAGAGGCAGGAACCAGGATGGGTCAACCCCCCCGCACTGGTGTGGAGCCCCGACCAGGAGGAGCATCTACGGGCCGCGTGGCAGGGAGACGCCATCAGAGCCACGGAAGTCCCGCACCTCCATGCGGGGCCAATCACGCACGCCCGCCCGGCGGCTACCTTGGCGGTGGCCCAACGGGGACAGCAGAACCCGCGGTGGGTGGTCTGAATCTTCAGCCCGGCCGACCCGCACATGGTCGTCTGCGACCCCGAGCGCCTGCCGGGGCCCGAAGCCGTGGTCCGCGTGGCAGACTGTACCCGCATGATCGTCAAGGCACTACGGGAGGGCGAACACCACGCCCTCCTGCTCCAGGTCAGGCTGAAGGACAACGCCCGGGCGGCGAGGCCTGGGGTGTGGCCGGCAGCGGCGCACCCCACCGACCTAGAGCTCCAGCTGGCGGTCCCGAGGACAGTGTACCACTGGCTACAAGCCCTCCACGACCTGCGATGGAGGGGCAAACCCGTCCGCCAAATCGGCTCCACGCACTGGCAAACGTGGCTGCAAGCAGACGCGCAGCGCCATGCCATCCGGAGTCTCGGGCCCGCGCACGCGACACAAGCCCTCGATGCGGCGGCCCCGGGCCGCACGCTGGCGCCACACACGGTTCCACTGGCCAACCTGCCCTTCGAACCAGCGACAGAGGGCGCCATCCGGAAGTCGGTGCCGCTCCCCCCGGCGCGAGGGGCCACGGAACCAACGAAATGTCCCCTGTGTGCAGACAAGTACTACACAAGCGGGGCAATGCTGGAACACCTGGCGTGGCACGCGGTGCACGCTGTAGCCCCGGTGGACGACAAGGTGGCGGCCTCCAACATCCTGCAAGGGAGGGCACGGAGGTCCCCATGGCACGCCCCGTACGCCCGGCGCCCCCCGCCCCAGGCGGCGGACCACGCAGACGGCGATGAGGAGGTACCCGGGGCAGCCCCGGGGACCAACCAGGGTCCATCCCCGCGGGGCTGGCCCCCCTGGCCCCCCTGGCTCCCCCGTCCCCCCTGGCCCCCGTGTGGGCCCCGCTGGGAACGGGCTCGAACCCCATGGCCCCAGCGCACCCGGATGCCCTGGCTTCGCCGGCGGACCCAGCGGCGATGCCGATGCGGGATAGCTGACTCCAGGAGGACACGGCGGGCGACGCCCTATGGCTCCTCTCGTGGAACCTGCGCAACGGCCTCGTACCGCCAGACCGGTCCCTCCGGGACACGCTCCTGCGGCGCCGGGGGCCTGGCGGCCTGTACCGACAAGGAGCACCTCATCACCTGCTACCCCAGGACGGGGGGTTTGCCATCATGCTCCAGGAGACAGGGATCGCCACCCAGGCACAGGAGATGCACGTGGCTGCGGCGCTCGGGGACAAGGGGTACACCCCCTTCTTCAGCAGCCGGCTGGCGGAGACGGGAGCGACTTCCACCTCGAGAGGGGGGGGCCTCCTCACCGCGGTCAGCAGCAAGTACGTGGCGGAGCACGAGTTGCTCAGTTTCACGGAGATCGTCCCCGGGAGGGCCGCGGCCCTGGAGATCCGCACGGACGGGGTAGGCCTCACCCTCATCAACGTCCACGGGTTGCAAGCCGGCTGCTCCCCGTGGGCGGGACGGGCGGCGTTCTGGGCCGACATACAAATGTATGCCACGGCACGCAGCCCCGGTGGGAGACACCCGGTGGTCATCGCCGGCGACACCAACATCTACATGGATGCCATCACCAACCCGGCCACAGAGCACTTCCGCGCGGGCTGGGAGGCCTGCGGTTTCCAGAGGGCCACGGCAGGCGGCGAGGAGGACATGACCCCCACACTCCACCCGTCCCGGCACAGGGTGCACACTTTCCTGGTCAACGAGCCCCTCCTGCCGTGGTCCCTGCGGGAAAGCGTCTGGGCTCGCGGCATGGCACACCCCCAGGTGATTGGCTCGGACCACCTCCCCATCCGCCTGGCCCTGCCGGGCCTCCTCAACGCAGCGGGGCGCGCGGCGGTGCCCACCCCCTACAGCCACACGGAGGGCCGCCTCCTCCCGTACGACGCCGAGGCCGCGCCCGTCCAACACTGCCTGTGGGCGGCGGTCACCGCCGCGCAGGATGAACCCTCCCTGGCGCCCTGGCTGGGTCCCGCAGAGCAGCACGCCTACGGGTCCATGCCCGCGGCCGCGGTGGACAAGGTGTTCGAACACCTCCACGCGACGCATGACGCCCTGGCCCGTGTGGTGGGACCCCGGCAGCCGTCCCCGGCGGGGACGGACCCGGCGGAGGGGGACCCCCCGGAGAGCGGAAAGCGGCTCCAGGCGGCGGTCCTCCGCTATGAAACCCTGGCAGCGTGCGCGCCGGCGGCGTACCAGGCGGACGCCGCACGGCATGGGATCCGGTCCGAGGCGGCACTCCGGCTCGCGGAGGAGCTGCGGGGTGCGTCGCCCGGGTTCCACCCGACCACACAGGGCCAGCTACAGGAGGAGCTGGAGAGGCAACCAGCCACCCTCGAGGAGGACATTCGCCAACTCCGCGCACTCCTGGCGGCGGACCGCAAGCGCGCCATCAAGGACTTCTGGCGCCGCCACGCCCCAAACATCGCCCAGCGATCGACAGCCGTGCGGGGAGCCATGGAGGCAGAGGCCCCGGGCCCGTCAGGCCTCTGGAAGGTGCGGGTCCCCAACAACCAAAGGCTCCTCACGGAGGCCCACGACGTGATGTTCGCAGTTCGCGCCCTCTGGCGAGATCTGTATGACAAACGCCCGGTGGACCTCCCAGGCTTCCAGGCAGTCCTCGGCCGCCATGTCCCCCGGGTCCCTGAAGGGGCCTGGACACAGGTCCAGCAGTACTCCATGCAGGACCTGCAGTCCGCCCTGGACAGAGCCGATGGCAAGGCCCCAGGTCCCAACCACGTGGAGGCCCGTTTCATCAAGGCCCTCCCGGCACCCGTCCAGTGGCTCCTGGTCCACTCCTACTGGGCCATCCTCCGCGGCGCCCCGCCGCCGATGCACTGGAGGGACGCGCACATCTGGCTCAGCCCCAAGGTACCGGGCTCCGCCAGACTCAACGGCTACAGGCCCATAGCCCTGGGCCAGCTGGACATGAAGCTCCTCACGGGCCCCCTCACCGAGCGCATCACGGAAGTGCTCACACGGCACGGAGTGGTCAGCGACTGGCAGCAAGGGGCCCTCCCTGGCTCCAACACAGGCCCCCCACTGTTCATGGCGCAGCGACAGCTCCAGCGGGGAAGGCCCAACTACGTTTTCTCCTTCGACGCCCGCAAGGCCTTCGACACCGCCCCGCACGGCGCCCTCCACCTCATCTTGCGCCACCTCTCCGTGCCGCCGGAGGTCATCGACCTCCTGCTCTTCCTCCACACGTGCGCCAGGCTGCGCATCGTCACCGCACACGGGCTAACGCAGCCGGTCCACATGCTGCGCGGCGTCCGGCAGGGCAACCCCGAGAGCCCCCTGCTGTACGCGCTCCTCCTGGAGCCCCTGCTCAGGGCGCAGGGGCACCGCCTGCGCCCGCCGGGAGGGGCCGAGCACGGCCTCATCCAGGCCTACATCGACGACCTGCTGGTGGTGGCCCACACGCTGCAGCACTTCGTCGAGGGCCTGGAGGCGGTGGCTGCGTACCTGGTGATGATGGGCACCGAGCTCAACCCCCGCAAGTGCGCCATGGCCACCACGGCGGGGGTCCCGGGCCTGCAGCTGCGCCTCTGTCCCCACCTGGAAAACCCATGCCACTGGGTACCAGCGGCGGACTCAGTCCCCTACCTGGGACTCCAGCTGCAGCGGGACGGGGAGTTCCCCCTGCAGCGCAAGCACCGGCTACGCCTGGCGGCGGTGCACCACTGGTGCCTGAACACCCTCGCGCCACCGAAAGTGGTGCAGGATGTCATCCTGGCGATCCTCGGGGGGGTGACACAGTACGTCGCCCCTTTCATCGCCGACGACTCCGACACTGCACGCCACCTGGACCACATCACGGTCCAGGTCGTGAAGGACAGGGCGCGGTACGCCTTCGAAACCTCGCGGAACAGCCTGCAGGATGACCGGACCCTGGAGCTCACACGGGTGCCAACGCGGTGCCAGCAGGCAGCGGTGGCCCTCGTGGGTACACTCATCCACCACCACTCAACCTCTGTGCGCGCCGAGGTCACCAAGATGTTCTGCGAAATAGCCGGCGCGCACGGAATATGTCCCGACGTGCACTACCCCGGCCCAGATTTCCGGAGTCCCGGAGTTCTAGCGGGGGGTGACTGGGTCCACCGCATACCCCGGGCCCTGGCCGCCCTGGGAGTGGGGCTGTACAACCCCATCGCGTGCCCCAGGGCGGCCCATGTCCAACTACAGTCCCCGCCGGGCAACATCGTCACGCTGCACACCGCCAAGCTGCGACACCGCGACACGTGCCGCCTGACTGTGCTGCACACAACGCCGTGGCATGGGCACCACGGGCCACGCCACCCCTTCCCCTGACAACGAATACCCATGGCCGACGGGGGTGCGGGAATACCTCAACCAATGCGCCGATGAACACCTCCACTATTGCCGCCGCGAGCAGGAGCCCACCAACCACCCCGGGTGGCGCGACGCCTTGGTCCACCTCTTCCATACCACCGGCACGCAGGACCCCCGCCTGAGACTCGTCCACCCCACGAGGGCTAGTCAGGACGCGCACACCGGCCCACGGGTGACCCCGGACGGCCTGCACCTCCACGTCGGGGCTACTGCCGCCGTAACGGCCTATCCCCCCCCACGCGGGGGGCGGTGTACCACCCGCCGGCAGCCCTCATGCACATCCTCCAAGACGTACTCGCGGAAACCGAGCACCAAGAGCCTAACGCGGATGTGGCATGGCCCGAGCCCCTGCGCACACGGCCCCACGCGCCGACGCCGTTGTGGTTGGTGACCACGGACGACCAATGCACCCAAGTGGCGGGGCAAGCGTAGCTCGGGGCCGAGTGGGTAATAGTGCAGGTGGGGGCAGGCCAGCCCAGGCCCCGTGGACTCCAGCAGGGAAGGCCCAACTACGTTTTCTCCTTCGACGCCCGCAAGGCCTCCAACACCGCCCCGCACGGCGCCCTCCACCTCATCCTGCGCCACCTCTCCGTGCCGCCGGAGGTCAAACCTCCTGCTCTCCCTCCACACGTGCGCCAGGCTGCGCATCGTCACCGCACACGGGCTAACGCAGCCCGTCCACATGCTGCGCGGCGTCCGGCAGGGCAACCCCGAGAGCCCCCTGCTGTACGCGCTCCTCCTGGAGCCCCTGCTCAGGGCGCAGGGGCACCGCCTGCGCCCGCCGGGAGGGGCCGAGCACGGCCTCATCCAGGCCTACATCGACGACCTGCTGGTGGTGGCCCACACGCTGCAGCACTTCGTCGAGGGCCTGGAGGCGGTGGCCGCGTACCTGGGGATGATGGGCATGGAGCTCAACCCCCGCAAGTGCGCCATGGCTACCACGGCGGGGGTCCCGGGCCTGCAGCTGCTCCTCTGTCCCCACCTGGAAAACCCATGGCACTGGGTACCAGCGGCGGACTCCGTCCCCTACCTGGGACTCCAGCTGCAGCCGGACGGGGAGTTCTCCCTGCAGCGCAAGCACCGGCTACGCCTGGCGGCAGTGCACCACTGGTGTCCCAACACCCTCGCGCCACCAAAAGTGGTGCAGCACGTCATCCTGGCGATCCTCGGGGGGGTGACACAGTACGTCGCCCCTTTCATCGCCGACGACTCCGACACTGCACGCCACCTGGACCACATCACGGTCCAGGTCGCGAAAGACAGGGCGCGGTACGCCTTTGACGCCTCGCGGGACAGACTGCAGGATGACCGGACCCTGGGGCTCACACGGGTGCCAACGCGGGGCCAGCAGGCAGCGGTGGCCATCTTGGGTACACTCATCCATCACAGCTCAACCTCCGTGCGCGCCGAGGTCACCAAGATGTTCTGGGAAATAGCCGGCGCGCACGGAGTATGTCACGAGGTGCACTACCCCGTCCCGGAGTTCGCAACTCGAGCGGAGGGTGACTGGGTCCACCGCATACCCCGGGCCCTGGCCGCCCTGGTAGTGGGGCTGTACAACCTCATCGCGTGCCCCAGGGCGGTCCATGTCCAACTACAGTCCCCCCCTGGCCAACATTGTCACGCTGCGCACCGCCAAGCTGCGACACCGCGACACGTGCTGCCTGACGGTGCCGCACACAACGCCGTGGCATGGGCACCACGGGCCACGCCACCCCTTCCCTGACAACAACAACCCGTGGCCCACGGCGGTGCGGGAATGCCTCAACCAATGCGCCGATGAACACCTCCACTATTGCCGCCGCGAGCAGGAGCCCACCAACCAACCCGGGTGGCGGGACGCCTTGGTCCACCTCTTCCACACCGCCGGCACGCGGGACCCCCGCCTGAGACTCGTCCACCCCACGAGGGCTAGTAAGGACGCCCACACCGGCCCACGGGTGACCCCGGATGGCCTGCACCTCCACGTCGGGGGCTACCGCCGCCGGGGCGGCCTATCCCCGCCCACACGGGGGGCGGCGTACCACCCGCCGGCAGCCCTCATGCACATCCTCCACGACGTACTCCCGGAAAGCAAGCACCAGGAGCCTAACGCGGATGTGGCATGGCCCGAGCCCCTGCGCCCCCGGCCCCACGCGCCGACGCCGTTGTGGTTGGTGACCACGGAAGACCAATGCACCCAAGCGGCAGGGCAAGCGCAGCTCCGGGCCGAGTGGGTAATAGTGCAGGTGGGGGCAGGCCAGCCCAAACCCCGTGGACTTCCCCGTGGCACCGCCCTGCTGGTAGCTACGGGGCTGCCGCACGACCCACACATGGCAGTGCACGCGCTTGAGGACCAGCCAGAGGACACGGGACACCTGGTGGTGCACCAGTGCGGAGGCCTGGCGTGGCTCAAGGAACATGTGACGGCACTTCGGTCCTGGGCAAGCACGATTGCCGGAGCGGAAATCGGGCTGCACGACAGCCCGACAATCAGCCCCGGCGACACCAGGGCGCTGAGCGTGGACCAACTGACCCCCGGCCACCCCGACGTCCGGTCGCACTCCGCCGACCTCAATGCGGGGTGGCTCAGCCCCACCGGGTACTACTGGATCCCGGAGGCCTGGGGCCACACCTCTTCCGACGCGTCCGGGGGCGGACCCTGCAAACAGGCCACGAGCGTCGCTCTCGCCGCCGACCTCACCCGCACGTGGGCGGTGGCCATCTCGGGCACGGTGCCCGACGGGGAGGGGGTGTCCGCCTCCCTCCCCCTACAATACGGTGCCCACCGACCATGGGTCCACACAGTGGACGCCGAAGTCATCCTCCACCTCCTGCGGCACGCAGATCACGAGCGGACCACGGGGGTCCCCGCGGGTGCGGCGAAGGTGGTCAACCAGATGTTCCTGCGGTGGCTTCGGGACAGCCTTTGCGCATTAGGGCAACACGCCGGGCACCCATTCTGGTACGTCTGAGCCACCTCGCACCACAGTGACGCCCTACTGCACAAGGCGGACTGGGCGGCGTCCTGGGAGACCGTCCTGCAGAACACACCCCCAGACCCTGGCCACGCCCAACTCATTGTCACCGGCCGTGACGGCCACCTCGATCTACGGCCCCCCACAATGCGGGCGCTCGGCGAGGTCGCGCAGCGGGCGCAGACAGACCATGCGCTGACGCACCGGGGACACACACCTTTGGGCGCGGCCCACGCCACAGCCTATGTCCACGCCCGGGACCTCACCGCGACGGCCACCAACCGCCGGGCGCTGCGGGCCCGAGACAGCCACACGCCGGTGCAGCGCAGGCTACGCGTCCATAAGGAGCGGCTCTCCGGCGTCGCCCTCATCCCACAACCGTGCCTCCTATGCGGCGGCCCGGAGGAGACCCCGGTGCACATGCACTTGGGGGGCGCCCACTCACGGCTCCTCTGGCCCCACTACCGCCAGGCGGTACAGGAGGCGGCCCGCCGCCTCCCACCCGGGGACAAAGCCCTGTGGGTGGCCTCGTGGCGCTCCGCAGGCGCCACATGGACGGAAGTCTTCTGCTCCGGGCGGGTGCCCGAGGACGCGGAGACGCAGCTCCGCGCCATAGCCCGCTACGACCTGCCGGGAGGGACCTCTGTGGACGATTTCCTCCACCACATGCTCCGGCTGGGGGACTTCGCATGGGAGCTTCGCAACCACGGGCTGGAGCAACTCCTCCGCGAGCCCCTAATCGTGGCGGCCCGGGCGCACCAATGGCTCACTGCGGCAGAGGGCGACCACCCCCCCCTCTCCCCCGCGCCCTGACAAGGACTTCGTAGCCTCCCTCCGTGTCATGAATGGCACTCTGGAGTGCCCGCCACAAGAGGGCCCCCAACCGTACCAGGACCTGCCGGGGGGGTTCTCGAAGCACCTACAAGACGCCCTTCTCCCACCGTGGATCATCGGGCGCGGCTCCATGACCGCGTCGGAGGCACGCATTGTGGGTGAGGAACGGGCGCGCGAGTGGAGCCGGTGGTGCGCCGCCACGCGCGCCCCGGAGACCCCTGCGCAACGATACACCGCCATCCCGCTCGAGGGATTGGGGCCGGACACCTGGCCGAGACCCACCGTGATCCGTGGGGCGGCACCTGACCACCCGTGGGACGCGGCGATGGGGGAATGGCTGCAAGGGACCCCGGGGCCGCAACCAGGATGGACTGGGGACGTGTCCTCACTCGTCAGGACACCCGTCCCCCCCCGCATCGTCCTTCACGCCGCCAACGTACTCCAGGCTACGGAAATACGCAAATGGGGACACGCCGCGGGCACCGTCCGGTGGCACCTCCAGAGGAGGGGGCCTCCCAGCTCGCCGTGGCGCACTTCAAAGCTGGGGGATAGTATACGACGACGCCCTGTCCCGCCTGGGCAACACCCAGGGGCCCTTGCTCCTCATGCTCCCCACCGACATTGCAGCCGCGCTGCGCCAGGAGCTGGACAGCTGCGAAGGGCTGCCAGTGGGATGGAGGCAGTCGCAGACGGCACCCTACTGGCCCTCCTCCGGCGGGACGCCGTGAACGGGTGCCAATGGGATGCGCTGACGCCCCACCTCACCGGGCGCCACGTGTACATGGCAACCCCCCCCCAGGGGCACCCCGCCCGGCGTGGGACGACCTTATCGCCGCCTTCCACGACCACGGGATTCTCCCTGATGACACGTGGCGGGAGGTCCAGCAGAAGACGCTCGACAAGGACTACCGGCGCCGCGTCCGCGCCCGCCTGCTGGAGATCCGGGACCCCCTCCGACAGAGGTGGGACGACCTCTGCCTCCGCCATCTCGACCCTTGGTTGCCGCCCTCCCACCTCCCACACACCTGACGGCTCTGCGGGGAATGTGACACGGTGTCCTCCGCAGTGTCGACAGGCGCCAACAGGTGCGCGTGGTGCGCCCAGGTGGCCGCGTGCCCCTGGCCGGAACCTCCCGCAGGCCTGCGCAGGCGCACAGAGGAGGAGGCCCTGCACCGGCGCATTGAGGGGGCACACGCCCCCTCACACGAACGCGCGGGCCCCGCGGGCGCTGCCCTTCTGTGGATCCACGTCCACCTGCGGGACCCCACATCCGTTGCGCACCTGTCGCACATGTTCGCGCCCTGACCCCCACCCGCCGCCGCCCTTTGCAGAGCCCGCAGTACCATGCCACGCCGACGGGGGGATGGGCCGGGACACGCCAGGGCCCCCCGCAGAGCGCAGGAGGCGACCGTCCGGGGCCTGGTGGCGGACGCGGTGGCGGAGGCGCACGAGGCGCACGCTGCCGCACGGCGTGACCTGACGGGCAGTGCGAGGGCTTTCCTCAACGAGACCGCCCTCCCCGCTGTCCGCGCCCTGAACGGAGCAGGGGCCCCTACGCTGCTCCTGGCGATGCACCAGATCGTGAACGCCGTCCAGCCAGGGCTCATCAGCCCTGAGGCGGCCCTCTACGGGCACTGGATAGAGTGGCGCGAGTCAAACCGGTCGGGCCGGCGGCCTGTCCATGGGGGATACCCTGCGGCTGACGGGAGCGGTGTCCGCCACGTCCCTCCGCAGCAGCGCCCCAGCCCTGCTGCACGCCCTCAGGATGCGCTACCCCGGGGACGCGGCCCCGTACCTGAACCAGGCGCGGGCCACATACCCGGGGGGAGTGTCCGAGCTGGATGCGGCGCCCCACCTTCTACACCCACCGGACGAGGACCTGGATGTGGGCGAAATCACGGTGTTCGTGGAAGGCGCGGACGAGGCACCCGCCCGCCCCCGGCCGACCAACCGGGTGTGCGACGGCACCAGGCAGAACCCCCCGTACGCCATCGTAAGCGAGGCGTTCCCCAGGGAGCCCAACTGGTGCCCCCCCCTCCCGCCGGCGACGCACGCGCCCCGCGGCTCGGCCAACCCAGACCTGTCCCCCCCCCTCTCCAGAACCAGGGGTGCCGACCACAGGGGGCAGGTCCTCTGGCAAGAGTGCCCTGGCACCCCCCTGCTCCTCGTCGTCGTCGCGACCCGCAGGGACCCGGAACGGGTCCTGGGGATCAGCCCCACCCACCTCTATGGGGCAGCACCCGTACCCCGCCCTCCCCTCCCGGCGCCCGCGGCGCGGGACGGGGTACACACCTTCCTGCGAACACAGGAGGTCACCGCCGTTACGGCGGTCCACCTAGTGCGGTTCCCCCCGGCACCACCCGACGACCCCCGGGGGCCCAGGGCCCTGGACCACGCCCCAGACTCGGGGCTGTGGCGCGACGCGTGGGCCGCGTGGCTCCCCCGCCACCCCTCCCAATGCTGATGGATGGCCGCCGGCCCCCGCCCGTGGGAGACTGACGCCACGGCCGGCCCCCCACCCCCTCCCCCCCTCCCCCCCGCAGAGCACCGCACGGCACTGCCCACGGCACGGCACTGGTGCACCAGGAGGCAGTGGGAAGGGTGCACCTGCCACCACGCATGCCTACCAGGATACCAGTGATGGCAGACTCCAATGGCTCCCCCCAGCGGGACGACCGCCACCACCGCCGGTCCCGCTCCCGCTCCCCCGTCTCCCCGAAGTGGACGGGGGAGACCCCCGCGGAGCGCGAGGAGGAGAAGCTGGCGGAGGTGGCGGTGCTGGTCGGGCCGCGGCCGCCGGCCCAGGAGCCTGAGCCAGCCGAGGTGACCGCCCCCGCCGCCCAAGCAGCAAGCCCTGCCGCCCCGCCCCGGGAGGGGGCCCCAGACGCGCGGGAAGCGGAGGCGGCAGCCCCAGCGAGCCACGCCGCGGCCCCGACCACGGCCCCTGGCACGCCGCCGACACGGGGGGTAGCCCCGGCGCAGGAACCAGGCGCATCGCCGAGGGCTGCCGCAGCCGCAGAGGGGAGCGGGGAGGCCGCGCGAGGGGTTGCGACCGCAGCCCCGGCGAGACGCGCCACCGCCTCAGCCGGCCACGCCGCGGCCCCCAGCACGCCGCAAAGGCAGGGGAAGGACCCCACACGGGCCACGGGTGCCTCGCCCGCGGCCGCCGCAGCAGCAGCAGTGGGCAGGGAGAGCGCGAAGTACCGCGCCCACGCCAACCCCACCAACACCCTCACCAGTCCCGCCAAGCAGTTCCCCCCCCAGCCCTTCCCCCCGGGGCGGGCGCGGCACGTCCACCCCCGCCGCCGGAGCGCTCGCCGCCGGGCGTCACGCTGCCGCAGCTGCAAAGACAGCGGGACGCCCGGCGCGTGATCCAGGAAGGAGGGGACGGCGCGCAGCCAGAGCTGCGTGCCAGCCACGGGGGCGCGGAGCGGGGGACAGGAGGCGACAGGGGAAGTGCCCAGGAGCGCGCGCAAGGAGCGGGCCAGGGCACGCGCGGCAGGGAGCAAGGGCGCAGCAGCAGAGGGGGACACAGCGCAGGCAGCGGACGGCGCGACTCAGGGCAGGGGGCCAGGAAGGGCCCAGGGCACGGGAAGGGCGCGCAGGGACGCGGGCAGGGGGCCCAGGTGCAGGGAGCGGGGCGAGGGACGGTGGGCGTGCGGGCAGGCCAGGGCGTGGGGGATAGGGGACGGGACCCACGGCACGGGCAGGGGGCCGGAAGAAGGCCCAAGGGCAAGGGCAAGTGCGCCACGGGCCCCAAGGGACAGACAGGACGGGGCATGGGAGCCCAGGGGGGGAGGGCGGGCCGAAGGGAGGGGAGCAGGAGGCTGGGGGCCCCCGCAGCCGGACGTGCAGCCGGTGAGGTGCATCCCCACCGGCATCCAACAGATGCCGGCGCACCACACCCACCACCACCACCACCACAACCACCACCTCTACTACATCGACCCCAGCCCCGGCAAGCTCATCCCCCCCCAAACCCCCACGACCCCAGCACCAGCCAGCCCCTCCCGCGCCGAGAGGGGAGCCGGCGCGGATGGCCTCAGCGGGGGCTGGGCGGGGCGCGGCATCGGCGCTGCAGGCACAGGGGCAGCGGGGGGAGCCGGCGCGAGGGGCAGAGGGGGCCCGGCCCTGGGACCGGGACTGGGGCACGTTCCCGGACCCTCTGGGGGATGAGGCCCTCCCCCTGGTGGGGGAGGTGTACGGGTGGATGTGCTGGGCCAACCAGGGGCCCACCAGGGGGTTGAGGAACCGGCCCTTCGATGCGGTGCTCCTCCGGAGGGACGGAGGAAACCAAGAGGTACGCCTGGGGGGTGAGCAGCCCCAGAGGACCACGAGAGGGTCTTCAGGTCAGTGATCCGGGCAGCATGGCCCGACAGGGAGCCGACGTGGCCGGCCTTCCTGGAAGGGGGGGCGGTACTCCGCATCACGGATGCGGACGCCAACAATTGGCTCCCCCGGGCCTTTCGCAGCGCCCTCGCGCACTGGCGCTACCGCCGGCGCAACCTGCCGCCGCCACAGCCCCAGCCCCCACACAAGCGGCGGCGCAGGTGACGGCCCAGACGGCGGACGCAAGAAAGTGGGGGGGGGAGCTGGGCCCCCCAACCCACACCCCCCCTACGGTACGGCGTGACGAAGGAGCGCGCGCCACCTCCCGCGGGAGGGAGGGCGGAGACAACGAGCGCCGGGGGGAACCTACTGCCCCGCAGCCGGCTAACCGCTGACCGCTAACCCTCACGGCCGCCCCTGGCTTGCCAGCGCCGCGCGGAGACGGCGGGGGTGACGAGGGGCCCCAGCGAGGGCCTGCACGAGGGTCCGGCTCTAGGTAGAGGGGGGTGGGGGAAGGGTGCGACCCCCCAGCCGATGGCTGGCCCCCAGGGCCGGGACCGCCATGCCGGCCTCCCCCTCGGCCGTCAGGAGGTGGCGCCAGGGGACTACGGGCCCCCCTCCACTCCCCCCCCCCCCCCTCCCTCTCAGGCCCAAGAGCGGACGGAGGCAGACCGAAGCAACGGCCGCCCTGCACCCCCCCGGAAGAGGCCGCTGCACCCGGGGTGCGGGGGCGCCACAGCCAAGGCAGGCGCCCGCACGCCCTGCCCGCTGCCGGCCGACGGCGGACCGGCGGCGCCCAGGACGGCGCAAACGGAGCGGCCCTTTCAGAGGCCGGCCCGGGGAAGACAGGGGCGCGAACCAGGCCGGGGGGGTTCCTCCCCACTCCCCCCCCCCCCCCGCCGCACTGACCCGTTGGCGGCCGACCGGACCGCGCCCGACGCCCGCGGCTGCCCGGCAACCCCCACGGCACGAGTATACCCCGGGGGGGCACGCCGGAGACAACGGACGGTGGGCCGACACCCCACGGGGCGGGCCGGGGGGCGGGGGCGCTGCCCCCCCAGCCCCCCCCCCCCCCCTTCCCCCCCCCCAGCTTGGGAGCCACAGGAGCGACACTCCGCCCCCCCGGAGCCGAGGGGGCGCCCCCCTCCCCCGGAAGGGACCGCGACGCGCGGGGGGATGCGGCTGAACCTGCACACCGCGCGCCCCAGCGCCCCGAGCCGCCTGCTCCCAGGGAGGTCGCGGCCAACAGGCAAGCCCACACCAGCGCGCCGGAGCAACGCGCAGACCAAGCTTGGGGGCGGCGCACGGCGGCGCACCAGAACAGTATGGAGGCCGCGCCCCCCATGACCCTCCCATGACCACAGCCCACTCAGGGAGCGCAGAGGGGGGGTTCAGGTCTGCTGGGGCCCCCAGGGGAGCGGTCCATGGGCCGCCCCCCATCCCCCCCCAGCCCGGGGCGGCCCCGCGACCCTGACGGCACGCGCACGCCGGAGGGGAGTGCGCCGACAGCACGAGGGGGGCCACCCAGAGGGGGAGCAGCGAGGCCGTGGCGCGACACCCCCCCCCTCCCAACCCCCCCCAACGGCCCGCACGCCGCGGGGGCCCCGGCCCCCACCCCCCGAGGCAGGGGGGATGGTCCCCCCTCCCCCTGCCCGAGAGAGGAGCCCGAGTGCGGCCCGCCCCCCCGCCGCAGCCGCCGGCTCCCACAGGAACCGCGGAGAACAAGCGAGCCCGCGCCAACGCGCCAGGACGCCGCACAGATGGCGCCCAGTGGAGGCGGGCGAGCAGGAACCAGAGTGGTATGGGGCGCAACGCCCCCCATGGACAGAACAACGCCAGTGACACCCGCTTTGTTGCCTGCCCAGGGAAGGCAGAGGGACGGAACGAGGCAGAGCGACATCCGCCCTACAGGCCCCCCCCGGCCGCGCAAACGGGGGGCACGGCGCACGCCCCCCCCCCCCCTCCAGCCCGCCCCCCGGCACACAAACGCCACTGACCCGCCCCGCGGCACGCAGCCCCTGACGCGGAATGGGCTGTCCCCCATCCGCCACTGATTTTTTCAGAGAATTGCGTCCACCAGCGTCGTCGCCGCGACTGTCGCGACGGCCTCCACGCGCAGCAAAAGACGTAATTCCACGTGGATCAAGGATAATTTAATCGAGTGAAGCGTGATTCCTGTTGTGGATTTTTTATAATAAAAGGAGCTGGTAAGCAGGTAAAGGTAGGGATACCAATGCGTTAGTGCTTCGACTGCAGGTTCGACGAGATCCGTCGCATTGGTATTAGGCGATGTCAGCGCTGCACGCCTTTGGCGCTGCGTACTGTGTAGAGTACTAGTTTGTCTGTGGTCTGCTTTGCAGGCTTGTTTTTTGCTCCAGGCGAGCATGCAAAGCTCGCAGATTTATTTGTAAGCCAACGCGAGCCGTGCGCCAAGCAGCGGGCATCAGTGGCCCTCACTGTAGTTACGAGCTGCAGTATCGCGGCTGCCCAGGCCATGAAGAAGGCCCTTCCTCGCAGCCCCCTTCCGCTATAAGCGCTGGCTGCATCGTGAAGGGATAAGAAAAGAGCTCTGCTCCAAAATGACTCCGTTCGATGTGAACACGATGAATCACATTGACGGGGTCTACGCCTTTTGTGCTGTCGCTGCTACTGGTATGTTGCTGCTGCTGGTGCGGGTCTTCAAGCAGGAGCGTGAGAAACCAAGCAGGATCTTTGAGAAACCAAGCAGGAGTTTTGAGAAAGCAGGCAGGATCTTTGAGAAACCAAGCAGGAGTTTCGAGAAACCAAGCAGGATCAAGCGGCAAAAGCAAAAAAGGCACAAGCAGGAAAAAGCTCGGTGGTGTGGCGCTGTAGAAGGCAACGTGTTCAAAAGTTTTTCTTGCGCTGATACAAGAAGGATTTCGGGGAAAAATGGTCGCGTACCCGGTACCGCTTCAAAAAAAATCTGAGCTGCGTCCGTATTCAAGACAGACGCCATTTGCAACAGCGACCGAGAACGAGCCGAAATGGAATGGACGAAGCAGGACGAGACGCCCTCAAGTGCAGCAGAGCCGGGGACCACGTGACAGCTCTGAGGGATGTATTGGAGCGGCTGCTGCATTGGCTGCTCCCCGCCGACTTGAAGTCCTGCGACTCAGCCAAGCGTCTCCCAACAAGGAAGCTGCGTGAAGGATGGCGTACGCAATCCTCTTAAGGAGAGAGGTGACGCGGAATGGGCTGTCCCCCATCCGCCACTGATGTTTTCAGAGAATTGCGTCCACCAGCGTCGTCGCCGCGACTGTCGCGACGGCCTCCACGCGCAGCAAAAGACGTAATTCCACGTGGATCAAGGATAATTTAATCGAGTGAAGCGTGATTCCTGTTGTGGATTTTTTATAATAAAAGGAGCTGGTAAGCAGGTAAAGGTAGGGATACCAATGCGTTAGTGCTTCGACTGCAGGTTCGACGAGATCAGTCGCATTGGTATTAGGCGATGTCAGCGCTGCACGCCTTTGGCGCTGCGTACTGTGTAGAGTAACAGTTTGTCTGTGGTCTGCTTTGCAGGCTTGTTTTTTGCTCCAGGCGAGCATGCAAAGCTCGCAGATTTATTTGTAAGCCAACGCGAGCCGTGCGCCAAGCAGCGGGCATCAGTGGCCCTCACTGTAGTTACGAGCTGCAGTATCGCGGCTGCCCAGGCCATGAAGAAGGCCCTTCCTCGCAGCCCCCTTCCGCTATAAGCGCTGGCTGCATCGTGAAGGGATAAGAAAAGAGCTCTGCTCCAAAATGACTCCGTTGGATGTGAACACGATGAATCACATTGACGGGGTCTACGCCTTTTGTGCTGTCGCTGCTACTGGTATGTTGCTGCTGCTGGTGCGGGTCTTCAAGCAGGAGCGTGAGAAACCAAGCAGGATCTTTGAGAAACCAAACAGGAGTTTTGAGAAACCAAGCAGGATCTTTGAGAAACCAAGCAGGAGTTTCGAGAAACCAAGCAGGATCAAGCGGCAAAAGCAAAAAAGGCACAAGCAGGAAAAAGCTCGGTGGTGTGGCGCTGTAGAAGGCTACGTGTTCAAAAGTTTTTCTTGCGCTGATACAAGAAGGATTTCGGGGGAAAATGGTCGCGTACCCGGTACCGCTTCACCCCCACAGGGCGTGCAGGCCAAGGGGACAGAGTAGGGCCCCCACACCCGCACGCCCGCGCCCACAGCACGTGGAGAGCGGACCCCAATGGCCCGCCCAGTGGGCGGGCAGTCGGGGGAGGGGGAGCGCCTGACCCCAGGCGCCCCTCGCAACAGTGGAAGGCACCCCCTCGGGGACGCCCTTCCGCCACCCCCACAACCCCAAGCCAAGTAGGGGGGAACCCGGACCGGACCGCCCCCCCCCAAGCACGCCAGACAGAGCAAGGGACCGGGGCAGGACACGCGGAGGGGCACGGACCATGTGGAATGGCCCTACCAGCGCCCAGTGCCCGGACCGCGCGAGGTGCGCACGCCACACCACCCAGGAGGGGGGGGGGCGGACGCCGCGGGAGCGCGAGCGCACACACACGCAAAGGGCACACGGGGACTACCAGAAGGGCAACCGGACCGAGCACGCAGAACGCACAGACCGCGTGGAATGGTGTACCAGCGAGCGAGGATAAGGGACACCCGGACAGGACGGCCCGCCACACGCAGCGCGGGACACGCGGGGCGGGAAGGGGGAAACGGGAGAGACACAACACCAGGTACCGGCCCGAACCCCCCAAACTGGCCACGAGCGCCGCGCACACACGGACGGGGCACTGCACCCGCCAAGGCCGTAGTGGCGCACTGCGCCATGCCCCAACCCCTAGGCTAGGCAGCCTCCGCGCCAGCCCAAGGGGGTCCCACTGGTGACAAGCCAGTAGCACGGCCCCGGCGGCGCCGGCGCCCCGGACGACCACGCATTAGGGGGGTGACGCAGTGGGTAAGCGCACGCAGCCACGGCTGCGAATTGATGCACTGATCGGGGAGTGGCGAAACGGGGAAGCCGGAGAAGGACGGGGCTCCGAGCCCTGTGATCCCGGGGGACTCCGCCACCAGGCAGGAGGTGCGTCTTGGAGAGCCCCCCACTACGACCCGGTGGGGAGGATATCACCTGGCCCGACCAGGTGGCCCCCCGGGGCCGAAAGGCGTCTAGTACCCGCAAAATTAAACCTCAAACCTCAAACCCCAACCCAGCGCCAGCGCCCAAACCTGCTGGTGAACCGGAACCTGAGGAGCTTGTACCTTCAGTGCCCTTAAGTGGGCTTTGGGTTGATTTCCTGGAGGGCTTGAGAGCTGCCTTCAGTGGACTATCCTTTGGAAGACCTGAAGGCAAAGAGAAGGAGAAGGAGAAGCAAGCAGTGGACATGGCAGGCGAAGAGGTACATCCTTGATATGGACAAGAACCATCCGACGGGGTCCCAGTCGATGACAAAACTGTTGAGAGCGCGCCGAGCGCCTAAGATTACCCTGCAGTACCCTCTCCAACAACCTCTACACTCCCAGCCACACATCCAGCTACATCCTAACCCACAACCACTCCAGCTATGGCTGAGTGTCTAGGCCTTACTGGTATGCCTTACACCACCTATGGTGTGACTCCAGCCGCAACTGTGCCACCTATGGCGGCGGCAGTCAGCGAACCATTGGCATCCAGCTCCACCTACACCGGTGTTCCTGAGCCTATGCCGCGCCGCTACAAATATGGCTATCACAGACCTGCGGCAGCGGTGTATATGACTGGGATACCTGGCTATGCGGCACCCCAGCCTGGCTATACTATGCCAGCACCTGGTTTCACTTCTCTGAGTGGTCTGCGCGGCCCTGAGTCGTGTGGTGGAAGGAGTAGAGGATCAGGAAATCCTCAAACAAATCCCTGACTCGGTCGGAGATACGAGAGTCTCTCCAATGGGCCACTGTTGAAATTGTTGGTGATCTAACTCAGGAAATTCGGGCCAAATTGGAGCCCCTGATTCCTCCCCAAGCGTCACCTAGCACCGTGGGAGTTTCACCTCATCGTCTACAAGCCCATCCTTTGGTCGCGGGGCTGACGAACCCCCTGGGAAGCTTGAGCTGCCTACCTATGCCGACCCCTGCTGTGATACCAAGGAGCCCTTTCGTACCAAGAATGGCCAAGCCCCACTACAGCCACGTGGAGAACTCCATGCGAGCTGAGCTGGACCGGTTAGGGTTGACAGCCCTAAGGGCTATGGTCAATGTTGAGCCCTACGGCTCTAGCGACCTGGGTGGAGATCCTTCTGATGATGAGCCGCCATGTATGACATCTGCTTCACCCTCTGAGGATGATGACCCCGAGGACCCTGAGAGCGCGAGCGGCAAGAAGGAGAAGAACAAGAGGAAGACCAAGCGGCATGAGAAAGATGTCCTTGATTAGTGCCCTAAAGACTTTCATGAAATCCTGCAGGCTTTTGATGGTGAAGTCCCAAAACCAAAGGAGCAAGTAGAGCGAGAACAGGAGGTGGATCGAATCAATGAATAGTTTGAAATCCAGTGTAACACAGAAGGGCTGCAGGTAGACAAAGCAGGTATAAACACAAAGATTCAATCGCAAATGGATAATACAAAAGATTTTATATGAAAACTGGACTGACTCTAGCCTCCAAGATAGCATCAAGCACTTCATGTGCACTCTTTTGGGTGTAATGGTGCTGGTTAGGAATGTGGAGCATAGGTGTCAGGCCAGACACAGAATGTGACTTGGCCAAGCAACTGAATTCAGAAACAGTTAAAAAGTAGAACCACAATGAGTGGTAGAAACAAATGAGTATAGGGGTCTTGGGGGTCGGAGACCACTAGGCTTAACCTCCAAGGCCTAAAGCATGAAATGCCTATTTCATTTCGGTATATCCTCCATGAAGGAGGATATCTTTGCTCAGTTGAGTGGTAGGGGTGAACTTCATGGGAAGGCTAGGGTTACAACCCTAGTTACTTTGAGAAAGTGTACTTTAGGCTTCAAAAGAGAGATAAAAATACTTAAGTTAGTCTTAGCATCAACAAAAGGGTTTTAAAGGGGGCTTGGCCTGGATCAAGCCCTCCAAGAAAGACAAGGCAGTGAGGTTTTCTTACTCCCCCCTGGAGTACTAGTTAGCTAAGCTAGTAGGACCAAGGAAAAAGGCTCGAAAATTCCCAAAATTACCCTAGAAAATGCATTAAACTTACCAAAAACATTCTCATCAGTTCATAGAAGCCCATCACACTGTAGGTACCCTTGAAAAACAGTGTAATGTACCGTGAATGATGTCCCCTCGATGGGGCATTCCTCAAAAGTCGCCAGCGTGCGACGAAAACGTTTGGTAAAATTTTGGGGGTAG
The DNA here is from genome assembly GCA_964036045.1 of Eutreptiella sp. 'Long Island Sound 2002'. Classification (NCBI taxonomy): domain Eukaryota; phylum Euglenozoa; class Euglenophyceae; order Eutreptiales; family Eutreptiaceae; genus Eutreptiella; species Eutreptiella sp. 'Long Island Sound 2002'. Next base: position 101,457,890 of record OZ038382.1, on the reverse strand, counting down.
TGGGCTTTGAACCCAGGACTCCCTCCCTAGAGCACATATGCTTGCCCACTAGGGTACAGTCGAACGCTCTATGGCGGACGGCTATCGCTGCATAAACAGCGTTTTAGTAAACGTCCTGACCAAGGGCCAGGGCGGAGCAATACTTCCAATGGAGGACACAAATCTCCAGGAGCTGAAAAAAAAAGAAAATGTAACCAACAGGGAGTGATTGGGTTTAGCGAAAGGTGTAGCAATTTAAAAAGTCAAATCGCTAAAAATTGACAAAGTCACGCGAGTACTCGTCATTTTTACACCAAAACTCAAAGTCGCAGACAAGCGCAACAGAAGCGGACCTCAAAAACAAGGTTGCGCAAACGTAAACGGCTTTTGAAAAAGAAGGTATGAGCCGTAGTTTTTAAAGTTCTAAAGGAAATTTTTGCACAGTTGCATCAAACGTTTTATAAGCTTTAGGGAAAAGTATTCAAACTCAACCCACACCACAGAGCAGGTGGATAACCCACCTCTCAGGTATGCCAGTGTCATTTTATATGCATGCATTGCGTTCGTGCTGGTTGCTTCGTCAAAACGTTAGGGTTGTCAACGCTGTGTTCGTTGGGGGTTCGGGTTCTCCCCTCTCTGCTCTGCACAGGTCAAAACAGGAATGAAAGGTATGTGACGCGAATGGAGCGCGCAGCGCGCACGTAGGGTTAGAATATGCGCTGTGCTTGCGATGCATGTGCCTAACTGAGGCATTCACACGCTGTGGCGCTTTCCCTGTACCCCAATTCACCCTTGTTCTCTCTTCACAGGTAAGAAAAGAAAGTGCTTGCATGTGTTTGTGTAGCCGTAGCGCTAAAGTAGGGTTGCTTAGAACGCTTAGGCTTGTTTTGCGCTGTGCAGTGCGCCACTCTCTCTCCGCTTTCTGCAGGAAACAAGACAAGGGTAGCATGCATGACACACAGTGCATTAATCGCTTAGGGTGATTTATACTTCGCCGTAGGTTGGTTTAAGCGCGTAGGGGTGTTTTGCGCTCGTATCTTTCTCGGCATTCACCTGATGCGTGGTGAGTAAGGTAGGTAAGCCCAGGAGGAGCTCACCTTCTGGTTGAGTCACGCTTTGATTGGTTAGGTTGTGTAAGATTAGGCAATAGAAGGAGAAATTCGGAACCCTGTGCATATTTGTGCATGCATATGACGCATTGAAGGGTAGGCCACGCGGAGTGCGCACGGTATAACTCTTGTTTAGGTTACCCAGGGGCTCCACCCCAAGTTCTTTAAGATAACGGGTGGAGTTCCTTAAGCTTGCTTGCTTGTACTGAGGTTCAGGAACAGCGTATTATAGGGCAGCCTGAGAAGCGTAGAACACGTGGAGGCTGTCTTGGTTCCTCAGTCTTGAACCTCAGTCATTGGCCTTTGCTTTACGGGTGGGAAGGTAAGGGCGATTGGTGCAGTCCCTGTTGGCAGCGCTAAAATATGCTGCGCGGATCACAAAAACAAATAACTGCAGCTCAACCAGGAGTGATGAGTGCAGTCCGACTTCACCGCCATCCACGCTGTGGACGCATGCTGAGCACTCCCTCCCTCCAAGCCCTGACAGGGAAACGCCTAGTGGCGTCCCTGTTAGGCCACAGTCGCTTAGTAGCGCTGTGTTCTCTTGCTTTCTCACAGGAGGGCCAGTAGGACCTGAGACTTCATTGCCTTCAACTCCCGGTAGAGTGTGTAGGTGTTAGGGTCAGCAACCATGGCTGGTGTTGAGCGCAAGTGATGAGTGCTCACCCTGCCTTCGAAGGCTGGTGCTGGCGTTAGTGAGTGTAGTGTAGTGGTGTCTCCTATCCCGCGTGCTTTTCCACGTGGGCAGGGGAGTGCGTTAGCTTTTGGCTTTTAGCAAAAATGGGCGTTTTGTTAGCCCTTAGCACACTTGGCCACCCCTCCCCTCTAGTAGGTGGGGCTTTTGCCGTCTTCCCCCAAGGATAGGCGCCAGCACAGAAATTGGGCGCCATAGGAGTGGTAATAGTACCTGATTAGGACCTTCGGTCCGACGTCAGCGAAGCCCGGTCTCCGGGAGCCACGCCGGGGAGAGAAGTGAGACACACACAGACATACGTAGCACACATAGGGGTATGGTAAACCCTGTAAGAGAGGGTAGAACCTCATGGATCTGGACCAGTCAGGGGTCCTACCTGTGGGCTCGCTTGTCCCCAAGGAGGGAAGACACACCTTGCCTCATAACACCTTGCTTGTCATTCCCCCCTGGTGTAGTAAGCTACCGTTCTTCGTTGGCTCCCCAAGGTCATTACATCAGGGCAGTCCCCATGCAACACATGGTCAACAAGGCATGCACTCGCTTGGTGGCTGCAAACCTGATAAGCGGCCACCTGGTCCACGCTGGAAGCCATAGGCATCGGTCTGCAGGGCACAGACAGAGTCAGTGCAGTGCTCAGTAAGCAGTAGTCTGTTAAAAACCAATGGCCTTCGACCAGGGAGTGTTTGTCACGAGGGCTTAACGGTCCTGTCCTGCCATTCAATGCAGGGCAACTGTGACAACTGCTCTTACAGCCCTAACACAGGCACGTCTGCACAAGAGTGCTCACTGCACCTGTGAGGTTAGAACACAGTCAGTAGGCTGACACAGGGAAATTAGTTTTTCCTTTTACGCTGGGAAAGAGTCTCAGCACGGGTTAATAGCTGCCCTTCGTTGTTCTCATTGAGATAGGAGCGGAAGATGGGGTTGATACTCCCATCTGGTTGTATGAAGGCTGACATAGGTTCCCAGGTCGCCTCAGATAACCCATAGCCATCCCACAGGGTTAGAAGGTTCCAGCCCTGTTTATACTTGTGGCGCGCAATACCTGCAACCACGTAGTAACCATCAACTGCCATGTCATCGGCAGTCATCTCTTCGAGCTCGTCTGCCTCCTCTGGACTGGCAGCGTTCTCTAGGTCTATACGCTCGACCTCACTGTCGCTGAGGCGCCACTCATCCCAAGACAAATCGTCAGGGAAGTGATAGTGCGTCAACTGTTTAGGTGCACACAGCAGTTCACCACCTAGACGTGGACTGCACCTGACATGGATCCTGGATCCATCTATCCTGATGATACGATAGGGTCCAAAATAAGGGTCCTGTAGGCAGTTACGTGGCCAGGAGGGTAGGCGTGAATGGTGAACCTAAACAAGGTCAGCAACCTTGAAGCTGGCAGGTTGCCGTAGGCGGCTCCGTCGGCTCAGTTCACGGTCACGAATGTGTCTCAGGTTAGTCCCAGCCTGGTTAGCCAGAGACTGCTTGTGTTCCAGCCAATCTCTCACAGGGCTCTTGAAGTCCTCAGGAAAGGGGGTTTTGAAGAGCCATGCAGGTCGTCCTCCATGGAACAGTTCGTGGGGGGTGAAACCCGTAGAGGAGCTCCGCTGTGAGTTCATGGTCAGCACTGCCCAGGGCACTAGCCGTACCCAGTCCTTGGTACGGTCCTGTCTCATCAGGATTCTTAAGTTTTGCTCCACCACACGGTTCTGTCTCTCACAGAGAGGGTTAGACGTGTGGGTGTAGGGCACACCTGTGGTTACCTCCACGTTGAGGGCATTTAGCACTCGTTTGTACCACCCAGTGTCACTGCGGATGCGTACATTCTCATCAGAGTGCACCTGCCTAGGTGCTCCATTGGGTTCGAACCATTGTTCGACCAACATTTTCACAGTCTGCTCACCTCTGATTTTCTTTTTGCAAGGGAACACACGGGTGAAGCGAGATAGGCCACAGGTGACCAGTAGGCAACTATCATAGCCGCCGAAGCGTGGTAGGCCGTGGATGAAATCCGAGTAGAGAAGAGAGTTAACACAAAAGGGTATGGGTAAGCTGGAAATCAGGCCCCTATCCCTACTGTCGCTCTGCTTGCTGGCATGACAGCCACAAGCATCCACAATGGTCTGCATACGCGAACTCAGTTCAGTCAGGGTTGGACTAGAGTAGAAAAACTCACGGAAGAAGTCCACTGAGCGATTAGCGCCAGTGTGACCAGAACTGAGATGGGACCACTGTAGGCACCCATCCAGTCGGGCTTCAGGCACAACAATCCGGTCCTCGTAGAAGAGGTACTGATTGTTTTTATACCACTGGTGCCCGTCAATGACACGGGGTTCGAGACCAGTGCCGAGGCTTTGAAGACTTTCTTTGTACTCTGACTGATAGTCGGTTAGACTCTAACCGTCCAGGATTCCAGCAGTGCGCATGGACAGGTCAAGTTGGACATCCATACGCTGGAAAGCCTCTGTGGCGAACGCCTCAGAGCTGTCACCCATAAGTGCATCGAAGTTATTGCGCGATATATAGTCAGACAGTTCATTTTTCATACCGGGGATATGATGAACTGGCAACCTAAACTGGCTCATGCAAGTCCACCACCGCTTTAGTTTTGCTTTCTCTGGCGGTGGGCCCTTCTGAAAAGACTTAACAGGTTCCTGGTCACATAGCCAGACAATAGGATTAGATCCCAGGAGTCGGGATTGTGACGAAAGTACCAACATACCGGCCAGGAGTTCCTGGTCATAGGTGCTGTAAATGGAACGCGCTTGGTTCCATTTCCAATTCCAGTGTCCTAGTGGCACCAGCCGCCACTCACTGGTAGGATAGTCATGTTTCAGCGAGCCATCACGGTTCAGTCCACTAGTACGATAATGGCAGTGGATTAGTTCAGCGGGGTTAAGTTCTTGCCATTGGTAGATCGTTCCACCCCCCCATACATCACTGGCATCAGTGATCAAGACTATCTCGCCCTTAGGGCGGGGCACTCCCAGGCAGTTGGAGGAGGCATCTTTCTTCTCCAACTCCTGGAAACATTCCTCCTCCCTGGCGGTCCACCTCCAGGGAGTAGTTTTCTTGATTAGGTCAGTGAGGGGGGCAGAGGAGTAGGTAAAATTGTGGATGTGATGCCGATAGAAACTACAGGCGCCCACAAAACTCCTCACATCGTGTAGACCCTTCTTAGGGTCATCACGAATCTGCATGTCCTGTAGGGGCTGCATCTTAGATGCGGCTGGTTTCCACCAGCCATACCCCACGTGGAAACCCAAATATTCCATCTCCTCTTTCATAAACTCACATTTTTCGAGTTTGATTCGGAGATGGTTTTCTTGACAAACAATGAAAAATTCATGGAGGAGAAGGACATGGTCCTCTTGAGTATTAGTACCCAAACTCACGTCGTTGATGTGGGCCTCCATTTCTGCACCCTGAGAAATCAACTGCTGTACTAGAGGCCTGCGCCTCAGTATGTACAAAATTTTGTTCATTAGCTCCTGGAAGAGCACTGGGGCATCAGCCACCCCGAAAGGCATAACCTTCCACTTAAAGACACGACCCTTAGGGGTTATAAAAGCGAGCAGCTCCTGAGCTGCGGCGGTTAGGTCCACCTGCCAGAAACCAGAGCGTTTGTCCATTTTGGTCTTGTACCTGCATTTGGCAATACGCTCCAGGGTATTTTCCATGTTAGGAATACTCCCTGAGTGGTTCTGGGCTTTCTTGTTGACCTCACCATAGTCAACAACCAGTCGTAGGGCAGTCGACCCTGGTTTAGCAACCAGGAAACAGGGACTGCAGTGATGGGGGTATTCCCCGTTCTTATATTCTTCAACGAGGCCAGCATCAATACATTCCTGGATCTGGCGCTCGATTTCTTCAACCTGTTCCTGTGGAGCGGGATAGGGACGACGCCTCACTCGCGTCCTTTCAAATTCAGATTTCAGTTTCAGGTCCATCTGGACCAGTTTTTTACAAGAGAGGGCGGGCGGCAAGGCGCCGAACACGTCCTCATAGGTTATCAGCAGTTTCTTCAGTCGGGGGTCAAGGTTAAGACTCTCGAGTTTCTGCAGGAATTCCTCCTCAGCATGGAGGTTGCTCTTTCCATGTTCTTTCTTTTTCTGCCGATCAGCGGTTTCGGCAGGCACAGAACCATCGTTCCACTCAGGGGGACATTATTGCCCATATTGCAGAGAATACACTAGCGGTATCTCAGGATCAGGCAGCGTATAGGAATCATGGTCCTCCTCAGACCAGATGGAGGATTGCCAGGTCTGTCTGAGGTATTGCAGCCGCTCTTGGCGCTCAATACCTTCGGCCTTCAGGTACAACAGCCGCCGGAGTTCCTGAGTGTCATGGTCAGACAGTGGCATGTTTTTAGAAGCAGGCCGCGCCAGAGCATCAGGACTCCGGGCCACGGGTTCACCTGTGTGCATAGGTTGCATGTGTAGCACTGGCTTCCCAACATGGGGAGCGGGTTCTGAGGTCGACTCTAGATCTACCTCCTCCAGCAACAGCTGGGCTAGGAAGGCACTGTGTTTTAGGTCAACACAGCTGGAACCATAAGGAGGGATAGTGCTGGCGATCTCAGACAGTTGGTTGTCAGCATCCTCCTAAACAGCTGCAGGTTCCAGATAGCCATCGGGAGATTCACACCCTGTAAGTGTGGCAGATAGGTGCTCAGGAGATCGGCTTTTGAGATCAGAAAGGGTCAGGCCACGATTTTGGGCCATGACCTCTTTCAGTAGCACCTGGTCTAGGTCACACAGGGGTACGGGATTGAGAGATCCAACAACGATGGATAGGAAACTGGCCCACTCAGGGGCCTGCATAGCTGTGTCTGAGTCAGGCACGTAGATGGGACAGTCAGGGAGTTGCACTCTTCCCACGGTCATTCAATCTAGCATACGGCGCCAGTAAGCGTGTTCACCAGTGCAGCCCAGTCAGGGGTGCACATGACAACCCTTCCTCCCTCAAAAGCGATTTTGGTTAGAACCTTCGCGAGCAGGGAGAAGGGAGGGTTAGCATACGCTAGGCCCATTGCTTTCCAGACGAAACGGAGAGCGTTGTTTAAATGTCTCGAGCAGTACAACTGCATGATGTGCTGTTGTCGGCTCGCAAACAATTCCACCTGGATCTCATCCAGGTTTACCTGAAGGGCCGCCAGTCCATTTTCAAGAAGGTGACGGGCCAATTAGTAGTTTTCAGTACGATACTTAGTCTTGGATGCGTAGCGCAGCCGGGACTCTTTTTGTCCTGACAGCTCCAAAGGTACGGAGAAGAGCCCACTGCCAAAGTCGCAGTGCAAAGAATAGGGGCGCTGGAGAGACAGCATTTTTACCTGGGGGTTTCTTCGTAGGAAGTCGGTACCAATGACGATGTCAAAGGCGTCGGTGTCCAGCACTCTGCAGTGTTGGGTCACAGTTTCGTCACCCAAGCATATAGTCACATCAACTCCCCCTAAAGAATGGATGGTACGCCCATCCCCTACTCTTATGGCCACGGTCTTAGTTTTCTTGAAAGTCCTTAGCAGGCGCCGGGCCACTATAGAAAGTGTTGCACCGGTGTCAAGCACCGCTCCAAAAACTTGATCCCCAATTTTCACGAGGATCCAGAAAACCAAGTCCTCCTCTTCGGAGCCGCCCCCCTACTCCTCATCAGGGAACTTGACATCAACCCCTGCAGCCATGAGGGACTTGGCCATCCAGGCCAGTCGCCTCTTCTTGGAGTTTTTCCCCTCAGGAGAAGCGTTATCCCCCTGTGGGCGCTTCTTGGGGTCACTTGCGGCAGAAGGGGGAGTAGCAGCGGGCGCTGATGAGCATCTCTGGGGGTTAGGGGGTCCATCTTTGCCACCCCCCCTTGCCACCCTCTTTACCACCTTTATCCCCATTCCGGGGATTTCTGGTGGCTGTTTGGGTCTTCTGGCGTTCAGCCTCCTGTCGCGTGAGTTTATCACTCTCGTGTTTCTTTATGTGACATTCGTCTTCGTAGTGACAACGTTTGCCACAATAGCCACAGGTGATGGTACACCTGAAATGATTCTGATGGGTCACAGGTTTCCCTTCCTTGGTATGCTGCTGTCGTTTCATCTGAAGCATACAGCTACTGCAATGATCGCAGTCAGAGGCATGGCAAGGTCCCCCCTTGTCATTGACAGGTTTGCAGTAGAACAAAGGGGGTGTACCTGCATCAGGTTTAACCTCATTCATGGCACGTAGGTTACCCCTCCCTTTACCACCTCCCTGGTTGGTGTTAGTGGGATTTTCAGGCCCTTTCCCTTCGCCACGTTCGGGGGTTGGGGTACCACCCCGACCCAAGTGCTTCTTGAGGAATTTCTCCATGGGGGAGTCATTATCCCTCTCAAGAGCTAGCTCAATCAGCAGGTCCACCAGTTCGTCGTACGAGTGGGTCCGGCTTTTCCTCTCAGAGGTTGCGCGGCAGTCATCCCACGTACGTTGGGGGATCTTGCTCATGAGCCACAGGTGGGGCTCAGTGGCTCCGTAGAAGCCCACGTTCATCCGTGAAAACAGATACTCCAGGTCGCACACGTATTCAGAGACTCGCGCAGCGGAAGGAAACTCAGGGAGCATAGGTAGCTCCTCTATCTATGTGCGCACACCGAGGTCAGTCTCATAGACAGGGAACGTTTTCTCCAATCTCTGGAGTACCTCTACCCAGGTTGAACAGGTTTTCACGATCTGCTTCACCTGTTTTTGCAAGAATTTCTTTTTGCAGGAGCGTTTCAGCAAGGAGCATTTGGTGGCCACATCCACATGGGATTGGCCAGTGAGCAAAAGCAACTCAGCAAATTCTTCTGCCCATTCAGGCAGATTTTTCGGGTCGAACTCCGGCAGTTCTAGCTGGATGTTCGCCTGGGCAATAGGTCTGCCCATCTTCCCAACCCCCGGGGTTAGGCCAGAAGGGGAAGGGGATACGCCGGCAAGAGGTGCCAGGGCTGACAGCCCTCTTTTCTCAGTCTCCGTCACCGGCACGTCCTGTAGCTCAGCAGTAGGGACTGTCCTGGCAGGAGGATGAAAAGGGCTGGGGCAAGTCACCTTGGGTAGCAACCTGGACACCCTTGATTGTTTGAGATCATCAGCCAACGTGCTCAATCCGTGTGAAGGTGGGAGTAGCGCTGGCTTGGGTAAGGGTTCAGTGATACCCAACTTAGCCTTGACAGCCTCTGACAGAGCTGTCACATCCCGGTCTTCTGATCCGGATAGAAGTTTGGCCAAACGTTCGGCCGTACTATCCAGAGCCCCATGGGTGGGGTCTGGGCGAAGCGGATCCATTATCGGTCTGGATCGGTCTGGATGCCTTGCTCTCGGGTGTTCGTGTACTCTCGGTTGTCTCGGTAGTGATACTGTGTCTGCCATGTCTGTACATGGCCCAGAATAGAGGAAGGAGCCCATCTCAGTTTGGGGCGGCGACCCGAGAGCATCAAGAGGTATTTCTCCATCTTCTCCTACGGTGGACTTGCGGTACTCTTCGTGGAGCATGAACTCGTCCATCCTCCTTCGTAGGTCCTCTTGTTCTTCAGGACCAACTCCAAGTACGGTAGAAGAGGAGGCCGGACAAGCCGACCGGGCGATGGAAGCTTCGACACGCCTGCGGAGCCTTTGCAGGCTGTCTTCACCATGGGCCGCTAAGGTTTCCACGGTTAATGGGATTGCTCTGGGCGGATTTAGTTCCGCGCTTCTGTGCTCTGGATCTTCCTGAGACCCAGATGCTGCTCTGAGTGGCGGTTCACTCTTTGAGTGGGCTACACTGCCATGTTGCACTTGTACACTTCTGTTCGGCAGGGTTCGAGAGGACAGTTGAGTGGACATGTTCAATGTGCTTTTCAGTGTGCTCTTCTTGTGCTTCTGCTCAGAGTCCGTTTGAAAGGTCCTCAGGGTTTGCCTCTGCTACCAGAAGGATGTCCTTGATTAGTGCCCTATAGATTTTGATGAAATCCTGCAGGTTTTTGATGGTGAAATCCCGAAACCAAAGGAGCAAGTAGAGCAAGAACAGGATGTGGATCGAATCAATGAATGGTTTGAAATCCAGTGTAACACAGAAGGGTTGCAGGTAGACAAAGCAGGTATAAACACAAAGATTCAATGACAAATGGATAATACAAAAGATTTTATATGAAAGCTGGACTGACTCTAGCCTCCAAGATAGCATCAGGCACTTCATGTGCACTCTTTTGGGTGTAATGGTGCTGGTTAGGAATGTGGGGCATAGGTGTCAGGCCAGACACAGAATGTGACTTGGCCAAGCAACTGAATTCAGAAACAGTTAAAAGGTAGAACCACGGTAAGTGGTAGAAACAATTGAGTATAGGGGTCTTGGGGTGGGAGACCACTAGGCTTAACCTCCAAGGCCTAAAGCATGAAATGCCTATTTCATTTCGGTATATCCTCCGTGAAGGAAGATATCTTTGCTCAGTTGAGTGGTAGGGGTGAACTTCATGGGAAGGCTAGGGTTACAACCCTAGTTACTTTGAGAAAGTGTACTTTAGGCTTCAAAAGAGGGATAAAAATACTTAAGTTAGTCTTAGCATCAACAAAAGGGTTTTAAAGGGGGCTTGGCCTGGATCAATCCCTCCAATAAAGACAAGGCAGTGACTTTTTCTTACTCCATGAGAGACGCAGGTCCCAGGAGGCTAAGGCTATAGCCACGTCCAAAATCGCGGTGAACTTGCCAGAGTTCACGGGGAAGGACCTCAGCAAGTTTGCTGAGAACGTTGGCCGGTGTCTCAGGATGACCGGCCAAACCTGTGCTGATGGGCGAGTGAAGTGCTATCTGCTCCTGCAGTGCTGCAAGACCAAGTACCTGGAGAAGCAGGTCAAGCAGATTGTGATGAAGTCCGCCACCTTCGCCGACGTGTTGGTTGCCTTGGAGAGGCAGTGCCCTAACTATGAGACCAGCCTCTCCATCAGGGCCAAGATCCGGAACCGGGCTGTGCTGTCCAACAACCCCAAGCCTGCCAGGACTTCCGAGCTGCTTGCCGACTTGGACCACTGGGTAGGGCGACTGACGCCCGGTTCCTACGGCAGCGACGAGATACTATTCTGGTTGGTGGCCAAGCTCCCACGAGAACTGTGGGATGAATGCCGGGCAACGGCAGAGCGCAAGGCAAGAGCCCTCAACTACGAGGACCTGTCTGTGCTACTTCTGGAGCTGGCGCTGGAAAAAGAAAGCGACCAGCACCTGAATGCCTACCGTCCTGGAGGAGCTGGCTCCGGGAGCCAAGGCCAAGGGTATCAAGGACACCGACCTGGACAGGGGACTACCCCCAAAAATGCTCGTATCATGAGCAATATCCAGGACCTCTTCTGGTGTGATGCCAGAGATGAGCAGAGCTCTCTGCTTCATGCCCCTGACTGCGACCAGCGGGACTGCTTCGTGGTCCAGGGGAACAAACAGGAGACCAACACCGGCAGCAACGCCAAGCTGCAGGACCACTACACGTGCACCATCACCTGTGCGGTCTGTGGCAAGAGGAAGGACTACCAGGACGAGTGCTACCACAAGCAACGCCTCCCGGCGAAGCTTAAGACCGAGAACGCCAGTGGCAAGGGCAGTCGCAAGGGCAACGCCAACAGGGACAGTGGCAAAGGCAAGTCCAAGGGCAATGGCAAAGGCCAAGGTGGCAAAGGCAAAGGTGGACGAGGAGGCTCTGGCCGCAAGCCGGACAAGGACAAGCACGCCAACCAGTCCGGAGGGAACCCCAATACTACGGCAGGGGGGAACTTGGAGCCCTCTGGTGGGCAACCAAACACGGACCTTACGACCCGTTCCCAGACGCAAGCCTAACAAGAACAAGGGACTAAGCGTGCCAACGGAGATTGGGAACAGTCTAACGCCCGCAAACGCTCCCGTCTCATGCGCATGTCGCGTAAACTTCAGAAGAAGGGGTTCGAAGTGACCTGCCCCGTAGAAATCTGACAGGGATGCGCCGGGGGACCTACAGATCTGGTGTTCTGGGTAAGTATCCGTCTCGGGGGACGTAACCACCTGGGGGTACTGGATACTGGGGCCACCATATCTATTGTGGCCAAGAAAGGTTTACCTTGTTGGGACCTCAAGAACATCATGCCCACCGCAGCCATCCGCATGGGATATGGGCATGTGTTGCACAGTTGTGGGGACTGTGAGGTAAAAGTGCCTATGGGATCTAGAAGCATTGTCAAATGCTTCTACGTGATGGACACCAAAGCCTTCGACTTTGTACTGACGAGCGACCTCTTCGTCGAGCACTCCAAGATTCTATCCCTCACCCTGCAAGCACCCTACGTCCTCCAAGTGGACCATGGTGACGGATGGGAATCTGTACCTCTGGAGCAGTCTGAGCAAACCCCCCAGCTACCTGAGGGTATGCAAGAAGGAGCCCTCAACCATGCTGGTCGCCTCCAAAACTGAGGACTATCAGCTCCTTGGGGATGTCTTGGACAAAGGGTTCAAGGAGTTCGGATACTCCCGGGAAGACCTGAACGTGGAGCTATTCGCCAGCAACAAGCAACATGTCCTAGACCTCTACTGCAGCAAAGGGAAAAATTGCTGTTATAAATTTTACTGGCCCTCTTTCGGGATGGCCTACGGGAACCCAAGATTTAGTGAACTGGGGAAGGTCCTGACCAAGGGTCTGGAACGTTCCCGTTTGGTCCTGTGCTCCCCCGATTGGGGAGCCCATGGGGGAAATGAGTACCGGCGTACTCTGTTGGACAAGCTGACGCTCACCTCCATCCAGCTGCCGGATGACGCCATATACGTTCCTCTAGGCCGCAAGACACCCATTGGGAAACCCGGATGGGGGAGCATGCTAAGCGTGGTGGACGGGAGCCTAGCCCCAGTGCCCTGGGAAGATCTGGACCCTGCTATGGTCCAGGACATTCAATGTGAGAGCAGTGGCTACACCCTGGATGTCCTCAAAAATCAACCACGACCTCGAGACGCTGTAGCGACTACTCCTGGGGGAGACGGGTACGTCGTGTCTGACACTATTGCCCCCAAATTCCCTCGCTGTGTATCTAATCCTGATGTAGTCTCAGAGTATGGGCTATCCGAGCTACCCAGCTCTATACACTCTGATGACGATACTGAGCATGATGCCTTCTTTGTGCATACGTGCGAGGAGGAAGTGGAGAACGCCGAGTACGCTGCCGAACGGAAACCCCCACTCTCCATGAGGGGAGAGCAGCCCCTGGATGAGGAGGTGGATCCCTGATCAGTGCTGAGATAGTACGTGGACTCCAACAGGAGATTGGTGTCAAAAAAGCTATGCTACGCTAGGCCTACCCGCCGCTTCTGGCCGTTGAAGCACGGGTCTATGGGAGATATCTCCCAACTGAAGGCGGACCTGGAACAGAAAATTACCACCTGGCAACAGGAGGTGGATCTGAAGCTCATGAAGAGCGTTTAGGGTCCCCATGTGAGGATTCCAGAGGAGGATGAACTCTCAGAGGAATGCGTATACGAATCCCCTCGAGTAGGCCTATGTTGTCACTGACCACCTGAGACTGTGGACCGGGACTTTCTCTACGCCTATCAAGGACTGAAGGATACAACCAAGGACGCTGAGCCGCTTGAGGATCACCTCCCTGCTTCTATACACCAAGGGGCAAGCAATCTACACTCCGACGAGGACATGGGAGACAAGATCAAACCCCTGGACCCTAGAGTACGAAAGCTGATCAGGATCTACCTGGAGGTATTCGGAGAACTACCCCCACCAGCCTCCTGTGAAAAGCTGGTACAGATGGACCTCAAGCTGAAGCCCGAGTTCGTGGGTCACAAGATACGTAGGAGACCCTACCCGGCTCCCAAAGAGCAGGCCGATGAGATAAAGCGACAGATACAAGAATGTCTCAACGCTGGCTTGGTTCTGGAGTACAAGGATGGGGACTACCCCCAACATTGCAGCCCCTGTTTCCTGGTGGCTAAACCTGGTCTACAGCCAAACGACTGGTAGTGGACTATGAAGAGCTGAACAAGAAGACGCTGAACCACTGGGGGTCCATTCCTAACATGAAGTCAACCCTCGAGAAGATAGCCCCCTGCCGCTACAAGACGAAGATGGACAAGCGGACTGGATTCTGGCAAGTGGACCCGACGCCCAATGCCCAGAAGCTCCTAGCCTTCATCACCTCTCAGGGGAGGGTGTTCAATCGGAAGGTCATGCCCTTTGGCGTGGCTAACGCACCCGCTCTTTTCCAAGAGCTGATGAACAAGATCCTATCCATCCTACGTCGGAGACATGTGGTGCAAGAACTCTGATCCCGTGGCGCCCAGATGGAAGCACACATCGGCGACGTATGCCCAGGAACGAATACTGAAGAGGACCACCTAATCCTCCTCTTCTTTGCAGTCTGCCAGGAGAACCACACCGGACTCAAGCTGAAGAAGGGTGAGTTCATGCAGGAGACTATACAGTACCTGGGGTTCGACATTGGCTATGGGTGGTGGACCCCAGCGGCCTCTAAGGCCAAACCCCTGATGGATGCTAAGGTACGACATCGAAGCCGGTTTGGACCCCCGTGGCCATCTTTGGGTCACTTGGGGTGTGTATCTATGTGCCGGCAAGCCGCCATTGGCTGATATCATACTCTCTCATCCACCTGACCTAACCTGATGTGATAGTGCGATAGGTTTGTCCATTCCAGCTATGAGCGGCCATATCCAATACCGAGGCGCCGCCGGCTGAGATTTATATATCAGAATATCAGGAATCAACAGGGTCTTTTATCACACTGTTTCCGTAATTTTTCGGCTATCCGTTCTGATTGTCAATGTATCGTGACCGTCAGTTGGCTCGCGATTTTGCGGTAACCGATTGGTTAACTGTTATTTCCAGATATTTTGGCGGAAACCCCGATGAAGGGTCAGATTTCATCAGTAACGGGTTAATGGGGGCAGTTGAAAAGGGGGTCTAAGGTGTTGGCACTGGGTGAAATGCGTTTTGATGCCATGGGGGCAGTTGAAAAGGGGGTGTGAGGTGTTGGCACTGTGTGAAAAATGTTTTGAGGGCATGGGGGCAGTTGAAACGGGGGTTTGAGGTGTTGGCACTGTGTGGAATATATTTTGAGGGCATGGAGGCAGTTGAAAAGGGGGTTCGAGGTGTTGGAAGTAGATGAAATGTGTTTTGAGGGCATGGGGTGAGTTGAAAAGGGGGTTTGAGGTGTTGGCACTGGCTGAAATGCGTTTTGAGGGCACGGGGGCAGTTGAAAAGGGGGTTTGAGGTGTTGGCACTGTGTGAAATATGTTTTGAGGGCATGGGAGCAGTTGAAAAGGGGGCTGGAGGTGTTGGCATTGGGTGAAATATGTTTTGACGGCATGGGGTGAGTTGAAAAGGGGGTTTGAGGTGTTGGCACTGTGTGAAATATGTTTTGAGGGCATGGGAGCAGTTGAAAAGGGGGTCTCAGGTGTTGGCACTGGGTGAAATGCGTTTTGATGGCATGGGGGCAGTTGAAAAGGGGGTTTGAGGTGTTGGCATTGGATGAAATGTGTTTCGAGGGCATGGGGGCAGTTGAAAAGGGCCTTTGAGGTGTTGGCACTAGGTGAAATGTGTTTTGAGAGCATGGGGGCAGTGGAAAAGGGGGTTTGAGGTGTTGGCACTGTGTGAAATGTGTTTCGACGGCATGGGGGCAGTTGAATAGGCGGTTTCAGGTGTTGGCACTGGGTGAATTGCGTTTTGATGGCATGGGGGCAGTTGAAAAGGGGGTGTGAGGTGTTCGCACTTTGTGAAAAAGTTTTTGAGGGCATGGGGGCAGTTTAAAAGGGGGTCTGAGGTGTTGGCACTGTGTGAAATGCGTTTTGACGGCATGGGGTGAGTTGAAAAGGGGGTTTGAGGTGTTGGCACTCGGTGAAATGTGTTTTGAGGGCATGAGGGCAGTAAGAAAGGGGGTTTGAGGTGTTGGCACTGTGTGAAATATGTTTTGAGGGCATGGGGGCACTTGAAAAGGGGGCTGGAGGTGTTGGCATTGGGTGAAATGTGTTTTGTGGGCATGGGGTGAGTTGAAAAGGGGGTTTGAGGTGTTCGCACTGTGTGGAATATGTTTTGAGGGCATGGGCAAGTTGAAAAGGGGGTCTCAGGTGGTGGCACTGGGTGAAATCCGTTTTGATGGCATGCGGGCAGTTGAAAAGGGGGTTTGAGGTGTTGGCATTGGATGAAATATGTTTTGAGGGCATGGGGGCAGTTGAAAAGGGCGTTTGAGGTGTTGGCACTGGGTGAAATGTGTTTTGAGAGCATGGGGGCAGTGGAAAAGGGGGTTTGAGGTGTTGGCACTGTGTGAAATGTGTTTTGACGGCATGGGGGCAGTTGAAAAGGGGGTTTCAGGTGTTGGCACTGGGTGAATTGCGTTTTGATGGCATGGGGGCAGTTGAAAACGGGGTGTGAGATGTTGGCACTGTGTGAAAAGCTTTTTGAGGGCATGGGGGCAGTTGAAAAGGGGGTTTGAGGTGTTGGCACTGTGTGAAATATGTTTTGACGGCATGGGGTTAGTTGAAAAGGGGGTTTGAGGTGTTGACACTGGGTGAAATGTGTTTTGAGGGCATGGGGGCAGTTGAAAAGGGGGTTTGAGGTGTTGGCACTGTGTGAAAAATGTTTTGAGGGCATGGGGGCAGTTGAAAAGGGGCCTGGAGGTGTTCGCATTGGGTGAAATATGTTTTGAGGGCATGGGGTGAGTTGAAAAGGGGGTTTGGGGTGTTGGCACTGGGTGAAATGCGTTTTGATGTCATGCGGGCAGTTGGAAAGGGGGTGTGAGGTGTTGGCACTGTGTGAAATGTGTTTTGATGGCATGGGGGAGGTTGAAAAAGGGGGTGTGTGCTGTTGGCACTGTGTGGAACATGTTCTGAGGGCATTGGGGCAGTTGAAACGGGGGTTTGAGGTGTTGGCACTGTGTGAAATATGTTTTGAGGGCATGGGGGCAGTTCAAAAGGGGGTTTGAGGTGTTGGCATTGGATGAAATGTGTTTTCAGGGCATGGGGGCAGTTTAAAAGGGGGTTTGGGGTGTTGGCACTGGGTGAAATGTGTTTTCAGGGCATGGGGGCAGTTCAAAAAGGGGGTTTGAGCTGTTCGTACTGTGTGAAACATGTTTTGAGGGCATGGGGGCAGTTGAGACGGGCATTTGAGGTGTTGGCACTGTGTGAAATATGTTTTGAGGGCATGGGGGCAGTTGAAAAGGGGGTTTGACGTGTTGGCATTGGATGAAATGTGTTTTGAGGGCATGGGGGCAGCTTAAAAGGGGGTTTGAGGTGTTGGCACTGTGTGAAATGTGTTTTGACGGCATGGGGGAAGTTGGAAAAGGGGGTGTCAGCTGTTGGCACTGTGTGAAACATGTTTTGAGGGCATGGGGGCAGCTGAAACGGGGGTTTGAGGTGTTGGCACTGGGTGAAATGTGTTTTCAGGGCATGGGGGAAGTTGAAAAAGGGGGTTTGAGGTGTTGGCACTGTGTGAAACATGTTTTGAGGGCATGGGGGCGGTTGAAACGGAAGTTTGAGGTGTTGGCACTGTGTGAAATATGTTTTGAGGGCATCGAGGCAGTTGCAAAGGGGGTTTGAGGTGTTGCCATTGGATGAAATGTGTTTTCAGGGCATGGGCCGAGTTGAAAAGGGGGTTTGAGGTGTTGGCACTGGATGAAATATGTTTCGAGGGTATGGGGGCGGCTGAAAAGGGGGTTTAAGGTGTTGGCACTGGGTGAAATGCGTTTTGATGGCATGGGGGCAGTTGAAAAGGGGGTGTGAGGTGTTGGCACTGTGTGAAATGTGTTTTGACGGCATGGGGACAGTTGAAAAGGGGGTTTGAGGTGTTGGCACTGTGTGGAATATGTTTTGAGGGCATGGGGGCAGTTGAAAAGGGGGTCTCAGGTGTTGGCATTGGGTGAAATATGTTTTGACAGCATGGGGTGAGTTGAAAAGGGGGTTTCAGGTGTTGGCACTGTGTGGAATATGTTTTGAGGGCATGGGAGCAGTTGAAAAGGGGGTCTCAGGTGGTGGCACTGGGTGAAATGCGTTTTGATGGCATGGGGGCAGTTGAAAAGGGGGTGTGAGGTGTTGGCATCGGATGAAATGTGTTTTGAGGGCATGGGGGCAGTTGAAAAGGGGGTCTCAGATGTTGGCACTGTGTGAAATATGTTTTGAGGGCATGGGGGCAGTTGAAAAGGGGGTTTGACGTGTCAGCATCGGATGAAATGTGTTTTGAGGGCACGGGGGCAGTTTAAAAGGGGGTTTGAGGTGTTGGCACCGGGTGAAATGTGTTTTCAGGGCATGGGGGAAGTTGAAAAAGGGGGTTTGAGGTGTTGGCACTGTGTGAAATATGTTTTGAGGGCATGGGGGCAGTTGAAAAGGGGGTTTGAGGTGTTGGCACTGGGTGAAATGCGTTTTGATGGCATGGGAGCAGTTGAAAAGGGGGTGTGAGGTGTTGGCACTGTGTGAAAGGTGTTTTCAGGGCATGGGGGGAGTTGAAAGAGGGGGTGTGTGCTGTTGGCACTGTGAGAAACATGTTTGGAGGGCATGGGGGCGGTTGAAAAGGGGGTTTGAGGTGTTGGCACAGTGTGAAATATGTTTTGAGGGCATGGGGGCAGTTGAAAAGGGGGTTTGAGGTGTTGGCATTGCATGAAATGTGATTTGGGGGCATGGGTTGAGTTGTAAAGGGAGTTTGAGGTGTTGGCACAGTGTGAAATATGTTTTGAGGGCATGGGGGCAGTTGAAAAGGGGGTCTCAGGTGTTGGCACTGGGTGAAATGCGTTTTGATGGCATGGAGGCAGTTGAAAAGGGGGTCTGAGGTGTTGGCACTGTGTGAAATATGTTTTGAGGGCATGGGGGCAGTTGAAAAGGGGGTTTGAGGTGTTGGCATTGGATGAAATGTGTTTTGGGGGCATGGGGTGAGTTGAAAAGGGGGTTTGAGGTGTTGGCACTGGATGAAATATGTTTTGAGGGCACGGGGGCAGTTGAAAAGGGGGTCTCAGGTGTTGGCACTGGGTGAAATGCGTTTTGATGGCATGGAGGCAGTTAATAAGGGGGTGTGAGGTGTTGGCACTGTGTGAAATGTGTTTTCAGGGCATTGGGGAAGTTGAAAGACGGGGTGTGTGCTGTTGGCACTGTGTGAAACATGTTTGGAGGGCATGGGGGCAGTTGAAACGGGGGTTTGAGGTGTTGGCACTGTGTGAAATATGTTTTGAGGGCATGGGGGCAGTTGAAAAGGGGGTGTGAGGTGTTGGCATTGGATGAAATGTGTTTTGAGGGCATGGGGTGAGCTGAAAAGGGGGTTTGAGGTGTTGGCACTGGATGAAATATGTTTTGAGGGCACGGGGGCAGTTGAAAAGGGGGTCTCAGGTGTTGGCACTGGGTGAAATGCGTTTTGATGGCATGGGGGCAGTTGAAAAGGGGGTGTGAGGTGTTGGCAATGTGTGAAATGTTTTCTCAGGGCATGAGGGAAGTTGAAAAAGGGGGTGTGAGCTGTTGGCACTGTGTGAAACATGTTTTGAGGGCATGGGGGCGGTTGAAACGGGGGTTTGAGGTGTTGGCACTGTGTGAAATATGTTTTGAGGGCATGGGGGCAGTTGAAAAGGGGGTTTGAGGTGTTGGCATTGGATGAAATGTGTTTTGAGGGCATGGGGTGAGTTGAAAAGGGGGTTTGAGGTGTTGGCACTGGATGAAATATGTTTTGAGGGCATGGGGGCAGTTGAAAAGGGGGTTTGGGGTGTTGGCACTGTGTGAAATGTGTTTTGATGGCATGGGGGCAGTTGAAAAGGGGGTGTGAGGTGTTGGCATTGTGTGAAATGTTCTCTCAGGGCATGAGGGAAGTTGAAAAAGGGGGTGTGAGCTGTTGGCACTGTGTGAAACATGTTTTTGAGGGCATGGGGGCAGTTGAAACGGGGGTTTGAGGTGTTGGCACTGTGTGAAATATGTTTTGAGGGCATGGGGGCAGTTGAAAAGGGAGTTTGAGGTGTTGGCAGTGGATGAAATGTGTTTTGAGGGCATGGGGGCAGTTGAAAAGGGGGTGTGAGGTGTTGGCACTGGGTGAAATATGTTTTGAGGGCATGGGGGCAGTTGAAAAGGGGGTTTGGGGTGTTGGCACTGTGTGAAATGTGTTTTGATGGCATGGGGGAAGTTGAAAAAAAGGGTGTGATCTTTGCCACTGTGTGAAACATGATTTGAGGGCATGGGGGCAGTTGAAAAGGGGGTCTCAGGTGTTGGCACTGAGTGAAATGCGTTTTGATGGCATGGGGGCAGTTGAAAAGGGGTTGTGAGGTGTTGGCACTGTGTATAATGTGTTTTCAGGGCATGGGGGAAGTTGAAAAAGGGGACGTGAGCTGTTGGCACTGTGTGAAACATGTTTTGAGGGCATGGGAGCAGTTGAAACGGGGGTTTGAGGTGTTGGCACTGTGTGAAATATGTTTTGAGGGCATGGGGGCAGTTGAAAAGGGGGTTTGAGGTGTTGGCATTGGATGAAATGTGTTTTGAGGGCAGGAGGGCAGTGGAAAAGGGGGTTTGAGGTGTTGGCACTGGGTGAAATGTGTTTTGAGAGCATGGGGGCAGTTGAAAGGAGGGTTTCAGGTGTTGGCACTGGGTGAAATGTGTATTGACGGCATGGGGGCGGTTGAAAAGGGGGTTTCAGGTGTTCGCACTCGGTGAAATGCGTTTCGGTGGCATGGAGGCAGTTGAAAAGGGGGTGTGAGGTGTTGGCACTGTGTGAAAAACGTTTTGAGGGCATGGGGGCAGTTGAAAAGGGGCTTTTCAGGTGTTGACACTGTGTGAAATATGTTTTGAGGGCATGGGGGCAGTTGAAAAGGGGGTTCGAGGTGTTGGCACTGTGTGAAATATGTTTTGAGGGCATGGGGGCAGTTGAAAAGGGGGTGTCAGGTGTTGGCACTGTGTGAACTATGTTTTGAGGGCATGAGGTGAGTTGAAAAGGAGTTTGAGGTGTTGGCACTGGGTGAAATGTGTTTTCGGGGCATGGGGGCAGTTGAAAAGGGGGTCTCAGGTGGTGGCACTAGGTGAAATGCGTTTTGATGGCATGGGGGCAGTTGAAAAGGGGGTTTGACGTGTTGACACTTTGTGAAATGCGTTTTGATGGCATGGAGGCAGTTGAAAAGGGGGTGTGAGGTGTTTGCACTGTGTGAAATACCTTTGAGGGCCTTGGGGCAGTTGAAACGGGGGTTTGAGGTGTTGGCACTGTGTGAAATATGTTTTGAGGGCATGGGGGCAGTTGAAAAGGGGTTTTGAGGTGTTGACACTGGCCGAAATGTGTTTTGAGGGCATGGGGCACTTGAAAAGGGGGTTTGAGGTGTTGGCACTGTGTGAAATATGTTTTGAGGGCATGGGGGCAGTTGAAAAGGGGGTTTGAGGTGTTGGCACTGTGTGAAATATGTTTCCAGGGCATGGGGTGAGTTGAAAAGGGGGTTGGAGGTGTTGGCACTGGGTGAAATGTGTTTTGAGGGCATGGGGGCAGTTGAAAAAGGGGGTTTGAGGTGTTGGCACTGTGTAAAATATGTTTTGAGGGCATGAGGGCAGTTGAAAAGGGGGTTTGAGGTGTTGGCATTGGATGAAATATGCTTTGAGGGCATGAGGGCAGTTGAAAAGGGGGTTTGAGGTGTTGGTACTGTGTGACATACATTTTGAGGGCATGGGGGCAGTTGAAAAGGGGGCTGGAGGTGTTGGCATTGGGTGAAATATGTTTTGAGGGCATGGGGGCAGTTGAAAAGGAGGTTTGAGGTGTTGGCACTGTGTGAAATATGTTTCGAGGGCATGGGGGCAGTTGAAAAGGGGGTCTCAGGTGTTGGCACTGGGTGAAATGCGTTTTGATGGCATTGGGGCAGTTGAAAAGTGGGTGTGAGGTGTTGGCACTGTGTGAAATGTCTTTTCAGGGCATGGGGGAAGTCCAAAAAGGGGGTGTGAGCTGTTGGCACTGTGTGAAGCATGTTTTGAGGGCATGGGGGCAGTTGAAACGGGGGTTTGAGGTGTTGGCACTGTGTGAAATATGTTTTGAGGGCATGGGGGCAGTTGAAAAGGGGGTGTGAGGTGTTGGCATTGGATGAAATGTGTTTTGAGGGCAGGGGGCAGGTGAAAAGGGGGTTTGAGGTGTTGGCACCCGGTGAAATGTGTTTTGAGAGCATGGGGGCAGTTGAAAAGATGGTGTGAGGTGTTGGCACTGTGTGAAATATGTTTTGAGGGCATGGGGGCAGTTGAAACTGGGGTTTGAGGTGTTGGCACTGTGTGAAAAATGTTTTGAGGGCATGGGGGCAGTTGAAAAGGGGGTTTGAGGTGTTGGCATTGGATGAAATGTGTTTTGAGGACAAGGGGGCAATTGAAAAGGGGGTGTGAGGTGTTGGCACTATGTGAAATGTGTTTTGACGGCGTGGGGGCAGTTGAAAAGGGGGTTTCAGGTGTTGGCACTGGGTGAAATGTGTTTTGAGGGCATGGGGGCAGTTGAGAAGGGGGTTTGAGGTGTTGGCACTGTGTGAAATATGTTTTGAGGGCAGGGGGGCAGTTGAAAAGGGGGTTTGAGGTGTTGGCATTGGATGAAATGTGTTTTGAGGGCAAGGGGGCAATTGAAAAGGGGGTGTGAGGTGTTGGCACTGTGTGAAATGTGTTTTGAGGGCATGGGGGCAGTTGAAAAGGGGGTTTGAGGTGTTGGCATTGGATGAAATGTGTTTTGAGGGCAAGGGGGCAATTGAAAAGGGGGTGTGAGGTGTTGGCACTGTGTGAAATGTGTTTTGACGGCATGGGGGCAGTTGAAAAGGGGGTTTCAGGTGTTGGCACTGGGTGAAATGTGTTTTGACGGCATGGGGGCAGTTGAAAAGGGGGGATGAGGTGTTGGCACTGTGTGAAAAACCTTTCGAGGGCATGGGGGCAGTTGAAAAGGGGGTTTGAGGTGTTGGCACTGTGTGAAATACGTTTTGAGGGCATGGGGGCAGTTGAAAAGGGGGCTGGAGGTGTTGGCATTGGGTGAAATATGTTTTGAGGGCATGGGGGGGGTCGAAAAGGGGGTATGAGGTGTTGGCACTGTGTGAAATATGTTTTGAGGGCATGGGGGCAGTTGAAAAGGGGGTCTGAGGTGTTGGCACTGGGTGAAATGCGTTTTGATGGCATAGGGGCAGTTGAAAAGGGGGTGTGAGGTGTTGGCACTGTGTGAAATGTGTTTTCAGGGAATCAGGGAAGTTGAAAAAGGTGGTGTGAGCTGTGGGCACTGTGTGAAACATGTTTTGAGGGCATGGGGGCAGTTGAAACGGGGGTTTGAGGTGTTGGCACTGTGTGAAATACGTTTTGAGAGCATGGGGGCAGTTGAAAAGGGGGTTTGAGGTGTAGGCATTGGATGAAATGTGTTTTGAGGGCAGGGGGCAGGTGAAAAGGGGGTTTGAGGTGTTGGCACTGGTTGAAATGTGTTTTGAGAGCATGGGGGCAGTTGAAAAGGGGGTTTGGGGTGTTGGCATTGGGTGAAATATGTTTTGACGGCATGGGGGCAGTTGAAAAGGGGGTTTCAGGTGTTGGCACTGGGTGAAATGCGTTTTGAGGGCATGGGGGCAGTTGAAAAGGGGGTTTGAGGTGTTGGCATTGGATGAAATGTGTTTTGAGGGCAAGAGGGCAGTTGAAACGGGGGTTTGAGGTGTTGGCATTGGGTGAAATATGTTTTGAGAGCATGGGGGCAATTGAAAAGGCGGTTTGAGGTGTTGGCACGGTGTGAAATGTGTTTTGACGGCATGGTGCAGTTGAAAAGGGGGTTTCAGGTGTTGGCACTGTGTGAAATGTGTTTTGAGGGCATGGGGTCAGTTGAAAAGGGGGTTTGATATGTTGGCATTAGGTGAAATGTGTTTTCAGGGCATGGGGGCAGTTGAAACGGGGGTTCGAGGTGTTGGCACTGTGTGAAATATGTTTTGAGGGCATGGGGGCAGTTGAAAAGGGGGTTTTTCTTTTTTTTTCAAATCAGTCCGAGACTGTTGTATAATACAACACTAGTACCTCAACGAGACCTAGTCGCGGATTGTTAGCTACCCGTATGGGTTAGTTCCTCTTGGCTGGCGTTCGACAACTTTGTTTCGCCCCTTGCTTTCAGATGGACCTGTTTGGTGAACCCTCTTTTGTCCTACGCTTTGGCTGGAGCCTATTTTGTAGTCTTACACTTGCCAAGCCCTGTATCTAATCTGCTTATGGACTCAAACCTTTATGGGGAGACTACGGTGGCCACAGCCTATGGTGTCTCTCCTTTTTGTTCGAATCCTTGCTGATTAGTGTCCAGGGTTCCTACTGGTACTGCTAACCAAAAGAGGTCTGACTGCTACAAAAAAAACAACACAGATAACATCACAGCGAAAGAGACCCCTTACTGTACCTACCCCTGCAGGACACAAGATCCAGGGGTGGTCTTACAGTAGCCAGTACCCTGGGAGCGTCCAACCTAAGCAGTTTGATTACACACTCTCTCTACAATGTACAGGGAGCTCCAATTTGAAGGACTCAGCACGTCAACCTAACCCCTGGCGCACAAAGGCTCCGGTCTCTGCCTCAGCAGTGGCATCAGCCCAACAAAGGGTGGCTCATCTCCCATCCCACAGAGCATATGCTTTCGCTCACAGTAACTAAACTTACTTGCCACAGTCAAGCCCCTAAAGGTATATAAGCAGTTATAGTAACTACCAAGACTGGCACATCTGACAAACAAGACCAGTGGTAAAGTTCAGGCAAAGGAAACCAAATAAGGGAGAGCAAGAACGCGGATGTAACATGCTTTGCCAACCGATGAAAGCACACATGCCTGCTGCACCACATATGCACCACATATGCGATGCAGTCCAACAGCTAGGTCAAAATGGAGGACAGGCCCTTGTTGCCATGCAAATGCAAATCAGCTGTGAGGGCCCTACTGTAGCATGTGCAGGGCTACACACGCCAGCTCCCATGCGCAGAAAGCTGGCCTTAAAGAAAGGGAAAATGCAAAAAAAACCAGCCGAAAACTGCATGCCAGTATCTGCAGCGACACAGCACAGCAGATGTGTTTAATTTGGCCGTCCACGTGCAGAATGCAAGCCATAACCTTAACAAGCAGCTGTCGGTCGGCCTCAGAGGTCAGTTGTGGGTGAGTTGCCTGGGGTCCCATGAGAGAATAACGCAACCCAGCCAAGTAAAAAACTAAGCTAGAGCAGTGGGGCACTGTAACAGATTCTCTGGGAGCGAGGCTCTGTGACGTGCAGGGCCCTAGCCTGATACGAAAAAAGGGACCTGTGTGGTTAGTAGAGGCGGGGTGGCCGCACCCACCGTCGATGCAGAGCATGATCACACCGCCTCATGCCAGACAAATGATAGCATCATACGTACCAAATGAAATAAAGGTGTGTGTACACCACCGTTTGTCCAGAAAGGCCGCAGTCGAGAATGACCAGGATCTGGAACAGCTCATGAACTACCCACCCTAGGGGCCCGCTTTGACATAAACGTCAAAGTTGAATACCCTAAACCCAAAAGAATTGTATTTTTGCCAAGCGCATTTTTGGCGCAATTTTGGTTTTTATTGGTGTTTGAGAATCTACTTTTTTTACCCCTTCCACCGGTGATAGGTTGAGGACACTATGAAGACACATTTTTCTACCTCCCGTCATTGCCGTTTTAAAGGTTCAACACCACCCAGCACCATGGCAATCCCATCCCAGCAGCATCCCAGCAGGCACTGTGCCTCAGCATTGGGACAGATGAATGCAACTTTGGTGTAAATAACCTCAACCTTGGTGCAACATTGGCAACCTTGAGTACACCTTTGGCTCAACAATGCTGAGCATTGCAACTTTGATGCAACATTGCCTCAATTTTGGTTTTCTGCATAGGAGCACACGATAGGTTTATAATTGGAAAATAACAACCTTAACTCCAACGGAGCCCGGTTATGGAGATTCAAAGGCAACGGACCTCTCTCTGCGGAGTGGTGAGGGGGCTGCGTTTTGCTGGGTTGGTGTTGAGTCACACCATTGGCAATCCCAGCCATTCCTCCCTGACCGCGGTAAGGGAAGTGTAGAGTGCACACACAGTACGATCGATTTCGAGTCTACAAGCAACCAAGATCCCTCCCATTGGGAGGGTGTGTCAATCCATACTTTTTTTCCCTTCTCTCCGGTCACCACGCCAACCACCGGTTGTACACACCCAGGCCCCTCGCGTCCCCATTCGTCGCTCCCGTTTGCACCGCACTCCAAGCTTGTATTCCACAAGACCCATCGGACTTTGCTTTTCGATGGCCATCCGTGAGTCTCTCTTGCAAGCCCCCTTTCGATGTCGCCGATTTCACGCCGTTCTGGCACCGTCGTCTCCCGGCGGCCGGGTACCTAAGGACATGTGGCAATGTGTTAAAACAACAAAAAGCAAGACCGTTCCCAAAGGCAAAACACAAATCGCATTGAAATATTTACATGTGCGAGTCGTTCGGTGTCCCACAACCACTCACACGTGGTGTACCTCCTGACCATCTTCTATTTCAACTATCTCTTCCAACGGCTCTAAGTTACCATCGTCCGCCGGTGCCTTTTGCGTGGGCACTTCTTGTTGGGTGGGGTTGCTCTATGGAGAGAACAGTGTGATGATGAGAGTGCCGGCCATCTTGCATCAATGTTGAGTCGAAGTTGAGGCATGTGGATGTGACATGCACTGTATACAATGCAAATTCATCAAAATTGAACGAAAATTGCAATACGTCATATTGTTGCCCATACCTTCTTGCTCTTCTCCTTGTGTGCGGTGCGTTCCTCCGTGCGGTGCTTTCGGTCTTGGCGATCTTGGTCTTTTTTCTTCTCCGCTTCTTTCGCGCGCTTCTGCTCCTCCGCTCTTCACTTTTCCTTTGTCCCGCTCTTTTTCATCCCTCTTTTCTTGCCTTGCCCTCTCGTTGGCCTTGTCTTGGGCGATCATGTCCGCAATCATCTTCTTCGTCTCCACCACACCGGCGTTCTCTTCCGCGGGGCGTTGGGCCCTTGTGTCCACCCCATGGGACTGGGCCTTCTCCTTTTCCTTCTCGGAGTGGCTTGGCTTTTCCTCATGCCGGGAATGGATCCATGCCAAGGCCTCCTTGGTGGGCTTCGTGGGGCCGGCAACGTTGGCTACCAACGCTTGGAGGGTTTGAGCATGTACGTTGGTTTGGGGTTGGACTTGGTTGCTTTGGGGTTGGACTTGAAGTTGCGGAATTTGGGGGAAAGGCATTCTATAGGCATGAGGTGGTTGAGGAAATTGTTGGAGTAGTTGAGAGTTTTGGAGTTGTCGGAGTAGGGCAAGTTGTGGAGGTGAGCCTTGAAGCGGGGTGAACGTGAGGCCAATGAGGCGGGAGGATTGCACGAGGGGGCCCACCACGGAACTTGCTTGGGTCGCGGACCATTGGGCCCATGCCACGGTTTCTTGAGCTTGGCTTGGGAGCGCCCATACACCGCTTTTGGTGACCACCACTACGTCCTGAACATTAAAATGGAAGCAAAGTTGAAGCAAAGTTGCATGCAACATTGTTATCCCACTCATGCACTACACAACAATGCACTCAACATTGGCTAAACATTGTCTAAGTAAGGCCATGTGACCCCAAGGAACCCCAAATGGCAAATTGACGTACTACCTCGTCAAAGAAGGGCCTCCTTCGCTCGGTCGGTTGGGCCACTACATGTTCCTCAACCTCTCGATTGATCTCCTCCTCTTTCACCCTTGGTTCTTCTCTCTCTGTTTTCGTGTTGAGCCTTTTCCACTTATACAAGATCCTTTGGAACAATGCCCTAAGGGTGATGTCCGCCAACCAGCGGTAGCCCAAAGCCCTGGCGCGGCCACTACCAATGATGGGGGTGTCGGGGTGGGGATGGTGCCCTGCTAGAAGCCCCTCACCAAGGGGGAAGCAAGAAGAGGGCTGGGAGCGCTGGGCTGGGCTGGGCTTGCAATCAGCCACATTAGGGGGTAGCGGAACCCCCGCAAAGTTTACCAAGTTGTAATGCAACTTTGATGCAAGTTAGAGATGCTCAACAGGAATGCAACTTTGGGTGAAATGCAATTTTGGTTGCAATTTTGAAATTGCATGCTGTGGTGCACGGCACACCTTTTCTTTGGAATTTGAAGGTCCAAAACCAGTTCAACCGCACGTTGAGGAGAAATTTGGAAGGGGCGCTGCCTACGCGGGGCATGGAGCAGTGTAGCAGCGGGGATAACTCGGTTCACCACACGTTTAAGTAGGTTTTTGGCCCGGGGACTACTTCCGAGAAAATCCACAAGTTCCTTGGTTAGAGCCCGGTCTTCCAATCTGGAATAGTAGATTTTGAGACATTTGGGGCCCTGGCTAAGCATTACAATCTTGGAAAGCACAAAAATGCAACAAGTGGGCGCCATTTGAAGACAACCCTTTTCCACCTCATACAATTTCGAATGGTTGGCTAAATTGAGGATGCTTTTAACTAAGTTGAGCTCAACATTGGTTTTTGCACTTTATGTCAAAGCGGGCCCCTAGGGCAGGGCAGTGGTGGAAACCAGTGGTACATAACAACGCTGCCAGATGGGGTATCTAATGTATCCCACCCCTACCAACTGGTGGGGGTGTCATGGGACATGTTTGTTTCCACGTGCTTGCATGACATTTACCTGGCTGGGGCACTCGTGGGGTTGCCCACTCCGCATCTTTTGTCATACTCTCAAACCAGAATAGCCGCGCGGCTAAGTGGCTTTTGTTCGTGTTCTGATTTCTCATGCTTTGAGTGCACTGCACGCACCATTGCCCGTTGACAGCCAGCTGACGAATTTGGAGAGGTCGTTACAAGGTCATCGGAGCTTTGCTGCCTATGAGAGAAATGACTTCTCATACAGGTCCAGGACTTTTTCTGTGGTGTTCTGGTCTTGATATTAATGATTCATGACCGTGAGGGCAGTGCTGATGGCCTTGGAGAGGCCAGGCAGAGACAAATGTGGCAACAATCCATGAACCCAGCTGTTGATGAAGGCTTTATGCTTAAATGCAATGAAAATTGAGGCACTAGGTCGCGAGAAAGACAAACTACCAATGCGGACATGCAGGCTTGAGCTCACCACCATGCTGGCCCTTGAAATCAGGGCACAGATGCGCCAAATGTTCAGCTCATCAAAATAATGCACAGGAGTACCTTTTATCCTTTCTCCCACATTGCGGAACGCCTTCATGGAATCATGTTTTGGTGCAGCCCCAGCTCGAAAGAATACAATGGATAGATTAAACTGGGGTGCTGACACTACTGACAATGCCTCAGCAAGCTGAACAGCTATGTCCTCTGTAATGGCCCTCGTTTTGCACTGCACAGCCATGTACCTCCCACCAGTTGATGACATAATGTCTTGCACAGCAGGTGACGCAACCTCAGCATCAATTTCTTTCCCAAAGATTCGTTTCAACATCACCACAGTGTCTGGAATGATGGCACCATCACGAAGTTTTTGGAGAAGGGATTTTCCGACGGAATCTCGCAAACTAGCATAATCATAAGTTTGCAACCTATTCAACAGGTCTGCGCTCACGGAACCACCGATAGCATTGGCAATTACTGCGAGTGGTCGAGCAAACAGTGTCTTGGGGGCGAAATACACTGAAGACTGACCCAAGGCCTCATTCAAGCCTTTAGGCACGCTTACGGTGGCTAGAAAAAACGATTTGGCTGTTGGCAACATGCAACTAGTTACCTCACCCCCACAGTGCACCACATTTTTTGGTGTTTGGAATCCATCCGCAAAAAAAGGAAGAAATGCTATCAACGATGTGACCCCCAAAACGGGACATGTTCTGTCCAGGAACATCAGCATGATGGAACTGACCCGCCGTGTACCCACAATGCGCTTTGAGCAGCCATTTCAAAATGTGGAACATGAGCATATCTCCCAAATTGTGCCTCCCCATTGCACCATAAAGCAGAACAGACGCATTTGTAGCAACACATTGGCAACGTTGAAAATCTTGTGATGTTGCACTTGAAGGAGCAAAGGCAGGAGGCACAAGGTCCTCAGAAGTAGCTGGAGCAGGAGCATAACTCACCGGACTCAGAGCCAGAGGCGGCGGCGGCCCAATACCTCCATCACGGTAGTGATCCGCATACCACTTCATGTGATGAACCACACTTGACACATGGAAATCTGGTTTCTGGTGTAGCCATAGAACAGCAAAGAGACACATCAGGGCGCCTGCTGCACGTTGGGCCTTCGGCGTCAAGCATGCTCTGCCGTAGAGATATTGTCCCAAGATCGTGAAAAGAACACCAATCCATGTCGCTTCTTGAACAGCCTCCTTGAGGATGAGATTCTTGGTCATGAAAGACTTTGCTGCAAGTGCGACCATCGATCCTGAAATCCACAAGTGGAGAAACATTGGCACCACAATTAATTCGTTTTTGAGGTCTTCAACAGCTTTCTGTGCCTTGTCCATGTAAGCCTCAGGGTGCACTGGATGCTTGTCAATGACTCGTTTCATGGTGTTTGCTGCTGCACCACATATGCACCACATATCCGATGCAGACCAAGAGCTAGGTCAAAATGGAGGACTGGCCCTTGTTGCCATGCAAATGCAAATCAGCTGTTGCGGCCAGAGCTTGCCGGCCTTCACCAAATATATGCAGCTCTAGAACAGATGCCGCCCAAGTTGGGTATAGAGCTGATCAAATGACATGGCAGAGCAAACTCTTGCAAACAAATCTCCTTCCGGAAACTTGGCATTGCTTCAGATTTTGCAGAAGCAGCACTCCCATTAAAGAAAGAAATAGATCACAAAGAAGTACCCGACAGGTAAACATTGGCAGAACGCCAAGCCACCAGTGCATGCCGCAACCATCAGCTCGCAAATGCTACAAAGGTTGCCACGTCGTCTCAACTTCTACTTCGGCACTCCGCAGCTGATCAATCGCAGTCCAGAACTAGCTCCAAGGACTCCAGCGAGCACGGCAGCTTAAGGATGGACACGTCCATATCAGCACATAAATTCACCAAAAGCAGAATCGTCAGCACTGCCCAGCAATCATCCTGCGAGGCCCACAGAAACAGACCCGATGACACGGAGCCAACAGCAGCAACAAACGACGTAAATTCTTTACACCTCCTCAAACATTAAAAACTGGTGTATCCAAGCGGAAGGGTCATGTCTGATCGCCAACCAACATTCTAAAAACCGGTGCACCTTCCAATCGTCTACATAATTAAAGACAAACACCATATCATCGTCATTCAATACACTGGATATATGCAGCTCTAGAACAGATGTCACCCAAGTCGGGTATATAGCTGATCAAATGACATGGCAGAGCAAATTCTTGCAACCAATTCCCCTTGCCGAAACTTGGCATTGCTTCAGATGTTACAGACACAACACTTTCATCAAAGATAGAAATAGATCACAAAGAAGTAC
The DNA here is from genome assembly GCA_964036045.1 of Eutreptiella sp. 'Long Island Sound 2002'. Lineage (NCBI taxonomy): Eukaryota > Euglenozoa > Euglenophyceae > Eutreptiales > Eutreptiaceae > Eutreptiella > Eutreptiella sp. 'Long Island Sound 2002'. The sequence continues at coordinate 101,426,782 of OZ038382.1, read as the reverse complement.
CCGACAGGTAAAAATTGGCAGAACGCCAAGCCACCAGTGCATGCCGCAACCATCAGCTCGCAAATGCTACAAAGGTTGCCACGTTGTCTCAACTTCGACTTCGGCACTCCACAGCTGATCAATCGCAGTCCAGAAGTAGCTCCAAGGACTCCGGCGGGCACAGAAGCTTAAAGATGGACACGTCCGCATCAGCACAAACCAAAAGGAGAATCGTCAGCACTGCCCAGCAATAATCCTGCGAGGCCCACAGAAACAGACCAGATCACACAGAGCCAACAGCAGCAACAAACGACGTAAAATCCCTTACACCTCCTCAAACATTAAAAACTGGCGTTTCCAAGCGGAAGGGTCTTGTTTGTTCAACGCAACATTCTAAAAACCGGTGCACCTTCCGATCGTCTACATAATTAAAGACAAACACCATATCATCGTCATTCAATACACTGGATAACTGTGAGTTATCCAAACACTTCAAATATTGGAATCTCTGAGACATCTTCTCACACCATGAATCCCAATCATTACAATCCAAATCATGATTACTTGAGCTGGAGGTATTTTCAAATCTCTGGAACTGTGGTCGTTTATTACGAGACCTGGGTTTTTCCCTTCTATGGGCGCTACCGTGATATAACGTTGAGCCAGTAACCGGTAAAGGTGTCTCATCATATCCTTTTTCATCGTAAAAGCGGACTTTAATATCTATTGCTTCATCATCCGTACACTGGCCAGCACACTCTACGCATAAAAGACCAAGACCATATTCAACAGCTTGTGCGCTAGACATATGTGCCAAGTAACTAGGACGCACAAAACATTTCCGACACAAACGTGGAAAATTCAACTCAACCTGGAACACCTTAGCCGCCCACATAGGATCTAAACGCCACAAATTGTCTACATCTTCTGCACACTGCACAGCATACCACCAATCATCAACATTGAAATCATCAAAGTTCTCATATTCAAGCATGTACATAGCCCGTTGCTCCATAAACTTATACCACAAACTCATCAAGTTCAACAGTATCCACCTGTATTGCACAATCAATACCTATTGTCCTCGGAGCTAAAACCAACCTCACGTCACCAGCCTTATCCACCTCCAATCGCTCTGTTTCACGTTCCAAAAATCTCCCTAAAATTTGAGTCTGCACATCTTGAACAACCAACTCACGCACTTGCTCGCAATCAACATTATACAACGATTTACCAATCATCGCCGAACCAAGTCTGTAGTTGAAAAGGGGGTTTGAGGTATTGGCATTGGGTCAAATGTGTTTTCAGGGCATGGGGGCAGTTGAAAAGGGTGTTTGAGGTGTTGACACTGGGTGAAATATGTTTTGAGGGCATCGGGGCGGTTGAAAAGGGGGTTTGAGGTGTTGGCACTGTGTGAAATGTGTTGTGAGGGCATGGGGTGGGTTGAAAAGGGGGTTTGAGGTGTTGGCACTGGTGGGTGAAATGTGTTTTCAGGGCATGCGGGCAGTTGAAACGGGGGTTTGAGGTGTTGGCACTGTGTGAAATGTATTTTGAGGGCATGGGGGCGGTTGAAAAGGGGGTTGGAGGTGTTGGCACTGTGTGAGATGTGTTCTGAGGGCATGGGGTGGGTTGAAAAGGGGGTTTCAGGTGTTGGCGATGTGTGAAATGTATTTTGAGGGTATGGGGGCGGTTGAAAAGGGGGTTGGAGGTGTCGGCATTTGGTGAAATGAGTTTTCCGGGCATGGGGGCAGTTGAAACGGGGGTTTGAGGTGTTGGCATTGGGTGAAATATGTTTTGAGGGCATGGGGTCAGTTGACAAGGGGGTTTGAGGTGTTGGAACTGTGTGAAATATGTTTTGAGGGCATGGGGGGAGTTGAAAAGGGGGTGTTAGGTGTTGGCACTGGGTGAAATCTGTTTTGAAGGCATTGAGAGAGTTGAAAAGGGGGTTTGATTTGTTGGCACTGGGTGACATGTGTTTTGAGGGCATGTGGGCAGTTGAAAAGGGGGGTTGAGGTGTTGGCACTGGGTGAAATATGTTTTCAGGGCATGGGGGCAGTTGAAAAGGGGGGTGGAGGTGTTGGCACTGTGTGAAATGTGTTTTCGAGGGCATGGGGTGAGTTGAAAAAGGGGTTTCTTCTTGTGATACCAATTCAGTCCGAGACTGTTTTATCATACAACACTGGTTACCCAATGGGTGGCAGTAGCGGATGTACTGTTCTATGTCCCCACTACCTTGGCAAATTGATTCTCTTTGTGTTCAGTCTCTGTTTGGTAGCTATCCACCTATGTGAGACCTGAGCCCATTGAGAATCCGTTTGCCTATCCCTGTTTTGGGCCCCTTTGGTACCCTGTCTGCTTGTTTCGCTCTATGGGATACCCTGAATATCCTGCATTATCTGGATCCTCCTATGTGCCCTTACGGCTGCTGTGGAGCATCCTGGTTATCTCCAGATGATCTGGGTATTCCTGTTTGCCCTCACTGGTTGACAGTTGTTCATCGGGTTGCCCTAGATTCGGGAAATGTCCGGTCGCAGGGGTCCTAACTGCCTAAAATGACAAGGAGACACACTGAATATAATCAACCAAGAAGACCAAAGCTCAGCATTAGGTACAGCACCGTAACCCAAAGGAACAACTCAGAAGTAAGCTGTCACCACAGGGTAGCTTACAAGCAACAATACGAAGCGCCCCCTATTACTGATCTAATTGTGTGGGGTTATATTGAGGCTCCTGATTAGCAAACGTTATTTGGAACCCCATAATTACCTCATCTGTGTGATCGGAATTCGGAGTGCTCGCGTAATGTTTTTTCTTTTTTTTTTCAGAACCAGTTCACATGGGTTCTGGAATATGGGGATCATCCACGTTCCCTGTTCCTGAAGCGACTTTTTTTTTGTAACGGCTGAACCCAAAGTGCTCTGCCCCATCCTTCAGCTGATAATCCTGCAGCTTAGGCTGAACAAATGAATCCCACAATGGCACAAGCCTTACAATGAAGTGTCGCCCCGCAAGAAGACCGGGTTGAAAGAGACACAAATATGCAGTGGCACAGGTGTGCAGATGGGCTGTTCACTAACTATTCACATGCATCATCTGGGCCATATGTACATATGGAGACTGACTACAAACCGATACAGACAAGAGACACAAACACATTATGGCACAGGAGAATTAGCGCTGGGGAGAGGGGGGTGCCATGCATTTCGTCTGGTTGTTTGCCCTTGCCAAAGCCTTGCCTGCAGGGGCAAAAGCAGTAAACCGGCTGAGAAATACGGTGGAAGAGCATGTCTCTGACACGGTGTGACGAACCACCAGGCCATACACTGAGGAATGCCAGAAAGGACCCCTCACACAACCATCAACCACGGCCAGTCAATGTGCAGGGGTCACTGTAGGTGGCTGGAGGAAAGCGAATTGCAATCTGTGAATACGCTGTTAAGACTGGTGCTGGACGTGACACGGCAGCGCAGGGCACGCATGCTGCAGCAGTACACTTGCTAATGTGGCAATTTGTGAAGCATGGGATCGTGTCGCATCAAGATGCGGCTGGGGACACTCTGCGTGGGCATGATGACAGCACGTACCAGGTGTGCACGCGATGTGGTATTCCCCTGGTTGCACAGGCGCAAGCTGCGGCAGAGAACGATGAGGCATTTTTGCAGAGGGTCTGCGAAGCTGCGAAGCGGTTGTCGGGGTTGTGGAGCAGAAAGGTAACGTTTACGGGATGCATGCGGGACAGTTGCTGAGACTCTACCAGAGCCGGTGAGGCTTGAGCATTCGTACCTGCTTGGGTCCTCTTCATCACCACCACCGAACAACGTTTCAGCAAGCTCCTTCAGCCAATGCAGTGAAAACGTACAGAACAATCCCGAGGCAGACAGGCTGCCAAAATGCATGTACACACAATGCACACGTCTGCGAAGGGGCTACCACCAAGGCGCTGCAACTGGTTTGCGTGTTGCAGCAGTACCAGCTGTCACAATGGTCCAAAAAATCGCGATGCATCAGTGCACTGACCTGCAGAGGCAGGGCGGCGCATAACCCAAACATTGGATGAGATGAGAGAGGCCTAACCTTCAGCAAGCTGAATCATCAGCAACAAATGCGGACATCTGAGGAGGCCAACTACTGGGGAGTGATGATTGCAGGTTGGGACGGTGTGATGCTCAACAGCGACTGCCAGGAAAGTTCAGCCAAATTGAGCAAAAGCTATATCCTCCAGGAAATCCATCCCCCTCACGCACCCATCAGTACAGCACACAGGCAGTAATGCGGCAAACCACGGCCAGTCAATGTGCAGGAGGCACAGAAGGTAGGGGAAGAAAGCAAATTGCAATCTGTGAATACGCTGTTAAGACTGGTGCTGGATGTGACACGGCAGCGCAGGGCGCGCATGCTGCAGCAGTTCACTTGCAAATGTGGCAATTTGTGAAGCATGGGATCGTGTCGCATCAAGATGCGGCTGGGAACACTCTGCGTGGGCATGGTGGCAGCACGTACCAGGTGTGCCAGCGATGTGATATTCCCCTGGATATGAGCTGCACAGGTCCTTGTCATCACCACCACCGAACGATGTTTCACGAAGTTCCTCCAGCCGATGCAGTGAAAATTTACAGAATAATCCCAAGGCAGACAGGCTGCCAAAGGCAGCTCACATGGGTTCTTGAATGTGGGGATCATCAACGTTCCCTGCTCCTGAAGCGACATTTTTATATGGACGGCTGAACCCAAAGTGGTAAGCAAACCACAGCCAGTCAATGTGCAGGGGTCACAGAAGGTGGCGGGAAGAGAGCGAACTGCAATCTGTGAATACGCTGTTAAGACTGGTGCTGGATGTGACTCGGCAGCGCAAGGCACGCATCCCATGAGACCCACCACTGGGGGTATTTTCTTCGAACGAAACATTCGAACGAAGATTATTTCTTCGAACGAAGAAAAGTTTTGAACTGTTCGAACGCCTTTGTTGTGGCCGTTTTGCTGCAAACATTGCGATAAAATGCTCAACACAGGTATTTTTGAGGGTTTGGTTCTTTAGATTCAGCCTGCAACCACCTGAATGCCCTGAAAATGTGTTTTCGAAATGTGGTGGACTTTTCTTCGAACGAAGCTTCGAATGTTCGAACGAAGATATTTTTCGAAGAAAAAGACGCGGCGTTTACAAATGCACATACAGGCAACAACAGAACCGCAGAACCACCAATGTCCCTGTCCAATGTAGCTCTCTGAGTCCTGGCTCGTGACTCACTGCCTGACACTAGTACTGCAACCTCGTCTTTCTTTTCCGTATCCTCTTTGTCTCCCTCTCCGGCATCTTCTTCTTCTTGCTTTCCACCACTCTTCGTTGGCGTCTTCTTCTTCTTCTTTGGCCTCTTTGCCTTCACTTTCTTCTTCCTGGCACTTGGAGCTGGCACGCCACCGGTTGCCGACGCCACTGCCGCCGCGTTTTTGCACTCCTCCTCCGTTGCGTAGCTTCGGGCCGCAACACAATACTCCCCCACAGAATGCCACATGGCAGAGTTGTAGTCTGCAGGGACCCAAAAGATTGTACCGGCACGGCCCATTTTGGTCTTCTGCTGCAGGATGTCTCTGGGTATCTCCGTTCGCCAGGGCCGCCACTTCGAAATCGGCACTCCTCTCCACGCTCCCCACTGGTCCTCTTGTTGGAGGGGAAGCCATGCCCACGGCAGTGCCCCTCGGTCTGGAATCTGTGTCTCCTGGGTTTCGTCTTCATCGTCATCATCTCGGGCAGGCGGCTCCTCCTCCTCATCTCCGGAAGGCGGCTCCTCCTCCTCATCTTCTTCAGTCTCTTCGAACTCCTCACTCTCCGAACTCTCACCCGGCAGCAGCCTTGCCTTTTTCTTCGGAGGTTCCTTAGCCGCTGGCTTCGCTCGTGGTCTCTTCTTCGGCTTCTTTGTCTTCTTGTAAGACGAAATAATCTCGGCAAGGTTCTTTGCCCGTCGTCCGGACACAACGGGTTGTGGATCTTTGCCCCGCACACCAGCTCTGGTCGTCGACGCTTTTTTTTCGGTTGCCTCAGGGGAATGCAACGTGGAACCACCCTGGCTCAGGTTGACCCACGTTGGCATCGACTTCACCTTTCTGCGACCTTCTTCATGGTTTTGGAGTGCTCCGAGGACCGTCAGTGCTCTCGCAGGCTTCGTTAGGAGGTCGTTGAGCAGGCTGCCCGCAGTCACGGTCGTCTCAATTCCACGACTTGGTAGCTGATGCTTCCACCTGACGCCAACGGCGCTGGTTTGCGTTGCTGCAACCTGTGGGCAGTGGAGCGGTAAAAGACTTCGAATACAATCTTCGCTCGAAGATTCGAATGTTCGAACGAACGTTTTTTTCTTCGAACGAAGAATGTTTTTCGAAGAATAACGTAGAGGACGCATGCATGGTCAAAAGCGCTCAGCTACAAGGTAAATGCGGTACCTCCCATTCAGGAATGTCCCCTCCCATGTAGCCATGCTGCACTCCTGCTGCGACTGCTGCCTGGAGCACCGTCTGCCACTTCGCCGGTGTTGTGCTTTGCAATTGTTGTACTCCCCCGGCTTGCTGCGCTCCTTCGTCCGTCTGGGCTGCCTCACCACCACCCCGCGCCTGAGCGGTGACCTTGACGCCTTTCAAGCGGCCCGTTGATGTACATTTGCCCCACCCTGGGGGCTCTGAGGAGGGGAATCTGAGCATCACGGTACGGTCTTCACGCCAGCTCTCCACTGCGCCGTAGGCGTGCCAAACAAGCGCAAGCATACGTATTATCGGGGTTGGGGTGCCTTTTTTGCTCGGGACTGCGAAGGGGAAGGCGCGGGCGACCAGTGCACAAGGCAAGTCCCTCTCCACAGCCACATCTTTGCAATCGGCTGATAAACACTTTCCGAAACAGCGCCCATAGGTTGACAGTGGCGTAAGCCAAGCGTACTTCGGGTCCCCGAAAACGGGCGTATGCGGATTGGGTACGGATTTCCCTAGAATGAGGTCAAGGTAGGGGCGGGTGACTCCGGATTCAACGATTACCTGGCGGCAAGTGTCGAACTCGGCGCTGACATCGAACACTTCGTTCACCACCACGTAATCCGGATCATATTCTTCTGAATCCTGGGATCCTGGGATCCAAAATCTAGCGGGTCATCCAAACGGCGAGAAGGGGATGGTGACGGCTCCAAATCCGCTGAACGCTGCGGCGCTGGGTGCTGAGCCAGTTGTGTACTACTCTGGGAAGGTGTTCCTGGCGCTGATCCTGACGCTGGGGCAGAAGTTGGGTGCGCCTGAAGCAACTCCTGAGCACAGCGCAAAAGATTCGAAAAATATCTTCGAACGAAGATTCGAATATTCGAACGAAGAAAAATCTTCGAACGAGAGTTCGTTCGAGGATTCGAAGATTCGAACGAAGACTAAATTCGAAGGACTACAACGCATGCCTGCAGGGCTTGGAGAATAACACATACCGCCACCAGTCTTGCGACATCGGCCTTGTCTTCCTTTGTCAGCACCATTGAGCGGCATCGTCTATTAAGGATTCGAACAATGCAGCGTTTGGGCAAGAGACCGGGCGCGTTGTACCGTGAGCTACAATATGGGAGTGCGTGTACAAGAAGGCATGCTCCATGGTTTGTAGTAGAGCAGAGAGCTGGTAGTCATCTGTGGTGCTGCCCCCTCTGTTTGTGAACCGCAAGTAGAAATCCTTTAGCTTGGCATTCGTGGTTTCAGCCAAGTCCTGGCAGTACATCCCAAGCCCGTAAGGTGCTATCGCCTCTAGGATTCTGGGCACATCGAACTGCAAGATTATCAGATAATGAGAACGGGTATCAGGCAAACAGTGTGCGCGAAATTCCCAGGCCGCCTGCCGACAGTCCGCTGGGAGGTCAATGTCGATGCGCTGATAGGTGCGATAGAGCTGTTGCATCACGTCCCGCAACCGCATGACAGCCTGGTTACCCAAGTGCTCGTCGGCCAACCCCAAAACATGAGCAATACCATCCCATATAAAAAACAAACGCTTGGTTTCTTGTCCATCAGGTCTACAAGTTCCACCTAGCTGCCAACCACACAGAGCAATCTTCAGCGTGTTATTGATAGCGTTGCGTGCTTCCCTGCTGGCGGACAAGCATAGCCTTTCCAAGTATTCCCAAGCAAAGCACCAATTCGCATAAGCATATGAAGAACACAAATAATGGCATGGTGTCGTGGCACTTGAAGCAAAGGTTTTGAAGCGCAGCCACGAGCTCCCTTGCAGATAGGCGTCTTGCCAAGTCGGGACGCATCACCCGTGCGCGTTCTGCGCCGGTGACAGCCCAGGTACCGCCTCTTGAGAGGGTTCCAAAGGCCCAAGTTGTGAACTGACGGTATATACCAATGCTCAGTAAGTCCCAAAAACTTCTTCAAAAACGGTAAATCCCCGCCCAGCATAACACTTGCCGCACAGCGTGCGCCCTTCACGATGACGGATCGCGTAGTTATGATCCGCTGCAGGACCTAGTAGCGTGCAAAGCGCAATCAAAATTTTGTTCGAAAAACATCTTCGTTCGAAGGAAAAGCTTCGTTCGAACGTTCGAAGGTTCGAACGAAGGCAATATTCGAAGAAATAACACACCCTCAGATTCTTTTTCCAGACCCGGCGCAAATCCTTCAGATTGGAGTCAGCACAGTATGCCAGCTCTAAAACCCAAATGTGTGCTGCATTGCGTGCTAGATGCTCATGATTTCGGATGCGAATGGTAAGCTGAGTCCAGCTTACACCCGCTACAGGATAACCATCGCCACTCACAATGAAAACCAACCCATCTTTGCTGGGCTGTAGAGTTTCATAGAGGCAAGGCTGTGTGAAAACGTAGTTGATCCAGTGATCAAACGGCCAGGAGACATTTCGGATGCCAGTTTTCTTGTCGATGTGGCCAACAAGGTGCAGGGGCTCCTTCATCCTTTTCCAAGCCAAGTTGACTCTCCGGCGGCCTGGCATTGGTTTCCCAAACCTTAGGCCAGTCTGTTTGTACCATACCTCCGCACGCTTGGAAATAAAGCGCGATAGAACCCGAAGGCGGCGTCTAGGGATTCCCAAATCGAGAAGCAAAGCGACTGCTTCTTCAGGCGAGCATTGAGCATCGCGGTGCCACCGTAGAAGTTGATTCAATCTCTGCTTGTCAGCGCCTGGGTTGACTCGTGTGTAGATTGAGTGTAAAAGCTGGCGTCCCAGGCCGGAGGAGGTGAAAAATCGCACAAGCGCGTCCTCAACGTCCTGGCTATAAGCATTCGTCGTGCCTACCGCGTTTTTGAGCGTAATTCCAAGTTGCACCATTGGTCAAACAGTGACACCCTTAAAAATACAACAAATCAGTTGAAAAAACAAAAAAACCCTTCTTTCTGGCACAAATCTGCGTCTCTCTGGCACAAATCTGCGTTTTTCTGGCACAAGTCTGCGGCAATCGCCTGTCAATCTGGTGCGCGCGCTGCTGTTGCTGCGCTTTTGCGGCAATTCTCCCCAGCAGCTTGGATTCGATTGGATTTAATTGAATTGCGATTAAAGCAAATACAGTCTTCGAATTCGAATCTTCGTTCAAAGATTCGAATCTTCGTTCGAAGACTGAAGTTCGTTCGAAGAAAAAAACCCCCCCAGTGGGTCTCATGGGATGCTGCAGCAGTTCACTGGCGAATGTGGCAATTGGTGAAGCATGGGATCGTGCCGCATCGAGACATGGTGACGGCACGTACCAGGTGTGCCAGCGATGTGGTATTCCCCTGGTGGTGAGCTGCACAGGTCCTCGTCATTACCAACACCATACAACGTTTCACGAAGTTCTTTCAGCCAATGCAGTGAAACTTTACAGAACAATCCCGAGGCAGACAGGCTGCCAAACACAGCTCACATGTGTTCTGGAATGTGGGGATCATCAACATTCCCTGCTCCTGAAGCGACATTTTTATTTGGACGGCTGAACCCAAAGTGCTAAGCAAACGACAGCCAGTCAATGTGCAGGGGTCACAGAAGGTGGGGGGAAGAGAGGGAACTGCAATCTTCGAATACGCTGTTAAGACTGGTGCTGGATGTGACACAGCAGCGCAGGGCGCGCATGCTGCAGCAGTTCACTTGCGAATGTGGCAATTTGTGAAGCATGGGATCGTGCCGCATCGAGATGCGACTGGGGACACTCTGCGTGGGCATGGTGACAGCACGTACCACGTGTGCCAGCGATGTGGTATTTCCCTGGTGGTGAGCTGCGCAGGTTCTCGTCATCACGAACACCGAACAACGTTTCACGACGCTCCTCCAGCCAATGCAGTGGAATTTTACAGAACAATCCCGAGGCAGACAGAGTGCCCAAGGCAGCTCACATGGGTTCTGGAATGTGGGGATCATCAACGTTCCCTGCTCCTGAAGCGACAGTTTTATTTGGACGGCTGAACCCAAAGTGCTATGCAAACCACGGCCAGTAAATGTGCAGGGGTCACAGAAGGTTGCGGGAAGAGAGCAAACTACAGTCAGTGAATACGCTGTTAAGACTGGTGCTGGATGCCACACAGCAGCGCAGGGCACGCATGCTGCAGCAGTTCACTTGCGAATGTGGCAATTTGTGACGCATGGGATCGTGCCGCATCGAGATGCGCCTGGGGTCAGTCTGCGTGGGCATGGTGACAGCACGTACCAGGTGTGCAAGCGATGTGGTGTTCCCCTGGTGGTGAGCTGCGCAGGTCCTCTTCATCACCAACACCGAACAACATTTCACGACGTTCCTTCAGCCAATGCAGTGAAAAGTTACAGAACAATCCCCAGGCAGACAGGCCGCCAAACGTAGACAAAATGCACACGTCTGCAGAGGGGCTACCACCAAGGCGCCGCAGCTGGTTGGCGTGTTGCTGCAGTACCAGCTGCCACAATGCTCCTAAAATCGCAACGCATCAGTGCACTAACCTGCAGAGGCAGGCGGCGCATAACACAAGCATTGGATGAGATGAGAGAGACGTAACCTTAAGCAAGCTGAATCATTAGCAACAAATGCAGACGTCTGAGGAGGCCAACTACTGGGAAGTAATGGGTGCAGTCTGGGACGGTGTGATGCTCAACAGCGACTGCCAGGAAGGTTCAGCCAAATTGAGCAAAAAGCAATACCCTCCATCATCCATCATACATCATCACTGAAGCGACTGCTGCCCAATATCCGAATGCTGGTGCAGTGGGTGAACAAGTTGCTGAGTTTGATGTAGTCGAGCAGCAAAGTCAAACCGCAGCCAACATCTGATATTGAGCTGGGAGCAATCAAACAACAGAAGACAAGTAAAGAAGAGCAGCATGAAGCATTTCGCCCACAGGCTCCATCTGCAGGCGCAAAGTCAGGCAGGTTAAGTCAATGAGATGCACAGAGATGTAAACGCATCCTACAACTACAACCTCAACTACCACCAAGTGCAACGCGGGCAAAACTTCTGAATATGGCCCAACTCCCCACAATAAAAACAAACAGGACCATTACCCTTAGGTCGCTTGGGAATTGGCTCATCAGAGGCTCCTCCCGGACCCATTTTCTGCTGTGAAGCCCACTGAAAAGTAGCACCCTGAACACTCGTCCTATGTGTCTGCACTGCCTCAGTCACTCTATTCACGCCCTGAGATTCTGCAGAAGGCGGTTGACGTTCAACGCGATCACTCATGGGCTGCACCCCCGTGGACCCCAAACCTTGTCCAGACCTACTCGTGCGTGACAGCGCGGGTACACACTGAAACGGACGGGATAGACACGGCACAATCACCAGTTGAGCTATTCTATCACCTGCACGAACCTCAAAACGCTCTGGTCCATAGTTACGGAGCAGAGCACAGATTGTACCCCTGTAGTCCGAGTCAATGACACCGGGCGCTGGCTCTACAGAGCAACGCAAAGCAAGACCAGAGCGTGGCAAAACCAGACCCACAAGCCCCACAGGAATCTCAACAGCGCAATCAAGCGCCACAAACGTCAAATACCCAGGAGAAATGAAATAGTCAGCAGCGGCAGATAAATCATACCCCCCCGCGCCAGCGGACGCCCTTACAGGAAGGGTAGCCTTGTCGGAATGCAGCACACAGTTCGAAGCATGTTCAGGCGCCGGATCATTCACAGGCTCAGGTGACGGATCTGCAAGTTTCTGAGGGGGGGAGATCTCTACCAAACCTTCAAATTTAAACAACTTCCTGGCCAACCGATGCATCTCAGCATCTTGCCTGGAGGTACGACTCTTATAATTGACGATTTTCCTGAACCTGGGCATCAGGTCGGGTCCACTATCCTCTGAATCCCCAGATTCTGATGATGAGGCCACAAAGGGCGAGCTCCTCATCTCAGCTTGGCTGAGTTCAACTGATTCAGAATCAGACATCTCCTACCCAACAAAAGAAACAAGAAGCAAAGCACAAATTAACACATTAGGTCGTCTTAGTGCGTTTCCTGGGCGGGTCAGTCACTGACACCTCCACCATCCAATCAGTCTCCTTAAAGACAGAACGTTTAAGAGATTGCGGTGGGTAGTGTGAAAATTCAGTTCTCAGAAGTTCGAGCGCAAGATCCCTCAAAATCCTCGCATAAAACTTATTGATCACCCTCTTACATTGCCTCCACCCCTCCTGCTGAGCAAGTTCAGAGACCAGGGAACACAGTAGCAACAATCTTCCCAGTACATGTAGGTCACCGGCCATCGCCACCCGTCGCCACATCAATACTTTCTCCCTCAACGGACCCCAAGCATTCAACCAAATCTGCACTAGCTTTGAGTTCTCACCACAATGCCCCAAATACCCATGGACCGATTTATTATGATATGTCTTGCACAACGAACAGCGCTGAGGGTCAATTGCTTCTGTGTGCTCCCGATACCACTAGGTTAGCGGAAAGGAGTAACCAGGTGAAACAATACCACCGAAAAACCATCGGATCCAAATAGTGAATCCAAACTTCAACTGCTTCCAACATCCCGACCATACCCCTTTATGTCTACGCGTAGGCGTCTCATGTCTAGTCCAAACTTTATGAGGGTAAGTGAACAATTCACCATGATACGAAACATCTCCAACTTCAACAGGAATTTGCACAGGGGCATCTGGCAGGTTAACCGCTGCCTTTGCCCGTGTATCCACCTCTTCATTACCTGAAATCCCCGAGTGACCCCTCACATATTGGAGAGAGAAATGCTTACGATCGACATGCTCCCTAATTAATCTAATCAATCTCGCTACCAACACACGCTCCTGTCTATATTTAACTAGCCTTCAAAACCGCATAGCAATCCGTATATATGGTAGCACATGAGGAACTATACTTACAAGCCAAGAACATCCCATACACATCTGCCTTATAGGCGCTCTGGTATCCTGGAGGTCTCACACACAGTGTTCTTCCATCCTCCAAAACAGCAGCACCGGCACATTTATTGCACGATTCAAAGAATGAACCATCACTATAAGCCAAATGCTCAGTATCAATGTAATGCTTACATTGCCAGACCCAATTCTGAATTTCAACATCCCAGAAGCGACTATAATTCAACACCTCCTGAACATCGGAAGTCCCCCCCAACGGCAAGACAGAAGCACTTGTCTCTGCATGTAGAGCATCCACAGCAGAATGCAAAATGTGAAGATAGCCCATCTCAGTGTGCATCAAATGATGTGCGCCATATTTACACAAAACTTTGGAGACATTCTCCAACATTCGAGTTGCAACCACCACCGGAATATGAAGCGGCCCTATTCCAAATTTATGGCTAGAATACAATGTCGTATTGCAAAGAAACGTTGGCAAACCAACAATGGCAAGCCAAAAATTCTTCAACCATCTTTGAATCTTCAACAACAGATCCCAAAGTATTGGAATACATTCTAACCTATAAACTATCTTCGGAATTAGGACCGAGTTAATCACTTGAAGTCGGGCTCGAACAGGCAGTGGTCGATTATTCCAAACATCAATCTCCTGACTAAATTCAGACATCAATTCATCATACGTGCACCGCGGATCCCATGTTGTATGGATCAAGTGCCCCAAATGAAGATATGAGTTAACGCACTCAATTGTCACTGGCGTGGGATCGGATTGCGGTTGAGCGATACATTCAGGAACTAATGAGTTACGACACAATGTCCATTGATCTCCCTCATAAACCCTGGCAGGCACGGTAAATTCAGAATTCAACTGCGCACGAATAGGTAAAATTTTTGTCTTGGCAAAGTTGACAGAGAGACCAATTCTAGCAAAAAGCATCTGAGTTGAAAAGGGGGTTTGAGGTGTTGGCACTGTGTGAAATGTGTTTTGAGGGCATGGGGTGAGTTGAAAAGGGGGATTGAGGTGTTCGCACTGGTGGATGAGATGTGTTTTCAGGGCAGGGGGGGAGTTGAAAAGGGGGTTGGAGGTGTTGGCACTGGGTGAAGTATGATTTGAGGGCATGGGGGCAGTTGAAAAGAGGGTTTGAGGTGTTGGCACTGTGTGAAATATGTTTTGAGGGCGTGGGGTGAGTTGAAAAGGGGGTTGGAGGTGTTGGCATTGGGTGAAACGTGTTTTGAGGGCATGGGGGCAGTTGAAAAGGGGGTTTGAGGTGTTGTCACTGTGTAAAATATGTTTTGAGGGCATGGGGGGAGTTGAAAAGGGGATTGGAGGTGTTGGCACTGGGTGAAATATGTTTTGGGGGCATGGGGGCAGTTGAAAAGGGGGTTTGAGGTGTTCGCACTGGGTGAAATATTTTTTCAGGGCATGGGGTGAGTTGAAAGGGGGGTTTGAGGTGTTGGCACTGGGTAAAATGTGTTTTGAGGGCATGGGGGCAGTTGAAAAGGGGGTTTGAGGTGTTGGCACTGTGTGAAATATGTTTTGAGGGCGTGGGGGCAGTTGAAAAGGGGGTGTGAGGTGTTGGCATTGGGTGAAATGTGTTTCCAGGGCATGGGGGCAGTTGAAACGGGGGTTTGAGGTGTTGGCACTGGGTGAAAAGTGTTCTTAGGGCATGGGTGCAGTTGAAAAGGGGGTTTGAGGTGTTGGCACTGTGTGAAATATGTTTTGAGGGCATGGGGGCAGTTCAAAAGGGTGCCCGAGGTGTTGGCATTGGGGGAAATGTGTTTTCAGGGCATGGGGGCAGCTGAAACGGGGGTTTGAGGTGTTGGCATTGGGTGAAATGTGTTTGAGGGGATGGGGGGAGTTGAAAAGGGAGTTTGAGGTGTTGGCACTGTGTGAAATATGTTTTGAGGGCATGGGGGCAGTTGAAAAGGGGGTTTGAGGTGTTGGCATTGAGTGAAATGTGTTTTGAGGGCATGGGGGCAGTTGAAAAGGGGATTTGAGGTGTTGGCACTTGGTGAGATATGTTTTGAGGGCATGGGGGCAGTTGAAAAGGGGGTTTGAGGTGTTGGCACTGTGTGAAATGTGTTTTGAGGGCATGAGGTGAGTTGAAAAGGGGGTTTGAGGTGTTGGCACTGGTGGGTGAAATGTGTTTTCAGGGCATGGGGGCATTTGAAACGCAGGTTTGAGGTGTTGGCATTGTGTGAAATGTGTTTTGAGCTCATGCGGGCAGTTAAAAGGGGGGTTTGAGGTGTTGGCACTGGTGGGTGAAATATGTTTTGAGGGCATGGGGGCAGTTCAAAAGGGGGTTTGAGGTGTTGGCATTGGGTGAAATGTGTTTTGAGGGCATGGGGTCAGTTGAAAAGGGGGTTTGAGGTGTTGCCACTGTGTGAAATATGTTTTGAGGGCATGGAGGGACTTGATAAGGGGGTTTGAGGTGTTGGCACTGGCCGAAATGTGTTTTGGGGGCATGGGTGCAGTTGAAAAGGGGGTTTGAGGTGTTGCCACTGTGTGAAATATGTTTTGAGGGCATGCGGGCAGTTCAAAAGCGTGTTCGAGGTGTTGGCATTGGGTGAAATGTGTTTTCAGGGCATGTGGGCAGTTGAAACGGGGGTTTGAGGTGTTGGCATTGGGTGAAATGCGTTTCCAGGGCATGGGGGGAGTTGAAAAGGGGGTTGGAGGTGTTGGCACTGTGTGAAATGTGTTTTAAGCGCATGGAGGCAGTTGAAAAGGGGGTTTGAGGTGTTGGCACTGTGTAAAATATGTTTTGAGGGCATGGGGGCAGTTGAAAAAGGGGGTTTGAGGTGTTGGCATTGGGTGAAATGTGTTTTCAGGGCATGTGGGCAGTTGAAACGGGGGTTTGAGGTGTTGGCATTGGGTGAAATGCGTTTCCAGGGCATGGGGGGAGTTGAAAAGGGGGTTGGAGGTGTTGGCACTGTGTGAAATGTGTTTTAAGCGCATGGAGGCAGTTGAAAAGGGGGTTTGAGGTGTTGGCACTGTGTAAAATATGTTTTGAGGGCATTGGGGCAGTTGAAAAAGGGGGTTTGAGGTGTTGGCATTGGGTGAAATGTGTTTTGAGGGTATGGGGGCAGTTGAAAAGGGGGTTTGAGGTGTTGGCACTGGGTAAAATGTGTTTTGAGGGCATGGGGGCAGTTGAAAAGGGGGTTTGAGGTGTTGGCACTGTGTGAAATGTGTTTTAAGCGCATGGAGGCAGTTGAAAAGGGGGTTTGAGGTGTTGGCACTGGTGGGTGAAATGTGTTTTCAGGGCATGGGGGCAGTTGCAACGGAGGTTTGAGGTGTTGGCATTGTGTGAAGTGTGTTTTGAGCGCATGCGGGCAGTTAAAAAGGGGCTTTGAGGTGTTGGCACTGTGTGAAATATGTTTTGAGGGCATGGGGGCAATTCAAAAGGGGGTTTGAGGTGTTGGCACTGGTGGGTGAAATGTGTTTTCAGGGCATGGGGGCAGTTGCAACGGAGGTTTGAGGTGTTGGCATTGTGTGAAGTGTGTTTTGAGCGCATGCGGGCAGTTAAAAAGGGGCTTTGAGGTGTTGGCACTGTGTGAAATATGTTTTGAGGGCATGGGGGCAATTCAAAAGGGGGTTTGAGGTGTTGGCATCAGGTGAAATGTGTTTTGAGGGCATGGGGGCAGTTGAAAAGGGGGTTTGAGGTGTTGGCACTGTGTGAAATATGTTGTGAGGGCATTGGGTTCGCCGGGGTGTGCGTCGCGCGATCGCAGCAGAAGAAAAAAAAACCAACAAAAAGACGCACAACCAGAAAAAATAAAGCACAAAATCGATTCTTCCGACCTCAGAAACCCTCAAAAAAAATTTACGCCGCTGTTTGGCAAGGTCGCAAAATTTAGGACACACACAGAAAAAGAAGAACAACAGAGTAGCGACGGCGACGAAGTTGAGCGTTGCTTGCCCCAAAACACCTAGCAAAGTGCGTGTCCTAGGCGCAAGGGACCTGTGCGCGCTCCAACAAGAAAGAAGATGATTAGAGGCGGGATTAGGGCAAAAATGATGGCCTTCGGCCAGGGAGTGGTTGTCATGGGTGGCTAACGGGCCTGTCGTGCGATGCAATGCGGGGCAACCATGACAACCCCTCTTACACACCAACCTCCCCTTTTGTAGCGCAAAAGAGCCGCCAAGACGGGAAAGCGGAACGTTGCGTGCCCCAAATCACTTAGCAAAGTGCATGCAATAGGAGTAGGGGACTTGTGCGCGCCCCAACACCATCAAGCAAAGCAAAACAACAAGACAACATAGGGTAGACGCCACGAGAACATGCCGGCCGCCGAACCAAGTATGTTACACGATACGCCACGCAGCCACACGACGAAAGGGAGCCAAGGTCAACGCACGAGGGAAAGGGCACAACCGCCACGCCGCCACCAACAAAAGAGCACACCCGCTACTATTCCCCGCACGCATAGGACAAGGAAGCCATGGGACAAGCAAGGTGTGTGAGAGTGACAAGGGGAAAGGACCACCCAAGCGCAAAGCGCCACACGGAAAAAAGAGGAAAGCAAACCACACCATGAAACACATGCGGAAGTGCCCGCGGACGCCAAGCCATGAGGTATGTCGATGCAGGCACACGCCGTTGGAGCCGCCGCATGCACGACAAGGTATAAACAAGGAGACGTACCCACCACCGAACAAACCACCGCCACGAGCACCACGCCGCCGCCCAACCACTCACGTACGCATTCTATGCTCTCTACACTCTAGGCCGTTCGCACGGAGGAAAAAAGCATGGTATGAGGGACACCCGTATGTAACCAAAAGGAGGGAACCACACGCCACCGGAGGGCGCACCAGCGCCACAAAACATACGTACCACAAGCACCCAGGGGCACAAGAAGAGCAAGAGGTATGCCCGCGCACATATATGCCGCCGCAAACAACAAAAGGTATGGATGTACACAACACGGGCCACGCGGATGGAGACACATGCAACGCCAACGCGCCCAGCAACCAAAGAAACCGCCACCCTTTTTCCTTTCCCGAAAATTCAACCCCTCATAGGCCGCCACTGCCGAAGAAAATTTGGACACCGCCAAAGAACACACGAAGAACAAGAGGCCACCAACAGCGCGGAACGGAAAAAGGATGGTATGAGGGCATACCTAGTGGGCAGCCCACGCGGACAGAAGTGATAGTATGAAGGTAACCCCCGCAAAACCGAGGGAAGGGAGCCACACGCCGCCAGAGAGCACACCACCGCCACCAAACACACAAACCGCAGAACCGAGGGCACAAAAAGAGCAAGAGTGGTATGCCCACGCGCGCAAGCAAACACAAACAAGGTATGGCAAAGAAGCACGAGTCCGAACCCGCCGCAGCAACTGCCACGGGGATAGAAGTACCAAGGACGGACTACGAGCACTAAGTACACAACGCCGACCGAGGAAATGCCATGAAGACCACCCCCCACCCTCTCTCCATAGGGCATCAACGCGGGAGGAAGCCGCCAACGCCGGAGAAAATGTGGACGCCGCCATAGAACACGCAAAGAACAAGAAGCCGCCAACACCGAGGAACGGAACATGAGTGGTATGAGGGAATACCTAACGGGAAGAAGCCATGGTATGAAGGGCGCCCACCCCTGCGAAACCGAGGGACGAGAGCCACACGCCCCCAGAGAGGACGCCACCGCCACCAAACACACAAACCACAAGCCCGAGGGCACAAAAAGAGCCAGTGGTATACCCACACACGCAAGCATGCACAAGCAGGGTATGGCGAGGGAGCGCGAGCCCGAACCCGCCGCCGCGAACACCACGGGGATAGAAGGACCCAGGATGGACAAAGAGAACGACGTAAACAACGCCGCCACGCCAGCGCACCCGCCGACCGGGAAACCGCCAAGAAACCCACCCTCCTCCCTCTCTCTGTAGGCCATCAACGCGGGAGGAAGCATAACACAACAAGCAGGCCTGCCCGCACGAGCCACACGACCGCCACCGCCAAGAACAAGCACCATGGTAGGAACACAAATGCAAACACAGGTATGTTATGTGCCACGCGACGGAGAACGCAACAACCATGGTGCCAACATGGGTAAAGAGACAAGCGCAAGTATGTTACCTTGTAGCCTAGTTACCTAGTAGGCCCACACGCCCCAATCCTCCCTCTGTCTCACAGGACCAAACAGGAGAGACAGAAGAGGGCCCGAGAACCGGGGCCAAGGAAGCAGGCCAGGGGAAAGACCGAGACACACACCAGCGCGGAGGCAGGGAAAACGTGCATGCCAGGCAGGAGGGTGAGCCAACGGAGGGCAGAGGAAAGGGTAAAGGACGACAAAGCCACGAAAGAAAAGGGAGGTAGCCAGCAGACGAGCAAGGGACGCGCGCAGGGAAGGGGGCACGGCAAGCACTCGGGGAGCGCAACACCGCAACAAAGCACCAGAGAGGGTGGCACCAGAGGGAGAGGCGAAGGGCAACACCCAGCACCACGGCACGCACCGCACAGGCACCACACACACGGCACACACCCACACCCGCACCCACAGCATGCCGCCAGCGGGCCCCGGCAGCCCGCCAAGAGGGCAGACAGCAGGGAAGAGGGGGCGCCTGAACCCAGACGCCCCCCGCCACCCCCGTGGCGCGCAGCCCCCCACAGGGCATGCGGGCCACGGGGCCTGTGCAGGGCCCCCACGCCCGCACACCCACAGCACGTGGGTAGCGGACCCGGACAGCCCGCCCAGAGGGCGGGCAGCCGGGGGAGGGGGAGCGCCTGACCCCAGACGCCCCTCACAACGGCGAAAGGCACCCCCCCCGGGGCCTTGCTTCCGCCACCTGCACGGCGCGCAATGCCGGCCCGCAAGGGCGCGCGCCGTGGGGCCAGTGCTGGGTCCCCACGCCGGCACCAACGGCACCCGGGACACACGGGTCGCGGAACCCTGGCTGCCCGCTCCAGAGGACGGGCGGCCGGGGGAGGGACAGCGCCTGACATCAGACGCCCCTCACAACGGTGGCAGGCCAGCCCCCCATAAGGACGGCCCCCACCACTCCCGCGGCACGGAACCCCAACAGGGCATGCGGGCCAAGGGGACTGTGTTGGGCCCCCACACTCACACACCCGCGCCCACGGCATGTGGGTGACGGACCCCAACAGCCGGCCCAGAGGGCCAGCAGTCGGGGGAGGGGGAGCGCCTGACCACAGACGCCCCTCACAACGGCGGAAGGCACCCCCCCCGGGGACGCCCTTCCGCCACCCCCACACCGAGCAACGCCGGCCCGCAGGGGCGCACGCTGTGGGGCCAGTGCTGGGTCCCCACGCCCGCACCGACCGCACCCGGGACACACGGGTCGCAGAGCCCCGGCTGCCCCCTCCAGAGGACGGGCGGTCGGGGGAGGGACAGCGCTTGACGCCAGACGCCTCAAACAACGGTGGCAGGCCGTCCCCCCCGGGACGGCCCCCGAACAAGCCCGCGGCACGCAGCCCCCACAGGGCATGCAGGCCAAGGGAGGAGTGTTGGACCCCACACCCACACACCCGCGCCCACAGCACGTGGGTGGCGGACCCCAACAGCCCGCCCAGTGGGCGGGCAGTCGGCAGAGGGACAGCGCCTGACCGCAGACGCCCCTCACAATGGTGGAAGGCACCACCCCCGGGGACGCCTTTCCGCCACCCCCACAGCGAGCAACGCCGGCCTGCAAGCACGCACGCTGTGGGGCCGGTGCTGGGTCCCCACAGACGCACCGACCGCACCCGGGACACACGCGTCGCAGAACCCCGGCTGCCTGCTCCACAGGACGGGCGACTGGGGGAGGGACAGCGTCTGCCACTAGACGCCCCTCACAACGGTGGCAGGCCAACCCCCCCCGGGGATGGCCCGCCCCCACCCCCGCAGCACGCAGCCCCCACAGGGCATCCAGGCCAAGGGGACAGTGTTGGCCCCCCACACCCACACGCCCGCGCCCACAGCACGTGGGTGGCGGACCCCAACAGCCCGCCCAGTGGGCGGGCAGTCGGGGGAGGGACAGCGCCGGACCTCAGACGCCCCCCACAATGGTGGAAGGCACCCCCCCCCGGGGACGCCCTTCCGCCACCCCCACAGCGAGCAACGCCGGCCCGCAAGGGCGCACGCTGTGGGGCCGGTGCTGGGTCCCCACGCCCGCACCGACAGCACCCGGGACACACGGGTCGCAGAACCCTGGCTGCCCGCTCCAGAGGACGGGCGGCCGGGGGAGGGAAAGCGCCTGACACCAGACGCCCCTCACAACGGTGGCAGGCAACCCCCCCCGGGGACGGCCCCCCACCACCCCCGCGGCACGCAGCCCCCACAGGGCATGCGGGCCGAGGGGACAGTGTTGGGCCCCCATACGCACACACCCGCGCCCACAGCACGTGGGTGACGGACCCCAACAGCCCGCCCAGTGGGCGGGTAGTCGGGGGAGGGACAGCGCCGGACCTCAGACGCCCCCCACAATGGTGGAAGGCACCCCCCCCGGGGGCGCCCTTCTGCCACCCCCACAGCGAGCAACGCCGGCCCGCAAGGGCGCACGCTGTGGGGCCACTGCTGGGTCCCCACGCCCGCACCGACAGCACCCGGGACACACGGGTCGCGGAACCCTGGCTGCCCGCTCCAGAGGACGGGCGGCCGGGGGAGGGACAGCGCCTGACACCAGACGCCCCTCACAATGGTGGCAGGCGGACCCCCCCGGGGACGGCCCCCCACCAACCCCGGGGCACGGAGCCCCCACAGGTCATGCAGGCCAAGGGGACAGTTTTGGGCTTCCATACGCACACACCCGCGCCCACAGCACGTGGGTGGCGGACCCCAACAGCCCGTCCAGTGGGCGGGCAGTCGGGGGAGGGACAGCGCCGAGCTTCAGACGCCCCTCACAATGGTGGAAGGTACCCCCCCCGGGGACGCCCCTCCGCCACCCCCACAGCGAGCAACGCCGGCCCGCAAGGGCGCACGCTGTGGAACCGATGCTGGGTCCCCACGCCCGCACCGACCGCACCCGGGACACACGGGTCGCGGAACCCTGGCTGCCCGCTTCAGAGGACGGGCGGCCGGGGGAGGGACAGCGCCTGACACCAGACGCCCCTCACAACGGTGGCAGGCCGGCCCCCCGGGGACGGCCCCCCACCACCCCCGCGGCACGCAGCTCCCACAGGACATGCAGGCCAAGGGGACAGTGTTGGGCCCCCACACCCGCACACCCGCACCCACAGCACGTGGGTGGCGGACCCCAACAGCTCGCCCAGTAGGCGGGGAGTCGGGAGAGGGACAGCGCCTGACCTCAGACGCCCCTCACAATGGTGGAAGGCACCCCCCCCGGGGGCGCCCTTCGGCCACCCTCACAGCGAGCAACGCCGGCCCGCAAGGGCGAACGCTGTGGGGCCAGTGCTGGGTCCCCACGCCCGCACCAACCGCACCCGAGACACACGGGTCGCGGAACCCTGGCTGCCCGCTCCAGAGGACGGGCGGCCGGGGGAGGGACAGCGCCTGACACCAGACGCCCCTCACAAGGTGGCAGGCCACCCCCCCCGGGGACGGCCCCCCCACCACCCCCGCGGCACGCAGCCCCCACAGGGCATGCAAGCCAAGGAGACAGTGTTGGGCCCCCATACGCACACACCCGCGCCCACAGCACGTGGGTGGCGGACCCCAACAGCCCGCCCAGTGGGCGGGTAGTCGGGGGAGGGACAGCGCCTGACCTCAGACGCCCCTCACAATGGTGGAAGGCAATCCCCCCCTGGACGCCCTTCCGCCACCCCCATAGCGGGCAACAGCGGCCCGCAAGGGCGCACGCTGTGGGGCTGTTGCCGGGTCCGCACGCCCGCACCGACCGCACCCGGGACACAAGGGTCGCGGAACCCTGGCTGCCCGCTCCAGAGGACGGGTAGCTGGGGGAGGGACAGCGCCTGACACCAGACGCCCCTCACAATGGTGGAAGGCACCCCCCCCGGGGACGCCCTTCGACCACCCCCACAGGGAGCAACACCGGCCCGCAAGGGCGCACGCTGTGATGCCAGTGCTGGGTCCCCACGCCCGCACCAACCGCACCTTGGACGCACCGGTCGCAGAACTCCGGCCGCCCGCCGCAGAGGGCGGGCAGCTGGGGGAGGGACAGCGCCTGACCTCAGACGCCCCTCACAACGGTGGCAGGCCACCCCCCCCGGGGACGGCCCCCCACCACCCCAGCGGCACGCAGTCCCCACAGAGCATGCAGGCCAAGGGGACAGTGTTGGGCCATCACACCCACACTCCCGCGACCACAGCATGTGTGTGGCGGACCCCAACAGCCCGACCAGTCGGCGGGCAGTTTGGGGAGGCGGAGTGCGTGACCACAGATGCCCCTCACAACGGTGGAAGGCACCCCCCCCGGGAACGCCCTTCCGCCACCCCCACAGCGAGCAACGCCGGCCCGCAAGGGCGCACGCTGTGGCGCCGGTGCTGGGTCCCCACGCCCGCACCAACCGCACCCGGGACACACGGGTCGCGGAACCCCGGCTGCCCGCCCCAGAGGACGGGCGGCCGGGGGAGGGACAGCGCCTGACACCAGACGCCCCTCACAACGGTGGCAGGCCATCCCCCCCGGGGACGGCCCCCCATCACCCCCGCGGCACGCAGCCCCCACAGGGCATGCAGGCCAAGGGGACAGTGTTGGCCCCACACGCCCACATGCCCGCGCCCACAGCACGTGGGTGGCAGACCCAAACAGCCCGCCCAGTGGGCGGGCAGTCGGGGGAGGGGGAGCGCCTGACCACAGATGCCCCTCACAACGGTGGAGGGCACCCCCCCCGGGGACGCCCTTCCGCCACCCCCACAGCGAGCAACGCCGGCCCGCAAGGGCGCACGCTGTGGAACCGGTGCTGGGTCCCCACGCCCGCACCGACCGCACCCGGAACACACGGGTCGCGGTACCCCGGCTGCCCGCCCCAGAGGACAGGCAGTCGGGGGAGGGACAGCGCCTCACACCAGACGGCCCTCACAACGGTGGGAGGGCACCCCCCCCGGGGACGGCCCCCCACCACCCCCGCGGCACGCAGCCCCCACAGGGCATGCAGGCCAAGGGGACAGTGTTGGGCCCCAGCAGCCACACGCCCGCGCCCACAGCACGTGGGTAGCGGGCCCCAACAGCCCGCCCAGTACGGGGGCAGTCGGGGGAGGGGGAGCGCCTGACCTCAGACGCCCCTCGCGACAGTGGAAGGCACCCCCCCCGGGGACGCCCTTCCGCCACCCCCACAGCGAGCAACGCCGGCCCGCAAGGGCGCACGCTGTAGGGCCGGTGCTGGCTCCCCACGCCCACACCGCACCCGGGACACAAGGGTCGTGGGACCCCGGCCGCCCGCCCCAGAGGACGGGCGGCAGGGGGAGGGACAGCGCCTGACACCAGACGCCCCTCGCAACGGTGGCAGGCCACCCCCCCGGGGACGGCCCGACGC
Organism: Eutreptiella sp. 'Long Island Sound 2002'; assembly: GCA_964036045.1. Classification (NCBI taxonomy): domain Eukaryota; phylum Euglenozoa; class Euglenophyceae; order Eutreptiales; family Eutreptiaceae; genus Eutreptiella; species Eutreptiella sp. 'Long Island Sound 2002'. Next base: position 101,402,117 of record OZ038382.1, on the reverse strand, counting down.
CAGTCCCGCGGCACGCAGCCCCCACAGGGCATGCAGGCCAAAGGGGTGGTAATGGGCCCCCACACCCACACGCCCGCGCCCACAGCAATTGGGTGGCGGACCCCAACAGCCTGCCCAGTGGGTGGGCAGTCGGGGGGGGGGGGGCGCCCAACCTCAGACGCCCCTCACAACGGTGGAAGGCACCCCCCCCGGGGACGCCCTTCCGCCAGCCCCACAGCGAGCAACGCCGGCCCGCAAGGGCGCACGCTGTGGGGCCAGTGCTGGGTCCCCACGCCCGCATCGACCGCACCCGGAACACACGGGCCCGGTACCCCGGCTGCCCGCCCCAAAAGGATGGGCGGTCGGGGGAGGGACAGCGCCTGACACCAGACAGCCCTCACAACAGTGGCGGGCCACCCCCCCCCCCCGGGGACGGCCCCCCACCACCCCCGTGGCTGCAGCCCCCACAGGGCGTGCAGGCCAAGCCAGGTAGGGAGGAACCGGGACCGGACCACCCCCCCCCAAGCATGCCAGACGGAGCAAGGGACCGGGGCAGGACACGCAGAGGGGCACGGACCACGTGGAACGGCCCTACCAGCGCCCAGTGCCGGGACCGTGCGAGGTGCGCACGCCACACCACCCAGGGGGGGGGGGAGCGGACGCCGCGGGAGCGCGAGCACACACACACGCAAAGGGCACGCGGGGACTACCAGAAGTGCAACCGGACCGAGCTCGCGGAACGCACAGACCGCGTGGTATGGCGTACCAGCGAGCGAGGGTAAGGGACACCCGGACGGGACAGCCCGCCACACGCAGCGCGGGACACGTGGGGCGGGAAGGGGGAAACGGGAGAGACAAGACACCAGGTACCGGCCCGAGCCCCCCAAACCGGCCGCGAGCGCCGCGCACACACAGACGGGGCACTGCACCCGCCAAGGCAGTAGTGGCGCACTGCGCCACGCCCCAACCCCTAGGCGAGGCAGCCTCCGCGCCAGCCCAAGGGGGTCCCACTGGCAACAAGCCAGTAGCACGGGCCCGGCGGCGCCGGCGCCCCGGGCGACCACGCATTAGGGGGGCGACACGGTGGGTAAGCGCCCGCAGCCACGGCTGCGAATTGATGCACTGACCGGGGAGTGGCAAAACGGGAAACCGGGGAGGGACGGGGGACTCCGCCACCAGGCAGGAGGGGCGTCTTGGAGGGCCCCCCACTAGGACCCGGTGGGGAGGATATCACCTGGCCCGACCAGGTGGCCCCCCAAGGCCCAAAGGCGTCTAGTACCCGCAAAATCATACCTCAAACCTCAAACCTTTTGAGGGCATGGGGTGAGTTGAAAAGGGGGTTCGAGGTGTTGCCATCGGGTGAAATATGTTTTGAGGGCATGGGGGCAGTTGAAAAGGGGATTTGAGGTGTTGGCACTGTGTAAAGTATGTTTTGAGGGCATGGGGGGAGTTGAAAAGGGGGTTGGAGGTGTTGGCACTGGGTGAAGTATGTTTTGAGGGCGTGGGGGCAGATGAAAAGGGGGTGTGAGGTGTTTGCATTGGGTGAAATATGTTTTGGGGGCATGGGGGGCAGTTGAAAAGGGGGCTTGAGGTGTTGGCACCGGGTGAAATGTGTTTTGAGGGCATGGGTGCAGTTGAAAAGGGGGTTTGAGGTGTTGCCACTGTTTGAAATACGTTTTGAGGGCATGGGGGCAGTTGAAGAGGGTGTTCGAGGTGTTGGCAACGGGTGAAATGTGTTTTCAGGGCATGGGGGCAGTTGAAAAGGGGGTTTGAGGAGTTGGCACTGGGTGAAAAGTGTTTTGAGGGCATGGGTGCAGTTGAAAAGGGGGTTTGAGGTGTTGGCATTGGGTGAAATATGTTTTGAGGGCATGGGGGCAGTTGAAAAGGGGGTTTGAGGTGTTGGCACTGTGTGAAATGTGTTTTGAGGGCATGGGGGGCAGTTGAAAAGGGGGTTTGAGGTGTTGGTATTGGGTGAAATGTGTTTTGGGGGCATGGGGGCAGTTGAAAAGGGGATATGAGATGTTGGCACTGGGTGAAATATGTTTTGAGGGCATGGGGGCAGTTGGAAAGGGGGTTTGAGGTGTTGGCATGGGGTGAAATGTGTTTTGAGGCCATGGGGGCAGTTGAAAAGGGGGTTTGAGGTGTTGGCACTGTGTGAAATATGTTTTGAGCGCATGGGGGCAGTTGAAAAGGGGGTTTGAGGTGTTGGCACTGTGTGAAATATGTTTTGAGGGCACGGGGGCAGTTGAAACGGGGGTTTGAGGTGTTGGCAGTGGCCAAAATATGGATTGGGGGCAGGGGGGCAGTTGAAAAGGGGGTTTGAGGTGTTGGCGGTGTGTGAAATATGTTTTGAGGGCATGGGGTGAGTTGAAAAGGGGGTTGCAGGTGTTGGCACTGGGTGAAATATGATTTGAGGGCATGGGGGCAGTTGAAAAGGGGGTTTGACATGTTGGCACTGTGTGAAATATGATTTGAGGGCATGGGGGGCAGTTTAAAAGGGGATTTGAGGTGTTGACACTGGGTGAAATGTGTTTTGAGGGCATGGGGGCAGTTGAAAAGGGGGTTTGAGGTGTTGGCACTGTGTGAAATATGTTTTGAGGGCGTTCGGGCAGTTGAAAAGGGGGTTTGAGGTGTTGGCATTGGGTGAAATGTGATTTCAGGGCATGGGGGCAGTTGAAACGGGGGTTTGAGGTGTTGGCACTGTGTGAAATATGTTTTGAGGGCATGGGTGCAGTTGAAAAGGGTGTTCGAGGTGTTGGCATTGAGTGAAATGTGGCTTTAGGGCATGGGGGCAGTTGAAAAGGGGGTGTGGGGTGTTGGCACTGGGTAAAATGTGTTTTGAGGGCATGGGGGCAGTTGAAAAGGGCCCGTTGAGCTGTTGGCATTGTGTGAAATACTTTTTGAGGGCATGGGGGCAGTACAAAAGGGGGTTTGAGGTGTTGGCACTGTGTGAAATATGTTTTGAGGGCATGGGGGCAGTTTAAAAGGGGATTTGAGGTGTTGGCACTGGGTGAAATGTGTTTTGATGGCATGTGGGCAGTTGAAAAGGGGGTTTGAGGTGTTGGCATTGGGTGAAATGTGTTTTGAGGGCACGGGGGCAGTTGAAACGGGGGTTTGAGGTGTTGGCACTGTGTGAAAGATGTTTTGAGGGCATGAGGGCAGTTGGCAAGGGTGTTCGAGGTGTTGGCATCGGGTGAAATGTGATTTCAGGGCATGGGGGCAGTTGAAACGGGGGTTTGAGGTGTTGGCACTGGGTGAAATGTGTTTTGAGGGCATGGGGTGAGTTGAAAAGGGGGTTTGAGGTGTTGGCACTGGTGGGTGAAATGTGTTTTCAGGGCATGGGGGCATTTGAAACGGGGGTTTGAGGTGTTGGCATTGGGTGAAATGTGTTTTGAGCGCATGGGGGCAGTTGAAAAGGGGGTTTGAGGTGTTGGCACCGTGTGAAGTATGTTTAGAGGGCATGGGGGGAGGTGAAAAGGGGGTTTGAGGTGTTGGCACTGGGTGAAATGTGTTTTGAGGGCGTGGGGGCAGTTGAAAAGGGGGTTTGAGGTGTTTACACTGTGTGAAATATGTTTTGAGGGCATGGGGGCAGTTGACAAGGGGGTTTGAGGTGTTGGCATTGGGTAAAATGTGTTTTGATGGCATGAGGGCAGTTGAAAAGGGGGTTTGAGGTGTTGGCACTGGATGGAATGTGTTTTGAGGGCATGGGTGCAGTTGAAAAGGGTGTTCGAGGTGTTGGCATTGGGTGAAATGTGATTTCAGGGCATGGGGGCAGTTGAAACGGGGGTTTGAGGTGTTGGCACTGTGTGAAATTTGTTTTGAGGGCATGGGGGCAGTTGAAAAGGGTGTTCGAGGTGTTGGCATCGGGTGAAATGTGATTTCGGGGCATGGGGGCAGTTGAAAAGGGGGTTTGAGGTGTTGGCACTGTGTGAAATATGTTTTGAGGGCATGGGGGCAGTTGAAAAGGGGGTTTGAGGTGCTGGCACTGTGTTAAATGTATTTTGAGGGCATGGCGTGCATTGAAAAGGGGGTTTGAGGTGTTGGCACTGTGTGAAATGTGTTTTGAGCACATGGGGTGAGTTGAAAAGGGGGTTTGAGGTGTTGGCACTGGTGGGTGAAATGTGTTTTCAGGGCATGGGGGCATTGGAGACGGGGGTTTGTGGTGTTGCCATTGGGTCAAATGTGTTTTGAGGGCATGGGGGCAGTTGAAAAGGGGGTTTGAGGTGTTGGCACTGGGTGAAATGTGTTTTGAGGGCATGGGGGCAGTTGAAAATGGGATTTGAGGTGTTGGCACTGTGTGAAATATCCCTACGTGCTCATTTGGATCAGGTACCCTTGAATTACCCAAGTGAAACCGTGGTTCAACCGAGTTCAACCGCGCACTTTCATTACGGCTTCCCCACGGTTGAACCCCTATCGAGGTACAGCAACAAATTGCTAAGTAGCAACCTGAAAACCGCTATTTTTCAGCCCTGCAAGAGATGCCACACCCCCTAAAAAGAATGTTTTTGAAAACCTTCCTACTTCATTGCTGCAAAACACTGGAGACATATTTCTCTTGGATCATATTTCACGGCGGTGGTGTTGTAGGTGCCAGTGGCGGCGGCTGTATTGGTGAAACCGCACGGCTTCACCATCAACTTTTCGTTAGGCGTGGTGACATACACCCCTGCGCCTTGTCTGGATTGCCCTTAGGACTTTGGACCCTTTTTAGTGAACAACAATTACATGCAAGCCTACACTTGATTGTCAGAAGCTTGTTTCCTCATGGATTGCACCAAAATGTAACCGGCTTTCGAGGTGGTTCAACCGCTGGACAGGCGCGCGGTTGCACCGGCTTCACCGGTTCAACCGCTGTTGCACGAAGCGCTACACAAAAAACAAATCTTCACCTTGGGAAGCCAAACGTGACCAGTTCGTTCTGCATCGCCACAGGCAGACGTCCCCATGCAATGCCTGTGTACGGTACGAGCACAATGCGCTGTCCAGACCACGCCAGAGGCACGTGGGGCCTAAGAGCGTTAAACATGACCCCATATCGAGGATCCACAATGTGTCCCCATAATAAATCACGCCCCCAACGTATCCATGCAGGACGAGAAGGCCCATTTGCACAAAGTAGGGCACTGGTAAACAGTTCCCCCCCCACAAAATCACCCAGGGCTATTTCCCCCGTAAGGGGACTGTCATCCTTTGGATGCGTATGTACAAGCATGGGATGATCGCCCACCCCATGGACCACTGCGAGCGCAGTGTAGGTTAGTTGGGGGAGTACACTTCGGATGTGTGCGTTCACGCGCCGGACCAGGTCCGGATCTCTCCTCGTTTGCACTGCAACTTGCACACGGTGATGCCCCTGCACCATTACGGCCCCCCACAACTGCCTACGGTACCGTGCTCCATGTCCTTCCCGCCACTGCCACCCCCTCATTCCCTTGAGGCACGTAAAAAGTCAGTCGTTTGGGAGTGGCTCTTCCTTCACGTGAGGCACTGGTGCACCAACCTCTGGGGCTGCCTCTTCGTTATCTTCCTGCTTACATGCAGGCATTTCCTCGTCCTTCGGCGCTCCACCAACCTCCTCAATCTCCTCTTGCCCGACCGGGGCTGCAGGCGAGTCCTCCCCACTGTGCTGGTGCTCCTGCACCCCTGGACCAGCAGACCCCACCTTTTCCTCTTTGACCACCTGTTCTTCACTCTCCTTTGGCTCTGGCACCTCTGGCGGACTAGGCACAGGAATGTGCTTCTCAGTGTCCTTTGGCTCTGGAATCACGGGCGGCGTCGGCACAGGAACCCCATTGTTACTGTCCTTTTCCGCTTCAGCTTCCGGCGCGGGAGTGACCTCCTTCTCCTCGAGTGGACTGTACGAGGGGGAGTCCTCCATTGTCTTCTTGCCCTCCTCATCGATCGCTTCCTGTTTCTGGGCGCGGCGCTCTTTCAACACCTCCTCGACAGCGTGGGGGTTACTGAAGCTTGTGCTGTCCTTGACTGCAATAACTGGCCACGTTGTCCGAGCTGCATCGCCCTCCTCCTCCCACTGCGGGGGAAGGAAGACCAATTCTTCACCCTTTTTGGGCCGGGGGGTCCCCTTCGTGGCTTTCCCCGGGGTACCCACGGCCAGACGTGGCTCGCCATGAGGACCGTCCACAATGACCCATCGAATCGGCGTGTTGGCCGCCCATCCCAACCGCTGTCGCAGCTGTTTGCGCGTGTCTTCAACCGCCAGTCGTCGTTGTTGGGCTTGATCCAGGCTCTGCAAAAAGGAAAAAATAGTGAAACCTTGGTTCAGGCGGTTCAAGCGTGCGGTTGAACTACACTTCACCGGTTCAACCGTGCACACCTCCAGAGCCGACGCATGCGCCGATTCTGCCCTGATCGCTTTCTCCTCGTCGCCATCCTTCGATCCCGCAGCCAACTCAGTTGCCAGGGCCTTCACATCCTGCGCCGTGTCGCTGGGGGCTTGCCGGAGTCACTGTCGGAACTGGGGGCCGGAACTACCTTCTTCTTCTTCTTCTTTGGGATGTGCTTTGCAGCTGGGACCCATTCGTGCTCTTCAAAAAGGGGGTCTGACTCGTCCGTCTCACTGCTGTCCGGGGCGATTTTCCGCTTTTTCGAGGAAGCACCGCTGCCAGTTTTGGCTTTCTTTTTCGGCTTCTTGTCGCCAGAGACTTGGGCCTTCGCGGGCGGTGCTTCAGCCTTTGCACTTGTCCACTTCTCCTCCCGGAGCTCCTTCCGGGCGGACTGAAACAGGGACTTCGGAACCACTTTGCTGCCAGGGGTGCTCGTCTCTTCGGGTGGCGGTGGTGCTTGAAGACGTGGAGGCTTGGGGGCCTTTCCACTGCTCTCGGATGCTGCACCTGCTCCAAGTGGGCGGTCCCACACACTCTTGTAGAACTCCTCAAAGCTCTCTCCTACAGGACTTGGTTCGGGCGCGGTGGTGACGGCTGGACTGGACTCCAGAGGCGTTGACCTCTGCCGTTCTGGCGCAGGACTGCCTTGCCCGGCATTGCCCAATTCCCGCAAGCCCCGCTGCACGCCACGACTCATGCGGTCGACCACTTGAGCGGCGCCAGGGATCTGCCGATACCAGACGTCCCACCACTCCACGATGGGCATGGGTGGCCATCGCCCGCGGACGACAATGCCAGGGCCACGCCGATCCACCACGAACATGTGCTCAGGCACATCACTGGCGGTCAACTGCAGAGAAAGCAAGGAGGCCGGTGAACCGCAGAAGTGGCAGAACGCGATTCAGTGTGTAGGAAGGTGACGCTCAAAAGTGCACAGTTGAAGACGGTGATGGCGGTTCAGCCGCACGGTTGAATCCGCTGAAACGACGGTTGAACTACTGCACACCTGTTGCACCCCTTGGATCGCTTGAACCACACTTGGCTGCACGAATGGCGATGGTGCCATTGCCGGTGGCGCCGCTGCTGCCGTCGCGGCGCTTGCCTTGGCCTTCTTGTGCTTTCCCCCACCTGAGATGGTGGCGCCATAGCCAGCATGCTGCTCGGAGTCACCGTGTACCGCTGGACCTCCGATTCGTCGAACCAACCTGGTGGCAACTCCACCGGGGCCTTGAAGAAGAAGCGCGGACCGTGTCCTGCGCTGTGACCACCGCCGCGGCCCACGGAGTCCGCGCCAAACCAGGACGCGCTCGTGGCAACACCGCACCCCGCGGTGGCCCATATCCTGAACAGGGCATCCAGCCCTGGTTTGTCCAGGGACATGTGGCCCTGGGGGTCGCTCGACAGACCCACAGGGAGCACCTACAATCAGAAAAACGCACATCAGAACATTCATAAACAGAAAAACACACAGCAACGAAACGCAGCATGCGCCATATCAAAACATCTACCAAAAGACCGAAAAACACCAGCACAATCAACTAGCAAACAACAAGACAACAGCAGACCTTCCAATCCGAAAACTCCCCGGCGCTCAGGCACTTTGTCTCCAAGGGGTACGACTGTACCCCATCCTTGTCTTCTTGGCGGTGCTTCTTCATCCACAGCGTCATGGCACGGCGGAACACGTACTTCGGTGTCACGTCAGCCAGCCACCGCCACTCAGGCGTCTCGGGCGCCAGGGTGGTGTCGGGGTTGCAGGTGTTGTGGACCACCACTTCTTCCTTCAGCAGGAACTTGTCGGCCAGGTGGGGGGCTGGAGGCGCTGCCGCTGCTTGTGGCGCTGGCGCGGCAGGGGGATCGGCGCCTTGGCCCGTACCCAGTGCCCGCAGGCAGTCCTGCAAGGCCTTCCTCAAAGACTCGGGGTCCATGGTGCAAAGGCACCTGAGAGAAGCAGGGGTGAAACCGTTGGGAAGCCGGTTAAACCGCGCGGATGAACCTCCTGAACCACGGTTGAACCACACACACACCTCCTAGTTGCCAACTTCCAATTGAGCGTGCACTACGTGCTCATCTTTCCATCTCCGCCGCCCGTCCCATCGAGGCATCTCCTTGTAGAGGAAGGTGCGCTCGTGCGCATGGCGGAGCATTGCCTCATCCTTTTCCTCCTTGGTAGCCTTACGACCACCAGCCCGGGAACTTGTGGTTAGAAAGTTGTCTTTAAAGACATAGTTAAGCGACTCAACAATGTCGCCACAAAACATGGCCCCCCCCCAAGGTTGCAAATTACCCAATACGATGGCCCCCTCGTTGCGGAGCCAAAGCAAGTAGGGGGATCGTTTATGGGGACATATAGTGTTTTGAAACCTCTTTGCAATTTGTGCACACCCTTGGACGAATGGATCATATGTCCACCGATAGATAGCGGTTAGCAATTTCCCCATGTCCTCAACGGTAGTGGTGACATGTAGTGTTAGACGCAAACTCTTTGCAATGGGCAACCAATTGGCAAACAGGTGCCATGTCTCTTCCCCATCAGGGAAGGACCGGCCTTTCAAAGAAACATTGGTCTTAGCGTCCTTTAGGAGGCTTTGAACCTTGGATCGTTGTGGTACCGTCCACATTGTGGCTCGTGTGCGCACAAACGTTGTTAAGTATTCACCACATCGTATCACAAGATGAAGAACACACATGATGACACACCCTATACAGTCATCCACTTTCAATAATGGACTTTCGATGCACCCTTTTGCACCAACACAACTAACTCCTTGTTTCCTATACTTTAGGAATTTTGCTTCAAGTCTTGTACTTCGTCGCCATTCACACCCTACCCATCTTTCTTTCTCCCTAGACCATGTTGCAAAAGAATAAATTGAACCAATTTCATAAAATGTTGATAGACCAAGTATATGACGAAGCCAAGGGCTATCGCCTCCAATAATGACAACTGTTCGCACCCAAAACCCTCGGAGCAACATGTAGCCACGGTCAATAATTTGTTGTATCTTTTTTAGTGTCTCTCCAAAGAGGACACACACAAGATCTGTTTCATGCTCACTTACGAGAGCAAGGTCAAGGGTCCAATTGTAGAGCAAAGTTCGTGCTTTTTGCATGTGGTTTGCAAAACCACATGCAATTTGGCACCATGACCTTGCTCCACATGTGAGCCCATCACCACGCACTATAAGTACATAGGGGTGATCATCCCTAAATCTTGGGAAGTGCATTTCTTCTAGCACATCCCTTTGATCACCTATACATTGTATCCAATCATCCACATCCCAACGAACCCCAACTCTTCCATCCTTTATGGTCGTTTTTAGTACTTGTCTCTTACTTAACGTGGACCAAGCTTTATCCATCGTTGCATACGACGGAAAGCAATGTGTCCATGGGACGGTGCTTGCACGGGTTTTCTTCTCTTTGGCATCGGCCCACGAAATAAGCTTCTTGTACCTAGGGACGGTTGAACCGAGAAATTGGGATGAAGTGCGCGGTTGAACCTGCGGTTGAATGGGTTGCCGTCATGGCACCAAAAAGCGTCCAATGGTACAAACCACAAAGTATTCACATTTGTGATGCGGGCAACACGTTGCAACTCATATGTTCATGCTTTGGGAAACATTAAGCGATTATTTTGCCGTGCAAACGTTGTCATGAAGCACAATCACAATTGTTCATTTGTGATAAGGGTTCAACCGCACCGTTGAACACCGTTGAACCACTTGTAGGCATGTGTGCATTATGCCACATACCTTCGCTTCGGCATCCCAAGGTCCAAAATGAGGCGCACAGCGTCGGATCCTGTGAAAGCTTTTTTGGTAGCCCTTTTTGTCTGTTTGGAAGCCCTCTGTGTGTTACCAATTCGGTCAGCAAGTTGTTTCCATAGGCGTTTTGTCGTGCCGTTTGTGCAAAAAAAGGTGAACAAGTCGTCCACCAGCTGTTGGTCCCCCCACCCGCTGTAGTGGTCGTTCACCACTTGCAGCCAGTGGTGGGACATTTTTTAAAAAAGGTTTGTCACGCGTCAGTTTCAGGCGGTTATGCAAATATTTTGTTCAAAAACGCGCGCGCCGCTGACGCAGCCGGCGCCACCAGCGCTGGCGATGGTTCAACCGCGGTTCAACCGCGGTTCAGCGGTTCAACCGCGCCCCTTCCGAGTTCAACCGGGTCAAACCCAGTAAAACCACTGTGTGAAGTACCTGATCCAAATGAGCACGTAGGGATGTTTTGAGGGCATGGGGGCAGTTAAAAAGGGGGTTAGAGGTGTTGGCACTGGGTGAAATATGTTTTGAGGGCATGGGGGCAGTTGAAAAGAGGGTTTGAGGTGTTGGCACTGTGTGAAATATATTTTGAGGGCATGGGGGGCCGTTGAAAAGGGGGTTTGAGGTGTTGGCACTGAATGAAATATATTTTGAGGGCAGGGGGGCAGTTGAAAAGGGGGTTGGAGGTGTTGCCATTGGGTCAACTGTGTTTTGAGGGCATGGGGGCAGTTGAAAAGGGGGTTTGTTGTGTTGGCACTGTGTGAAATATGTTTTGAGGGCATGGGGGAAGTTGAAAAGGGGGTTGGAGGTGTTAGCACTGGGTGAAATATGTTTTCAGGGCATGGGGGCAGTTGAAAAGAGCATTTGAGGTGTTGGCACTGTGTGAAATATGGTTTTAGGGCATCGGGGCAGTTGAACAGGGGGTTTGAGGTGTTGGCACTGTGTGAAATGTGTTTTGAGGGCATTGGGGCAGTTGAAAAGGGGCTTTGAGGTGTTGGCACTGGGTGAAATATGTCTGGAGCGCATGGGGGGCAGTTGAAAAGGGGGTTTGAGGTGTTGGCACTGTGTACGATGTGTTTTGAGGGCATGGGGGGGGTTGAAAAGGGGGTTTGAGGTGTTGGCACTGGGTGAAATGTGTTTTGAGGGCATGGGGGCAGTTGAAACGGGGGTTTGGAGGTGTTGGCACCGGGTCAAATGTGTTTGGAGGGCATGGGGGCAGTTGAAAAGGGGGTCTGAGGTGTGGGCACTGTGTGAAATATGTTTCGAGGGCATGGGGTGAGTTGAAAAGGGGGTTGGAGGTGTTGGCATTGGGTGAAATGTGTTTTGAGGGCATGGGGGCAGTTGAGAAGGGGGTTTGAGGTGTTGGCACTGTGTGAAATATGTTTTGAGGGCATGGGGGTAGTTGAAAAGGGGGTTTGAGGTGTTGGCACTGTGTGAAATATGATTTGAGGGCATGGGGTGAGTTGAAAAGGGGGTTTGAGATGTTGCCATTGGCTGAAATGTGTTTTGAGGGCATCGGGGCAGTTGAGAAGGGGGTTTGAGGTGTTGGCACTGTGTGAAATATGTTTTGAGGGCGTGGGGGGAGTTGAAAAGGTGGTTGAAGGTGTTGGCACTGGCTGAAATGTGTTTTGAGGGCATGAAGCACTTGAAAAGAGGGTTTGAGGTGTTAGCACTGTGTGAAATATGTTTTGAGGGCATGGGGGGCAGTTGAAAAGGGGGTTTCAGGTGTTGGCACTGTGTAAAATATGTTTTGAGGGCATGGGGGCAGTTGAAAAGGGGGTTTGAGGTGTTGGCACTGGGTGGAATATGTCTTGAGGGCATGGGGGCAGATGAAAAGGGAGTGTGAGGTGTTGGCATTGGGTGAAATGTGCTTTCAGGGCATGGGGGCAGTTGAAAAGGGGGTTTGAGGTGTTGGCACTGGGTGAAATTTGTTTTGAGGGCATGGGGGCAGTTGGAAAGGGGGTTTGAGGTGTTCGCACTGGGTGAAATGTGTTTTCAGGGCATGGCAGCAATTGAAAAGAGGATTTGAGGTGTTGGCATTGGGTGAAATGTGTTTTGATGGCATGGGGGGAGTTGAAAAGGGGGTTCGAGGTGTTGCCACTGTATGAGATATATTTTGAGGGCATGGGCTGCGGCTTGACGTTTGAGGTTTGATTTTGCGGGTACTAGACGCCTTTCGGCCCCGGGGGGCCACCCCGTCGGGCCAGGTGATATCCTCCCCACCGGGTCCTAGTGGGGGGCCCTCCAAGACGCACCTCCCGCCTGGTGGCGGAGTCCCCCGGGTCCACAGGGCTCGGAGCCCCGTCCCTCCCCGGCTTCCCCGTTTCGCCACTCCCCGGTCAGTGCATCAATTCGCAGCCCTGGCTGCGGGCGCTTACCCACCACGTCGCCCCCCTAATGAGTGGTCGCTCGGGGCACCGGCGCCGTCGGGCCCGTGCTACTGGCTTGTCGCCAGTGGGACCCCCTTGGGCTGGCGCGGAGGCTGCCTAGCCTAGGGGTTGGGGCGTGGCGCAGTGCGCCACTACTGCCTTGGCGGGTGCAGTGCCCCGTCCGTGTGTGCGCGGCGCTCGCGGCCAGTTCGGGGGGCTCGGGCCGGTACCTGGTGTTGTGTCTCTCCCGTTTCCCCCATCCCGCCCCGCGTGTCCCGCGCCGTGTGTGGCGGGCTGTCCCGTCCGGGTGTCCCGTACCCTCGCTCGCTGGTACGCCGTTCCACGCCGTCTGTGCGTTCCGCGAGCTCGGTCCGGTTGCCCTTCTGGTGGTCCCCGTGTGCCCTTTGCGTGTGTGTGCGCTCGCGCTACCGCGGCGTCCGCTCCCCTCCCCTCGGGTGGTGTGGCGTGCGCACCTCGCGCGGTCCCACCACTGGGCGCTGGTAGGGCCGTTCCACGTGGTCCGTGCCCCTCCGCGTGTCCTGCCCCGGTCCCTTGCTCCGTCTGGCGTGCTTGGGGGGGGGCGGTCCAGTCCTGGTTCCCCCCTACCTGGCTTGGGGCTGTTGTTGCGAGGGGTGTTTGAGGTCAGGCGCTCCCCCTCCCCCGACTGCCCGCCCACTGGGCGGGCTGCCGGGGCCCACTACCCACTGGCTGTGGGTGCGGGGGGGTGCAGGCGTGGGGACCCGTCACCAACCCCACAGCGCGCGCTCTTGCGAGCTGGCTTTGCGCGCTGTGGGGGCGGCATGAGGATGCCCGGGGGGGGCGCCTCCTGCCTGGGTGTGGGGCGTCCGGGATCGGGCGCTCTCCCACCCCCGACTGCCCGCCCTCTGAGCGGGCTGCTGGGGCCCACTACCCACTGGCTGTGGGTGCGGGGGGGTGCGGGCGTGGGGGCCCGTCACCAAACCCACAGCGCGCACTGTTGCGAGCTGCCTTTGCGCGCTGTGGGGGCGGCACGAGGGCGCCCGGGGGGGGCACCTCCTGCCAGGGTGTGGGGCGTCCGGGGTCAGGCGCTCTCCCTCCCCCGACTGCCCGCCCTCTGGGCGGGCTGCCGGGGCCCACTACCCACTGGCTGTGGGTGCGGGGGGGTGCGGGCCCCGGGGCCCGTCACCAACCCCACAGCGCGCGCTCTTGTGAGCTGGCTTTGCGCGCTTTGAGGGCGGCACGAGGGCGCCCGGGGGGGGCGCCTCGTGCCTGGGTGTGGGGCGTCCGGGGTCGGGCGCTCTCCCACCCCCGACTACCCGCCCTCTGGGCGGGCTGCCGGGGCCCACTACCCACTGGCTGTGGGTGCGGGGGGGTGCGGGCGTGGGGGCCCGTCACCAACCCCACAGCGCGCGCTCTTGCGAGCTGGCTTTGCGCGCTGTGGGGGCGGCACGAGGGCGCCTGGGGGGGGCGCCTCCTGCCTTGGTGTGGGGCGTCCAGGGTCGGGCACTCTCTGACCCCCGACTGCCCGCCCTCTGGGCGGGCTGCCGGGGCCCACTACCAACTGGCTGTGGTTGCGGGGGGGTGCGGGCGTGGGGGCCCGTCACCAACCCCACAGCGCGCGCTCTTGCGAGCAGGCTCTGCGTACTGTGGGGGCGGCACGAGGGCGCCCGGGGGGGGCGCCTCCTGCCTGGTTGTGGGGCGTCCAGGGTCGGGCGCTCTCTGACCCCCGACTGCCCGCCCTCTTGGCGGGCTGCCGGGGCCCACTACCCACTGGCTGTGGGTACGGGGGGGTGCGGGCCCGGGGAGCCGTCACCGACCCCGCAGCGCGCGCTCTTGCGTGCTGTGGGGGCGGCATGAGGGTGCCCGGGGGGGGCGCCTCTTGCCTGGGTGTGGGGCGTCCGGGGTCGGGCGCTCTCCCAGCCCCGACTGCCCGCGCTCTGGGCGGGCTCCCGGGGCCCACTACCCACTGGCTGTGGGTGCAGGGGGGTGCGGGCCTGGGGACCCGTCACCAACCCCACAGCGCGCGCTCTTGCGAGCGGGCTTTGCGCGCTGTGGGGGCAGCATGAGGGTGCCCGGGGGGGGCGCCTCTTGCCTGGGTGTGGGGTGTCCGGCGTCGGGTGCTCTCCCACCCCCGACTGCCCGCCCTCTTGGCGGGCTGCCGGGGCCCACTATCCACTGGCTGTGGATGCGGGGGGATGCGGGCGTGGGGACCCGTCACCAACCCCACAGGGCGCGCGCTTGCAAGCTGGCTTGGCGCGCTGTGGGGGCGGCATGAGGGTGCCCGGGGGGGGCGCCTCTTGCCTTGGTGTGGGGCGTCCGGGGTCGGGCGCTCCCCCACCCCCGACTGCCCGCCCTCTGGGCGGGCTGCCGGGGCCCACTACCCACTGGCTGTGGTTGCGGGGGGGTGCGGGCGTGCGGGCCCGTCGCCAACCCCACAGCGCGCGCTGTTGCGAGGTGGCTTTGCGCACTGTGGGGGCGACACCAGGGCGCCCGGGGGGGGCGCCTCCTGCCTGGGTGTGGGGCGTCCGGGGTCGGGCGCTCTCCCACCCCCGACTGCACGCCCTCTGGGCGGGCTGCCGGGGCCCACTACCCACTGGCTGTGGGTGAGGGGGGTCATGGGCGTGGGGACCCGTCACCGACCCCGCAGCGCGCGCTCTTGCGTGCTGTGGGGGCGGCATGAGGGTGCCCGGGGCGGGCGCCTCTTGCCTGGGTGTGGGGCGTCCGGGGTCGGGCGCTCTCCAACCCCCGACTGCCCGCCCTCTGGGTGGGCTGCCGGGGCCCACTACCCACTGGCTGTTGGTGCGGGGGGCTGCGGGCGTGGGGACCCGTCACCAACCCCACAGCGCGCGCTCTTGAGAGCTGGCTTTGCGCGCTGTGGGGGCGGCACGAGGGCGCCCGGGGGTGGCGCCTCCTGCCTGGGTGTGGGGCGTCCGGGGTCGGGCGCTCTCCCGGCCCCGACTGCCCGCCCTCTGGGCGGGCTGCCGGGGCCCACTACCCACTGGCTGTGGGTGCGGGGGGGTGCGGGCGTGGGGACCCGTCACCAACCCCACAGCGCGCGCTCTTGCGTGCTGTGGGGGCGGCATGAGGGTGCCCGGGGGGGGCGCCTCTTGCCTGGGTGTGGGGCGTCCGGGGTCCAGCGCTCTCCCACCCCCGACTGCCCGCCCTCTGGGCGGGCTGCCGGGGCCCACTACCCATTGGCTGTGGGTGCGGGGGATGCGGGCGTAGGGACCCGTCACCAACCCCACAGCGCGCGCTCTTGCGAGCTGGCTTTGCGCGCTGTGGAGGCGGCACGAGGTCGCCCGGGGGGGGCGCCTCCTGCCTGGCTGTGGGACGTCCGGGGTCGGGTGCTCTCCCACCCCCAACTGCCCGCCCTCTGGGCGGGCTGCCGGGGCCCACTACCCCCTGGCTGTGGATGCAGGGGGGATGCGGGCGTGCGGGCCCGTCACCAACCCCACAGCGCGCGCTCTTGCCAGCTGGCTTTGCGCGCTGTGGGGGCGGCACGAGGGCGCCCGGGGGAGGCGCCTCCTGCCTGGGTGTGGGGCGTCCGGGGTCGGGCGCTCTCCCACCCCCTACTGCCCGCCCTCTGGGCGAGCTGCCGGGGCCCACTACCCACTGGCTCCGGGTGCGGGGGTGTGCGGGTGTGGGGGCTCGGCTGTCCTTGGCACCTTGTTCCGTGCCGCGATTCGTCGTGTGTTGTGCGCGCTTCCCGGGTTCGCAGCACGCGGTGGCCGTTGTGGCTTCTCGTGATTAGGCCGGCGGCGTGCCTCTCTGGCGTGCCTCGTGGCCCCGCGTTGGTGCGCCGCTCCTCGTCCGGTCCGGTCGCTCTCGGTGCTCCGATTGGCTTTCCCGTCGCCGTGGTGCCTTCCCCCACCCCGGGGGATGTCGCCCCCGGCTTTACTGGGTGGCTGCGCGGGGCACGTGGAGGCCGGCCGAGAACCGGGCTCATTGTGCCTGCCGCTGGCCCCTGCCGAGGCAAGGGCGCTGGGCATGGGGTGACTTGAAAAGGGGGTTTGAGGTGTTGGCATTCGGTAAAATGTGTTTCCAGGGCATGGGGGCAGTTGAAAAGGGGGTTTCGAGGTGTTGGCACCGGGTGAAATATGTTTAGAGGGCATGGGGGTAGTTGAAAAGGGGGTTGGAGGTGTTGGCATTGGGTGCAATGTGTTTTCAGGGCATGGGGGCAGTTGAAAAGGGGGTTCGAGGTGTTGGCACCGGGTGAAATATGTTTTGAGGGCATGGGGGTAGTTGAAAAGGGGGTTTGAGGTGTTGGCATTGGGTGAAATGTGTTTTCAGGGCATGGGGGCAGTTGAAACGGGAGTTTGAGGTGTTCGCATTGGGTGAAATATGTTTTGAGGGCATGGGGGCAGTTGAAAAGGGGGTTTGAGGTGTTGGCATTGGGTGAAATGTGTTTTGAGGGCATGGGGGCAGGTGAAAAGGGGCTTTGAGGTGTTGGCATTGGGTGAAATGTGTTTTCAGGGCGTGAGGGCAGTTGAAACGGGAGTTTGAGGTGTTGGCATTGGGTGAAATGTGTTTTGAAGGCATGGGGGCAGTTGAAAAGGGGGTTTGACATGTTGGCACTGTGTGAAATATGTTTTCAGGGCATGGGGGGAGTTGAAAAGGGGCTTTGAGGTGTTGGCTTTGGGTGAAATGTGTTTTGAGGGCATGCGGGCAGTTGAAAAGGGGGTTTGAGGTGTTGGCATTGGGTGAAATATGTTTTCAGGGCATGGGGGCAGTCGAAAAGGGGGTTTGAGGTGTTGAGGTTTGAGGTTTGAGGTTTGATTTTGCTGGTACTAGACGCCTTTGGGCCTTGGGGGGCCACCTGGTCGGGCCAGGTTATATCCTCCCCACCGGATCCTAGTAGGGGGCCCTCCAAGACCCACCTCCTGCCAGGTGGCGGAGTCCCCCGGGTTCACAGGGCTCGGAGCCCCGTCCCTACCCGGCTCCCCCGTGTCGCCACTCCCCGGTCAGTGCATCAATTCGCAGCCGTGGCTGCGGGCGCTTACCCACCACGTCGCCCCCATAATGCGTGGTCGCCCGGGGCGCCGGCGCCGCCGGGCCCATGCTACTGGCTTGTTGCCAGTGGGACCCCCTTGGGTTGGCGCGGAGGCTGCCTAGCCTAGGGGTTGGGGCGTGGCGCAGTGCGCCACTACTGCCTTGGCAGGTGCAGTGCCCCGTCTGTGTGTGCGCGGCGCTCGCGGCGTTTGGGGGGCTCGGGCCGGTACCTGGTCTGGTGTCTCTCTTGTTTCCCCCTTCCCGCCCCGGGTGTCCCGCGCTGCGTGTGGCGGGCTGTCCCGTCCGGGTGTCCCTTACCCTCGCTCGCTGGTACGCCATTCCACGCGGTCTGTGTGTTTCGCGAGCTCGGTCCGGTTGCCCTTCTGGTAGTCCTCGCGTGCCCTTTGCGTGTGTGTGCGCTCACGCTCCCGTGGCGTCCGCTCCCCCCCCCCCTGGGTGGTGTGGCGTGCGCACCTGGCGCGGTCCCGGCACTCGGCGCTGGTAGGGCCGTTCCACGTGGTCCGTGCCCCTCCGCATGTGCTGCCCCGTTCCTTGCTCCGTCTGGCGTGCTTTGGGGGGGGGGGCGGTCCGGTCCCGGCTCCCTCCTACCTGGCTTGGGGCTGTTGCCAGGGGCGTCTGAGGTCAGGCGCTCCCCCTTCCCCGACTACCCGCCCACTGGGTGGGCTGTTGAGGTCCGCTACCCACGTGCTGTGGGCGCGAGCGTGCGGCTGTTGGGGCCCAACACTGTCCCCTTGGCCTGCACGCCCTGTGGGGGATGCGTGCCACGGGGGTGGTGGGGGGCCGTCCCCGGGGGGGGGTGGCCTGCCGCTGTTGTGAGGGGCGTCTGGTGTCAGGCGCTGTCCCTCCCCCGACCGCCCGTCCTCTGGGGCGGGCAGCCGGGGTACCGTGACCCGTGTGTTCCGGGTGCGGTCGGTGTGGGCATGGGGACCCAGCACCAGTTCCACAGCGTGCGCCCTTGTGGGCCGGCGTTGCTCGCTGTGGGGGTGGCGGAAGGGCGTCCCCGCGGGGGGTGCCTTCCACCGTGGTGAGGGGCGTCTGAGATCAGGCGCTGTCCCTCCCCCGACTGCCCGCCCACTGGGCGGGCTGTTGTGGTCCGCCACCCACTTGCTGCGGGCGCAGGCGTGTGGCTGTGGGGGCCCATCACGGTCCCCTTGGCCTGCATGCCCTGTGGGGGCTGCGTGCCGTGGGGGTGGTGGGGGCCGTCCCCGGGGGGGGCTGGCCTGCCACCAATGTGAGGGGCGTCTGGTGTCAGGCGCTGTCCCTCCCCCGGCCGTCCGTCCTCTGGGGCGGGTAGCCGGGGTTCCGCGACTAGTGTGTCCCAGGTGCGGTCGGTGCGGGCGTGGGGACCCAGCACTGGCCCCACAGCGTGCGCCCTTGCGGGTCGGCGTTGGTCGCTGTGGGAGTGGCGGAAGGGCGTCCCCGCGGGGGGTGCCTTCCACCGTTGTGAGGGGCGTCTGAGGTCAGGCGCCCCCCCTCACCCGATTGCCCGCCCACTGGGTGGGCTGTTGGGGTCCGTCACCCGCGTGCTGCAGGCGCGGGCGTGTGGGTGTGGGGGCCCATCACTGTCCCCTTGGCCTGCATGCCCTGTGCGGGCTGCGTGCCACGGGGGTGGTGGGGGGCCGTCCCCGGGGGGGTGGCCTGCCACTGTTGTGAGGGGCGTGTGGTGTCAGGCGCTGTCCCTCCCCCGGCCGCCCGTCCTCTGGGGCGGGCAGCCGGGGTTCCGCGACCCGTGTGTTCCGGGTGCGGTCGGTGCGGGCGTGGGACCCAGCACCGGCCCCACAGCGTGCGCCCTTGCAGGCCGGCGTTGCTCGCTGTGGGGTTGGCGGAAGGTCGGCCCCGAGGGGGGTGAAATGTGTTTTGAGAGCATGGGGGGAGTTGAAAAGGGGGTTTGAGGTGTTGGCATTGGGTGAAATGTGTTTTGAGGGCATGGGGGCAGTTGAAAAGGGGGTTTGAGGTGTTGGCACAGGGTGAAATTTGTTTTGAGGGCATGGGGGTAGTTGAAAAGGGGGTTTGAGATGTTACCACTGTGTGAAATATGTTTTGAGGGCAGGGGGGTAGTTGAAAAGGGGGTTTGAGGTGTTGGCACCGTGTGAAATGTGTTTTCCGGGCATGGGGGCAGTTGAATCGGGGGTCTGAGGTGTTGGCATTGGGTGAAATGTGTTTTGAGGGCATGGAGGCAGTTGAGGAGGTGGTTTCAGGTGTTGGCACTGTGTGAAATATGTTTTGAGGGCATGAGGGCAGTTGAAAAGGGGGTTGGAGGCTTAGGCACTGGGTGAAATGTGTTTTGAGGGCATGGGGGGAGTTGAAAAGGGGGTTTGAGGTGTTGGCAGTGGTGGGTGAAATGCGTTTTGTGGGCATTGGAGCAGTTATAAAGGGGGTTTGAGGTGTTGGCACTGGGTGAAATATGTCTCGAGTGCAGGGGGGCAGTTGAAAAGGGGGGTTGGGGCGTTAGCACTAGCTGAAATGTGTTTTGAGGGCATGAGGGCAGTTGAAAAGGGGGTTTGAGGTGTTGGCACTGGGTGAAATGTGTTTTGAGGGCATGGGGGCAGTTGAAAAGGGGGTGTTAGGTGTTGGCACTGGGTGGAATATGTTTTGAGGGCATGGGGGCAGTTGAAAAGGGGGTTCGAGGTGTTGGCACTGGGTGAAATATGTTTTCAGGGCATGAGGGCAGTTGAAAAGGGGGTGTTAGGTGTTGGCACTGGGTGAAATATGTTTTGAGGGCATGGGGGCAGTTGAAAATGGGATTTGAGGTGTTGGCACTGTGTGAAATATGTTTTGAGGGCATGGGGGCAGTTGAAAAGGGGGTTTGAGGTGTTGGCATTGGGCAAAATGTGTTCTGAGCGCATGGGGTCAGTTGAAAAGGGAGTTTGAGGTGTTGGCACTGTGTGAAATATGTTTTGAGGGCATGGGGGGAGTTGGAAAGGGGGTTTGAGGTGTTGGCACTGGGTCAAATGTGTTTTGAGGGCATGGGGGCAGTTGAAAAGGGGGTTGGAGGTGTCGGCACTGTTTGAAATGTGTTTTGAGGCAACGGCCACAAATGCTGTATGGAACAATTGTATTCTGGTGGGGTCCAAAAGTTCAATGAATGCGAACCTTCTAAAGTCAGGCAGATGAAGTGCAATTTTGTGGTTTCTCCCGCAACCAATGGATTTGATGGTAGAAAAGGTGGTGTTGATTGCTATGTGATTGGTGCCAATACGAAATGTCAATTGTTATACGCATGTATTTAGGTTTAAGTGCTTGCTGCATGGTTCTTTGGCTAAGACATTAGGAAAAAAGGTTGATTGAAAAAGATAGCACAAGAGGTTCAAGACCAAAAATGCCCAAACAAAGCAAAAACACAGTTTTCATTGCGGTTTCAAAGTAGAGGCAATGATGTTGTTTGCAAAACAAAATTACACCCAAGTTGCATGGCTATAAGAGCTTCAAATTCACTTTTCTGAAACGAAGTATTTTGTTAATTGACGTTGGTCACAAAGCAAACATTGAAGCAAAGGAAACAAATGTCTAGTAGACTTTCTAAAGCGCAATGCAACTTTTGGGTTGTTGGTAATGTTCCAAGAATGATGTGGAGCGGATGTTGAAATGATGCGAAACAACAAGCACAAAGTGAAAAGCACTTAGGTTTGTTTTAGCTCCCTGAAAGACACGGACGTGAAAGTGCTGCCCTAGGTCGTGGATGGTGCCGGAGGGCTCAGGGCCGGCAAGACCGGGTGGGCAGGCACGCGAGGAGTCGACCTGAACGCTGCTGTTGGGGGCAGAACCGGATACATGGACACCAACGGAGGCAAGAGCGGCGACAACGGAGGCAAGATCCATGCTGATTGTTATCCGGCAAAAAATCCCAGTCTATGAAGAAAATTGATGCGGATATTCCTAAGTACATCTGAGTGTCCATATCTATCTGAAAAGATTTATAAAAATCCGATTGTGAAAAAATATTTGGCCGATCTGGCTCGCGCACGCGCGTCAGCGGCAAATGGCGATTCCGGGAAAATGATCGGAACGCGGCGGATTTACGATGAATGGACCGCGGAATCAGATCCGGCACATCAGAAATATATAGGTCTGATCCTGAGACTGAGCTGCGGGGCGGCGATTCCGCCGAAGCAGAGAAAATGACCAAAATGTAGCCAATCTGGGGCAGATCTGCAAAAATCTGAGCAGATGGGGGTTAGCCGCACTTACACTCCCCCTCCAAAAACACACTGGGGTGTGTCGCTACGTCAACGAAGAACGTAGTGCGGGTAAGTCCCAGAAAAAAATAGAAATGTAGCCTCGATGGGGCGAAATCTGCTTGATCTGACCTGATTTGGGCTGAATTGGCACTGAATCAGGATGGATGAACCTGAAATGAGACAGAATGAGGAGTGACGAACAGTCCTCCGTGCAGTAAAACATTAGGTTAAGGGCTAAAAAGCATGTAAACGTATCGAGAATCGATACCAAACCATGCCCTGGTTGAGAATGAGGTAAATTATTGGTGGAATGAGTGGGAGAATCAAGAAATGGAGTGACATCTCGGCGCTCTGGCACAGTTTAGCTGTCGCGGGCACGCTACGGTGTCCTCCACGTACTCTACATCGTGTTACTCCCGCTTTTCTCGTTCTGAAAAGTGCAGCATGTGCTTCAGATTTGGCGCATCTGGTGGATGATCACAAGATTCAGCAAGATTGAGAATCAATTTGAGCAGAGATGAAGGAGATGAAACAATCACAGAGAGGGAAAACAAATACAAATGTAGTCTACAGGCCCTAAGTGAACAGAAAAACATCAGCGTCAACGAAGTTAGGCAAAGCCGTAAACAGATCTTCGAGGAATGAGAGGAGATGACAAGGAAATCAACCTAAACTGTCCTAAAATGAGGGAATTTGCTCATTTTCCTAAGATGAAGGTGAAATGAAGCGGAATGTCTAGAACTGAAACTACTAACACCTTCGTTTAGGCGAGGCTGGAGCTTTTGTAGGAGTTGGACATGCAAGGGTTTCGAACCTACACCCTTGAGCCCTAGCGACGAGTGCCATGACGCCCTGGACTAGACGACTGTTACCCAGATTATGGCGTCGGCGACTCAAGTCACGACAGGTCTCCCTCAATTCGGCCAAGCACGAATACATGTGACCACCAACCTGTCTGGTGGGGCCCTCGTACGGCTTGGGCGCTGCAAATCAGCGGCCGAACTCGAAGCTTGGTCCTCATTTGGCTCCTGGGCTGGCCTGACCGCAGGAGGGGGGATCGACGGATCAGCCCTGGAAGGTGGTTGCTGAGGGCCGTAAAAGGCTGGATCTCGATTCACCACAGGTCTTTTTCCGGCGCTCTCCACCTGTCTGTCGGGTTTCGACAGACAGTCTGTCAGGAATACGCCAATTTCGGGGTGCTTCTTGAGGAAGTCGATGAACCCCTTGGTGTACCCATGGACAAAAGAATGGGCTGGTTCCCAGTTGTTGTGACTGGAATCAAAGCCCCTCCACTCACATAGAAATTCCCATTCGCCCTTTTCGTCACGTCTTGCTTCGAAAATCCTCTTGAGTTCGTACTTCCCCCCTTCGATGACCCGATCGGACAAAAATTTCGAAGTCCAAAAAAGGGGTTTAACCCGATCCTTGGGGGAGGGGATCTCTCTCTTGAGGCGATCGCCCGAAACTTCAATTTCCCTGCTGACATCCACACGAATCCTCCACCTGTTCTCACCTAGACGCGCTGTAACAGCGAATGGCCCCTCCCACAAGGCAAGAAGCTTATCATCTCCGTCCAGGGTGGTTTCGGATTTTCGAAGCCAAACTCGATCATCGACTTCAAAATTGTGGGGGTTTTTTCGGCCTTGATTCTGGACCCAAAGCCAGTCAGCTTGATGCTTATCGATTAAATTCGAGACAGTTTTTTCTGCTCGTTGGATTTCGTCCAAAAACAACGAAGCATCTTTACAAGGGCGAGGATTATTCAACGGCATGTTCCACCAAAACTTCTTTCGTCCAAAGACAATTTCATTTGGAGAAAGGCCATGGTACAATGGCGTGTTGTGGTAACGGCGAAGCAATGCGAACACAACTTCAAGCCAATGGAAGTCTTTCTCACTGGCGAGCTCCTTACGAAGCATATTTATAATAGAGCGGCCGGCTCTTTCGCCAGGCAGCGCTCGATGTGAGTGGATTTCACATCTCAGGTGGTGGATTCCAAGGCGAGCACATAATTCCTTCCACCATTCGGAGGTGTACTCTTTGCCTGAGTCCGTACCCACCTCGGATGGGACGTCCCAACCTCCCATCCAGGTCTGCGCGCACCATTTGGCGGCAGCCTTGCCAGTCATTGACTCGATGTTGCAAGGCAACACCTGAATGTAACCAGAATGACGGCATTGTATAAGGAGCACTCCATTGACCTTTTTGTTGGTCCAATGGCACTCTTCGTCGTCGAGTTCACCAAGATGGAAAAAATCACTGGTGACTCTGTTAAAGAGGCGCTCCAGAATAGGGTGTGGCCTCAGATGGCCGTGCTTCTTCGCGCTGGGGGGCGTCGAGACAGCACATTGGGCACATCCGGCAGCTACTTTCATACAATGAGTATATAGCCTTGAGCCGAACAACCTATGTTTAATCATCGACCATAATCTACGGCCATGTGCGTGGGGGGACTCCCATTTGTGCCACCAGTTTAACACTCGGGGGGCCAGGGCGTCTGGTACGCACAATTTACCCTCCATCCACAGCTTCCCCCCATCCAACGAATATTCAGCATAAATTCCATCCTTGTGAGCATCTTTGGATTTGAAATTCTCAAAGACCTCTTTAAACATGGAATCATGCAGATAATCGTTTGTCCAGTCACGGATGATAAGGGAATCTTTCGGCAGGGGTGGAGTTTTGGCCGGATCTCGACGCTTAATGCCCTGAATCAACCGAAATCCACTTACAGGTCGGGTATACTCAAACCGTTTCACACTCCCTGAGGAGGGATCGGTGACTTTCTCCACGACTTTCAGTGATTTGGTGATAATCTCATGGGCATGCGCCGGATCTGAGAAGGCCGTGATATCATGACACGGTAATGCATGCTGTTTAACAGAGCATTGCATGCATTCACGTCGAATGAGCTTTTTTTCTTCTTGATCCCACTCGATTACGACGTGGCGGTCCTGCTCCGTACCATGGATGTTGGTACTTTGCAGCCCCTCTGAAGCGGGGTAAGCCCATCAGCTCAGAGCATCCGCTACCGTGTTGTGTTTTCCAGGCAAATACGACACATGGAGGTCAAACAAACTGAGAAATTCATGCCATCTGGCCCGTCGACCAGCTGGGCTCGCGACAGTATCAATGTGTTCGGTGGCCCAATACTCCAGAGATCGATGATCCGTCAGGACCTCGACTCGATTGGTGCCAACCCACGATTGGTACTTCTTCAGAGCGCAGATTATGGCATAAGTCTCTTGCTCACGCGGTGACCATTGCATCTGGCGTGGAGCTAGCTTCCGAGACCAAAATGCAAGAGGGTAATGATCACCTGTGGCTTCATCAACATGTTCAAGGACAGCTCCGATCGCGTACCTAGAAGTGTCGGTTCTTATGTAGAAGGGTCGGTCGAATTTCGGCACATGCAACGTGGCGACTTCGCAGAGGGCCGCCTTCAAGTGATGGAAAGCCTCCTCGCACTCGTCAGTCCACTTGACACGAACCTTTGAACCTGCCTTGCCCGCATCTCTCCCTACCTTCAAACGTTCAGTGAGGGGGGCAGCAAATTTGGCATAATTCGGCACAAAAGTGTGGTAAAAATTGCAACAACCCAGGAATCCTCTCAATTCCGTGATCGTCTCAGGGCGCTTCCACTTCTGAATAGCGACGAGCTTCCCTGGACTGGGTCGTCGGGTGCCATTCTCAAGGAGAGAACCACAAAATTCGACTGATTTTAAAAATAGTTTTCCCTTCTTTGGCCCACAAATCAGCTGATTGGCATCACGAATGTCCAAAACCTGGTTCAGCTGCTTTTCATGTAGGGCCACCAGCTCGGCTTCGGTCAGTCCCTCCCCCTCTGTCGCGATGATTATGTCATCTATGTACACACTCACGAAGGCACGAAGCTCAGGATGAGCTGTAAAAAGTACATCCTCCATCATTCTTTGAAAAAACGAAGGGGCGTTCTTCAGGCCCATGGGCATGACCGTCCACTGGACTGGGCCACATGGCGTGCACATACAGGTGAGAGGTCGGCTGTCCTTCCTCAACGGCATTTGGTGAAAGCCGTGACGGAGATCCAGCACAGAAAACAAACGACCTCTTGCCCTCTTGGCGATTTCCTCCTCAATGAGGGGCAGGGGGTGTGAATCCGCCTTGGTTTCGGCGTTGAGGTTGCGAAAATCAACAACCATTCGCCAACCATCAAAAGTGTTCTGGTCTGCAGGCGGCGGCTTCGGGACTGTGAAGGGTGCACAGCACCACTCGCTGGTCATACAAACCTCAAGCCAACCAAATTCCCTGAGATTTCTCTCGATTATTTTTCTGAGTATCTCATGTTTCTGTCCATGGTTCTCATAAGGACGCTGTTTCTTCGCCTTGTACCCTTCACGAAGCTCGATGAAGGCTTCACCGAACTGCCCACGGACAGGGGGGTTTTTGATCAACTTCCCCGAAAGGGTTGTGTCCTTCCGTTCGTCAAAAATCTTGTCACTTTTCTTGGAACACAACTCAGTGTCCACCTGATGGCCAGGAATTACTGTCGAAAAAACTTTGGCGATTTCTTCGGCCTTGGCAGGAAGAATCTTCTTACGGATGTCCCTAAAAAGGTCCGTATCAACTGCCTCTTGAAGATAGGTGGGTCGAGTGTCGACATTCCAGAGATTCTCTTCGTGATCCAGCTCCTCGAAAGGATCTATGAAAGCTTCCACACGGGGTTTTTCATAAAAAACTCTGAATTTGCGGCGCGAAGAAAATTTTTTTGTCGTCCGTGCGCCGTAGATTCTTTTGGATGTAGATCGTATTGGGGAAGAGGGAGACGAGGCGGATCCATTTGACGTTGGATCACCTTGGGCATCTGACGGACAAAAATCAGAAAAAATAGATTCATCATCAGTACCACGCTCAACCTCAGATTCAGACCCAACACAGGAATCAGTACTAGAATCAGCAGAATCAGAGTCAGAAAGCTTTCCATCCACCAGGAATGCAAGCGAACTCCAGGGCCGCTGTGGCAGGGGACCTGTGTCGTCCCTGGCATACAGCTTAATCTTCCTGGGAAGTTCGATGTAATCTACACAAATGTCTTGCAATTCCTGAAACCAAGGCTTGTCGTCCCACAAGGGCACAACTAAGATCGCCTGGGTTTTATCTTGCTTGATTTTGTGGATGACCTGCTGGATTAAGTGAAACGGAGGATTAATCCATAACTTCTTGTCCCATTGCTGGGTCCAAGCGTCGCGAAAGTGCTTGTCAAAGCGCTTGTTCTCGCGGTTAGCAAAGGCATCATACTGTGGCCAAAAGGAATGGTGTTCATAAAAATATTCACAAATTGTATCGCGCCATTTGTCGACAACTCTGTAGGATGAAGAGTGCCAGCGCGAAGGGCGTCGTGGCTGGGAGTCCCTACGAAGACATTCTAACTCTCGGGAGTAATCGGCACTCCCATTCACCTCTGCAATGGTGACATCTTCGCCAAACTTTGGTGTAACCTTTTGCTTCAAAAATTCTTCTGCACTTTTAAACCCTGCGTGCAAAAAACGAAATTCAGGACGCTCCAAGGGACCTGACTCCAGCAAAAAACAACGCCGATGACCTACGGGCGCCACCCTGTTCTTGCGAAGCCAAGGATGGCCCAAGTAAAGGTCATACTTTATGTCGGCACGATAGAAGTAGTCATCCTTAAGGATAACTTCCTCCACATTGCCATCTTCCCAAAGGTCTTGAGCGACCAAATGAGTTGATATACAACAACCGCGTTGCCCACCTGCGAGAGAATGTCCAGAAACTCCCTCGAGGGTAACAGGATGAGGCGAATCAAACACGCAGTCGTCAGGCAAAAAGGAATTGGATTGGAGATTTACCTCCGATCCATTGTCACACAAACAAGTGGCGAGGTGGAAATTGCCCTTGCAATCAGAGACCCACAGCTTTGTGACAAACTGACGGGCCCTGTGCTTGGACTGTACACCAACCTCGTCCACTACAACAGAAGGATCCGCTGCCGGATCCAGGGGAGAGGAGACAAGCGACCCTACATCAAGTAGTGGTCGAGAAGGAATCTGGGGATCATGCCTGAAATCGCCTGGGGAGGGGCGATTTTTCGTGGCTCCCCTAGGCGTTCTGACCTCCAGTGGCTGCGTTAACATTATGGACACACCCTGATTCGTCGACCCACTCATCTTGGAGCGGATCATCTGCTGGATTCAAGGCATTTAATTCATAATCTCGGTCCGCATCGGACACCTGATCTGCACCTGAGACCTGATCCACACGATGGTTGCCCTTTCCACATCCACGGCCACAGCCGCCGGATGATGGACCTCCACCTTCGCCACGCCCTCTGCCCTTACCAGAGGAAGGGGTTCCCGAAAGATTTCCCTTACCTTTACCCTGGAATCCTAGAGCATTTCCCTTGTTTGCACCGGATTGAGGGGTTTGGCCTGGATTTCGATTTCCGCCTCCGGCGTTGCTATTGGGATTTTTCTGGCCGTTCGGCTGCCCACCGGAGCCGGATGGAGTCCGATTTCCTTTGCCTTGGGACCCGCCAGGGCCTCCAGGATTTTTGTTTCCACCGGAGGGGGTCGGATTCCCTTTTCCAGCCTTCCCACCGTGCACCTGTCTGTCATTCCTGTCTGAATTCTGCGAATTACTGATATTTTCACCAATCACCTTGTGATCGTAAGGAGACCATCGGTGATTATCAGTAGAATGCGTCTTAGCTCGGTTCGTAGAACCTAAAAGAAGGCAGATGCTACAGTGCTGCTGAACATTCCGGTTGTCATTCACCTTTTTGTTGCCCTTTTGGGCCCCATTTTGGGTGTTTTGCTGGGTATTCTTGTTTCCCCCAAGACCCTCATGGAAATTCTGGTTGGCGGCGTCGGCGAGCCGCTCAACCTCCTCCCAGAGTTCCTTCGGGGTGTACGAAAACACCCAGTTTTTGGCCCTCAGGCGATGGCCATGGAAGCTGACTCCCCTGTTGAGGACTTGGACAAACAAGTCCCGATCCTCGCGCTCATGAAACTTTATTTTCCACGTCTCTTCGGTGAATTTCACCTTAGAAAAGGACGTGGGGGAGCACTTTTGAAGTGCCTCCCTGACGGAAAACTTGTTGGCAGAGGCATCGAAGCCTTCCACCTCCGCCCACCAGGTCTTGACCTTTTCTTCGGACTGTTTGTTCCGAAGGGTGGCGGCAGTTTCTGAGGGGATCTTGTCAAAAATCAGACTTTTCAGCTCGGCACTAAAAGATTTTTCGCCTGAATGTTCAGCTTCTTCCACTAAATTCCAGAAGCGCTGTTTTTTGTCTTGCACTTCGTGCAAGATTAATCGCGAGAATGAAGGAAAATTCTTCAACATTTGGTGGTAGTGGTCCTCTGGCAGCCGGGATCCACGTACCTCCAACTGTTCCCACACCTCATCAAAGGTAAGGGGGGAACTTGTATCCTCGCGATCACTCCAAGTCCTGAGCCAAGTGTTGGCCGGCGGTCCCTCAAGGCAATCCAAGAGGGCCATCAGGAACTGATCATCTTGGAGTTTTTGAGTCTTAACCCACAGTTTAAATTCCCGTTGAAACTGAGGCCAACGTCGGGGGTTCCCATTATACTTCGGTTGCTTGGCAACCTGACGAAGTCGCAAGGAAGTAGGGTTAAGAAGCGAATCCAGCCCTACACCGGCCGTAATGGCAGACACCTTGGCGGCATCATTCGCCACACCAGCTCCGGCGAGGGTCTGGGCGAGCAACAGCTGGGCTAAGGTATTGGAATCAGCAGCAGGAGGGGCAGTACGGGAGGCAGTTCGCTTGGCATTCTGAGCCTCAGTCCTAGCCTTCGCCGTCCTACTCTCAGAACGAGAGATTTTAACCCTTTCCTTTAGCTTGGTCCTGCTGATCCTTGCATCGGTGGTCCTGGAGTCCACCGAAGGAGCAATTGAAAAAATTTCTGTCGCCTCCTCCGATGGCTCTGTTGCTTGTCCCACCGATGAGGCGCCCTCAGACCGCATGTGCGTCTTGAAAAGATTTTTTATTCCCAGCGTTTGAATGATGAGGTGCATTTGATCTTTGAGCTGTTGGAGCTCAGCATCTCGCTGGAATCTGCAGGAGCAGTCGGCAGGACAGTACATGCCGTGTCCTGAAGGGCCTGAGCAGGCTGTCGGACCGCTGATCTCGGTGGTCCGCAGCCAGGAGTCCACTTGGGGAGCTCCTTCAGCCCTGATTTGCAGGCTTGCCTGCCTGGCCGCCTCTAAAATTCCCTCCTCAACCGCGGCGGCTAGATCGTCGAGGATGGAAACAGGGGGATGAGGGGCGGAGGGCCCGGGAACAGGTGCCCGGACCTTCTCCTTCGGGAAGGGGCTTGCCTCCCAGATCTGCAAAAAAATGGCAAAAGAGTCATCTTCTTGAGAACGCCACCACATCCTTCTATCCATTTCGTTCTGAAGGAGGAAAAAATATTCCGTTAAAAAATCAGAGGCGATTCTTTCTTGTTCGATCAGCTTAGACGAGGCTAAGTAACAAAGGGCCTCAAGGGCCTCAAGGTTACGGGTCACTTCTGGGGACAAATGGTCGCCCCAGTGTGCCCAAGAGGCTGGTCGATTATAGCTAGGTACCTCACCTGGACCGCCCATCTCAATGTCGTCCAGATCGGCGTCCGTGGTCTCAAATGTTGGACATCCGTAAGGAAGGTTGGTACCTGCCAACTCCGTAAGCTCCACCGGAGCATTGCCATCGTCGTAGGCCGGCGGATTCCAGCTGCTCGATGGCCAGTTTCGACTGGGATTATGGTAATCTGGGTCCCCACAGCTGCTGATGTGCGCCCTTCTTGGGCAGCTTGGACTTGCGCAAGGCATTCCTCTCAAGGCCTCGTTCGCACAGCACCAAGGCAGTGTAATCGTTACTTCTCCAGAAGCGGCGGGGTCTACAGGGCCGTACTGGGGAGCGGGCTGTGGATGGGACGCCACTGAAGCAACATTCAGGTAGCCTCTGCTACCATGAAAGTGCTGCCCTAGGTCGTGGATGGTGCCGGAGGGCTCAGGGCCGGCAAGACCGGGTGGGCAGGCACGCGAGGAGTCGACCTGAACGCTGCTGTTGGGGGCAGAACCGGATACACGGACACCAACGGAGGCAAGAGCGGCGACAACGGAGGCAAGATCCATGCTGATTGTTAACCGGCAAAAAATCCCAGTCTATGAAGAAAATTGATGCGGATATTCCTAAGTACATCTGAGTGTCCATATCTATCTGAAAAGATTTATAAAATTCCGATTGTGAAAAAATAGTTGGCCGATCTGGCTCGCGCACGCGCGTCAGCGGCAAATGGCGATTCCGGGTAAATGATCGGAACGCGGCGGATTTACGATGAATGGACCACGGAATCAGATCCGGCACATCAGAAATATATAGGTCTGATCCTGAGACTGAGCTGCGGGGCGGCGATTCCGCCGAAGCAGAGAAAATGACCAAAATGTAGCCAATCTGGGGCATATCTGCAAAAATCTGAGCAGATGGGGGTTAGCCGCACTTACAGGACGGTGCTCCGTCGGAGCAAAAAAACTCTCCAGGAGCAATAGTGGTTCTTCCAAACATCAGTGATTCAAACAAACGACTTGGTTCACTGAAAAAATTTTGGAGGAAACCTCTAGTTAAACCTCCAAAGCTAACAAAAATGCAACTTTGATATGCCTTGTTGGCAATCTTGCATGCACGATGGGCACCGTGTACAAAAAAGTACACATAAGTAATCAAACATTGGGAATAAGTCTTTTTGTTTTGGTTCCTGCAGGCCGCTTTTGTTTGGAGGCAGAATTGTTCCCAAGGAGCAGAGGTGGTGTTCTTCAGGATCAATGATGTAGACATTAGGAAAGCCTGTAAGAGTCCAAAAATGCGACTTTTATCCAAGTTGTTGGTAACTTTGCAGCCACAATGGGCACCCTTTGTAGAAATTATGCAAAGTACTCAGCTAAAAGTGAAGAAATAACCTTTTTCTGTTTTGGCTCCTCAGGAGCCAGGGTCGGTGCTCCTCAGGAGCCAACTTGCTCCTCAGGAGCAGGGTCGGTGCTCCTCAGGAGCCCCCTCAGGGTCGGTGCTCCTCAGGAGCCAGGGTGGGTGCTCCTGAGGAGCACCCCAGGGTCGGAGCTCTTCCGGAGCCAGGCTCGGTGCTCCTCAGGAGCAGGAGCCAGGGGCGGCTCCTGTCAGGAGCGGCCATCTCCCACCACCCCCAAAACATGCGGCGTAGATCACAACACATAAGACTGTGCCTTAGCCTGGAATGGCGAGGGCAGTCCTACTTGCTCAACATACGCACTGTGCACGCAAAAAGACCATTCCTTCCCTCCAAGCCCTGACAAGGAAACGCGTAGTGGCGTCCCTGTTAGGCCGCAGTCGCTTAGTAGCGCTGTGTTCTCTTGTTATTCCATAGGGGTGTCAATAGGGCCAGAGACTTCATTGGCATGAACACCCAGTAGCGTGTGTAGGTGTTAGGGTCAGCAAGCCTGGCAGGTGATGAGTGCAAGTGCTGAGTGCTCACCCCGCCTTCGAAGGCTGGTGCTGGCGTTAGTGAGTGTAGTGTAGTGGTGTCTCCTGTCCCGCGTGCTTTTCCACGTGGGCAGGGGAGTGCGTTAGCTTTTGGCCATTAGAAAAATGGGCGTTTTGTATGCCCTTAGCACACTTGGCCACCCCTCCCCTCTAGTAGGTAGGGCTTTTGCCGCCTTCCCCCAACGATAGGCGCCAGCAGAGAAACTGGGCGCCATAGGAGTGGTAATAGTACCTCATTAGGACCTTCGGTCCGACGTCAGCGAAGCCCGGTCTCCAGGAGCCACGCCGGGGAGAGAAGTGAGACACATTCAGACATACGTAGCACACTTAGGGGTATGGTAAACCCTGTAAGCAAGGGTAGAACCCCATGGGTCTGGACCAGTCAGGGGTCCTAACTGTGGGCACGCTTGTCACCAAGGAGGGTGGACACACCTTGCTTCATAACACCTTGCTTGTCGTTCCCCCCTGGAGTAGTAAGCCACCGCTCTTTGTTGGCTCCCCAAGGTCATTACATCAGGGCAGTTCCCATGGGACACATGGTCCACAAGGCACACACTCGCTGGGTGGCTGCAAACCTGATAAGCGGCCATCTGGCTCACGCTGGTAACCATAGGCATGGGACTGCAGGGCACAGCCAGGGTAGGTGCAGTGCTCTGAAAGCAGCGGTCTGAGCAAAACCAATGGCCTTCGGCCAGGGTGTGGTTGTCACGGGGGGCTAACGGTCCTGTCCTGCGATGCAATGCGGGGCAACTGTGACAACTGCTCGTACACACAGACGCAGGCATATCTGCACAAGAGTGCTCACCGCCCCTGGAAGGTTAGAAGACAGTCAATAGACTGACACAGTGAGATTGGTTTTTCTTTTTCTGCTGGGACAGAGTCTCAGCACGGGTTGGTAACTGTCCCTCGTTGTTCTCAACGAAGTAGGAGCGAAAGATGGGGTTGATACTCCCATCTGGCTGTTTAAAGGCGGACATGGGTTCCCAGGTCGCCTCAGATAGCCCATACCTATCGCACAGGGTAAGGAATTTCCGGCCCTGTTTATACTCCTGGCGAGCAATACCTGCAACTACGTAGTAGCCATCGACTGTCATCTCATCAGCAGTCATCTCTTCGAGTTTGTCCGCCCCCTCTTGGCTGGCAGCGTTCTCTAGGTCGATACGCTCGACCTCACTGTCGCTGAGGCGCCACTCATCCCAGGACAAATCGTCAGGGGAGTGATAGTGCCTCAACTGCTTAGGCGCACAAAGCAGTTCACCACCTAGACGTGGACTGCACCTGACATGGATCCTGTATCCATCTATCTTGATGATACAATAGGGCCCAAAATAAGGGTCCTGTAGACAGTTACGGGGCTAGGAGGGTAGGCATGAATGGTGCACCAAAACAAGGTCACCAACCTTGAAGCTGGCAGGTCGCCGTAGGCGGTTCCGTCGGCTCAGTTCACAGTCACGAATGTGTCTCAGGTTAGTCCCAGCCTGGTTAGCCAGAGACTGCTTGTGTTCCAGCCAATCCCCAACAGGGCTCTTGAACTCCTCAGGAAAGAAGGTTTTGAAGAACCAAGCAGGTCGTCCTCCATGGAACAGCTTGTGGGGGGTGAAACCCGTAGAGGAGCTCCTCTGAGAGTTCATGGTCAGCACTGCCCAGGGCACTAGGCGTACCCAATCTTTGGTACGTTCCTGTTTCATCAGTATTCTCAGGTTCTGTTCCACCACACGGTTTTGTCTCTCACAAAGAGGGTTAGACGTGTGGGTATAGGGCACGACTGTGGTTACCTCAACGTTGAGGGCATTCAGCACTCGTTTGTACCATCCAGTGTCACTGCGGATGCGTACATCCTCATCAGAGTGCACGTGCTTAGGTGCTCCATAGGGATCGAACCATTGTTCGACCAACATTTTCACAGTTTGCTCACCTGTGATCTTCTTATTGCAAGGGAACACACGTGTGAAGCGGGACAGGCCACAGGTGACCACTAGGCAACTATCATAGCCGCCGAAGCGACGTAGGCCGTGGATGAAATCCACGTAGAGAAGAGAGTTAGTACAATAGGGTATGGATAAGCTGGAAATCAGTCCCCTATCCCTACTGTCGCTCTGCTTGCTGGCATGACAGCCACAAGCATCCACAATGGTCTGCATACGGGACCTCAGTTCAGTCAGGGTTGGACCAGAGTAGAAACACTCACGAGTAGTCCACTGAGCGATTAGCGCCAGTGTGACCTGAGCTGAGATGAGACCACTGTAGGAACCGATCAAGTCGGGCCTGAGGCACTACAATACCATCCTCGTAGAAGAGGTACTGCTTGTTTTTATACCACTAGTGCCCGTCAATGACACGGGGTTTGAGACCTGTGCTGAGGGTCTGGAGAATTTCTTTATACTCTGACTGATAGTTTGTTAGGCTCCAACCCTCAAGGATTCGAGCAGTGCGCATGGACAAGTCAGGCTGGACACCCATACGCTGGAAAGCCTCTTTGGCAAGTGCCTCAGAGCTCTCACCAATAAGCGCATCGACGTTGTTGCGCGATATATAGTCCGACAGTTCATTTTTAATACCAGGGATATGATGGACTTTCAACCTGAACTGGCTCAGGTAAGTCCACCAGCGCTTTAGTTTCGCTTTCTCTGGTGGTGGGCCCTTCTGAAAAGACTTCACCGGTTCCTGGACACAGAGCCGGACAATAGGATTAGATCCCAATAGTCGGGACTGTGATGAGAGCACCAACATACCGGCCAGGAGTTCCTGGTAGTAGGTGCTGTAATTGGAGCGCGCTTGCTTCCATTTCCAGTTGCAGTGTCCCTTTGGCACAAGCCGCCACTCACTGGTAGGATAGTTGTGCTTCAAGGGGCCATCACGGTTCAGTCTGCTAGTACGATAATGACAGTGGGTTAGTTCAGATGGGTTAAGGGCCTGCCATTGGTATATCGTCCCCCCCCCCCCCTACATCACTCGCATCAGTGATCAGGACTATCTCCCCCTTAGGGCGGGGTACTTGCAGACAGTTGGAGGAGGCAATTTTCTTTCTCAACTCCTGGAAACACTCCTCCTCTCTGGCGGTCCACCTCCAGGGAGAGTTTTCTTGATTAGGTCAGTGAGAAGGGCACAGGAGTAGGTAAAATTGTGGATGTGACGCCAATAGAAGTTACAGGCGCCCACAAAACTCCTCACGTCGTGTAGACCCTGCTTAGGGGCATCTCGAATCTGCATGTCCGGTAGGGGCTGCAGCTTAGACGCGGCCGGTTTCCACCAGCCATACCCCACGTCGAAACCTAAATACTCCATCTGCTCTTTCATGAACTCGCATTTTTCGAGTTTGATTCGGAGATGGTTTTCCTGACAAACAATGAAAAACTCACAGAGGAGGAGGACATGGTCCTCTTGGGTATTAGTACCCAAACTCACGTCATCGATGTGGGCCTCCATTTCTGCACCTCAAGAAATCAACATCTGCACTAGAGGTTTGTGCCTCAGTATGTACAAAACTTTGTTCATCGGTTCTTGGAAGAGTGCCGGGGCATTACCCAGCCCAAAAGGCATGACCTTCCACTTAAACACACGACCCTTAGGGGTTATAAAAGCCAGCAGTTCTTGAGCTGCGGGTGTTAGGTCAGCCTGCCAGAAACCACTGCGTTTGTCCATTTTGGTCTTGTACCGGCATTTGGCAATACGCTCCAGGGTATTTCCCATGTTGGGAATACTCCCTGAGAGGTTTTGGGTTTTCTTGCTAACCTCACTATAGTCAAGAACCAATCGTAGGGCAGTCAATTCTGGTTTAGCAACCGTGAAGCAGGGACTGCAGTGGTGGGGGTAGTCCCCCTTCTTATATTCCTCCACGAGGCCAGCATCAATACATTCTTGGATCTGGTGCTCAATTTCTTCAACCTGTTTCTGAGGAGCGGGGTAGGGACAACGCCTCACTCGCGTCTTCTCGAAGTCAGGTTTCAGTTTCAGGTCCATCTGGACCAGTTTTTTACAGGACAGGGGAGGCGGCAGGGCGCCTAACACCTCCTCATAGGTTAGGAGCAGTTCCTTCAGTCGGGGGTCAAGGTTAAGACTCTCGATTTTCTGCAAGAAATCCTCCTCAGCATGGAGGTTGTTCTTACCATGCTCTTTCTTTCTCTGCCAATCAACAGTTTCGGCAGGTACTGAGCCATCATCCCGCTCAGGGGTGCATTGCTGCCCATAGTGCAGAGAATACACTAGGGGTATCTCAGGGTTAGGCAGCGTGTAGGAATCATCGTCCTCCTCAGACCAGATGGAGGATTTCCAGGTCTGTCTGAGGTATTGCAGCTGTTCTTGGCGCTCAATACCTTCGGCTTTCAGGTACAACAGCCGTCCGAGTTCCTGAGTGTCATGCTCAGACAGTGGCATGCTATTGGAAGCAGGCCGCGCTAGAGCAACAGGACTCTAAGCCACGGGTTCACCTGAGTGTGTATGCTGCATGTGCAGCACCGGTTTCCCAACAGGGGAAGTTGGTTCTGAGGTTAACTCTAGGTCTACCTCCTCCAGCAACAGCTGGGCCAGGAAGGCACTGTGTTTGAGTTCAACACAGCTGGGATCAACAGGAGGGATAGTGCTGGCAATCTGAGACAGTTGGTCATCAGCATCCTCCTTTACAGCAGCAGGTTCCAAACAGCCATCGAGGGATTCACACCCTGTAAGTGTGGCAGATAGGTGCACAGGAGATCGTTTTTTGAGATCAGAAAGGGTCAGGCCGCGATTTTCGGCCATGACCTCTTTCAGTAGCACCTGATCCAGATCATACAGGAGTACAGGGTTGAGGGATCCATCGACAATGGATAAGAAACTGGCCCACTCAGGGGCCTGCATAGCTGTGTCTGAGTCCTCAGGCACGTAAATGGGACCGTCGGGGAGGTGCACTCTTTCCACAGTCATTCGGTCTAGCATACGGCGCCAATAAGCGTGTTCACCTGAACAACCCCGGTCAGGGGTGCACATGACAACCCTTCCTCCCTCATAAGCGATTTTGGTTAGAACCTTCGCGAGCAGGGATAAGGGAGGGTTAGCATACGCTAGGCCCATTGCTTTCCAGAAGAAATGGAAAGCGTTGTTCAAGTCTTTCGAGCAATACAACTGCATGATGTGCTGTTGTTGGCTTGCGAACAATTCCACCTGGATCTCATCCAGGGTTACTTGAAGGGCCGCCAGTCCATTTTCAAGACCGTGACGGGCCAATTGGTAGTTTTCAGTACGATAGTTAGTCTTGGCTGCGTAGCGCAGTCCAGACTCTTTTTGTCCTGACAGCTCCAAAGGTTTGGAGAAGAGCCCACTGCCAAAGTCACAGTGCAGAGAATAGGCGCGTTGGAGGGACAACATTTTCACCTGGGGGTTTCTTCGCAGGAAGTCGGTGCCAATGACGATGTCAAAGGCGTCGGTGTCCAGCACTCTGCAGTGTTGGGTCACAGTTTCGTCACCAAGACAAATAGTCAGATCGACACCCCCAAAGGAATGGATGGTACGCCCATCGCCTACTCTTATGGCCACTGTTTTCGTTTTCTTGAAAGTCTTTAGCAGGCGCCGGGCCATTATAGAGAGTGTTGCACCGGTGTCAAGCACTGCACGAAGAACTTGATCCCTAATTTTAGCGAGGATCCAGAAAACCAAGTCCTCCTCTTCGGAGCCGCCCCCCTACTCCTCGGCGGGGAATTTGACATCCACCCCTGCAGCCATGAGGGACCTGGCCATCCAGGCCAGTCGCCTCTTCTTGGAATTAGTCCCTTCAGGGGAGGCGTTATCCCCCTGTGGGCGCTTCTTGGGGTCAACCTCGGCAGGAGAGGGAGATGTAGCGGGCGCTGATGAGCGCCTCTGGGGGTTGGGTATTCCCCCCTTGCCACCCCCTTTGCCTCCTCCTTTACCACCCTTATCCCCATTCTGGAGAGTTCTGCAGGGTGTTTGGGTCTTCTGGCGTTCAGCCTCCTGCCGTTTGTGTTTGTCACTGTCTTGCTTTTTTATCTGACGATCGTCCTTGTAGTGACGACATTTGCCAGAGTAACCACAGGTGATGGTACTCCTGAAATGGTCCTTATGAGTCACGGTTTTCCCATCTTTGGTGTGTTACTGTCGTTTCATTTACAGCATACAACCACTGCGGACATCGCAGTCAGGGGCATGACAAGGTCCCCCCTTGTCACTGACAGGCTTACACTAGAACAGAGGGGGTGTACCTGCTTCAGGTTTAACCTCATTCATGGCACGCAGGTTACCCCTTCCTTTACCACCACCCTGGTTGGCGTTAGTGGGATTTTTAGGCCCTTTCCCTTTGCCACGTTCGGAGGTAGGGGTACCACCTCGACCCAGCTGTTTCTTGAGGAAGTTCTCCATGTGGGAGTCATTCTCCGTCTCGAGGGCCGGCTCGATCAGCAGGTCCACAAGGTCGTCGTACGCATGGGTCTGACTCTTCCTCTCAGAGGTAGTACGGCAATCCTCCCACGTACGCGCAGGGATTGTAGTCATGAGCCACAGGTGGGGCTCTGTGGCTCCATAGGAACCCACGTTCATTCGTGAAACCAGATACTCCAGGTCGCACACATATTCCGGGACTCGCGCAGCGGAAGGAAATTCAGGGAGCATAGGTAGCTCCTCAATCTGAGTGCGTACGCTGAGGTCAGTCTCATAGACCAGGAAGGTTCTCTCCAGTCTTTGGAAAACCTCGGCCCATGTTGAACAGGTTTTTACAATCTGCTTCACCTGTTTGTGCAAAAATTTCTTTTTGCATGAGTGTTTCAACAGTGAACATTTAGTGGCCACATCCACATGGGATCGGCCAGTCATTAAAATAAACTGAGCAAATTCTTCTGCCCATTCCGGCAGATTTTTCGGGTCGAACTCCAGCCATTCCAGCTGGATGTTCGCCTGGGCAATAGGTCTGCAACTCTTCCCACCCCCTGGGGCTAGGCTGAAGGGGGGGGGGGGTACGCCGGCGAGAGGTGCCAGTGCTGTTAGCCCCCTTTTCGCAGTCTCTGTCACAGGCACGTCCTAGAGTTCAGCGATATGGACTGTCCTGGCACGAGGATGAAAAGGGCCCGGGGAAGTGACCTTGGGTAGCAACCTGGACACCCTTGATCGTTTGAGTTCTTCAGCAAGCGTGCTCAATCCAGGAGAGGGTGAGGCTAGCGTTGGCGGGGGTAAGGGTTCAGTGATACCCAATTTAGCTTTGACAGCCTCAGACAGGGCTGTCACATCTGGGTCTTCGGACCCAGACAGCAGTTTGGCCAGTAGTTCGGCCGTACGGTCCAGGGCCCCATAAGTTGGCTCTGGGAGATGGGGGTCTTTCACATAAGCGGGGCATACTTCAGGGCTGGTGCTAGTGATTGGTAGCTCCGGACGCAATACTGGCCCTCTCGGTCGCCTAGGTAGAGACACAGTGTCAGCGAGGTTCGTAGGTGGGCCAGAGTAAGGGCAGGAACCCACGTCCGTGTAGGGTAGGGATCCCAAGGCTTCTAGCGGTTCCTCTCCATCTTCCCCTCTGACGGATTTGTAGTACTCCTCGTGGAAAAGATACTCGTCCATTCTCCTTCTAAATTCGTGTTGTTCCTCAGGGCCTCCAGCGGCAGTAGCCGTAGACGAAGAAGCAGGGCAAGCAGATCGGGAGATGGATACAGCAACTCTTCGGCGAAGGTATCGCAAGCTTTCACCACGGGCCGCTGAGGCCTCAGTGGTTAATCTGGGCGCTTCTTGTTCCGCCCTTCTGTGAACTGGATCTTCTTGAGACCCAGACTCTTGTCCATTCTCCTTCTCAGTTCGTCTTGTTCCTCAGAGCCTCCAGCTGCCGTAAACGAAGACGCAGGGCAGGCAGAACGGGAGATGGAGACAACAACTCGTCGGCGCAGGTGCTGCAGGCTGTCACCACGGGCCGCTAAGGCCTCAGCCGTTAAGGATATTGGTATTTCTCTGGGCGCTTCTTGTTCCGCCCTTCTGTGACCCAGATCTTCTTGAGACCCAGATGCAGCTCTGAGCTTGGGCTCACTCATTGAGATGGGCCCACTGTTGCCAATTTGAACTTGTACACTCCGATTTGGCCAGGGCCTGGCAGACAGTTGTACTGATGGCGTGGACATATTGTTTCTGGTTTTGCCTTGTGTACTTCCGATAGTCGGTTTGAAAGGTTCTCAAGGGTTGTCTCTGCTACCGGAAAGAGGTCCTTGATTAGTGCCCTAATGATTTTGATGAAATCCTGCACGTTTTGGTGCTGGAAAACCAAACCAAAGCAGCAAGTAGAGCAAGAACAGGATGTTGATCGAATCAATGAATAGTTTTGAAATCCAGTGTATCACAGAAGGGCTGCAGATAGACAAAGCAGGCTTAAGCACGGAGATTCAATCGCAAATGGATAAAACAAATGATTTTTATAAGAAAACTGGCATGACTCTTGCCTCCCAATTAGCCTCAGACACTTCATGTGCACTCTTTTGGATGAAATGGTGCTGGTTAGGAATGTGGGGCAAAGGAGTTAGGCCAGACACACAATACGACTTGGCCAAGCAACTGAATTGAAAAACAGTTAAAACGTAGAACCACAATAAGTGGTAGAAACAGTTGAGTATAGGGGTCTTGGGGTGGGCAACCACTAGGCTTAACCTCCAAGGCCTTAGGCATGAAATGCCTAATTTATTTCGGTATAACCTCCATGAAGGAAGATACCTCCGCTCAGTTGAGTGGTAGAGGTGAACTTCATGGGGGGGCTAGGGTTATAACCCTAGTTGCTTTGAGAAAGTGTACTTTAAGTTTCAAAAGAGAGATAAAAATACTTAAGTAAGTCTTAGCATCAACAAAAGGGTTTTAAGGGGGGCTTGGCCTGGATCAAGCCCTCCAAGAAAGACATGGCTGTGACTTTTTCTTACTGTCAGTGACGAAAGTGGACGCCGCGGGAGAAGGAGGCATGAGCCATTGTGTTCGCACTGCGCAAGTGTGCGGGCCACATCGGACTCCAGCCCGCGACCGTGTGCAGTGACCACCAGTCGCTGCAGTCCTGGCACAAGGAGCATGTGGACACGCCGTCAGGGCCAGCCGCTCGCCGTGAACTGTGGCACCAGGCGTTGGCAAAGTTTGACCAGACGGTGGTGTATGTGCCGGGCCGGTTCAGTACAGTGGCAGATTGCCTGAGCCGGAGGGCATATCCTGCCTCCAAGGGTCTAGCCAACATCTCAATGCATGGAGACAAGGCTGAAACGGCCGAGGCGAAGCGCTTCATCTAGCTGAAGGAGCTCTTGGAGCGTGGCACCGCCTATTTCTTCGCCCTCATGGCTCAGCCATCAAAGGACACCCAGAGCGAGCAGGCAGTCTGTCTCGCCCGACAAGAAGCTTCAGTGCCACGCCAAAAGGCGAGCCTCCGTAGAAGCGTGGCTCCGATACACCAAAGCGTCCCCCCCAACGTCGTCCATGGCAGGGGATTGGGACAATAAGGATGCCAAATGGGAGTGCTGGACCACCCATTTGAAAGGCCAGCTCAAAGCCTCAGTCTGAGCTGGCAAGGCCAGCAGGACTCCGTGTCGCCGAGATGCAGCTCTTTGTCCATGACAACGTGCTACTCCCAGAGACACACATGGACCAAGTGGCCCCAGAATGGTACGACCGACAGCTCTTGCATCTAGGTCTAGAGAAGATGCACTTGGACATGAAGCGGCGCTTCCAGTTTCCTCCCAGATTGTACAAGGCACTCAAGGGAGTCTGTGGTTCATGCCAAGTGTGCCAGGCGGTCAAGCCACCCAACCGATGTCAGCCCGGCAACACCGATTGGACCCCAGTGCCGGAAGTCCCTATGGAGAGTGTGGCCATCAACAAGTTCGCCATGCCCTCCGACTTACACGGCAAAGAAGTGTATGAGTTTGTCATCCTCCGCGTCGACCACTATAGTGGTTACCTAGTGGCGGTGGCCGCGCGGGACAAGGGATTGACGGCAGAACTGGTTGCCCTCTTGATGATGAGCCACTGGCTCACAGTGTTTGGCACGCCCAAGAGCCTCTACAGTGGTAATGTGAGTAACTGGACCGGCGCGTGGTTCCGCACGATGTGCCGGTTTTAGAGTGTACGTCACGCCAGGACCGTGGCTTCCCACAGGCGGTCCAATGGTCGCGCCGAAGTCGCAGGACGCTGATTTTTCGAGTATCTCAAAAAGTTGCACCTCGGGCACCCAGGTCTCAACTGGCTGAGGCATGTGGCATACCATCCAGGCATACCACGACCTGCCGACCCCGTCCGGATACTTCCCCCACCAGATTCCATTTGGGAGTGACGGAATCCAGCAAGGTCTGTTGTGGGCGACCCCGGTGAAGGCACATGATTGTGAGGAGTTCATGGCCTATGCGGAGGAGATGGTGGCGAAGGTCACTGAGGCGCTTACAAGGGAGCACGAAAAGCGTCGCCACTACCCAAAGAAGGCAACGGTGGCCAAACACAACGTCCGCGATGGCGTGAGGCGGGATCGCCCATCCAAGCTCAGTGAGCACCGCCAGGCCACCTACTACATCCCCGCCGAGGTCCACAAGCGACTCGGCGAGGATACATATACCCTCAAGGTCGGGCAGCGCCTGTTCCGGGACCGGCACCACACCCAGATGAAGCCGCATGTTCCCGACCCTCGAAGCAAGCGTGTCCGTTTCAACTACACCAACCTGGAAGTGGATGAGGCGACCCGTTCAGGGACGGGTATGAGTACAACGCGTCAAAGATCGTGGGGCACCGCCCAACCCCTAAGGTACCTAGGGAGTACGAGTTCAAGACGCAACGGGAAGGTTTCAGGCGAACGCACAATTCGTTAGAACCAACGTCCGCGTTGGTGGTAAGCTATACTCAATGCTTCTACGACTTCCCAAAGCGCCGAAAGATCGACTTGAAGGTGAAGGATGTGTATGTTCCTAATAAAGCATGATTCACCTGCATTTCTCCCTGTAAGTGTTTGAGCGATGGAGACCGTGTTTCATATCCCGGGTCAGTTCGCTCAGGCATGCGCGGGTAGGCTCAGTGGGCGTAGGACCATGTTCGTACCGGTGCGCACGGCGCTTGGAGTCACCTGCCCCGACCCCCCGATAAGAGCATATGTGGTACGGGAGCTGGCCTCCGGCTCACCCCCAGAACCACCGGAGGTGCACGCCCCCATTGGGGTGTGTGCCCAGCCTAATGCCGGTGTAGGCCATATGTATGTGAGTATCCCCTTTGGGATCCCCGCAGCCAGAACCCCCAAGTCGCCATGGGCTTAGCCTGGTTCTGCTCACCATGCGGTATCTCTGGTTGCTCGTGTCGTCTATACCCGGAACGCTCCTGGGGAGGGTTTGACGCCAAACCAAGCACGCCGCAGCCGCCGAACCATGTATTTTGTACAAATTCAGCCTTCACTCGCGGCGATTCTTCTCTATTATTCTATCACAGGCGCCCGTCGACGCAACTAACGGCGTCGCCTGTGCCCAGGCTCTGCGAAGCCAAAACCATGAAGCGGTTTTTA
The DNA here is from genome assembly GCA_964036045.1 of Eutreptiella sp. 'Long Island Sound 2002'. Classification (NCBI taxonomy): domain Eukaryota; phylum Euglenozoa; class Euglenophyceae; order Eutreptiales; family Eutreptiaceae; genus Eutreptiella; species Eutreptiella sp. 'Long Island Sound 2002'. The sequence goes on along the minus strand of OZ038382.1, from coordinate 101,358,523 downwards.
CAGAAGTTAACACCATGACACACATCGGCTGTTCCGCAGTTTTTTCTTTGACTAAACGCAACGAGTCGCCAATTTTTCCATTGAAGAAAGATTCCATTAGCGCTTTCACCCCCCGAAACCTGTAACAAGGGACTCGCGTGTTCAAGCTTCCAAGGGCGACCTAAAGTGCCTCATAGGCACCGTTGATGAGGTTTTGCCCCCATCAACCCCATAATCAGCCCATTGGAACCCAACTCAACATGCCCGAAGTGTTATGCTTTTTTGGAGTTACCCAAAAATTGAGCGATTTCATGTATTTGGCGACCATGTACATGGAAAAATACATTGAGTTGGTATAACTTCCCTCTTTGCATGCACGCATACACGGCGCAAATCACTTGACATGCCTAATGCGTGCATATAAGACCTTTGCAACACAGTTGACCATATCTTGTGCATGCACACCAAGAATTGGCCATACAAATTGGGTTCGCTTCCTAACCCAGGTACATGCATGCGAGTTCAAGGACCAAGGTTACATAAGAATGTAGGCAAACTTTGGTCCTAGGGCAATAGGTTGGATATATAAGGCTTGGGTACGGTTGTAGGCCATGTTTGGGGTCATTTCGTGTGCCCATTTGGCGGCTGCACCATGCTAAGATGGACTCGCCAATGCACCCCAAATTAAGTGGAGCCCTTCTTCCTAACCCACTAATCCCTAATTCATAACCTAACCGCCGCCCAAGGACGCATGGAAGCCAAACCCGAAGGGATGCGGTGCAACCAATGTGTGCTCGTTACAATTCTCTATCTTTTCATATGCCCTCTTGAGAAGCAGCGCATGCAACCTTCCCAAGCGCCCCAAGTGGAGCCAAGAGTGACATCGCAGGTCATTGGTGTCAAGACAAGGTGTGTAAAACGATTCGCCAGCTGTTGAATCTAAGCCCGAGATATTCAACTATATTTGTGGGGATTTGAAGTCAATTTGTCATGTTTTTTCATCAATTTTGCTATATTTTGGGCGTGTTGATGTCCAGCGGCGACCCTGTATCTCCATGATGTGCTCCATTGACATCATGACTCAAGTATGTTAGCAAGGTATATACTTCGGTGCCCAACAAATCTTGGGCCCGGCCAACACCTCCGATTGGGCCGGGCGCACCGTGCTCATCTTGTGGGCGACTTGGGCCAATCCAAAATCATGGGTTCACTTGTGAACCCACTATTCGCAAATCTAAGAAGGTTTGGTCAACACCCGAAAGGTATGTTGAGCACAAAGGAGTGGACTCCAAATTTGGCGCATACTCCGATCCAAGAAGGAAATGTGCCACATTTGCGCCAACCATGAGGGTGCGCATTTTCGGCTGTTTCTGGCCATTTTCGATATTTTTGACCCAAAGTGCACAATGTTCAGCCCTCCCGTGCACGCCAGATGCATAGACCAATGGGACATACATGGTATGTTGCTTGTGCATGTTGGACCCCACCGCTCACATGCCACGCGGGCACACCAATGCTCCCGGTCACAAGGAGCTAGCCCAAGGTGGGTGTGGGCAATTTTGCCATTTTGGCAGTTCCGGGATGTACTTGGGCCACCACCATGCCATGGCCGGTGGAGATCTTTGGGAACTAACTATGTGTGGGCCCCCATTGGACTCCCATAATGTGCCACATACAATGTAGAGACCCATCTTCAAGCCGTCATGGAGGAAAGCCCTTAGGGATACTTTCATTTTTGGCTCATTTTTGTTCGACCCCAATTTTAGCCCCCCGTGTGGTCTGTTGGCGGCCCCATATCTCCAAGCCCATGGGGAGCCCGGACCTAATTCTACGTTGTACACTTAGATATCGGTCTGAGGTCCCACTTGCTATCCCATGAGCCGTACATTGGCCACCCAAGCCACACATGGAATTCGCCCCAATTTTGCCTATTTTTGCCACTTCTGCACTCAGAATTGGGTGTCATTACCCATTGAATCGGTTCGGGGGTCGGAGCGGATATGGGTTCAGGGACTCAAGCAACCTTCTTCCTTCCCAATATCCTGATCTTGACCTCTCCTGCCATGTGTTCTACGTGACCTACTGTGATTCCTTTGTCACATAGGGCCCCGAACCATTTCTGTTTGTATTATGTTTGTTGCATCAGCTTCCTTGCCCATCATGGTGTCCATCCGTCACCGAGCATCCCCATGTACACCAGAGTGATCCTCATCGACTTGTTGCGGCTTGCTCGTATGACGGTCCAAGGGTTTGCAGGACTCTCATGACAGGGTTCTCTTTTTTAACGCAGTAAGACAAACCCAAGAAGGACCAAACCAAGGGGCAAAACAAGGCACCAAGAAACAATGCCTAAATCAAGTCCAGCAACCGGGGACGTGGCCGACCAGAGACCGCTCCAGCGAACCTGCGTCATCGCGGCAGCACGGCACAATGATGTCTTTGATATGGATATACTTAACGGAGATGCCAAGGCCATTGTTGCCGAAGCCCTAAGGCTCGAGTCACACACCGGGACGCGCAAACAACTACGAACGCACACCCGCAAAAAGCGACGGGCAGACCACATGGTGGCTGCTGCACAGGAACGTTGTGCGAAACGAAAAGAAAAGCGCACACAGAATGCCCAAAAAGAAGGTGAACGGGTTGCTGAGTGGATGGGTGGTTGAGGTGCACCAGCATCACGCCAAAGCACCCGCCTTCGGAAGCCGAACCCCAAAGACTTTGGGCCTCACTTCCAATAGACTGTGTTATGGAACATATGTCGAAAAATGGTGGCGCAAATGTGTTGTGTTACTCTTGTTTTATTTCATGTGCTTGCTGTTTGCAATTGAGCATCCATCGGTGGTCAAATGACCTTTTCATGAGCCGGTAAGCCCAACATATAGCTTCAAACAAGGTTCCAGAACCCTACCCTACCAGATGGCTGTGCAGGCTGGGGGGGGGGGTGCAAAAAGGGGTAGCTGGTCCTGAGCCTGAGCCAGAGTGGCGCGAAGAGCGGTAAGAAGTGGAATGACATACGTGCATCTAATGGAAGCTTTTGGGATTTTTAAGGCGGGCAAAGCCCGATATCTCAAAACCACCAACCCCCTTGAGCCCCCCTACTGAACTTTTGCAGTTGTCGCAAATGCGTGTGTCGCCTGTTCATCCGCTGTTGGGTAAAGCCGCACTTTGCATATGGTACGGTAACTTGCCGATTATCAAAAGTTGGCCAAATGACGTCCCCAGGTGTGCGCGCGTCACGGTCGCGCTCAGTGCGTGACGTCACCAGTGAGTTGGCAAAATCTAAAGATATGCACGCGTGCGTCTTGACCCACGCTACTTAGAAATGCATTCGTTACCCTATATCGAGCCGATTTACCCATCGGAGGGAAGCCATCTTACCGAGATCTTTGCTGCCCAGAAGCTGAATTTCTGAGTTTTCTGTTTTGGTTGGATCACGGTCGCGCTTCGGGAGAGGGGTGAACGGCACAGCACGCAAAAGCAAAGTTGCTCATTGCCGCGTGTTTCCGTTCCTCCTGTTTTTTCTTTTTCTCCTCCTCGTCCTTCTTCCTTTGCTCCCGCTTGTCTTCCCTTTCCTTTTTCCGTTGTTCTACCTCTGCCCTTTTTTGTACCTTGTCCGTTTGGTCCACTTTAGCCTCCCGAGCTAATTGCTTAGCTTTGTCCCACACCTCATCTCGGTATCGGGCCATACCAGCATTGGTGTGGCCATCCACGTAGGTGACTATTGCCTCCTCTACGCTACGAGGCAAAGTTGGTTTCCGACCGGGTGTGGCTAACCCGATTTTCAACCTAGTCATACATTTCTTGACCGAAGATTTGCTAACATGATGACCATTTACCTGCTCAATCGTGATTGCCCCGGTCAACACCCGTGCAACCGCACGATCTAGAGCTGAGATGTTGCGATCCTTGCGTTGCAGAAATCGTAATGGCGGTTTTTTCGACATCTGCAACGTACTTGCGAAGCAGCAAAGAGGCATAATTGAGAGGAGCGGGTTGCGTGGCAGATTGCAGGACAGCCTCATTACGATCGTAAGGCTGAACATCCGTCATTGCCCTTCACATTGCAGTTTGGCTTAGGGCCCACCTTTGACGATCCGTGCGGGCACCTCTTGGACCTGCCTCAACGCAAGCGCGAGATACCGCGGCCGCCCTTGCCGCAACTAAGTATTCACCAACACCAAGCGAAGCGGCCCGCACCGGGCGGACGCTACGATTTAACTTTTTGGTGACATCTACCCGATCCTCTTGGGGAGAAATGTCATTGGGACAAATCTGCACGTCAGAATCGGGTTGGGAACAAGGGACAACGTCTTCTTCTTCACCACAAACCTTTTTGGTTGTCATACCTTCGTCCTCGGACTCCGCCACCTCGTCACTATCGGAGAACAACAGTCCCTCCGAACTTGAAGACCGTTCTCCACTCAAACCAACACTGCCCTCATCTAACTCATCCAACATTGCACAAGCAAATGGGTCTTGTTTAGCCAACCGGAGACTTGTGGAATCTGTCCAATTAAAAGACAAAAAATTTTCGCTTTCATTGAGACCAGGGTGGCTGCCCCAAGGGGTTTCCTCCATGGACACTATTGGCAAAAACAAGAAAAGCACCAAGCTCAAGCAAGGGTTGCTACAGTGCCGACAGGCAAAAGCCGCACCGGCATCCCCGAAGGGCCTGGGACCCTCCCTCCCGAGTAACCTGGGTCTGGACCTACCCGCAGAACCACAAATTGGAAGATTTGGTGCTGTGTAGCGCCCAAACCAAGCGCCACTGTGATGGGTGGCGACTTGAGCCGTCATTTGGCAAATGCGCATATTCGCGCAGTCGCTGAGGGCGCTCTGCTCCCAGCCAGATTTCTGGCGATTTTTAGCACCGAATCGGGATCTGATGCTATGGGCCAGTAGCCTGGGTCCCATTCTGTAGATCCATCCAGAAATTTTCAGGAAATCCGAAAAAGTTTTAGAGAATTTCGGCCGACGGCGAAGGACGGGCCAAAATCGGCGCGCATTTGGCGACTTACCCTACCGCCATCGCCCGGGTTGGGCCTTGCATTTCCCTTTGCCTTGATGGCCAGAAGACCGGCTCCGGCTGCTGATCAGCCCTTATTCAGAAAACGCATCTGTGCGGATAACACTTGCCGCCGAACGGAAGGGTTTATCAGCGGCTATTCAATCGCCGCTTGCAGCACGCTGCAGCTGTATACCGCAGAAACTGGCATCTCGGTCACTAAGATATCCACCTGCTGTTCACAGCCAAGAATGGACGACTTCGCAGAGTTGAACTTGGTGGATCAAAGCAACAGTGATCCTGGTATTCCTCGGAACATTCCGATCAATAAAGGCGTCTTACGACTTGGCAGAGTGTATGTTCTGCACCTGCTGAGTCAGGCGCTTGACCAAAACCCGAGCGAAGACATCCTGCTGTGTTATGTTAGCCGTCTCGCTGCATCCTTTTCTCTTGGCATATGCGCAGAGAGCACCCAGACTATGCTGACGTGGCTATCAAATCTGCGAAATTCGAGGCCATGGTGTCTCGAAAACACGCAACGATTAAAAAAAATAAGAACACCTGGGTAATGATTGACAACAAGAGTACCAACGGAGTTATGATCAACGGCAGCAGTATCAAGCCAGAGGATCCTTCGACAATCAAGTATGGATACCAGCCATACTGACGTTTCAAGCACAATACGATCGTGCAGTTTACTCCGTCAGTTCCTCTTTTTTGGAGTCATGGAAGATGCACCGTGAATGGTTGGAACTTACTGTCGTCTGCTTCTGCAGTGGTCGTGGAGTCTGTTGCTGCTTTGTCTTGCAGGGATGGGGATGTTATTACTTTTGGCACGGACCAGTCAGACCTGGTGTACACGTTCGAGGTAACCTGTCAGCCACTGCCGCCCCGAAAAACTTGCGTACAGAGTGAAGGCTAATAGTCTCAACCCATTGCTTGCTTCGCAGGTTAATCGACGAAGGCCTGGTCGGGGTATGCAAGAGCAAGTGGATGAAGAGATGCAGAAGGCCAAAAAACTGGCAGATGACGTATGCTAACTGCTTCTGCGGCGCTAATAACACGTGCATGGCGGGCATTCCCAAAGGGAGATGTTTGCTCGGTGTTGGTTGTCGTGAGTTGTTCTTGGCACTTGTTGTCAGGGATGGTACAATAGCTCCGAATACGCGAATGCCAGAGCTCAACTGCAAGACAAGGGTCCTCCGGCCAAGTGGATGGCCTGGGAAAGGACGCCCAAGAAAAGTTCCGATATTAAAGGTTGCCCACTCCACGTCCGCACACGTGCATGCACACACGCGCCTTTGGCATTGCGTTGCGCACATGCGCCCCCCCCCCCCCCCCGCGCGCACACACACACTCACACTCACACTCACACTCACACTCACACTCACACTCACACTCACACTCACACTCACACCCACACTCACACTCACACTCACACTCACACTCACACTCACTCACACTCACACTCACACTCACACACGTACGCACAGTCAGCGCCCACCAGCGTCACGTCCGCACCTATGGGCTGAATTTTCAGTTTTCGGGGACCTACTGTCCCCAGAGCCTGTTGGACTGGGAAGTCATGAAACACACTACCTTTCGACTGCGCTCCAAACGGAGCCCACAGGGGACGGCTCCGACAGCTGCTGCAGCTGCTCCACCCAGTGCTCTTGCGTTATTTTCTTGACCAGAAACCAAGCTTTGGCTTTGGTGTCGGGCATTTTTGGCCTTGCTTTGGGGCGCGATCTTCCTTGCCTGAGTCTTCTTTGCTGGGTGTCCCAGCTCATTGGGTTTTGGCGCGCAAAAGGTATTGCTTTGCAGTTTCCAACGCCATCTGTTGCATTCGGGCCAGGGTGTGCACAAAAGCCTCTTTTGTGTTAGGCCTCTGTTTCCGCTTGCAATGCCCCGCTGGGCGTGGGCTGCAAATGTCTATTCATTTTGGCGCCCAAGTCCTATTGTGGATACCCGTGCATTGTATGTGGTGACTGCACCACTAACAGTCCCGAAAATTTGCTTCCTAGTTGAACCTAACCAATTGTGCCAGGTATGAGTGATGCACAGATGCGGGGACCTATGGAGAAAGCCTTCAAATATGTCTACAATTTCAAAAAGAGGGCTTGGCTCAAGTCAATGTGTTTGATCTCCATGGAAAACCAAGCTTTTGACGAGGGTGCCATGCGACTCTGCTTCCGGATGACCGATTGGACTGCCCCAGAGGGCGAACGTGATTTCGTGGTGTGTCTTGACGCCCCCCCTGCCCTCTGCGGATCCACCATGTTGGTACCCAGCTGGGAACAGGGGCAAGAGTGCATCGTACGGGTGCTCATACTGCGAGACAGCGTTTCTTGACACAGGAACACCGTGCGGTACCAGCATAGCCCACTCGAAGTTATTGTTCTGCAATCCAAACCTGGGCATGAATCATAAATTCAAGCCTGGATTTTGCATGGCAATCTCCATTGGATGTTTCGATTGACCAGGCATCTGTGAAGCAGACTGCCTGAAATTTCTGCGGGCAGGGTGCCATCGATGTGTAAAATCCTTAGGCAACAGACGCTCAGGCCCCTAGGACCTCTTTGGGGGGGAGAAGGTGAGACAGGGTGGGGGGGAGCACACAAGGCAGCCAGCCCAGGCCTCCCCGACTGCGCCATTCAGCCGCAGGGACACCCTCTGAAGGGTAGTTGGTGTGTGCTGTGCTTTGCAGTGGACACTGGGTGTGGTATGCTTGTTGGTTTGGATCAGGGGAGATTTGGGGGGGGGGGCGTACCTGCTCACTGTTGCCACTTGTTTCCTTTGGCCTGTTGTTTCAAACAGCAGCATAGGCTGGACACATCCCCTTCTTGATGTCACTTTCAGCACGTCAATTGCTTGGCGTTCGGGGGGAAGGCCAAAGGTGTCACAGGGAAATTTCGGAGGATCAAAAAATGGTTGAAAAAAGTCTTGCTGAATACCAAGCACATGATGATTATTCTGGACCCTCTCTTCATGATTCCAAAAATACTATTTTCGATTGTTCTGAATGTTTGGGTCCAGGTTCCCTGTGGCGCCGTGTCAGGGGGGCCTTTTGGGGCCATTCGGTACCTTACCCCAAGGGGTTGAATTGGTGATTGTAAAATCATTATTTTCACAAAAAAATCCCAATGAGTTTTTGGTTGGGACCGCCCCACATTTCACGGGCTCCTGGGTAAGTTGCCCCGGCCCCCCTCCAGCACCTTGGAGGCAACATGCGAAGGGAAGAACGGGTGACTGTCCAGGGCCCGTCAAGGAGCAACAACCAGATGGAATGTCACACAGGGGGGGTGAGGGGGACTGCGGGGGCATCTGGATTTGGATTCAAATGTCACCGGAATTTTTGCCAGTGTGGGATAGTGAATTCAATGCTCTCGCTGCACAAGTGCACCATGTTGCAAAAGGCCAACGCGAGGAAATGGCACAGGGAGAAACATGTGGGATAGTGTCCCCATCACTGGCCTGAAAGTGGACCTTCTCAAAGTGTAAGCCAACCAAAGTTACGGGACGCCCCATGCCCATCATTTATGTCCGAGGGGCATTCGTACGAAAAGTTTCATGGAGTAGAGCGAATTCCTTTCAATTGTGCACCAATGTCAGGGTTTTGCTTAATGTCCGTCCTACCCTACCCTGGGGGGGGGGGTGGGTGGGTGGGTCTGGCAGAATTTCAGGGTGGGTGGGTGTCCAACCACCCCCCCCCCCCCAGGGTAGGGTGGGACTTTGTGGGGGCCTTGGGTCTATTGAGCCAGTGCCACTTCTTTCTTTCTTCTGTTGCAGGTTCACCTCGAAGAGAGGTTGACAGGCAGCCAATCAGTCCCTGAGCCAGCAAGCAGGCAGGCAGTCAGACAGATACACACAGTTTGGGTTTTTTGTCAGTGGCAGATGCGGGCCCAAGCAGCGGAGAGGCCCTGCATACATCAATCCAAGCAGTGCCCGAGTGGTAATGCAGCCGACCGGCGTTCCTTTGGTCGGCGGTTCGAACCCCGGCCGGGCGAATTTAGCGCCGCCGCCGGCGCGGAAAGGCACCAGACCAGGGTTCGAACCGCCGACCGCAAACCTTACGCCGGCTGCGTTACCATTGGACCGCCGGTTGTATTATGAGCACTGGGCTTCCCCACTGCTGGGTGGGTGGGTGGGTGGGTGTCAGACCCCCCCCCCCCCCCTGGGGGGGGGTGGGACATTTGTCGGTCTGTGGGTATGCCAAAATTCTGGGTGGGTGGGTCCCTGAATTAACCCCCCCCCCCCCCCTAGGGTGGCTAAGCAAAACACTGACCAATGTCACACAGTGGACGGAATTTCTTTTCCACTTATTTCCGTTTCAAGGGGTCACATATAGCAGTTTCCCCATTTTGTTGACAACCCTGTTTCACACCTGCACGGCTTTTGTTTCTGCAATCTTTTTCGCAACCTGCCATTGCACCTCTTTCCATCGCAAACGCATTTGTGATCCTTTGAAGGGATTGTGCTGTATTTTCTATGGCGCTCTGTGATTTTCCTTTCTTGATTTTGCTATTTGCTATTTTCTGCCAGGCCAAGTGTGCAAAGGACCCTGAGGAACCTCAGCACACATATTTTGTTGACATTGAAATGCAGGTATGCATGAAGGAAATGCCAAGGTGCAAGAGGGCCTGTTTGCAAGTGCTGGTATCAACAAGGTGAAAACTCGCGGAGACGACAGTCAGGCTTTTTTGGTGGCTTTTTAATTGGCATTCGAAACCATTTGCCAATACGCCAATTAACGAAGCAGCATCTACCAGTGATGACGATTCTGGCAACAACCAATCCAGCCTACCTGTGTGTTTCATGAGTAACACACGGAAACTAGGAAGTGTCCGCAGATGGCATGTGCGCCCTGCGCTCGCCCCCAGGCTCACTCAAAATGGCCAAAAATGTTGCGATGACCACTCCCCATTCAAATGTATGGTTCACAAAGGGTACAATTTCACCTGCTGTATGATAATTATCTAAATTGCGTGGTGCAGGATTAGCGTTCGCATACCACAGGGGGTGCTTTTCCCTTGCCCTGATTGGCCTGCTTCAGGCCACAGCCAGAGGTTAGCGACCACACTCAGCGCACAGAAAGTACCAGGCAATGCACCACACAATCTGCACAGTTAGATCTTCGGATCGGACCTGTTCGCCTCTAATCATAGTTGAACCCCCGGCCCAATTAAAATCACTTAAACAAAAGAAAAACACGCACGCCGGATTTTATTGAAATTGGGTGTCTGAAAATCACGCGCTTGATTTCCCTTTCCTCAATACACAGAAAACTGCAAACAAGGCAAAAAAGGCGGACAGCCACAACAATTTGACCCAACCTTGATTGTACTGCTCATCGCCTTCTAGCAAACCAGCAATTGTCAACTGCTTGGGCATAGGCTTTGGCATTGCTTTGGCCTTTGCCTGGGGAGCGGGTAAGGGGCTGCTTCATCATCTGTTTCCGCTGCCTAGCAATCATGAAATTCCAACTCATCATTATCACATGCCTCAGCAAGGAAAGAAAAAACTGGGTAATCCGTGTTGTATCTAGTGCAAACGCAAATAAAATCACACAAATAAAATTACGCAGGGTCAGAATAAAATCACGCAAAAAAAAAAATCACGGACAGAAAGTAAAACCGCGCACGTGATTTTGAATGGCACTGTGGTTTATAATTTTCCAATGGTATCGGACTGTACTGGTTCATTGCAAACTCATAGTGTCATACTTAAAACGAGGAAGAATGTCACCCCAATGAATGACAACGAAAGAATCCGTTTGTCTTCCCAATAGGAGGGCGTGGGGCAAAAGCGTGCAAACAGCCGGGAGGGAGCAATAGAGAGGAGGTGGGAAGGAGTGTGCTGGTGTGCCGTAATTAGCTGTGCCGTAATTAGCTGTAATGGAGTGTAGAGTGCTGCAACAATTGTGGTGTAGGCATATATCTTTCATACCCAATAGTGCCCCGATTGCCTATTTCAAATTTCCGCGGTGTTGTGGCCATTTGAAATGGTGCGGTGGCTTCAATAAACCACCTTGCTGTCCAAGGCGCACATTGTGCGTTGTAACAGTCTATTTGCCGGTGGCCCGCAACGACAATTTGGCTTAGCAACCAAAGGGGCATGCGGGACATGGGAAATAGTACGTGATCCTAGACTACTTGTGCCTCATTGTGCACGCCAAGGCAGGCCATACGCGGTCTTTCTTGGTGTAATGCAAGAGTACCAGCTTCAAGGCTGTGAAGAGTCTGGCAAGGCTAACAGTTTTGGATGGTGGCGTCCCCTTGGAGGTTCACATTGAAGTTGACGTGTGGCTGGAGAAGTACCGTGTGGCTACAAAAGTACCGCAAGCCGCAAGAGCAGGGCTAGTTGGGCACGCACTGTCGCATCAAGAAATAGCCAGGCATAGAGCAAAGTACACAGCTAACACAACCATCTCGGCTCGGGGAGTGCATTGTCGCAGAGCGAGCGGCAACGCAGAAGCGGACAACCCCGAAGGCCCACATCATCGACTCCCCCAACAAATTGCAAGGCCGGTTTCATGCTGCACAAGAGAAAGCGGGGCAAGCATTTGGAGACAATTGAAGGCGGAGTGTGAAGGAGAAGGCGGCAGAGTGTGACTGGGCTTCGAGCATTCTAAATAGGAAGTGTGGCCACTCTGTGAACTCAGAACTCTGTGAACTCAGAACTTCACCTCTTCTTCTTCTTCCACACGACATGCCACCAAGCCGCAGCAGTCGGTGTAGGCCCTTGCGCCGGTCAACCAAAGCTCACCTTCCACGGTGTGTGCCACCGAGCTACATCAGTCGGTTCTGGTCCAGGCCCTCGCGCCCGTTGACCGAACATCATCTCTCCCACTGCATGCCACCGAGCTGCCAGTCCTTGTCCCGGCCGTTGACTCGGACACAATGCCCCCAAAAGCTCCACCCAAACCACCCCAACAAAATTAGCCCCCCCACACTGTGCACAGGTACCCAAGAACGTGACACCAACATGTGTCAGGGTGGGTTGACCGGGACGAATTTGTGACCAAGTCATCGGAGGTGTACACTATTCACGAGATGGTTCCCGCCAATGGGAGATGCACCAATTGACTCACACTCAAGGCCACACTTTGAGGCAAAGGTGCATGGTGATGGTGTCTCTGGTGACAAGGTTTGGATCAATGTTGCCCACAAATCCAAACCCCTCTGTGGGACAACTACTGGTGCATTATTTACTCATATTGATAGGCTTACTGTGGTTAACGGCAGAAAATCCAAAAGGGTGATGTGTGGCCCAAATTGCTGTCACAGCTTTGATGCATGCCACCAGAGTCTCCGACTTCCTAGTCCCAGCACCCCCAAGTCAAGCCTGTGATGTCCGAGTCATCCAGTGTTTGGTGCTTTGCGAAAGCGTGTGACGGGCTCAAGCTGTGACGTTGGACCAAGTGCCGAATGATCTGTTGCTCACGGTCAAGAAGTGCAGGGTGGTCAATAGGTTTCTATGTTTGGTAGTGAGGGTACATCCCTCCCCCAGAACCCGGATCGTGCCAATCCACCGACCATCAATGCCCTAGAGACCTACGTTAAATCCAATATGTTAAATTTTCAATTTTAATTTTTGAAAGGTGTTAAATGTTAAACCAATAAATTTTAATGTGTTAAACGAGAATACCTAGTTTTTTCTAGATTTTAAAGTATTTCTGCCGTTCATTGCATCCGTATGCTAGGGTCTTGAGGCGGTTTAATGTGGTAGAATGTTGCCCAATGGGTTTGTAGAGGTGTTCGATTGCCTAAGGGTTGGGTGTCCAACCCTTAGTCCTCTTCTTTGTGCCCACCGCCAACCCCACTCCATACCCCCTTTTCCCTTGTGTAGCACTTGTTATGCCTTTCCCTGGAGACACTATTCTTGCGCTTACCATGACGCTTGTGCGTTTGAGTGGTGCCAAGAGTTTGCGGGACCCTTTGGTCTCCTTGGTGAGTGTGGGTGGCTTCGTCTCCCTTGGCCCGGGCCCGATGGTCCAAGGCCACGGACGTTGGCTACCCTTCCCTTATTTGTACTAAGCAAGTGGAGGCGGTGAAACAATACGCCTCCTTCCTTTTTCGCGCGCCCGATTTTATTGGGCTCCTCATGGACCTCAACGTCACAAAGACGGGGTTCCGCCACCTCTCCGAGTTCATGACCCGGCGAGGAATTGACTAGACGGCCGCTACGGGCCACACTTTCCCCCGCCCCATCCCAACGCGGCAAGCCTTCTTGGACACATGGAAGGATATATATATGGCTAAGCCGCTAGAGTTGCGGCCCCCCGTAAACGTGGACAACCCACCCGCTAGTGGCCGCAGTTGGCCCGTGCACTCACGGGCCCGCTACATTCAATCGCGTCCACCGCTAGTGGACACCATTGATTGGAACCGGCCCCTCGTTAATTGTGCGCGGGGATGCCTACCCGTGTGCCGGTGGGAGTTGGACCCAATTGTCTATTGGGCTCCTCAACCACGGCAAACGGGGCCGCACAGCCGCCTACTTGTGGGTCATCGGGATGGCCGTGTGCGGCGACAAAAACATGGCCGCTTTGGCCACTATTTGGGCCGAGAACCTTCACGTACTTAGCGCTTTTGTGTTGCATTGAATTCGGGCTCGCTTCGTTTCAAAGTTCCTCGTTTAAAAGCGAAAAATTGCTTAAAATTTAAGCGGAACGAAATTTGATGCTAAAATTTAAACAAAAAAGTGATGCCCGGATATCAATGCACACACTCTTTTGTAGGTGTTGCAGTCGATTCACGACTGCAAAAGTTTCTGTTGGGCATCCACTTGGGTGCCTGCTGCGCTGGTCCTTGGGGGTGACCAGCCGTTTGTTCGCCGCCTCATTGGGGTCTCCACATCACCCCAAGTGGGGTCTAATTACAATATGGGGGTGTGGGACAAGGCGGCGGCGGCGTGGTTGCGGGTGGACGTGCACCGGACTTTGGACAACGAGGCGGCGGCCCGTCACCAATATTAGGTAACGGGTCGGAGCTTGGATAATGGGGGGTGCATAGCAGAACCCCACATCGTGGTTCAGTGGTTTACCGGTGTTGGGTTTTCCTATGCATCCTCCATTGTTGCATGGCCATTGGGCGGCTGCAGGTCGCTTTTGTTGAGGCGTGCCTGGAGTCACTCCCCAAGGAGAATGCGGAGGCCGTGCAACAGTTGTTGTACCGGGCACGCACGGGGGTGCAGCTGGGTGCCACCGCCGCACCCGATGGGGAGGAGGCCAGGGCTCTCTTCCTTGCATGGGAGGCGATGGGCCCACTATTGGCCTACGCGCCGGAGGACCCCGAATGGCAAGCCGTTGTTGCCATCAGGGATCTCCTTCGGGACTTGTACTGCGACACGCCCCCTCTCAATGACCTGGGGGCATCTGCTGTTGCGCGGCAGTACCGTGCACATTGCTGCAAAGCCGCCCGCCAGTCCAACTACCTCCTCTACCTGGAGGAGGATGTGACCACGGCGGTGGCTAATGCGGCACGCTTGGGGGTGGGTTTGGGGGCGGTGTGTGCGGATGTGGTAGAAAGCCCAAATGCAATTTTAAACCGGTCTGCAACGATCACACGGCCCGGGGGGGGGGGGGATGCCGGGGGCCACATCCCTAGAAAGGGAGGCGGAGGTAGTTTTGCAAGTATGGGAATGGTGGTTTCTGAAATTTGATCTACCCCTTAGGACCCAAGGAACCCCCCATGTGGCCCCATGTACAATGGCCACACTCGTGTCTAACCACACATGTACCACCGGTGCCCAGCATAGAACATTGAAAGAGAGACCAATATTGTCCGGTTACCGGTGGCAATTTTAGGAAATCTGTACCGACGTGCATGCGATATGCTTCGGTCCGTCGCTTGGAAGTTTTCGAAAACCCTTGGAAAGATGCTCGGAAGTTTTGGCAGCCAGACCGGCCGCCCAAAACGCAACCGATATCGGTAGGAATGTTCCATGGGCTTCCCAGCCGACCGTGCCGGGGGAGCTCGGAAGAATTTTTTCAGCCCGAACCCAGTGGAATTTTGGTTGGATGCTTGGTTGAAAGATGCTCGGAAGTTTTGGCAGCCAGATCGGGTCCCAAAACGCAACCAATATCGGTAGGAATGTTCCATGGGCTTCCCAGCCGACCGTGCCGGGGGAGCTCGGAAGAAATTTTTCAGCCCGAACCCAGTGGAATTTTGGTTGGATGCTTGGTGCCTACCTTGCCTGCAAGATGCCATGGAGAACAGCACGTTGAAGCTAATGTTTGTCTACCCTTTGTCTGCTTTGCCTACAAAACTGCATGGAGAACACTGTGCTCAAGCTTATGATTGCTTCCCCTTTGTGCTCCTTTGTGAATTTGGACAGCCACAACAGACCAGCCCTCGGTAGGCGTTATTGCTAAAAGGTTGGTATTTCAACTCCAAATTGTCTGATTGTCAAGTTTTTGTTAATGTCAAACAAGCGCGAATCTGGAGAAGAAGGGGGCAAGAAGCGGGAAAGAGAAGCAGTAGCGGAAGGACCGGGCAAGAGGGTCAGGCTCAAGAGAGAGCCCAAGGAGGAGCCGAAGGAGGCCAAGGACCCCAAGGTCAAGGTCGAGGACGAAGAGATAGCCTCCTCCTCTGCCCTATCCGCCCCTGCACCTGCCCCTACTCCGGCCCCTGCAGCACCCCCCCCCCGGTTCCACCTGCACCACCGGCCCCCATCCCAGCCTTCCCTGTGGACGTCTTCGCCCAAGACATGTACGACGTTCAGGCGAGACGAGCGGAGGGAAACATATCGGTGCTAGACCTCGGTGATCGCCCACAAGGTGTCATCAGCCTCCACTTGGGTGTCAGTCGAGCCCTTTGGAGGGACATCCAAGCCCCTCAGCGGCAGGCAGTCGTCAGGGCCGCTTCCCGTGCGGCCCTGGCCACCCTCCTACAGCAGTGGGCGCAATATCCCCGGGCTCCGTCACCCCCTCCACCCCCTCCGCCTGTGTTGTAGTGTGCCCCCACCACTCCACGGGCCCAACGGTGTTTTTGAACACCACCATGAATTGCCATGAATGGTACCATGAACTGCCCAGCTTGTGCTTGTTGTGCCTGTGGCAGGGGGCAGATAGTCGAGCACACTTTGGACCCTTAGATTTGGAAACTGGTTGGAGCAATCCTGGCAAAGAAAGGTTCTGGTGAAAGGTACTGGCCCAAACCCTTGAGTGCTTCCCCGCCCCCCCGCCCTCCCGCCAAGTAGGCGTCTGGCACCCGTGACCCTCTCTTTTCAGCTCGCCATGTCGTCTAGCCCCCTTAGCGTGGCCTCTTCTGTCCCCTCCAGCCCTTCCTTCCGGGACGGCTGGGGAGATTTGCCGGAGCTCCTGCGGTTCGGAGACCAACCCGCGTCGCCACCGTGGGACTCTGATGCTGAGAAGTGTCTCAGCGAACTGGCCTCGCCCCAACCTCCATTGCCCACACCGCCCCCCTCTCCCCCTCCACCCAGCCGCGCACCCACCTCTCCAAGTCCTCTGCCCAGACCCTACTCAACCCCATACCACGTCGCCCTCGAAGCCCTGGAGGAGGCCCTGATGTGCACTGCCGTGCCACCGCCATCCCCCCCACGACCCCCCAAGTACGTACCCAAAGACCCCCCCACCCCCTCCAAACCCACTGTTCACGGGCCCTACAGTGCCAAAACACTGCAGCTCATCCGGGACAACCACGGGGGTGGGGTACAGTATTTTGTTGATGGGGTGCTGAACCGCCGAGCGATGTATCGGTTTGCGGTTCAGCAGCCCAAGAAAAACCCCCTGCGGGTGTGGCAGGAGGGAATGCGAATTAGTCGTTCGCATTTCCTCAACAGGGACGAGGAGCATGCAGCAATGGTGCTTGAAGTGCTATGTGCTACCCCAAAACACCCTCCTATCCCCAAGCCGCCCCCTCAACCAATTCCTTGCCGGCCACCGCCCCCTCGAGCCAGTGATCAGGTGACATTGACCCAATATAGCAGGCACCGCCGTTCCTCACTACTCCCAGGGGCTCCCGCCCCAAAGCGGCCGTGCCCCACCCCGCAATTTGGCTCGTTGCTCGGGCGGCGAGCCTCTCAGTCCGCCCCCCCACCGCAGAGGCCCCAGTTTGGGTCATTGCTCCCTGCGCAAGCCCCCCCGCAGCGACCCCAGACTTCGGCAAGATGTTCCAATTTCCAGCTCTTCGGCGACGCCTGAGGAAGTGGACCTTTACAGCTTTACGGTGTTTTTCAACACCACCAGCCAGTCGGCCATGAACTGCCCAGCTTGTGCTTGTTGTGCCTGTGGCAGGGGGCGGATAGTCGAGCACACTTTGGACCCTTAGATCTCGAAACTGGTTGGAGCAAACCTGGCAAAAAAAGGTTCTGGTGAAAGGTACTGGTTGGGGCTTTCCATACATGGTTTCCTTGAAACCAACCAAAACAGTGGCGCAGAGTGAGGGGGCGGATAGTCGAGCACACTTTGGACCCTTAGATCTCGAAACTGGTTGGAGCAATCCTGGCAAAAGAAGGTTCTGGTGAAAGGTACTGGTTGGGGCTTTCCATACATGGTTTCCTTGAAACCAACCAAAACAGTGGCGCAGAGGGAGGGGGCGGATAGTCGAGCACACTTTGGACCCTTGGATCTCGAAACTGGCTGGAGCAATCCTGGCAAAAAAAGGTTCTGGTGAAAGGTACTGGTTGGGGCTTTCCATACATGGTTTCCTTGAAACCTACCAAAACAGTGGCGCAGAGGGAGGGGGCGGATAGTCGAGCACACTTTGGACCCTTGGATCTCGAAACTGGTTGGAGCAATCCTGGCAAAAGAAGGTTCTGGTGAAAGGTACTGGTTGGGGCTTTCCATACATGGTTTCCTTGAAACCAACCAAAACAGTGGCACAGAGGGAGGGGGCGGATAGTCGAGCACAGTTTGGACCCTTAGATCTCGAAACTGGTTGGAGCAATCCTGGCAAAAGAAGGTTCTGGTGAAAGGTACTGGTTGGGGCTTTCCATACATGGTTTCCTTGAAACCTACCAAAACAGTGGCGCAGAGGGAGGGGGCGGATAGTCGAGCACACTTTGGACCCTTGGATCTCGAAACTGGTTGGAGCAATCCTCGCAAAAGAAGGTTCTGGTGAAAGGTACTGGTTGGGGCTTTCCATACATGGTTTCCTTGAAACCTACCAAAACAGTGGCGCAGAGGGAGGGGGCGGATAGTCGAGCACACTTTGGACCCTTGGATCTCGAAACTGGTTGGAGCAATCCTGGCAAAAGAAGGTTCTGGTGAAAGGTACTGGTTGGGGCTTTCCATACATGGTTTCCTTGAAACCTACCAAAACAATGGCGCAGAGGGAGGGGGCGGATAGTCGAGCACACTTTGGACCCTTGGATCTCGAAACTGGTTGGAGCAATACTCGCAAAAGAAGGTTCTGGTGAAAGGTACTGGTTGGGGCTTTCCATACATGGTTTCCTTGAAACCTACCAAAACAGTGGCGCAGAGGGAGGGGGCGGATAGTCGAGCACACTTTGGACCCTTGGATCTCGAAACTGGTTGGAGCAATCCTGGCAAAAGAAGGTTCTGGTGAAAGGTACTGGTTGGGGCTTTCCATACATGGTTTCCTTGAAACCAACCAAAACAGTGGCACAGAGGGAGGGGGCGGATAGTCGAGCACACTTTGGACCCTTGGATCTCGAAACTGGTTGGAGCAATCCTGCCAAAAAATGGTTCTGGTGAAAGGTACTGGTTGGGGCTTTCCATACATGGTTTCCTTGAAACCTACCAAAACAGTGGCGCAGAGGGAGGGGGCGGATAGTCGAGCACACTTTGGACCCTTGGATCTCGAAACTGGTTGGAGCAATCCTGGCAAAAAAAGGTTCTGGTGAAAGGTACTGGTTGGGGCTTTCCATACATGGCTTCCTTGAAACCAACCAAAACAGTGGCACAGAGGGAGGGGGCGGATAGTCGAGCACACTTTGGACCCTTGGATCTCGAAACTGGTTGGAGCAATCCCGGCAAAAGAAGGTTCTGGTGAAAGGTACTGGTTGGGGCTTTCCATACATGGTTTCCTTGAAACCTACCAAAACAGTGGCGCAGAGGGAGGGGGCGGATAGTCGAGCACACTTTGGACCCTTGGATCTCGAAACTGGTTGGAGCAATCCTGGCAAAAAAAGGTTCTGGTGAAAGGTACTGGTTGGGGCTTTCCATACATGGTTTCCTTGAAACCAACCAAAACAGTGGCGCAGAGGGAGGGGGCGGATAGTCGAGCACACTTTGGACCCTTGGATCTGGAAACTGGTTGGAGCAATCCTGGCAAAAAAAGGTTCTGGTGGAAGGTACTGGTTGGGGCTTTCCATACATGGTTTACTTGAAACCTACCAAAACAGTGGCGCAGAGGGAGGGGGCGGATAGTCGAGCACACTTTGGACCCTTGGATCTCGAAACTGGTTGGAGCAATCCTGGCAAAAGAAGGTTCTGGTGAAAGGTACTGGTTGGGTCTTTCCATGCATGGTTTCCTTGAAACCAACCAAAACAGTGGCACACAGGGAGGGGGCGGATAGTCGAGCACACTTTGGACCCTTAGATCTCGAAACTGGTTGGAGCAATCCTGGCAAAAGAAGGTTCTGGTGAAAGGTACTGGTTGGGGCTTTCCATACATGGTTTCCTTGAAACCTACCAAAACAGTGGCGCAGAGGGAGGGGGCGGATAGTCGAGCACATTTTGGACCCTTGGATCTCGAAACTGGTTGGAGCAATCCTGGCAAAAAATGGTTCTGGTGAAAGGTACTGGTTGGGGCTTTCCATACATGGTTTCCTTGAAACCAACCAAAACAGTGGCGCAGAGGGAGGGGGCGGATAGTCGAGCACACTTTGGACCCTTGGATCTCGAAACTGGCTGGAGCAATCCTGGCAAAAAAAGGTTCTGGTGAAAGGTACTGGTTGGGGCTTTCCATACATGGTTTCCTTGAAACCTACCAAAACAGTGGCGCAGAGGGAGGGGGCGGATAGTCGAGCACACTTTGGACCCTTGGATCTCGAAACTGGTTGGAGCAATCCTGGCAAAAGAAGGTTCTGGTGAAAGGTACTGGTTGGGGCTTTCCAATACATGGTTTCCTTGAAACCAACAAAAACAGTGGCGCAGAGGGAGGGGGCGGATAGTCGAGCACACCTTGGACCCTTGGATCTCGAAACTGGCTGGAGCAGTCCTGGCAAAAAAAGGTTCTGGTGAAAGGTACTGGTTGGGGCTTTCCATACATGGTTTCCTTGAAACCTACCAAAACAGTGGCGCAGAGGGAGGGGGCGGATAGTCGAGCACACTTTGGACCCTTGGATCTCGAAACTGGTTGGAGCAATCCTGGCAAAAAAAGGTTCTGGTGAAAGGTACTGGTTGGGGCTTTCCATACATGGTTTCCTTGAAACCAACCAAAACAGTGGCGCAGAGGGAGGGGGCGGATAGTCGAGCACACTTTGGACCCTTGGATCTGGAAACTGGCTGGAGCAATCCTGGCAAAAAAAGGTTCTGGTGAAAGGTACTGGTTGGGGCTTTCCATACATGGTTTACTTGAAACCTACCAAAACAGTGGCGCAGAGGGAGGGGGCGGATAGTCGAGCACACTTTGGACCCTTGGATCTCGAAACTGGTTGGAGCAATCCTGGCAAAAGAAGGTTCTGGTGAAAGGTACTGGTTGGGTCTTTCCATGCATGGTTTCCTTGAAACCAACCAAAACAGTGGCACACAGGGAGGGGGCGGATAGTCGAGCACACTTTGGACCCTTAGATCTCGAAACTGGTTGGAGCAATCCTGGCAAAAGAAGGTTCTGGTGAAAGGTACTGGTTGGGGCTTTCCATACATGGTTTCCTTGAAACCTACCAAAACAGTGGCGCAGAGGGAGGGGGCGGATAGTCGAGCACATTTTGGACCCTTGGATCTCGAAACTGGTTGGAGCAATCCTGGCAAAAAATGGTTCTGGTGAAAGGTACTGGTTGGGGCTTTCCATACATGGTTTCCTTGAAACCAACCAAAACAGTGGCGCAGAGGGAGGGGGCGGATAGTCGAGCACACTTTGGACCCTTGGATCTCGAAACTGGCTGGAGCAATCCTGGCAAAAGAAGGTTCTGGTGAAAGGTACTGGTTGGGGCTTTCCATACATGGTTTCCTTGAAACCTACCAAAACAGTGGCGCAGAGGGAGGGGGCGGATAGTCGAGCACACTTTGGACCCTTGGATCTCGAAACTGGTTGGAGCAATCCTGGCAAAAGAAGGTTCTGGTGAAAGGTACTGGTTGGGGCTTTCCAATACATGGTTTCCTTGAAACCAACAAAAACAGTGGCGCAGAGGGAGGGGGCGGATAGTCGAGCACACCTTGGACCCTTGGATCTCGAAACTGGCTGGAGCAGTCCTGGCAAAAAAAGGTTCTGGTGAAAGGTACTGGTTGGGGCTTTCCATACATGGTTTCCTTGAAACCTACCAAAACAGTGGCGCAGAGGGAGGGGGCGGATAGTCGAGCACACTTTGGACCCTTGGATCTCGAAAGTGGTTGGAGCAATCCTGGCAAAAGAAGGTTCTGGTGAAAGGTACTGGTTGGGGCTTTCCATACATGGTTTCCTTGAAACCAACCAAAACAGTGGCGCAGAGGGAGGGGGCGGATAGTCGAGCACACTTTGGACCCTTGGATCTCAAAACTGGTTGGAGCAATCCTGGCAAAAAATGGTTCTGGTGAAAGGTACTGGTTGGGGCTTTCCATACATGGTTTCCTTGAAACCTACCAAAACAGTGGCGCAGAGGGAGGGGGCGGATAGTCGAGCACACTTTGGACCCTTGGATCTCGAAACTGGTTGGAGCAATCCTCGCAAAAGAAGGTTCTGGTGAAAGGTACTGGTTGGGGCTTTCCATACATGGTTTCCTTGAAACCAACCAAAACAGTGGCACAGAGGGAGGGGGCGGATAGTCGAGCACACTTTGGACCCTTGGATCTCGAAACTGGTTGGAGCAATCCTGGCAAAAAATGGTTCTGGTGAAAGGTACTGGTTGGGGCTTTCCATACATGGTTTCCTTGAAACCTACCAAAACAGTGGCGCAGAGGGAGGGGGCGGATAGTCGAGCACACTTTGGACCCTTGGATCTCGAAACTGGTTGGAGCAATCCTGGCAAAAAAAGGTTCTGGTGAAAGGTACTGGTTGGGGCTTTCCATACATGGCTTCCTTGAAACCAACCAAAACAGTGGCACAGAGGGAGGGGGCGGATAGTCGAGCACACTTTGGACCCTTGGATCTCGAAACTGGTTGGAGCAATCCTGGCAAAAGAAGGTTCTGGTGAAAGGTACTGGTTGGGGCTTTCCATACATGGTTTCCTTGAAACCTACCAAAACAGTGGCGCAGAGGGAGGGGGCGGATAGTCGAGCACACTTTGGACCCTTGGATCTCGAAACTGGTTGGAGCAATCCTGACAAAAAATGGTTCTGGTGAAAGGTACTGGTTGGGGCTTTCCATACATGGTTTCCTTGAAACCAACCAAAACAGTGGCGCAGAGGGAGGGGGCGGATAGTCGAGCACACTTTGGACCCTTGGATCTCGAAACTGGCTGGAGCAATCCTGGCAAAAAAAGGTTCTGGTGAAAGGTACTGGTTGGGGCTTTCCATACATGGTTTCCTTGAAACCTACCAAAACACTGGCGCAGAGGGAGGGGGCGGATAGTCGAGCACACTTTGGACCCTTGGATCTCGAAACTGGTTGGAGCAATCCTGGCAAAAGAAGGTTCTGGTGAAAGGTACTGGTTGGGGCTTTCCATACATGGTTTCCTTGAAACCAACCAAAACAGTGGCACACAGGGAGGGGGCGGATAGTCGAGCACACTTTGGACCCTTAGATCTCGAAACTGGTTGGAGCAATCCTGGCAAAAGAAGGTTCTGGTGAAAGGTACTGGTTGGGGCTTTCCAATACATGGTTTCCTTGAAACCAACCAAAACAGTGGCGCAGAGGGAGGGGGCGGATAGTCGAGCACACCTTGGACCCTTGGATCTCGAAACTGGCTGGAGCAATCCTGGCAAAAAAAGGTTCTGGTGAAAGGTACTGGTTGGGGCTTTCCATACATGGTTTCCTTGAAACCTACCAAAACAGTGGCGCAGAGGGAGGGGGCGGATAGTCGAGCACACTTTGGACCCTTGGATCTCGAAAGTGGTTGGAGCAATCCTGGCAAAAGAAGGTTCTGGTGAAAGGTACTGGTTGGGGCTTTCCATACATGGTTTCCTTGAAACCAACCAAAACAGTGGCACAGAGGGAGGGGGCGGATAGTCGAGCACACTTTGGACCCTTAGATCTCGAAACTGGTTGGAGCAATCCTGGCAAAAGAAGGTTCTGGTGAAAGGTACTGGTTGGGGCTTTCCATACATGGTTTCCTTGAAACCAACCAAAACAGTGGCGCAGAGGGAGGGGGCGGATAGTCGAGCACACTTCGGACCCTTGGATCTCGAAACTGGCTGGAGCAATCCTGGCAAAAAAAGGTTCTGGTGAAAGGTACTGGTTGGGGCTTTCCATACATGGTTTCCTTGAAACCTACCAAAACAGTGGCGCAGAGGGAGGGGGCGGATAGTCGAGCACACTTTGGACCCTTGGATCTCGAAACTGGTTGGAGCAATCCTGGCAAAAGAAGGTTCTGGTGAAAGGTACTGGTTGGGGCTTTCCATACATGGTTTCCTTGAAACCAACCAAAACAGTGGCACACAGGGAGGGGGCGGATAGTCGAGCACACTTTGGACCCTTAGATCTCGAAACTGGCTGGAGCAATCCTGGCAAAAAAAGGTTCTGGTGAAAGGTACTGGTTGGGGCTTTCCATACATGGTTTCCTTGAAACCAACCAAAACAGTGGCACAGAGGGAGGGGGCGGATAGTCGAGCACACTTTGGACCCTTAGATCTCGAAACTGGTTGGAGCAATCCTGGCAAAAGAAGGTTCTGGTGAAAGGTACTGGTTGGGGCTTTCCAATACATGGTTTCCTTGAAACCAACCAAAACAGTGGCGCAGAGGGAGGGGGCGGATAGTCGAGCACACCTTGGACCCTTGGATCTCGAAACTGGCTGGAGCAATCCTGGCAAAAAAAGGTTCTGGTGAAAGGTACTGGTTGGGGCTTTCCATACATGGTTTCCTTGAAACCTACCAAAACAGTGGCGCAGAGGGAGGGGGCGGATAGTCGAGCACACTTTGGACCCTTGGATCTCGAAAGTGGTTGGAGCAATCCTGGCAAAAGAAGGTTCTGGTGAAAGGTACTGGTTGGGGCTTTCCATACATGGTTTCCTTGAAACCTACCAAAACAGTGGCACAGAGGGAGGGGGCGGATAGTCGAGCACACTTTGGACCCTTAGATCTCGAAACTGGTTGGAGCAATCGTGGCAAAAGAAGGTTCTGGTGAAAGGTACTGGTTGGGGCTTTCCATACATGGTTTCCTTGAAACCAACCAAAACAGTGGCGCAGAGGGAGGGGGCGGATAGTCGAGCACACTTTGGACCCTTGGATCTCGAAACTGGCTGGAGCAATCCTGGCAAAAAAAGGTTCTGGTGAAAGGTACTGGTTGGGGCTTTCCATACATGGTTTCCTTGAAACCTACCAAAACAGTGGCGCAGAGGGAGGGGGCGGATAGTCGAGCACACTTTGGACCCTTGGATCTCGAAACTGGTTGGAGCAATCCTGGCAAAAAAAGGTTCTGGTGAAAGGTACTGGTTGGGGCTTTCCATACATGGTTTCCTTGAAACCAACCAAAACAGTGGCACAGAGGGAGGGGGCGGATAGTCGAGCACACTTTGGACCCTTAGATCTCGAAACTGGTTGGAGCAATCCTGGCAAAAGAAGGTTCTGGTGAAAGGTACTGGTTGGGGCTTTCCATACATGGTTTCCTTGAAACCAACCAAAACAGTGGCGCAGAGGGAGGGGGCGGATAGTCGAGCACACTTCGGACCCTTGGATCTCGAAACTGGTTGGAGCAATCCTGGCAGAAAATGGTTCTGGTGAAAGGTACTGGTTGGGGCTTTCCATACATGGTTTCCTTGAAACCAACCAAAACAGTGGCACAGAGTGAGGGGGCGGATAGTCGAGCACACTTTGGACCCTTGGATCTCGAAACTGGTTGGAGCAATCCTCGCAAAAGAAGGTTCTGGTGAAAGGTACTGGTTGGGGCTTTCCATACATGGTTTCCTTGAAACCTACCAAAACAGTGGCGCAGAGGGAGGGGGCGGATAGTCGAGCACACTTCGGACCCTTGGATCTCGAAACTGGTTGGAGCAATCGTGGCAAAAAAAGGTTCTGGTGGAAGGTACTGGTTGGGGCTTTCCATACATGGTTTCCTTGAAACCAACCAAAACAGTGGCACAGATCGGAGGGGGCGGATAGTCGAGCACACTTTGGACCCTTGGATCTCGAAACTGGTTGGAGCAATCCTCGCAAAAAAAGGTTCTGGTGAAAGGTACTGGTTGGGGCTTTCCATACATCGCTTCCTCGAAACCAACCAAAACAGTGGCACAGAGGGAGGGGGCGGATAGTCGAGCACACTTTGGACCCTTGGATCTCGAAACTGGTTGGAGCAATCCTGGCAAAAGAAGGTTTCGGTGAAAGGTACTGGTTGGGGCTTTCCATACATGGTTTCCTTGAAACCAACCAAAACAGTGGCACAGAGGGAGGGGGCGGATAGTCGAGCACACTTTGGACCCTTGGATCTCGAAACTGGTTGGAGCAATCCTCGCAAAAGAAGGTTCTGGTGAAAGGTACTGGTTGGGGCTTTCCATACATGGTTTCCTTGAAACCTACCAAAAAAGTGGCACAGAGGGAGGGGGCGGATAGTCGAGCACACTTTGGACCCTTGGATCTCGAAACTGGTTGGAGCAATCCTGGCAAAAGAAGGTTTCGGTGAAAGGTACTGGTTGGGGCTTTCCATACATGGTTTCCTTGAAACCAACCAAAACAGTGGCACAGAGGGAGGGGGCGGATAGTCGAGCACACTTTGGACCCTTGGATCTCGAAACTGGTTGGAGCAATCCTCGCAAAAGAAGGTTCTGGTGAAAGGTACTGGTTGGGGCTTTCCATACATGGTTTCCTTGAAACCTACCAAAAAAGTGGCGCAGAGGGAGGGGGCGGATAGTCGAGCACATTTCGGACCCTTGGATCTCGAAACTGGTTGGAGCAATCCTGGCAAAAAAAGGTTCTGGTGGAAGGTACTGGTTGGGGCTTTCCATACATGGTTTCCTTGAAACCAACCAAAACAGTGGCACAGAGGGAGGGGGCGGATAGTCGAGCACACTTTGGACCCTTGGATCTCGAAACTGGTTGGAGCAATCCTCGCAAAAGAAGGTTCTGGTGAAAGGTACTGGTTGGGGCTTTCCATACATGGTTTCCTTGAAACCTACCAAAACAGTGGCGCAGAGGGAGGGGGCGGATAGTCGAGCACATTTCGGACCCTTGGATCTCGAAACTGGTTGGAGCAATCCTGGCAAAAGAAGGTTCTGGTGAAAGGTACTGGTTGGGGCTTTCCATACATGGTTTCCTTGAAACCTACCAAAACAGTGGCACAGAGGGAGGGGGCGGATAGTCGAGCACACTTTGGACCCTTAGATCTCGAAACTGGTTGGAGCAATCGTGGCAAAAGAAGGTTCTGGTGAAAGGTACTGGTTGGGGCTTTCCATACATGGTTTCCTTGAAACCAACCAAAACAGTGGCGCAGAGGGAGGGGGCGGATAGTGGAGCACACTTTGGACCCTTGGATCTCGAAACTGGCTGGAGCAATCCTGGCAAAAAAAAGTTCTGGTGAAAGGTACTGGTTGGGGCTTTCCATACATGGTTTCCTTGAAACCTACCAAACCAGTGGCGCAGAGGGAGGGGGCGGATAGTCGAGCACACTTTGGACCCTTGGATCTCGAAACTGGTTGGAGCAATCCTGGCAAAAGAAGGTTCTGGTGAAAGGTACTGGTTGGGGCTTTCCATACATGGTTTCCTTGAAACCAACCAAAACAGTGGCACACAGGGAGGGGGCGGATAGTCGAGCACACTTTGGACCCTTAGATCTCGAAACTGGTTGGAGCAATCCTGGCAAAAGAAGGTTCTGGTGAAAGGTACTGGTTGGGGCTTTCCAATACATGGTTTCCTTGAAACCAACAAAAACAGTGGCGCAGAGGGAGGGGGCGGATAGTCGAGCACACCTTGGACCCTTGGATCTCGAAACTGGCTGGAGCAATCCTGGCAAAAAAAGGTTCTGGTGAAAGGTACTGGTTGGGGCTTTCCATACATGGTTTCCTTGAAACCTACCAAAACAGTGGCGCAGAGGGAGGGGGCGGATAGTCGAGCACACTTTGGACCCTTGGATCTCGAAACTGGTTGGAGCAATCCTGGCAAAAGAAGGTTCTGGTGAAAGGTACTGGTTGGGGCTTTCCATACATGGTTTCCTTGAAACCAACCAAAACAGTGGCACACAGGGAGGGGGCGGATAGTCGAGCACACTTTGGACCCTTAGATCTCGAAACTGGTTGGAGCAATCCTGGCAAAAGAAGGTTCTGGTGAAAGGTACTGGTTGGGGCTTTCCAATACATGGTTTCCTTGAAACCAACAAAAACAGTGGCGCAGAGGGAGGGGGCGGATAGTCGAGCACACCTTGGACCCTTGGATCTCGAAACTGGCTGGAGCAATCCTGGCAAAAAAAGGTTCTGGTGAAAGGTACTGGTTGGGGCTTTCCATACATGGTTTCCTTGAAACCTACCAAAACAGTGGCGCAGAGGGAGGGGGCGGATAGTCGAGCACACTTTGGACCCTTGGATCTCGAAAGTGGTTGGAGCAATCCTGGCAAAAGAAGGTTCTGGTGAAAGGTACTGGTTGGGGCTTTCCATACATGGTTTCCTTGAAACCAACCAAAACAGTGGCACAGAGGGAGGGGGCGGATAGTCGAGCACACTTTGGACCCTTAGATCTCGAAACTGGTTGGAGCAATCCTGGCAAAAGAAGGTTCTGGTGAAAGGTACTGGTTGGGGCTTTCCATACATGGTTTCCTTGAAACCAACCAAAACAGTGGCGCAGAGGGAGGGGGCGGATAGTCGAGCACACTTCGGACCCTTGGATCTCGAAACTGGTTGGAGCAATCCTGGTAGAAAATGGTTCTGGTGGAAGGTACTGGTTGGGGCTTTCCATACATGGTTTCCTTGAAACCAACCAAAACAGTGGCACAGAGTGAGGGGGCGGATAGTCGAGCACACTTTGGACCCTTGGATCTCGAAACTGGTTGGAGCAATCCTCGCAAAAGAAGGTTCTGGTGAAAGGTACTGGTTGGGGCTTTCCATACATGGTTTCCTTGAAACCTACCAAAACAGTGGCGCAGAGGGAGGGGGCGGATAGTCGAGCACACTTCGGACCCTTGGATCTCGAAACTGGTTGGAGCAATCGTGGCAAAAAAAGGTTCTGGTGGAAGGTACTGGTTGGGGCTTTCCATACATGGTTTCCTTGAAACCAACCAAAACAGTGGCACAGATCGGAGGGGGCGGATAGTCGAGCACACTTTGGACCCTTGGATCTCGAAACTGGTTGGAGCAATCCTCGCAAAAAAAGGTTCTGGTGAAAGGTACTGGTTGGGGCTTTCCATACATCGCTTCCTCGAAACCAACCAAAACAGTGGCACAGAGGGAGGGGGCGGATAGTCGAGCACACTTTGGACCCTTGGATCTCGAAACTGGTTGGAGCAATCCTGGCAAAAGAAGGTTTCGGTGAAAGGTACTGGTTGGGGCTTTCCATACATGGTTTCCTTGAAACCAACCAAAACAGTGGCACAGAGGGAGGGGGCGGATAGTCGAGCACACTTTGGACCCTTGGATCTCGAAACTGGTTGGAGCAATCCTCGCAAAAGAAGGTTCTGGTGAAAGGTACTGGTTGGGGCTTTCCATACATGGTTTCCTTGAAACCTACCAAAACAGTGGCGCAGAGGGAGGGGGCGGATAGTCGAGCACATTTCGGACCCTTGGATCTCGAAACTGGTTGGAGCAATCCTGGCAAAAAAAGGTTCTGGTGGAAGGTACTGGTTGGGGCTTTCCATACATGGTTTCCTTGAAACCAACCAAAACAGTGGCACAGAGGGAGGGGGCGGATAGTCGAGCACACTTTGGACCCTTGGATCTCGAAACTGGTTGGAGCAATCCTCGCAAAAGAAGGTTCTGGTGAAAGGTACTGGTTGGGGCTTTCCATACATGGTTTCCTTGAAACCTACCAAAACAGTGGCGCAGAGGGAGGGGGCGGATAGTCGAGCACATTTCGGACCCTTGGATCTCGAAACTGGTTGGAGCAATCCTGGCAAAAAAAGGTTCTGGTGGAAGGTACTGGTTGGGGCTTTCCATACATGGTTTCCTTGAAACCAACCAAAACAGTGGCACAGAGGGAGGGGGCGGATAGTCGAGCACACTTTGGACCCTTGGATCTCGAAACTGGTTGGAGCAATACTCGCAAAAGAAGGTTCTGGTGAAAGGTACTGGTTGGGGCTTTCCATACATGGTTTCCTTGAAACCTACCAAAACAGTGGCACAGAGGGAGGGGGCGGATAGTCGAGCACACTTTGGACCCTTAGATCTCGAAACTGGTTGGAGCAATCGTGGCAAAAGAAGGTTCTGGTGAAAGGTACTGGTTGGGGCTTTCCATACATGGTTTCCTTGAAACCAACCAAAACAGTGGCGCAGAGGGAGGGGGCGGATAGTGGAGCACACTTTGGACCCTTGGATCTCGAAACTGGCTGGAGCAATCCTGGCAAAAAAAAGTTCTGGTGAAAGGTACTGGTTGGGGCTTTCCATACATGGTTTCCTTGAAACCTACCAAAACAGTGGCGCAGAGGGAGGGGGCGGATAGTCGAGCACACTTTGGACCCTTGGATCTCGAAACTGGTTGGAGCAATCCTGGCAAAAGAAGGTTCTGGTGAAAGGTACTGGTTGGGGCTTTCCATACATGGCTTCCTTGAAACCAACCAAAACAGTGGCACAGAGGGAGGGGGCGGATAGTCGAGCACACTTTGGACCCTTGGATCTCGAAACTGGTTGGAGCAATCGTGGCAAAAAAAGGTCCTTGTGAAAGGTACTGGTTGGGGCTTTCCATACATGGTTTCCTTGAAACCTACCAAAACAGTGGCGCAGAGTGAGGGGGCGGATAGTCGAGCACATTTTGGACCCTTGGATCTCCAAAATAGTTGGAGCAATCCTGGCAAAAGAAGGTTCTGGTGAAAGGTACTGGTTGGGGCTTTCCATACATGGCTTCCTTGAAACCAACCAAAACAGTGGCACAGAGGGAGGGGGCGGATAGTCGAGCACACTTTGGACCCTTGGATCTCGAAACTGGTTGGAGCAATCGTGGCAAAAGAAGGTTCTGGTGAAAGGTACTGGTTGGGGCTTTCCATACATGGTTTCCTTGAAACCTACCAAAACAGTGGCGCAGAGGGAGGGGGCGGATAGTCGAGCACACTTTGGACCCTTGGATCTCGAAACTGGTTGGAGCAATCCTGGCAAAAAAAGGTTCTGGTGAAAGGTACTGGTTGGGGCTTTCCATACATGGTTCCTTTGAAACCAACCAAAACCGTGGCCTACTGCAATCTTCTGTTTCCCAGGCACCATGTTTCACCATGAATTTGTTGTGAACAACCATGCTATATGGGTGAAGGGGGAGATCTCCAAGCTGGAGGCATTTGCCAGCATATGCCCTATTCCAGCTGATCAATTCATGGTGTCAGCCTTTGCCATGAACTTCCCCACGGCCACCCCCTTGCAAGCCAAGGACCTAGACGAGCTACAGCGCCCCCCAAGTGGCACCTTCACAGTTGTGCGTAGGTCCCTTGGCCCTTTGCCTACCACACAGGCCACATCAGTCACCCAAGCACCAGAGTGCCAGGCTGCTGCACTTCGCCTTCGCCATGAGCATGTGGTGCCAGCCGCTGTCTTGCGCACCTTAGACCATCTCCAACCAGGGGTTGGTTGGTCAATGGTTGCTTTAAGGCAACAGGAGGACCTGCATCTTCCTGCAGTGGACTACTCCCTGGACAACAGGAAGTTGTTACCACAGCTGTGCCACCTACTTCTACAGAAGTGTGGCTCATTGGCTGCCCAAGGCCGGCAGAAACCCCCACCACCCCATGCCACCCTGACCTTAGGCCTCTACGCAAACGGTTACCAGCCCCAGGGCCGTCCAAATATTAACACAAAAATCAGTATAATTGATTTCCAGGGACACTGGTTCCCAATGTCCGGCAATGTGCCTAGGTGCACAGACATGTTGACCTGGCAAGAGCTTCCCAAGGTCAGTGATTGCCAGTGGCTACCCATACGTGCAGAGGCCTTGCAAGCCCTGCCTTCTTGTAAATTTAAGCAACGTATGAAATATGCTGGTGCAGTGTACAACACCACCCTGCAGATAAGGCTCGGGCCAATCACTGCCGATCACCACCATTTGTGGTCTGAGTGCCGGCAAAAGGGCTGTGTGGCGTGTCCCTGGGTGAATAAGGATGGGGCGGGAGAACTCTTTTTGCACAAAGGGGGACGTCTCAATAGTGTGCGTGGGTCCCACAAGTTTCAGGGGGTTTCTAACCTGGAAGAGGTATATATTGTGCAACATGTATTGCACAACACCAAAGGAGCAGCCTCCAGGATCCTGGGTGTCATAGGTCGAACACTGCCAGCGCCCTACAACCATGACCTACTCCAAGTCATAGCACATGTGGCAAGGAGGTATGATCCTGGATCTTTGCCACCTGATAGCAAGCAGCACATGCGTCACGTACGAGGTAGATTCCAGGCAGGCATTAGCCTCACAGGTCGCGAGGCCCGCACAGTCATGGGCAGACTAGCAGGGGGTATGGTGCTCCCCCTGCCTTTCCATTCCTTGGTGGTGGCATTTTGCCACATGGTGCATCTATGCTATGGTTGTAATAACCTGGCAACTGTCACATGGCAAGCTATGGGGATGTTGTACACATATATTGTGCACATCATCCCCGAGTTTGCTGAAGAAGGTTGCACTGCAACCTTATATATGCATGGGTGGTCCCACACATGGTTTAATCCACGGACACCCATGTTGTATTCCGATGAGGCCGGCGAGCGGGATTCGAGGGTGGCCAAGAGATATGCCCCCGTCACTAGTACCAGGCAAGATGCCAGTATTAGTGAAAGTTTGAAGCATGAGCTGTATCAGAAGTTTGTGCACAAAAAAAAGAAGATCCCCTGTGCCAAAATTTGGGCGCCCGTGCAACGAAACGTTGTTCTGGAGGCGTGCATGGTTGCTGCCAATGCCGTGTGGCATGTGGTCTTCCAACGCCTCTTAGAGCATTCGCTGCATTTCCAGGATGGAGGTGGTTGCTCCCTATATATGCACCCAGACACCCGTTCGGTGAAATGCGCCTTTCCAGGTGCAAATCCCGAGAGTGATGTGGTATGTGTGTGTGGGACCTGTGGCTCAAAGCGTGGTGTCCGTCAATGGGTACCACTGGACAGGGAAGCTGTCTGCAAGTGGCCCAAACTGGGTTTGAAGAGCCGTGCCACATTTAAGTCCTGTGCTGCACGCCGTAAGGCGCTGAAGGACAAGGGAAAGGGTAAGGGGCGTGTGGGGCCCATTCCTCAAAGCCGAGTTTCTAGCCCTGCGGCAGTTGATATCGTACCCCCTTCGGAGGGTGAGGACAGTGCTGCTTCATTTCAAGGTCCTACGGGTTTGAACGAGCAGCAGCGTGTTCAACCCATGAGACGTACGAAGTTGGCGCGTGTACCCATTGTTGATGGCGACATTGAGCAGCAACTTGTGTGCCCTCGTGGCAGCAGAAGTAACAGTAGCAACAGCAGCAGCAGCAGCAGCAGCAGCAGCAGCAATGATAGTGGGAGCAGTAGCAGTCCTGAGGATAATGATTCGGATGATGATGCTGTGCACCTATCTGGTGCCTCCACAGTAAGTGCCTCAGATTCTTCCTCATCATCCAGTGACAACCCTGAACCCCAACCTCAAGCCAAGAAGTATCGCCGTGTGGTGGTGGATGTGGATGCCATGTCAAGCGATGGCTGTCCTGTGCAGATGCTCAGCGAAGGAGAGTACAGCATTCACAGCTCAAGCTGAAATGAACAGGCAAGCCACTAAGCATTCACATTTCAAGCGTAAGTGAACGGTCATGCTTGTCTTTTTGTGTGATTCTTTGTTGAGGTGTGGGATTTGGGAACCAAGAACGGTGCAGGCCATTGTACAAAAAACCGATGGAAAAACGCTTGGAAGTTTTTGAAATCCCTTGGAAAGATGCTCGGAAGTTTTGGCAGCCAGATCAGCCCCCCAAAACGCAACCGATATCGGTAGGAATGTTTCATGGGCTTCCCAGCCGACCGTGCCGGGGGAGCTCGGAAGAAATTTTGGATCGGACTTCCGAGATCAACCCTGCAATATGAGTCCCATTTGCTGAGCATGAATGCTGAGCATCCCCAAATATCCTGAGCAATATGCTCAGCATTTTCCTACCATTTTTTACCTTCTATGCTGTGCGTCCCAGCACCATGTGAAAGTCCCCCACCCATGTCCCTTTCCCTTGCACCCCCAGCTCTTGTTAGTCCCATCCATGGACCCCGCAGCAATGGAGGCGTTGATGGAGAACATGTTCGAGAAGATGAGCGACAAAGTGGTATGTGCTTGCGTGTGCATGTGTTTGCTTGCTTATGAAGCGAATTTGTAGTCAATAATTTTCGTTTCAAATCTAACGGGGTTGTCACTGTTTTTCGTTGAATTTTCACATCGGCGGTCGTTTAACATTTAGATTTTAAGCTAAAAATGAAGTGTTAAAGATTAAACCACAAATTTTAACCTCAAGTTAACTTTTGCATCTGTTCTCCTTTGCAGATGCGGCAAGTGGAGGACCGGCTGCAACAGGGTGCAGCACCCCCTGGGGTAGCACCTCCTCCAACTCCTCCACCTTCTCCGCCTCCACCAGCAGCTCTAGCAGCTCCAGCAGCTCCAGCAGCCGTGGGGGAGGGGTGGGGGGAGGGGGGGCGCCGTCCGCCGCCGCCTCCTTTGAGGAGTGGCGCCGGGAGCGGCGCCGCGAGAAGGAGGAGAGACGGTGCGAGAAGGAGGAGAAGAGGAGGGCAAAGGAGGAGAGGAGGGCCAGTCACAGGGGGGGGGGGGGGTTAACGCAGAGGAGGGGGAGGTCGTGGTGCCAGAGGGTGGGGAGGGGGATGAGGTCCAGGTGCAGCCCCCCACCCACCCACCCCCTGTTTTACCCCTTCCCGAGTGGCTGCAAAAGGCCCTCAGGAAAGACTCAGCGGTCTGCCGCAAGGCAGCCGCTGCCCCCTGGTGTGCCCGAGTCCTTAAACATGGCTTTGGGCCAGACCAGCCTTTTTTTTCTGGCCCCAGCAAGGGTCACTACACCCTTCGCTAGGTTATGCGCCGACTTTTCCGGTGCCTAATTAGGAAACATGGGGAGGGCAAGGGGGAGTGGCGGAGGGATGCTGCCAAAGGGGGCGCCGGGCACTGGCAGCCTTTGCCGGGCGGTCCCATGAGCCCCCTGCCCCAGCGCATCAGCTCAGGGTCCCTAGGGGCCCTGAACTTGTTGTCCGACCCCCTGGGGGTCAGGTTTGGCACCGGCCACTACGTGGTGTGCCTCCAGCACTGGGTACCCCTGGGCTGGTGCCAGCAGTGTCGGCAGGGCAAGTCGGTGCAGTTTGCACTGATGTGGTCTGCCGTGCTATCCCTGCCCAGCCCCCCCTACGACCCTGCGGCCCAGCACACCTATGAGGGGTTGGTACCCGGTGTTTGCGTTTGTTTAAATTTTAGGGCGCTTCGTTAAAAAGTTTTGGTTTCATTTTTGAAATTTCGATCGCCGCTTCAAAAATTAGAAATGAACGTTGAAAATTAAAATTTAAAAAAGTCGTCGAAAAAATTTAATTTTTCTCCCGGACCACGGCCACCGCCTGCTTTGTTGCACATCAAAGACGTGGCGATTTGCGGAGATGATGTGCGCCTCGTCCGTGTCGCTTGGAGCGACAAGGACGGGGAGCGGAGCGTGGGGTTGGGGGAGCTCCACAGGGTCACTGCCCATGACCCCGCGCTTGGGCTGGCCGTGCTCCGCGTCTTGAAGGAGTGGGAGCACGGCCGCTAGTGCGCGGAGCTGTGGGGCCCCTCGAGGCAGGGTTGGTACCGTTCGCCGTTCATGAACGCGTACTGTCCGCGAACGCGTACCATCTTGTATTAATAGCGCACAGTACGTGCGTAGTAGAGATGGTGCCGCAGACAGGCACCGCATTGCAGCACGCGCGCACGCTAGACGGAAAATTGCCAGATGAATTGAAATATTGCGAAAAACACGCTGCTGGATGGAAAGTTTAATACCGCTGTTGGTAATTAGCATTATTATGCATTAGGGCACCACTTTTAGTCTTGAATCGTAATGTCACAGTTTTGGGAACATAAGAACGAATTCTGTTAATACTAGTATTGTTGTGACCGCGCTGCAAATGCGCATTCAGCGGTGTATGAGTTTCCAGCAGCCGTGCCGTATACGCTGAAAAACACTGATCGCAAAGGTTTAAATCCCTTCTTTTAGTTGGGCCATGTGAGGACGTGCTCGTGCAGGACGCGTTCAAAGCCGTGCACAACGACTATCGGACAAGAACGAGCTGTGCAGGACGCGTGCAAAGGCTTGAACAACAAACGAAGAAGTACCTGCCGTCCTCCACAATAAAGTGGGTCGTCCTCCGCGATCAAAGGATGAAAGCGTCTACGCGAGTGACGCGCGCTCAGACGACGACACATGCAGACGCGTCAACGCAACCCCAATCCCCACAAATGGACGAAGACGCGCGACGTGATTCAGTAATTAATTATAATTTAGTTGGTAGGAAGGGTGCTGTTTTTGTAAAAGCAGAGTACCCAGGGAAAGCCATTAAGGACAACCAGCGGATTGCTGACGGCATCCACTGTGCGCTTGACTGCATTCGAAAACTCGAACTGCCTTGCCCCGCGAGCATTGTGATTAGTGACAATGCGTCAGTAATGCAATCCGCCCTAGCACTTTTGGACACCGACCAAAAATATGCAGCTGATCACTACGTGACCAAGGTAGGGTGCTGCATCCATGCATGTAATCTCCTTTACAAGGACATCAGCAACCTCCCCTCTATGAAGAAGCCGACTGAGTCAGGGAGAGGTTTTTTCGCGGTCGCTTCCGTGCAGCAGGCATTCTAAAGGATGAACAAACGAAGCATGGTCTGCCAGTAACAAGCCCCCCCTCCCCGGGGAGACACGGTTTGCGTCGAATTACCCTTGCATGCGGTGGCTTCAGAAAAATAAATGTGCGTTGCAGTCAGCAGTGGTGAGTCTTGACTGGGTGGCAACGAGGTGGAGTGTGGCTAGTGCTGAGAGTGTTCGGGCTGAGGATGTTGTTAATCTGGTGCTCAGTGGCGACTTTTGGGGGGCTTTGGACAATGCCCAGGCTCTGCTGAAGCCATTGGCTGAAATGATTCGCAGAGCTGACACTGAGGGTCCATCATATACGGGTTTAGTGTATCACGACATGTCACGTTTGCAGCAGCACGTGATGTCATTTCAGGGAATCACGAAGGTTGTCTTGAAAAGGGTGAAAGAACTGGTAGCTGAAAGGTGGAAATTCTTGCATGTGCCTGTCCACAGTGCTGCCTACTGTTTCAATCGTCAGCTCATGTCACCTGATATGGACCCTCTCAGTGAAAAAGAAATTCGTGATGACCTGAACAAAGTGTTTCAGGCCTTTGTGGGCCAGGAAAAAGTGGCACAGGCCAGGTTGCAGTATCAATCCTTCCTGATGCGATCTGGGGAATTTTCTGAGCCAGCGCTGTGGGAGGGGGGGGGTCTGACCATGAGCCCCCTGATGTGGTGGCAGACCTTTTGTTATGATAATGCAACATTGCGTGAGTGTGCACTGCGAGTGTGTTCTGTAGTCAGTGTTGCGTCTCCAGCAGAAAGAAACTGGAGCATCTTTGGGTTCATACACTCCAAGGCCAGAAACAGATTGTATGCAGGTAAAGCTGAGAAACTGGTGTACATATACAACAATATGCGCATGCTGCGCAAGGTGTGGAACCCTGATTTTTAGGAGCCGTGTGTCCTGCCATACGACAGTGATTTCGATGAAGAAGACAGCGTGCAGTAAAGTCGACGTTAAAGTATTCTTTGTGTCTGAGGTGCAGGGTAGAGCTGAAAAGTCATTTGTAGGGTGTTTTAAGAAACATTGTCTTTTTGGCTGAGCTGCAGGCAGGGTAGTGCATAAAAGGGAATCAACAATTTAAGGTGTCAATCATTTGCAGGGTGTTTTGAGAAACATTTAAAAGCAGGTCTGTGGTAACAAATATTTGTTGAAATTTTCTGGTGTTTTTGGGACAAAAGTTTGGTTGTTGGAATCAGCTTAAATACATCGTAAAACCAAGGAATCCGGACATTTAGTGGTGCCTACTGGGTCTTCATTGGGGCTAGGCGATACCATACAGGACACCGGAGTACCGTATGGTATCGATACCAAACGGTACACGTACTTTATGGTACCAACCCTGCCTCGAGGCCCTACAAGCCCACTTTGTGGGCACACTTGGGGGAGGTAGTGTGCTTGGGGTGTGAGGATGGGGCGCTTTGGCGGGGGATGGGTGGTGGGGAGGGAAGGGAGGTGAAGGAAGAAAGGGAGGGGGCAAGCACCACCACCACCCCCACCCTCCCCCCTCCAAGCCCAAGGCCCCCCCCAAAAAAAGCAAGGGCAAAGCCACCGCCCCCACTACCGCCCCAAAGCGGAAGCGGTTCGAGTCGGACTAGGACGCCGGGTCCAACAACCCCGCCTCTTCCTCTTCGTCGTCCTCCGACGAAGACCCCCCCCCCCCCCAACACGAAACCCCCCCCCAAAGTCAAAGGCCGTCCCCGCCCCAAAAGAGAAGGGGCGGGAGAAGAAGGCGGAGGGGGGTGGGAAAGAAGCGGGGGCGGCAAAGAAGGAGGAAGGGGGGGAGGGACCCCCCGATCCCCACGTGGGAACCCCCGCCCACCCCCATACTTGGGCGGGGTAGAGGTGGGCACCGTCACCGGTATCCACACCCGCAAGAGCGGGGTTGTTTGGGTGAGATACCCAAACAACCCCAAGCTCTATGAGGTGGAGCGCCACCTCATCTTCGGCGTGGCCGAAGCCGCGGAGGCGCACCTCCAAAAGGTGCGCAAGGGCAAGACGCCCACCACCAACCCCCCCCTAGCCAAGCCGGCTAACTCCCCAACTAACCCCCAAGAAAACCCTATCCCAACCCAAATACCCCCACTAACCCACCTAACCCCCCAAGCGATACCCAAGCTGACCCAGTACTATGGTACCTGAAAACGGGCTCCCGGGAGGTTTAAGACGACAACAATGGCCAGAATGGCCAAGCACATGAGCCGCAAAGGCTAAAGGGTATGTTCTATGTGTTTTTGTGCTTGTGTAGGGAGGTTTCATTTTTGGAAAGTTTGTTTAAATTTTGTTGGTTTAAATTTTAATCCCGGTGACGCATAATATTTAAAAATTTACAAATTTGAAACCAAAAATTAATCTCAAATTTTAAACCCGAGAGCCATTTTAATATTTTTACACATCAAGACGGGTGAACCCCCCCCCCCCCCAAACCAAGGCGTAAAATGGTTCACACACACACACAAGGCACCCCACAGGGGTGAAGTTTTTCCCAAGCGACGCCCCTGAACCCCCACAAAAAGTGCATATTTTGGTTTAACCAATTATTTTTTGGCCAAAAATTCAAAATATTGGATTTAATTTGGGCTTCTAGGGTGTGGGCAAGAGGTTGGGGGGGGCCAAAGAAAGACCACACACCTCGCTCACGCATGTTGGTGACTGCACCCACCAATGCGCAAGTGGACAACATATTTCAGTGTGTACATGAAGAGTGCATGGCTGATGATGTGTTCCGTGAGGAGGTGCTCAAGGACCATCCGGCACCTTGGTTGCGCTTGCACGCTCACTGGGCAACCACCCCCCAGCACTCACCTCATTTGACCATGGTAACGTGCAACATTTTTTGGGGATGACACCTGAGTGTAAGGCCACCCTAACCTTTGCTCTCAACAGTTGCCATGTGGCCGTTGCCACTGCGGGGATGGTTGCTAGTCAATGCAAGATGCTTCTTGGGGCCCCCAGACGGCAAGCACAAATCGATTTGCCTTTAGCTACGTTGATGAGGCATCGAGGCAAGGCATCCCTATGGGTTTAGAACTGGCTGCCATACGGAGCCAAAGCTTGTTGCGCACCTTGGTCAACTGCGATCATCTAGCCACGCAACTCTTTTGGCTTCTGAGCATTTCAAGACAAATTTGAACGCCAAAGATATCGCATGGCGGCACCCAAATTCTTTGCTAATCACAACTATGAAACTGTCTGAGCCCCCCTATGTGCATTTCCATGACTTCCATAACACGGGTTATGCACGACCATCTTTTTGCACTCCTTCCCCTACCGCACGCGGTGCCGTGTTAGTGTCTTGGCACAGCACCGCATGAATTAGCCACTCGCTTTTCTCCGTGCAATGTTCGATGGGGCGCCGCAAGGTCATTGCCACTCAACCACCAACCCCCTCCCTAAACTAGTGATAGCAAATGTGATCTGCACCGTGGACCATGACACCCCCCAACGGTGGCAAGCGCTTGAGGAGGGTCTTGGGTTACCCGCTTTGTCCAACTCTCACAACTGGTGAGAGAGGCATGGAACAACCTAGAGGTTGATGACATGTTGTGGTCGAGTGGGAACATGGATGAGGATGAGGCACTGCTTGTCTGCTTTTTCCTGGAATTGGCAACCCACCAAGGGACATACCCACGACGCTTTCTGGCACTGGCGACCGTGCACTACGCACAGATGGTGTGGCTGAAGTAATGTGTGCACCATGTGAGCAAGCAGCTGCGCTATGAGCTGTGCACGGGCACTATAGCCCAAAGGACCCGTGGTGACGTTATTGCAGCACGCATCATCTGCCTGTTGCATGCCCCGTGTACAAGGACTGGTGGGGGTGTGGGGTGTCCCACAATAAGGAGTGCATAGTAAGGTATCTTTATGTGAGCCCCCTTTACTATGGAGCACTTTTTGTGGTAGATGGTGTCTCACTCCCTGTACCCCCTCAATATGGGTGTGACGAGTGCATTTCCACCCATGTCACATCGTATTCAAACCAAAAAGGGGGCAAAAGTTAGGCAAAGCCTTTGGGTTCAAGCTGGTATATGATCCCCTTACTATGGGACACCCCATGGGAAGGCGTGCTGTCCATTGTGACCAAGCCGTTTGGCAAGCCCGCTAAGCGCTTAGTGAGCATGCAATACCGCTTAATTAGCCCTTAGCCATCTACCACTGGTTTACGGCGGGTGCAAGGGGTGGAGGTATGTCACACAGTGTGTCACAAACATACCACACGGAACGAAACGGAGCGAAAATATTTCCATCTTTCTTGGGAGACACCACCTACACCGGAGCACACTGGAGAGGGGGGGGGGGGTTACAACGGAGGGGGACATCCACAATATGGTTGTCAGACAATGGCCCGCACCAAGGGGGTGGGGGGCAAGGGGAGCATTGCTTTTTTCATGCGCAATTATTAGATTTTACATGGGAAAAAAAGGGGGGACCCCCACGCATGACACTAAAAAGCCGCGGGGGGGTGGCGTTTGGTACATGCTAGAAGACCTAATCTCGTTCTAGCCTAGATGGCGCTAGAAGGCTAGAACGGAAAAAAGAGGTGCCCCCCCCCCGTGGGGGGGCGTGGTGGGTACTTTGAGGGTTGTAACCTGGACCCCCCCCTATCTGTACTCGGGGGCCCATCGTTTTTTTTTCTTCACAATTTCACTGTTTTCACCTGAGTTTTAGAATCAAAAAATTTTCCCTCTGGCGACGTTCTAGCGAGCGCCGCTAGGACGTCTCTCGAACGATTATATATAAATGCTCCGCCACTCTCAAAGAGAAGCTGCCCCGGCTACCATGGCCAGCCGTGGCCAATCACAAGGTCGCGATGCTTGACCTGACTCACGGAGTGCCGGGTTCCCACCCCCCAACCCCCCAGTTCGCCCGGTTAGCCCCCCATCCCATCGCATAGGTCACTTGGAAGGTCACTTGGCGGGCCGGCGGCGCGTTGGTGGTGGGTTAGCCCAATTAGCCCGGTTAGCCGGATTAGCCCCCGTGCCCCCCACTCCCCCTTTCGCGAGTTGCGACATGCAGGCTACCCCTCCTGCTGTGGTGGGTGGTTGCACGGCGCATCCTTGCTCCTGGCACCCCCGTTCTCACCCCCGTGTCCCCTTCATTCTCACCCCCCTTGTCACCCCCTTTGTCACCCCCTTCCCCCTTGTCGTCACCCTGGTCCCCCTCGTCATCCCCGTCGTCCCCGTCGTCCCCCTCCCTCAAGGCCTCTTAGAGGCGGGCGTCCGCCTCCTCCCGGGTGCGGAAGAGGAGATCCCCCGGCACCCAGAAGGTGCCCCCCTCTTTCTCCCGCTTCCTCTTCTTCCCCTTCTTCCCCTTCTTCCCCCCCTCCCCGGTGGACCCTTGCGACACGACCCACCAGTCCCCCGCGTCCAACTCCTCATCCCAATCCCCCAACACCGTCACTTGGCTGACGGACCCCCCATTGCCCCCCTGTGGCCAAGGGGCATACCGGGTGTCCCCCTGCCCCGGCACATTCCCATACATGGGTTTTGGGGGGGGGGGGGCTTGGCCTTGTCCTTGGCCTTGCCCTTGGCCTTCGGCTTGGCCTTGGCCTTGGGCTTGGGGTGGGGTGCGGGGGGGTGGGCCTCTTCCTCGCTACTCTCGAAGTGGTGGGTCTTCTTGGGTTTTTTGGGGGCTTTGGGGAGGGGTTTGGCGGGAGGTGTCGTCGCCCCGTTGCTGTTGTTGCGGTTGCTGCTGTTGCTCCGCCTGCTGCTCCTGCTGCTCCTCTCCCCTCCCTCCTCCCCTACCCGTACCCAACCCTTGCGCTTGTACCTACGGCTCACTTGGAAATGTGAAGCTGGGGCTCAGTTGGGGCTAAAGCGGCTCATTTGGAGCTCAGTGGTGTTTTTCAAGGGGTTTCATGTGAAAACTCGTGGCTTTCGGGGATGGGTTGGGGTTTTGGAATGTCCCCAAAGGGATCACAATGCCTAGTCCAAGAGGATTCGACCCGGGGGGGGGGGGGGGGGGTTGACGGCTCAGTTGACTGAGCGCCCCGACTGAGCCGTCAGTGAGCCGGCTCATTTAGCTCTCACTTAGCTCTCACTTAGCTCTCACTGAACGCGCCAAATGGCTCACTGAGCGCTCACTGAGAGCTAATTAGGTGCTCACTCAGGGCTCACTCAGGAGTTTTTCCCCCTTTCCGCCCTCTCTTCCCACCCTTGCCGGCCCACACTTCACCCTTTTCACACCAACATCGGTCCGCAGTTCTCACCATGTCTTTTCTCCAAGAACTTGAGCGTGCATGCACACATACATACTTGCATACATGTACCCACCGCGATAAACACACAAACATCCAAACACACACACTTCGTGAGGGACACAAATATCCAAACACACACACACACACACACACACACACACACACACACACGCACACCCATACACACATCCACACACACATGCACATGCACAAATTGACAACGACATTCATTCTTGTGTGCAATTATCTTGCGTGTACATAAACACATGGCCACATTGAACCATGCGCAGTGAAGGGCCAGGGAGAGATGGTTGCGGGGTTGGAGTTCGGAGATATGAACCACCCTATTTCCGAGGGTGTTCCTTGTGGCCTCATGACCATGGCACCCACCCACCCCACACACACACACACACACACACACACACACACACACACACACACACGGGCGCGCGCGCCACGAAGCACAAATAGGGCACACACGATATTGCTCGCTTTTGTGAGCTTCATCATACAACCATCTTGACCTACACCATGACACACTCATTCCCCTCCCTCCTTATCCCCTCCCCTCCCCTTTTGCCATGCCGCGTCCCCCCGCTTAGCCCATGCGAAACCCTTCGCTTCTCTTGCCTGTCGCGTCCCCTTGCCCCGCCCTTGCCATGCCTTTTCTATTTGTTGGCCATGGC
This sequence comes from Eutreptiella sp. 'Long Island Sound 2002', assembly GCA_964036045.1. Classification (NCBI taxonomy): domain Eukaryota; phylum Euglenozoa; class Euglenophyceae; order Eutreptiales; family Eutreptiaceae; genus Eutreptiella; species Eutreptiella sp. 'Long Island Sound 2002'. The sequence goes on along the minus strand of OZ038382.1, from coordinate 101,315,520 downwards.
GTCAAGTGCATGATGGTGGCAACAACGACAATGACCTTTGCAAGTATGTTGTGCTATTGTGTGTGTTCGCGTTTGTGTGCTTGTGCCCATGCGCATGTGCACAAGTGTAGATGGTTTGTGCGCTCTTGGTTTCTCTCATTTAGTGTGTTTGTATGTATGTTTGTGTGTGAGTCGGGGGGGGGGGGGGGGTTGCTTGGCTCGATGCGTGGGTGAAGGTTTCCTTGTGCGTCACTGTGAGTGTGTGACTGCATTCTTTGGTTTCTTGTTGCCTAGGTTTGTGTGCGTATGTGGATTCGTGAATGTGTGTACGCGCAGGTGTGTGTGTGTGTGTGTGTGTGTGTGTGGTGCAGCTTTTGCAGCTGTTGTTTTGGATGTTGTTGTTGGTTTTGGTGTTGCGTGCCACAGGCTTTGATTGCGTGCGCATAACATTGTGTTTGTGGCTGCATATGCAGGTATGGTTGTGTTTGTGGTTGTGGCTTTGGTTCTGGGCTTGCGTGCGGTTGTTGCCATGGCCATTGTGGTAGCTCTCGTTGTGGGTGTGGTTATGGTAGTGGCTCTGGTTGCGGCTTTGGTTGTGGGTGTGGGTGTGGGTGTGGGTGTGAGTGTGGGTGTGGGTGTGGGTGTGTTTCTGCAGTTCCAGCTTGCAATGTGGCTGCAATTGTTCTTTGGGTTCTGGCTGTAGCTGTGGGGGGGGGGGGGGTAAAGGACTGCAAAGAGGGGGGCTCAAATTACCATCCACCCCCTCAAAAAAAATCGCATCAAGTTTACACTGACAGCGTACAGCGGCAGTGTACAGTGAGAGCATACTGTGAGTGTAGAGTGACAGTGTAGAGTGCTAGTGTAGAGTCTTGGCCATTGTGGCGGATGCACTATGTGTGGGGATACATTCTATGAGACCTTGGGGAGTACAGTGTACAGTGTGCAGTGGCAGCGTGCAGTGACAATGTACAGTGACAGTGTATAGTGACAGTGTGCAGTGGCAGCGTGCAGTGTCCAACGACAACTTACAGTGCCAGAATACAGTGTACCATGTACCGTGACAGTTGACAGTGACAGCATTGACAGTGTACATGGGCACTGTACAGAGACAGTGTACAGTGACAGTGTACAATGACAGTGAACCATGAGTGAGCCCTCACTGAGCGCTCAGTAAGCCATTTGGCGCGCTCAGTGAGCGCTCACTGCGCCGTTTGGCGCTCTCAGTGAGCGCGCGAAACGGCGCAGTGAGAGCGCAAAACGGTGCAGTGAGCGCTCATTGAGAGCGCCAAACGGCTCAGTGAGCACTCACTGAGCGCCCGAACGCTTGCACTGTACGGTGTGCAGTGTGCATGACACAGTGTGCAGTGTGCATTACACAGTGTGCAGTGCGCAGTGTACACTGCGCACTGCACACTGTGTACTGCACACTGCACACTGTGTATTGCACACTGCACACTGCACACTGTGTATTGCACACTGCACACTGCGTATTGCACACTGCACACTGTGTATTGCACACTTCACACTGCAATGCACACTGCACAATGTGTATTGCTCACTGCACACTGCACACTGTGCATTACAAATTGCACACTGCACACTATAATGCACACTGCACACTGTGTATTGCACACTGCACACTACACACTGTGTGTTACAAATTCCACACTGCACACTGTAATGCACACTGCACACTGTGTAATGCACACTGCACACTGGGTATTGCACACTGCACACTGCACCGTGTGCAGTGTGCAATACCCAGTGTGTAATACACAGTGTGCAGTGTGCAGTGTGCATTACACAGCGTGTAGTGTGCAGTGTACAGTGCGCACTGCACACTGTGTAATGCACACTGCACACTGTGTATTGCACACTGCACACTCTGTATTGCACACCGCACACTGTAATGCACACTGCACACTTTGTCATGCACACTGCACATTGTGCATTACAAATTGCACACTGCACGCTGTAATGCACACTGCACACGGTGTGTTACAAATTGCACACTGCCCACTTTAATGCATACTGCATACTGTGTATTGCACACTGCACACTACACACTGTGTGTTACAAATTGCACACAGCACACTATAATGCACATTGCACACTGTGTAATGCACACTGCACACTGTGTATTGCACACTGCACACTGCGTCATGCTACACGCTGCACCCGGTGTAATGCACATTGGGTATTGCACAGTGCGCCGTGTGCAGTGTGCAATACCCAATGTGCATTACACGGGGTGCGGTGTGTAGTGTGCAATACACGGTGTGCAATGTGCATTGCAGTGTGCGGTGTGCAATTTGCAATGCACAGTGTGCAGTGTGCAGTGTGCAATACACAGCGTGCGGTGTGCATTACAGTGTGCAGTGTGCAGTGTGCAATACACAGTGTGCAGTGTGCAGTATGTATGTACACTGTGTAATGCACACTGCACACTGTGTCATGCACACTGCACACCGTACAGTGCAAGCGTTTGGGCGCTCAGCGAGTGCTCACTGAGCCGTTTGGCGTTCTCACTAAGCGCTCACTGCGCCGTTTTGTGCGCTCACTGAGCGCGCCAAATGGCTCAGTGAGGGATCACTCATGGTTCACTATCACTGTACACTGTCACACTACACAGTCACTGTACACTGTCCATGTACACTGTCAATGCTGTCACTGTCTACTGTCATTGTACATGGTACACTGTATTCTGGCACTGTACGCTGTCACCGCACACTGCACACTGCCACTACACACTATCACTCTACATTGTCACTGTACACTGTACACTCTACACTGTACTCCCCAAGGTCTCATAGAATGTATCCCCACACACAGTGCGTCCGCCACAATGGCCAAGACTCTACACTAGCACTCTACACTGTCACTCTACACTCACTGTATGCTCTTACTGTACACTGTCGTTGTACACTGTCACTGTACACTGTCAGTGTAAACTTGGTGCGATTTTTTTTGGAGAGGTGGATGGTAATTTGAGCCCCCCTCTTTGCAGTCCTTTACCCCCCCCCCCCTCCCCGACAGCTACAGCCAGAACCCAAAGAACAATTGCAGCCACATTGCAAGCTGCAACTGCAGCCTTCGCCACAGCCAGGGCCACACACACTGACACAACCACAACCTAATCCACACACAACACAGCTTGCAGAAACACACCCAC